>OY971434.1:5020000-7520000 GCA_963853865.1 Helleia helle
GAATGATCTAAGCTAACGGCCCAAAGCCCCTAATGCTACATCGGATTAGTGTGAGCCGATTTGGGTCACTTTTGGTTAGTAAAAGTGGGGGGTTGCCCCCCGCCAACCGTGAAGTCTGTGACCTCCTGGCGTCGGGTTGGCGCCAAAACCAGTTTACCTAGGAATAGCTCAGGGAACTCATGTGGCGCATGTTCTAGTTATATAGTCTTCTATCTAATTAATTACTGCAAAATAAACGTGAGTGAACATAGGCATCTCCTACTGTGTCCTGTGACGCTGGTGCGTTTTTAAAGGAAGAAACGAGAAGTCACCAAGTGAAAGACTTGGACGCAAAAACTCCATAACATGCTCGAAATAAATTCTGATGTGCTTGTTTAAGAAGGCTTAAGTTATTATAGATGTTTTAATAGTTCTAAATCGTCCACGCTATCTTTAAAATGCAGATACAATGAATATCTATAACAAATGAAACTTACTTGTATGACGATGCGTCCCGATGTTTCTTAGCTCTTTGAAAGTGCTGCTTCAGTGTGTACTGAAAAAAACATTAATGCGTTTATGTGATAGGTAAATATGTTTTTTTGTGATAGGTATATTGATTTTAAAAGATCGCATCTTTGTAAAGCGATGTAAGCGCACTCACTACTTCTTAAAAAAGTAATAAGACGCTCCAAAACATTATTGTGCTACACGGATGCATAAATATAGGATAGCTTCTAAAGACGTCAACTTACCTCTTACGTCAAAAATAACAATGATACTATTGAAGAATGCAATAATTGCGTTGAAGAATTTAAATTTGAAAACACATAATTGAAAAATACAAACGTTGCGTTGAAAAACAATGTATAAAAAAACCGTGTGGTGTCGTGGGACAGCAGATAGGAACGAAGTTCTTTATTATTATTCTTCTTCTTCTAGTGCCTCTTCAATCCTGAAGGTTGGCCGTTAGCTTCCTGTACTCATCTCTATCAGCAGCCAGCCGGAACAGCTGTTCGATGGAGGTAATACCGGTCCACTCCCGGATATTCCGGAGCCATGACTTCTTTCTTTCCCCCAGCACGTCTCTTTCCGTCCACTTTGCCCATCATTATCAACTGCAGCAGCATGTATCTATCGTTCCTGAGCACGTGGCCGAGATATTCTATCTTGCGCTTTTTGATAGAAGGCAACATTTTCCGGGACATATGAACGCGCTGAAGCACGGTTTCGTTCCTGACCCTCTGCGTCCAACTAATGCGTAACATGCGACGGTAGCACCACATCTCTAATGCCTGTAGGCGTTTTGTAGTGTCCTCTTTCAGGGTCCACGTTTCGCAACCATACTTGACGATAGGCCAGATATAGCACATGAGTAGCCTGACTCGGAGCTTTATATTCAGTTGACGACAGCAAAGAACTTTCCTCATTTTATTGAAAGAGGCTCGAGCAATTTCTATCCGGGTCTTGATTTCTTGATCAGATTCCCATGCTTCATTTACCCAAGCCCCCAAATACTTGTACTGTCGTACCCGCTCTAGTTGTTTCCCAGCTACAGATACGCTTGAACTCAAACCCGGGTTTCTTGAGACTACCATGAACTTGGTCTTGCTTGTGTTTATCGACAAACCGGCTTCCTCGCTGTACTCATTAACCTTATTTACAATTGATTGCAGATCGGCTTCCGATGCTGCAATAAGGATAGTGTCGAACGCATAACGCAGGTTGTTAACGACCCTGCCGTTGATTCCTATTCCCACTTCAAGGTTTTCAAGAGCTTTTGACATCACAGCCTCTGAGTAGACATTAAAAAGCAACGGAGATAAGATACAGCCCTGCCGGACCCCACGACAGGTCTCAACTTGGTCGGTCTCCTCATTTTCGACCCTTATCGTAGCCACCTGCTTCTCATACAGGTTGCGGATGATTCAGACGTCCTTACCATCAAGACCAATGTCACATAAAAGGCTGAAAAGTTGATGATGTTTAACTCGGTCAAATGCCTTTTCGTAGTCTATGAAGCACAGAAAGACATCAGTTTGCATGTCTCTGCATTTCTGTACGAGAACGTTGAGAGCGAAAAGAGCTTCTCTGGTGCCAACACCAGATCGAAATCCAAATTGGTCACGTCATTATTGTTACTTTTGGAGTCGGTGTCAGCTAAGTTAAATAGGTACAGCAACAAATACGTCACCGTCGTCCGTCACCGTTGTCGTATTTATTGTTGTAGGTACCTACCTACCTACCTTGGCTGACACCGACTCCAAAAGTAACAATAATGACGTCGTAAACGCAAAAATTGTACATTAATAGAAGTATAAGATGATTATTAGTTGTGGACACAAAAATTAAAGAAACGCGATTATTTTATTACATTTTAGTTACTTTATTTTGAAGTCGGTTATAATTTTTACTTAAAATTTTTATTTCTTCATTTTTAGTAATTCATTAAAGAAAGACATACAGAGATAGACATTTTGGCATATTGAACCGTATGAAGTAAGTTCAACAAAAGCTGTAAATCGACGCGGAGTTCCGTCGACTGTCTATGATTTCATCATCATATGAAATCATCACCCATAAGGGTGCAAAGTTCTCATCAGTATAAATTAATTAAGTCCAATCACAATGTAGCTACTGTAAACTATTTAGGAGTTCCCTTAACTGCCCTTCGTCTTCATCATCAGACCCCCAATCATAGTCACAATCCATCTAGGTGTAAAGTTCTCATCAATACAAATTAATCAAGCCCAAACACAACGTTACTGAAGTAAATCATCGAGGAGTTCCCTTAACTGTCCTTAGTCTTCATCATCAGATCTGTAATAGCATGTATCACCCATATGGGTGCAAAGTTCTCACCAGTATAAATTAATTAAGTCCAAACACAAGGTAACTACTGTAAACTATTTAAGAGTTCCGTTAACTGTCCTTCATCTTCATCATCAGACCCCCAACCACAGTGATAACCTATCTAGTTGTAAAGTCCTAATCAATACAAATTAATCAAGCCCAAACACAAGGTTACTGAAGTAAATCGTCGAGGAGTTTCCTCGACTGTCTTTCAGCTCCAGCATCAGATCAACTCTAGACCTTCATTAAATTGTAGTGCTTTAAAATGCTTAATTAAAAAAGTACTAAACGCGCTAGTTGCTCCTACGATTTTTGAAAGTTCCCCTCGATTTCTCTGGGATACCATCATCAGACCCTGGTTTCCTTATCATGGGACCATTTGGCAAGTATACCCTTTCAAACAAAAAAAGAATTTTGAAAATCGGTCCACAATCGACGGAGAAATCGGTGTACATACATTAAAAAAAAATACCGGCCGAGTTGAGAACCTCTTCCTTTTTGTTGAAGTCGGTTAAAAACACAATGCTGTTTCCTTCTCAGTGCTACTATACTCACCATGGACTTGAATTTGATGTCGCACTCGACGCAGTAGTAGTCCTTCCGTACGTGGACGGCCTGCATGTGTTTCTTCAACTGCGTGGCGTATATGAACCAGCGACTGCACACGTCACACTGGTGGCGTTTGGTGTTGTCGTGACGCCTGGACAAAAAAATGCTTTTTTGTTCTAGAAGCAAAAATGTACAGGCTATGAGCACATCGAGTATATAAGCGGACAGAGTAGTTTACTTTTTCAGGCGCCTAATTGTAAGTCATAATGATCGTAGCATATCATCTTGAGAGTGTACTCAAATGATTCTATATCATAGCTTACATGATGTGTACCCTCAGAGACTCTCTGCTCTTATACAGCTTGCCGCATTGGTGGCACGCGTGCGGCTCGCTGGACGAATGCAGCCTGACATGCCTTTGCATCACCGTGCGTTTCCTGCCATGAGCAAAAAAAAAACAATTTCAATATAGACGTTTTATTTCACGAAAGTAGATGGACCATCCTTGTGTAAATACATGTACATTGTCTTTGCGAGCGTAAGCTCGTAAGCTCGAGAGCGCTCGCTTATGGGATTGAAACAGCGCCATCAAGCGACAAACGCCTGAGACATGAACGGCGAGTGCAAATTCCATACAAATTGGAGTCAACGTAAACGCGATCGAGTAAGTGGAAAAACTCGCACTTGGCACTCAGTTTAGACGCTGCTAATGCCTGTAGTTACGCACACAAGAGCGCACGCTGTGCGCGTCACGACTTTCGTGAAATAAAGCAATTACACATTTTCCACGATGAAAAGTAACAGATTGCTTATATTTTATCTTATATCTTTAAATGAGAATATTTATTATATATATCTTATATCTTAATATATATATATATATAGATATAAGATATATATAATAAATATTCTCATTTAATATATAATTGGAATCTCGGAATCGGCTCCAACGATTTTCATGAAATTTAGTATATGGGGGGTTTCGGGGGCGATAAATCGATCTAGCTAGGAATCATTTTTAGAAAATGTCATTTTATTAAATAATACCGAGCAAAGCTCGGTCATCCAGGTACTTTTTAATTAATATACAAACATTTTCTTCTTATTTTTTTTAATTTTTAGGATTTCCTATGTCTATCGGTCTATAAAGCCAAAATTATAGGGTACTTTCAATTGACAGAGAATCATGAAATTTAGCAAAAAACTAGGTTTAAATTTGATAACCGTTAATTTGTTTAATTTATATAATAAAAAAATCGTTTTTCGGAAACCACAGCGAGCGAGTCGCGCTGGTCTGGGTTTTTTACCTTGCGCTAAAAATATCTATTTAAAATATCGGATCATTTAAGGCGTGTTTATTACTATAGAGAACATTAACTTACTTCGAGGTATAGGGACACTGTGTACATCTGTATGATACGGCCGAGTCGGTGTGCTCCAACGCAAAGTGCTCTAACACATGTTGTCGGGACAAGCGAACAATTTGACACACCTTGCATTTATACCTGAATTTTTTTCTAGTGTTAATAAAAATAGTAAAAATATAAATATAGTTAGAGAATAAGAGGATATTTTATTAATTTATGCATTGACTCTCACGGAAACATCTGTTAACAATCATTTAGAATCCCCAACATAAGTATATAATAATTGTAGGACATGGCAAATTTTTTGGAAGTTATCAGGAAATTCCATAGCCTACAATAAGTATACTAAAAAGTGACAATCAAGTTAACAGTTAAATATGATATTGGCCTGTACTTTTTATTTTAGGTCATAAATAAAAAAAAAGTTATGGTTAAAAATCACCTGGTTGTATGAGATTTCAGATGACCTCGCAGTGACACCGCACTGGGACAGTGTTGAGTGCATATATCACATATAAACTGGCCATTTTTCTGAAAATAACTAAAAGTCATATAGTTTCGCACTTATCACATAGGGCAAAGGGTTTGTATCCAGCTCTTAAGAAATTAATAAAAAAAAACTATATTTAAATAGGTTGAACTTGGACCAGACAAAAGTGATGTTCAATGAACAGGTTCTTCCAAGGTCGGTTAACGTCGATTGCATAACTCTCGAAGTCGTGCAAGAGTATCTTGAGCATACTCTGCAGCTAGGTTGACATAACTTCGACCCCTGTCGAAGTCGATAGGAAGATTTAATTGGAGTGGGCAGCATTCAGGAAGCTTAGCCATATTCTCACGTCGTCTATACTGCAGAGTTTGAATACAAAAGTCTTCAACCATTTGATTAATTTGATGCAGGTTTAAGGTACAAATACAAAGCACAATACTGCATTTACAATACCGGCAAATGTTTCTCCATGTGTGCCTGTAGAACATCGTCGAAATTAAAACCTTTGACGCACTTTTCACATTTGTACGGCGCCATCTTGTATTTGTCCACCATTTTGTTTTCCTGCATTTCAGCCAAAACCTTAAGGTTGTAAAATTTACAGTTAAAATTACAAGTCCAATTAATTATATCCTTTAAAAGACCCAATTCGAATTAAAATGTTTTCAAAATAAAGCACAATGTCTTATTTTAATTTGTATTGAGATTTGAGAGCCTAATTCCGATTGCTATTTTTTTTATAAATGTATTTTTCAATCCCTATTATCACATACACATATTTATTTATTTATTATATTTATGTATCATAAACCCACCTGTTCTTTAGTTAGTTTGATAACAATATATTCATCAGTCTCTTGAACCATTCGAGAGGAAAAACCCTCTTTTAAGTGTGATCCTTTTTTCGATTTGTTCTTATTTTCCTTCATATGGTTTGTTTTCTTTCCTTCTTCAATAAAATCTTCTTTAGGCTGAAAATATCGTTTTAGTCCTAAATTTATGGCCAAACACAATAGCATTCTTATTTTAAAAAGAAATAAGGTTTTAAATTGAAAAGTTGCTATTAAGGCATGGCTCCACCGAGGGGCACTAAGTGCTTGTTCACGTTAATTCGCAGGCGCGGCGGCGGACGCGGTAACAAAATATCAAACATATGACGTGATATCCAATTGTTCACTTTCGAAACGCACGTGCGGTATAAGTAACGCGCAAACTAGCGGCAGGCGCGCGCGTATAAACGCGTGAGATGTTCGAACGCGCGATTCACTCGCGACGTCAGGTAAGTTCAAGCAATTTGAACTTGTCGCTAGAAACGATAGCACGTTTTTATCATATCATTCAATACAGAAGAGTTTATTAGTACTGTTTAGGCTAAAACTCAGATTTGTCAAAGTAAACACGTCATCATATGAACAGTTAAACGTTCATTATTTATTTTATTATTTCTAACATCTAACAGTAGGTAAGTGGTAGTGCCATGCTGCTTTGCAGCCGAATTGGGCCGCCATGACCGGGGTAGTACCTCTAGCTCACATAACACCGGCGTCAAGTGACAGCTATGCTGTCGCGTTTCGTGCGGTTTGTGAGTTTGCAGTGGCCTATGGGGGGGATAGGGAATAGGAGGGCAACGCAACTGCATAGCTTTTCGTTCTGCAGATGTCTATGGGCGTCGGAAGTCACCGGCTCCGACTGCTTAGTTGCCTCCTTATGATATAAAAAAAACTCCCATTTTAGGTACAAATTTTCGGCTAAAGATTGTCAACCTCTGATAACACGTCATATTCGCACTAACACCTGGTACGAGGATCACGAGCTCACGTCTACCCCGCCCGCACCCGCGCGTTCCTACGTGAACAAGCACACACACACAGTGGCTAGCAAGAAAATGTATATGATTGTGTCTACTGAAACCCATGGACACGCTAAGTGTCAATTGACATCATTGGTGGCGTAGTTGTTAATAGGCGCTTTTAGCTGTATAAATACATTTGTTTGACAACGTGGTTCTACGTTTCCACTGCGGTACACGCTATACACGAATATTAACCCAGGACTATGTAAATCTGTAGCGTGGCCCACCACGACGCACGGAGAGACTACGCATGTGTTTTGCAGCCCACAGACTGACGTCAGTTGACTTGTCAATATATCAGGCTGCTAAATCACAGTGGCGTAACTGAATTTTAACGACCTTTGACCTATTTGCATTTTTCAAATCTTGTTTGCCGAGATACATTGAAGAAAATGTAAGTACATAAAAACTTATTCTTTACTCTGATCAATGTGGTGAAATTAATATTACAAATAGAAAAATTACCAGTGAGGGCTAAAATAAAATAAGCATTCAGTGGATAAAATAATATGATCATCAATCATAAGCATAAAATATTTTTCAAGTACTCAAATAATTAAGATGTGTTTTTTGAGTATGTTGATTTAAGTAAAAGGAATACAACTGATATAACTGACATAGAACTTTTATAATATACTAATATATAATAATAAAATATATAATACAAACGGAAAAGGAATCAGTAAAGAGGAAAAGAAAGATTTAGTGAATTTACTTGGTTATATGCTACGCCTTTTTTTTTAACGTGGGGAAATGACGCGAAAAATTGGTTGCCTTGATCACTTTATCTTCAAAATTGTTAAAAACAAACTATCAGCTAGTATTGCAGTCTTAAACACTTCAATAACTGATAATGCTTCAGTCTTTCTGAGCATCGCTAAAGTTAAAAATAACCACCATTATCCAAATATCAAGACCTTTATTGACTTTGAAGAAACTGCAGAGAAACATAAAATAAACAAGAACCATAGACAAGAACCTATCTGTTATTTAGTGACTACCCTAAATTTGTCATTGAACATTTGATTAATTAACTTAAATAATCCCTAGACGAGTGTTACAGTGAAAAGGATCTCGATTAAAGAACGGATTATTAAACCGTGGATCACCAACGGTTTATTACGCTGTATAAGGAACAGAAAAATAATGCAACTTAAGCTAAGGTCTTATCCGCAATACTAAAAATAAAACTCAGTAGGTACAGTAATTATTGTAACAAATTAATTAAAAAACTAAAACGAAAATATGAAGCGTGGTGCTAGGCCTGCCAGTGCACGCTGATCGCCATAAGAAGGTTTTGGTAGAACATTCCAAAACGAAAAAACTTGAACAATCTTTAAAACGATCTAATATCGTTGGTCAGAAACTGTCACATTTTTTCGAAAAGCTCATAAAAGGGTCACGAAAGGTTTCAAAATTAAAAAGGCTGAATATGGTGCCGAGCATTCTAGTATATCATCTTGATATCTTCATTAAAGATTTAGACCCAGCTAACAGCTTCTCCACTTTTTAAAGATCTGAAGTTACACAGGTCGAAATGCACTGCTTTGATTAGAAATGTTATTATCTCCTGTGTGTTATCTCCTTGTTTTTTGGAACAATTATTGAAAGAAGTTGGAGACAGTCGTTATTCAATAATCGCCGACGAAACCACTACTATGGACACGAAAAAAGTAATGTTCATGATTATCAGATTTTTCAGTTAAAAACAGAATAAAATTATTACTCAGTTCTACAGATTGATCGAAATAGAATCTGAAAATGCAATTTAATTGACTGATGTATTCAAAGCACAGCTGATTGCGGATGGCCTCAACCCAGACGAACTCTTGGGTATAGGAGTCGATGGGGGTAATGTCATGTTTGGTGAACAGCACTCGTTTTCCTCTATTTTGAAGGAAGGAAACCCTGAACTGATAACCATAAAGAGTGTTTGTCATTCATTGCATTTGGCAGCTGAAAATGCATTTAAACCGCTTCCCCGTTTTCTGGATTTTCTTAGTAAAGAATGCCAAAACTGGTTTTTAAAAAACAGTACAGTAAAATAGATTAAATACAAGCAAATGAACGAGTTGCTATATGAAGGAAAAACACCGTTAAAAATAAACAAATAAGCTGGTACTAGATGGTAATCCAGAATAAAACTACATTTTGACATGGCGAAGTCTAGAGACCGCTGTTATACTGCAGACCAATACTTGAGCATCATGCTCAAATTAAGGCACATTTGTTATACATGACTTTCCATAGGACATCTCAAACCTATTAAAATGGCAAATAAATTATTTCAAGCCCTTTGAAGTTGCTTGAAGAAATTAATATTTTTTTGTTAACCTATTTAACAATTTAAATACCTCCAGCTTAACTGTAAAAAGGGGACAAACATAGTTTGTCTTGTGATTTTGAAAAGTACGTCATGGACTCGTCGTACATGAATTTTGGGTATGCATTCAATGAAAAGTCAGAGGGTATAACAGACCATGAATTACAGACGTGAATCAACTTTGCAAAGAATTCCTTGTAGAAATCTGCAAGCAAATACAGATGAGACTACCAAATAACATGAAAATTTTAGATGTGTCCAGGTGGTTAGGTCTGAATGTCAAAATGTAAGTACTGATCTACATAACGTACATACTTCAAAAAGAACTTTTCCAAAAATGACTGTTTTTATATAGGTCTTTATTATTAAATGTCGGAAATCCGTAAAGCCTGACACAAAGGGCACATTCAGCTCCATTATCTATAAGTATGGGAATTGCGTATAAACATAGTGTGCGATGAAAAGGGTTTTACCGGCCACTTATAACTTTGTAATGACACTTGAAAAACAATACATTCTCCTGATACCTTGTCATTATAATAAAACAATTTTTACGGATTTTATCGCGGTTTATTAAGATTTTTACAAGCCCGACGTTTCGGATACTTTACAGCAACCATGGTCACGGGAGGACTGAGGTGTCATACGTCCTATCATTACAAAGTTATTCGAAACTACCCTATGATACATCAATATTTTGGTCAGTCCTATCTACACAGAAAGTGCTAACTGTATCTTTAATCTGTGACATATTATGCTTGGATTTTGATTTGATAATTTTAATAATGGGATCCCAAGCAGGTGGTAGAAGCCAGCCATCTTCTCTGTTGAAATTAGGATGTTTTTTAATTTGTCATTCCAGTATTTTTACAGACTGAGTAATACATAATTAAAGCCAGAAAGTTACTCCATAATGACAATAAAAACAAAATTAAGTATGTCGATGGAACTTTCAAAAGAACCACCAAACCGTTTTATCAGCTTTTTACTGTACACATTGACATTAGCAGAAATAACGACACAAAGAATGTAGTACCAATTGTGTACGTGCTTTTGTCCAACAAATCTCAGGAGATGTACACCAGTATGTTCAATGTGTTGAAGGACAGACTGGGTTTGAAAATAGAATTATTTAAGTGCGACTTCAAAATCGCTATAATTAATGGCGTAAAAGAGGTTTTTCCGTCTGCTTTGATCAGCGGCTGTTACTATCATTACAACAGAGCAGTATGGAAACAAGCTAAAAAATTAAAGGTAACCGCCACTATGGAAAATAGTAGTTCCCCCAATCTCCAGAAATGATAAAATTTCAAAAGTACTTTTCCAAGCAATGGATGAGTTTGTGAAGCATCGTACGAATAATGCTGTCGAAGGCTGGCATAGGAGATTGAACGCACGTATGCCGCACAAACCTACCCTGGTGAGATTTTTGTATAAACTAAAAAAAGAGGCGAAATTTCAAGACACTAAATTTAAATAGTTTACGTATAATATAGGATTTGTGTTTTTGTTTCGTTTGCCAATTTATAGAATGTGATATTATTTTATTAACTTAAAAATAAAGACAGTGACTGTACGCAACTGTACTGTATAAAGTCAGTTTCATTTCCGATATTTAATAATAAAGAGCTATAGAAAATCATTTAGGGGAAAAGTCATTTTGGAAAAAGTTCTTTTTGAAGTATGTATGTTATGTAGATCAGTACATTTTGACATTCAGACCTAAACACCCGGACACCACTTTTAGATTGCAAGCTAATGTGCCCGAAAAATGCGACATCTGAAATGCACCTGACACACATTAATAAATCTTTTGAAACCGTCTGCAATGATGTCCACTCAGTGGTACAAGAGGGGAATGCTTTACATCGAACAACCAGGAAATCCACACAAAACACCAAAGAGAGTTGAAGTTTATGGATTAAAAAATGCAGTCGGTGATAGAACTTACGGACATGTAAGCAAATTGGCATTAGCAATTTATTTGTTGCCTTTTTCTGACGCGGTTGTGGAAAGAGCCTTCTCCCAAGTTGCAAAAAGATAAACTTAGAAACAGATTAGCCACACAGCCGAATCCATTTTGAGAATAAGACAATGCTAGAAGGATGTGTTCATTTTAAAGGAACTTGAAAAGATGCTCAAGAGATTTTTTTTTTTTTTTTTCGGAAGGGCTAGACTTTTCGGCCTGATGGCCTTTATGCTCAATCGGTACAGTAAGTGAGCAGATGGCTCACTTAAGAAATATTCGAAAGGGGGACGCCCCCCTCCGCGCCCCGCAGGGGGCGCGGTTCATCGCTCGCGCTGCTCGGGAGAGCATCATTTGGACTAGTCAAATCCGATACGGTCGACGAATCTTTTACGGTTGAATTTAACCTATCATCATGAGGGCCGGCCCTCATCCCTCCCTCTGGAGAGAGAGGCGGGTCATGCGCGGTGCCCAAGCAATCTAGCGGTAGCGTAGTGCTAGCGCTGTTTGCGCGGTCTGGGTTTGTGTCTACTCGTATCGGATTCGAACCTAAGCTTCCGCGATCGATCCGGATCGATGTGGTTTCCATGTGTAGGGTTCGACGTCGCTTACGACCCCGAGGCCCAAGCGGTGTGCAGGTGTACCTAGCACCGTGTGTGTGTCTGAGTATGCTGTGACGTTCGCGTCGCGCTTTTGCGTCGCGCATTAGTAGCTGAGAGATTTCGTCAGCTGGATCTGTTAAAACATGCTTAGGTAACCTATGTCTAATTGGAACTGAGCTATCTGGGGAATAGTTTGCCGCGCTCACGATGAGCGGGTTTGGGTGAAGGAGTGCCTTTTCAAAGTGACGTTCTGACGTCATTTTGAAGTGGCCCCTAATGGACTCTAATCTGAAGTCCCTGTGCAGGTCGATGTTTCTTACGTACCACGGGCAACCGGTTGCCAAGCGTAAAAATTTATTTTGGACTATTTGTAGTGCATTAAGTCGACTTTGTGGCACATGCGCGAATGCGACACAAGAGTATGACATAATGGGTCGGATACAAGTTTTATACAGGGTAAGCTTATGCCTGAGGGGCATTTTGCTGTTTTTGTTAATTAAGAAATATAAACGGCTCAAGACGAATTTGGCCTTTTTGGTGACTGACTCTATGTGTGGTCTAAATGACATCGACCTGTCAAGGGTGACCCCCAGGTATTTTACCTGATCTACTCTGGGTATTTCTATATTGTTTAACCTTATCGGTTTCATGGTACGATAAGGTCGTCTGTTTGTGACCCTCCTACGTGAGAATTTTATGGAGGCACTTTTTTCTGGGTTTATATCAATCCTCCATTTTGCGAACCATTCACCCAGCTCGGTGACGGCACGCTGGAGGATGGTGGAAGCCCTTGCGGCTGAGGGGTGGGTGATATACAGAGCGGTATCGTCTGCAAAGAGAGCCCGTTTAACCGCCGGGTGTTCGGGGATGTCGGAGGTATACAAGTTGTACAAGGTCGGAGACAGCACGGAGCCCTGTGGGACTCCGGCCCTCAGAGGTTTCCGAGAGGACAGAGTGCCCTCTACTCTATATCTAAAATGCCGGCCCGAAAGGTAGTCGCGGATGATGATGACTAATCTGTCCGGTATTCCTAACTTGAATAGTTTGAATATGAGGCCTTCGTGCCAGATTTTATCAAAGGCTTTTGCTACATCAAAGAATACAGCGCACGTATCGTGTTTGTTTTTCTTATGGAAACCTCTGAGTATATCCTCCGTCATACGGTGGACTTGCCTCCTGCCTGTGGAAAAGATTCTTTTCGCTAATGACGGTTTTCAACCGCCTAAGCAGAATTCTTTCGTAGATTTTTCCTAGCGAGCTTATCAGGCTTATGGGACGATAGCTAGACGGTTCCGAGCGTGGTTTTCCGGGCTTCAGTATTCCTATGACCGTAGCTTCTTTCCATATATAAGGGAACCTACAACCCTTGAGGAGGGCGTTTATAATGTTAACCAGGAGGATAACTAGGGCGGGCGGTAGTATTTTTAATACCTTGTTGGAAATCCCGTCCGGCCCGGGGGCCTTCTTGGCGTGGAGGCATTTTATAATGTCTTGGACCTCTTCTGCGTCCGTCGGAAGGATTGGATCTCCCTCTAGCGGCGCAGAGGCCCTTCTCGCCACCTCCCTAGTTACCTCCTCTACGTGGGGGCCTACGGGGGGAGTTGCGACTATTTGGCTCGGAGTGCACTGACTCTCGAGTGTATCGGCTAAACATTCCGCTTTGTCGGCGTCCTCTAGTGCAGGCGCGCGATTTAATCTTTTTAACGGAGGCATAGGTGCCTCCGTCTTTTTTTTTCATTGAACGGGCGAGTGGCCAGTAGGCCACGTGCGAAGGTGAAATTTCACTCAGGAGGCGATCCCACCTTTCTGCTCTATTTTCTATGACCCGGGCTTTGACCTGTCGTTCGAGGTCACGGAGAGCTCGTCGATACTCGTCCGTCCGGTAGCGAGAGTATGTACGCTTTGCTGCATTTTTTGCGCGTATTATTTCTTTAAGATCCTCCGGGAAGTCCCATCGGCCGTCATGGGCCTGTGAGATCTCCCTGGATGACTTTTCTATCGTTGCTACCAGATGGTCGGTGAAGTCAGAGCATGCTGATATAGCAGTTTGAGGACTGTCTATTATGTCGGGGATATTATCGAGATGACTCGATTGAAGGATTTTCAGATTATCGTTTAAAAGTTTATAGTCGATGATCTTTTTTTTTATCTGTATTTCTATTGTTTGCCGGGTCGCCGAGTTGTATAAGCACCGGCCTATGGTCTGAGTTAAGCTCCTGAATGGTTTCTATGGAATGTACCTGAAGGGTGATATTTCGTAGAATGGCTATGTCTAGTATAGATGGCCGCACGTTCCTCTCGCTACTTGCGAAGTCGAAACGCGTGGGCTCATAGGGGGCGATAATAATACTGTTTAAATCATCGACTGCTTTACAGAGAATCTTTCCATTGTTATTGTTATCTCTGCAGCCCCATGAATGATGTTTACTATTTAGGTCGCCGGCAATCAAGACAGCGTTGCCTAATTCTAATAGCGTATTTAAATCGCTAAATAATAGTTTCCTATTACCAGATTGGTATACTGAGGCGATTGTGATCGACTGATGGCCGGTCATGCTCACCTGGCAGACGGAGGCCTCTAGTGATTCTAGGGCCGGCGTGTCTATAGGTATGCAGTGGAGGGACCTCTTGTAGTAAATGAGGGTGCCTCCAAGTTGGGATCGCGTCCTATCATTCCTAACAATATTATAATTGACTATACGCGGGTCACTAATACTGGGTTTTAAGAACGTTTCCTGCACAAGGAGGACGTCTACGTCGTGTTTTTTGACGAATATACGAATTTCGTCGATGTTCGCTCTAATGCCGTTCGCATTGAACGACACCACTCGCAGAGAGCGCGGTTTTGTTCTGGCGGTGGTAGCCATTTATGGGCTTGGAGTGGAAAACTTGATCTGGTCGATCAAGGCCGCATGGTCTACTAACGCCTGTAGACGATCATGGGGGAACCTCGCAGCTTCGCTGCTAGGATGCTAACTTCGTTGGTGTCAATGATTCTAAGGTACTGTGACACGAAAGCCAGGTCAGCTCCGTAGCCGGAAGAGGGGGTAGGGCGGGGGGCTGCGGGCATCGTGATGCCGGCAGGGGGTGCCGTTGGCCTACTGTATTCTGCTGGGGTGCTCTGTGGGACCTGGGTGGGAGACGCGGTGACTTGAGTCGGCTTCGGAGCCGGCTTAAGCCACGGGTTGGTCGTGGGAAGGGGGGCAGGGATGAATTTATCATTCCTAGGTGCCCTGAGATGGAGGGGGGCTTTTTGTGAAGCCGCCTTTTTTGCCGGCTTTGAGACGCGGCGCGCCGTTTTCGGCGCCTTGGGACAACCACGGTAATTCGCCGGATGACCTTTGTCCCTACATAGGACGCAGCTGGGCGGCTCTGTGGCTGTGGCCCTGTCACGGGGACAGTCAGGTGTCCCGTGGTCTTCCAGGCACTTAACGCACCTGGGGTGGGCGGAACAGTTGCGGGCTGAGTGGCCGTAAAGCTGGCAACGATGACATTGCCCTATCATACCCCTTTTACGTGGAGCCTCGACACGAAAGCCAGTCATATTACAGACGGCTTTAATATTGTAGATGTTTTTGGCCGCTGGTGTGAGCGGCAGGATGACGAGCACAATTTTGTGCTTATGCTTTGTTCGGGGATGATACATCCTATGTACCTCCTCGACCGGGAAACCCTGATGGACCAGGTCGTCTTTTATTTCGGCCGGGTCCATGTCTCGGGGCACTCCTACGATAACGACCCGGAGGACGCGCTCGTCCTCCAGGGCGTAAGTGTGATATCCTATCCTGTTCGTGGTCAGGAAGGCTGTGAACCTGCGGTGTTCATTAGAGTTCTCTACTTGTACTCTAATGCCTTCGGCGCACGTGCGGGCAGATTTGAATGAAATTTGTTTCGCATATATAGCTTGCGAAACTATGTTCCAGGACTTGGTGTCCTGGACGATTATCGGCGGTGGTGCTTTGCACTTGGGTTGGGTGGTGTCCATGCCCTCGTCGCGGGTGGATGACGCACCGGGGGTGGGCGACGTGAGTTGGTCGCGCCTAGTGACCAGCAGCTCAGATGGAGCCACTGTCGGCCTAACTACCTTGCCCTGAGGGGGCTTCGCTGACGCCACCTTGGGCGCCTTGAGCGGGGGAGATGGCGCTGAGGACGGCGCGGACTCTGGGTCCGAGCGACGCCTCTTCTTCTTGTTGCGGACCTCTATGAATCCGCCTTCCTCCTCGGAGGAACTGCCTGTAACAGACATTTCCTCCTCTGATGGAGTGACCGTCTCTTTTGTCACGTCGTCGGTGGACAGGGACGCGGGAGAATCCGTGTCAAAAATCTGTTGGCTGCTGCCTGATTTTTTAAAATACTCTACTACATCGTTGTTTAATTCTGGGTATTTACCCAGCAAGAATGCCAAAAGGGCCTCATTGGTCATGTTATTTTGTAACGCCGCCATTGTTTTTATTGTTGTCGAGGTAATTACGCAAGTAAGGTAATTAAGACATAATGGGATGAGTACCTATACCGCTCGCCTGTGCGAGGATGTGTAGAAAGGAATGCGGTCGACTACCTGAGGCGGGTACAGGGACGCCACCCCAGGTAGGTGTGTATGTTCGCGTGTATCTTACGTGAAACGTAGGCAGGATCGCACCTTGCACTTTTCGCACGAAAAACGAAAGCGGCACTCCACGCCTAACAATTTGACCAAACCGCGAGTGGTACCGGCACACCACGAAAGCACAACGAACGACCTATGCGGGCGCGGAAAACCTATGCGAGGTTTTCGCGCAAACGCGGTGAGCCCGGCGGAGCTCTTCACTAGTTTGTAAGGACGCTGAACGTATGAATACAGTGGGGCGAGGAGGTCAGACCAGCTAAGCACGGAACGCACGGGAACGTTTACGCACTTGCTTGCTTTCGCAACTATATGCCACCACACGATCGGTTAACTGGATTTACAAACCCCCAGCTACGAGTGAACAATGAATTCAGCGTAAACAGAACTCAAAGATCTAACGGACGTCTGTACGCGTTGGCGGACGCGCACTGAATGTCAAGAGATTTAACTCACAGAAAATGTATGGAACTGCTGACGTCGCAAGTGCAGATGCTGAACCAGTCATGGAAGCAATTGCTAAATTAGTTTAAAATTATACTTGAATAAATTGTGCCTACATATTGTGAATAAATAATTATTAATTAATAATTTAAACAGCTAGTGACAATCAATACTATAATAATATTTGAAAAGATTAGTTCCACTGAGTTTGTTTCGCCGGTTCTTCTCAGTGGGCTAGCCTTTGGAACCGGTGGTAGATTCAATTGACGTTCAAAAAGATACTGTATTGGTACTATTTTGAATGAACTAGATGATGCAATATCATCTAGTTTGCACTCGGCACCATTTCGAAATTGTACAGGAATTTATAAACGAGCTAGTATAATATATAAATGGTTAACTAATTGTATAGAGAACATTCAGTACTTTCTAAGCGGCCAAACTAAAATAACTGTAATATATTATATCGCTAATATACAGTCTCGGCTAAACGGTCTTCTCATTTCTTATTTTACCCCAGCTCCAAGCTACGAGGTAAAAAATAAAATAGGGGTTTTTCTTCTCAAACACAACCATTTTGGGGGATTTGGGGAGAATGCCAGATGATAATCTGCATTCGCTGTGCACGGGCACACAGCGCATTTTAGCTGCGCAGCGATGGAGCCGCGCCTTTACTGGAATTCCAACCAAGTCCTTACGTGGACAAAATGAGTATATGGTCAATTTTTTAGATCTACCAATGATGACAATGACACCAATTTTAAGTTTGTAAAATAATACCTTTCATTGCTTGTACATAGACCATGTGAAAGTTTTCTTCCCAAATAGGACTTTATGAATTTTTGTTACATGTATATGTGTGCAGTAACAGCTTCCATAGATGCATCACACAGTCAGTTTTTTTATGTTACTTTGATAAACAAACTGGCAGACGTGCCACTTGATGGTAAGTGGTTGATGTTACCCATGAACATAAACTAGTTTATACCTAAAACTAGCCCAGGCAACTCCTCTCTGGGAAATAAACCAGCAGTGCAGCACAGCACAACCCTCCCACTGCAAAAGCCAATTAAAATAAAGTTACCTTCTTCATACCTACTTGTTAATTTTTATAAACAAAATGAAAAACACAAACAAATCTTTCAATAATGATTTGCTGATCATGTTGTAAGCAAATTTTGTGTTTTACCTCCGTATTATGATCATCAGAATCATCAAGAAACTCGGATGCGTTTCCATTCTGACTCAGCAAAACCAGTGGAATGTCATCTTCGGAGTCATTTTCTTTTTTTACACTATCAGACTCTGTGGGTCCCATGTAAAAATAAGTAATAGTGCATGGAGATAAATTATGGCTGTTTTTCAATTGCATGATCATGTCAGACTCCTGAAACAAATGTTATGCCTTTAGAACTAATTGTGTCCGTAAAACTGCTAAAAATGGCATTGGAAAAATGCCCAGCACTTATTGCAAGTTTTGATATGGAAACTTCATGATACTACTTATTTATATAGTATTTAAGAAAATATTATTTCCTAATGTTGACGAGTTACATTTATTGCAATGAATCTGCCTTTTGATTTTATAACAATTTTTTTATTTCATACCCGTTTTAGCCATGAAATCCGTTATAGTTTTTAAATTATTTATTTACTTCACATAATATATAGGTATAATAATCTTAATTAATACATACATTAAAAACCTCTAGGTTTATAATTGAATTAAAACAAGAATTGATATAAACCAAGGGTAGTTATTCTAATGAAACAACTTATATGGATTTTATTACGGTTTATTAAGATTTTTACAAGCCCAAAGTTTCGAGTACTTTACAGCAACCATGGTCATGGAAGAACTCCTGGTTCTCCCATTTCAATTTATTTTAATGAGTGGTCGTGTAAACATTTGAAAAGGCTAGCTATAGTAGTCATTATTATTTATTTTCATTATTTAAGAATGTAAAAGAACATCTAATAAAAATCCAGACATATGTGAAAAACTTAAAATCGGCTCAAAGGTCTCTCTGAACACAAACACTGCTGATCCCTACCAATAGTTCATCATCATTATTATCAGCCTCTATCCGTCCACTGCTAAACATAGGCCTCCTTCAATTAATACCAAGACGACCGCTCCCTTGCCAGTCGCATCCAACACAGACCAGATACTGCATGGAGTCTTTCGACTTGTTTAATAGTCAATTAACACTTTGTCTACCTAAAGGGGGCCTCCACTCTTTCGCCTCCACACCTTATCGGCCCATCGGCCATCCATTTTACACCAATGTTTACTAATAATAAAAATTATTTTATTTAAATATATAATAATAAAAATTACCTGTTTCATTGTATCCAATAAGAAATTTTGTGACTTTTGACATTTCTCAGCAAATTTATTTATTCTTTTGAACATACTTTTGCAATAAACACATATTACTTTTGTATGTGACGATAACTCTACCTGAAAATTCAATATTAGTTATGAACAGCATTATTTGATGTTATTTTGTATTTACATTTACAGATTTAGTTAATGAAGAGCCAATAGAGAAACAATGCCAAAACCAGGCCCACACCGGAAAACTTGTAAGACTCAACCAAATAGTCGGAGCCTTAAGGTGACTACCGACACCCATAGATATTCGCACAACCAAAAGATATGCAGATGCATTGCCCTCCTTTTCCCTATTCCCCTAATGGGCCACCAGGAACTCACAAACCGCACGAAACGCAACGGCATAGCTTGACGCCAGTGTTATGTGAGCGAGAGGTACTACCCCGGTCGTGTCGCCCTAAGTCGGCTGCAATGCAGCATGGCACTATCTTTTACTATGTGTAGTTTCATCATTATCGTCATAATAACAAACAAACGAACTTGTTAGTTCATGAAATGAGACCTCACGAGGGCGATTCCTCTTCACTTGTATACTTTCATTACCTGTCTGTTTTCATTTACAGAAAAAAATAATAGTAAACCTGTTGTACATCTGATACTTCTATATTATGAGTAAAACTTATGTTTGACACGTTTTTTGGATACTTACTTTTAAAATAAACTGTTGATAATACTTTAATTCTGTGGTAGTTATGTTGTACAAATTTACGCCGGTTAGAAAACAAATGTTACACTTTTCTTGCATGTTTTATGGCCAAATATTAAATCGCCGACGACGAATACGCTTTACTATTTAATATATTTTAAGAAAAATGGGAACCCCTAATAAATGTTTTAACAAAATACAAATAATAATATAATGTTGTAGAAGAGACAAAAAAAAAATCAAAATATAAAGTTTTTTTTTTTGTTATTTTAATTTAAAGGCATTAGCTACTAGGCTATTAGCCATACAAAATACAATTATTCGGTCTGTAATACGGAGAAATGGCGGGAAACCCAAGGAGCGCGGCTTCGCCCCTCTAGCCCCCATCGATCAACTATTATTCCCCATTCCATCCACACAAGGCAGTCCACCACAATATTCGCCAAACAATCACTTTATATATTACACAGATTAAGTTTTTAAAACAAACACTATAGAAAACCGCCAGAACAGCCCTACTAAGAAAACCACTCCAGAACGGTACTCCATAAGATTCGCCAACCAATCACAATATATAAAGATCAAGTTTAAAAAAAAACACTATAGAAAACCACTCCGAATGGACAAAACACAAAATAACAATTAATTAACGGGAAACCAAAAAAAGACAACCGCGCGTCCCGATGTTTCCCGCCATTTCTCTAAAGAAATATTACTGAAGCATTGAAGACGATGTCAAATGTCAATGCCTTTTTTTATGGACTGCACTTTAGTATATTGCCAATGATGTGTTAATATTCTTGAATGGTAGATGTGGCTAATGAGATCACCTTCAAACTCAGACACAACAAATCAGAAAAACTATTTATTTGAACAGCAACATTTTGAATTTATATTTGATTAAACGTGATCATTATGAAATTTATAGAGAATACAAAAATTATATCAGATAACTACACATGTTACTTCTTCAATTGATTTTAACAGAATTATAAAATACTTGTGGCCCCGACAGACTTTGTCATGTACAAATTTTTTTTTTTTTTGTGAATATAAACCATTCTAGAATCCACTTGAACACACACAAAAAAAATCATCAAGATCGGTCCAGCCGCTTAGGAGGAGTTCAGTGACATACACACGCACAGAAGAATTGTATATAATACTAGTGGCACCGACAGACGTTGTCCTGTACAAAATATTTTTTTTGTGAATCTAAACCATCCTCGAATCCCCTTGAACTCACACAAAAAATTTCATCAAAATCGGTTCAGCCGTCTAGGAGGAGTTCAGTGACATACACACGCACACAAGAAATATATATATAAAGATATAAAGATTACACAATTCATATTTTATATCTATAACTGACATTCCAAATTTAAAGTAATTCAAAATATAATATATACTTAAAAACCAAACAGATTGTAGTTGACATCAAAAGAGTATGTATAATCTGAGATTACCAATCAACAAATATTAGTTATAGACTATAGTCAGTACTATAAAGAAACGGCGGGAACCCGCAAGGAGCGCGGCTGTAGCGGCGTTAGGGTAGGGCACGGTGGGGCGACCGTCAAGGGCGCCGAATGTGAAGGGGCGCCGCTGGCATCCTTTTATATCCTCTCACTCTTCGAACGAGGCCTAATACTGACCCTTACCTTGCGCAGATTCTGACGGGGCACCGCTGCTTCGGAAGGTATCTTTGCAAGCTGACTGGGGCGGAGGACTCGCCAGGGTGTCATCACTGCGGCTAAAGTGAACACACTGCAGACCACACCCTGGTGGAGTGCCCAGCTTGGGAGGAGTGGGAGCACGCTGGCGCCTTTTTCCGCAGGAGAGCGCGGCGGTGACAAGCGGTCGCACCGCCGCGCGCCGTAAGGGACCTGTGTGTAGCCGATCACAGGATTCGCCACGCGCGCGTAACGTCCGGGCTATAAGGCAGCCTTATGTGTTCAGGGTGCCTTAAGTGTAGTAGGAGGAGGGGACGCCACCCCCCTGCCTTCAGATAGTGTGCCGGATCGCACAGGTGTATAAAAATAAAGGCCCTGAGACAAGAAGATAACAAGATATACTTAGGCAAATTTAGATTTTAGCGAAAACTTGTTTTATTACAGCACAGTAACAACTTTTTTTTTTTTTTTTTCCTTTACTTTTGCTGTAAGATCTTTTTTGTTATGGCAGGGAAATGCTTTTTAACTAGGTCTCGGGTAGATCCTGACCCTATGTGGGACTTGCAGCTGGAAGTGCCCTACCCGTAAACTAAAACCACTGCGAACGCCTTCAGTCGCTTATTGAGGGTCCCGGATCGGCATATAACAGGATCACCTCAGCGACAGGCTGGCTCCGGTGAAGGCCAGACTACTCCTCGTAAGGGGAGACTGCCCGGCCGCTACTAAGCAGTCCCCGCGACGTCACGTCATACTGGTCCCAGGTTCCCATCCTGAACCCGACACGAGCACAGGGGCGTTATTAGAG
This sequence comes from Helleia helle, assembly GCA_963853865.1. Classification (NCBI taxonomy): domain Eukaryota; kingdom Metazoa; phylum Arthropoda; class Insecta; order Lepidoptera; family Lycaenidae; genus Helleia; species Helleia helle. The sequence goes on from OY971434.1 coordinate 5,042,551, forward strand.
GCGCATTAAGTAGCGCCTCCGACGCACCCCGGTTCGTCACCCGCGGTGAGAGGCCTCGTCAACGGCCTCCTCTCTCACCCAAAATAATTATTAAAACTTATGATTCAAATATAGTTATACGATAGTATCGATTTCTTTATTTAGTCACATAAACGATGAACAGTTTTATTGTATTGTTGAACATACTTATATATAGTTAGTGTTGAACCGTTTTATACTATATTATTAGTTTTTATAAAATCTTTTTAATGATATCTCTTTTCACGAACATCAGTGTGATACCAATCATTTGTTTTATTTAAAAAAATGTGTAATTGAAAATACTCGATTGGCTTTCTTTCACCAAATCGCGTACAAAATAAAAAAAAAATAAACAAAAATTAAAACCGACTTCAAAACCGACTGAAGCCAGTGTCGTATTCGTTGATGTACCTACCTCCCTATCTACCTTGGCTGACACCGACTCCAAAAGTAACAATAATGACGTGGTAAATGCAAAGATTGTATATTAGTAGAAGAACAAGTTGATTATAAATTATAGGCACAAAGATTACGGAAATTATTTTATTACTTTTTAGTTTTTTTTTTAATTTTGAAGTCGGTTTTAATTTTTGTTTAAATTTTTTTTATTTCTTAATTTTTAGTGATTGCAAAATTCGATAACTGATTTTATTTGTCTGAAATATGGGTAGAACTATTAAACGCGTTGCTCAGATTAGATAGCGCTGTATTAATGAGATGAACGTAGAAAGGGTTTAAATCATTACATAACAAATGAAAAAACCGAAATGGAATTGTGTAAAACTTTATATACATGTAATTGAAAACAATCACGGCAGATTTGCTGCTATTCATTAAATAATTCAGTTATATATAGGTATAGAACATCACCATCACCAATATATAGGTATAGAATGGATATTATGATGACCTAGAAAAACTATGATGCGCTTCCAAAACACAGTTATTTTTTGTCCATTTAACAACGACAAGTAAAATTAAATTAATTAAACAAAATTACATGATTTTGGTATATTATTTAGCCGTATGAACTAAGCCCAATAAAAGCTGTAAATCGTCGAGGACACGACTGTGTAAGGTCTCCATCATCACACCTATAATGTCGCTTATACCCCATATGGGTGCAAAGTTCTCATCAATTTAAATTAATTAAGTCGAAACACAAGGTAGCTACTGTAAACTGTTGAGGAGTTCCCTTAACTGTCATTTGTCTTCATCATCAGACCCTTAATGACAGTCACAACCCATCTAAGTATAAAGTTCTCATCATTACAAATTAATCAAGCCCAAACACAAGGTTACTGATATAAATCGTCGAGGAGTTCCCTCGACTGTCTTTCGGCTCCAGCATCAGATCGACTTTAGACCTTCAATAAATTGTAGTCCTTCAAAACACTTTATAAAAAAAATATCAAACGCACGAGTCACCCCTATGATTTTCAAAAGTTTCCCTCGATTTCTCTGGGATGCCATCATCAGATCCTGGTTTCCTTATCATGGGACCATTTGGGAAGTATACCCTTCAGAACAAAAAAATAATTTTTCAAATCGGTCCAGCCATCTTCGAGTAATCAGGTAACATACATAAAAAAGAAAAAAAAAAAAGATTCCGACGAATTGATAACCTCCTTCTTTTTGAAGTCGGTTAAAAATTAAAAAAGACGGTCGAACGTCAAACGCGTCGGTTGTCGTTTTGGTTTGAAAATTTAATTTAATTATTATTTTCCTAATTTAGATCAGAACTTTAGCTTATTTTATTTATCTGTACTTTCCTTATTGACTTTTGTTTCTTGAATTTCTTAATATCGCTGTCCTGTATTAGCTGATGGACGAAATCCCCCCGCCCGGCTTGCCGGGCGGTGGTACTTTCATTCCTCCTTCATCCCCGGCAGCCTATGTAAGCATAGGTAACGAGGATGAAATGGATATTGGGAGAGGCCGTTTTAAGGAGGGTTAAGAGTTTTAAAAAAAAACAATCATCCTATGAAAATAATTGCTCATGTAATAGTGAGCGCTCACGCTCTTCCTCTCGTTCGCAAAGCATTCCGGACACTGTCATCCTTGCTGGTCAGCGGACTCCGCCTAATAATTTTTCATCTTTAACTTCGCAGATCCTAGCTGTTATTACAGCTCCTGCAGCCCCTCATGCAGCACTCATTATTGATGCCCCAGTTCCTCAAGCGTCCTAGTCCGTCAACTCACAATCCCAGGAGATATTTACCCCTATTGGCAGGCGAGTATATGATATAAACGATAAGGGCCCCTTCATTGTGCATATCCAGCGTTCTGAAGAGTCTCTTAATTCTGGCACTACCTTACATCCAGTTAATTTTGGGAGATTTTTACATAGGAGAATCCGTGAATTTCCTAATGTAATTGAGGGCTCTTTGAAGAGTATCGGTAGGAACCGTATTTCAATAAATTTCTATTCAGTTTCTGACGCTAACAAATTTATCGAATCCCCTACTCTATCTTCCCATAAATACAAGGCTTTCATGTAACTTTCATCCCTACATTTGATGTTACAAGAATGGGTATAGTAAAAGGTGTCCCAATCGATCTTACCCCCGAAGATCTAATAGAACTTATTAAGGTCCCCGTAGGCTGTGGCAGACCATTAAAAGTTCGTAGGTTTAATAATAAAAAGCATACCTCCGATGGCTCCTTCCAGTGGGTCCCTTCTGAAACAGTTCTCATTACATTTGATGGTCAGTTCCTCCCTAACAAGATATTCCTATGCTTCACGTCTCTCTCAGTTGAACAATATACATATCCTACTCTCCAGTGCTTTCATTGCTGTAGGTATGGCCATACTAAGGACACATGTTGTTCGAGCCCCCGATGCTTTCGTTGTGGTAGGGGCCACCGAGGAGATAATTGCTCAGCCCCTGAGATGCTCCTACTTGTATAATTTGCCCCCCTGGCCCATTTAATAACCATTTAGCGACCAGCAAGTCCTGCCCAGAATATAACAGACAATGTAATAAATGTAATATTAAAAGTACTATGGCCACTGAAAACATTTCGTACGCTGAGGCCTCTAAACTCCACGCTCAATCTAAATCCTCGTACGCTAACGTTGCTGCTAGTATTTCACCAAATCACCCCAAACAATCAACTTCTTATACTAAAACTGTTTACTCATCACCTCGCCCACGTCCCACTCTCCACCCCGGATATGATAAAAATGCCCACAACGCTATTACTCGATCCCCTCTCTCATTGCTCCATAGACCATAATGGCAATGCCCTACAAAACGCCCCCACTCTAGCTAACAACGAAAAATTAATCTGGGATCTAATTAATCTTTTAAAGTCAGTCATAAAAGTTTTCTCTTCTCCTCAATCTTCTTTGATGTCCTCCGCTGCTCCTCTTTTGAATTCTGTCCTATCTTCATCTCTAGAAGTATTCTAAATAAAAAACATGATTTAATTTTCCTAATCAACAAATATAAACCTTTTCTAGTAGCCATATCTGAGACTTGGCTTAAATCAAACTCAATTTTTAACCTTAAAGGTTATTGTGCTATTTTAGACTCTAAACACGATGGTCATGATGGCTGTGCGTTATTTATAAAAGAACAAATAAATTTCACCCCTTTGGCGCTCCCAAAGGGGGACCCTATTCTAATTTATATGCTGTGGCTCTCCGTACTCAGAACTTTACATTTCTATCTTTATATATTCCTTACCCTTCTCGTGATTTATTGAACAAACTCCGGGAACTTATTGACCTCCTCCTCCATCCTATTTTAATTATGGGTGACTTTAACTGTCATCACCCTGTATGGAGTTGTGGCAAACAGGATCGTGTTGGTAACCAGCTTTTAAACATTATTGACTCATGCAACCTCTGCATTCTCAACACAGGCTCCCCACACGTCACCCCCGTCCGGACGAGGCGCCAAGCGCCGTTGATATCACTTTATGCTCCCCCGTTTTGGCTAGCTCCCTTTCCTGGAGCGTTCTTAACAACTCCTTTGGCAGTGATCACTTCCCCTTAATTATAGACTTTCCCTTGATGTCAACCAGCAAACATCCTGCTGCTAAACCATTATTGAAATATATTCTGGACAAGGACGGATGGGCGACATTCCGTTCTACACTTGATACTGCTGGCATAAACTTGCCTTATATCTCTGTTAATAGCATTTTCAACTGTGTAGCTTGCTTGCGTCAAGTGTTTTTATCTGCTGCTGATGCGGCCTTTCGTACTAAAAATAGTGCTTGTGATAAAATTGCTTCTCCACCATGGTGGGATAGAGAATGCACGGAGCCTATTAAAAGTAGGAACAACGCGGTTTCCACCTACAACCATTTAACGATTTCGAATTATATTGAACTCAATAAAGCAATTGCTAAGTCGAAATTATTGTTTCGCTCCAAAAAAAAGAGGGTTGGAAATTGTTTTGTTCCTCCTTAAACCCGCATTCTCCTTCCTCCATGGTGTGGAGAAGTATTAAAAATTTCCGTAGGTCCCGTGTTTCCCAAGCCCGCTCTTGCCCGGCCTCCCACTCGTGGGCTATAAGCTACATGGATTTATTAGCCCCTTAATTTATTCCAATTGTTTCGATCTCCCGACCCTCTCTTCTCCTCCATGTTCTAATCAGTTAGACCTGTATTTTAGCATGATTGAATTAAAAATTGTCCTCTCCTCCGTTAAAGATTCGGCCCCAGGTCAAGACGGTATACCCTATTCCTTCTTTTCTAATGCTGGGGACAATATTCTAAATTACTATCTTAAACTAGTTAATGTTATATTTGATAAAGGTGAGGTTCCCTCTGCTTGGAAAACCCAACTGATAATCCCAAGCCTCAAGCCTGGTAAGGATGCTGAAGACCCTAGATCATACCATCCTATTGCTCTATCACCAGTTTGCGCTATAATCCTAGAGCATCTCATAAAAAATACTATTTAATGGTTTTTAGAATCGAACAACCTCCTCTCTAAATCTGAATATGGTTTTCATAAGGGTCATAGCACCATAGACAGCCTGTCTATACAACGTTCAGCTCCCCCTCCTCAGGGATAAGCTCTTTAAGCTGTCTCTTCCGGGTAAGTTGTGTAGTATCATTATTAATATGCTATCGGAAAGGCTAATCTTTAGGTGCAATGATATTACAGTTTCCTCTTCTAGGCTTATCTGGAAGGGCTTACCTCAAGGTTCTGTACTCAGCCCCCTTCTTTATAACGTATATACTTCTGACTTAGATTCATCTGTGGGCTCTTGCCGTATCCTACAATATGACGATGACATTGTTTTGTATTCTGCTAATACTAACATTGTCTCTGCAGCTAACGGACTACTAATCTCTCACGGAGTTGAATGTCTTAACTCATGGCTCTCTAGTCATGGTTTAGACCTTTCACCTTCTAAGTGTAAGGTTGTAATTTTCACTAGGAAAAGAAAAAATCCCGATATCTTTATAATTATTAACGGCTATAATCTTGAAATTTCCCCCTGTTAGGTTTCTGGGTGTAACTCTGGATTCAAAACTGTCAGGCTTTGATCACTTTAATCCTATTGTCACCAAGTGTGAGAGAAACCTAAATATTCTCAGATGTTTATCGGGTGTTTGGTGGGGTGCCCATCCTTTCTCTCTGAGGTTACTTTACAATGCGATTATCCGCAGCAACCTTGATTATGGCACATTCTTATTGGTTTCAGGTAATCTATATGGTCTTAAAAGGCTGGACTTAATTCAATCCAAAGCCCTCCGAATTATTTGTGGAGCTATGAAATCTAGCCCCGTCAATGCTCTCCAAGTTGAATACTTTGACCCCCCTCTACATCTAAGACGTCAATTCTTATCTGACCGGTTCCTGTTTCGCTGTGTTCAATTCTCCCTCCACCCTATTTTTTCAAAACTTCAACTTCTTCATAAATACTATAGCTCTTCCCGTTTCTGGCGTAATAAACTTCCTCCATGTCTGGTTGGTAGCCATCAGCATTTACGCTCCATTAAAGAACCCACTCACAAGTTCCCTAAACTTCCTCCATTGTCCTTCAACTACGACACAATCATCTCCCAACCTCGTATTATCCTTGATTTCGACATCATTAAACGTGATCCAGCATGCTAATGAGTATTTCCGTGGTCTCTTGAAAAGGGATTGGCAAGGTTGGCACTCAATCTTTAGCGATGCTTCTAAACTTTCTCCTGTGGGTTGCGTAGGAATGGGTGTTTATCACTCTCAATTTAACATCGTTCAAAAAATTAAGTCCTCCCGAAACAACATTCTTTACTGGGGAATGCTTGGCAATGTTGGAGGGAATCAGGTACTGTCTTATGTTCAAATTAAAACGTTGTCTTATTTTTTCCGACTCTAGTAGCGCCCTCCAAGCTCTATCTGGAAATCCATTCCACTCCAAAAATCATCTCATTTTCGAAATTAAGGAAGCCCTACTAGAATGTTCTTCAAAGACTCTTGAAGTTTGCTTGGTGTGGATTCCAGGACACTCTGGGATTGTGGGCAACGACCGTGCTGATCAAGCTGCTAGGGATGCGGTAGTGTGCGGTGACAAAGTTCCTTTTAAAAACTATCCTCATGATTTGGTTTCTCTTCCCTATTCTTCCCTCTATCATTCATGGTCTGCACATTGGAAAAAAACTGGTGTGTCCTGTGGGGCGGCTTTTGCTGCTCTCCAACCGAATATTCCTAGTAAACCATGGTCCCCGAAAATCCACCTTGATAAATTCTCTTCTTCGTCAATTATTCGGTTGAGGATCGGCCACTGCTGCACCAGTTCACCTTGCTAAATTACGCATTAAAGACTCTTCCCTTTGTGAGTGTGGCCTTGAGGAAGGTAATTTATATCACATTTTTTTCCAATGTCCAAACTATGATCATTCTCTTTTTCTAAATTCTCTGTCTTCTTTTAACATCCCCTTTCCTTCCAAAATGTCCATCCTTTTGCAGTCCAGGGACCCTAAAATTTTTCAATGTTTGGCATCTTTTCTTAAATATAACAAAATTAAATTATAATATGTTCTCTGTCCTATTAGTAATTAATATTGTTTATAAATACTTTAATGTGTTGGCTTTAGTCTTTATCTACAACTTCCCTGTCCCCACACAATCCATTTTGATAATGCCCCACGTCCACAGGTTTTTTTTTATTGTTTCGCTAAATAAAATTATTATTATATCATAAAAAATAACTTTCGTAATTTATATTGAATAAACAAATTTTATTTCAGTATTTTTTGAGTCACATTTGAGACACGAACGTAGGGCGATAAATATTCTTTAACACGTTCAATGAGTCATATGTGAACACACACACCATCATCTGTCAAATGTCAATCTACTGTCATAACTACAATTAGATTAGAAAGTTGAATGTTTGTTTGAGGTTATAATTGATATTTTATTGGATAAAGGTTAATTTTTGGTTATTTATTGAGAATTTTCTAGAAAATGGATAATAGAAGATATACAAATGAAGAAATATTGAAGTATTTAGAAAATTCAGATAAACAATTTAGTGGTGGAAGTGACGAAGAATATCAGCCCAACGATGAAGATAGCGAGGATACTGAGGTAATTGCAGATTTTATGGCAAGTAGTGCAGGCAGAAGTACTGAGAGCCCGTCACCCACACCCGCAAGTTCATCGTTATCCAATCCATCTGATGCCCAATGGAAAAGAGATGTTTTGCCTTTAGGGAGGGAAACATTTATAGGCATCGTAGTTTGTACAAAATTTATGCTTATTTTGTACCTCATTATTTAATTTATGTAATGGTCATTCATACCAATAATTACGCTCATTTGTTGAAAGAATAACAAACTGCACAATTGAGTCGAATGACTAGATGGAGAGACGTCACTAGAGAGGAATTAAAACATTTTTTTTTGAGTGATAATCTACATGGGTCTCAATCCTAAGCCGTCAATCGAGCACTACTTAAAACATCTTCAATAGCTTCTTCAAGCAATTCTGGACATTCGATTCGATAAAGGCAATCGATCAAGTCGTCCAAAAAAGATGCACTGAGTGTTATATCAAATTAAAAAATGAACGACTATTGCCAATAAAAGCGAAGCAAGTACACACTGAGTGCAGAAGGTGTGAAAAAGCATTCTGTTTAGAATGATATCATGAGAAACATGCTTGATTTTATAATATTTACTTTGAATAAAACCCTTACATTCTAGCATTTGAGTTTTATTTATGGCAAAATTCTTGTAGTGATTTTAAATGACAAATATAAAAAAACGCGAAATTTTCTTTTGTCATTGTAAACATTAGGTTTTTTGCTATACGTCCACATATGATTTTAAAAAATATCACGTCAATTTCATACCGAAAAATGTACCCCAAATCGTATTTACCGGTGGGAGGGAAGCGCTGTGCCGCGCTCCCGGCTGCATGGGTACCACCATCTTGCTTATTTTTTCCCGTGAAACAGCTTTGCTGTGTTTCGGAGAGAAGGGCAAGACAGGCAGTGTAATTACTGGCACCGAGACTTAACATCTTATGTCTCAGGATAGGCAACACATAAATGAGTTGGCTGGGCTCGTTCCAGGTCTACTTGTTTATGTTCATGGGCGACGTCGACCACTTAACATCAGGTGGTACGTTTGCCAGTTTGCCTATCCAACTAACATAAAAAAAAAAAAAAAAAGTATAGAGATGAGTCACCTGTGACTGACTCATGGACTTATTCTAATACGTTTCTGTGAGTCATATATGGCTCATTGGACAGGGAAGTAACGGACATAATCATGGACGTGATAGAACTTGGTTTCACCAATCAAAGAAAATTATATACACCAAAAAAAAACAAATAAATAACAAAATATAGACAAATGTAAATAATGCATTGTTGGCCTTAGAATATGGTCACCCTGTTGTATTATCACGTGCATTTTACGCGCTAAATTTAGACAGACGGTGTGGTGGTAGCTTGGTAGGTATAAAATAATCGAATGAACTATGAATAAATAATGTATGCAATGTAAAGTAAATATGATCTCATTTTTCCTTCATACTTTGATCCTGGCTTAGGACAGGCAAAACTACCTAGGTACTAAAGTAATGATACAAGTTAATTTAATTAAATTGATTTATCTTTATCGTTAATCCTTTGTATTACGAATTTGAGACACATTTGATTTTTCATTCTGTCTGGTTGCGCGCGTGCTTAACGAAAGCCAAGGGGTTAATGTATTCACATGACGTTAGATAAAAGAAACTGTAGCACCTATGTACTTCTGGCGCATTAAAAAAATGGAATCATACTATTTACAACAATTGAAAATAAGATATTTACACAACCTACATAACTACTAAATTAATCTAAGTAAATTAGTACCTCCCCGGTCAACACATAGTTCGGTACGTTTGCGCATATTGTCTTTGACACGGTTTAGTAAAAATGGATCACTTTTCACAGTCTCAAACGCTGTTGTTATCCGTGTTTTTAATTCTTCCCTATCTGCGTACTCTGACACATACACTAGGCGTTTGATCTCGCCCCACAGATAAAAGTCTAAGGGTGTTAAATCAGGCGAACGAGCCGGCCAAGACACGGGACCTCCACGACCTATCCACCTCTCGCCAAACTGACAATTGTGATACTCACGAACACGAAGCTGGTAATGCGCGGGAGCACCGTCGTGCTGGTACTTGGTAGTAGAGGTTACGGTGATAGATGAGAGGCACGTCATCCAACATATCATTCACCACATTTGACACAAGGTACGCGACGATTCGGAAACCTTTCGCGGTACAAGTCTATCGCACAACGTACACTGTCACCAGATAAAGCATAAGCTCTTACCATCTCCCAATATTCTCCATTTGAAAATTCATTCGACATGATTTAATACGTAATTAGTAATTACGTATTATACGCGACACGCGGTTGACACAAACAAAACATACGCTCCGGACAATGACACGTATCGCACTGGCCCAGTGCTCCCAACTCTACCAACTTTTAGGTAGATCTACCAACTTTTAAGATTTTTCTCAAATCTACTACCTTATAAAGAAAATCTACCAACTTTTTGTTTATAAAAATTTTTAATTTTTAAACTTCTTGTACTTCCGCATAGTAGTGCTAATGTCGAAAGATTGTTTTCTGCAGTCAATTTATTGAAAACCTCTAGCCGAAATAAACTATCAACGGACACTCTTCAGGGACTTTTACATACAAAACGATTCATCAATGAAAGCTCTGAACAACCAGTACCTACGCATGATCATTATAGATTATATTATTTAATCAAAATATGTATTCTTTTAAAGAATAGAGTATTATAAAACGTATAATTCATGTTTAAACATAAGATGAAAAAAAATATTTTACTGTTATGTATAACAAAAATTAAACTACTTTTTTTTTAATAAAAAAATTTTTTAACAGAAAAGTGCATTTCAGTTTCCGGCCCTCATTTTCAAGAACATTATGTTATATTGATCTCTTCAATCCATAATATGCTTTGATTTTTTTATGAATATTGTCCATTTTTAATTAATATTCATTTTTTTACTAATATAGAAAAAGTGATTACTTTTTTACGAAAAAAAAAATTAAAGGTATCACATCTTAGGGTAGAATTTTATATAAAACTCGAAATTATAGTTGGTAGATCTACCTACTTTTCGAATTGAAGATGGTTGGAAACTACCAACTTTTGAAATTGTATCTACCTACTCGATTAAATTCGAGTTGGTAACACTGCACTGGCCTTTCTTTGTGAAAAGCCGACAGTCGACACCGGTCACCGGCCATCGCGCCCCGTGTTTCTTAGGCCCCGTGCGCACGAGCGTTTTTTGACCGACCGTTAAAAAAGAGTTTGAATGGGACAAATGGATAACCATGTATCTGTTCACACGAAAGCGTTTTTAAAGTGAGGCGCATTTTTGTCAAGTGCTGTTGGATTTTCGACCTTGTGTTTGGCGTTAAATCGAATTGAGCATACCAAACTCCAAAGTCGGGTTTTACCGCGACACTTTTAAAACGCTCGTGCGAACGGGGACTTAGGTATGGCTCGCGGTAGAACGTTCGGCCACTTTATTTTGTGGTTCGGCGTATTTGATGCATCGTATCTTACCTATTTCATAATACTGTGTTTACTTTAATTCAAGTGTGAAGGATAATTTTGAAAAAAAAATAAGACCCCACTTGTGATATATTTTTGGAATCAGGATCTTTAGCTCTATACGCTACTTGAATATGTCCGTTCTTCAAAAAAACAGCCTGTATAAGTAGGTATAATTATCTATTAGCACTAGTTTCTTTTTCCTAATTATTCCTTCATTTATTAGCTATTCCTCTAATCTTTCTATTTTCTCTTCTAAATTTATATCTTGTTCGCTTCGCTTGTTGTTTTGCTAAAATTTGACGTGACATTGGCAGAAATATTCCAAACTGGGATGATTGCCATAAAAAAAAGTACGTGAGGTGCATAAAATATATAAAAAGCTTATCCATTTTAAAAGTCAATAATTATAATGTTCTTTTTTTTTCTGTCTTACATCGTGTGACGGCTGGCGCAATCTGTTATAGAGATTTTATCGTAATAACATTCCCTAATTTTTAAGAATGGACAACCCTGAAATATATTTAATTATCTTATCTCTAAGGGTCGAAATAAATACTTGACTTTCAATATCCTCTTTGAATCAATACCCTCCTTGTTCCACTGATATAATATATATATATATATATATATATATATATATATATATTTCATATTATGAGAAGACCTTACCTATATTATTACGTTGTTATGTTATTACGCTATAATAGGATACTTGTAGCAAATGGATCTCGCAGTTTTCAGACTGCTGAAGGCATTCTGGCGTAAACATGTTCGTAAATGGAAAATAGAAAACTTATGTCAGCAAGTCAAAAAAGACAAATTTGCAATGATACTAAACAGTGCTCTAGAAGAACTCTCACCAGAAAGCGTTGAAAATGGATTTCGGGCTGAAGGTTTGTTTCCGTTCGGTACAGAATATGTTAATATTTCTAAAATATTCTAAAATGCACGCCCATAACCGAAGACTGACAAATTCTACTCAAACTTTGACACTGCAGGATTCTGAGTTTATGACGAAACTGGAACAAGAAATAGTTTTAAAACGTTCACACAGTCAAAACTGGACTTACATAAAATATGTTTCTATATACCGAGAACTGATTTGAATAACGTATTGCCAGATGAAGATTTAATTATATACACAATTTGGGGTAAAAAACTATAAACAGTTGTGTCGAATTTCAAAATCAGTAAGAGGCAACAGAGCTAGGACAAAAAGTATGCAACCCTGGTCTTGACTCCTGACACATATCTAAGCACATCGTTGCTACTCATCAAGAAGAAGATAACATTCCCTGTAGTTATTTATTTGAATAATGTGTCTTCGACATACTTTGCAGAATTGAGCGAAGATACAAACACGGTTTCGCCATACAACACATGTATCAGTACTGGACCAGACGCAAAAATATTACAAAGATTTCCGTTATGTGTGTATGATACAAGAAATTTTCGAAAATAAGGTTGCAGTTCAAGGACTGCATACTTAGCTGCAAATTGAAAACAAATTTTAAAATAATGGAAAATGACGTGTCAATATTCGATGAGACTGATATTATATTTACCTGAGACTACAAGGCAAAATAATATTTTTGTATTTCCGCATCTTATTGATGTGAAAGAATTGATTTAGATTTAAGTATTGTACTTGATATCTCATAACAAACCAAAATAATTTCTAAGAAGAGTAAGTAATTTATAAAACAAAGATAACATAATAATTATGTATAATACATTGTGATTGAATAGTGATTTACTTTAAGTTCATACTACATTGGACGTTTATTAAAAACTTTTCTTTTAGAAGACTTACCTATTAACCAATAAAAGTTGATTTGATCTAAACAGAAAGTATTTTTATTTATTTGTGTATGCTATGTATCCATTACTAGGTGTCCAATGCCAGAACCCTGTGCATAACTAGGTGTCAATTATTGGTGTATGACTGATCCATTACTAGACAATTTTAAGCCAATTATATACTTATATATAATACTAGCAGACCCGGCTACGCGTTGCAGTGGCTAAGGTATATAAAGTTTGTAAGGTATTATACTTAACAAACGTCAAACAATAATGAAGGTGTAATACATCTTTTTTTTTTAAATGAGTTTTGGACTTGACATCATCTTGAGAATTTGAAGTACATACAGTCACAAAACATAAGCAAATAATTTGAAATAAATAAATATTGCGATTATAAATTGAGATATAAACTACCCTTTCTCCGAAGTTGGACCAAATTACAAATACTTACAAAATTTTATAAAGATTGGTTCAGTAGTTTCGGAGTTTATCGCGAACATACATCGTGAGACGATTTTTTAATATAATATAAGATTTCTTTTGTAATTATATATTTATAGAATGTACTAAAATAAAAGCAGTATATTTTTATTAGATGCTAAACACCCATAACCAACTTTATCAGTAGCCGTTGCAAAAATCGACCCATACCTTTTTTCTAGTAATTTTTAACTTCCTCAATCGACTTTAATCCGTCTATCACTGGTACACTTACTTACATGTTTTTGTTACAGAATTTAAGGGATAACTTAAATCCCGGAATTAACGATACACTCCGTAAGAAGCAGTTGCGGATTAAACTAGAACGATCTGAGAATAAATTGAAAAAGAAAAAACAAACAATAAAAAGTCTACAAAAAAAAAGCAAGAATCAGTAGAGATGCACAGCCAGGTTTTACGAACGAATCGTTGGAAGTTATTAAACTTGATGCTGCCAACACTAAATACAAGCTTGTCTGTATCTTAGTTATGGACGAAATGGCCTTACGGCAAAGCTGAATGGGATGGCCAAGAAATGCATGGGCATGTAGATATATGGGTATATAAATCAGGAACCGAATCAGATTGCGCAATTAATGCCGCATGAAAAGTTCCCGTTGGTTATTTTCTTGTGGACCGTATCAACCGGTCAACAGCGGACCAACCTTCAAATTCAATGTTTAGAACTGCTTAAAGATTATAAATACTATATTGAACTTCTACAAGAAACTGGAGTTGATGTTACAGCGTTCACGTTTGATAGTTTCTCAGCTAATTTAACTATGGCAAAAGAAATTGGTTGTCAATTAGACCCCGACTACTTAAAAACTGATTTTGGGCATCTAGTTACAAAAAAACCTATTTACATATTCCTGGACCCATGTCATATGCTCAAATTAGTGCGAAATTATCTTGAAGCTAACTAAAGTTTTAACCGACGAATCAAACAGAGAGGTAAATAGGAACCACTTAAAAACCTTAAAAAGTATTCAAGAAAAAGAAAAATTACACTTGGCTAATAAATTGAGAAGAAACCACGTATTCTTCAAAAATCAGAATATAGAAGTTCGATTAGCATCGCAATTGCTTAGTAAAAGTGTGTCGCTGATGCTTTGGATTTTTGTTCGCAACTCAATGTACCAGGGTTTGAAAATATGGAGGGCACGGTGTATTGCTTAAGAACTGTTGATAACCTAATCGACACACTAAACTCCAGAAAAATAGCACTGTTTAATTTTAAAAGCCTCTTTGCCCTCACAACAAACAACTTATTTTTGATGTTTTTGGAAAATGAAGAGTCCTACTTAATTTCATTAAAATTATAAAATGGAACTGGATTTGTCGGGTGTCTTTTATGCATCAAAAGTTTGAACAGTTCGACTTGAGACAAGGTGCGCCGGCTAGTGTATCTTGTTTATAATGGACGAAGATAACGTTCAGGAAGATGAAAGTATGAATGACACTGTAGTCGAACACTGCGTTCAAGAGTCTGAAACATGCATACAGGAGATCTACTCCAGATCAAGAGCATAATATGTTCGAAGGAACTATTTCGGAACCTATTTGTGGTGGTAAGAGGGGACGAGAGGAGGATGATGAAGAACAATGGATACAAGTAGGGAGGAATAGAAAACGCAAGACAAAAAAAGTCGATGTATACCTAAGCAGTAATGAGAAGTTGCCTAAGCAATTTGCACTCGCTAAGCACCGTTAGATAAATATAATAATAATATCTATGGACGCTTTCACACCACGTCAATCTGGTCCCGTGGTAAGTTCTCGAAGAACTTGTGTTACGGGTACCAGACAACGGAAATATATTTAATACTTTTTATACTATACATATATTTAAGATTTTTATTACATAATACACATATTTAATACACATCCATGACCCAGGAACACAGAAAATATTCTTTGTTCCCTGGCGGGATTCGAACCCGCAACCTCCGGCTTGAGCGCCAACGCGCTTACCACTGAGCCACAGAGGTATCGATATTTTACTACTTCGCGCACTTCCAGTGAATGAAATAATAATACCATTAGCGGACGTCAATAGAATCGTACACTGCCCTAATAATTTAGAGATTAATACAATAAAATCTAGTATGATGCAAGTGGAAAATATAGAATCTCATAACGTTGAAAAACTAACAGCATTGCTGAACGGTTATAGAAGATGTTTTGCATTTTTTTGTTCCGGAATTGGGGTGTAGGGCAGGTGCTGTGATGGATTTAAAACTTGATGATAGCACGCCTGTTGTATTGTTGACACTACCGATTATCTTATTTTGAACGAGAAGTTTTACGAAATATGATAAAATAGCTTGAGGATTCTGGAATAATCCGCCAGTCCTCATCAGATTATGCTAGTCCAATTATTCTGGTTAAGAAGAAAACTGGTCATTACCGCCTTTGCATTGATTTCCGTGCATTAAATAAAAAGACTATAAAGGAGCACTATCCTCTTCCACGGATAGACGATCAGTTAGATCATCTAGCAGGTCATAAATACTACACTTCCCTGGACCTCGTTTCTGGATATTGTCAGATCCCAGTGGCGGATAATTCTAAACATGGGACTGCATTTCTAACTACCGACGGGCATTAAGAGTTAAATCGAATGCCGTTTGGACTTGTAAATAGACCATATACATAACAGAAAACAATCGATTATATTCTATGAAATGCGAGATTCAAGGAATCACTCGCCTATATGGATGATGTAATAATACCGTCTAAGATAATCGACGAGGGTTTAAATAATCTTCAAAACACTTTGAATTTGTTCCGTAATTCTGGCATTACTCTTAATCTCTTAAAATGTCATTTCTTGAAGAAATCAATAGATTATTTGGGATTTGAGGTAAGTGAAGCTGGTGTAAACCTCGACACAAAAAAATTGAAGTAGTGGAATAGTTTCCGAGGCCTACGGACCAACAAAACGTCAGACAATTTGCGGGTCTAACCAGTTTCTTCCGAAGATTTATTTAGGGATTTTCAATTATCGCCAAGCTACTGCACAACTTTTTCAAAAGAATGCATTGTGGCATTGGGATAGAAAAAACGAAGAGGCGTTTATGACTCTGAAAACAGAGTTGGTCAAGCGACATAAACTAAGGCCCCACCGCCACGTCAAGGCCTCAACCATGGTGGAGAAGGAATAAGGATGCTTCTATACTGGTCAAGATCGAACCTATGTTCGAACTTATTCAACAGAAATCGTAGAAATATTTTTAAGTTTTAAGGAGAGGTCGTTAACGGCTTTATCAAGGCTAGCTTCATTGATCTTTATTTTATGGAGAATATCGTTAAATTTGGACAAGGTTGTAGTTGTGACTAAAATATTTTCCTTCATCAATGAACTTAGCCTTTTTTCGTTATCTTGGACATTTTGTATTGCGTTATCATATTTAATTGCGTCATCTTCGTTGAAAGTGCCAAATATAGTTTTATATACAGTGTGTTAGGTATCGGATTTTCGATAATTGACACACGTATTGTACGTTAAATTTTATCGACAAAATACAAAACAAAGGGGGGTCTCAACCCTCATCCCTCTGAATTACAGCCATTTTTAAATTTAATATCTTGTATTTTGACAAGTTCATTAAAACTCATTGTTTTCATGTCGCTCACATGCACTATAATAGTCTTGTTTGAAAGATTATCATATTTGCTAGCATTTAAAATAAATTTTGTTAAGAAGTAATGCAAAATAATCTACGAAATACCTTGGTTTAGTAGAAAAACTTGGTAAAATTTCGCCAATTTTTTTAGTTAACATGCGCTACCTATAAAACCACCATTGAAACACCAAAACACAAGGACCACATTATGTAGTTTTTGTCTCACTCACACTTTCATAACATAAAAATACCGCTCTCGCTCGCACACCAATGGTATGTTACCTGCTTTTTACAACCTAATTAGGGTGTTATTTTTTTGTAATTTTGAGACGTGTTTGTTAGAAACTTTTTTTCAATTATGATCGCGAATTGTAATATTAATGTGATGTTTATTTGTTAGCACAGTTCCTTGCGAACATATTAAATGGACCCCCCTTTGTATTGTATTTTGTCGATAAAATTTAACGTACAATACGTGTGTCAATTATCGGAAATCCGATACCTAACACACTGTATAAGGTATATATAAGGTTCCTACGGCACCTATCCAGGTTCTTTTAATTTTTTTACTACTAATTAAATGTGAAATAGAAGATAATATCATTGTACCTTACACGTAGTGGTTCTTAATTATTATGATATTCTTAATATTTTTGATATTCTAGACAACCAACGTTAATCTTAAGTTCCCCGATTGGATCAAAGTAAATGCCTGGAACAGACTTAATTGAACGGGTATACTCTTGAAGAGCATGAGCCGTCGCGCTGTAGAAAAGATAAGGAATTATCTTAATTATAAAACTTTATGCTTCAGGATGAGATATTATACCCTCGGTTTCCGCGTGTTTGATTTCGTTATAATGGTGTTTGACGTGGCGCAAGTGAATGAGTAGTGAAAATGTGTGATTACCGTGTATTTTAACCACCTTGTATGGCCCTTTCCATACTGGAGATAGGGCTTTGCGTAGTCTTAGGTGATTTTTGAGTAAAACGTAATCGCCAACCTTGTATTCAATTAGAATTTTTTTCCCGCCAAGAAGTTATCTAAATTCTGGAAAAAGTAGTAGTCGGTAGGCGCAAGGTCTGGTGAGTAGAGCGGATGACGGAGAGCTTCCAACCCCAGTTCTTGCAACTTGGAGACCGTCTGCTGTGCATTATGAGGTCGCGCGTTGTAGTGCAGGAGCAGCGGAGACGAGCGATTGACCAATGCTGGTTTGAGATGTACCAACTTCCCAATCATTGTGTTCAGTTCTTCACAGTACACATCTGCAGTAATGCTCACCCCGTTTGGTAAAAAGCTGTGATGAATCACACAGGCGCTAGACCTCCAAACAGTGACTATCACTTTTCTGGGGGTAAGTTTTCGTTTAGAGCATTGTTTAGTTATTAGGGGGTAAGTTTTCGTTTATTTTATGCTGAACCAGGATCCAACAACAAAAAAAAACCAGAATCCATTTTTCATCGCAGGTAACAATGCGGTTCAAAATTCCTTCATTTGTGTGTCTGTTGAGCAGTGCAAGGCACGTCTCGACGCGTACTTCGCGCTGGCGATCATTGAGTTCGTGGGGCACCCATTTGTCAAGCTTTTTTACCTTGCCAATTGCAAAAAAGAGCAGGACAGTCTTGTTTTACTTCGGAGAGAAGAGCAGTACATTTTTGCTTTACATTAGAGAGAAGAGCAGGACAGTCTTGCTTTACTTCGGAGAGAAGCGCAGTACATTTTTGCTTTACATTGGAGAGAAGAGCAGGATAGTCTTGCTTTACTTCGGAGAGAAGAGCAGGACAGTCTTGCTTTGCTTCGGAGAGAAGAGCAGGACAGTCTTGCTTTGCTTCGGAGAGAAGAGCAGAGCAGTCTTCTTACTTAACATCTTACGTTTCAGGATATTGCAATACGTGAATGAGTTGACTGGGCTAGTTACAGCTGATCAGATCGGTAAAGAACCCCGAAGAAAGACTATAAGAAGTATAATTGTATATTACACGAGCAAAGTCGGAAGCAGTAGCTATGTTTAATTTAACTTTGTTTCCAGAAAAAAGTAAATGTAACAGAGAGAGACGGACCAATATTGTTTTGACGTTAACGTCGAAAGCTGCTGCTAATGCAGCCATAGATTGTGAATCATTAGCTTCCACAATCGCCTTTAAGTCGTCATTGTCGACCAAAGTCTTCGGACGACCTCGCGGTCGTCCGAAGACTTTGTTTTACATTCATTTCAGGTCGAAATTTCCGAGCAAACCAATAACAGGTGGTGCGTTGGTTTGTAGTGTTAGCTCCGTAAACGTCGTTGATGTTGCGTGCCGCTTGTGCCGCGTTGCTGCCACGACGGTATTCATATTCCATAATTGCTCGAATTTTTAACGTATCCATGATGACGAAAAAGATTGAAATGCGATGAAAATGTTACACTAATCAATAAACAAATGACTACTTTTTGAAAAATAATTCCATTTTTTTAAATAAAATTAATTTGAAATTAGAATTCTTAGCCAAACAAAAATTATTTTGATTTGAAATGTTCAGTACTGCAGAACGGCAATTTCATAGGTAAAGACCTATTATTATACTCGCATCCTCTGTTGCATTTTGAGTGTTCTTAAAGTGAAAAATAAAGTGTTTAAAGTGCGAGTGTTTTACTTAATGATCATCAATACGGCAAAACAAGTTTGGAGGAATATTTGATTCATTATTTTAATGTTATATATTGATCACTCTTTTTGTCATTGTTCCTGCAGTTGACTACGCAGTAGGTTTTGTGAGGCAGTTATTTATTTCTACTTAAAATTGACGGATACCTTAAATATGTGTAGTAAAAAGTAACAGTTCGTCTAAGTTCTTTATTTAGCCGCGGTGCGCGCTGCGATCGATTCGTGGTTCCCCCAACTCCTACCGCACCCAGCGAATACATGATTGTGAATAAAAAACCAAAGTATTTTAAGAACATTTATTAAAAATTCAACAATAATAAAACATTTTTATGAACTCATAAAATTATCTAACTAACATTAAATGGTCACAAAGTATCACCACATTCCTATTACCTGTTATAATTTACTTACTAAATATAAACAAATATACTTAATGCAAATTTTATATTATAATTGTTTAAGTGGATACTCTAATTTAATAATCATATTCCAAAGGCATATTTATTTTGTAGATGTCACTATTATAATACGATTTTATTAAAATATCTAAGTATTGCTATTAAATGTTTATGACATGCATATAGAATATAATAAGCATAAAGAATATTTGGACGGATTTTCGTAATTACTAGATGTGATGATTTCAATTGGTTTAATGCTTGAAGATCGTAGAAATTCAACCATTCAAGTTGATCGTGATAGTGTCAAGTGACAACTTGACCACTTAAATTTAGAACACTAACACACAACACATAATAACCAACCCTTCCTCGCTGAATAAACCCTAATCAAATAAAAGTTTAAATATAAAATATTTTGTTGATAAAAGTTCATCAAATCAAAAAGTTCATTAAAAGTGAAAATAAAAGCAATTATTTAAAAAAAAACATGGGAATGTTAAAAACATGTGTGTTTTCTCACACGTTTTTTTTTCTCGCACCGGCCACGCGCTGCAAACGCGACGCGATCGCAACCAATTTACCTGTTCACAAGTTCATAGAATAGTAGTGTGCAGACCGCGATTTTATCGCGCGCTGTCCGTAGTGATGCACGCGAAAGCGTGTATAACGTATTCAAATACTTCGAAGAAGAAAATAAATTGGAAGGGTATCATCGTGCAGCCATGGTCGCAGGGTTATCTGTTAACACAATTGTGAGAGTAGAAAAGACGATAGCTCTCACATTGTATTTATATACATACCAGAAGCGACGTCTCGAAAAAAAAATCAACTTTGGCGCTACTGAATTGTTATATAGTTAACAAGTGAACTAAAAATGTCAGGTACAATCAGCGTCACATTGATCTTAACATTTCAACTACTAAAAAGATGTAATAGACACACATTCAATATTATCTAAGCATTCAGAGTTATCATATTGTTGTTAGCATCATAAGTACTCAAAATATCTGCGCAACACATTTTCCAAATTTATCTGAGCAGCTAGAGTGTTCATAAATATCTTAGATATTTATGAAGTAGTCTATATAGACTGTGCAATGGTATCTAAGCATCCAGAGGGATCAAAAATATTTTGGCTTTTAGTTTATTAATTGAAGAATCTGCTGATATTGCTGTACATAAATACTTGGGTTTGATTATAGTTTATTACAGAAAATTACAAATTGTAAAGTAAATAAAAAAACAAGAAAATAGTATCTACATCTTGCTATCTAGATCTTGATGAACTCATGAACTGCATGAATGTAGTGCTGGTATTGTCTTTGCCATACGACCCGAAAATTTAATGGGCATTGGTACAGATAATGCCTAGTGATAGTTGGAGTAAATAAGAGAGTTTCTGCGAAATTGAAAGAAGAGGTATCACATCTGGTTTTGGTACAATGCTTGTACCATTCCTTGCAATTACCGAGAAATTTGAAATTTCTAATTAAAGAGACTCCACGTATGATTGGTTTAGTCACTCCTCTTCCAGACAAACAGGAATTATACAAAGCCATCAATGATGGACAGAAACCTCTAAAATAGTTCAAGCATTCCAGACAAAGTGGTTATCGATAGAGTCTGCTGTATCGAGAATATACATACAATGGTTAGAACTAAAAACACATTTTTCCGTAGCTAAGGTGCATGTACGGAGTTATGGCACTCTATGTATGCGAACGATATGAATCACGCATATTTTTCATTTTTATATCCAATATTAATGGAAATAAACAGAGTGAATAAAATGCTCGAGTCAAAAAATGCAAAGCATACACATGAGTTGGCCAACCTGATCGAAATTCTTGTCAGCAAAGTTACAGTGCTTACAAATAAAATCAATAACAACCAAACAGGAATAAGTCCTATTGATAAAGAAAAAGTATTAAGTAGGTTACCAGGACATAACACCAGAAAAGAATTTGGTACAGAAGACAAAGAGGCTATAGATTAATCAGTTATGAAATTACTAAAAGAAATGCGTTATGGATCACAAAATACAAGAACCAATAACAAGATAAAGAAATTAAATGTAAAGCCAGAAAAAAGTGTAGAAGACCCTAGACTACTGAGCCCCACCGCCACGTCAAGGCCTGAACCATGGTGGGGAAGCTACAGCCCTACTAACAATCTAAATATAAATTAAATATACGTCGTGACAAATAACAGCTGTAATGTACATTTTGGCGCCCAAAAGTTGTAGCAACAAAAAGGAGAGGTGAGAAAGGAGTCATGTAAAATATTTTCATTTGTAACATTTAATGCTTACGTACCTCTTGCGTTACTTTAATTTTGCATAACAATTGTACTTGCTTTATTTTGTCTTTCTGTTGTGATACAGATTATGCAGAAAGCAACGTCTCAAGCTTAAATGAAATAACAGAAACTAGACCAGCAGCACTATATACAAATAGAAAAGGAAAAGGTATTGGTAAAAAATCAAAGAAAGAAAACGTTAGCAATAATTTTATAGAAACAGACAAGAAGAAAATGTTGACATAAATAAGACGCCTATAGTAGTGATAGATATTAAAATGACTACAATAGGAAAAAGACTGAATATAGTTTTGAAATACATAGATAACATGCCTATAATAATGGCAGATGATGAAATCTATAATTAAGGACCACATTTTATAAACTACTGATATGAGCAAGTTTAATGGAGATAATTTGATTAACGATGATCAAAAAGAAAAGGAGACACAATCAAAATGTGAAAAATTGGTACATTAGAAGAAAATACCTGATGGAAAAAAATACGCCTTCTCTCAAACAAAATTAAACGCAAATGTAACAACTTTAAGAAGTCTTTGGAACCCAAGCCCAGTACAAGTGGCCTCAGACGAACCAGTTATTATAAAAGTCAGGACGAAATTCTTCGAGATTTAATGGATGAAGACATCATAATTTAATTATGATATAATTTAATTGAATTAAATTCTAAACAGTTTAAACTACAATTATATAAATGGCTAAGTGAAAGAAACTTGTATAGCTTTAAGGATCTGTAATTTTTTAAATAATATTTGACTTAAATGTAACACTAACACACATAAAATTTCCATTTTGCATGCAAATGTTATAATCTTAGCAAAACATGATGTCCAAAATTGATTTAAACACGTCTATGTATCCATGTTTTATGCAAATAAATATTATTATTATTTAATTTTTTGTGCTAAAATATGTAAATTAGGTGACTTTTTATTATAGCAATTTATATAACTTTTTATATTCCAAAGAATGTGATCTCTTAACGTTTCAATTTAAGTCTGTGTTAAATATTAGATTTATTAATTTATAATAAATCATTTATATTAAAGTTGTACGGTATTAACAAATAAAAGGCACTGTAATTAATACGTGTAATCTAATTATAGATATTTTGGATTTGTTGATGTAATAAATAAAATTATCCGAATAAATAAAATAACTTTATAAAACTTTATAAAAACAACTTTAAAAATCAAGAGGCATTTTATTTTATAACTTTACATTATACCCAACCACCAATCAACTAAGGCAGGCATGCAGTCGGACGGACGGACAGAAAGACATATAAAATAAAAATAAAAAATAATTTTATTTACAGACTAAACAGTAGAAGTTAGGTACCTACCTACAGAGTTGACAGTGGGGCAGACATGGGACAGCTCTAGGAAATTTCCCTATTGACCTTTATCGCATCCCCAATGACCCCTAATTGTGGGTGAATAGGGATTGCATATATTTTAGTGTTTTGTGATTAATTCTCAAAGTTTATTCCATTATTTTATATTTAATAATAAATATACTGACAAGACTCAAGTAATGAAATCCTTTTAGGTACTACTTTCTTTCAAAATTATTCACAAACTCTGAACTCTTTTCCTAAATCCCAACATGCGGTTACGCGTAAGGACATCGTTGTTAAAATCACACGGTTAAAGTTGCCCCATACAACTGCGACTTAAACCTTATTGAGCACGTGTGGAATTTGATAAAATAAAGGATTGCTGATAAAAATAATGAACAGCGAGAAAACAATATTGGCCAACTGACAAAGGAACCTGTCGTGTCAATAACATGTTGATGTCTGGAAAAACAAATAAACTACATCAAAAGAGTCGAAGAAACGTATGGGACACGTGACGTGACGAAAGAAAATTAATTAGAAAATCTTATAAGTTCACTGACCGATGGCGAAATTTTATCAAATCAAAATCAATTTTTTTTTTATTCAAAATAGTACTAATACAGTATCTTTTTGAACGTCAATTGAATCTACCACGGATTATCTGCGACGGATACGAATGAAAAATGCAACGATGAAGATGAGGACGATACATCAGAACCTTTGGCAGAGGTGTCAGTTAAGGAAGCAAAAGCTTCAGTAGCAACTTTACAAAGCTTCTGTCTACAAAACGAAAGTGATGAAAAAATATTTCAGGCACTTTTTCTCTTAAAAAATGTTATTGAGCAGTCTGAGCAGCAGCAATGCGCTTTGAAGCAAACCTATATAACAGAAAATACACTTATATACCCCAAAAATATGTTATTGTTAAAGAATAGCAGTTAATAAACAAATTATTGATCAACACTCAATAATTCAGTTTTATTACATTTCTCTCAAAAATTTCGATCCACTTGATATTTCAAACAGTCAATAATTCGTAATATTTTAAAAGTGTGTTAAGTTTCGAATTAACGAGTTTCGACTATATATTATTATTCTTTATTTGTATTTTTCTGTCACATGTGGTTCATCAGCTTAGTATGTAACAACAAAGAAGAGCTCGGCAACTTGTGGCCCTTGTTCAAAAGCCAAACTCAAAATCGGATTTGGAAGATAGTGAATCCTCTGCTGAGGATGAACTGCAGTATTACTTCTGCGCAGCGCACTCCAACAGTAGTTCACCGCCTCTATCATTGGCTTCATCGATCGAAAACCTTAAGCTTTTATCGAATGACGATTATGAAGTAAAACAAATGGTTGCTTCAACATCTTTGGAACACCGATGACCGTGGGGGTCATCGGTGTTACACAACCCTGGTTCGCTATCAATTTTATTGTGCTTCATTGTGCTGAGGCTAATCCATTGTCTTAGGTACAACCTTTGTTAGATTAAATGGTATGACAACAAATGTTTGCTGCAAGCACATTTGTTGACGCGCATCCTATCCAGGATGTGCTTCGTTACAAGAAAGAATAAGCAAGAAAAATCCCAGTGACTTGTCCGAATTTGATAAAAAATATAACACCGTCATGGGTGTAGTTTATCTAGCAAATATACTGATCGCTTTGTATCGTAGACCGTTCCGAGTTCATCGCTGGTATTTACCAAGTTTATCGAAAATTTCTCGCTATTAACGTAAACAATATCTGACTTCCCTATTAGCGTCATAGAGAAGCCAGGCATGAAGCCGTTAAACCCAAGTCGCTGAAAGCATTCCCAAGTCAAATTTTCGAAACCTTTTTTAGATTTTCAATTTGAAAACTATTTCAAACAATGTCAGCGAGACTAGCGTCAGCTAAACCACGACCATACAGAAACCAATAACTGAAAAACCGCCAGATACTGTTCGGTATGATCAAAGTGGTCATTCCATCCATCAGAGGGAGGTGCATCATGCATGTATTGCACAAATGGGACACGAACCATATTGTTTTGTCAAAAATGCAAAATGAGGTTGTGCTTATTACCGGAACGTTATTGTTTCTCTGAGTATCATAATCTATACATCTATACAGATAAATAAAATGGGAGTGTTTGTTTGTAATATCAAAATAACCGCTTTTTACTAAATGCATATTGATGTATACACGGTAAATATGCCAAAAATAGCATTTTTTACAATTTTTGTCTGTCTGTTTGTTCCGGCTAATCTTGGAAAAGGCTGGGCCGATTTTGACGGGACTTTCACTGGACGATAGCTTATGTTATAGGGAGTAACTTAGGCTATAAAAATAATCATCATCAATCCGGGTACGGCTAAACGCGGGCGAAGCTGCGGGCAACAGCTATAAATAATAAAGTAATTGTAAGACTGATAGGTCGTCTTTCGTGATTCGTGATTCTCATTCTACCAATAATCTTTTTTTAGAAGAGGAGTCAAACCATAGAAATATTAAGAACAGAAGAAGAGGTATGGGGGCGTGTCTGCGTAGACGCTACTTGAGCAAGCCGAGCACATATTTCTAAAATAACCGTCACCGCAAATCAGTGTGATTTCGGCCGCGAACGAGAAAACATATAGCAATATCGTTGTGTTCAGTGGTTTGTTCGCGTTGTCGTTGTTAAAGTTTTGACAGCTAACTTCGACACCACGTATTAAAAAAAAGTATTATACTACCCTGGGCCATTTTTTTTCATTGCTGTCCTACTACATAATATACTTCATTATATTATAATGAAGGACTTACCATTATTATTTAAGGGTGGGGACACCAGCGAGGCCAGACGGGTGATCAGTCCTCATTACCGGGACCATTTCACCCAATAGGAGGACTTACCATGGTCAAAACAGTCAAACAGTTAAAACGACCTGATCTGTTCTCGGAGAGCTCTCATAAATTTCAACTTATGATCGACGACTTACATTATTTGAGCAAAGAAATTTCGCTAGAAATAAACCTAGATAAGACGAAAATCTTGACTAATCACCAAAAAATACAAATTGTGATAAACAACACTCCCATTGAGTATCACCTTTAGAATAGTAGATCTCCTTTAGAAAAAAAAAGAAACATAGAATAAATAGACAGAAGAATAGCCTTAGCGTGAAAAAAATACTGAACCCACAAAGCAATATTCAAATCCAATAACATCCCATTACCAAAAAAAAAATTATGGATTCAGAGATTCTACCATGTCTTACCTACGGCTGCCAAACTTGGACTTGGAAAACCCAAATGAAAATTCAGACAACACAGAGAAAAATGGAGAGAAGTCATCTATGCATAAAAGTAAAGGACAAAGTAAAAAACACTGAAATTCGTAAGAAATCCAAGGTAAACGACGCATTATCATTCTCCTTGCAAAGGAAGTGGGCCGGTCATGTGGATGTGTCAGATGGACAATAAGATCAGTTTTTTGGACCGGACCTACAGCACCAGAGCGAGAGGCTGTCCACGAGCTAGGACAGACGAAATAGAGGCGATAGCGGGAAAATGTTGGCTAGACATCGCAAAAGACAGAACAACTTGGATTCCATTGAAGAAGGCTTTTACTCTTAGGGGGTCCATACAGAAATAACAACCAAGAATTTAAATTTATTTATTGCATGCTATTTATATTGTGACTATGTATATTATTACCTAATACATATAAATTTATTTGCTAATTTAATTTGACATTCACATTATATATGACCTTTCAATAGAATCAAAAATGAATTACAATTGTTTATAATATTTTAATGACATGACCACAAAAAAATAATAGTTTTAATTTATGTATAATAAATCAGTAAATCAGAACATTTAAAAGTAATTGCTATTATAACTTAGCACATTGATATTAATTTCTTAGCATTTAAGTTTCTAGTTTTCAAATTTGTAATTTTTACTTATCTAACTGAATGGAATTCAATAAAGCTTTATTTATTTTATTTATTTACTACCTTGGGCCAATTACTTAAAAAAATGGCCCATTTAATCAAGATTTCAAAATGGTTGTAACACTTGTTACTTTTCCTACTATAAATAAATAAAAACGATAAATATATATATCCTGCATATGTTGCGCTTTCAGTTCATATATTTTTTTTATTGCAGTATTATTACTATTTCTGTTGCACATACTTACTATGGTAAAAAAAAATAAAAAAAATAGAAAAATAACATAATTCATTGTAATTTAATATATCACTGCAAAAAAACATAATTTATTATTAATCTTAAGATTATTTAGTTCTTCGTCTCATGAAAAAATTTGGTTTCGTGCCTTGTTCGACTTCTAAAATTACTGATGCAATTTTGAACTAGTGATCGCGAGGCAGAAAGTGTCGTAAAAAATCGATTTGTTGTGGATTTCCGGACATCGAGGTGGTGTGGGTGGAAGGGGAGGAATAAATCGAGGAGGAATTTTGACGCAATTTTTGGTGGTGGAATTCTGCTGCGAACCTCATCCGAACGAATTTAGTCCGAACAATTCCTCAGAACACTCCCCGTGGTAGATGCGGTAGAAATCAAGAGTGATCCGAATTCTTTACGCAGCGCCAAAAAATCAAGCCGATCGGAGAGAGCCTTGTTTATTGTTATCGACGATTCGAGCTGATATTGGTTCGTCGCTCTCCAGCCCAGAGGCGAGTATACCTAGTATAGAGTATACCAAGTGAGGCCGTATCTGAGCGTTGTATAGGGTGTGTCCCAAAAATCAACGTCAACCCGAAAACTGGAGCGAGAGTAAGTAGTCATGGTTACCAAAAAATGATAATAAAAATCTTAGTCCTGTTGTAAAAAAAAACTAAGAAATTGACACCCTGTGATGAACTTCCAAGTATTGCGAAAGTGTTTTCGTTCTTATTGTAATTCTGAATAATTCTTAAACTATTACTGTTGATTTTAACCGACTAATACTAGGAGGTTCTGTTTTTTAGTAGTATGTATGGAAGTACAAAAAATTGTGTCTTCAATTTAATGTTTTTTTTACGTTAGAACACACTGTGATGAACTTCCAAGTATTGCGACTATAATACTTTATTTTTCTAAGTGTTTTCTTTCTTATTGTAATTCTGAATAATTCTTAAACTATTACTGTTGATTTTAACCGACTAATACTAGGAGGTTCTGTTTTTTAGCAATATGTATGGAAGTACAAAAATTGTGTTTTCAATTTAATGTTTTTTTACGTTAGAATTTAATATTTTCGTTTTTTTTTTTTTTTTGCTATAATAATCTTTATAAATCGTTGAATGCCTGGCTTCATAGATTTTTATGGAGTCCGGCAATGTGGTTTCTGTGATACATTAAATGAATCATCACTACATAGTATAAAGCAATATGTATGTTTAGATCTTTAAAACCACGCAACGGATTGTGATTCAATTTTTTTAATAGATAGAGTGATTCAAGAGGACGATTTATATGTATAAAACATGCAAAATAAAGTAGATAAACATTGATAATTTTAGAGGTTTCTAATGTGATGTCGTAAATAAACATATTTCTTTGCGCTTACAGTGCAAACGCTGGCTGAACTCTATCCGATAGATCAAAATAATGTACATTATTGTACAACTTAAAAGGGTTTACAAAAAAGTATGCGATGGCATATGTCTATCTCTTAAGGATAACATACTATATCCATTTTAATATTTTAAAAAATTGGCAATTATAAAGTAATTGGAAAGGTATTTACACAAATGCGGTATTAATCCCTATCATTTTAAATGCGTTAGTTGAGTCCTCCCGTGACCATGGTTGCTGTAAAGTATCCGAAACGTCGGGCTTGTAAAAATCTTAATAAACCGCGATAAAATCCGTAAAAAAGTGTTTCATTATAATGCGTTAGTTAGCTTGAGAATTTCATGAAGATTGTTTATTCCCTTTACACCATGGAAATTAAATGAATACCTTAGTCCTAAGTAGTGGTGTGCAAATAAACTATTTTATGATAACGTGCTATGGACTATAAACTATATTTTTCTAGCGCGCTATTTTATAGACTATATTATAACGTGTAGTCGCAATACTAGAATTACGTAACTCGCGTGAGCCACACACGTGCGCACGACACATCTGTTGACTGACGTATAAACTATAACGTCTAGCGTCTACGATCTAGCACGTTGGCGTAGTTCGAATTTAAAAAAAAGTTATAACTACGGCTTACGCTAGCCGCCTCGCCACATACCTAATGTAGCGAGGCGCTACGTTATAGCGCCAAATAGGAATTTATATAGTGTACGCTATACGTTGAGTATGAATAGCGCGCTACGTTATGGCGCTATGCGTTATATTAACCACCACTAGTTCTAAGGAGATATAGCAAAATCAAAATAATGCGTCGCCGTGATTCGACCGAGCCGCGCGGGCGCTCCATGACGCCGCGCCTCGCATCCGAGCCGGACGGAGTTTCCGTCAGACAATGTATGGAGGAATTGTATATCCTAAATGTGCCTGTAAGGTTGTAAATCTAAGATAACGCGGGCGAAGCTGCGGGCAACTATTTCTCTCCCCTCAATAAATAAAAAATATCTTGCCAAGTATAGGGTTAAACTTTCTGGCCCCCCATTAAGAAAATTTAGGTTTAGAAGATAAGTAAGGCCTTTTTATTTTTCAAATCATGAGACAAAAGCACATAACAATATTTTAACCATTGAGGAAATGAACCATTTAGCCGCGACGATATACCTTTCTTAATGAAAGCATGAGTAATAAATAGAAAGTTTAATACACCGGCCATTATGATGTTCACGAATACGTTAATTCATCAGTAACATTTTTTTTTGTTAACCCTACAGTCTGTCATCGCAAGTACACATACGCCATTTTAGATGCCTTTGTTTAATGGAACGGGTTATAAACAGTGATTACTACGAGGTATTCTAATCAGCAATCATTGTTTTATTTTATTTATTTATTTATTTAACAATTTGTGTACACTAGGATAGATACAAAGAAATAACAAATACAAATAATGCAGGTAAAGTTAACACTAAATCATTTTCTAATATAAGTAATGGACCCCATTTAGGGCGACGAATGGTTGCTCGCGTCCGTAGGATTTACCAATTCTTCCTAAGGCCCACCCTACACGTGTCCCTCGGGTAGTGCGAAACGAGCAACTACAATAACAACGCCGAACCACAGGCGGTGCTCGAATAGCCGGTCTACACGGTGATCACACGCCAGGAGGGACTAAATCCCCTATGAAATCGTGACGCCTGCGCTTGGGAAACACAGGTAGTATCCCATTCCCTAGGGAAAAAACAACCCTGAATATGAAATGTTTACCATGGCAGCAAAACACATAGAAGTATTACTGCAGAAAGGTATCAGTATAACTGGAGAATCCCTCCCTGAGGCCACCTCAGGCAGTTCCCATCGTATTTTGGTGGGAAGCACTGTTTTGTCAAAATTAATTATTATAGAGACAAAAAAGAACAACTGGGTCCGCTAGAGGTACGGGGAAACCCAAAAGCTTGCGTAGACCCATAACAACTGTTGGTCATCCTGCTACAGGAAGTCCTGTTACAGAGAGTCGACCCCCAAATCCAAAGAATAGCACGGTCAGCCAAAGCGGAACCTCCGCAACTGGAGTAGACGATTTCGACCTGGCGTGGCAACGTCGGGCGGTCAGCTCCCACTTATGCCCCCAGGTCGAAACCTAACAAGAGGAAGCGCAGAAGGGCCTTTAAACTCACCTCATCCTCTTCAACAATGGTAGATGACGAAACAGGACCAGCTGAATCTACCCTAACCAAAGATGACGCTGCCCCGACAAAGGCAAGTGAGGGACAAGAATCTGTCCACACGTGTGTGTGTCCAAGCGTGCGGGCCGGGAAGAGAGGATCTTTCAGAAGCGGGCAAGGCTGGATGATACCATATCACCACGTGGCGCCCACAAGACACCGAGACTGGAGAACTCTGACCGGCCCTAACCTGCAAGTTTCGCTGATGATAGCAGACCTTGCCCCATGGATCGCGGGCTCTGGATCACCTAACACCTGCCCGGGTTGCCCAATCGGAAAAACGAGCTTGATAGATATAGACGCGGGGCCACAGCACATTTTTTTAGCTCCCACATCAATCAAAAACACTTTATATGGTTGCCTTAGTACCTACTTTTGTCAAAATGGAATCATACTAATATCCTACAAAAATGTACATACTAAATATCGCTCATTTGGAGCGACAGTGTCACAACTACTAAAAAATGCGGAATTGACCTAATTACATCACAATGATCCCCATAATAATCTACGTTAGGAGTGAAAACCGTTTACCGGTTACCGGAGGGAAGCGCTGTGCCGCGCTCCCGGCTGCATGGGTACCACCATCTTGCTAATTTCTCCCGTGAAACAGCTTTGCTGTGTTTCGGAGAGAAGGGCAAGACAGGCAGTGTAATTACTGGCACCGAGACTTAACATCTTATGTCTCAGGATAGGCAACACATAAATGAGTTGCCTGGGCTCGTTCCAGGTATACTAGTTTATGTTCATGGGCGACGTCGACCACTTAACATCAGGTGGTACGTTTGCCAGTTTGCCTATCCAACTAACATACAAAAAAAGAAAACGTCATATTTATTAGTTCAAAAATAGCCCGCTAAGAAACAAAAAGACGTTGTTGAAATATTCCATTTTCGCGCGCAAATTCTGGGCGACAACGGCCAAACAGTCAGTTGCGCGGGGCGCCCCGCATAGTGTGTACGTGTCAAGGAGCTACATCGCCGCTAAGGTAAATATGACATTTTTTTCTATTAAGGGCCGTATTAATAAATCGAACTCAGCTCTGAGAGCGATCTCAATCACGCTCTTGAGATGCTATTCTAATTAATAAACCGAACCTGAGTTCACATTGTAAGATCCCGTAATCACTTGAGTGACATTGTATTAACAAATCAAACTCGGCACTTAAGAGAACTCTTGATATCGCGCTCAGGTGTGTCTTTGCTGAGTGCAGTCCAATGGTGACTTGAGTGCATGCATTGTCAAGGTTCTTGTTCAATTTATGCTAACTATGCAAATATGGAAAATATTATAAACGAAATTAATTACTACGAAGCTATCGATCATTACGATGATATTAATTTATGGCCCAGCAGAATTCGTTTGCCAAAAATTTACATAAGGGACGCCCAAAATCCCTTTCAAACACCTACTGAAAATTTCAAGAAAAGGTACAGATTCAGTCAAGAATCTGTTTTATTTAAAATAAAATATGTATCCCTACATATTTTATTTTAAATAAAACAGATTCTTGACTGAATCTGTACCTGAACTCGCACACGGCCATCTGATCCCAAACTAGGCAGTGCCTGTTCTTATGTCAACCATATATACTTACAACTGATATACTTACATATTATTTCTAAATACATACATATTAAAGAAAAATTACACCTAGACATAATAAATAATCATGCTCATCACACGAACATTTGTCCCGGGTGGGAATCGAACCCACGACCTTCTGGTTTAGCAGTCAGGGTCACTAACCACTAGACCAACAGGCCAGTCAATAACATCTTTAATTAGAGGACACCTGCAAAAAGTCGACAGCAGAGGTCTTCCAATAGCACCAGAAATGGCAGTTCTCTTGACATTAAGGTTCTATGCATTGACTATACAGTCCGTTCACAGTTATTCTACCTCTGACAGATATCATAGTATGTTTTCTTTAAGTTGGCATTATTGCCGAGTCGTCCAATTCAGCTCCTAGCGTTTTTTTAGGTATTTGTGATTATAACATCTGATATCATGCCAAAAAGAATTCAAAGTAGTGGAAGAAATATTATATTATCAGTGCGAGATTTTTGTGAAAGAGAAAAAGACAATAATGCGCTTCTAATTCCATTTGGAAATGTTCGTCAGCGAGTGGCTGCCATGACAGGTATGTAAAATAGGGTTACATGTATATTACATTTTACCCAATTTTAGTGGAAACTAGAATATCCAATTGTAACCACCATGAATACTTAATTCTTTCACGTCATGTACGCCACAGTCAAAACTATCAAGTAAACAACATCCCTTTTGACTAGCATTAATCAAAATTAGTTTTGACCAATGTTAGGTTGGTAGCCATTACAGCACTTGCTTGCTGAAACCATTACTAGTTTACACACGGATGCACGCTACACGTCAACCTATAGAAGACTGTGAAATTTATTTGATAGATTTTCAAATTTTTTTTTGTTAGTGTTGCAAAAAAATAAGGTCCATATTTAATTGGGAAAATTTGTCAGTGTTGTATGGGTTGAGGTGTAGCCGTGTGTACTCAAAACTACTTAAAGCATATTTTGCCAGTCAAAAGTATTCTTGACCGGTTAAGAGTTTTGAGTGTACATATAAGTACAGTACAGTAAGGCACTTTATCTTTAGAAGCTAATGATAAGCAACTAAATGTAAAATAATTAATTAACTGTGAAGTGAATATTATTGTGATGAATTAATAAACCTAGGGTATCATTTAACGCTTAATTTTCTTGTTTTAGGCGTATCTGAAAAGACTGTCAGCACCATCACCAAAGAAGGCGAAGTGGCTGCGTCCACTTCCCAAAAAGTTTCTACGCCACGAAAAAAACGCAAGCAAGAAAAAAAAATTATACTAAATGATTTTGATCTTTGTGCTGTCAGAAATAAAATACATGAAATGTATACCGTCAGAAAGGAGGTACCGACTTTGGGAAAACTCTTAGCTGAATTGAAAAATGATATAAATTTTCGTGGAGGTCGTACTACATTGTGGAAAATTGTTCGACAAATAGGGTTTCGATTTAAAAAATGTAGGTCTAACCGGAAGTTTCTCATGGAAAGGCACGACATTGTAGCCTGGAGATACAGGTACTTAACCATTTTAAAGCTAAATCGTGACGAAGGGAGACCTGTTGTCTTTCTGGACGAGACTTATATTCATGCATCCTATACAGTCAATAAATGCTGGCAAACAGAAAGTGAAGAAGGTGTTCTTAAAAAGGATTCTATTGGTGCACGATGGATAATTGTTCATGCGGGTGGTGAAATGGGTTTTATACCCAACGCTTTGCTAATATTTAAATCGCAATCAAAATCGGGTGACTACCACGACGATATGAATAAAACAAATTTCATGAAATGGATACAGGAAAAATTAATTCCTAATATCCCTCCAAATAGTCTAGTAGTTATGGACAATGCCCCTTATCATACGGTAAAGATAAACAAAGCACCAACATTAAGCTCTACCAAAACAGAAATGCAAAACTGGATTACAAATAAGGGGTTATCTTACCTGCCTACCATGGTGAAAGCTCAACTATTCGAAATTATAAAAGAGCATAAAGAAGCTCCAATATATGAAGCTGATCAAATGCTCGAAGCTCATGGTCACAAGGTAGCTAGATTACCGCCATACCACTGCGAAATAAACGCTATTGAATTTATGTGGAGTCTCGTCAAAAGGCGAGTAGCTAGCAAAAATGTAGGACAAGAGGCAAATAACATGATGAATTTAATTAATGAAGCTTTTCAGTCTATCACAGCAGAAGACTGGCAAAAACAGTGCGAACATGTGCGCCATATTGAAGACAAGCTCTGTGAAAGAGATAGGTGTATAGATGCAGAAATGGACAGGTTCATAATACAATTGAATTATGAGTCTGATACAGAATCTGACAGCAGCTACGAAGATTCAAGTGCATCTGATTGTGATAATTCATCATTGGCGATCCGCATAGATCATTCTTATTCAAAATAAATACTTATGAAAATACAGATTGCATTTTTTATTCTGTATGAAAGGCTGTTTTAAAAAATATTGTAATTATTATTATTTGTATTTAATAATACTGGTCAGCAATACTTACCTAACCTGATAACCAAATCATAATTGAGCAATTTTAGTTGATCGGATCCAGTTTTTGTGTTACAGCAGTTCAATTTAATCGTGATTTTTAATCAGGATCTTTTGTTTTCTATTAAACTGTGTCTGTGTCTCGTGTTTTCTGAGTAGAGTACTGGATGGGCTAATAGATCTCGGTGTTTCGGAATCCCTATAGGTAATAACGATATCGACAGTTTACCAATGACTATTAAAGGTCAACTTTGGTACAACTGAACAGATGTGGTATTGAAATAAAATGCATTCAGTATAGTACTTTTAAATATAATATAATATAAAAGTATTATAATTAACTAATTAGTCTTAATACCTTCAGTCCTACGTACGACTTAAGTGACATTAGTAATACCGTAAAGGATTCGCAGAATCTAAGTAGGACAACACAATGGTCAGTTTGACCAACCTAACAGCAGGAGGTAAAATAACTGTGAACGGACTGTAGATATAACCAATTAGTTATGAGCTCTCTGGTTTTATGCAACATGATCATTTCAGGTAAGGCTTAAATAGTTTTGAGATTCTTTTTTTTCTTTACATGACTACAAAATTATTTAATCTACAATGATTACTTCTATATTTGTTATAAATAATGGTTTCCAAGCCAATGGTTGACAGCGGATCAATTTATAAGACGTAATCACGTCAAAATGACGCTTACTTGAGTGCAGAATCTCAAAATCTTGAGATGCTGAACTTGAAACCGATCTCAAGTGATACGCGCTCAAAATCCGTCTATTAATTAGCCGCGAACTTGAGATGCTGTCCGAATCTTGAGTGTAACTCAGGTGAGATCGATCTTGAAAGCAGTATTGAGTTTGATTTATTAATACAGCCCTAAGTGTAGGAGCTACAAAGACGCAATTGTACATTATGACATTATTAACTTGCAATGAAAATAGTTTTGTGGTTACAATGACGTATCATACAATTGTGCCGTTGTTCCATTCAGTAATTTCCGAACATTTAGTATTTTTTTTAGACGTAAATGTAATTACGCCATTATTGTTCTGAAATGCTTTACGAGTTATAACAATTATGACTAATTACAATAATTTGATATCAATATAACACACTAATATTATTTTTATTTGTTATAAAATCTTATCTTACTTATCACTTATCAGTAACAAGTAATGTAAATTTAACCTTAAGTGAATTTTGTGAATGCTGTATATGCCTATAATAGGTGTACATATCAGACCTTATACTTCATTGAATAATCGTAAATTTATGTTTTAATGTGTACACTGTTGGCGTATCAAATAAATAAATAAAATCTTAGCCGTTAATATGGGAAGCCGAGCACGAATGTTAGTCAAACTTTGTGGGCAAGAATGTTCAAAGTTTGATAGTATTGAGGACCAATTTGTTATTACTACTACCAATACCGTTTCTACTAGTACACATGGTAAATAAAACCCTACGTATATTTATAGTTTTTATTTTATGTATTAATGGGAGGTCTAATGTTTCTTTTTTAAATTTTAGAAACATTTACTGCAGAACAAAAACAAGCTAGCAACGTTATATCAAAAGTTGATACGGATTGCTCTAGTCAACGTAAGTTAGTTTTTCTACATTACTTACATTTATTTACAGGGCAAATATTTATGGCGATTTTTGTGAATTTATATTTATGTTTGAATTAATTACTTAAATTATTGTGTATTTATTTTAGCATTGACTGTGACGGAAAATGTTATATCTACCCTAAATAACACGGATCCGCCACCAATCCTAACAAACGACTACAATGATATTGAAGGCGAAAAAGACTTTTCTGCAGATCATAGTGGTGATGAATATAAACCAGAGAAATCTGTACAACGTCGCCGTATAAATTCAACGTCATCTAGCTCATCGACGAGCTCTTCATGTTCTACTTCATCGTCTAGTTCGTATGATTCTTCCAACTCTCCTAACTCAACATCAACATCGACTGGTTGATTTGATGATGATTGGAACTCATGGTTCTGTCAGAAATTCCAGTTTAATAGATGCCAGCGAAAATTTTGTGGTATCTTCCGAGGCTACTGTAGCTAAGAAAGTAAAGAAGAGAATTCGTAATCAATCTGCATGGATAAAAAATGTACGAAAACGTCAACGAAACTCTGGCAAACAGTACGTATCTAGAACTAGCGAAACTGTTGCAGAAAAATCCATTAAATCACCATGTACAGAAAAATGTAGACTTAAATATCGTAATAAAGTAACGGAAGAACAAAGACAGGAAATATTTGATTGTTATTGGGGTTTGGAAACGCTACAAAGACAGCGTGATTTTTTAAAGTCCTGTTTAACAACATTGAAAGTCCCTTACCGTCGAGTAAAAGAAGGAGCTGCCAAAATTAGGAAACAAAATTGTGTTTTTCATTTCACGCTGAATGGCGAAAGTAAGCGGACGTGCAAAAATTTTTTTTAATGAATACCTTGGGAATATCAGAGAGAACATTGCAAACTGTTATTGAAAGTAGAAATAGTTGTAGTACTGGTGTGATCCCTGAAGACAAGCGTGGCAAACATGGGCATCATAATCAAGTAAACCCGGAAATCATACAATCGGTTCGTGATCACATTAATTCCGTGCCTAGAATTGACAGTCACTATACACGGGCTAAAACGAGTCGTGAATTTATTGATGGCGGCCTTTCTGTTAAAGAGTTGCATCGTAATTATGTATCTATTAGAGGAACAATGCCATCAGCAAGTTTTGATATCTACTACCGAATTTTCAACACTGAATTTAATTTATCATTTTTTGTGCCGAAAAAAGATCAGTGTGATCTCTGTGAGTCCTACAAAAATGCCATTGGAGAAGACCAACTGAAATTAAAAAAAAATCTTATGAAGAACATTTAAAGCAAAAAGATTTAAGTAGGAAAGAGAAAGCAAATGATATAGATTTACTAAAAGAAGATGGTGAAACTGTCGTTGCAATATAAGATTTACAGGCAGTTATGCCTGTACCTACTGGAAATAGTTCAGCGTTTTTTTACAAATCAAAATTGAATTGTTTGAATTTTACGGTTGGTATTAACCTACTCCATATTTGTGCGTAACTACCTACTCTTATATAAAAATTCTAATATTTTAACAATATTAACAGGTTACAAATTTAAAAGATAACATTACTAATTGCTACTTCTGGCACGAGGGACTTGGCAATAGAGGAGCTATAGAAATTGGTTTTGCGTATTGAAATTTCTGAAAGAGACTGCAGATCGTCATCCAAATAGAAATATAATATTCTACTCTGATAACTGCTGCGGTCAGCAGAAAAACAGGTAAGTTTACTGTCATTTTATAAAAGTAATAGTAATAAAGTAATATTTATTTCTGTGATTAATTTATATTTTATTCTTCTAGATTCCTGCTTGGCATGTATTACTACGCTGTTGAAACTCTTCCAATAAAATCTATTACCCATAAATATTTGATTCGGGGCCACACCCAGAATGAGGGTGACAATGCTCATTCGCTCATCGAAAAGTCTATTAAAAGAGCAAAAAAGTCTGGTCCTATCTATATTCCTTACCAGTACGTTCAACTTATACGAAGTTCAAAGAAAACTGGAAATGCTTTTGTAGTTAACGAGCTGAACTATGACGATTTTTATAATTTAAAAAAGCTGTCTGAGTATATTACACTAAATGTTAACAAAGATCTGCAAGGTAATCTAATTAAACTATCTGAAATAAAAGCTATACATTTTTTTTTTAATAGTGTGACTTACGATCTAGAATATTCTTACGAGAGTGAATGGGTAACTGTAAAATCAAAAACAACTATTAATACGCGTAAAACACGATCAGATAATAATTTAAATATTACTGAAATACGTTTGAAAGCAGCTTATAATTCCAAAATAACGATTTCTGATCAAAAAAAGCAGGATTTGCGGACTTTGTTGGAAAAAAACATTATTCCCAGATGCTATTCTGGGTTTTACGAAAGCTTGTTTTAATTATATTTTTTTTGTTGTCATTAAGTTTTTTTAATTTTATATACTTTTTATTTTGTTAAGTCTTTTTTGAGTACTTTATAGCGATAAACAGTCTGAAATGTTTAATAACTGAATCGATTATTTCAGAATCAACATTTGTCACATTTTTTAAGAAAAATAGTTTTATTTTTTAATTTTCATAAGCAGCGATAAACGGTCAAATCGGTGCTAAAGCTACTTATATCCAAGAAATATCCATAGACTTACGACGACTTGAAAAGAAGGCTTAATACAGAAACAACATTTGCCCTGGACAAATGTGGTTTATGAAATAATTTAACTGGCAAGTGGCAACACTTGATCGCCTGTCACTGTCACATTATATGCGCGCCTTAGGTCTGTCATCGTCAAGAGGGTTATTTATTCACGTTTTTCTGTTTTAAAATCTAAAACATTCTTTAATTTTGAAAATATAAGCACTCCCAGTGTTTTGTGTACAAATGGAATCATCAGGAAGTGATGAAGAGGAAGTTGGTACTTGGAGGAAGAGAAGTAAACGTGGTATGAACGCATCTGACCAGTACAAAAGAAATGTAATAAAAAAAGCTCGCGTACAAGGAAAAGAATATGTAAATCACAAGAATAATCAAGTAAATAAAGTGGAGATCGGTCCTACTTGTAATTGCAAGAAAAAATGCTATGATAATGTTACTGAAGAAGATAGAGTATCAATTTTTGGAAAGTTCTATGATATGTCGTCCAAAAACGAACAAGATATTTTTCTACAGGGTTTGATAGAGCGCCATGATGTGGCTCGTAGGAGACCAAGGCAACTGTTAGAAAAGAGAGAACATTCATTTTCTTACAAATACTTTTTAAAGACTGACTCTAACACGACTAAGGTTGAAGTGTGCAAAAAGGCTTTTGCAACATTCATGGGATAACATTTGAGAGAGTAAGAAGACTGTGTAATCTTTTAAAGGAAAATTTAGTGCCCTTTGATAAAAGAGGCATGGGTCGCTCAGGAAATTCTGTGCCTGGAGAGACATGTTTACAGATTGAAGAACATATCAAATCATTTCCTGTAAAAATTGCACATTATTCTTCTAAAGAGTATAGATATTTGTCTGCAGAATTATCCGTTAAGAAAATGTGGGAATTGTTCAAAGAAAAGTATCCATCTGTTAAAGTCACTTATTATTTTCAAAGAGCGCTTTGAACTCCATATAGGGAGACCTCAAGTTGAAAGTTGCATACCATGTGAAAATTTATCTATTAAATCGGAGTCAAGGGAGTTAAATGACAATGCTAGAAGAACATATATTGCAGAATTGATAGTACACAAGAGACGAGCGAATAAGTTTTATAAAAAAATAAAAGAGATTTAAGAAATGTGCCAAAAAGAAGAAATACAGTAGGACTATGCTTTGACTTTATGCAAAATTTACAGCTCCCACATATACCTGTTCAAGATATGTTTTATCTTAGACAGCTTACAGTCTCCGTTTTCAAGATACATAATTTGAAGACGAATACCTCAAAATTCTATGTTTATCATGAAGGAATTGCTAAAAAGGGGGCTAATGAAGTTTGCTCTCATTTGTTGTAATATTTCTCATTTGTTGGAATAAATGAGAATATTTCTGCTGATATTAAGATTTTATACTTGTTTTGTGATGGATGTGCAGGACAAAATAAAAATCATACTTTGATACGACTTTGTTCAGCGCTTGTGTCCCTAGGAAAATTTGAAAAAATTGTACAATATTTTCCTCAGCATGGCCATAGTTTTTTGCCATGTGACAGAAATTTTGGTGCCATTAAAAGAGAAATTCGTAAACACGATAGAATCTACACTGTCCCCTCAATATTGTCATCAAATTGAAATTGCATCAAAATCTCATAAATTTGAAACAAAAATGGTTCAGACTAATGATAATTAAATCATTCAAAAATTGGTGGCCAACATATTATAAGAGAAGCTGTTTAAGTGATGATTCCTATGGAAGAAACATAAAAAAAGAACAAAAAGTTACTTTTCACACTCAATTTATGGAGTTCCGTCACAATATTGCATTATCTGGGAAAGTTGAATGTTTCCAATACATAGATGGTTTGTGTGGCATAAAATTTACAATTTTACGTGATAGAATCAACCTTTGTTTGCCTTTGGATAAAGCCTACACTGATGTAGTAAAAATAAATGACAAGAAAATTACTGACATTAAAAAGTTGGAACCATACATCCCAGAACAGTATATGGACTTTTATAAAACTATTTATTCTTGGCCAACTACAGAAAATGAAGAGATTGAAGAACTATAGACACTAATTTAGTATGTTTTTTCATTGAATAAAATTAAAGTGAACAGTATCAACATTTTCATTTACTAATGCTATGACCTCATTTTTGCAGAATGGATGTAAAAATAACATATGTCCATGGCTTTAAATACATATCAATGTAGCATTTTAGAAATATTTAAAATATTTCTAAAATGCTACATTGATATGTAAAAAATATTGTGTTAGTAGATGTTCAATATACTTCTTTAACAGTAAATAAGAGAAACAAGTTTTCATTGTTGGCTTAGTGTGAAAAAGTTTATTGTCTATACTGATAAGTTGATTCAGTGTGACAAATGTTGTTTCTGAAATAATCGATTCAACTGTTCTAACATTCCATTAAACATTAAGTTATTAATATAGAGTACGTCTAACTTTTATGAGTAACTTTTTGGATGTTCAGGGTTATAGAATTTAAGAATATTGTAATAAACATCTGTGATTTTTCTGCGCCATAAGTATAACAGTAAGACTGACAAATACTACTACTTTTGTATTCTATTTTTTTATTTAGATTGATATATTAAAGTGTTATTAAGATAAAGCTTCGCGACATTGTGCCATTATTAAATTCATACTATGGATGGGGCTATATCTATTTCGCTACTGATTGTGATTGTAATTTTATTTCAAAATAAAGCAATTTGTGTTGATTAATAAAAATTTGTTTCATTTTATATTAAGACATCAAAGGTAACAACGACGCAACTGTAAGTCTTAAAATGATTATCTTTTTTTTCACTATGGATTGGTTATTTAAAAAAAATAGTCTATTTTCAAGCCCAGAGTTCAAGCTACAAAAGCAAAATATAGAAATAGTCACTAGCTCTAAGAAATATGAACAATCTTCATTTGTGTTACGAAAAAATCTTAAAAATAGCGTAGCGTAAAATTTACAAATTTGCAGTTGTGACACTGTCGCTCCAAATGAGTGATATATCAATTTTCAGGCAAAGAAAATGGACACAGCATACACACATTTCGATCTTTTTTCACGGGTGTTTGTGGCCCGTTTGAATGTTTTACTTTACAAGGAGAATTAATCAGGTGCGCTTTTGCACTACAACTCATTTCCCATCAGTTTTACAGAATTGCTATATTTCTTTAAATTAAGGTTGATTTATAAGCTACAATGTTGTAATGAAAGTGTATAGGAATAAGAAATATGATCTTCCTAGAAAAAGATTTCAAGGCTAATTAAGACACATTTTAAAGTAGTAATAAAAAATTAATTTATATTCAAATAATATTTTGTATAAATGTAGTATTTTAATGATTAATAAATTATATTAAAGCTGATATAATACCACCATTTACATTTTAATATTCATGCAAATTAACTTAGTAAGATTTTAATTAGTTTTACATACATATGAGCTAGCATTTCACACATTTTAAATAAAAATTTCTAGAAATGCCTTTTTGTGATTCAATTTTTTAGCTATCTTCAATCCTGCCAAGTTATTTTGCACACTGTATATATTTCAAATGAGCAACAATACCTAGCAAAGGGAGCCTGATTTTTGGGCTAGAGAAGAATAAACCTAGTAATAAAGGCAGTACTAGGTATTCTAATCAGCAATCACTTGTGTAATATCACTCAATCATATTCTGATAGAAATAATGGGGCCCCATGGATCGTGGGGTCCTGGGCACATGCCCAGAGTGCCCAGTGGGAAAGACGGCCCTGTTCACGGAAAATTAGCTTGATAGTAATCAAGTGTAAAAATGGACTGTGGAACCTGGACCATAGTTATTGACTAATAATTTATGAAAAATTGTCACCTCGTATTACTCCTTTTCTGTCCTTTTTTCATTTCATAAATGTGTTGCTTAGATCTGTTGAAAGATCTAGTCTCAATCATTGATTATTGCTTTTTAAGGATACTCTTGTTAATTTTTAACTTTGCATAGGGTAAATTGAAGATAAATCAATATCAGTATAATTTTTGTCAACTTCAATATTGTCAGAATCTGTTCCATATTTTTGTATGAGTAACATATTGTCTTCCACTTTTGAAATTTTCACTATCACATTTGATTTTAGAACTCTTTCAAACCATACCTGGTTAAGTTCTTTATTCCTCAAAGCAATTTTTGTCTTCAAATTGTAATGTTTGTGACGAATATGATATTTTAGGTACAAGACATTATCAAATATCATGTCACACACATCACAGGACACATTTCCATCCTGTGAAAGTCTAAAATGATAACAAGAATAAATAGTTTTAATTAAGTCAACTATTAGATAAAAGAGGTGCCAATGTTTTTCAAAGAGCAAGCACACAGGAGTGGCAGGGGGCCGGTCACATATGCCAAAGAACTGATGGAGTGTGGGAGAGGGTCGGTCAACCTCAAACAAGAAGGATTAATTTGTATTTCTCTGCAATGGCAGGTCCCAGTAGGGATGAGAGTGAGGAGGGATTGGATATCTTGACATTTAATGAAGCAGTAGATGGATAAAGGTAGGATATGATGTTTATTTTTTATCTAAGTTAGACAATATGCAGACATGCCACCTGATGGTTAGAGGTCAGCATTTCCCATGATCTTAATAAAATTATCAGGGAATATCTCAAG
This sequence comes from Helleia helle, assembly GCA_963853865.1. Classification (NCBI taxonomy): domain Eukaryota; kingdom Metazoa; phylum Arthropoda; class Insecta; order Lepidoptera; family Lycaenidae; genus Helleia; species Helleia helle. The sequence goes on from OY971434.1 coordinate 5,087,041, forward strand.
CAAATCATTCCTTCATCGCCTATGATGACATTAGATGGTAAATCTTTCATTTCCATTAAATTTCAATGCATATGAGTGCCATATCACTTATTTTAAGACTTTTTATAATCAGTGCATTACTGATTGCGCCAATAAAAATGTAGGAATATTTTTATATTATAAATCGTTGTTTACAACTGTTAAATACCTTTTCCGTTTGTTTTTATGAACATGTTTTTTGTGTGATGCTAAATTTCCTTTATTTTTGAATACTATGTTACACCAAGAGCATGTTCGACTTGAAACACATTCAGCTTCGTGAAATTCCAAAATATTCTTTAAATATTTTGCCTTACAATGTGAACAAGGTAATTTTGTGTTCGCATTATTTGATGATTGGCCCTCAGTTTCATTGATTGTAGAAGACATCTCTTTTATTATCTTAATTAATGCTTTTGAATTTATTATTTACATAATATTTATTTTATGTACATAAAATTTATCTGCTCTGTGCATAATTACGAAAAATTTGATTACGCATTACGATTTGATTACTATTTACTATGTGAATTGTGATTACGGTTATTTTAGTTTCATAATTAGTTTACATCAAGTACGTTTCCTCTTATTTGAACTTTGAAGTTTCTTGTTCTTCTTGTATTACCTCCCGCGAGGGTTCGCCAGATTATGCTAACACAACAATGATGTGCCCAACAAAAAAAATAGGGATGTTGACAGTATTCATATAAATTTAATATAATATAAATTCAAAAAATATAATTTTGATGTTAATTGGTAGTTTCTATGATATAATTCTGAAAAAATACAATATTTTCCCTTATAGTTTGTCAAATATGTCCGCCATTTTGTACTACTTTTTAATTTGGTTGGTTTATAAAATATGGTCATACCAGTTTTGTTATAGGCAGATTACCCATGAATGTGATATTATATAAAAAGAGTGACTGGAATCATCGAAATAAACACAATAAAAACAAATATGTTTATTGCTATCCTAAAAGGCTAAGTACTATAGATCATACATATTAAGAGGACGTTTATATCCTTCTTTTTTATTATTTATATTTTTAGCGGTTTGTTAATAAGTTATTACATATTTTGATAATCCGGAAAAATGCAGCTGTCTAAAATTACAATAAATGTTTGGGTATGGCTAATGCTTATAGTTATCTATCAAACTTATCCAGTTTTTTTATTACATTATTTTCAATACACTTGTTTCAAGAAAATAAGTAGACTTGTTATTATGAATGTGGTATTCCTGTAAAATATGCCTGTCCCTTTCGGGCTAAGATCAAGTATCAATAGATTTGACAAGCTAATAATAATACCGTATTGGAACGAGATAACAACATACGAAACATCCAAGAGTGACAGAGACATAGACACTTTCTTTTGTCTTTGTCAGAATATCACTCTTTGTTTGTTGGGCACAACAAGGATGTGCCCAACAAAAAATTATCGACTAAATTTGAATGCCATACAAATATTCTCACTCGCGAACAGTTTGTCAAATATGCCGCCATTTTGTACTACTTTTTAATTTGGTCGGTTTATGTAGGTATGGTGATACCAGTTTTGTTATAGGCAGGTTACCCAAGAATGTGGTATTATATAAAAAGATTGACTGGAATTTTCGAAATAAACACAATAAAAACAAATATGTTTATTGGTATACTTAAAGGCTATGTACTATAGATCATACATATTAAGACGTATATAGCCTTCTTTTTTTATTATTTTTGTTTTTAGCGGGTTGTTATTAGTCATTAAATAATATTTTCGATAATCCGGAAAATGCAGCTGTCTAAAAATACAATAAATGTTTGGTTATGGCTAATGCTTATAGTTATCTATCAACCTCTACCAGTTTTTTATTATGTTTAATTCACTTGTTTCATGAAAATAAGTAGACTTGTTATTATGAATGTGGTATACCTGTAAAATATGCCTGTCCCTTTCGGGTATATGCGAATGTCAATTCCATATTATACTTGTTCCTAGCTTTCGGATAAACGCGAATGTCAATTCCGATACTTGTTCCTAGAATAATAATTATAATAAAAAGTACTCTGTGAACCACAGAGTTACAGAACTCTTTTATTGTAGTGTTTAATGTTTATAACTTTATTTAAACTCTTTGCACAGAGTTGAGGGCAGTTCACAGCATATACGTAGTATTCTCTATATAGTTTGTGGTTCACAGAGTACATTGTAATTTGTAATGGGACAGTTGAGGGTTGTTTGTTTGTATTGTAATTTACTTAACTGACTGTGCATAAATCTATCTGATTTATTTAGTACTAAATACATACATGTACATAACATTACTAATATTTTTTTGATTTATAGGTATATCTAGTTTTTTTTTTTTTCAGAGATGTGGATCTACAAATAGGTCAAATATATAAAATGACGAATATTAAACTAAGCTAATATATCCGTTAATTCACCGTTATACAAAAGCAAAATGAAAAAATATATTGATTAAAACGCTAACATATTGACTATCATTATGGGTAGAAATAAGATGATTGCTAAGAGCTGTCCAAAATGTGAAATGCAGGTTTGTCATACATATTCATTTTCAATTGCATGCAATTTCGAATTATTATTTATGCGTTATCGTTTTATTGCCTCAAGCAGTATACTTTATGCATCAGCTGTATTTTTTTTTTAATAATCACAATTATTATTGAATTAAACAACACTTGCCATTCACATACCTACATTGTGTATTAGGTTTCTATAACTTCATATCTAAGGGCTTGTTCATGTAAAGAAAGCATGTAGGTACATACTTCCAACGCCATTGTTTATATTATACTCTATTTATTGATTAACATATATATCAATGTGTTTTTGTTAGTAACATACCTAGTGTGCATGAATTTCGAGCCAGGTTTGTCACTGAAATATTATAAATTAGCTAGTGGCTTATTGCTTCACTGTTCATACAATTTTCCTCATTGCAATAAAACAACCACAGTCCCTTGAATATATCTAGGGAATGTTAAAAGGTGAATTGTGAGAAAGTATAAATGAAGTTTTATTTCAATGAGTAAAATGTCCATAATAATATAATTAAATCACAATCTTTCTTGTAAATTTTTGATTCAGTATATGTTTGATTATAGCCTCTATTTCATTTATTTACAGTTATACTGCTTCATTGGACTACACTTTCATATTTTGCTAACCTATAAATTACATATCAATTTTTGTCCCCTGTGTCTTGCCATGGTTCATCACCATTTTCATTTCTAATACTAATCAAGTAGTATAAAAATAAGTTATTGCAGGTAGCAGTGGCATCGAAGGCCTGCAAATGTGGGCATGCATTCTTTGCATCTAGAAAAGGTGCGGATACACTAGCACCAGCAGTGGAGGACATAAGACGAAGGACGGGTAGAGTGAGACGATCACAACCACAGTTTTATGATGCACAGCATTATCAAAAACAAAAGAAAAGGGTGAGTATCAATGAATTACTTATTCAAAATTTTCAATGACTTATAAAATTTTATACAAAACTAGCTGTTGCCTGCAGCTTCGTCTGTGCTAACTTAGATTTCCAGCCATAGCCGAAGTGATGATGATAGTTTTTATAGCTTAAGCTATCTGCTAGTCAAAAAAAAAAAATCAAAATATCATTTATCTTTATATATAAAAATCAATGCCACTTTTCGTTGTAATTTTATAACTTAAGAAAGGGCACACCAATCTCAACCAAATGTTTAGGCTTTGTTCGGACTATTTAGTAGATGGTTTATGTGAAGTTTGCACAAAATCGGTTGAGCGGTTCTTCATTTATCACATTTTTTTAATTCAATAAATGGCGGATCATTTTGTTAATGGAGATTTTGCTGTCAAATTGAAACTTTTTCAGTTGGGGTCATATTGAAACTTTTTTCAGTGTTGACAGTAACAACATTAAGTTTTAAAATAGCTAGCAATTAATAATATATTTTTTTGTTTGAATAAATTAATTTGATGTTCAAATTTTTTTTTATTTCACTTTAAGTATACGTAGCGAAGCACGTACCGGGCTGCTAGTTGTATATATAAAGGTGGTACAAAAAATAAAACAATGTTACCCTGGTCCCTACACTAGGATTCCCAGTGTTGTAGGTGACCAGTCTCTTCCCTGATGCATATAGTAGGTAAACAAAAAAAGCAAACTAAATAACATTTGGAACAAACAAAAATATTTTTTTTTTGTTAACAAACAATATAATATATTATATGAATAATAACTTGTAATATTGTTTGTTTACACAAATGGTTCCATGTTTATTAATACATATTATTAATAAACATGGAACCATTCTCATTAATGTCGTAAGTTACGCTACCAATTCGCTACAGATTCTAAGATCTGCTAGTGAAATCAGAATCCCATCAAAATCGGCGCAGCCCTTTCAGAGATTGGACAGAACAGACAGACAGAAAGACAAAATTTGTTATTTTGGTATATGTACCGTGTACATATCCATATGAATTTGACGACCTCTGTGGCTCAGCGGTAAGTGCGTTGGCGCTCAAGCCGGAGGTTGAATTCCCGCCAGGGAATAAAAATATGTTCTGTGTTCCTGGGTCATGGATGTATATTAAATATGTATATTATGAAATAAAATTCTAAAATATATGTATAATATAAAAGTATTAAATATATTTCCGTTGTCTGGTACCCGTAACACAAGTTCTTCCAGAATTTACCATTGGACCAGATTGACATGGTGTGAAAGCGTCCATAGATATTATTATTATTATTGAATAAAAGGTGGTTATTTAAATATTACAAACAGACACTTCAATTTTATTTGTCTGTATAGATAATATAATATTTTCAGTAAATATAAATATCTTTTTGATTCCTTTGATGTAATTTTATTTTTAGCAGAGATTTCCGAACTCATTTGTACTTGGTACTTGAGGTTTCAGGCTGGTTTCCGCAACTCGACGCTTTTGCGCCTATTTTGCGTGCTGTAAGCCTGATGCACTAACTTAGCTTAACTGGCAGTAGGGATACTGCCAGTTAAGCTCCCGCAAGAACGCTAGCAGTCTCTTGACATCGGCGCAGATCTCCGGGAGCGTTCTCGGGCATCCGAGATGGGCAGCCCGTAGCGGTGCTACTCCTGTGCACTCCAGTAGTACATGGGCTGCTGTTTCTTCCTCCGCTACGCAGGCTCTGCATAGCAGACTGTCCGTAACACCTATAGTGAAAAGGTGCTTGATATAGTGACCATGTCCTGTTATGGTGCCTGTTATCAGGCGCAGTTCTGATCGTTTTAAGAGCATTAATTGACGAGAGACGCGTGGGTTTGCCTATTGGGATCGCTTCCCTTGCTTGTCTATCTATATCGTCTCTGCTCGACCAGAGCTCTCTGTGTTGTGTGCTTGTGTGCATTCTAACCCATGCCCTTAAATGGCTATATGGTAGCGGAGTCATTGGTTCATTGCCTTTGACCTCCATATTTGCTCCACGTTTGGCCAGCTCGTCCGCTGCATCTTACCTCTGGAGCCACTGTGCCCTTTTATCCATTGAAGGGTCACTGTGTTAAGTTGACATGCTCTTTCGAGGTAACAGTGGCATTCGTGAATTAGGCCCGAGTTTTTTGTGTATGAGTTTAGTGCTTGGAGTACGGCTTTGCTGTCGGATAAAATCCTTATGGGGTACCCTGTTACTTTCCGCTCTATTATGGCTCTTGCTGCTTGGGCTATACCAACACATTCTGCCTGGAAGACGGAGTTGTGTTTGTCCAAATGTACAGCCAGGTGGAGGTTTAGTTCTCTGAGAAGACCCCTGCACCTGTTCCTTGACTTGACTTGAGGTCAGGCTGGTTTCCGCAACTCGACGCTTTTGCGCCTATTTTGCATGCTGTGAGCCTGAAGCACTCCCTACTGCCAGTTAAGCTCCCGCAAGAATGCTAGCAGTCTCTTGACATCGGCGCAAATCTCCGGGAGCGTTCTCGGGCATCCGAGATGGGCAGCCCGTAGCGGTGCTACTCCTGTGCACTCCAGTAGTACATGGGCTGCTGTTTCTTCCTCCGCTACGCAGGCTCTGCATAGCGGACTGTCTGTAACACCTATAGTGAAAAGATGCTTGTTATAGTGACCATGTCCTGTTATGGTGCCTGTTATCAGGCGCAGTTCTGATCGTTTTAAGAGCATTAATTGACGAGAGACGCGTGGGTTGCCTATTGGCATCGCTTCCCTTGCTTGTCTGCAATCGTCTCTGCTCGTCCAGAGCAATCTGTGTTGTGTGTTTGCGTGCGTTCTCACCCATGCCCTTAACTGGCTATATGGTAGCGGGGTCATTGGTTCATTACCTTTGACCTCCATATTTGCTCCACGTTTGGCCAGCTCGTCTGCTGCATCATTACCTCTCGAGCCACTGTGCCCTTTTATCCATTGAAGGGTCACTGTGTTAAGTTGACATGCTCTTTCGAGGTAACAGTGGCATTCGTGAACTAGGCCCGAGTTTGTTGTGTATGAGTTTAGTGCTTGGAGTACCGCCTTACTATCGGATAAGATCCTTATGGGATACCCTGTTATTTTCCGCTCTATTATAGCTCTTGCCGCTTGGGCTATACCAACACATTCCGCCTGGAAGACGGAGTTGTGTTTGCCCAAATGTACAGCCAGGTGGAGGTTTAGTTCTTCTGAGAAGACCCCTACACCTGTTCCTTGTTGTGTTTTCGACCCGTCGGTGTAAATACTCAGCTCCTTAGAGGATGTATTTGTTGATGGGGACTCGAAAAGTTGGATTTTGTATTGTTTGTTGAATACATACGTTTTGGGTATGACATCGCTAGGGGCCTGCAGCAATGGAAATTCATCTAGATACTCGTCTAAGATTTTTGTGTGAGGTATCTTGATGTCTTTCCATAGTTTAAGTGTTCGTAACCTTACCGCTGCAGACGCTGCTTCCTGTTGTATGAAGAGATGTAGTGGAAGCAGGGATAGCATAGTTTCTATGGCTGCGGTCAGTGTTGTTTTCATGCTTCCTGTGATGGCAAGACATGCCAACCTTTGGAAGCGTTGTAGTTTGTCACTTACCGTTGTTAGGCGTGTTCGTGGCCACCAGACTAGTGCTCCATAGCTGACTATTGGTCTGATGATTGTACTGTAGAGCCATAGCACTATTCTCGGAGTTAGGCCCCATGACCTACCTATCATTCTTTTACATTGCCAGAATGTAATGCAGGCTTTGTTTAGTTTGGCTTCTAGGTGTTGACTCCAATTTAGTTTGCTGTCAAGGATTACTCCTAGGTACTTCACCTGTGTGTTCAATTGGAGTGTAACGCTCCCTAGTTTAGGGAGTGTGTAATTGTTTAGTACCCTTTTGTTGGTGAACATTACTAGTTCTGTTTTGTTTGGGTTGACGGTGAGTCCAGATTCTCTGCACCACCGGTCTACCACTCTAAGAGCTGTCTGAGTTAGATCACATACTGTATTTGCATGATTACCCGTTATGAGTATCGCTAAGTCGTCAGCGTACCCTACTGTGTAGAAGTGTCTGTCGTTCAGTTTAGTTATGAGATCATTTACGACTATGTTCCACAGGAGAGGTGATAATACTCCTCCTTGTGGGCAACCCTTGGCAACTACGGCTTTCTGTGCGCCCTTGTCGTCTATCGTGATGATTCTTTTAACTAAAATGTTGTGGATCCAATTTGCTATTAATGGATTTATGTTGTGTCTGTTTAGTGCTGTTTTTATGCTGTCAAAGTTTGTTTTGTCGAATGCACCTTCGATGTCAATAAACGTGCCTAGACATATGACTTTGTTTTGCAGGGTATGCTCTATTTTGCTTACCACTGCGTGTAAGGCTGACTCTGTGGATTTTCCCGGTGAGTAAGCGTGTTGGTTGTGGTGTATTGGTAAGTTTTTCAGTGCTTTGTCCCTCAGTTCTCTATCGCATAGCCTTTCCAGAGTTTTCATCATGAATGATGTCATCATCATCATGGCTGATAGGTCTGAAGGATCTCGCATCTGTGTAGTCACTCTTAGCTGGTTTTGGGATGAAGGCGACTCTTACCTCCCTCCATAGCTTGGGAACGTAGCCATATGCCAGGCATGATTGGAGTATCCTGACTAGGGCCCCAATTACTCCCTCACCCCCTCTTTGGAGCAAGGCTGGGAAGATGCCATCTACACCTGCTGATTTATATGGTTGGAAGCTGTTGACTGCCCACGTAATTTTGTCTCTAGACGCTACATTTTGGGCAATCATCCATTTGTTAGTGTCTGGTGGTATGATATGTTCGTCTTCCCATCTTGCTTCTGTAACGATGCTGCAGTCTAGGAAGTGCGTCTGGATGAGGACTTGCATTGTTTCCTCATATGTTTTAGTGTATATATTGTCCTGTTTTTTGATTGACCCTATGTGTGGGTTTCCAACTGAGGTCATGATAGTTTTTATTCTCACAGCCTCGCTACGGGACTCTATGCTGTCACAGAACTTTTGCCAGGATTCTCTTTTCCTGGCCCGTATTTGTTTTTTATATAGGTTTTTAGTTTCCCTATAGTTGTCCCAGTCTATGCTGTCGCTGGTATTCATGGCTCTGTTTAGTAGCCTTCTGACCTTTTTCCTTAACCTCTCAAGTTTTGGGCCCCACCATATGGTTGGCCTTCTTGATTGCGTTGTAGGTTTGGTCAGGGGGCATGTTGAGTGATATTGGGTTTGTATGATCGTATCTGTCAGGTCTGTCACCTGTGTCTCTATATCTTCTACGCTCCTGATTTGATCCGGTGCGTCTGTGTTGAATTTGTTTGTTATGATTTTGTTGTATGTGTTCCAATTTGTCTTCCTGGGATTCCTCCTAGGAGTGGGAGTATTTGTGCTAATGTTTATCTCGAATCGGATCCATCTATGGTCTGAGCATGATGCTTCGTTGGATACATGCCAGTTTTTGATGAGATCCGTCGCGTTGTTCGTGGCTAGTGTAAGGTCGATGATTGTTTTACATCTCCTTGTCACATATGTGGGCTCTGAGCCTTTGTTTAATAGATTTAGATTGGTTGTAAAAAGGTACGATACTAGATCCTCACCTCTTTTGTTGCTGCTTGCCATTCCCCACAGAGGGTGGTGTGCGTTAGAATCTGTAGCTACGACAAGCTCCAGTCCCTCCTTCTCACAATAATTGACCAAGGCGGCCAGGTCTTGGGGTGGTGCTTCCTCACCGTCCGGCATATATGCTGATGCCAGCACTATGTCTGATTGGAACGGTTCGGATTGACGCAGTTTTATTGTTGTTAGATCTCTGGAACAGAACTCGTTAAGTGGCATAGCTGTTATTTGGTTAGTAGTAAAAATACACGTCCTCGGTGTATCTTGATTGCAAGTATACAATTTACCTCTTGTTGGGTTGAGGCCGCATATTCTCCCGACTCTGACCCACGGCTCTTGGATCATTGCTATGACCCGGTCGTTGTTTTCCATCCACAGCCGTAGTTGAGCCATTGCGGTGCGGCTGTGGTGGATGTTAGCCTGTACAGCGCTAATCGGTTGAGGAGAACGGTGTGCCATCAGAGATGTTGGCCGCTCCCTCCTCCAATGCCCTGACGAGGTCCATCTCGTTCGTCCTATCCGCCTCGTCACCTCCAGGGGTGCCGCTCGCAGGTGTACCAACGGGCGACAGCACCGGTTCCGGTTCTGGGGCAGACGGAGGCACTGCAGACACCAGCTAAACGACAGAGTCGGAGCAGGTTACAGGCATTTGCGATGAGGGGCCAGTAGACGGAGTAGCCTGTACGGCCACAGCATCGTCCACTGACTCCGACCTCGTTTCGGGCAGTGTAGCGCTGTACTTGCCCTTGACGTCGCGGAACTTCACGTACACCGACCCCAGGCCACATCCTAGGCGTCGTTCGTGCTTGTGAAGTTTCTTCGCGACGTCTTCGGGCACGCTGACTATTAAGAAGGTATCCCCCCTGGTCACCACTGTGTTGTGGTGCAGTCATTGATCTACCCGCGCCCAGGGATTCTGGTAGCGCAGCGTGCGCGCTATTACGCCCGGTGACTCCCAGACTCCCGGCACGAGCAGACCGCAACAGACCCTCTTAGGTAGGTCTATTTGGCGCCTCACAACCAGCGGCTCCCCAGTTGGGATACCTATCTCTTTCACGGCCTGTTCCAGCCATTTTCGGGTCCGAAGGTCTTCGCACCATATCTTCAGTGCACCATCAGCAATGATGGGTTTACCTCTGAAGATTGGGCCCCCCGTTCCCGAAGAGGCTGGTTCCGAGGCCTGTTTTATGATGCGCTGTAGAAGCGCCTTCTGTACTAGGTCTGCGTTAGGGGGACTAAGGTGACCGGTCGTTAGGCTTGTTATGGCCACAACGAGATCTGCCCTAGCCGCGTCAGCAAAGCTTGCCGGTTGGGGCCGGTCAGGGTTCTCTAGCCTCGGTGTCTTGTGGGCGCCACGTGGTGATATTGTGTCGTCCAGCCTCGCCCGCTTCTGAGAGATCCTCTCTTCCCGGCCCGCACGCTTGCCTCTCCGTCGTTGGCCAGTGTGGACGGATTCTTGTCCCTCACTTGCCTTTTGCGGGGCAGCGACGTCTTTGTTTCGGGTAGATTCGGCTGATCCTGCTTCACCGTCTCCCGTTGTTGAAGAGGATGCCGTAGGCTTGCGGGCCCTCCTGCGCTTCCTCTTGTTTGGTTTCGACCTGTGGGCCTGAGTGGGAGCTGACGGTCCGGCAGACGTTCTGCCGCCCTTGCGCTTCACCACTTGCCACGACAGGTCAAAGTCATCCATTGGACCACACGGTACTCCAGTTGTGGAGGCTCCGCTTTGGCGGACCGTGCTATCCTTTGGGCTTGGTGGTCGACTCACTGTAACAGGGTTACCTGTAGCAGGAGGACCACCAGTTGTTGTGGGTCTCCGCGAGCTCATGGGTTTCCCCGTGCCTCTAGCGGACCCAGATGTCCTTTTTGTATTAAAATTTTTCAATTTAGGCAAAACATTGCTCCCCCCCAGAATACGATGGGAGCTGCCTGAGGTGGTCTCAGGGAGGGATTCTCCAGTTAAACTGGTACCCTCCAGTTAAACTGGTACCCTCCTGGGGTAGTATTTCTTTAAGTTTTGCTGCCATTATAACATTTATGTTCGGGGTTGTTTTCCCCTAGGGAGTGGGATACTGCCTGTGTTTCCCAAGCACAGGCGTCACTTTTTCGGAGGGGATTTAGTCCCTCCTGGCGTGTGATCACCATGTAGACAGGCTATACGACCGCCGCCTGTGGTTCGGCGTTGTTGTTGTAGTTGCTCGTTTCGCACCCCACCCAGGGGACACGTGTAGGGTGGGCCTTAGGAAAAGGTGGTAAGTCCTACGGACGCGAGAAACCATTCGTCCCCCAAACCACCTGTTCCTTGTTGTGTTTTCGACCCGTCGGTGTAAATACTCAACTCCTTAGAGGTTGAGTTTGTTGATGGGGAATCGAAAAGTTGGATTTTATATAGTTTGTTGAATACATACGTTTTGGGTATGACATCGCTAGGGGCTTGCAGCAATGGAAATACATCTAGATACTCATCCAGAATTTTTGTGTGAGGTATCCTGATGTCTTTCCATAGCTTAAGTGTTCGAACTCATGTGTAAGGGATCTAGATTGTATATCTATACAATATATAAAATTGGATTGTAATATTAAATTAACCGCTTTTTATTAAATGCATATGGTATACAGGGTACATATACCAAAATAGCCTTTTTTAAAATTTCTGTCTGTCTGTTTTGTCTGTTTGTTCCGGCTAATCTCAGAAGGGGCTGGGCCGATTTTGCCGGGACTTTCACTGGTAGATAGCTGATGTTATAGGGAGTAACTTAGGCTATAAAAATAATCATCATTAATCCGCGTACGGCTGTAAATCTAAGTTAACGCGGGCGAAGCTGCGGGCAACAGCTAGTTTGATATATAATTCATCCTATTAACAAAGAAAGTAATCAAATTCATGCATCATACATATATTTCATTTTCTTAATGCATAAAAACTACTTTGATGTTTTTGATATTTATAAATTATTTTTTTCAGTCACCCAAAAAAAGATCTCTGTCTAGATCTATAGATGAGGATTACAAAACAAAAGAAAAAAATGAAAGTGGTAAGTATTTTTACCTAACTGGGTCAGAAGAATGTATTATTGTGACAAACAGCCCTATAAAGTTGCTATATGAAGCTATAAACTGTTTAACTACCCGATAACCTACACTGAACTTGTTAGAAGGCTCTCAAGTGGCAGAGCTTGTTCCAGCAGGGCTCCATATTATGTAAATCGGATTCTGGATAGTTCAAGTATTTTGCTTACACATAGGGAGCCTGGGATAGCCTGGGAGCCAGGTATAATTGATTACTGTGATACCTGTTAGCCACACTCTTGCCTCTCAAGTATATACAAAAGAAGTGGCCTAAAATGAGATTTTGTTTGAAACATTTAACCCAGGATATTACATATTATGATATATAATATTTCGAAGGATGGCTGGTGAAGTGGTCAGGCCACTGGACACTTTACGCAGCGGTTGAGGGTTTGAATCCCGTCAGGTGCAGTAATTTGTATGACGAATATAGATATATGCAATAATAAAAAATGCAATATGCACTTTTACAATTTTTGTTCCTATTACCCATAAAACAAGTTCTTACCACGGGGCTAGGTTAACGTGGTGTAATTGTTGAATAATATTTGTATTTATTTAAGAAATTATTAGAAATCCCTTAAGGCATGTGAATAATCTTTGCATCGTTACATTTCTTTAGATAAATAATTCTGAGTGGTTTAATATCAATAATTCTTTCAATATCAGTTTATTCTAAGATGTTCGCCTTCCCTTCATGGTTCAGGCCTTGTCGTACCAGGCCTGAGACATAAGATGTTAATAGTCCAGGAGGAATCGGCGCATGAGTACCGAAAACTATTCCTCCTCAATTTTTTTATGCGATCCTCTTCAAATTGCCCTCCTAATGATATAAATGCATGTTGCCATGGCGCAACCCGGTGCCATATTGTTTAAACCGAAATTGTTTAAACAATTGCTAGGAATTGTTATTTTTCAACCGGACAATTTTTTTTTATATTCTTTATTGAAATACCAATAAAAAAGGTCCTATGACTTATAACATAAAGTTAATATTTTTCAAGATATGAGTTTTTAAAGGTTCGAAAAATCTCAAATTTGGGTACTTTCAACCCATGAAAAATATATTTAAAAAAAAACATAATGTCTAAGCAATATTTTTTTTAATTCTCTATACAATTGTTAATAATATTGTTAAAAGAGATTTTTTTTTATTGTTTATATCTTTTTTTTAATTGTCTTTAAAAATATTAACTTTATCGTTAAAAATATAATATCTTTAAAAATATTAACTTTATCGTTAAAAGTCATAGGACCTTTTTTATTGGTATTTCAATAAAAAATACAAAAAAAAAATATTGCTTAGACATTATGTTTTTTTTAATATATTTTTCATGGGTTGAAAGTACCCAAATTTGAGATTTTTCGAACCTTTAAAAATTAATATCTTTATAAATTTTATGTTAAAAGTCATAGGACCTTTTTTATTGGTATTTCAATAAAGAATATAAAAAAAATTGTCCGGTTGAAAAATAACAATTCCTTGCAATTGTTTAAACAATTTCGGTTTAAACAATATGGCACCGGGTTGCGCCATGGCAACATGCATTTATATCATTAGGAGGGCAATTTGAAGAGGATCGCATAAAAAAATTGAGGTGGAATAGTTTTCGGTACTCATGCGCCGATTCCTCCTGGACTATAAGTCTCGGTGCCAGTAATTGCACCGCCTGTCTTGCCCCTCTCTCCGAAACACAGCAAAGTTGTTTCACGGGAGAAACAAGCGAGATGGTGGTAGGGGTTTTTTTCTGTGGTGCGGCACAACCCCTCTGTGGAGGTGGCGTCGGTCGTCCACTGAGTAGCCGTCAAGGTGCCCTGTTTGCTCAACAGATTAGGGGCACCCCACCAAAGGCGATATTGGTGGCACTCGCCGAGTTTTAGTGGGTAGAGCTGCGTCCACTTACCAGCTTTCGGGCGCAGCGAGTCCCATATACCCTTGCCTTGGGAGATCCACTCCCCCGCGGGATGCCTCGGAGCACTTCCCGGCTTAAAAAAAAGATGTTTGCCTAGCTTTAACTGCGTAACATAGACATGTTGTAGCTGGAATGATGATGATTATGACACTCTGAAATAACATATTATGAATGTATAATTGGTAAAAGAGTTTTTAAAATTAGATTAGTAATTTCGATTACACATTTGTTATTATACTCATATAATAAAAAGGAAATTAAGTAATTTAAAATTCTTTTTATTAGCCCTGGTTCAGACACGGCGGGAACCGTGCGGTTTCAGAATCGCGTAGAAACAGCGCGGGTCTTATTTATATGTAGATATTTATTTACGGCTCGTTCAGACACGCGGGAACCTCACAATTACAAGACGCACGGTTCTGAAACCGCGCGGTTACCGCCGTGTAAACTAGGGCTTAGTCTATGGTCACTATCAGAAATCTCTCTCAGGTGCTGTTTATAATTAAGATAAAATAGGCCGCCCACTGAAAGTTGGATTTTTCCCAGCGACAGCAAGAGCAAGAAGGAGGAGGGCGCTACGTCGGGCACAAAGGGAGCCAACTGCATCCGACAGGACTCGAGACCCCACCCCACAACTACGGCCCGCTCAAATAGCGAGGTGTCAATTGATATTGTCAGAAATTAATAGGAAAATGCAGGCGGTCACTTGGCAGCCTCCCACGGATATAATATAATGATAATAGAATCAATAATTAATATAATTATATAATGTTTAATTATTTTTTTGTTTTATTTACATCATAAAAGGTGTAAGACGAAGGTAAGGTAAGGTAAGGTAGACAGTGTTGGTCGGCCATTATCCAGGTGGCCGGTTCGTGTTGGATGCGAGTGGCAAGGGATCGGCCATCTTGGCGTTCTTTAAGGGAGGCCTATGTTCAGCAGTGGAGGGATAGAGGCTGATGATGATGGTGATGAAAAGGTGTAAGAGTTTATGGTGTCTAGTGGGACTCGCTGCGCCCGAAAACTACTACTCTACCCACTAAATCCAGGCGTTCTCTTTGCGTGCTGGCCGGCCCGGCGACGGTATGCCTGGAGGCACTCGTCTGGAGCGGGGGTGGATGTATCCTACTCCGCTTAACCTTGACACCCTGAACACATAAAAGTGCCTTATAGCCCGCATCCGGAAACCCAATCCGCCTCTTTCTGCGACATTACTACCTCGCTTTCTGCGACATTACTAACTCGCAGAAGTCTGGTCTAGACTTTGGATTAACGTTACTCAACCTTTTAGCTAATTCATAAACGTGATTTTTTTAAATAAAAGTGCGAAAGTTACGTAATACGTAAGCACCGCCTGCACCGTAGGGAATAGGGATACCTAAAAATACTTATATCTATGTAGACTGTATAATTCGTTGCACATGGTACGTTCCATACGTAGTATTACTATATAAATTCGTTCCAATTTTAAATTCACACCGACGTACATACCTACTTATTAAGATATATATTTTTTTGTTAGGTAACTTTGTGTTAAAAATATATGTAGGTATAATGTTAGTTGTTCAACTGAATCAACAAAATTAGCTTTATTAGAGACCACATAATATCAGGATTGTGGCTTCTCTGGATACCACAATCACAAAACTGAGTGGTTGCCTTTTGAGGAATAGTGTCTGTATTGTTACACTGTTGTGCGTTTTCCGGCGCATATTTATGTCTACGTTATCAATTTTATACCTATATTGTATGTATTTTGTATCTAACCTGTTCTTAATATCTCTGTATCTAATTAAAGTTTTTATATGTGCCATGTAAGTTTACAGCTTGGCAAAAAAGAGTATGGAAAAAATGAGGGCGCCACTTTCACTTAGGTCTCATTATAATATGGAAAATCAGTAAGATAATTTAATCAAATCGTTAAAAATAAATGTGAAACACTAAGCTTTACTCAAAATCTAGTATTTGTCGGCCAAGTATTGTCAACATCATAGGTTTCTATTTAGCAAAATATTTAGTTCCACCTGTCACCACGTCATATTCTTTTTTGCCAAGCAGTATATTAGATTAAGTATGTGTATTGTATAACGGTGTATAAACTATAGATGCTTATTCCTTAATAAATTTCTATTCTATTCTATTCTATTCTAAAAAGGACATTGTGGAATAATAACCTAACATTTTGATTTTTATACTCTCTCTTGTGAAGTCCCCGCAGTCGAGAGAGACGAGGGCAGCACCTGGGGCTGTGAATTGTGATGTGAGAAAGCAGTGGACGATAACGATTAAATTAATTTTACATAAATATCAGATATTTCATTATACTGACCTGAGGCCAAGCTAAGGTCTTCTAGGTCATCGGGAGATAAACAATGAGGTCGTAAATGAAGATGAAAAGCAAGTGCGAGTTTGTTGCACAACGAGGGTTCTCTACTGGTTTAACTTGACCAATCAGAAGTTAGCTTGGCAGTACTTTTTTGTTTGTTAGTTGGATAGGCAAACTGGCAAACGTACCACCTGATGGTAAGTGGTCGACGTCGCCCATGAACATAAATTAGTATACATGGAACGAGTCCAGGCAACTCATTTATGTGTTACCTATCCTGAGACATAAGATGTTAAGTAATTACACTGCCTGTCTTGCCCTACTTTCCGAAACACAGCAAAGCTGTTTCACGGGGGAAACAAGCAAGATGGTGGTACCCATGCAGCCGGGAGCGCGGCACAGCGCTTCCCTCCCACCGGTACGGTACTTGCATGTAACCAAACTTGTGAAAAAAAAATTGGTTGTCTGTAAAGTCGGTTTACGGACGATAGTTTTACGTAATAACGTCCTATAGAAACATCGTTGAAAAATTAATTACCTTTTTGCCGCTGTTTTGAGAAAAACAGTTAATTGAAGTGAACAAAATGAAATTAGACTGAAAGTTATTATGGAGGAAATCAATTATATCTTATTAAATTGTAGAAATAAACACAAAACACTTTCTAATGTCACTCATTATAATGAAACACTTTTTTACGGATTTTATCGCGGTTTATTAAGATTTTTAGAAGTCCGACGTTTCGGATACTTTACAGCAAACATGGTCGCGGGAGTACTGAGGTGTCATACGTTCTAATGTTACAAAGTTATTCGAAACTACCCTATGATACATCAATATTTTGGTTAGTCCTATCTACGCAGAAAGTGCTAACTGTATCTTTAATCTGTGACATATTATGCTTGGATTTTGATTTGATAATATTAATATTGGGATCCCAAGCAGGTGGTAAGAGCCAGCCATCTTCTCTATTGAAATTAGGATGTTTTTTAATTTCAATAGCCTCACGGATCATCCTTGGTTGGATTCGGTGTTCTTTTGCGAGGACTTGTGGTTTATCAAATCTGATATAATGGCGAGCTTTGTCAAGACTATGTTCATTGATGGCAGACTTAGTGTAGCGACGGTGTTTTGAAACCAGGAGTGTTTAACGATAAAATCCGTAAAAAATTGTTTTATTATAATGAGTGAAATTCGCGTAAACATTAGAAAACAATACAGGAGTGTTTAAAATATATAAATACTGTCAGTAGGTACCTAATGATAGTATTTATAAAATAACATTAGAAATCATAATGAAAGATGGAATAAAGTATAGAAATATATTATACGAGTGGGAACACAAAGGTGTTGAGAGCGGTGCCGTAGTGGTGGTACCACTGCGTGATAGAGTCATGATAATAATGTCACGGCTTTCGAGTCGATTTTACTACCAAGACGGAACTTTATATGTTTCGCATAAAAAAAACCCATTTTAAAGTATTGAGTCTCCGCAGCTCTACCCACTAAAACCCGGCGAGTGCCATCAATGCCGCCTTTGGTGAGGTGCCCCAGATCTAATGAGCAAACAGCTAGTCAGTCCCCTAAGGGATCGACGCCACCTTCACAGAGGGGTTGTCCCGGACCACAGAACAACCCCTCCCAACGTCGGGACAGTACAATGGGGTGAGGTTCCCGTCCTCGCCCCTTGCTCTTTCGTCCTCTATCCTTATAAGAGGGGTACAAAGAGCCCCCTCGGCTCAATTAGCTTCGCTCAAGGTGCTGGGCTCACCCTAGGCTACTGAGCCCCACCGCCACGTCAAGGCCTGAACCGGTGGGGAACGTGACAGTCCTGATTTAATAAGTAATTATTAAGGAAGTTTTATTTCAAGAGTGCATAATGCATTTTAATTATTTCTTTTTTTTTTTCGAGTTTCACAACAATCATATCATATATCACGCTTAACTATGCTTGTGCCATAATATTTAGAACGTTGCAAAAATAAAAAATAAATGCTGACATAAGTAACGTATCTTGTTGTGTGTGTGTGTGTGATGTAGATGTAGATTTTCAAATTTGGTTTTCAAATTATTTGTAAAGAAAATAAAACTGTAAATCAGTTTCTTCGAACAATTGTATGACAAAGGAAGGAAGGTTTGATGATGTCTTGTTCTTTGGGCTGTGGGCACGGAACCTTATGAATAGCCTAGATACAGACGTTACCAAATTATGTGCTGGGATGTCTGGCTAAAACAATTTCGAAATCCAACCAGGTAATTTTTATGTTCATGCTATCATATTATGTAAACTAAATAATGTGTGTTGATTTCAAATTATCACTATTCTGTCCATGTATTATCTATGAAGTGACTCGAACTTGACCCTACACTATAATTAGCATATAATTACAAATATTTTTGAAGTCTTATTATAATATATTTGACCGCCAACATGGCAGGACGCGTAGTGTATTACATACCTTTATTGGTGGTACTTACAAGCTCTGTTAGTTGCAAGTAAGTATTTTACCTTTTAATAATACATTGCAACCTGTGGATTAAGAAGTCTTTGCTAAACGGTGCGATACCGACAAATTAGTCAATGAAGAATTATATTTAATTGAGTGATCGTTTCCGTACATTTGTCCATTGTTATAATTTAGACGAATAAAGAGTTGACTAAACTACTTTTGGGCAAAAGTTCTCCCGAAATAAATGTTAATTAGCTCGATATACTCAATCCAGTAACTTCGACTTTATTTATTTGTATTTTGTTGCCTTATGAAGTGTTGACTGATGACTGATGATGAATAAATAGGTATATATTTTTTTAAGTTTCGAAGTCATAATACAGTAATAAAAAAATATGCTCTGGAAACATAATATGTGGTTTTTTAAACATAAAACGTTTACATGACAGAATGTACATGATACTTTTAACTTTTTCTAATAGGACTCTGACTCTTTAAGTAGTTGCCTTATGGAAGCTAAAGAAATTAAAAGGCGTATGACGTATGTCACATTGACGATAATTATTCAATAATACAATTTTACAACAAAATTGACAACAGCTGACATTTGACATTAATCAGCTGTAAAGTGTAAGCAATATAAAATAATAATCAAGTTTTTTAAACAAAATTGATAACATAAAATAATTACGTAACTAATTGTGGCCCAAAGGAAAAGGGTTGTTCATTAAACAGGTAATTTTTATCACCTAAAAAAATACCAACAGTATTGTGTTTTATAGAATATAGGATACGTTAGGTTATTATATAGTTTCGTCCCCACCATGGTTCAGGCCTTGTCGTGGCGGTGGGGCTCAGTAACCTAGGGTGAGCGGTGCACCTTGGGTGAAGCTAATTGGGCCGAGGGGGCTCTTTGTACCCTTCTTATAAGAAAAGGGGACAGAAGAGCAGGGGGCAAGAGGTGAGGATGGGAACCTCACCCCATTGTACTGTCCCGACGATGGGAGGGGTTGTTCTGTGGTGCGGGACAACCCCTCTGTGGAAGTGGCGTCGGTCCCTTGCGGGACTGACTATCCGTCGAGGTGCCCTGTTTGTTTTCTAGATCCGGGGCACCTCACCAAGGGCAGCATTGGTGGCACTCGCCGGGTTTTAGTGGGTAGAGCTGTGTCTATTTACCAGCTGTCGGGCGCAGCGAGTCCCACATACCCGCGTGGGGAGACCCACTCCCTGGCGGGATGCCTCAGAGCATTTCCCGGCGTTAAAGGGAAGAAAAAAAAATAGTTTCGTATATAAATGATTGATTGAATTATCTTTTAAAGATATTTTTTGAATATTTCAGTACTACCGTTGCTATGATAAATTTCTATATATAGTCCTCAAGGTAACAAATTATATTTGATCACATTAGAGATAAGATTACTTCTCAAGAAGGTCAATGTACACTAGTGTTTAGTAACACACTGATGATGATTAAGTTATTAGATAAATTTATTAAATACATAAATTTGTGAGATTTATATTATAGTTACATTCAATTCAAATTCATTCAAAATAACTGTTTGCAACATACTTTTAACATATACTTTATTTTGGAAATTAATTCTACTGGCAGTAGGTAATTTATTGATATATTTAAATATATAAAAAAATTGCATGTTAATTTTCTGCTTTTACTTTTATTCACCTGCCACACTACATGATGATAAATAACAAAACCAAATGTACATTATTACATACATTTGTAAAAATGTTTCTAAGGTAAGTTGAATCCTGATTTATGTACCCGTATGGAGGTAGTGCAATGTAACCATCTGTACTCTTCATATCTTTACATCCAGACCTTAGCATCTTGGTACCTTTAACTTCTTTAATCTTTCAGTTATTTTGTTACTATACCTAAAAATATAATTGTATGTGCTGTACTTTTCCATTAAAAAATGTATAAGAAATTTATATCATTTGGTAAGCAAAATTGTATTTAGCAATAGCATAATATATAAATAGCTTAATTAAACCAATTTTTGAAGCAAAAAATTGTTTTTATTGTAGCAGAAGAGATTAGAAGCCATGTATTGGCCCCATCGGTTATTACACAGAGAATGCATTGGTTGAAGACATTTGAACAACATACAATGTTCTTCTCCAGCTGTAATGTATGCCGAAGATAGATATACTCTTGCACGACTTCGAGAGTTATGCCATCGACTATGGTGTCTATGGTGAATGTGGTCTATGGCGCTAAATAATTTTCGAAACTCAGCCTGCTTTGGTGGAATCCACCGATTTAAAAAACCAAATACTATATTATTAAAATCGACTTAAAAACTAAAAAGTAATAAAATAATTGCGTTTCTGCAATGTTTGTGCCTACAACTTACAAACAACTAATAATAATGAACAATCTATGTGTTTACCACGCTATTATTGTTACTTTTGGAGACGGTGACAGCGGTTTTTATTTTTGTATTAATTGTATTTATTAGCGTATTAAAAAAGGAGTATAACTTTGCCTCCAGGTCCTTCAAAAGAGCTATTGCTGAGGCAAAAGCGGAGTACGTGAACAGAATTGGCGAGAGATTGGTTCGACTTCCTTCGGGAACTCGTGCATTCTGGTCGCTCGCCAAGGCTGTTCAAGGGAATTTCTGTAAGCCATCCCTACCATCTCTGCACTTGAGGAACGACTCGTTGGCCCACACCGCGAAGGAGAAGGCCGATCTTCTAGGGTCTCTATTTGCTTCTAACTCGACTTTGGATGACCAGGGAAAAATACCACCGACGATCACTCGGTGTGATACCTCAATGCCGGAAATAATTTTTCGACAGAGCTCCGTACGCAAAGCGCTTTTTTCGCTGGAAAAAATATAAACATAAGTCGAGTGGGCCCGACGGCATCCCTCCGTTAGTGCTACGTACTTGTGCTCCTGAGTTGGCACCCGTCCTTACGCGTCTTTTCCGGCACTCGTACTCATTAGGCGTCGTTGCATGCTCGTGGAAGGCAGCTTTGGTACACCCGATCCCTAAGAAAGGGGACCGCTCAGACCCGTCCAACTACAGACCAATAGCCATAACTTCCTTGTTCTCAAAGATTATGGAATCCATAATTAACTGCCAGCTTCGGCGGTATTTGGAGGAGCACCAGCTGATAAGCGATCGCCAATATGGCTTTCAACGGAATCGTTCAGCTGGTGATCTTCTAATATTCCTAACGCAGTGATGGGCGGAGGCAGTTGAGAGCAAGGGAGAAGCGCTGGCGGTTAGTTTGGACATAGCGAAGGCCTTTGATCGGGTGTGGCATAAAGCACTTCTAGCGAAACTACCATCATATGGGCTTCCCGAGAAATTATGTAAGTGGATCACCAGTTTTTTGGCAGACAGAAGCATCAAGGTCGTTGTCGACGGTGCATGCTCGGACCTCAAGTCTGTTAATGCTGGTGTTCCGCAAGGCTGTGTACTATCTCCAACCTTGTTTCTTCTGCATATCAATGATATGCTGCAAACCAGCGGCATTCATTGTTATGCGGATGACAGCACTGGAGATGCCTTATACACTGGCCGCTCTAATATTTCTCGGGAACGGGTCGATGAGTGTCGGAACAAACTTGTGTCTGAAATCGAGTCTCTGTTGACCAAAGTCTCGGAATGGGGATGACTTAACCTGGTCCAATTTAACCTCAACAAGACACAAGTTTGCGCGTTTACCGCTAAAAAATCACCCTTCGTCGTTCCTCTACGATTTGAAGGCACTCCCCTAACTGCCGCAGCCAGTATTGGGATACTTGGCGTCGA
Organism: Helleia helle; assembly: GCA_963853865.1. Lineage (NCBI taxonomy): Eukaryota > Metazoa > Arthropoda > Insecta > Lepidoptera > Lycaenidae > Helleia > Helleia helle. Next base: position 5,109,656 of record OY971434.1, read on the forward strand.
CATATCGAGAGATGTGCAGTTTCGTGGTCACTTGGAAGGAAAGGCTAAACTAGTCTCTAAGAAACTCGGCGCGCTCAGTAGGGCGAAGCAGTATTTCATGCCTTCACACCGCCTTCAATTATACAAGGCGCAGATCCGGCCTCACATGGAATACTGCTCTCACCTCTGGGCTGGAGCGCCCCAATATCAGCTCCTTCCATTTGACCGCGTCCAACGCCGGGCGGCTCGAATCGTCGATGACAATGTTATCTCCAATCGGCTTGATTCTTTTGCACTGCGTAGAGATGTCGGATCGCTCTGCATCTTCTACCGCATCTAGGTACCACGGGGAGTGTTCTGAGGAATTGTTCGGATTAATACCGGCGGCAGAATTCCACCACCGGACATCGCGTAAGAATTCTAAATTTCACCCACACCATCTTGATGTCCGGAAATCCACAACATCTCAATTTTTACGGCATTTCCTGCCTCGCACCACAAATATATGGAATCAGCTGCCACCTATGGTGTTTCCGAATCGATACGACTTAGGGACCTTCAAGAAAAGAGCATACTCATATCTAAAAGGCCGGCAATGCACCTACTGATCCTCTGGTATAGCGGGTGTCTGTGGATGTCGCTATTCACTTACCATCAGGTGAACCGACTGTCCGTTTGCCCCTCTTCTATAAAAAAAGGTATTAATTTATTTTATGTCATAAGGAGGCAACTGAGCAGTCGCAGCCTTGTGATGACTACCGACGCCCATAGACATCCGCATAACCATGTGTTGCCCTCCTTTTCCCTATCCCGCCCAATGGGTCACCGGGAACTCACAAACCGCACGAAACGCGACAGCATAGCTGACATTTGACGCCAGTATTATGTGAGCAAGAGGTACTCCCCAAGTCCCCGGTCGTGCCGGCCTAATTTTGCTGCAAAGCAGCATGGCACCACTTCTTACTAGCTACTTAATAATTATGATATTTTCAATAATTTTTTTATTACTGCCAGCATCAAAACTTTTTGGTGACTTAAATCCATTTCTTTAATGCCTTAAAGCCTTATGCTAATTCCAACTTAAATAACTTACAAATTCTTAACCAATTCATTTATTCTGATCTCTAAACTTGTATTGTATGATTATGTCAGGATTGTGAGTATGTGTGTTGATTACTCTAACACAAGTATTTTTTTAGGCCAAATATGAGTAATTCATATGACACAATAGTGGTAGGTCTGGGTTCTGCTGGGGTGACAGCTGCATCAACACTAGCTAAAGCTGGGAAGAAAGTGCTCGGACTGGAAGCGGACAATAGGATCGGTGGAAGAGTAAAGACAGTGCCTTTTGGTGATGGTGTGGTTGAATTGGGGGCGGAATGGTTAGTATTATCAGTGAGCGTCTCACCACTAAACAATTCTAAAACTAGGCAAATCAAAAAAAAGTTGGTATATTTAAAAAAAATGTTAGAAGATTTTGCTCTGGTTGGAAGGAGTGCCGCGCTCTCGTCTTGGGTACCACCATCCTGCTAATATTTCCTCTGTAAAACAGCTGCAGTTTTTCAGAGAAGGGCAGGACAGGCAGAGTAATTACTGGCACAGAAACTAAGCATCTTGTCAGGATAAAACTCATGACGGTTGTCTGGGCTAGATCCAGGTAAACTCATTTATATTCATGGGTGACGCCTATCACGTACCTATCCAAGGCAAGCCGGAAGAACATAAAAATAAAGTATTTTAAACTATAGGACCGTAAGCATATGCTAAAACAGAAAACTAAAAACTTACGCAAAAATGTATTATAATTATCTTTTTTTTTTGTGTTAATTATCAATGTATATATTATATATAATTATAAGTAAAAATACTAAGGCGCATTTGTTTAAAATTTAATGAAACTTAGATAACTCACCCAAGCCCAAGGAAAAATGTTACGAAAAGAAACATTATTGCATTCTCAACATTAACATATTATACTGATAATAAAAAATCTATCTTGTATGAGAATTTTTATTTTGAGCTAAGAAGGTATATCTGCACATTTACCTTATTGTTATCAAACTCTTTCTTGTGCTTTTTCCGTTCACTGCTGGAGATAGGCCTCGTCCAATCTAGATTGAGGTCGGTCTACCTCCTACCCTTGAAGCCTCCACTCAAGAAAAAAATGTTAAATAGAATAAGGATGGCAAAAAAATAATATTACCTACCAATTAAACATTTTTTTATAACAAATTAACAACATAAGTTTAAATACAACTTATAAATAAAATCGATGAGACAAGCATACAGAAAAATATAAGTTTCATTTGGCCTTTGCATAATGTATTACAATAATACAGGATTTGTGTATACCGAGACCATAAAATTCAAAAACTGGTCAGTGTAATAGCAATTCAACCAACCAGTGATTTGTGTGTGTCCTGTCAGCCCATCATATCAAACAAAGGCGGAATTTGTCGTGATACAAAACACATGACATTACTGATCTATTCTAGTTGTATGCTCGCTGCTCGAGACCTATCCAAATTTAAAAAAAGACTTTTTTCAGGATTCATGGCACTCATCACAGCCGAGTCTATGATTCTGCCATCCAGAACAATGTAACTGTTCTAGAACAGGATTTGACCAGTGAAGTGTTTAGGTCTGATGGCAAATTTGGTGATAACGCATTATTTAACGAGCTTACACAATTTTGTTTAAATGCTGCTGAGAAACCACCTAAAGAACCTCAACCGCTCGGACAGTATATTACAGGAAGGTGAGTTCAAGGAACTACTATTCCTAAATGATGTACCTTCAAAGCCATGAGGCTAAAAGCATTGGTAATTTCGAAAAAAAAAGGAGGACTACATACTAACAATATAAATCTATACATCTATACAGATAAATAAAATTGGAGTGTCTGTTTGTAATATTAAAATAACCGCTTTTTATTTAATGCACATGGATGTATACACACACGGTACATATACCAAAATAGCCTTTTTTTTAATTTTTGTCTGCCTGTCTGTCTGTTTGTTCCGGCTAATCTCTGAAACGAGTGGGCCGATTTTGACGGGACTTTCACTGGCAGATAGCTGATGTTATAAGGAATAACTTAGGCTATAAAAATAATCATCATCAATCCGCGTACGCGGGCGAGAAGCTGTGGGCAACAGCTAGTACTAAATAGGGATGTTGACACATGGTACAGATTCATGTAAAGTTATGTTCTACTTTTTTTATGTTAGGTGGATAGGCAAACTGGCAAACGTGCCACCTGATGGTAAGTGGTCGACGTCGCCCATGAACATAAACTAGTTTACCTGGAACGAGCCCAGGCAACTAATTTATGTGTTGCCTATCCTGAGACATAAGATGTTAAGTCTTGGTGCCAGTAATTACACTGCCTGTTTTGCCCTTCTCTCCGAAACAGCAAAGCTGTTTCACGGGAGAAACAAGCAAGATGGTGGTACCCACGCAGCCGGGAGCGCGGCACAGCGCTTTCCTCCCACCGGTATACCATTATTATTATTATTTAAGGGTGGGGACACCAGCAAGGCCAGACGGGTGATCAGTCCTCATTAACGGGACCATTTCACCCAAACCGGTATACCATGGTGAGGAGGCTTTACCCCTGGTAAAAACCTGTTTTTGAATTTCAATTTCTAAACAATTATTTTGCAAGTTACACTGTAATATTTTTTTCTAAATGCTACGGGCAAACATCTTTTGATAGAAGCCTTGTCTTTTACAATAAAACGCTTCATAACTTCAGCATTTTTAGATACATTTTCTGTAAATATTTTACATGCGTATGATTTATTTACTTCAAACTCACCAAATAATTCAGAAAACTAGCTGTCCAAACAAATTTTATTTAAACACAAAAGTGATTTGTGATCAGAAATACCAGTATGCTCATGTATAATTTTAATTAGTAAACCAATCTTTTGGTATACAAATATAGAACCCAGACACAGCAAATGATCATGCTCATCACACAAACATTTGTCCTGGGTGGGGATTGAATCCCACAACCTTCTGGTTCAGCAGTCAAGGTCACTAACCACTAAACAGGCCAATTAATCATGTTTGCTTTGTATGTGATTTGGTTTTAGTCTGAGTAGCTTTACTTTGATATTTAGCTGTAATGTTGGTCTGGATTGCTTTATCAATTTTTATTGTTTCTTGTTGCTCATGCTGTGGATCTGAAAATAAAATGTTTTATACAGAACTTTTGAATATTTCTAAGGCATAAACGGTGTCAAATGAGCAGATGGATCGTCTGATGGTAAGCAATACCGCCTATAGACACCTGCACTACCAGAGGTATCACAACTATGTTGCCACACCTCTAACACTCAATCAGCGAAACACAATGCAAGCATTGTTTCACATTGGTTTTTGTGAGGCCGTTGTATCACTCAGGTCGCACAAGCAGGGCTCCCCACAGATAGATTAAGTGTACAAACCACAATCAAACAAGTTTAAACTTCATATTATATACAAGTATTGCATACGATGAAAGTTGTATCCCGCGGATATAATGGATTTCAACTAGTAGTTAGTACTGACCTTCATCTTGCTTAAGAACTTCAATATTTAAATTTTCACTTTGTTCAAATGTAGCTGCTTTTATCTCTTCTTCACATTCATTTATCAATGCAAGACTTTGCCTTTTTGATGCAGCAGGGTAGTCATCGGGAGAAGGTTTAGCTGTCGTTGGTTGGCAAGCAAACTTAGTGGGTAAACAACCAGGTCTCATTCTAATTCGACCTATTACACCCATTGTTGTATATTGTACATAATTTTCCATGTCATTTTGAAGCTGAAATTTGATTTATGTTATGCAATTAGTAACTTATAAATTGCCAAGTAAATAATAACAACAAAGAAACATCAATTTGACATTCACACAACCAAAAATAAAACAATTTTATATTAGAATTTGTATTTTAACAAAACTTACTTACATCAAAGTGATCTTCACAAAAATAACACGTACTTGTTGGTGTCAATGATGCAGGATGTCTTCTAGCAAGTTTTAGCCATATTGACCTTATTTGTGCATTTTTTGGAACGTGTATGAAAAGTTTTGTTGGCGTACTGATTGACGTACTTTTGCACATTGGCACTGCACAGCATTTGTAAAACGACGTACCCATTTGTATGACTTTTATTTAACTTTATCGTAACAATGATTATGAACTCAATCAACTTTGACAGATCACAGAGCGCGAGTGTATAATGTTTATCGGCCTGTGACGTATGACGTATCATGGTTACATGAGTGTCATGTCAAGCACTAAGCTGTCATGTCTGACAGTTTAGAGCGTTTTAGCGGGAATTTTAAAAACTATGTTTATATAGTACGTCTTTTTTATTAAAATTATAATTAATATACATATTTCTTCATAAAAGTATTTTTTCGTGTTTATATAAGGTATATCTATAAATAAAATCAATAAAAAAAAGTAGTCGACATCCCTATTCTTACTTATATGGTCACTTCGTTGTCCGTCTGTCCCATTGCCATGAAATCATGAAATTTGGTAAGAACTAGGAAGTTAGGTCTCATAGTGAAAACGATAAAATGTAAAAATCGTTAATATGTTGTTACTTAGCATTCTTTATACGGAACACAGCTAGTGAGTCCGACTCGAACTTGTGGATCTTATTTGTTTTCATATTTATATTAAAACTATAACTGTTGCACGCAGCTTCGCCCACGTTAATTTACATTTACGTCCGTATCCGGATTCATGGTGATTATTTTTTAACCAACTTCATAAAAGGAGGTCGTTGCTTGATTAATTTGTATTGATGAGGATGATCATCTAAATGAGTTGTGACTATCATTAGGGGTCTAATGATGAAGACGAAGGACAGTTAAGGGGGCTCCTCAACGGTTTACAAGCTACCTTTTGTTTGGACTTAATTGATTTATGAGAACTTGTTGTTGGACTTACTTTATACGGTACAATATGCCAAAATATTCAGTTCGCAAAAAATTTAGAATACAAATTGTTTTGAACTAAAAAGCATATGTGTGGTTTTGAAGTAGGGTTTTTAAGATAATATAGCCTTAGTTACACCTTATAATATCAGCTATCTGCCAGTGTAAGTCCCGTCAAAATTATCCCAGCCGTTTTAGAGATAAGCCGGCAACATTTGAAAAATAGGTTTTTTATATACCTAAGTATAAACTTTCATGTGCATTTAGCTAAAAGTTGTTAATTTGATATTACAAACATACACTTCAGTTTTATTTATTTGTATGGATTACATACTACACGATTATTGATTATCTATATTATGTCTTCTAGATTAATGGAATATTTAAAAGAGAAACATCCAGAAGTTTTGAAGGACCAGGACTATGTCGACCAGTTCTTGGAGACGATGAACCTTTTCATTAACAACTACGAAGCCTCAAACGATTGGAACGATGTCACTACCCACACAACATACGAGGATCTGCAGGGTCCCTTACACGCGAGCTGGCATAGACACGGATATAAGACCTTCTTTGAAATTTTACTGGTAATCTACCTATATTATTATGAAATTAAAAAAATACATGATATCTTTTTTGTGCTAAAGGTTTTTCTTTTCAAAATGTTATAGAATACATATAATAATGGTCCAGGACTACCAACATTAGATATAAAGTTAAACAAAGAGGTCACTCAGATAAAATGGCCAAAGGATTCAACAGGCGACGTGGAGGTGACATGCAAAGACGGAGAGAAGTATACAGCCAACAATGTCATAGTAACTGTGTCTTTGGGAGTTTTGAAAGAGAGGTATATTAATTATAACATAATATATTAACATCATCACATCACACTAACTTCAATTATAAAGTCAAAAGAGCATTAGGAACAGAAAAATCTAATCATTTTGCAAGTACGATATTATATTATTATCATTGCAATTTTTACAGATACTCGTCTTTGTTCTCACCAATGCTGCCACCCGATAAAATAATAGCCATAGACAAAATAACTATGGGCCTTTTAGACAAAATCATACTGTCATTTCCTGAAAAATGGGGGCCATATTCAAGTTGGTACTTTTTTTTCTGGACAAAAAATGACGTAAAAGAATTAGATACAAATGATAAATGGTTATCAAAGTTGATCTTGACGTCTTTCCCCATGGGGTCTAGCAACACAATTACGATTTGGTGTAATGGTGAAGTAGCCAAGATGGTTAGTATAAAGCTTGGCCAAAGATCTTACCAAAGCCATTGCATGTCACCGGCAGCAGTGAATTGCATGAAAATTATTAGGAGGGCAACACTTTTATGCGCATTTTTCATAACTACATTTTCGCACCGTGTATGTCTTTAACTTGGTGATTGTTCTGGTGTGGGGTATGAGGCTACGAATAAATAATAAGTCAGGAAGTCTAACTCAGAACAAATGACACATAAAAAGTGGGCCTACTTCAAACCAAAACGACGTATGATTTAAAATACCAATCACTTTCGAGGTTACAAATTAAACAAATCACCAATGACGTCTCATTGGTGATTTGTTTAATTTCAGAATAAATGCAGGTATTGGTCGGCGCGCATGCTGCAATGTCACCTATGACAGTCGAGTGATAGCTGCGTGGACGATGTCATGCAATAAGTGAACCAAGTCAATAATAAAAAAATATTATTTAATATTTTACAATGATTTCTTTCGGCCGAGTCCACCGACGCGCCACAATCGTAACATACTGTTACTGACTCCCTGTGGGCCGTCCGGCACAGGTACTCACCAAAGCAACCATGCCTGGTGAGCACCTGTGTCAGACGGAAGGTGACGGGGTTTGTGCTTATGGCGCATCCAACGCTCGAGGACTGAATGCAAAGCAACCGTTAGGCTTTTGTCATACGACTGCCGTGCCTGGTCCTCCCCCCACCTCCGTATTAATGCTCCTGTCCTAGTCGGCGAACCCGTAGGGTCTAGTAAAACGTAAGGTTCTCGCCGGGAGCCCTCCTAACCAAGACATATGAATGCGTCTCGGCAAGAACCTCCGCCACAAATTCACACGGGGGGTCACCGGCTAGGTCAGTGACTGTCACCCACGATACTGTACGGTACCAGCTGGGCCTTTCCCCTCGCGGTAAGGTGACCCGCCCAAATGGATGCACCATACATCGCCATACTCCGGAGTATAGCTGCCTGCAGGCGGCGCTGGTTCCTTCGAGGTTCGGGAGGAGTCTGCCCAGCGCACTTGCCGCCTTCACGACCTTCAATCCCAATATTGACAAATGTGGGCCGAAGGTCCACCCTCAGTCTCCGTCCCTTGATCTGGGGGCTCATCCTGACCCTCCCCCTTCGGATCTGGAGGGTAGCTCCCGGACGGTGTCCTTTACGGCCGGTCCCGCGGAAGAGAAGGACTTTGGTCTTCTCAACTCTGACCCGAAGCCGTAACCTCTCTATGCGGCTGATCACGAGGTCGAGCCCGACTTTGGCCAGCCGCACCGCATAGCTCCTTATCGGCTCTTCCCCGGGATACCCTTGTCTTTCAAGCTTAATTGCAGCTAACTACTTATTTTGCCGAATTGGATCGGCTGGGATACTAAAAGAAAACAAAGCAAGCAAAATGCACAATCATTTTTATAATACCTCAATTGTATCGATATACATATAAATAATGATAAAAATATAAACATATTAGGTATATTATACATTTCATGAAGAATAAATAAAATACCTTCTACATTGGTTCAAATATTGACTGACTTCATTTTGCATAGTATTGACCATCTCGGTTTGCTTATTACATTAACGTATTTGAATATAATGTAATTTTACTACTATTTACTAGTGAGAAGTAATCCCGGGAGGTTTTGATTTTGTATGGCTCCTGCACCACTTCATTACAAATGATGGCATGATGATTAACAGCTGCAATTCATAATAAAAAAACGAAAACATATGCGTAAGTTTGACGTGTGTTCGCTTGTAAGAAAAATGTCCGACTGATGACGCGCTGGACACGACTTTTAAGCCCCGCCTACTTGGACACGACTTTTGTTGGGTCATTTTTATAACGCAGTTACATTTCCTGACTTATTATTTATTCGTAGGTATGAGGGTAATTAGAATAAAAATTAAGTCCGTTGGTGCAGGTCTATTTTTAAGGGTTTATAAATGCTTTCACCCTCATTAACCTCTTCTACACATTTCTATACCATTCGACACCCGTCGTTAGTATAGAAGTAAACATTGAAGTGTTTAGTTTATAACGGTCTTAGTATAGGTTCTAAGACCGAGCGTAATGACTAGCTTATCTTAATCAAACCCCACCATGGTTTAGGCCTTGACGTGGCGTTGGGGCTCAGTAGCCTAAGGTGAACCCAGCATCTTGGGCGAAGTTAATTGAGCCGAGGGGGCTCTTTATACCCATCTTATAAGAAGAGGGGACATAAGGGCAGGGTGCAAGGGGCGAGGACGGGAACCTCACCCCATTGTACTGTCCCGACGTTGGGAGGAGTTGTTCTGTGGTGCGGGACAACCCCTCTGTGGAGGTGGCATCGGTTCCTTGGGAGACTGATTAGCCGTCGAGGTGCCCTGTATGCTTATTAGATCCGGGGCACCTCCACAAAGGCGGCATCGGTGGCACTCGCCGGGTTTTCGTGGATAGAGCTGCGTCCACTTACCAGGATTCGGGCGCAGCGAGTCCCATATACCCGCATGGGGAGACCTACAAAAAAATCTTAATCAATGCACACAACACTAGTGTTCAGTGTTTTCCAAGTTTCAGATTAGAAAGAAATCCGTTTCGTAAGGGTTCTATTAATGTTTCTGTATTCCAAATTTGAAATGAAATCTTTTGACTTTTAGGCCGCTGTAAATATGTTTCTGTATTCCAAATAAAAAAAGAATTTTTTTGGCGTGATAACGTCTTATAAATCGGTGAACGCCGGCTGCACGCTCGACAAAAGGGTCTCATTGTCACGTTCCGCCTGAGCCGACCGTGCAAGAGAATGCGGAACAAGCGTTAGAGGCATGATGGTCTTAAGCGTGTTCGGCTTGTGACGCATTTTGACGTTATCACGTAAAATTGTTGTCCGTAAACCGACTTTACAGACAATAGGTATTTTATTTCACATTTAGGTGTCTATTAATATGTTTCTATATTCCAAATTTGAAATGAAATCTTTTTGACATTTAGGCCCGTTAATTTCCAGATACTCGCACCTATTTGTGCCATCGTTGCCCCAAGAAAAAATCGAGTCAATACAAACCGTATCGATAGGGGTCATGGATAAAATTATACTAAAATTCGACACGCCCTGGTGGAATATTATCCCGTATAGTTTCATGTTTTTTGTCTGGAAAGGGGAGGATAAAAATAAAGTTAGCGAGGAGTTTTACTGGACGACTAGAATTTTCGGGTGCAGCACTCCGATGGGATCACAGAATACATTAACTTTATGGACAAGCGGTGAAGTTGGGAAACTGGTACGTCATGCCACTGTTGATGTTTATGTTATTTTGGGATTAACATAATAGTACGAGTGGTCTGGGCAGAACTCGTCCTGCCACAAAAGCGCCACCTATCGCAACCGATTTTCGCAATCGGATTACTTATTCTCTGATGAATTAAATATAGGGGTGTACATGCTGTATCAAAATCACTTGCACTATTTCGTACTCTTTTACACAATATAACCTCATAAGACGTGTGTTGTTGTATGTATAGCCTGACCAGAAATATATAAACCTTCGCCATATTGCGGAGAATTTTGGAACTAATTTCTGTATGGACTATACAATGTGTTACCGTATAAAAGATACAGTGGCGACACCAATGCAGGGTTTATATATTTCTAGTCAGCCTGCACGTTCATTCTAGAAGAATGTTTTTTTTAAACAAAGTCATTTAGGTTTAGAACACAAAACGGATAAGGTTTTCATGGGCTATTATGGACTACAAACGCATAAAAAAAGCATATACATATGTATATTATATAATATTCCTTAATAAATCTCTATTATTATTATTATTATTATTATCATCATTATCCGTCCACTGCTGAACATAGGCCTCCTTCAATTAACGCCAAGACGACCGATCCCTCGCCATTGGACGATATTCTTAAAGGTGTTTAATGATTGTAGGTAGAAACACTTCCAGAAGATATTGTTAAGACGAAATCTGTAGAACTTCTCAGAAGATTCATGGGAACTAACGTAACCATACCCGAACCAACGGGGATTATAAGGTAGGTGAAGTTCGAAGATATAAACATCGAGCATAGAACCGGATAGAGTAGTAATGTGAGTCATAAAATTCCGAAACTGATCAGTGATTGGTCACTGATATAATAGCAATTCAAGTTTCAACCGGTACGTCCCATCGGTCAATCCACCATTGGCTGACAGTAGGCCAATCAGAGCGCAGAACCGGCGCAGAGTCGCAACACAAATCTTTCGGAATTAATTTTCATTCAAACCACATAAAATTACCGCTCTATTCCGGTTATATGTTCGATGATATCAAATAATTAACTTACAAAAGTTTTTAGAAAACAGAAGAGCAAAACGCATACAAAGAATTAAATATTTAATAAATTTTAGGTCCACGTGGTTTTCGAATCCGTTTACGAGGGGCAGTTACTCCCATGACAATCTGATGATGCCCCAACATCCAAACGCGAGGTCTGTACTGGGGGCGCCGCTGGTGGACGCTGCTGGCACCCCCAAGGTCCTGTTCGCGGGGGAGGCCACCGACCTCACACACTTCTCCACGGTCCACGGCGCCAGTGACTCGGGGTACAGGGAAGCTATGAGGCTGTTACCCGCTTCCAAGATTTAAGAATAGCAATGTGAAATTGGGTTTTTATACGTATAATATATTCGTTTAATGATTTGGATTTTGTAAATTATAATGACTGACCTATTAATAAAATGATGCAAGTTATCAACGATGTTATAGTTAAATGTAATTTAACAACTATTATTTTAATAAATAGAAAATTGGCTATAATAAAAAAGTCTATAGATATTAGATATACCGACTGGGACTCGTGGCAAATCTGTAACTTTTCAAGAATTAGGAAAAAAAAAGAGCCATGACATTTCTTTCCTACCATTGCCACTTGTCATTCCCACGTTCATGAATTCAAACTAAAAAATATATACATTTACTTTATTATGCTAGTATTCACTATTCACACACGTCCGGTGGGAGGGAAGCGCTGTGCCGCGCTCCCGGCTGCATGGGTACCACCATCTTGCTTATTTCTCCCGTGAAACAGCAGTGTGTTTCGGAGAGAAGGGCAAGACAGGCAGTGTAATTACTGGCACCGAGACTTAACATCTTATGTCTCAGGATAGGCAACACAAAAATGAGTTGCCTGGGCTCGTTCCAGGTCTACTAGTTTATGTTCATGGGCGACGTCGACTACCTAACATCAGGTGGTACGTTTGCCAGTTTGCCTATCCAACTAACATAAAAAAAATTAAAAAAAAAGTCACACTCACTTGAGTCGGCGCGGCCCGAGGCATTGGCCCGTTTTTTCAGCCTATTGTAACAGAAAAATGATAAATATTGCTGCCAATTTTATTATTTATTAAATTGCAAAATACACATTGCCAAAGTTTTATGCAAATATTAAATGGATTTATTTAATGACCTAAATTTATTCATTTATTTATGTTCAAGTATGACTGCCATATAAAAAAGCATTTCTTGTAATAATTGTCAACATATCACTTTCGACGAAGAAGAAAATTAAAACGTGTATTTCAGTATGCGCTTTTTATGTTGACCGAACTGAAGTTAGCTAAACATTATCACGCGTTTTGTAAATAAAGATCACGTTGCGACAACACTCTCTAACTTTAGAAAAAGTTGAAATGTTTTTCATTTTAGGAATGATTTAAAAAATAATGACTTATAAATACATATAGGTATGACCTATGCTTTTTTATTAACAAACAACATGCATATTAATGAACAGCCAGCAACAAAAATGTTTTTTAATGATCCTCGACATTCGGTGTTGCCTGCATATATCATATTTAGTCATACTTATAAACCTTTATATCAAAACCAAATAAAATATCTTTATAAAATTTTACAAAATTCTATTCAATATATTTGATAAGTATGGTATTTTTGTTGTTTCAATGTTAACCTTTGTTCTTTATTCCTAATCAAAATCTTGCCTAATTGTAGGCCAGGGTTGCCAAACATACACGAGTTCCCTTGGGACCGTCTAAAACCCCTGCTTATTCCTTACCTCTCCTTTTTTTTCTTTTGCGTCGGGAAATTAGGCGCCCCGCGGAGCAAAAGACGAAGGGAGGGGGGACATCTAATTCGGGTATGCGGGACTCGCTTCGCCATAAAGATGGTAAGGTGGTCACAGCTCTACCCACTAAAACCCGGCGAGTGCCTCCAATGCCACCTTTGTTGAGGTGCCCCGAATCTAATGAGCAAACAGGGCACCTCGACGGCTAGTCAGCGAAGGGACCGACGTCACCCCCACAGTGGGGTTGTCCCCCGCATCTTAGAACAACCTCTCCCAACGTCGGGATAGTGCAATTGTGAGGTTCCCACCCTCTCCCTTATCCTCCCTGTTATTTTGTTACCTCTTCTTATACGAGGGATACAAAGAGCAGCTCCCTCGGTTCAATTGGCTTCACCCAAGGTGCTGGGTTCATTTTAGGCTACCAAGCCCCATCGCCACGACAAGGCTTGAACCATGGCGAAAATTCCTTACCCATATTTCCTCACCTGTCAGTGTCAGTGACAGTAATTACACTGTCTGTCCTGCACTTTTTTGTAATGCTATTTCTGAGAAGTAATAACTAATAAGTGGTATTCTTCGAAACACGTTACTAGGCAAGGTTTTGGCGTAGTAGGGGACGTTCGCGCATCGCAATCTATACTAATATTATAAAGCTGAAGAGTTTGTTTGTTTGTTTGAACGCGCTAATCTCAGGAACTACTGGTCCGATTTGAAAAATTCTTTCAGTGTTAGACAGCTTATTTATCGAGGAAGGCTTTAGGCTATATAACATAACGCTGTGACTTATAGGAGTTGAGTAACACGGGCGAAGCTGCAGGCAACAGCTAGTTCTCAAATAAAATCGAGGCACGAACTTCCCCCACTAGGCCAAATCTTTGCCAAGTTACGCGTCTCGAAGTATACCCATGTAGACAAGCGAGTGGTAGAGCACCTTTCTCCCACGAATAAACTTCAAATAAATATTATTGCTTTATACGAGATATAGGCAATTGCCGCCTTTAACATATTTGGAGCCCTGGGCACTAGGATAGAGGGATAGAGGACAAATCACCGAGGACTATTCTGTTAAAAAGTCTGATAGAAATTACGGGGTCCACTGATCACGAGGCCCTGGGCACATGCCCAGAGTGCCCAATGAAAAAGATGGGCCTGGATACAGGCAGACAGTTCAGTCAACTATACACTAACACAGTCATCACACGGAATTTGACTAACTTCATGTAGTTCTTTTAAAATAACCTATTTTGCAACAAAGACTTGTTAGTTTGTCTGTAATTTTAATCAATATTAACGTTTTTTATATAATATTTTATTGACTTTTGAAAACAAAATGTAGTTTTTTATAACAATCATAATAAATAACAAAGTATTATTCCGATAGCGAAATAATAAAAATATTGTAGAAATGTGCGATGAATGTTTACGAGTTTTGGATAATATGTGAGTATTTTTTTTATTTCTTATTTCTGTAGATGTTATACAAATCAGTAGCTATGCCGACCTAATTGTAAACATTAAAACAGAAAGAGCATACTCCTATTTGAAAGGCTGGCAACGCACTTGCTAACCCTCTGGTGTAGCGGGTGTCAGTGGATGTCGCTATCACTTACATCAGGTGAACCGACTGTCCGTTTGCCCTCTCTTCTATATATATATATGAGTATTATACATATATAACCTCGTTAACCTCTTTATATTTCAGGCACCATACCAACTACTATTTACGGAATCGGCTTAGAATTCCATGGTATCATCGATTTAGGAAGTACATTGAAGTTTAAATATAATTTATCACGACCAGAAATTATTCTAGAAAGTGAATCAGATGAAAACGAAGAGAAAGGAATCAAAAAACACAAAAAACTATACAAGCCACAAGAAGAATGCGAAACGTTTGAAGCTAAACCTCTGTTATTTAACGATGCTAACAAAAATGTTCATTTAGATAAAGATGAAGTAAAGCGTTTTATCCAGCACATCCGCAGAGTAAGTTTAAAATTACTTGAAAACTTTATTAATATGACGAAACTTCCAGCAAAAGAATCAAAACATAAGGCTAAAAAGATCAAAGCTGCATTCACAGAAATGTTTGAGAGTAGCCTAAATAGAACGAAACATAAATTAAGAAGTCATTCTGGTTCGGAGAAAGTTCTAAATATAGTTCATAATTCAAACAGGATTTTACGAATTTTGACTGGCGCTATCAGAAATAAAAAGTATGATAGTAAATTTTTGAAAAAAATTGATAAGTTAAAGAACATAGAGGAAGCGCATGTGTGCACACAGTTTCAAATTTGTCGCAAAGACGCCGGGTTTGTCGATTTTATTGTGGACGTCATCACAATATTATTATTGTCAGACGAAGATAAAATGCTGAACGCGACGAAAACGGCAATGCTAATGCTAAATAGCACAGACCTTACGACCGCTTTAACAAACGAAACGCAGGTCAAGTTAAGAGAAGTGCTTACAAGAACACAGAATTGGGGTCCTTTTCAAACGCGCGCTTTCCTATTAGTTCTCCGTAGCGTGTTAAGTGATAGGGAGGTTCCAATTTACATTAAAAAAGACAATTTAGAACTCAAAATAATATCGAATCACACGGTAATTTTACGTGAGTTACTAAATATATTTGACAGGATTTTATTCAAAAGCGATCATATTGACAATTGGAATAAAGTATTACTGGCTCTTCAAGATTGGGCGAGCGGCGATGATGAAGATATTACGGAAAAATTAAAAATGTTTGTTAAATATTTTGAAGATATTGCGGATGAGAGTGATGACGGCACTGCAAAAGAGATTGATAAGTTCATGAGATATTTACTTAAAGTAAAAAAGTAATTTTAATATTATTATTAATATTATAGGATGCACTCTACTCTTCGTATTTTGATTGCAAAAATATGTCACCGGTGGGAGGGAAGCGCTGTGCCGCGCTCCCGGCTGCATGGGTACCACCATCTTGCTTGTTTCTCCCGTGAAACAGCTTTGCTGTGTTTCGGAGAGAAGGGCAAGACAGGCAGTAATTACTGGCACCGAGACTTAACATCTTATGTCTCAGGATAGGCAACACATAAATGAGTTGCCTGGGCTCGTTCCAGGTATACTAGTTTATGTTCATGGGCGACGTCGACCACTTACCATCAGGTGGTACGTTTGCCAGTTTGCCTAACCAACTAACATAAAAAAATATGCATTTGTAATAGATATTTGGGTACTATAAAGTATTGTGACGACCTTTTACCCGACTGCGCTAGAAGCAGGGTTATGTTTTTTGAGAGTACCTATGTATGTATGATTGTACAAGGAATCCGGCTTAGATATTCTAAAATAGTAGCTCTTTAAAAAAAACCAAAACTAAGAAGCTTAACTTATTAGTGGGAAAGCCCTTAGGCTTACTGTAAAACCTGTAGAGCCATCCATTTTCATCCATTTGATTTTTGACGTAACATTCCAATTACAGGTATTTTAAATATCTGTTATTGCAATCATGGTTTAAGATTTCCCAAATTCTAATGACTATATACTATATAGAATCCCTTTTAGTGGACGCTAAGATTTACCATGTCCAAAGCTATATTGTACGAATGCGAAAGGCGATATTATATAAAACACACAAGTAAAAATAATAAAAAAGGCGTGCATGATATAAAAAAAATATATATTTAAATATTATCTTAAAATAATATGTAATTTAAAATTTAAAATTATGCATAAGGTTTGATCTTAGCATGATAGAAACAAGATGTCCCGAAGACGATGGCTATGTTGAATGTTCATAGCAGTCTCATAGCCTCCCTGTACCCCGAGTCACTGGCGCCGTGTACCGTGGAGAAGTGTGTGAGGTCCGTGGCCTCCCCCGCGAACAGGACCTTGGGGGTGCCAGCAGCGTCCACCAGCGGCGCCCCGAGTACAGACCTCGCGTTTGGATGTTGGGGCATCAACAGATTGTCGTACGAGTAACTGCCTCTCGTGAAGGGGTTTGAATGCCAATCAGACCTGGAAATATATTGTGTGTTTAGAAAATGTCATTTGTATGGGCTCTAGGCAGAGCTTGAAAGCTTTCTGTAACCTATTCATTTGGTGTGATAGCTTTCTATGCCCTTTTTGAGCTTTGAAATATTTCAGCCTTCATCCCCTACTTTTTTTAAATGTTAGTTGGATAGGCAAACTGGCAGACGTGACACCTGATGGTAAGTGATCGACGTCGCCCATGAACATAAACTAGTTTACCTGGAACGAGCCCAGGCAACTCATTTATGTGTTGCCTATCCTGAGACATAAGATGTTAAGTCTCGGTGCCAGTAATTACACTGCCTGTCTTGCCCTTCTCTCCGAAACACAGCACACGCGAGACGCAAGCAAGGTGGTGGTACCCATGCAGTCGGGAGCGCGGCACAGGGCATCCCTCCCACCGGTAAATATTTTATAGAAGAAGGTGAAAAACGAATATAGGATCTTCTAGTCGTGTGTCTAGACGGAAAATGCCTCGAGTAATAAAATTAAGAATAGTTTCGCGACAAGTCTAATATCAGCAATTGGTTCATGATGCAATGTTTCCCAACCATGGGTCAGGCCTTAATGTGGCGGTGGGGCTCAGTAGCCTAGGGTGAACCCAGCACCTTGGGCGAAGCTAATTGAGCCGAGAGGGCTCTTTGTACCCCTCATATAAGAAGAGGGGACAAAAGAGAAGAGGAGATACCTCAGCCCATTGTATCTCATCAAAGGCGGCATTGGTGGTACTCGCCGGGTCTTAGTGGGTAGAGCCGAGTCCACTTACTAGCTTTCGGGTGCAGCGAGTCCTACATATCTGCGTGGGGAGCCACTCCCCCGCGGGATGCCTCAGAGCATTTCCCGGCGTTAAAGAAAAAAAAATGATGATGCAATGTATATCTTGCTTCAATATCAAGTACCAGAGTTGTTTTCATTTACCTGATCATCCCAATTGGTTTCGGGATCGTAAAATTCTTTCCCATAAATATTCTCAGCAGTTCCATAGATTTTCTCTTAGCAACATCTTCTGGGAGTTTCTCAATCTATGAAGCATAAATACTTACGATTACAAATTAAAAACAAAACGCATTAAAAATTATGGGCAATGAAGTTTCTATCAAAACATGTGATGATTTTATTCATCGAACTAATATTATAAAATTAATTAATGGTACCTAAGGAAAAACAAAATGAGTAGTGCCTTTTAAATTTCTATTCTGGAATCATGGCAATAAATACCAGGCTGCGTCAGTCATTTCCACATTTTTCCGCGCATTTCAAAATAAATCCTTAGCACAGGACATGGTAAAATTTGCTTTGAGGTCACTAAACTTGGGAGTAAAGAATTTCAAAACTATAAAACTTTTGCAAGGCTACAATTTCAGTTCGGGCTTCCCGCTGGATACCGTCAGCAGAACCACTCTAAAAATCCTAGTGAGGTTTTAGTTCAGCAGTTGACGTCTAAACGCAGACACGACATAGGATAAAACTTAAAAAAATACATACCAATTTAGCAACATCCCCGCTAGTCCAAATCGTCAAGGCATTGCTGGAGCCCATCGGTATACTGCATCCAAACACCTTGGTCATCCACCAGTCCTCTTTACTGATTTTCTTTTTGTCCTGCGTCGTCCATAGGAATACTATAGATGTATATGATGAACTGCTCCACCAAGGTGCGTCAAATAATAAGATCACTTTGCCTAATACTCCAATGGACATAGTTTCAATCGTATCCACCTTCTCTTGAGGCAACGATGGCTTAAATAAATGCGATAACCTGAAAATTTATTGCAAATCGATTTGAGATATACGTTCATGGGTCAGCATCGCCCATGAACTTAAACTAGTTTACCAGGAACTAGCCCAAGCAACTCATTCACGTGTTGTCTATCCTGAGACGTAGATGGTATGTCTCTTTGCCAGTAATTAAACTGTCTGTCCTGCTCTTCTCTCTAAAAGACAGCAAAGCTGTTTGTTGGAAGAAATGAGCAGAATGGCGGTAACCAATCATCGCTGCGTTCCCGGGCACAGGTAAAACGAAACATACTTGTAATTTTGTATTAAAACTTGCTTTTGTTGTATTAATACTTGCTTTTGTTGTATTAATACTTGCTTTTGTGGTACTAATACTTGCTTTTGTTGTACTAATACTTGCTTTTGTTGTACTAATACTTGCTTTTGTTGTACTAATACTTGCTTTTGTCCTATTAATGGATAGCGGAGGTTATGATGTTACTATGAGCAGTATTTTGTTGTTTCGCCCTAGAATCATGCATGTAGTACTTAAGTGGATCTCTTACCTCTCTTTCAGAACGCCCACAGAAACAGTGACTATGACGTGATTGGCGGTGTACTTCTTCCCATCCTTGCACTCGACCTCCACATCTCCTGTGGTATGTTTCGGCCATCTTATCTTCGTCACCTCTTCGTTTAGTCTGACATCTAGCGTTGGTAGT
Organism: Helleia helle; assembly: GCA_963853865.1. Taxonomy (NCBI): domain Eukaryota; kingdom Metazoa; phylum Arthropoda; class Insecta; order Lepidoptera; family Lycaenidae; genus Helleia; species Helleia helle. The sequence continues at coordinate 5,129,336 of OY971434.1, forward strand.
CCGGGGCCATTGTTATATGTGTTCTGAAACATGTTTTTGAATCATCGCTGCTTTAGTTTTCAAATTCAATATGTATCTTATTTTGGTTAGCATTTTTATGCGGATTTGATCTAATTTCATTGGTAAGAGGAAGTAGGTTATAGGTGCAGCCGAATTGGGCCGGCATGACCGGGGTGGTACCTCTCGCTGGTATAATAACGGCGTAAAGTGTGACAGCTATGCTGTCGCGTTTCACATCGGTTTTACAAGAAAAGTTTTTTTTATACTTCATAATGGAGTCCCAATTCTTGAAATGATCAATTATCCTACTAATATTATTAACGCGAAAGTTTGTAAGAATGTATGGATGTATGTTACGCCGTCCATAAATTACGTCACATGGGGCCCCTCCCCAACAACTGGTCTGACAAAGTGTGAAATTATGTGGGAGGGAAAGGGGTGGGAGGGCCCCAGGTTTTGTGACGTCACATAAGACTACTGTGAACTAATAAAGAAACGAAATTTAAAAACAATTTAAACCAAAATAAAACTAATTTTGGAACAGCTGTTTTAATTTATCATTTTATCTAAGTAAATGTTGCAAAATATGTGACGTCACACTAGGGAGAGACGGGTCTCATAAATGTGACCATCTTTGACAAGGACGGGGGAGGGGTCCAAATATCATGAAATTCGTGTGACGTAATTTATGGATGGCCCCCCTTTACGCAAAAACTACTAAATAGATTTTGAAGAAACTTTACAATAATATAGCTTACACATAAAAAAAATATACCTATATTATTTTTAGGCTATGATTTGTTCCTGTACTCTTACGAGAATTGGAAGTACGCGGGTGAAACCGCGAGCCGCTGCTGTTTGTATTTATAAAATGTTTTAAAAGTATATAATATTATATATGGTATCCATTCTAACCAGTAAAATGTCGAAGAGCGTGCTATACCCATGGGTATGCCAGCTGAGGTGCTGGTGTCCATCTAGAGCTGCGTACTCGCTGTGGGAGGTGACGTCGTTCCAGTCGTTCAGGGCCAGGTACCCGCAGGTGACGTAGTTCATCAGATCTAGAAACTCCCCAACGAAGTCCACATCTTCTAGAAGCTTCGGATATTTCTCTTTTAAATATTCCATTAGTCTAAAAAATATTTTACGTTAATTTTGAATAAATTATGAATGAATTCATTAATTTAATTTTCAAAGTTTGTCCAGCGTAGGCTTTCGATGAGCGTATTATATGCGGAGCGTAGAAACTAGAAACGCTAGTTTGGAGGGGCTTGTAAACAAGGTATTTGTAGACGATTTTGACATATCGAGTTGCTCGAAATAATAGTAAAAATATGGTAAATATCTTGATTTAAACATTAATACAAAATAATCACAATAAAATTTTAGAATAAAGGCCTTGGGATTCATAGAGCAACACGGGCCTCCGTCTGGCGGAGAGCTGCTCTATGTTATGATTACTTACATTGCCTATTTTGAAGTTTAGACTAGCGTAGTAACAACAACCGTTTCAATAATATCTGTGTAACATCTATCTTATCATTTGTTCACAGATAAATGACTGATGTTCGATTGATTACTTATTTTAATATTATATACCATCGTCTTTGACTCCGTTTCGTAAGGGTTTGTGTTAGGGTCCTTGTCGTTCCCCACCATGGTTCAGGCCTTGTCGTGGCGGTGGGGTGAGCCCAGCACCTTGGGTGAAGCGAATTGAGCCGAGGGGGCTCTTTGTACCCCTCTATGCACTGTCCCGACGTTGGTAGGGGTTGTTTAGTGGTACGGGACAACCCCTCTGTGGAGGTGGCGTCGGTCCCTTGCAGGACTGACTAGCCGTTTTAGCTTAACAGATCCGGGGCACCTCACCAAGGCGGCACTAGTGGCACTCGCCGGATTTTAGTGGGTAGAGCTGCCTCCATTCACCATCTTTCGGGCGCAGCGAGTCCCACATACCCACCTGGGGAGACCCACTCCCCAGGCGGGATGCCTCAGAGCATTTCCCGGCGCAAAAGAAAAAAAAATGGTCGGTAAACTTCACACACCTTCAAAGACTTTTAATCTCATCGGGCATGCAGGTTTCCTCACGATGTTTCCTTCACTGGTGAGCAAGCAATGGTATCACGTTCAGGTGCACATGATTAAAAAAAACTCATTTCAAGGAATCACAGATGTCAGCCCATACCCACTAGTGACAAGAACACCGTCGCTCACAGAAAGACATAGGTATATAATTAGGAATTAGGAAAAGTGTTTTAACTTAAGTTTATAATAATTGTTATAAACTTAAGTTTAGTCTGATAGGGAAAAAACTAATAGGTACTTGAAAGTTTAAAAATTGCTATTTTATGGCTGATTATTATAGACTGAGTGACGACCATAATATCTTAACTACTACGAATTAACCAATGGTAATAAAGCTGATAATGTCCTTGGGTCGAAGTCTAAATTATTACTTTAATTGTCGTTAAAATCGTGGGAGTATCCATAAACTACATCACACGAATTTCATGATTTTGTAATTCATGTGACTTTCTCCTCCGTCCTTGTTACAGCATTTCACATTTGTGTGACTCCCCCCCCCCCCCCCCCCTAGACCCAGAGAAGTCACATATTTTGAAATTTTTAAAAACAGCGGTGTCGAAATTGGCCTTTTTTTGTTTTTTTTTTAATTCTCTTTAAAGATTCGTGTTTTAATAACATAGACATATTCGATATTTAAATGTGACATCACATAATATAAGATCCCTCCCACCGCATTGTCAACATGTACAGCTTGGCAAAAAAGAGTATGAAAAAAATGAGGGCGCCACTTTCACTTAGGTCTAATGATAATACGGGAATTCAGTAAGATTATTTAATCAAATCGTTAATAATAAATGTGAATGTCGTCCAAATATTGTCAATATCATAGGTTTCCATTTAATAAAATATTTAGTTCCACTTGTCACCACGTCATACTCTTTTTTATATAATAATAATATAAGCTGTCCCTGCCTAAACAGCTAGACCGATTTTGATAAAATGTTTTGTGCGTTCGAGAATGGTTTAGAATTTTTGATTCACAAATCGGTCCGCTACAAAATCTTTTGTACAAGACGACACGTCAGATACAAATTTAGAAAGAAAAGCATACGATATCGTAAGTAGCAAGTAAATTAGAAACCACAGATATTAATAATATTTCTATGTTAGAAACTATAGGTATAGTTTATATACAGTTTTTTTGGTTTGGCATATAAAACTAATGTATAATGTAACTTTTAAATATGATTAGCCGGAGTGTAAATAAAGTATCTTTAAGTTACCAACCTAGAAGAAAAAAACAGAAAGTTATTATTGATACGCAAGACCTCAAAACACACCTTTCTGTTATATGCTCTCCAAGCGGCATGGCACTCTTAGGTCGGTCTTCATAAAACTCGTAACAATAATCCATCAGCTCATTTATAAGATCCGTATCTCCTAAATTGCCATCTGATTTGTAAACACCAGATGTGAAATTCTGTTCTATGATCGGTACATTGTTTTGAATGGCCAAATCGTATAATCTGTTTTTACTGTTGCCATGAATCCTGAAAGAAGAAGATTATAGCAATTAAAAAAAGTCCAGTGGGAGGGCCGGGCTACGCTGTGCCGCGCTCCCGGCTGCATGGGTACCACCATCCTGCTTTTATCTCCCGTGAAACAGCTTTGCTGTTTCAGAGAGAAGGGCAAGACAGGCAGTGTAATTACTTTATTTTGGTTCAACTAACATAAAAAAATTCCACGATTCAAGCCTTGTCGTGGCGGTGGGGCTCAGTATCTTAAGGGCTGGGCACCTTGAGGTACCTGGGGCGAAGAAAAGTAAAGGAAATTAAAAAAGAAGATCTGTTTTCCTTTGAAATAAAATAAAAAACACCACGGCTGTATCGCAATAAAACTACAATTTACAAATTCTGGGGCTTATAATATTAGCTTAGGCTTAGAAATCTTCTTCTACATTCCCAATATTCCTTAAGGTACTTGTTGTGGTATAAGGACTACTAACGTCTTATTTGTAACCATAGCTCCGACTCATCGTTTGAAAACTAATTTTTAATAAGATCCTTCACTTTGTGACTACAAAAAATCGCGTACATTAAAAAATAAAATGGCTATTTAATTTTACCATTCAGCACCAACTTCAATGACTCCGCCGTCAACTGCGACTGTTTTCACTCTCCCACCGATTCTGTTGTCTGCTTCCAAGCCCAGCACTCTCTTGCCAGCTCTCGCGAGGGTCGAGGCAGCTGTAACCCCAGCTGCTCCCAGTCCTACCACGATCGTGTGATAAGCCATAATTATACAGTTTAATTTCCAAATATCTGAACAGCGTATCCAAATTCCGACACAACGATGACTGGGAAAAATTATTGGGCTTGTGCCAATATATAACTCGGTTTTTATTCGTCGTATGAACCCTTAAGAGGCCTATCAATTAATAAACGACACTACAATAATCACATTTCATCTACACGTGCTAAAGCAGACTTTGTAAAGATCTTCGCAACAAATTGTTTATGTTTAAGCTGTTCCTTTGTATTCTATTATATCTTTGACGTCATCTTTAAATAATCTTGCATTATCTGTTATCCGTGGCTGTGAAGTATCTTTGAGTGTTTACCTACAACACAAACAATTGAATGTTACGAATGATTAAAATAATACAACTCCTTGGAAAGGATTCGCTTTGTCGGTGCCTTCTGTACATTGGTTTCTTTCCTTTTCCTCACTAGCTGGTCCCCGCAGTTTCGCCCGCGCCAACTTACATTTACAACCGTATTCGGACTGATGATTATTATTTTTATAGTCTATTTTTTTATTCTTTAACGCCGGGAAATGCTCTGAGGCATCCCGCAGGGGAATGGATTTCCTCGGCGGGTATGTGGGACTCTGCGCCCGAAAGATGGTAAGTCGACGCAGCTCTACCCACTAAAATCCGGCGATTGCCACCAGTGCCGCCTTTGGTGAGGTGCCCCGGATCTGTTAAGCTAACAGGGCACCACGACGGCTAGCCAGTCCCGCAAGGGACCGACGCGACCGAAGGGAACAATCCCTATCAGCGCCGGGACAGTACAATGGGGTTCCCAATTCCCATCCTCGCCCCTTGCCCCCTGCTCTTTTGTCCCCTCTTCTTATAAGAAGGGTACAAAGAGCCCCCTCGGCTCAATTAGCTTCGCCCAAGGTGCTGGGCTCACCTTAGGCTACTGAGCCCCACCGCCACGTCAAGGCCTGAACCATGGTGGGGAGATTAGTTGACTCACTCATTTTGTTTAAAACACAAATTTCACGCGGATCCGCGTTCAGCCGTGTTCTAGCTTCATTGAGTAACAAACATTCATTTAAACTTTCATAATATGTATAATAGGGATCGGCCTTCTTGGCGTTCATTGAAGGAGGCCTATCTTTAACAATGGACGGAGAAAGGCTGATGATGATAAAATAAAATAAATAAAAATATTTTTATTCATTTATTTTTATATATGTTGTACATCAAAGTATCTTATTGAACGTCAAATGACTCTATTACCAGTTTCAAAGCTAGTCCACTGAGAAGAACCAGCGAAACAAACTCAGTGGAACTAATCTTGTGGATATTTTACAATATACATATAATAATATAATTATACATACAAGCCTCATAGTAAACGCAAAGGTGTGGTATCTTCAATAAATTCTTTTATTTTGTAATATCCTTTACCACACAAACGTTCTTTTAAATTATCTATACTAATAATATAAAGCTCAAGAGTTTGTTTGTTTGAACGTGCTAATCTCAGGAACTACTGGTCCGATTTGAAAAAATCTTTCAGTGTTAGATAGCCCATTTATCGAGGAAGGCTATAAGGCTATATAACATCACGCTGTGACTAAAAGGAGTTAAGTAAGTTAACGCGGGCGAAGCTGCGGATAATAGCTAGTATATAAGGTTTGGTAAAATCAATTACGGAAACTTTGGGCACGTGATTACGTTGCAATATAATTTAATTTTATATACCTTTCTTGTGTTTATGAATTGCGGGCGACCGATTTAATGCAATAGATTTCATTTCTTGCAATTCTTTTTTTGTTTTTTTTATTTTTTTTCGAATTTAATTTTTTTTTGCCTAAACGTCTTTACACAAGTAGTAGATCACGTGCCCAAAGTTTCCGTAATTGATTTGACCAAACCTTATATAATATATAATAAGTATCAGTAGTAGGACTTAAGATTTCCATTTTCTTTATATAATAAATATCATAATTACATAATATCATGCGTTATGCGTTTGTCACGTCCAATGGTCGATTAGCGTTGTGTTGAGGGTGTTTTAATTACCCCAGACCCCAAATAGTAACATGTCACAACAGTCACCTCGCGCCGGTCGACTCAAGGTCCATATTATGTTCCTGAATAAAATTAATATTTATTCACGCACCTGGTATTTTAGTGGATTGCGTTAGATAACTGGTCATAAATAGAAGGATGGATTATGGCATGTCACAATCTTACCACTAACTAATTATAGCTTTGGATCCAAGCAGGCATGCAAAGTCGCCGATAGCGATTTTTATGCCGGTACTTCACCTTTCTTGAGGGAACAGCATGCATGTAGAAAATGATCTTCGTTGTACACCGTGATTTACCTACAAATTTTCAAGTTTTTACCTTTCTTAGATTTACAATTAGTCTAAAAGCGTCATGCAGAAATCTTTTTGATTTCTATGAGTTAGCAACAAAATTCTGTCCCCAAAAGCCTAGGTTGCATAATTCTTTCGTCAAACAGCGGTGTTTCAGAAAGTAAGGCAAGACCAGCGGTAATTGCCTGTACCGAGACTTACCAACTAACTTGACTGGTCCGTTGGTCTAGTGGTTAGTGACCCTGACTGCTAAACCAGAAGGTCGTGGGTTCGATCCCCACCCAGGACAAATGTTTATGTGATAAGTATGATCATTTGTTCTGTGTCTGGGTGTAATTTATCTACAATAATGTATTTAGCAATAAAATAAGTATGTATCAGTTGTCTGGTTACCATAAGAACAGGCTCTACCTAGTTTGACATCAGATGGCCGTGTGTGAGTTGTCCCAACTTTTTTTTTTTTTAAAACGTCTCAGTTTAAGCAACGCAATGAGTTACCCGTGCCCGGATTAGGCTGTATTACAGACTCTACTACCGAGTCGGCACTTGGTACTTCAAAATAAATATGGTATATGCATGGGTGACGCTAACGTTACGTTTTTACAATAGGATCCCAGAATACGTTCAAAACCTGTCAAAAAAAAAAAAAAGAAAAAAAAACTAGTAAATATTGTTAGTGTGGTGAAGTATATAGTATAACAAAATAAAAATAAAACATTGAAGAGTAGCTGTTGCCCGCAGCTTCGCTCGCGTTAACTAAGACTTACATCCGTATTCGGGTTTATAATGATTAATTTTATAGCCTAAATTACTTCATAAAGCATCTACTATCTTCCAATGAAATTCCCACCTATAGAGGATACCTATAGATGCCACACCTTCGGATTTAGGAGTTTGCTACGACGTACGAGGCCTGTGTGTACCTGTTATACGTATATTGTACCTACAATATGTAAAAGATTAGTTTAACTGAGTTTGGTTTGCCGGTTCTTTTTAGTGGACTAGTTTTGGAACCGATAGTAGAGTTCAATAACATACTTTAATGTACTTACAGCATTGATTTTTTTATTTTTTTATTATTTATTTAACTATATCTGACCATCAGATGGCACGTCTGCCAATTTTCGTATGCAACCAAGATATAGTATGACTTACGTTAGCTTAAGCTTGGTATTGACTTACAATATTCAAGCACAAAATTTGGTTCAAGCCAGATCCAAGCTTTCCTTATAATGCTTTTTTAAACAATTGTTTTGTAAAACTTTTTAGACTCTCTTCACGCACTCTCTATGGTTTGCTGCCAGAGATCTCTTATGTCCAGAGATCTCATAAGCACACTCATGTATTAGACGTACAGCTTGGCAAAAAAGAGTATGGAAAAAATGAGGGCGCCACTTTCACTTAGGTCTCATCATAGGAAAATCAGTAAGATAATTTAATCAAATCGTTAAAAATAAATGTGAAACATTAAGCTTTACTCAAAATCTAGTAATTGTCGGCCCAGTATTGTCAATATCATAGGTTTCCATTAAGTAAAATATTTAGTTCTACCTGTCACCACGTCATACTCTTTTTTGCCAAGTTGTACCTATACATATATAATATTAGTTGTAATAATTTTTTATGTAAGGATAAATAACATAAAATATAAAACACCATCAATATGCATTAAACTTTTTCGTTACGCACTTGTAGTTCCATAGTATATACATAATATATTGATAATTCACTTTGTATTTGAATTTTCTTTTTTCTTAGGTAATTGTTTTTTTGCTACCACTATGTTAATAATATGTTATATATACACAAACACTTAGGTATTTACTCAATACTTTATTCGCGTACCTAAACACCAACATGTTTCTACACTAACCACTGTATATATACTGACAATAAAATATATAATATAGTATTCGTCAAACATGCTTTGGTAATCAGACCAGCGGCCTTGACATTAATATTGTAGTTATTAATTGTGTTAATGTTATGTACCAAAACATATATATTTTTGTTTCACTTAAACTATATTTCTGTCCTTATCATGCAAACTTACTTCATATTATATATATTTTCTTTAGCGCCGGGAAATGCTCTGAGGCATCCTGCGGGGGAGAGGGTCTCCCCACGCGGGTATGTGGGACTCGCTGCGCCCGACAGCTGGTAAATGGACACAGCTCTACCCACTAAAACCCGGCAAGTGCCACCAATGCCGCCTTTGGTAAGGTGCCCCGGATCTAGAAAACAAACAGGGCACCTCGACGGCTAGTCAGTCCCGCAAGGAACCGATGCCACCTCCACAGAGGGGTTGTCCCGCACCACAGAACAACCCCTCCCAACGTCGGGACAGTACAATGGGGTGAGGATCCCATCCTCACACCTTGCCCCCTGCTCTTCTGTCCCCTCTTCTTATAAGAGGGGTACAAAGAGCCCCCTCGGCCCAATTAGCTTCGCCCAAGGTGCACCGCTCACCCTAGGTTACTGAGCCCCACCGCCACGACAAGGCCTGAACCATACTTCATATTATATTGTTAGATGTAGCTCTGTTCGACAAGTAATTGTTTTTAAACTTATTATTATATATCTTAGTCCGTGTAGAAGTCGATAATGGTTCTAATAGGATTTTGAAGTGTTTTTTTAGGTTTTTTTTTATAACATAACTATAAATTATTATGTTCAAATGTTTGAATACATACTTATAAAATACTAGTGGCACCGACAGACGTTGTCATACACAATATTTTTTTGTGAATCTAAACCATTCTCAAACACACTTGAACACACACAAAAAAATTCATCAAGATCCGTCCAGCCGGTTAGGACGAATTCAGTAATATACACACGTACAGAAGAATGATATATATAAAGATAACAATATCTATTATAGTGTAGGGATTTAAATGTACAGAAGAATTATATATATAAAGATAACAATATCTATTATAGTGTAGGGATTTAAATGTTAAAGAAACATGGAAATAAAATAAAATTTTGTGACATTTTGTAAACACGAAGGGATCAGATTGGTCGCCCAATGTGCTTGGATTGGAATGGGAATTACACACCAGGCTTAAGCCCTACCGCCGCGATAAGATGGTGGGGAAGTTAACAACCCAGGCGCGACCGCCGAGTGTAGGTATAAAAAGTGAAGTACATACATGTGATTTCCTTCTGTAATCTGTTCATGCCTATTTTGTGCTTCAGATTACTATTCGTATTTTTTTTATTATAGAAGAGGGGGCAAACGGATAGTCGGTTCACCTGATGGTAAGTGAAGAGCGACATCCACGGACACCCGCTACACCAGTGGATTAGCAGGTGCGTTGCCGACCTTTCAGATATGAATATGCTCTTTTCTTGAAGGTCCCTAAGTCGTATCGGTTCGGAAACACCGTAGGAGGCAGCTGATTCCATATATTAGTCGTGCGAGGCAGGAAATGCCGTAAAAATCGAGTTGTTGTGGATTTCCGGACATCGAGATGGTGTGGGTGAAATTTGGAGTTTTTCTGCGATGTCCGGTGGTGGAATTCTGCTGCAGGTATTAGTCCGAACAATTCCTCAGAGCACTCCCCGTGGTAGATGCGGTAGAAGATGCAGAGCGATCCGACATCTCTACGCAGCGCCAAAAAATCAAGCCGATTGGAGATACCATTGTCGTCGACGATTCGAGCCGCCCGGCGTTGAATGCGGTCAAATGGAAGGAGCTGATATTGGGGCGCTCCAGCCCAGAGGTGAGAGCAGTATTCCATGTGAGGCCGGATCTGCGCCTTGTATAATTGAAGTATATATATATATATATATATATAGTAAGTAATCGTATGTATCATTACGAATAATAAACTAAATATATGGGTGTTAACTGTGGTGTTAACCAAGGCATCCGCCAGAGAACTAAAGTTACCGCGATATCACGCGAAGAATAAGCTCGTTGAAGTTGTAGTGGGCTGGTCACACACTCAGGAGAACGGATGGCCGATGGGGCAATAAGGTTCTAGAGTGAAGGTCGCGTTTAGGTAGACGAAGTGTTGGTCGGCCATTAACCAGGTGGGAAGACGATCTCCGTGCAGTGGCCGGTCCGTGTTGGATACAAGTGGCGAGGGATCGGTCGTCTTGACGTTCATTGAAGGATATGTTCAGAAGTGGACGGATAAAGGCTGATGATGATGATGATGATGTATATACACGGGTATATCATATGAATAAATTTGACCATTATTTACGTCTTTTTTTCTGAACGGCTTAATGGATTTTGGCGTAAGAGGCTTTGGCTCGTCATGTGTAGGTACTCTTGTTGGTGGAGTAGTCTTCCATACTCCATAATTAGGGCGCATAGAACGGTGGTTGCCCCAATTGCCTACCGTTCCATATAATATATGATTCCGTTCCAGTGAGTACCTATATAAAAAATGAAATAGCAGATTTTTGACCCCAAATTATGTGACGAGTCTTGATTATATCGACTACATCCGCATCTTCAGTTTCTATTGGCTATAATATATAGGAGTTGATTATTTAGTTGCATAAATGCTCCCTCATATTAAAATGCCTATTTTTTTTATATCTGATCAGCGGTTGTGGCAACTGTGAGGTCGTCATTATGATGCACCGTGCGATTGCAGTTTGGCACGTATGTTTATAATTATTTATACACCACAATGTATGCATAATTACGTATAATTACATAAGAATACTCCAAACGTGAACTTTGTAAGAGAATAATACAAAACCTATTAATTTTTTAACCAATATTTTTAGTATAAGTGTAAGTTTGTGTAAGTGTCATAAATTAAATAATGAGCCATAGGTACAATTAACTGACGTAATAGCAATTCAACCAACCAGTGATCTGTATTGTACGTTCCATCGGCCAATCATCCATCAATGCCCATCAGTCGACCAATCAGAGCGCAGAACCGGAGCAGCGCCGCAGCACAAATTAGGTGTTTTTTTTTTTTTTTTTTTTTTTTTATGTTAGTTGGATAGGCAAACTGGCAAACGTGCCATACAATACAAGGCAAATACAAAACACGTAACATTACCGCTCTATTCCGTTTTTTTTTTTTTTCGGAAGGGCTAGACTTTTCGGCCTGATGGCCTTTAAGCTCAATCGGTACAGTAAGTGAGCAGATGGCTCACTTAAGAAATATTCGAAAGGGGGACGCCCCCCTCCGCGCCCCGCAGGGGGCGCGGTCCATCGCGCGCGCTGCTCGGGAGAGCAGGATTTGGACTAGTCAAATCCGATACGGTTGACGAATCTTTTACGGTTGAATTTAACCTATCATCATGAGGGCCGGCCCTCATCCCTCCCTCTGTGGAGGGAGGCGGGCCACGCGCGGTGCCCAAGCAATCTAGCGGTAACGTAGTGCTACCGCTGTTAGCGCGATCTAGGTTTGTGTCTACTCGTATCGGATTCGAACCTAAGCTTTCGCGATCGGTCCGGATCGATGTGGTTTCCATGTGTAGGATTCGACGTCGCTTACGACCCCGAGGCCCAAGCGGTGTGCAGGTACACCTGCACACCGCTTGGTACACTAGGTACACCTAGCACCGTTTGTTGTGATTCTGTGTATGTTGTGACGTTCGCGTCGCGCTTTTGCGTCGCGCATTAGTAGCTGAGAGATTTCGTCAGCTGGATCTGTTAAAACATGCTTAGGTAACCTATGTCTAATTGGAACTGAGCTATCTGGGGAATAGTTTGCCGCGCTCACGATGAGCGGGTAGGGGTGGAGAAGTGCCTTTTCAAAGTGACGTTCTGACGTCATTTTGAAGTGGCCCCTAATGGACTCTAATCTGAAGTCCCTGTGCAGGTCGATGTTTCTTACGTACCACGGGCAACCGGTTGCCATGCGTAAGAATTTATTTTGGACTATTTGTAGTGCATTGAGTCGACTTTGTGGCACATGCGCGAATGCGATACAAGAGTATGACATAATGGGTCAGATACAAGTTTTATACAGGGTTACCTTATGCCTGAGAGGCATTTTGCTGTTTTTGTTAATTAAGAAATATAAACGGCTCAAGACGAATTTGGCCTTTTTGGTGACTGTCTCTATGTGTGGTCTAAATGACATCGACCTGTCAAGGGTGACCCCCAGGTATTTTACCTGATCTACTCTGGGTATTTCTATATTGTTTAACCTTATCGGTTTCATGGTACGATAAGGTCGTCTGTTTGTGACCCTCCTACGGTAGAATTTTATGGAAGCACTTTTTTCAGGGTTTATATCAATCCTCCATTTTGCGAACCATTCACCCAGCTCGGTGACGGCACGCTGGATGGTGGAAGCCTTTGCGGCTGAGGGGTGGGTGATATACAGAGCGGTATCGTCTGCAAAGAGAGCCCGTTTAACCGCTGGGTGTTCGGGGATGTCGGAGGTATACAAGTTGTACAATGTCGGAGACAGCACGGAGCCCTGTGGGACTCCGGCCCTCAGAGGTCTCCGAGAGGACAGAGTTCCCTCAACTCTATATCTAAAATGCCGGTCAGAAAGGTAGTCGCGGATGATGATGACTAGTCTGTCCGGTATTCCTAACTTGAATAGTTTGTATATGAGGCCTTCGTGCCAGATTTTATCGAAGGCTTTTGCGACATCGAAGAATACAGCACACGTGTCGTGTTTTTTTTTTCTTAAGGAAACCTCTGAGTATATCCTCCGTCATACGGTGGTGGGGGCCTTCTTGGCGTGGAGGCATTTTATAATGTCTTGGACCTCTTCTACGTCCGTCGGAAGGATTGGATCTCCCTCCAGCGGCGCAGAGGCCCTTCTCGCTACCTCCCTAGTTATCTCCTCTGCGTGGGGGCCTACGGGGGGAGTTGCGACTATTTGGCTCGGAGTGCACTGACTCTCGAGTGTATCGGCTAAACATTTCGCTTTGTCGGCGTCCTCTAGTGCAGGCGCTCGATTTAATCTTTTTAACGGAGGCATAGGTGCCTCCGTTTTTTTTTCATAGAACGGGCGAGTGGCCAGTAGGCCACGTGCGAAGGTGAGATTTCACTCAGGAAGCGATCCCACCTTTCAGCTCGATTTTCTATAACCCGCGCTTTGACCTGTCGTTCGAGGTCACGGAGAGCTCGTCGATACTCGTCCGTCCGGTAGCGAGAGTATGTACGCTTTACTGCATTTTTTGTGCGTATTAGGTCTTTAAGATCCTCCGGGAAGTCCCATCGGCCGTCATGGGCCTGTGAGATCTCCCTGGATGACTTTTCTATCGTCGCTACCAGATGGTCGGTAAAGTCGGAGCATGCGGATATAGCAGTTTGAGGACTATCTATTATATCGGGGATTTTATCGAGATGACTCGATTGAAGTATTTTAAGATTGTCGTTTAAAAGTTTATAGTCGATGATCTTTTTTTGACTGTACTAATATTGTTTGCCGGGTCGCCGAGTTGTATAAGCACCGGCCTATGGTCAGAGTTAAGTTCCTGGATGGTTTCTATGGAATGTACCTGAAGGGTGATATTCCGTAGAATGGCTATGTCTAGTATAGATGACCGCACGTTTCTCTCGCTACTTGCGAAGTCGAAACGCGTGGGCTCATAGGGGGCGATAATAATACTGTTTAAATCATCGACTGCTTTACAGAGAATATTTCCATTGTTATTGTTATCTCTGCAGCCCCATGAATGATGTTTATTATTTAGGTCGCCGGCAATCAAGACAGCGGTGCCTAATTCTAAGAGCGTTTTCAAATCGCTAAATAGTATTTTCCTGTTACCCGATTGGTATACTGAGGCGATTGTGATCGACTGATGGCCGGTCATGCTCACCTGGCAGACGGAGGGCTCTAGTGATTCTATTCCGGTTATAAGCTCGATATAGATAGATGATGGTAGGTACTGGGTGGTGTATGTTTGTAGTCCATATAACATTATAGAACTAAAATGTACAACTTTCATCGTATTATCTGGGAGTGTCAAGACTTGACACTATTGACGTACAGTGTACAGACAGACGAACGCAAAATAGACTGAAAAACAACTATTTAATCCAATAACGGCTCCGTTTTTCTTAAAGAGTAGGGACATACGGAAACCCAATAAAAAGAACCAATAGCTCAGTCCTAATTAATTCGGAACTAATTGAAAATACGAATCGATTTCATTCGTCATTGGAGAAACACATAAAACCTTAGTCATGAATAACCTTTTATTTTTGTTATTTGTTAAAAACGTGTTCACTTTTGACAGTTATAAATTTGAATCGAATATTTACAAATTCGATTCCAATTTGAAAATAGAACATGTGAAACGATTGTGTGAGAACAAAGACAGTATTTGTAGGAGTAATGACACAAATTTATGCGCAGTAAGGTTTATAAGAGGCGCATTTGAATACAAAGATTTTAATAATTCATGCTTTCTATTCATGACTAATATGTGTCAATTACCTGGAGAAGGTGCGTTATTAAATAAGCTGTACTCAGCCAGTCAAATCTTTTTTAAATAATGGGTTATTTGATTACCAAAACACGTGAAACTTATAGCTATGTAGCTATATAAGATTTACTGAGGTAACTTACTTAGCCAAGGCTAAATTTAAACGTCTAGAGGCCCTAGGCCAACAAAGGCGCGGAGGCCACATAATATAAAAAAAAAATAACATAAAAAAAATGTAAGTAGGTACTTATAAGTAAAAATCGGTTGTCTGTAAAGTCGGTTTACTGACGATAGTTGAACGTGACAACGTCATAAGAAAATGGAACGCCTCAGAGCGAGGTAACGCTGCATACGTCATGTTTTTTCGTTCTTGCAGCCGGCTCCATCGAATTATAAGACGTTGTCACGTCAAAATGTAAGTTGATCCGTCGAAATTAGGATATTATTTCATGTATTTTTGGGGGGCTCTCCCTTTTGGAATACCCGGAGCAGCAGCACGTTACCCAGCCGTAGAAAGATGCTATAATTCATTGTTGAGCAGACACTATAAAATATTTAAAAAAATCGGTTGTCTGTAAGTCGGTTTACTGACGATAGTTGAACGTGACAACGTCATAAGAAAATCTAAAGCCTCAGAGCGAGGTAACGCCGAATACGTCATGTTTTTTCGTTCTTGCAGACGGCTCCATCGAATTATAAGACGTTGTCACGCCAAAAAAAAAACAATTGTGATCTAAAAACATTCGCAAATACACCAAACTCTTGCATACCTTCAATTCTGCATACATAAAGATGTAGAAAATTGTAGAGCAGATGTACTCCGTTTTCACGTTACTTCATAAAGGATTGTATGAAAAAATATTCGTGTTTCAGAGTTTTCCATAGCCAATGCCGGATCTTGTTCTCATGAAACAAGAAGACTTATTTTACCCGCACAGAAACCCACCACCAAGTTTACGAAAATTAATGTTACTGGTAAATAAATTATTACTATTAAAATGAACTGGTTAAAATGCGCAGTCGGATACCACTATCCTGCTTTCGTGTTAGTAAGAAACACAGGTCAGGACAGTTTTATTACCGGAAGCGCGACACCTAATTTAAACACAGCGTTTCTATCTAATGAAATATTTTGAAGTGAAACTTCTTTGCGCGCATGAGGGAATTTTTTTACGGATGAAGCGTCACGAAAATGTGCAACGTGTTTGTCCAAGAAGAGGGAGAGAGTGATTGAGACCGATTCAGAGAGAGTGAGAAAAGGCGAACGTAGCATGGAGCACATAGCCATAGAGTGAGAGTAGGGAGCAAGTGAGAAAGATCGAGAGAGAGAGAGAGTGAGATAAAGCGAACGTCGCATCGCAAGTCTCGGAAATTTAAAGCTTTAGATTAAGTAGTATAAATATAAACAAGATTTAAAAATTAGTTTGCCAAATAAGTTTCACTTCTGACATGTACGAAAGTACTTTGTAGTTTGTACGCACGCACTTTTTTTTAAATGAGATCGATAATTTCGAGGTCTAGATCTCCTACATCCGAAATTACAAACATTGCCTCCTTGCCATTTTGTGGCATTATTATTAGTTGGCATTAGTATACACAGGTATATGTAGATGGTAAAATTACTTCTACGACGCCGTTCATTCGTTACCTGGAAATCTGCCTACTTGAGTTGTTCGTTCTTCTATAACGCTATAAATTGTGACATTTCCAGCGAAACCCATCGCCCGGACACCAACTACCGTGTTCAGTACTCTCTATGACGTGGACACGGCGTTCGACTACCATCCCTGCCCGCTGTCCTGCCCCGACTTGTACAGTCCCGTGTGCGTAGGGGTCAACAGGGGTTTCGGGATGTACTTCAAGTTCTACACATTCGTCAACCACTGCGCTGGTGATCGGTATTATTGTATGAATTGGAGAGGTAAATCTTTGTTTTATAATTATAGTGTAAGTCAGTTACCGGCGTCCACGATGACTTTTTATTATTAGTGTTGGTAGGTTGCCATGGTATAGGAATAGGCATGGTACCGGACAGAATTGGATAGCTGTGAGCATGTTGTAACATTTCAATACGTCATCGGGAGAAATCTTCATATTGAAGTTTGGAGTCAGCTATCTCGACGAAGGATCGGTCATATTTTTTATATATAGGGTAGCTTAGACCAGTCCATTTTATGACGTTTAGCGATTTGCGTCGTCTTATGTAAAAGACTAAAATGAACTTAGTTAAGAGTGTCGTCTCAAATAGATTTTACTATGAAATATAATAGTTACCTATATTTGCTCCAGAGTTCAGTCCACCGCCCGGTGAAGACGAGATGGTGCAGAGTTCAAAACTAAGCTGGTCTTTCTGTGCTGCTAATAGGTATGATTTATTTTCCATAATTTTCTTTGTGACGTGTAAACGTCATAGTATCTAATCTATTTAAGTCGCATAATGTACCTTCCGGCTCGAAGGACCATGCCTTCGACCCTGAGGATTTGTATTTTTATTTATGTAGGCAATATGGTAGTCAAGCCTCGAACGCTGGTTGACAACTATGATACGGGTAATATTTCACTAGTGGATGCGCTGTGTGATATCCAGGCCGCGTCCCCCGACCTGGACATCACTATACTTATTATATCTTCCGTAAAGACTTTTATTATTGGCAAGGCGCACAGACAAACTGCCTAGGCCACACGAGCTCACCCCGACTGTTTCCGGGTGAGCCCGTTTATACATAGGCGTCGTTGACGATTTACTATCGATGTGGCTCATGTGTCTCTTTTTAATTCGTAGGAATATTTTTTTATCCTTACTAGGTATAGGAGGCATAAGACTTTGGATAAAAGCCATGTAAGATAAATATTTAATAAAACTTTTTTGTCTAGATACATTCAGTTTGCCCGCTTTGCTGAATTGACGTCATCCATGGGTCATTATGGCTGGTTGGCGGGAGATTATAGGTTCTTATCCATTTTATTCGATTTCGATTCGGTGAGAACAAGAAATAAAAAACCACTAGCATACTTCTATCGCGAAGCAGCTTTGCTGTGTTTCGGACAGAAGGGCAAAAATGCCTTGCCTTGATTACTTAGGTACATACTTTCTGGATTTATTCAGGTTAGTTCTGGGTGAACTCATTTAAATTTACAGGTGGTACTTTATTACCACTTACTATCAATTAGTTAGTCTGCCAATTAACTGTAAAAAACTCTTTTGTAGATGTCACTACTATAGACGTGGAAATTATGGCCTTGTGAGTTGTGTGGCGTTTACATACCATGCTGCTTATATTCGCGAAGCATTCATCATCATCATCATCCTCTATCCGTCCGCTGAACATAGGCCTTCAATGAACGCCAAGACGACCGATCCCTCGCCAGTCGCTTCCAACATCGCGAGGCATTACTAAGTATCTACCGGAATATAGACAAGGTACTGGCACCTTCTGCCTTGAGAGCATCATATGTCATAAAACACAAGCGACAAGATCAGAAGTTTTTAACTTACCGTTTATATTTCAGGCCCACGCACATCCTGAGCAAAAACGAAAGGAATCCTGAATATGGTTGATTAAAAAGTATTTTTTTTTATATGTTTTTATATATCTACACTTAACTATAAAGAGAAAGATTTATATTTTTGTATGTAACGAATTTGGGACAGATGGATGGAAAACGTGCTAGAAGAACACCGGTAAGATGGTCCGATGCTGTGAAGACCAAAGTGGGGGGGGCAATTTGCATCGGGCAGTCCACTTGACCCATGACCGTGTCCAGTGGAAAATGATATGTGGTCACGATCCTCAGCAGTGAGGGAACGATGAAGAAGAAGAAGAATGTAACGAATACACTCAAAACCTACTGGCACGATTTCATAAATTCTTTTGCCATTGGATAGCTAGAAGCTAGTGTAATAATATCTAGCTGTTACCCGCAGCTTTGTCCGCGTTAATGATGATTATTTTTATAGTCTAAGTTACTCCCTATAACATCAGCTATCTACCAGTGAAACTCCCATCAAAATCGGTCCAGCCGTTTCAGAGATTAGCGGGAACAAACAAACACACAGACAAAAATTGTAAAAAACTACTATTTTGGTAAATGTACCGTATATACATACATCCATGATGCATTCAATAAAAATCGGTTATTTTCATAAAGTTAATATACCTTTCCGCTAGGTATATTAACTTTATGGTTATTTTAATATTACAGACATTCTAATTTTATTTATGTACTAGCTGTTGCCCGCAGCTTCGCCCGCGTTAACTTAGATTTACAGCTGTACCCGGATTGATGATGATTATTTTTATAGCCTAAGTTACTCCATAGGACATCGGCTATCTTCCAGTGAAAGTCCCGTCAAAATCGGCCAAGCCGTTTCCAAGATTAGCCGGAACAGACACTCCAATTTTATTTATTTGTATAGATAGATAAGTCTATCTATCTATAAAAATAAATAAAATTAGGGGTCCGGTAGTCACCGGACCCCTTTCCTGTTGGTGTCCATTGTACAAAATATAATTGTTCAAATTGTGAATTTAAGATACGAAAAATTCCATCAAATCAGTCCAGCTGTTTAGGAGTTCAGTGACATACACACGCACAATTATTACATAATTAGGTTGTAAAAAAAAAAAAATTGAAAATCGGTCCACAATTGTCGGAGAAATTGTCATACATAAAAGCTACCGATCAAATTGAGAACCTCCTCTATTTTCGTTGAAGTCGGTTAAAAAAAATCAATTTACGCATTATTAAAAAAAAAACTACTTCCTAATAAAAATATTGATGTAAGTATCATACTTAGAAACCTGCTTTAGTTCATGACGAAGCCGACAATGAAAACCGTATCAAAATTCGTTGAGTAGTTTATAGAATATCAGTGCACAAACAGACCAACACAAAGGCGACTAATTTATCGCTGCTGATGAAACCGATTTAAAATTTTATACGAAATAAAATCATTAAAAATTTATTTTAATGATTTAAAATCAGATAGGTTATTATATTACTTTGAAGTAAAACCGGTTGTGAAATTTGATTGTTACAGTTACATCTATGGACACAAATAGAAACCTTTTGAAAGAAACAATAAAATTGAAAATATTTTTGTTTTCACTTCTATCGACAGTTTCAATGACTGGTAAGGTTAGGTTTTAGAAAGAAAAAATTAGATTTATTTGACACAATAAATGAGTAGTTTCCTTCTCATTGAACTTAATTCTATTACTCATGATCAATATATATATATACAAAAACATGAAATCTAACATAGTCATTACCAATATCAACATCTGCTAAGGCTTGTCGGGACAGATGATACCCGCTATTTACATACAGTTTGTAATGAAACAACTTTTTACCTATTTTATTGTGGTTTATTAAGATTTTCACATGCCCATTTGCTGTAAAGATAATTGCCAGTACAGGCTACCTCTTGTATACTTGACAAAGCAGTCGCATAGGTATACAGATATATGAGCTCCATGAGGCGTAAGAAGGTTTACACTGGGTGCCCATGGCATTTTGCAGTTATACCCCTGTTACACCCTGAAGTTATACCCCTGTGACATAGCAAAATAAAATAGTTAATCAAAAATCACGAATAAACTTTAAATCCTCAGTCTTATTAAAATACAGATTTATAAACATTCACATGATGCCATGTTTTTTTAATATAGATATATCAATGATACTTTCATCAACAGTTTGATTCGGATGATGAATGAGATGTAGTAATATCCTCGACTTTATGCATGAACCCCAATCACAGATGGCACACTTAAACAAGTCAACCCTTTTATTAATTTTCGTGTATTTCCTTTTTTTTTTAGTCTGCCCATGTTGACATTCTCTATGATTTTCCATCAAAGATGTTGAGCACACCGTATAATCACAATCCTCACACTTTTTCTCAGAATTAGTGTGTTCTGCTAATTGTATAGGGCTGTAGAAAACTTCATTACATTTGGTACACACCATAGCATCCTCTGCCTTTGAATGAAATTTCTTTATGTGAAACGCTAAGCCTTTTCTGTGTTTAGCTATGTGAGGACACAATGTACATTTTAATGGGTAATCGGGCCGATGTATCAATTCATGTTTTTTCAAATTCTTCTTTGAAACACTTTTGTGCGGACAAAAGGAACACTTATACGGTTTAATACCTTGGTGTATACGGACATGCTCTTCAAATAGGATCTTGTTGTAAGTGCTGTAGTCGCACATGTAACAAAGGAAGGGATTTTCGCCTCTGTGCACCTTGCGGATGTGACGTATCATCTTTTCCTCGTTTTCAGCTGTATATCGGTGACATTCTGGACATCGGATTCTGTCATTTTGTTGCTTTGCTGGTATATTATACAAAGTGGTGGTTTTGGTAGGCAAGTTTAGATTCGTTCCAACATTCTCATCAGTTTTACCCTTCAGTCCTCTGTAATAACATTTTTAGAAATAATTAAATGTTAATTTACATTATTACTCTGTAATACTGTGATAACCAAAAGTGCTTACATAGAATCTAGCATAAAATAGGAATGCATCTATAAAAATTCAGGTCTTATAAAAATCATTTTTAAAGAACCAGTATTGGAAATGTAAGATTCAGGAACATTTCAATTAATGTAAACTTCATTACCTACATCCATCAAGCATATATTTAACTGTATAGAGTAATAACGTGAGGCATAAAATTACGAGACTAGTCAGTGATTTGTCACTGACGTAATTCAACCAACCAGAGACCTGTATGTGTGACCCATAGACCAATCATCCATCAATGGCTAATCTGAGCGCAGAACCAGTGCAATATCACAGTATTGAATTTGTTATCATACAAAACACATGTTACCAGTTACCACTCTATTCCAGTTATATGCTCAATGCCCACATCTTTGCTGGGTTGGCAAAAGTATCTCAGTGCAGAAGTTTAATTGCAATTGTTTGCATTATAATTAACATTTATATGGATACAATTTAATGAATAGATGGGGTTGCATTAGAATTTGGGCTTCCCCACCATGGTTCAGGCCTTGACGTGGCGGTTGGGCTCAGTAGCCTAGGGTGAGCCCAACATCTTGGGCGAAGTTAATTGAGCCGAGGGGGCTCTTTGTACTCCTCTTATAAGAAGAGGGGACAAAAGAGCAGGGGGCAAGGGCTGAGGATGGGAACCTCACCCCATTGTACTGTCCCAACATTGGGAGGGGTTGATTTGTGGTGCGGGACAACCCCTCTGTGGAGGTGGCGTCGACCCCTTGCGGGACTGACTAGCCGTCGAGGTGCCCTGTTAGCTTAACAGATCCGGGGCACCTCACCAAGTCGGCACTGGTGGCACTCACCGGGTTTTAGTGGGTAGAGCTGCGTCCATTTACCATCTTTCGGGCGCAGCGAGTCCCACATACCCACCTGGGGAGACCCACTCCCCAGGCTGGATGCCTCAGAGCATTTCCCGGCGTAAAAGAAAAAAAAAAAGAATTCGGGCTAGAAGACACGAGAATATAAAAAATAGTTCCCATTACTTACGTCTTTATATCTCCATCACAAATAAGTTTATCATGGGTTTGTTCATTTGTTGCTTCTGTTCCTGTATTCTCTGTAGAATTTTGAATTTCCTGCTCAAATTGATCTAGAAGTCCGGTAAATACGTTCCCCTCAGCTACATCAATAAATATTGTTGGATCCCTCGCTTCGCCCATCTTTTGATACGCAAATTGAAAATATTATTTTGGCGTTAAAGTGCTGTCTCTCTGTAGAAGGAAAAAGGGAATTCCTACTGGATGTACAATATTTAAATGAACAAGTTTTATCATTATAAAGTAAATGATAATAGAGGTTATTCAAAATATGGCAGAAAATAAAATTAAAATAATTAAATTTAAGGATTTTCTGATGTATTTTCAAAAAGAGACGTTTCGTAATTTGTAATTGTAAACAGACGAAAGAAAGTTATGAAACGTAAAAAAAGTAAAACATCTCGCTTTTTTTATAATTTTCATTTAAAGGCATTGGTACTAGGCTATTGGCCATACAAAATACAATATTCGGTCTGTAATTCGGAGAAATGGCGGGAAACCTCAAGGAGCGCGGCTTCGCCCCTCTAGCCCCCATCAATCAACTATCATTCCCCATTCCATCCACTCAGAGCAGTCCACCACAATATTCACCAACCAATCACATTATACAGGGTGTCCCGTAAGTAGTGGACCAACGGGGTGTGGGTGATAGGGGGAACTATTATCTACCAAAACCACTAAAAATTATTGTTCTAGGTCTTATAGCTTTGAAGTTATGATTTTTTTTAATAAATAGGTGAAATTATCGTCCTATGTACAAACATTTTATAATTTTACGAAATCTATCACTTATTTTTTTGTTATTTTTATTCTAGGCGATTAATAATAAATAGGTCTTTCTAATTAAAATCGTATTTAGGTGTAATTATCATAAGCATGAAAAATATAAAATAAAACTAGTGCAATAAAAAATAAAACTAGTGCAATTTTTACATTTCAAGATGCTCTATGTGGTGTTTGAGCTAAGCTGGTGTAAAAAAATGTATTATAGCCTAGTGAAACTTTATTTTAAAAACATCTACATGTCATACCAATTACAAAAAAGTATAACACTGTGGTTTAAAGTATTTAAAAAATGTTAAATTAGTTTACTGATTTTAAATCTAAGAAATCGTCAGGTAGACAATGTGCAAAATAAGTCTCGGAATCACATAAATTCCGAGAAATATTTTGCACTTGCACTCTGGAATTCTTTTGTATTTTTCCCGGTCAATCATAGACGATACTCGAACCCCCTCTCCTTTCCTATTACTTACGACTCACTTCAGTGACTTGCTTACATCTGGCAATTCCATTTGGGAGCTAAGGCCAAAAAGAAGAAGAAGACTTGCTTACATCTTTTAACTACATACGTGTTTCTCTCGATCCCACTACGATTTAGTGGTGGGTCGTCGACGATTTTACTGTCGACGCAATGAGACCGTTAATCGTCAACGATAGACTAGTTGAAAAAGTAGTCTAATTTTCGACTAGTTTACGCCATACACGCTTAGACGCTCACGTGCGTTAATCGTCGATCAGTAAACGACAACAAGGAAGAATTAAATAATAATATTAACGATTATATTGAAATGAACTTGCCTTTATACTTTTTACAGTCAACTAATAGTAATAAGAATAGAGTAGTTAAGTTAAATTTAATAAACCTGGCGTATTTAAAAGTTCATTTCATTTTATGTAGATACTTTTTTTCAATTTTAATATGATCATGTTTTAACACGTAGTTTTTAAATCTATTTTCATCTTAATCTAAATTTCAGAACATTACCTCTTTTACTTTATTGGTTGTAAGTAATAATTGAAAAATAATGAAAACAAACAAAATTTTAATCCAACATAATTTATAATAAACGCAATTAAAAACGTGTATTAAGGTCGACGTTCGACGTCCACAAAATATGGTTCATACGTAAACCTGTTTAACAATGAACTATATTATATTAGTCTAAACTCTATTCGTTTACGGTATAGAAACAGTTGAAAAAAACGAATCGTTCATTTAACGCTCGTCGTCGCATTCGTGTATTATCGTCGACGCTCGACGTAATGAAATATGGTTCATACGTAAACCTGTTTATCAGTGAACTATAAACTAGTCTATTCGTTTACGCTTTATAAACAGTTGAAAAAAACTGTTCGTTCATTCAACGCCAACCACTACTGTCGACGCAACGAGACCGTTAATCGTCAACGATAGACTAGTTGAAAAAGTAGTCTAATTTTCGACTAGTTTACGCCATACACGCTTAGACGCTCACGTGCGTTAATCGTCGATCAGTAAACGACAACAAGGAAGAATTAAATAATAATATTAACGATTATATTGAAATGAACTTGCCTTTATACTTTTTACAGCCAACTAATAGTAATAAGAATAGAGTAGTTAAGTTAAATTTAATAAACCTGGCGTATTTAAAAGTTCATTTCATTTTATGTAGATACATTTTTTCAATTTTAATATGATCATGTTTTAACACGTAGTTTTTAAATCTATTTTCATCTTAATCTAAATTTCAGAACATTACCTCTTTTACTTTATTGGTTGTAAGTAATAATTGAAAAATAATGAAAACAAACAAAATTTTAATCCAACATAATTTATAATAAACGCAATTAAAAACGTGTATTAACGTCGACGTTTGACGTCCACAAAATATGGTTCATACGTAAACCTGTTTAACAATAAACTATATTATATTAGTCTAAACTCTATTTGTTTACGGTATAAAAACAGTTGAAAAAAACGAATCGTTCATTTAACGCTCGTCGTCGCATTCGTGTATTATCGTCGACGCTCGACGTAATGAAATATGGTTCATACGTAAACCTGTTTATCAGTGAACTATAAACTAGTCTATTCGTTTACGCTTTATAAACAGTTGAAAAAAACTGTTCGTTCATTCAACGCCCACCACTACTACGATTATTACTCCTTGTTGAAGTGCGCTTGAATTGGACCTCGGTTTTGCTTGTGATTTGGTATTGTTGAAGTTGGAAAAATGCCTAATACTTACACTCCCCGTGAATACGCAGAAATGTTTTTTATTTACGGGCTCTGTGATGGGAATGCTCGGCAAGCTGCACGTACATATCGTGAGCGCTATCCAAATCGAGATCGCTATCCCGATCACCGCATTTTTCTTCGGGTCAATAATGCCTACTTAGAAGGTCGTATTCCTGGAGTTGGAAACCGTGAAGGAAGGCCTAGAACAGTGGATGAACGTCAAATACTGGCAGAAGTAGAAGAGGATCCTTCGACTAGCACTCGTCGTATTTCTAGACGCACTGGTGTAGCTAGAAGTACGGTACACCGCATATTGAAACGGAACAACTTACACCCGTATCATGTACAACGAGTTCAAGCGCTGTTACCTGCTGATTATCAGCGACGAATAAATTTCTGCCGAGAGATGCACCAATTTGAAGTGAATTTGTGGGCAGGAATATTAGATGGCAGAATTATCGGTCCTTTTGAATTACCGCCGAGACTTAACGGCGCTGGTTATCTCCAATTTTTGAGACGTGATCTCGGTAATTTGTTAGCAGACGTGCCACAAGAAGTACGCGAGAGAATGTGGTTGCAGCACGACGGTGCACCAGCCCACTATTCACGGCAAATGACAGGATTTTTGAACGTGACGTACCCAAATCGATGGATAGGACGCGGAGGTACAATATCATGGCCGCCACGATCTCCCGACCTGAATCCTTTGGATTATTTTTTATGGGGTTACTTCAAAGAAGCAGTTTATGAAACGAATATTTCTGATGAAAGAGAGTTACGACAAAAATTAAATCATGTTGCTGCATCGATAAAAAATAATGAACGGGCTCGACGAAGTTTATTATTATTATTTAAGGGTGGGGACACCAGCAAGGCCAGACGGGTGATCAGTCCTCATTAACGGGACCATTTCACCCAATTCCCCAGGCTCGCCTCTGGGATTAGATGCGGGGACGGGTTATCATTTGCCCCTCTGGTGTCACCCCCTCAAACCTACGTGTTGATCTACAAAAACTACTTAGCTGCCTTATGGTTAGATATGCTAAATCTTCCTTCTTCAGCTCGTCCGCTCCAAACAGCTCCCATCTTGCGTATGCATATGCTGGGCATTCCGTTATGAAGTGCAGACTGGTCTCTTCTTTCTCTTTGCACTTAGGACATAGAGGATCCTCTGCTAGCTTCATTATTGACAGGTGTCTGTTGAGTGGGCAGTGTCCCGTCAATATTCCCACAACTGTTCTAATGTTGCTCCTATTGAGTTTGAGCAACTCTTTAGTCTTCTTGCTGTCAAGCGTCGAGATGAAGAATTTCGACTGTCTACAGCTCTTCGTGTCATTCCATCTCTGGTTTGTTTCTTTGTTTATTCTCAGGGTTATAACATTTTTTGTTATCCTGTGTGCTATTGGCAGTCTCGGCTCAGGGCCTATGAACGTCTCATCGGCACCTTCTCTCGCCAGTCTGTCTGCTTCTTCATTGCCCGCATTTCCCTCATGTCCAGGTACCCAGGCAACTTCTATCTCAGTCTGGTCTGCTAGATCTTGCAGGGTGTTTTTGCATTCTTTGACCAGTGCTGAGGTAGTCTCCCTCTTGTTGAGGGCCTTCAATGCCGCTTGACTGTCACTGTATATGACTGCCTTCTCAATCCTCTGTGCGCTAGTGATATTTTGTTTAATCATGTTGGCGCATTCTCGTATTGCGAATATCTCCGCTTGGAATACGCTGGAGAATCTGCCTAGATTAAACGATGCTTTCATTTCAGTTGGATGGCTAATATATACGCCAGCCCCTGATAACTTTGTCGATTCCTTCCTGGATCCATCTGTGTAGCCGACCATCGTTGTTTTTGGGTGGTCGATGTTAATGTTCCAGTTATCTCTCGAGCCTATGCTTATCCTGTATTTCTTGTCGAAGATTCTCTCCTTCTTTATCAAATCATTGTTTGATAAAATCATGGATAGATTTTCTTCGTACTGTTTTGCTATTTCGGCGTGACCTTTGTCATAGTGCCCTCCCTTCCATAATTTGTTGCTCTTAAGCTTGAACCATTGTTCAGTCGCTTTCTTTTTGATCGTGAGATCAACTGAGTTGAGGCCGAGTATCATCTCTAGAGCCGCCGTTGGTGTTGTTTTCATGGCGCTCGATATCATGATGCTGGCTAGTCTCTGTACTTTTGTGAATTCTTTCCTGTTCGTTCCTAATTGTGCCTTGTGCCACCACACTAAGGCTCCATGTAGAATTCTTGGTAGTACTATGGCCTTGTAGATCCAATGAACCACATTTGGTTTCATGCCCCAGGTTCTACCTACCGCTCTCCTGCATTGCACAAGGGCACATTTGGATTTTGTGCAGATCTCTTTAACGTGGGCTTTGTAGTTCAGATTTCTATCTAGGATTACTCCCAGATATTTTATTTCATTGACTACCTCTAGATTTTCGTTATCGATTCTCAATGGAATCATGCTATCAATCTTCCTCTTGTTTGTGAATAACACTAGCTTGGTTTTTGCTGGGTTCAGGTTTAGCCCTTTATCCCTGCACCATCGTAGCGCTGTGTCGATTCCTCGCTTCATGATGTCTCTGGTCACGCTCAGTACTTTACCTGTGACCAGAATTAGACCATCATCTGAGTACGCCTGTATGTAAATGTGCATGGCGTTTATCTTTGATACTAATTCGTCTATGAGAATGCACCATAGGAGCGGAGACAGGCATCCTCCTTGCGGAAATCCTCTTCTTGCTCGAATGGTGCATGTCGTTCCCGCTAAGTCAGCTTGTATCGAGCGATGTTTTAACATATTAGTTATCCATCCCGTTATCTGTCCAGATATCCCCTCTCTGTTAAGTGCTTCCACAATGGATTGAGGGGTGGCCTTGTCAAAGGCTACATCGAAGAAGCAGCCAAGGGCATATTCTTTGTTCTCTATAGCTCTTTCAATTCTTATTGCCGCGTTGTGTAATGCCGTATCAATGGATTTCCCTTCCATGTAGGCGTGTTGGTTGGCGTGTAGCGGCATTGAACTCTTTCCTATCCCTGCTCTCATGTGTCTATCTAGTATCTTCTCGAGTGTCTTCAATACAAACGAAGAAAGGCTTATACATCTGAAGGATTTCGCCTCGTTATATGTAACCTTCCCTGGCTTAGGTATGAAGACGGCTTTGACTCTTCTCCAGCTACTGGGGATGTAGTTTGTTGCTAAACTACTCCGGTATATGGTGAGTAGGTCATCTTTGATATACCTAAGGGCGACTTGTAGCATCTTGGGAAAGACGCCATCGGGTCCCGCCGCTTTATACGGTAGGAATGATGAAATGCTCCATGTTAATGCTTCTTCGGTGATAATCAGTTCCGCTTCCGCTTTCGCTTCTGCTAGATTCTCACCGGATGTGACAACCATGTCTTCTTCTGAATAGCTTGTGCTATCCGGGAAGTGTGTGGCCATCATTTCTGCAAGTATTTCTTTGGGTTCCACTACTAGGGTGTCACCTTTCCTTAGGCTTCCTAATTTAAAGGTTTTGTCTTTTGCTAGCGTTTTTACCAGCCTGGCCGCTTCTGGTTGTTTTGTAACGCTTTCGTAGTATGTACTCCACCCGTTTCTGTTTTCTTTGCGGCTCTGGTACTTAAAATTGTTGCGTTCTTCTCTGTATTTCCTCCAGCTTTCGTCGTCGTCCCTGTTCAAGGCGACTCTAAGTGCCCTTCTAGTCCTTTTCCTTGCTTTGTTCAGGGATTTGTTCCACCAGGGTTGTCCCTTCCCAGGTCTTATCTCTTTCTGGGGGCAGGCTTTGAGGTAGGCATCGTTAAGAGCTTTCTCAAGCCTACATGCTTCTTGCTCTATTTCTTCCTTTTCTCCTAATTCTCTTTTACCGGGAATCCACTCTCTCAACGCTAGATCGAACGTATCCCAGTTTGTTTTCCTATTGTTCCTAAATTTTACTACTTCCAGCTGGCAGTCCAGATGGAATGTTATTCTGCGGTGATCTGAGAAAGCATAAGAGGTGTCAACCTTCCAGTCCTTCAACAGGTGGGAGGCATCGCTTGACATTAATGTAATATCAAGAACCTCTTTCCTTGTTCTAGTTACAAACGTGGGTGTGTTGCCTACGTTAATTATTTCTAGGTCAGTGCTAAGAATATATTCAAGTAGTAAATCTCCCTTCTTGTTGCAATCCGTGCTGCCCCACACCTTGTG
This sequence comes from Helleia helle, assembly GCA_963853865.1. NCBI lineage: Eukaryota > Metazoa > Arthropoda > Insecta > Lepidoptera > Lycaenidae > Helleia > Helleia helle. The sequence continues at coordinate 5,159,104 of OY971434.1, forward strand.
ATGGGAGTTGGCATCACAGCCTACAACAACCGGGATACCCATACCTCTATATTTTATCATTGTCTCTTCTATGAGTTGTCCTGGTGGTTCGTAGTCCGTCTCGCTCGGGATGTAGACCGACATGAAGACCATTTTCTTTGTGTTCCCATCTGCCATACATAGTGTGCCTAGTACAGCTGTGAGATCTCTGTAAAATTCAACTTCCATTAGTCCTAGCGCCCTAGCTCTGTTGCTAACATAGATGCATGTTCTGGGGTTGGACTCACCAACACGATGGTAGATAGTTTCACCACCCAGACAGCCGATGCCAACAACACGGCCATTAATTACATATGGTTTTTGTAGCAGGGCGATGTCTATGTTATTTGATACCACAAATCTGCAAAGCTCTGTCATGGCTTCGCGACAATGGTGCAAATTTAACTGAAGTATCTTTATTTTATTTTGTGTTGTGTTTGTATGTGTGTGTGCTTGTGTAGTGTTATTGTGTAGAGTCATTGTGTGTGTAAAAAAAAGGTGTGTGTGCCGCCCGGAACCTAATGCTTCGGGCCCCGCTTCTGATCACCGTCAGTCACACTATGGTGATCTTCAGGTGTCTTCAGCGAGGCGGTCTGCACAGGTCCCAGGTCTGTGTCTGTAATTGCGCTTGGGCCGCTGACGGGCAGGGCTGATCGCAGGAGCTGTGGGGCGCATCTTTTTGCTCCCGAACAGACACAACTGCAATGTCTGCCCTTACCCCCCAGCGACTCCTCTGTGGAGTACTGTGGGTATGTTTGTGTGCTTGTGTCCTGTGTGTGCCCGATGCGTGTTCCAGGGCACACTGTTTGTGACGTCTGGTCCGCCACATTAGACCCGCTACCATGTCCGGTATCGGCCACATCAGGTTTCGCCTGCTGCCTGCTCGTGCGCAGCAATCGGGCCTGAACCTGGGTGGCCTGGTAATTGAGCCAGACATGTCCTAAGTCCTCCTTGAAAATGTCGTTGGGGACCCCCATCACCAGTCTCTCCCCAGCAGGGAGTTTCTCCCTAGAGATAAGGGTCCACTCCGACATCCTCAATTCGGTCTTATACGCGTTCTGCCCCTGCAGAAACTTTGGTGCTCTTAAGTCCACTTTACCGGGCAGCCAGACTGCTACTCTGCTCCGGTTCAGTGGCTTTACCTTTAGTGGGATTCCATTGTACACGCCAAAATCGCATGTCAGGATCCACTCCCTCGCCTCCATCGTGAGCGGTGTCACAAGGAAGAAACCTTCCGACACCAGTCCCGACGTCGCAAAAGCAGTGGATCTCCCCATGTCATCCTGGGTATCCTCCATCTTGGCGAATATGAGGTCCGCCAGCTTATCCCTGATGAGGTCCGCCGCAGCCTCGTCCACCCTAGCGCCATCCTCCCGGTGTACAATGACCGCGAGATCGCTCTGCTCCTTTGCAGAGCAGCGCGGTCCCTCGGTCAGAGCCTCACCTCGGTTTTGTCGCTTGGCCGGGCGCTGCTGCGACCGGCCCTCTTCAGGGTCCGTCCCTTGCCTTTTGATTTTCGGCGGCCTCCTTGACTCCCCCGCCCCAGCGCTCGTCGAGGCTTTCGCCTGAGAGCCCTGCGACGCGGGAGCCAAGCTGGCCTCCTGGATCTGTCTTTTTAGCTTCCGCTTCTCCCGCTTCCACTTACTGCGGCTAATCTGCCAAGTGTTCGGGTCTATGTTGCTACTACTACCTGCACCGCCGGAACCTTGGGCCTCATCCTTTTTAGGGGACGGGGTAGGTGACTCCAGCAGTGCTTCCTCTGAGAACTTCAGTGACGCGTCAAAAGCGTTCGCAAGCGACTCGCTTTCGACGCGTCTGCGCGAACTTGGAAGTTCGACGCCTTCCGTTGAAGGGGTTGGGTTATTTGTGTTTTTTAAAACTTTCTCCATCTTATCCCACGAGTAGCAGGGGAACTAAAAGGTCAGCCCGAGCAGAGCCCCGCTTGCTCGGGTAAGGCCACTTACTACTCCAAGATTGCCATCTCATTGGAGAGACACCGTTTGGAACCAAGCATCCCCTTGGCCACGCATCCCTCGGCACGGTCCGTCTGACACCTTGGATTGGGGGAGAGGAAAGGATGGGTGAGGGATCTAGAGGAAGTGGGTGTAGTGGATATTTATGATGTAGGAGCACGGATGATGGTATAGGGATTCTCCCGCCGTGTTGGAGTGCACTAGCGAGATAGCGTCATTACATTTAGCTACCCGGATCCCAGGGTAGTTGGTGGTGTGCAATGCCTGTTAGTAGATCCGGATATTACCAGGGTGAACGATGGGGACGTAGAAATGACGCTTGGCGGCTAGACATATCTTGCTCAACATTGCACACTTGAGCATATATCGGCCGCCCATCACCCCATCGACGAAGTTTACAAAGAAACTTTATACGAAGATGTTGGTTATGCATAAGAGCTAGAGGAAAGCATTTCGAGCACTTAATGTAAGAAAAAAAAAAGTGTAATAAAAGCTTTTCCATAATTAGCAATGTATTTTTATTTTCTTGCAAAAATGTCCTTTGGTTTTGATAGTAATTAAAATAGGAAAAATACTTATTTGAAACTAGTTACTTTTTTGTAATTGGTATGACATGTAGATGTTTTTAAAATAAAGTTTCACTAGGCTATAATACATTTTTTTTACACCAGCTTAGCTCAAACACCACATAGAGCATCTTGAAATGTAAAAATTGCACTAGTTTTATTTTTTAATTTTCATGCTTATGATAATTACACCTAAATACGATTTTAATTAGAAAGACCTATGTATTATTAACCGCCTAGAATAAAAATAACAAAAAAATAAGTGATAGATTTCGTAAAATTATAAAATGTTTGTACATAGGACGATAATTTCACCTATTTATTAAAAAAAATCATAACTTCAAAGCTATAAGACCTAGAACAATAATTTTTAGTAGTTTTGGTAGATAATAGTTCCCCCTATCACCCACACCCCGTTGGTCCACTACTTACGGGACACCTGTATATTATACAGATTAAGTTTTTAAAAACACACTATAGAAAATCGCCAGAACAGTCCTACTAAGAAAACCACTCCAGAACGGTCCTCCACAAGATTTGCCAACCAATCACAATATTAAAGATCAAGGTTTTATATAACAAACACTATAGAAAACCACTCTGAATGGACAAAACACAAAATAACAATTAATTATTAGCGGGAAACCAAAAAAAAAAACACAACCGCGCGCCTCGATGCTTCTCTGATTCGCTCTAAACATCTCGCCTTTTCCTTAGTTCTCCGGATCCTGTTTTTTTTTGTTCCTTTTGGAATCAGCTAAGAGCAGAGGCCATGCTGCCAATTCTGTCGTGTTAACAATATTTTGTCTGTAATATGAGGACATGGACTACGGTCAAGTATACACGCGCAAACGCATATTTGCACACTTTATTTATAAACTTGTACAAATAAAAAAATTGCGCAAGTATTATCCAACACACGTTACAGTATAATTAACACTTGTTTACAAGTTTAGACTCACGCACGTTTAAACATTTAACCTATATTGAAACCTAACAATAACTAACTCTGACGATAGACACAGAGTTAGTAATTTAAATGCTCCTTGACAATAAGTATTTATATCACGCACAGACTTCATGGACTGTGATAGAAAAAAAACCGGCCAAGTGCTAGTCGGACTCTCGCACGAAGGGTTCCGTACTATTACATAATATACAACATTAGACACTTTAACAAAAAATATGGTTTATGTTTATGAAATTAAATGTTTGTAATATATTTGAGTTGATTGAATGAAAGGTAAATTGCGATATACGATTTATGACGTATTAAAAAAAAACTAATTACTAGATCTCGTTCAAACTAATTTTCGGTGGAAGTTTGCATAGCAATGTACATCATAATATATATTTTTTAGTTTTATCATTCTCTTATTTTAAAAGTTACAAGGGTGGGGGACACACACATTTTTCCACTTTGGAAGTATCTCTCGCGCAAACTATTCGGTTTAGAAAAAAATAGTATTAGAAACCTCAATATCATTTTTGAAGAGCTATCCATAGATACTTTAATTTTTGTTAAAGTGTCTAATTTTGTATATTATGTAATGGTACGGAACCCTTTGTGCGTGAGTCCGACTAGCACTTGGCCGGTTTTTGTATCAATAAAATAAAAATAAAAACCTAACCATGGGACTGCCGATAGAAGTAGAAACTTAGAATTTGGAATTTTAGTTTATCATTAGAAAGTGTTATCATGTATATTATGGTGAAATGTACATATTTCACCATAATATACATGACTTAACATTTTTAGATTCATAAGGAACTCACAGATAATTATTAATCTTATCACTACACATCATCATATTATATTGTCTACAAATAAATATGCCTGTGTATATAAATATAATATAATATTATCTAAGGTTTCCCTTTTTCGTGTTACTAAACACATCGACACAGTACTCAGCAGTGAAGAGCAGCTGACTGGATCTTTCTTGCTCGGGCACTCTCGGCGCGCGGCGCGGCGATCGAGCCTTTCACCTCCAGCGTGACGGATCAGCTTCACTCACAGTCTACAAAAAAGAAAAAAAAATCGCTTCAAAAATATCTATCTACGGTATTAGCATGCAGACCAGACATAATGGAGTGAACGCGTTCAATAACGGCAATAACCGTTCGCATCAGATGTTACATACACATATTTTTAAATACAAACAACATTATACCCTGTTACTTACTACTATTGTACTCCTTGTATCTAGTCCCCGTGGGTATTATAGTTATGCACGAGGTTGCCAAGCGCAAACTCTGACAAGTTTTGGATATGAAATATCGATCCGGACCAAACCGTTAATTTTTGTAACCGAATAAACCAAAGCAAAATTTGACTCAAACCGTTTTGCTACTCGGTTATTCAAATCGAATCGGCCCCGTGCTGGTGAACTCGTGGAGATTCGACTTTAAGCTCGGTTTGAGTTTCCTATGAGATTTGTAAGAGTCGCTAACCTATTATTATAGCAATTTCTTAATCGAAACGTTCGCAACGGATTGAGAAATTTAAATTGATTTGATTTTTGTTTGGTATAATATAATGTACTGGTTCTTGATGGAAATTCATTTTCATAATAATTCTAAAATACACCATAATACCATAATAACACCTGATGATGACTTTGTTGAAACCGGTCGTGTAATTTTATCTTAATTTGTAACGTATATAAAATAAAAGTGGAAAAGTGAAAAAAAGATTTTAGAATGATTATGAAATCAGATACAGTAAAAATAAACAAAAGTCTATTAAATTTCTAAAAATAAAATATAAACATACCGAATTAAAACTATTCATGTATAAATTACAATCGGTCTCAGCTACAATAGGGATGTTGACAGTGTTCATAATATAAATATAATTTTGATGTTAATTGGTAGTTTGTATTTTTTTGTTGTATGTTGTTGTATGTTTATATTGGTAATATGGTGATAGAATTCTGAAAAAAAATACAATATTTTCCCTTATTTTATATGATTAAATTAATATTTTATAAATAAAATGCAACAAAATTTAAAATAAGTCACGTGATAATAAACGGAAATGACGTCACCAGTTCCTATAAATAGCGGAAGCGGAAGAATGTTGACGTACTTTTATACACCATTTTCCGTACGCAGTACATATTGTAAAAACTATTTTTCAGGCGTTTTGACAGTGTACACATACATAGGCACCGTACAACAATTATAAAACTTAGAAGCCATTTTTTATTAACGACAACTAGAATCATTTTATCACTTTTACGATTTTTAACAACATATTACGTCACGTGACAAGGGTTAGCGTTTTGGAACGAAATTTAAATTGCATTATATAAATTATAGTTTAAAAATAAAAACTAAAAAACTATCTATTTTTCAAAAGTGAAGTTAGTATAAAAACTTAGTTACAAGCACCACACTTTTTTACAATAAGTAATATCATTTATTTATTATGTTAACCCATTTAATTCTTCTATTAAAAATTATTTTCAAATTTATAGTTCGGTTTGCTATTAAAGCGTGTTTTTTAGTTTTTATTTTTAAACTATAATTTATTTTTTACTTTTTAGTGTCGATTTTTTTAATTAAAGATTTTATTAATTTAAAGTACTCAACTAATGGCAATCACTTTAGAAATGAGTGAGAGACTAAAAACAACACATGTGATGTAGGTAACTTGCGCGGTATGCCTTCCTAGCATGTGCTATCCTGATTATCCTGATCAGGATATTGGAATAATTTTATCAAATTATTGTATTGTCATCGGTCCTCGATAAATCTACAAAGTTTGAACGAAATCTGGTCGTTAGAAGTGGGTCAAAATAGCGTCCAAAGAAGTCGGTTACAAACAAACATACAAACATACAAACATACAAACATACAGGTGAAGCTAATAAAAAGCGTGTAAAAATGCAGGATTTTATAGGCATTAGACGTATTTAAGCAAAAGTTGATAATATTTAGGCCTCCGTTAGATACTTATAAATGATTTTAAAACATTTCTGAAAAATGTCAACATCTCTATTACGCCAGTATAATAAAATTATCAAAAATATACATAAAGAAAACTATAATCATCAATCAGCCCCACGTATTCTAGGGGGGGGGGAGGGGCGAATCTGTGACAAGACAAAAACTGCCCGGGGTAAACGGAGCAGTCGGCAGAAGTATGACCGTGGATTTCTGTAACATTAGGGGACTTCATAGCAATCTTAACGCTGTCCACTACCACCTCCAGACGGCGAAGCCGCCCCTTCTTTTTTTGACCGAGACTCAGATATCCTCTCCGGCTGATACTTCTTATCTCTCTTGTCCGGGGTACAAATTAGAACACTTTTTTGTACCGCGGGCTGGAGTTTGCGCGTACGTCAGAGAGGATGTCTACTCTCGTCGCCTTGGCAGTCTTGAAGGTAGGGGTAGTAACCTCTAGTAGGGTAACCTCTCCATCCTCTGGTTGCGCATAGACAGCGACGACCATCCCCGCGTCTATGCCTGCCTATATAGGTCCCACAGCGGTAATCACGAAACCGATCGACTCATAGAGCACATCCAAATGGCTACAGATTCCGTACTACAACAGATCCTATCCGCAGAGATCGTGATACTTGGTGATTTCAACGCCCATCACGCCGAGTGGCTCGGCTCACGTACAACCGATCATGCAGGAAGATCTGTTTACGACTTTGCCTCAGCATATGATCGGACACAATTGGTGGTACATAGGCTGCACTAAAAGTATAGGGAATGGAATATTTCCACTGTTCCTGTCATATTAAAATCTTTTTAATTGAAAACTCCTTGGTTTTAAAAATCGAATACTATTTATTTATTTCAAAAAAAATTCTCGGTCTTGTCACAAGGTCTTGTCAAACTTGTTTAGTCGTTGAAAAAATGGAATTGACTCGAGAAAATTCTAGAGCGATGATTTATTATGACTTTCGAAGTGGTTTAACACAAAAACAGTGTGTTGAACGGATGATTTCTGCATTTGGTGATGAAGCCCCATCCAAAACCACAATTTATGGCTGGTTTGCTGAATTTCAACGTGGACGTGTGAAGCTCAGTGATGAACCCCGTCAAGGTCATCCAAAAACTGCATCACCCAAGAAAACGTTGATACTGTGCGTAAGCTGATTGAGGAAGATCTACATGTGACATACCGCGAAATTCAGGCAACTTTAGACATTTGCATGAGTCAAATACAAATAATCTTGCATGAACAATTAGGTGTAAAAAAGTTGTTTTCCCGATGGATACCGCATTTGCTCTGTGAAGAGCAAAAAGCGGCTCGCGTTACTTGGTGCGTCAGAACTCTCGAAAGATTCCACGCAGGATCCTCAAATGCTGTATACAACATCGTATCAGGTGACGAATCCTGGATATACGCGTACGAACCTGAAACAAAAAAACAAGTCACGAGTTTGGGTGTTCAAAAATGAGCTTTAACTCATTTTCAACCAACAAAAATTGTTCGTTCACGGAGTGTTGCAAAAAAAATGGTGGCCACGTTTGTCTCCAAAACCGGCCATATGTTGCGACTATTCGTCTTGAGGGACAAAGAACGGTTATTTCAGAATGGTATGCTAGCATTTGTTTGCCACAGGTCGTTTCTGAACTCCGTAAAGAGAACTGCAACCGCCGCATCATCCTTCATCACGACAATGCGAGTTCTCACACCGCGCACAGAACAAAAGAGTTTTTAGAGCAAGAAAACATAGAATTATTAGACCATCCACCGTACAGCCCCGACCTAAGCCCTAATGATTTCTATACTTTCCCTAAAATAAAGAATAAATTGCGCGGTCAGAGATTTTCATCGCCTGAAGAAGCTGTGGACGCCTACAAAACGGCCATTTTGGAGACCCCAACTTCCGAATGGAATGGTTGCTTCAATGATTGGTTCCATCGTATGGAAAAATGTGTCAAATTTCGCGGAGAATACTTCGAAAAGCAATAAATATATTTTTAAATAGTAATGTTGTGTCACTTCCTTGATTCCCGAAATTTTCAGTGCCGCCCTCGTATCACCAACTCGTATCCCTGATGTGGAAGATCATACGCCTTCACTGTTGGACCTTCTGCTGACCTCTCACCCGGACAGTTACGTGGTTTCCGTGGACGCTCCACTTGGCTCATCGGACCACTGTCTGATCCGGAGTTCTGTGCAGGTTGCACGCCCATCATGGCCACATTTTGCCAGCTGCCGCCATGTTTGGTGCTATAGGTCAGCTGATTGGGATGGAATGCGGTGAATTTGCTTCTCGCTGAAGGATCCAGACATCGTTGCCGATTCTGTTGCCGAGGTAGTGCTGCAAGCCATGAAGCTTTTTATTCCAAGCTCTACAGTGCCTATAGGCGGCAAATCCCAGCCCTGGTTTGGTCAAACCTGTAAGATGGCTACACGCCACAAGCGGTTAAGCTACCGAGCCTGGGCCAATGCATCGAAGTCCCAGGATGTAAAGACAAGCGCATTAAAAAAGGAGTATAACTCTGCCTCCAGGTCCTTCAAAAGAGCTATTGCTGAGGCAAAAGCGGAGTACGTGAACAGAATTGGCGAGAGATTGGTTCGACTTCCTTCGGGAACTCGTGCATTCTGGTCGCTCGCCAAGGCTGTTCAAGGAAATTTCTGTAAGCCATCCCTACCATCTCTGCACATAAGGAACGACTAGTTGCCCCACACCGCGAAGGAGAAGGCCGATCTTCTAGGCTCTCTTTTTGCTTCCAACTCGACTTTGGATGACCAGGGAAAAATACCACCGACGATCCCTCGGTATGATACCTCAACGCCGGAAATAATTTTTCGACAGAGCTCCGTGCGCAAAGCGCTTTTTTCGCCGGACATCCATAAGTCGAGTGGGCCTGACGGCATTCCTCCGTTAGTGCTACGTACTTGTGCTCCTGAGTTGGCACCCGTCCTTACGCGTCTTTTCCGGCACTGTTACTCATTAAGCGTCGTCCCATGCTCGTAGAAGACAGCTTTGGTACACCCGATCCCTAAGAAAGGGGACCGCTCAGACCCGTCCAACTACAGACCAATAGCCATAACTTCCTTGTTCTCAAAGATTATGGAATCCATAATTAACTGCCAGCTCCGGCGGTATTTGGAGGAGCACCATCTGATTTGCGATCGAAAATATGGCTTTCAACGGAATCGTTCAGCTGGTGATCTTCTAATATTCTTAACGCAGCGATGGGCGGAGGTGGTTGAGAGCAAGGGGGAACGCTGGCGGTTAGTTTGGACATAGCGAAGGCCTTTGATCGGGTGTGGCATAAAGCACTTCTAGCGAAGCTACCATCATATGGGCTTCCCGAGAAATTATGTAAGTGGATCACCAGTTTTTTAGCAGACAGGAGCATCAAAGTCGTTGTCGACGGTGCATGCTCGGACCTCTAGTCTGTTAATGCTGGTGTTCCGCAAGGCTGTGTACTATCTCCAACCTTGCTTCTTCTGCATATCAATGATATGCTGCAATCCAGCGGCATTCATTGTTATGCGGACGACAGCACTGGAGATGCATTATACACTGGCCGCTCTAATATTTCTCGGGAACAAGTCGATGAGTGTCGGAACAAACTTGTGTCTGAAATTGAGTCTCTGTTGACCAAAGTCTCGGAATGGGGACGACTTAACCTGGTCCAATTTAACCCCAACAAGACACAAGTTTGCGCGTTTACCGCAACAAAATCACCCTTCGTCGTTCCTCTAGGATTTTAAGGCACTGAGGAATTGTTCGGATTAATACCTGCGGCATAATTCCACCACCGGACATCGCGTAAGAATTCCCAATTTCACCCACACCATCTTGATGTCCGGAAATCCACAACATCTCGATTTTTACGGCATTTCCTGCCTCACACCACAAATATATAATAATAATAATAATAAATCATTTATTTTCAGGCAAATTATGGTGTTCGCAACCGGAGGTTCCAAAAAAAAAACAATTTTATTTAAGATTTTATTGGAATAAAATATAATTACAATTAAACTTAAGACTACTAGCTTTGATCGAAGTTGGATCTAAAGTGAATAAACTTAACATTAAATTGACGGTCCCACTGAGCTGGGGCCGCTGCGATGATCCAGGAACCCTGCGTTGGCATTTCTATTGTACGATTTCTGTTCATAATCGAAGGTGTTGTAATTTCCACAGAAAATGCTTGAATTGTGATTTTAATATAGTCCAGGAGTGTGACTTTAATAATTTCATCTTATCAATATTTTATTTTAATTATACTCCGAGGCCTTATTGAGATTGGCTATAATTCACTAGTACTTAGGATTTTGTACTATGTCCATTCGATATCGGTATAGGTTACATACGTAACACCTTCCGCCTCAGAACAGCAATTATTTGAGGACTTTGAGCGAGAATATTGCTGGTTCAGGATTGGATCCTTTCTGGCTTTCAGAATTTTCAATATGCTCTTCTTGATATGATATTTCAGGACATTCGATTTTCTTGATATTTTTCTTCCGAAGAATCCTGTGCTGAAAGATGATTATAGAGGCAGCTATTGTAACTCCAAGTAATAATCCGTACACTGGCAGAGTTGTGTGGTATACCATTATATCAGGCTTCTCTAATCTGACAGGATGCTGCATAACAATTTTATCTTCTATAGAATGTAGTTTTTCTAGATTTATTGAGTTTAGTTTTATAGTATGCTGTACTTCAACACCTGCATTGGAGTCATAGTAATTTTGCGGTATTTCATTTATTATAAGAGGTTATCCTTTGATCTGATCGTTATCGTTAATTATTGTAAATTCCTCAGTGCGTAATAGACATTTTTGTGGTATTTTTGCAAGATAACTTCCTTGAAGGGTAACAAATTCTCTCTTTGTACAATATAATTCTGTCTTAATCGGTTTTGGAAAGATCAGCGTATAGTATTGGTCGTCAAGCTGCTCGATTGCTTCCCTTTCGAACGAAACCTTGGTAGGCCGGCAAGTCTTATCTATAACCTGATGTGTAATAATTCTTTGGACACAATCTGCATGCTCCTTTGACAAATGATTGGGCTTATTCTCACATAGATATTGATCGTTGAACTTCGGGCATTCAGCCTCTATGTACATGAAAGTTATGCCATTGGTCGCTAGGAATGGATAAGGTGGGATATAAGTTTGGGATAGCTTATTCGGAACTAACGCAATTTTATATAATTCAAATCTATCTGTTGTAACTATTGGGAACTTAAAAGTTATAACTATTTTGTTACCTGTATAGTAATAACCGGACTTTATGATACTATAATATTCTCTTAAATCTGTCTTTACAACTTGCTCGGGACCATAGACTACTTCTAGCTTATGTATTATATTTCTTAAATTACTAATGCCTAACATGCTATGGTGCGTGCTCGATGCACGTACAAATGCTAAAATATCTTCTATTCTACGTAGTTCTATATATATATATGTCTTCAGTATTTTCACTAATTATAACTAATAACTGTGCAAACTTAGCATATTTAAAAAGACTTATTTCTGCTTGAGCATTACTTTCTAAAATTAACCTAAAAGTACTATTTATGCTTTTCTGATTTTCTGCTATCTGTTCTAGTAATATATTATGTTGCGACATCCATTCTTTGTTAAGACTTATATGTTCATTTACTTCTGATAAAATTTGATTTTCGTTATTTTCTAATATTCTAATAGCTTTGTTATATTTTGTATCAGTTGTTCAGCATCTGTTTGGTCTAGATTGCCGGTAATGCTTCTGATTATGGAACCTAGGCCGTCTACGAGACCTCTTTTAAAACGTTGGTTGCTGTCAAGTTCTAGCGTGCTAAGCTGGTTACGAATTTTAATTAGTTTCAAGCCAAGATATTTGATTTGTAGTTCATAGAGAGTATACGTGTCATTACTAAGCTCATTTTCAAATGATAGAAGTTGAGAGTCTATTTTGTCAAGTTGGTCATTAATTGCGGATAAGTCAATGTACTGTAAAAATGAGTGGTAATGATATTGTTTTCTAATGTTTGCGCGAATTTCACTCATTATAATGAAACAATTTTTTACGGATTTTATCGCGGTTTATTAAGATTTTTACAAGCCCGACGTTTCGGATACTTTACAGCAACCATGGTCACGGGAGGACTGAGGTGACAGATGTCCTAATGTTACAAAGTTATTCGAAACTACCCTATGATACATCATTATTTTAATTAGTCCTCTCTACGCAGAAAGTGCTAACTGCATCTTTAATCTGTGGCATATTATGCTTGGTTTTTGATTTAATTATTTTAATAATGGGATCCCAAGCAGGTGGTAAGAGCCAGCCATCTTCTCTATTGAAATTTGGATGTTTTTTAATTTCAATAGCCTCGCGGATCATCCTTGGTTGGAATCGGTGTTCTTTTGCGAGTATCTGTGGTTTATCAAATCTAATATAATGGCGAGCTTTGTCTAGACTATGTTCACAGATTGCAGACTTAGTGTAGCGACGGTGTTTTAAGTCAGCTATATGTTCTTTAACGCGAGTTTTAATTGATCTTTTGGTTTGGCCTATATAAGGGATCTGTGATGAGCAGCACCTGGAGACCGAACTTCAACATGTCAAGCAAGTACTGCGTGACAACAAGCTTCGGGTACCGCGTCTCCGTCACAGTGAACGTGTGAAACCAGCCACCGTCGAGCGAGTACCTGCTGCGCTACCGTTTATGAAAGGCGTCACTGACAAGATTGGCTTCATCCTAAAGCGAGCTTCTATAAAAACTTATTTCAAGCCGCCTAAAAAGATAGGTCAATTCTTACCATCTGTCAAGTGTCATATACCCTTACAAGATGCAGGAGTATACAAGCTTGATTGTGATTGTGGCCTCTCTTATATAGGCCAAACCAAAAGATCAATTAAAACTCGCGTTAAAGAACATATAGCTGACTTAAAACACCGTCGCTACACTAAGTCTGCAATCTGTGAACATAGTCTAGACAAAGCTCGCCATTATATTAGATTTGATAAACCACAGATACTCGCAAAAGAACACCGATTCCAACCAAGGATGATCCGCGAGGCTATTGAAATTAAAAAACATCCAAATTTCAATAGAGAAGATGGCTGGCTCTTACCACCTGCTTGGGATCCCATTATTAAAATAATTAAATCAAAAACCAAGCATAATATGCCACAGATTAAAGATGCAGTTAGCACTTTCTGCGTAGAGAGGACTAATTAAAATAATGATGTATCATAGGGTAGTTTCGAATAACTTTGTAACATTAGGACATCTGTCACCTCAGTCCTCCCGTGACCATGGTTGCTGTAAAGTATCCGAAACGTCGGGCTTGTAAAAATCTTAATAAACCGCGATAAAATCCGTAAAAAATTGTTTCATTATAATGAGTGGTAATGAGTTATGAGTCTAGCTTGTCCACATTTGAAAGGAAGAATCCCAGGTCCATTGTCAAGGCTCTCAAGTCTTATCTCTTGCGCCACTATCATTGTCAGTTGGATGATGATCAGGATTTAGTTTCGAATGGTTTTAATACTTTTGCCTTTTTCTTAATATCCCCTACAATAGTTATACAGATTTACTGATGGAACTTGTTCAATGGTTCTTCGGTTATTGGGATTTCGAGGATAGGATTTTCAGCACTAGTGTGGGCGGAGAGAGTGGAGGAGCTTGCTACAGAAGGTGGCCTTTCTGAAGGATTGGCTACCATAGAACTGGATTCTTCATTATTGATTTCAATTCGCGAGAGTGCGTCTGCATTTAAATTATGTTTCCCTTTTTTATAAATAACCGTAAAATCATACTCACTAAGTTTGAGTCTCCATCTCGTAAGTCGCGAATTTGGCTCTTTAATATTCATTACCCACTGAAGGGGTTTGTGATCATTTAAAACCTTAAATTTACGCCCAAACAGGTAAGGTCTGAAATATTTGAAATAGAAATAGAAATAGAAAAGCTTTATTCGATGCTCATTACACGTCACTGCAGTACAGATAGGACGTATCAAACACAAAAATTTACCTAGTAATAATGATCTATACATGAAAATCTAATACAAAATAAGTAAAATAAAAAACAGACATTTGATATTTTAAATTTGGTGGCCCATACTATTGCTAAGAGCTCCTTTTCAATAGTGCTATAATTTATTTCACTTTAATTAAGAGTACGAGAGGCATAGCAAATCGGTTTATCTGAACCTACTGGTCCTTGACTTAGAATTGCTCCGATTGCTATATTTGAGGCATCTGTGGTGAGAAGGAACTCTTTCGTAAAATCGGGATATTGAAGGATAGGATCATTTGATTGTAAAGTTTTGCATTTTTCGAAACATTCTACATAATTCCGGTCAAGTGTAATTTTGCTATTTTTCTTTAATCACCTCGTCATGGGCTTAGTTATTTGTGCGAAATCCGGTATATTTTTTTTGTAATATCCAATAAGTCCTAAAAATTGTTTGATTTCTTTTTGGGTTTTAGGTAAAGGGTGCTTTTGTACGGCTAATATTTTATCGGGATTAGGCTTGATTCCGTCTTTAGTAATAATGTGTCCTAAATACGCAGTCTCTAATTTTAAAAATTCGGATTTGTCCATTTGGATCTTAAAATTGGACTCACGTAATCTGTGAAATACTTTTTCTAAATTTAAAATGTGTTCTTGTAAAGATGTTGAAAAAACGATTATATCATCAAGGTATACTAGACAAATTTCATTCTGCAAGCCTCTTAGCACGTTGTCCATAACTCGTTGGAAAGTGGACGGTGAATTTTTTAAGCCTATTGGCATACGCAGAAACTCAAAATGCCCATTTTCGACATTAAATGCAGTTTTATGGATGTCGTCAGGGTGCATTTCTACTTGATAAAAGCCTGATGCTAGGTCGAGTGTTGTAAAATACTGACACTTACCTAATTTGTCAAGTACGTCGGTTATATTCGGGATTGGGTATCTATCGTCTATAGTTTTATCATTAAGTTTCCTAAAGTCTATCACTAGTCTCCATTTTTGTTTTCCTGATGCGTCTATTTTTTTTGGGACTACCCAGAGGGGGGAGCTCCACGCAGAATCAGATGGATGTATTATGCCTTGATCTAACATATTAGTTATTTGTTCCCTTAATTCTTGTCGATGGATGTATGGGTATTATTATTATTATTTAAGGGGTGGGGACACCAGCAAGGCCAGACGGGTGATCAGTCCTCATTAACGGGACCATTTCACCCAATTCCCCGGGCTCGCCTCTGGGATTAGATGCGGGGACGGGTTATCATTTGCCCCTCTGGTGTCACCCCCTCAAACCTACGTGTTGATCTACAAAAACTACTTAGCTGCCTTATGGTTAGATATGCTAAATCTTCCTTCTTCAGCTCGTCCGCTCCAAACAGCTCCCATCTTGCGTATGCATATGCTGGGCATTCCGTTATGAAGTGCAGACTGGTCTCTTCTTTCTCTTTGCACTTAGGACATAGAGGGTCCTCTGTTAGCTTCATTATTGACAGGTGTCTGTTGAGTGGGCAGTGTCCCGTCAATATTCCCACAACTGTTCTAATGTTGCTCCTATTGAGTTTGAGCAACTCTTTAGTCTTCTTGCTGTCAAGCGTCGAGATGAAGAATTTCGACTGTCTACAGCTCTTCGTGTCATTCCATCTCTGGTTTGTTTCTTTGTTTATTCTCAGGGTTATAACATTTATTGTTATCCTGTGTGCTATTGGCAGTCTCGGCTCAGGGCCTATGAACGTCTCATCGGCACCTTCTCTCGCCAGTTTGTCTGCTTCTTCATTGCCCGCATTTCCCTCATGTTCAGGTACCCAGGCAACTTCTATCTCAGTCTGGTCTGCTAGATCTTGCAGGGTGTTTTTGCATTCTTTGACCAGTGCTGAGGTAGTCTCCCTCTTACTGAGGGCCTTCAATGCCGCTTGACTGTCACTGTATATGACTGCCTTCTCAATCCTCTGTGCGCTAGTGATATTTTGTTTAATCATGTTGGCGCATTCTCGTATTGCGAATATCTCCGCTTGGAATACGCTGGAGAATCTGCCTAGATTAAACGATGCTTTCATTTCAGTTGGATGGCTAATATATACGCCAGCCCCTGATAACTTTGTCGATTCCTTCCTGGATCCATCTGTGTAGCCGACCATCGTTGTTTTTGGGTGGTCGATGTTAATGTTCCAGTTATCTCTCGAGCCTATGCTTATCCTGTATTTCTTGTCGAAGATTCTCTCCTTCTTTATCAAATCATTGTTTGATAAAATCATGGATAGATTTTCTTCGTACTGTTTTGCTATTTCGGCGTGACCTTTGTCATAGTGCCCTCCCATCCATAATTTGTTGCTCTTAAGCTTGAACCATTGTTCAGTCGCTTTCTTCTTGATCGTGAGATCAACTAGGTTGAGGCCGAGTATCATCTCTAGAGCCGCCGTTGGTGTTGTTTTCATGGCGCTCGATATCATGATGCTGGCTAGTCTCTGTACTTTTGTGAATTCTTTCCTGTTCGTTCCTAATTGTGCCTTGTGCCACCACACTAAGGCTCCATGTAGAATTCTTGGTAGTACTATGGCCTTGTAGATTCAATGAACCACATTTGGTTTCATGCCCCAGGTTCTACCTACCGCTCTCCTGCATTGCACAAGGGCACATTTGGATTTTGTGTAGATCTCTTTAACGTGGGCTTTGTAGTTCAGATTTCTATCTAGGATTACTCCCAGATATTTTATTTCATTGACTACCTCTAGATTTTCGTTATCGATTCTCAATGGAATCATGCTATCAATCTTCCTCTTGTTTGTGAATAACACTAGCTTGGTTTTTGCTGGGTTCAGGTTTAGCCCTTTATCCCTGCACCATCGTAGCGCTGTGTCGATTCCTCGCTTCATGATGTCTCTGGTCACGCTCAGTACTTTACCTGTGACCAGAATTAGACCATCGTCTGAGTACGTCTGTATGTAAATGTGCATGGCGTTTATCTTTGATACTAATTCGTCTATGAGAATGCACCATAGGAGCGGAGACAGGCATCCTCTTCTTGCTCGAATGGTGCATGTTGTTCCCGCTAAGTCAGCTTGTATCGAGCGATGTTTTAACATATTAGTTATCCATCCCGTTATCTGTCCAGATATCCCCTCTCTGTTAAGTGCTTCCACAATGGATTGAGGGGTGGCCTTGTCAAAGGCTACATCGAAGAAGCAGCCAAGGGCATATTCTTTGTTCTCTATAGCTCTTTCAATTCTTATTGCCGCGTTGTGTAATGCCGTATCAATGGATTTCCCTTCCATGTAGGCGTGTTGGTTGGCGTGTAGCGGCATTGAACTCTTTCCTATCCCTGCTCTCATGTGTCTATCTAGTATCTTCTCGAGTGTCTTCAATACAAACGAAGAAAGGCTTATATATCTGAAGGATTTCGCCTCGTTATATGTAACCTTCCCTGGCTTAGGTATGAAGACGGCTTTGACTCTTCTCCAGCTACTGGGGATGTAGTTTGTTGCTAAACTACTCCGGTATATGGTGAGTAGGTCATCTTTGATATACCTAAGGGCGACTTGTAGCATCTTGGGAAAGACGCCATCGGGTCCCGCCGCTTTATACGGTAGGAATGATGAAATGCTCCATGTTAATGCTTCTTCGGTGATAATCAGTTCCGCTTCCGCTTTCGCTTCTGCTAGATTCTCACCGGATGTGACAACCATGTCTTCTTCTGAATAGCTTGTGCTATCCGGGAAGTGTGTGGCCATCATTTCTGCAAGTATTTCTTTGGGTTCCACTACTAGGGTGTCACCTTTCCTTAGGCTTCCTAATTTAAAGGTTTTGTCTTTTGCTAGCGTTTTTACCAGCCTGGCCGCTTCTGGTTGTTTTGTAACGCTTTCGTAGTATGTACTCCACCCGTTTCTGTTTTCTTTGCGGCTCTGGTACTTAAAATTGTTGCGTTCTTCTCTGTATTTCCTCCAGCTTTCGTCGTCGTCCCTGTTCAAGGCGACTCTAAGTGCCCTTCTAGTCCTTTTCCTTGCTTTGTTCAGGGATTTGTTCCACCAGGGTTGTCCCTTCCCAGGTCTTATCTCTTTCTGGGGGCAGGCTTTGAGGTAGGCATCGTTAAGAGCTTTCTCAAGCCTACATGCTTCTTGCTCTATTTCTTCCTTTTCTCCTAATTCTCTTTTACCGGGAATCCACTCTCTCAACGCTAGATCGAACGTATCCCAGTTTGTTTTCCTATTGTTCCTAAATTTTACTACTTCCAGCTGGCAGTCCAGATGGAATGTTATTCTGCGGTGATCTGAGAAAGCATAAGAGGTGTCAACCTTCCAGTCCTTCAACAGATGGGAGGCATCGCTTGACATTAATGTAATATCAAGAACCTCTTTCCTTGTTCTAGTTACAAACGTGGGTGTGTTGCCTACGTTAATTATTTCTAGGTCAGTGCTAAGAATATATTCAAGTAGTAAATCTCCCTTCTTGTTGCAATCCGTGCTGCCCCACACCTTGTGATGGGAGTTGGCATCACAGCCTACAACAACCGGGATACCCATACCTCTATATTTTATCATTGTCTCTTCTATGAGTTGTCCTGGTGGTTCGTAGTCCGTCTCGCTCGGGATGTAGACCGACATGAAGACCATTTTCTTTGTGTTCCCATCTGCCATACATAGTGTGCCTAGTACAGCTGTGAGATCTCTGTAACATTCAACTTCCATTAGTCCTAGCGCCCTAGCTCTGTTGCTAACATAGATGCATGTTCTGGGGTTGGACTCACCAACACGATGGTAGATAGTTTCACCACCCAGACAGCCGATGCCAACAACACGGCCATTAATTACATATGGCTCTTGTAGCAGGGCGATGTCTATGTTATTTGATACCACAAATCTGCAAAGCTCTGTCATGGCTTCGCGACAATGGTGCAAATTTAACTGAAGTATCTTTATTTTATTTTGTGTTGTGTTTGTATGTGTGTGTGCTTGTGTAGTGTTATTGTGTAGAGTCATTGTGTGTGTAAAAAGGTGTGTGTGCCGCCCGGAACCTAATGCTTCGGGCCCCGCTTCTGATCACCGTCAGTCACACTATGGTGATCTTCAGGTGTCTTCAGCGAGGCGGTCTGCACAGGTCCCAGGTCTGTATCTGTAATTGCGCTTGGGCCGCTGACGGGCAGGGCTGATCGCAGGAGCTGTGGGGCGCATCTTTTTGCTCCCGAACAGACACAACCGCAATGTCTGCCCTTACCCCCCAGCGACTCCTCTGTGGAGTACTGTGGGTCTGTTTGTGTGCTTGTGTCCTGTGTGTGCCCGATGCGTGTTCCAGGGCACACTGTTTGTGACGTCTGGTCCGCCACATTAGACCCGCTACCATGTCCGGTATCGGCCACATCAGGTTTCGCCTGCTGCCTGCTCGTGCGCAGCAATCGGGCCTGAACCTGGGTGGCCTGGTAATTGAGCCAGACATGTCCTAAGTCCTCCTTGAAAATGTCGTTGGGGACCCCCATCACCAGTCTCTCCCCAGCAGGGAGTTTCTCCCTAGAGATAAGGGTCCACTCCGACATCTTCAATTCGGTCTTATACGCGTTCTGCCCCTGCAGAAACTTTGGTGCTCTTAAGTCCACTTTACCGGGCAGCCAGACTGCTACTCTGCTCCGGTTCAGTGGCTTTACCTTTAGTGGGATTCCATTGTACACGCCAAAATCGCATGTCAGGATCCACTCCCTCGCCTCCATCGTGAGCGGTGTCACAAGGAAGAAACCTTCCGACACCAGTCCCGACGTCGCAAAAGCAGTGGATCTCCCCATGTCATCCTGGGTATCCTCCATCTTGGCGAATATGAGGTCCGCCAGCTTATCCCTGATGAGGTCCGCCGCAGCCTCGTCCACCCTAGCGCCATCCTCCCGGTGTACAATGACCGCGAGATCGCTCTGCTCCTTTGCAGAGCAGCGCGGTCCCTCGGTCAGAGCCTCACCTCGGTTTTGTCGCTTGGCCGGGCGCTGCTGCGACCGGCTCTCTTCAGGGTCCGTCCCTTGCCTTTTGATTTTCGGCGGCCTCCTTGACTCCCCCGCCCCAGCGCTCGTCGAGGCTTTCGCCTGAGAGCCCTGCGACGCGGGAGCCAAGCTGGCCTCCTGGATCTGTCTTTATAGCTTCCGCTTCTCCCGCTTCCACTTACTGCGGCTAATCTGCCAAGTGTTCGGGTCTTTGTTGTTACTACTACCTGCACCACCGGAACCTTGGGCCTCATCCTTTTTAGGGGACGGGGTAGGTGACTCCAGCAGTGCTTCCTCTGAGAACTTCAGTGACGCGTCAAAAGCGTTCGCGAGCGACTCGCTTTCAACGCGTCTGCGCGAACTTGGAAGTTCGACGCCTTCCGTTGAAGGGGTTGGGTTATTTGTATTTTTTGAATCTTTCTCCATCTTATCCCACGAGTAGCAGGGGAACTAAAAGGTCAGCCCGAGCAGAGCCCCGCTTGCTCGGGTAAGGCCACTTACTATTCCAAGATTGCCATCTCATTGGAGAGACACCGTTTGGAACCAAGCATCCCCTTGGCCACGCATCCCTCGGCACGGTCCGTCTGACACCTTGGATTGGGGGAGAGGAAAGGATGGGTGAGGGATCTAGAGGAAGTGGGTGTAGAGGATATTTATGATGTAGGAGCACGGATGATGGTATAGGGATTCTCCCGCCGTGTTGGAGTGCACTAGCGAGATAGCGTCATTACATTTAGCTACCCGGATCCCAGGGTAGTTGGTGGTGTGCAATGCCTGTTAGTAGATCCGGATATTACCAGGGTGAACGACGGGGACGTAGAAATGACGCTTGGCGGCTAGACATATCTTGCTCAACATTGCACACTTGAGCATATATCAGCCGCCCATCACCCCATGTATGGGTAACGGTAGGTTTTGGTATATACGGGTAGTTCATCAGTCGTCTTAATTTGGTGCTTTATTTTATTGGTGAAGGTAAGTTGTTCTCCTTCAATATAAAATACGTCAGCATATTTTTTACAGAGAGCTTCTAAATTTGCTTTTTCTTCGGCGTTTAGATGGTCTGTACGGAGCCGAGAAAGTACATTACTAATTCTATCTAAATCTTGTTTTGTTTGGTACTCGCATTATAAATTAAATAATTCGACTTTAATATGTGAGTCGAATGTTAGAGTAATGTCTGAGTCAGTTGGATTTTCAACTTCTATAATACCCGTTTGATCTATAATAGATGTTACGCATTCATGTATAATACAATTGCACATAAATTGTTGTGGCACATGGACATCACCGTCGGGTTGATACATAGGTACTACAATAGTTTTTGACGTTTGAGCAGGTATTATTTCTTGAAAACTGGCCTTTCTACATTTGTATAAAGAGAGCGGAATTATTGCGTTATAAGTAATTAATAAGTTACGTTTCAAATCAATTTGAATGCTATCTAATAAATCGAGACCTAATAGTCCGTCAAAATGATTGTAAAATTTATATATAAATAGCTTGATATCCTTATTGTCATTGAATTCCGAAAAATTAGGTATTATCATAGAATGATCATGGATGCTTGTAATACGTGAGTCGTGAATTTGTAACTTCAAATGGATCGAATATTAATGGAACGTTGGGGTAAAAATTTTTTACAGCTTCTGGGCTAATAAATGATTGATTAGCGCCAGTGTCAACCAAAAATTTAAGAGGCGGATTAGCGATCTGTATATAACGTAACTCTCGTTTAGATTGCAAATTGAGTTCTATTTTAATTCGGGATTGTTCCGATCCTTGGAAAAATCCTGCTTATTAGATTTTTGGTTTTGGCTTGTTGAGGGCTGTGGCTCCTCTGGCGTATCGATAGCATTATTATAATAGTAATAATCAGTGTAATTATGGTTATAATGATGTGTTATACGACACACATCATTATAACCATATCAGGAGATGAGTAATTCGGATGGAAATCAGGATAATAATTATTATAGTCATAATATATAGGCATATCGGGGTAATAGTCGTAAGACTCGTTAATGTCTGCAGTCTCATTAAAATTCATCTCGCGTGTTCTAAAATAATTTGAAGGTGGCGGATTACCAGACCTTCTCCAGTCATGTCCTGTCATAGCGGTTTGTGGCAGCTGTTTAGTTACAAAATGACTAACGCCGCTCATCGGCTTAGGGCCTGTGTGAGCAGGGCTTGTGTGAGCAGGGGCAAAAGAATTTTGTTGGCGGTTATAATTAGATGGTGGAGCGCTAAACATCTGTTGTGTGCGAGTAGGCATACGTGGAGAGTAAAAATTTGGCATGTTATATGGAGTGTTAAATATAGGACGTGATTGCGTCATCATCATCGGTCTATTCCAGTTAGGCTGATGATGATTCGATTGCAATGGCTTAAGTGCGGGTGAATTTAACATGTTAGTGGGAAATTTCCACGCTGCGGGTGCCTGTGGGTGTGTACCGGATGATAATAATAATAATAATAATATGCTTTATTTTGTACCATAAAATTATTAACAGGTAACAACAAACTTATTTCTAGGAGTACGCACAAAAATGGCGGTCTTACCGCTTTAAGCGGTCTCTACCAGATAACCATAACAAAAAAAAAAAAAAAATCGCAGCGTGAGAAAAAGGTAGGAGTCGGCACAAGCATTCTTTGTTGAATAAGAAACAAATAATTAAAATATTTTGGTATTTTCTGTTGAATAATACACACAATATAATATATACATATACATACAATATAATACATACTATTAGGTACACGAACGAGATGTAGGTATTGATAATAAGAGTACTTCTATAATATTATAAAATAAATACATCCATACATACATACAGAACACAAATACGTACAAAACAACATAATATATTGAGCTATAGTAATAAATATTGTGATAAAACAGTAAAACACATTGAGAACAACAGTGTATTACAGTGCGGATAGGGCGAGATAGTGGTGTTTAAGGCGTTTTTTGAATATCGCAATTGTTTGAGATCTCTGGACCGATTCGGGTAGAGCATTCCACAGGCGAATAGCAGATACAGTGAAAGAGTATTCAAAGAAAGAAGTTTTATGGACGGGAAATGAAAGGGTTAGTTTATCTGAAGAACGAAGAAAAGACGTATTGTCACCAAGAAAAGAAAACCTTTCCTTTAAATATATATAATAGTTGTAATAATAGTATGTGGCTGTTCCGACGCAATCGTATGGGAAGCCATTTGAGCTTAATACGGTATTCGGAAACATGGTCGTACTTTTTGATTCCGAAAATGAACCGAATGCATAAGTTTTGAAGGCGCTCCAGGACACTAAGGTAGTTCTCGTTTAGGTCACAGAAGGACACATCCGCGTAGTCAAGAATAGGTAAAAGTATAGACTGAGAAAGAGAGATTTTGGTAGGGATAGGGAGAAAGTTACTAAGCCGTCGCAAAGAAGCGACAGCACCAAACATTTTCTTACGCAACTCTTGAATATGTACATGCCACGATAGAGTTTGGTCTAAGTGAATACCCAGACTTTTGACGGTGTTACTTAAAGGTATAGCAGTATCTCCGACAGTAATATTGGGCAGGTTGTTCCATTCGATTTTCGCGATTAATTGACGGCTGCCCATTATAATACACTGCGTCTTCTCCGGGTTTAAGTTCAAACCAAAGTCCTTGCTCTATTTTAGAATGCCGTCCAGATCTTTATTGGTTTGTATAATGGCACTTGAGAGGGAAAACAGTGGAGATTGTCTATAAATCTGCAAATCGTCTGCATACATATGAAAAGGGGAAGATATTTTTTTAGAGAGATCATTAATAAAAATAGAGAAAAGAAGAGGTGATAACACACTTCCTTGGGGAACGCCGGCCGAAATGCTACACCAGGAGGAGTATACACTGTCTAATTTGATACGCTGCCGGCGACCGAGGAGAAAACTATTAAACCAGTCAACTGCCTCAGACGAGATGTTAATGGACTTAAGAAGAAAAAGTAAAACCTCGTGATCTACGGTGTTAAAGGCATTGCTGAAATCTAGCAGTGTTAATATAGTGAGATTCTTGCTATCCATCCCCGAACGAATGTCGTCCGTGATCTTTACAAGGGCAGTAGTCGTGCTATGACCTGGGCGAAAACCTGATTGAAAGGAATTGAGGAGGTGATGTTGATTTAGAAAAGTCAATAATTGCTCCTGAACCATGCGTTCCAATATTTTGGATAAGAACGGTAGAATGGAAATGGGGCGATATTCAGAAAAGGATCGAGGATTGGGTTTTTTGGGTAGTGGTATTAAATATGCGTCTTTCCATAAACTTGGGAAAACACTAGTACTGAGGGAGAAATTGAGGATATTAGTAAGAACAGGAGCAATGATATCGATAATAGGAACTATCATGTCACGGCCAATGCAATCACAACCAACGGCTTTCGAGGAGATGGATACAATCGTCTTTTTCACACCATTGACAGATAATTGACTAAACGAAAACGGAGAAGAATTGGGAGTTGATGACAGAGAAAGATTTTTTAAAGTTTGTGCTTTTAAATACGTGTCAAAAGAGTGTGACGGCGTGGTGAAATGGCGATTTAGTGATTCTAAATCTAAATTGGAAGGGATAATGGTTTTGGGCTCTTTGCCAATGCCTAGAGATTTCAAGAACTTCCAAACTTTAGTCTGGTCTCCGTTTTCAAGTGACGAGTGGATGTAGCGTAGCTGTGCATCGCGACACAAAGTATTGCAGCGATTGCGGATTTTGTTATAAGTTTCCCGATTAGACTCAGTGTATACCTTCCTAAGTTTAGCCTTGGCTTTATTTTTTTTATTGATCATTTCTCGAATCTTATCTGTGAGCCAAGGTGCAGTAAGATGTTTTAGTTTCACGAGTTTCAAGGGCGCATGTTTGTCATAAAGTTGGATAATAAGATTATTAAGAATGGATACTTTTTCGTCCAGTAACGGGACGTTAGAGATCATTGTCCAGTCCATATTTTTAGCATCTGAACGAAGTTTTTCTACATCCATTTTTCGAAAGTTACGTTGCATTAGCAGTTTTGGTTTGTTTTTCGGTGCTCGTAACTTATATGATAAAAAAATTAAATCATGATACGAAAAACCATCAGCTGGACACTGTTCAAAAGTATCGACAAGCAAAGGTGAAGAAGTAATCATGATATCTAAAAGAGAAGGAGACGAGTTTGGACAGTGATGTGTGGCGTTAGTGGGTAGAATATGTAAATTTTAAGAATTGATAATAGAAATGAGTTTTTTAGATCGGGAATCATCTTTGTGCAAACATGTATTAAAGTCTCCCATTAATATTGTATGCTGATAAGAAGGGGTGTAGATTTCCAGAAGTTGGTCGAAAGAGGGAAAATGATGATGATGTCTTTTTATCTCCGTGCTCATTCCTATGTTGCATATTATAAATTACGTTCAACTCTTCCTGAACATATTCTAATGCCTTTTCTATCGTTGCCGGCCTCATGCAACGTATGCGAGAACCTAAAGGCTCTTTTAGACCTCTAATAAATGATTGGAGTGTTAGTTTTCGATATAACTCCCTTTTAGCTTCTATGGTCGTCGGCAATGTCTCGTGTAACGTCACGTATGTAATAATAGTCGCAAAAAGGTTCTGACATCTATCATAGAACTCGACAGCAGTGCTATTCCCCTGATTTAAAAGTGATAAATCGTTGTACAAAGCTGTCTCGTCTCTCTGATCGGCAAAGTTATTTATTAAGGCATTTTTAATACCCTGCCAGCTCTCCGGAATTCCATTCGAATTTATGGTCCGGGCAGCATTGCCTGTTATCCTATTTAATATTCCGTTAATTAGACATAAATTTGTTAATTCTGCATCTGGATCATTCCTAAGGAACCTTAAAACTATTTGATCGCATATACGTATAAATCTAGGTAAAATGTTAGGATTGCCGTCAAATTCCGGCACCGGGCGTAAGGCCTTGAAAATAATATCCGGGTCCATTTCTTTTAATTCGCTACAATTATTTCCTAAACTATTCAATAAATCTAAAGAATTATTACCTAAAGAAACCCTATGTGAATCTAATCCCTGTTGTCGCGCAGTGATCTGTCTTGAAGAGACAGATTTTTCAGCGACTTTCCGAGGGTGAAAAATTTTGGTAAATTAAACTAAAATATTGGAATAAAAGGATACGACACAATAAGCACAATAATTTCAATGTACTCACCGCATACTTTACAGCCCACTGATTGTAGTGTCCGAGTTCTTCTTATCCGGCCGCGACTCAACCAAAGTTCGACTTATAGACAAGGTACTTGGGAGTACGAGCAGCGACCATGCGAGATCGCAGGATAACGATATTTTGTTTCCTTTATTCGCGCGCGCACTGCTTCTATAAATCCTACCGACTGCGCCAATTATGGTGTTCGCAACCGGAGGTTCCAAAAAAAACAATTTTATTTAAGATTTTATTGGAATAAAATATAATTACAATTAAACTTAAGACTACTAGCTTTGATCGAAGTTGGATCTAAAGTGAATAAACTTAACACTAAATTGACGGTCCCACGGAGCTGGGGCCGCTGCGATGATCCAGGAACCCTGCGTTGGCATTTCTATTGTCCGATTTCTGTTCATAATCGAAGGTGTTGTAATTTCCACAGAAAATGCTTGAATTGTGATTTTAATATAGTCCAAGAGTGTGACTTTAATAATTTCATCTTATCAATATTTTATTTTAATTATAGTCCGAGGCCTTATTGAGATTGGCTATAATTCACTGGTACTTAGGATTTTGTACTATGTCCATTCGATATCGGTATAGGTTACATACGTAACAGGCACTATGGCCCATAGATATATGGGCAGCATGGGCGGGGGGGCAGCGAGGAGGGCGCGGGTGGGGGTGCGGTGCAGCTTGATGGACGAGCCGCGGCCCGGCTAGCAGCCGCGTCAGCATGAACGCGTCGAGGTGTCGACACGCTTACACTCTCAGCAACCGCCGGGGCATCGCACTCGATGGCATGCGGTGACGCAACGGAGTCCGCCGATGCAAAACTGCAGACGGAGACATTTTGCGCCCCGCGACGCGTGTTCACGTTCGAGGTCTCTTCAGGTGACCTACTTACCGACGTAGCATTATGTAATGATACTACCTCGGCACGCAGATCTTGAATGGTCCTGTCTGAAACCTCTAACCTGGACTGGACTTCTGTTAGGCTCGATTTCAGGAAGATGATGTCCTTAAGGAGCCAGGTGACGTCGACGTGGTCGAACGTGACGGGGGGCAGCTTGTGCAGCTCCTTCGCCACGAAGCTCGGCACGTCGTCCGGGTCGGTCACCTTTAACAAGGTGACGATGTCCTGGATGCTCTTCTCAGTTCCGTCCCTCCGTCTAGACGGTATCTGGTCGAGTTTGCCCAGCACCTCGTACAGTAGTCGCTTGCCACTGCTTATATCTTCTACTTTGAAGTTAGTCTTACATATTTGTAAGATGCTAACTTCATCCATAGTGTCTATGGCGTTTTGGATAAACGCCAGCAGTTCGTTGGCTATGAGTTGCGAACTCATAGCGACGCGAGCGAGCAGCGGCATATAGCCGCGCTAAACATTAATTTAATAACTCTACGGTGCACTTTATAAGGCACGTCCGTATCCGATGCGCGATGCGACCGAATTATTATGACATATATATATATAACCGATACGACTTAGGGACCTTCAAGAAAAGAGCATACTCATATCTAAAAGGCCGGCTACGCACCTGCTGATCCTCTGGTATAGCGAGCGGGTGTCTGTGGATGTCGCTATTCACTTACCATCAGGTGAACCGACTTTCCGCCCTTTGCCCCCTCTTCTATAAAAAATAATAATAATAATTAACTAGACATAAAATTAAAAAGTCTTCAAAACAATGGAGGATTCCACACCCTGGTAATAAGGCGTTCCTCCCGGGCAGCCGCCATTCCTGCGGGAAGTTTAGTTGTCAATGTTAGGTATAGTTTGTACCCCGTGGTATTACTATAATTTCGTGGCTAATCAGATCTGTTCTGTTCCAAAAAAAGCATTTTCTCAGCAAAAAATAAAAAATATTCTATTCGAAACAGCCACGTTTACTTTTTATACAGGCTTTTAATCTGTTTGGCCACGAATCTATGGATTTACGCACTATTTCCAAGGGAAATTTCGCCACTGCTTGCTCCAATAATTTTTTAAGAGACTCAAAGTCGCCGTGTTGTTTAGAGCAGGCCATGTCCTCTAAAACTGACCATAATTTGAAGTCTGAAGGTTTGAGGTCTGGGCTAGATGAGGGCCAGTCTTCAGCTCTTATAAAGTCCGGAACGTTGGTTTCAAGCCAGGCTTGGATAGTTCGTGCCTTGTCACCAGGTGCAGAGTCCTGCTGGAAAGTCCACGGTATATTTTAAAAAAGTGTATTGCTGAGAGGTTTCACAATATGATTCAAGACTGTATCTTGATACACTTTGGCTAAAGTTTTCACTCCTTTTTCACAAAAATTTAGTTTTGCGACTCCTTGATACGACATGCCCCACCAAACCATCACTGACGCAGGATGATGACCACGTTGTAGCTTTCCGAACACTTGAGCAGCTACTTTAGAACTGTGAGCGTACATCATAAGTATCATTTTGTTTATTGTAGTATTCTTCAATCGTGAATTTTCTTTCATCGGTATAGGGGACATTTCTGTGTCTTTCACCTGCGTATTGCGACAGAAGGCGTTTTGATCGATCCACTCTCTTTAATTGTAAACATTGATTTAGGGCATGTCCTGTATATCGACGATAAGCACCGAGGTCTTGTTTTATAATACGCGACAAAGTCCTAGCGGGAATCTTCATTTCTCGTGATAAGATTTATTGCTTCCTAATGGGGTTTCGACGAATTTTGGCTTTAACAGCCGTTGTAGTTCTAACAGCACGCGGCCGCTTGATCTTTTCCGGTCTTCGACAGACGAAGTGTTGTTGTATCTGTTGATAGTACGATATACCAACTGTATACGGCTGATACCAAGCTTTTGAAGTGTCTGGAATCCACTACGGCTCCATAACCACTTTGTGCAAGGCGATCACTGCAATCCTATTTTCTTTAACACCATATACTATTCCATATTGTAATTTGATAATGAACACAAAAAATATGTGAAATGGCGCAAAATCGAAAGAAGTTTTTAAAATAATACACCTACATGTTCCAAATTCAAAAGAATTAAAAATTTGAAAAAAAGAAAAGTTTTTATGTAAGTAACAGTATTTATGGCCACAGGCCAGACTTGAGTGTTGAGACTAGTTACTAGTTAGTACTTAGTTTGTAGAACTTAGAGAAGGAACGTGTTTTTCTTAAAAATGTTTAATAAATATTTAATAGTCAATATTTATAGCTTCTTCCATACTTACTTATATTTGTATTTTAACATAGTTTGATTCATCATTAATTTTTTCATTCATTCATTCATTCAGTCATTTTTAATGGCCTGTTCCCATGGCCCCCGTAAGGATGGGGCCATGGGGACAGGCCCCATCTGTCCATATGGTAAAGGGTAAAGACAATAGGTACTGGATATAATAGGATTGGATATTATCCAATTTCTCAATTGCATTTTATGATCAAACAATAAAATCATTGAAATCTGATAAAGAAAAACTACTTTTATTCTTAAAATAGCCATTAGCCAGTTCCAGCCGCAAAAAAAATACTTTACAATAACTAGCCACCTTCCTCAAATTAACCTATGCTTTCAAATGTAAAAAGGATTTTGTGAACTCCAGTGGTAGTTCTGGAGATTAGGACATTCCAATTTTTCTACTTTATTGTATTAGTATAATAAACAACGTTTCTGGTGCGGCAGCCGTGAGGCAAAAGCCTAACGGCTGCTCTACGTCCGGTCCACGAGCGGTGAATGCGCCGTAAGCCCAAACCCCTCTTTTTTATGTTAGTTGGATAGGCAAACTGGCAAACGTACCACCTGTAATTAAGTGGTCGACGTCACCCATGAACATAAACTAGTATACCTGGAACGAGCCCAGGCAATTCATTTATGTATTGCCTATCCTGAGACATAAGATGTTAAGTCTCGGTGCCAGTAATTACACTGCCTGTCTTGCCCTTCTCTCCGAAACACAGCAAAGCTGTTTCACGAGAGAAATAAGCAAGATGGTGGTACCCATACAGCCGGGAGCGCGGCACAGCGCTTCCCTCCCACCGGTTCCCATCCTCACCTTTCGTCTGACACAGGTGCTCACCAGGCATGGTTAGTACCTGTGCCGGACGGCCCACAGGGAGCCGGTGACAATGTGTCACGATTGTGGCACGGCGGTGTACTCGGCCCGAGATGGGTGGTGCTGCGTCGAGATCTGACATCAGTCATCGGAGAGGACTTAACTTTGCCGGGCGTCATGCTCGATGACGACGAGTCCTGGACGGCGATGGTCTCCATCTGCGAGGCAGTTATATCCCAGAAGGAGGCTGAGAAGCGTGGCGACGAACGGCGACGCACGGGGGTGCGTGGCATGCGTTACTTAAGAGCGCGCTCTACGCCAACAAAAATTCCGAATTCTCCGCTTTAGTTCTAAAAACGACCACGAGGCGCCACGCGCCAAGCGCCGGTTGCGTTGTAATGCAATCACACAGGCGTCCATGCTCCATTCATAAATCATAATACAACACCAATGTGGAAAATTCAATGTGAAAATTAAATAAGTAATGAGTTTTTTCTATGAATAAGAGAGAAATTACGAAAGTTTAGGCGTGAATCGTAATGTAAGTAGGTACGCAGGCACTCTGTCAGAAAAACAACTATAATGCCAATATAAAACGAAATGTTAAATTTGACTGGCCTGTTCCCTTAGTAGTTCCCTTAATTGTCCTTCAACTTCATCTTCAGATCCCTAATTACAGTCACAATCCATCTAGGTATAAAGTTCTCATTACTACTTCGTTCACATTACCACTTAAATTATTCCGAAACTGATCAGTGATTTGTCACTGACGTAATGTGACAAACCACTGATCAGTTTTGGATTTTTATGGTTGACATTACCACTCAATCCGGTTATATGCTCGATGTTATAATCATAATTTTAGCAACATCGCCAAACTTATAGGACTGACTTCGACAACGACTACAATATAACTTAATAATACTATTATGTATTCTATGACAATTTATAATTTATATTATTTACACGACACTCCAAGTTCGTATCCAAGTAAAATATGTAAGTATTAAATCATCATCACCATCACCATCGTCGTCATCATCATCAGCCTTTATCCGTCCATCGCTTATCCAAGTAAAATATGTAAGTATTTCATCATCATCATCATCATCACCATCATCATTGTCATCATCATTATCATTTCCATCAGCCTTTATCCGCCCTTCACCTATCCAAGTAAAATAATATGTAAGTATATCATCATCATAATCATTATCACCATCATCATCGTCGTCATCATCATCATCTTCATTCTTCATCATCATCAGCCTTTATCCGTCCATCGCTCATCCAAGTAAAATATATCTAAGTATTTCATCATCATCATTATCACCATCATCATCGTCGTCATCATCATCATCGTCATCATCATCATCATCAGCCTTTATCCGTCCATCGCTGAATATAGATAGCTACTGTAAACCGTTGAGGAGTTCCCTCGACTGTCTATGGTCTCCATCATCAGACCTATAGTGGCACTTATAACCTGTATATGCGCAAAGTTTTCATAAATATAAATGAATTAAGTTCAAAAACAAGATAGCTACTGTAAACCGTTGAGGAGATCCCTCGACTGTCTATGGTCTCCATCAACAGACCTGTAGTGGCACTTATAAACCATATGTTTGCAAAGTTCTCATCAATATAAATGAATTAAGTTCAAACACAAGGTAGCTACTGTAAACCGTTGAGGAGATCCCTCGACTGTCTATGGTCTCCATCATCAGACCTATAGTGGCACTTATAACCTGTATATGCGCAAAGTTTTCATAAATATAAATGAATTAAGTTCAAAAACAAGATAGCTACTGTAAACCGTTGAGGAGATCCCTCGACTGTCTATGGTCTCCATCAACAGACCTGTAGTGGCACTTATAAACCATATATTTGCAAAGTTCTCATCAATATAAATGAATTAAGTTCAAACACAAGGTAGCTACTGTAAACCGTTGAGGAGATCCCTCGACTGTCTATGGTCTCCATCATCAGACCTATAGTGGCACTTATAAACCATATGTTTGCAAAGTTCTCATCAATATAAATGAATTAAGTTCAAACACAAGATAGCTACTGTAAACCGTTGAGGAGATCCCTCGACTGTCTATGGTCTTCATCATCAGACCTGTAGTGGCACTTATAACCTGTATATGCGTAAAGTTTTCATAAATATAAATGAATTAAGTTCAAACACGAGATAGCTACTGTAAACCGTTAAGGAGATCCCTCGACTGTCTATGGTCTCCATCATCAGACCTGTAGTGGCATTTATAAACCATATGTTTGCAAAGTTCTCATCAATATAAATGAATTAAGTTCAAACACTAGATAGCTACTGTAAACCGTTGAGGAGTTCCCTCGACTGTCTATGGTCTCCATCATCAGACCTGTGGCAAACAAACAAAACAAAAAAACAAACAAAAAAAGAATTTTTCAAATCGGTTGGTAAATGACGGAGTTATGTTCGAAGGAGTATATCCTCCTTTTTTAAAAGTCGGTTATATTACGTAGTAAATGATAACACAAATGAATAATGATAACGCCCCCCCGCGCGCCCGTTCGAATTCGTCGCGCGCTTCTCCGTATTTTAATAAAATCTATAAAACATATTTTACTAGGAGAAGCGTTGAATGAAACCGGGGTTAAAGAACTTGAGTGACCAAGTAGTTATGTTTATTATGTACCCTATACCACCCTATACTAACGTCATACAGTCTAATTTACAATATTTATTTACACTAGAAACTTAAAAACATTCTGAATAAATAACGTCTTTTTGGTCTGGAAAAGAGCGGCGCGGATCCGACCATTCTGATCGAGCGTTGCTCGACATGTGACCAGTTTCCGTGCATAATTTTTTCATCTATCCGCTTAGTTTAGAGTTGAAAATCGCATGATACTGTTAACGATAAGTTGGCTCTGAGTGGCTCTGAGCTCCAGGTTATAATTTTAATTGATATTTTATTTAATTATTCAAAATATAGGCATGAAATAAAAAAAGGGTTGGGTTACTTTATTAAAACATTAGTCCTAGATATTTAATTAGTAAAAAATAATGTGGTGTTGTCGCTGATAATTTAAATTAATACCGTTTTTTTTTCTATGCGAAGTTTTTATTTTTTTTTACAAAAACCAGATATTTTTTCATATTTCTACTGGGTTAATCGACTTCTACAGAGTTTTTGCCTACCTATATAATTTTTTTTAATCTGAATTATTTGGTTCTTTCCCATTAAAGTATGGGCTTAAAAATAGACCGTTTTTATCAATTTTCTAGTTGGGCGCACTCTTAATGCGCCTCCAGTTATGCGCCTTTGATATGATGGGAACCTGCGCCCAGTATGACACGACGTCGCGCTGCTTAGTAGCGGCCGGGCAGTCCCCCTTACGAGGAATAGTCTTGCCTTCGCCGGGGCCAGACTGTCGCTTAGGTAATCCCATTGAATACAGATCCAGGACCCTCAAAAAGCGGTTGAAGGGGCTCGCAGTGGTTTTAGTTTACGTGTGCTTCCAGGTGCGAGTCCCACATAGGGTTAATAAAAATGCGATAATAAAAAAAAAAATGCTTTTGTAACATTTTTTTGATACAAGGTAGGGTTATTGCGCCGGCTTCGCGACCACCTTCAGTAGGCGACTATTTGACGGACTCAGTTTCTTTAAATCAAGATATTAACATTTTTAGAGGTAACATGATTCAAAAATAAATCTTTAGCGGTTGAAAAAATGATTATTGAATACGAATTTACACAGTTTGAAACAAAGAGTTTAACTCAGCGCCGAAAAAAAAATACTTGGTTAGCGTGATGACTTCATGGAGTTAAGTTGTGTGGTGATTTGACAAAAAAATAGCGCGGCGCGTGACGATACAATTTTTGTCTGTCTGTTTGTTCCGGCTAATCTTGGAAACGGCAGCACCGATTTTGAGGGGCCTTGCACTGGAATATAGCTTTTGTTATAGGCTAACTTAGGCTATAAAAATAATCATCATCAATCCGCGTACGACTGTAAATGTAAGTTACGTATATCAAAATTGTATTAGAATATAAGGTAATATTGTAAGAAAAAACACTTGTAAAATATGGTTTATTTAAATAAAGATGACCGACCAGGAGCACATCCTACGCACCCCCACTCGGTTGCGAGCCGCACGAGTACGTTAAATATACGGCCCGTCGGCCACAAAAATCACTTCGCTCTACGCGACGGGTCAAGAACTAATAGTAGTGCTCTTAGGAGGCTTATTCACTAAATAGTCTTTCATTCAGTCTGAACCAGCGGCCAAGTTATAGTGAAATAGTTAAATAATAAACGACTATACTGCCAGAGCCGTGCGGTATAGTCTACATCGTGGTCCTTCGAGTGTGCCGGATACTGAAGAAAATAGTGAAGACCACATCGTGGTCCTTCGAGTGAGCCGGATAGCTGAAGAAAGTGAAAAAGCCCCTAGAAGAAATCCTGAACGTATATTCTGTTTCAATTGAACCCGTCGGAAGAAATGAACCACTAGAGCGAAGTCAAGAACCCAGAGACGAATCTCTGCCCGAAAAAGAAAAAAGTGTGTCTACAAGAGACGAATCGCTGCCCGAAAGATAAAAAAGTGTCTCCCAGAGACGAATCGCTGCCCAAATTCAGAACGAATCAATCAAGAATTTTAGTAAATATTGATATTGTGCTTATAATAGTTTTATATGTATTACTTGTTAGTGGAAACTTAACTGATTTCTGTACTTTTTTATTATTTCTAACCTATGAGTAATATTATAATTGTTTGTTTCCCAAATATAAATAAATAAATAAAATAAATAAAGATGCCCATAACCAGAAGCAGGAAGTCATACGCAATCCGACCGTCCGCCTCGCCAGCCACGCCCAACACCACACGACGCCACAACCGGGACGTCAGACAACATTGCCACGACGACCAACGCCACGACGACTGACGCCACGACGACCAACAACAGCGGCACCACAGAAGCAACCACCAGTACGGAACAAACAACGACGACTGATCCTCAGCCGAAAGCCCTCCCAGCGCCGAGCGTCTCTCGCTCGAAGGCATCAAGTATAAGAAGAAGGGAACTGGCAAAGGCCCGGGAAGAGCTTCTAGAAAAAGAAGTAGAGTTGGCAGCCGCTAAAGTCACGCGTCTCATAGGAGAAATCGATTACGAAGAAGAAGATGACAACGACACAATACGCAACGAGCGGACGGAAGACTGGGTGCGAAGAAACACACCTGCATTAACCATGGAACCATATGTGAATAATGAAGAACAAGCAATGCCACCACCAGAACCAGAGGCACCAAGTATGAAAGAATGTGCGAAAGAGAGGGCAACATACAACTTCGAACAACAGCGTGCGACAGAGAAGGCAACATACACCGAACCATACTGCGCGAAAGAGACAGCAACAGCCTTCGACTATCAAGAACTTGCCACAGCTATAACACATGCCGCGCGTTCAATACCAAACAATACGAACAGAAACATTGAACTACCAGCGTTCAACGGATCGTCAAGCGAGTGGCTACCATTCAAGACTGCATACGAAGAAATAGAGAACCTGTTAACGGAACAAGAAAACTTAGCAAGACTCCGAAGAAGTCTACGGGGTGCGGCAAGAGACGCGGCGCACTGCTTGTTCGTGGGGTCTACAACATCCAAAGAAGTAATAAAGCTCCTGACCACCAGGTTCGGAAGACCGGACGCCCTATTCATGGCCGAGATGAAGAAGCTGCGCACACTGCCGAGGCTAACCGAAAACCCTAAGGACATCTGTATCTTCGCATCACGAGTATCGAACATCACCGCTACAGTCAAAGCCCTCAACAAACACCACTACCTATACAACGCTGAAGTGGTACGAGGTGTGGTAGAGAAGCTGCCGTCGGCACTGCGATATCGATACTACGACTTCGCAGCGGAACAACCTGAAGACCAGCCTGATCTCATCACACTATCGAAGTTTCTGGAACGCACGGCAGAGAGGTGCGGTAGTTTCGCACCGGCCGAGATAATCGCGGCTGAAGACCGGCGGGAGCCGCCCAATAGAAGAATGCGAAGCTACGCCGCCCAAGAACAACAACAACGCGTCAACCTCGCACCGCAAGTATGTGTATTGTGTCGAAGAGAAGGTCATCGTTTGTCCGCCTGTTATACAATGAAGAATGCTGACGTCCCGACGAGATGGGAATTAGCGAAAAAACACCGCCTATGCTTCCGCTGCCTGAACGTCCGCAAGTACAAACACACCTGCAAGCCGAAACGCTGTGAAGTCAACGGATGTGGTCACCTAAATCACCCGCTGCTACATGTGACACCACCAACGCCGACGCCGACGCAACATAACAACGAAGCCACCACATACACCGCCGAACAGATACCGGTCGCGACCGTCACATCTACGAGGGAAACACAGAAGACTGCCTACCTGAAGATACTACCAGTGCAGCTCGACGGTCCCAAAGGTACCTACCAGACCTATGCTCTCCTGGATGATGGCTCGACGTGCACATTGATCGAAGCAGGAGTGGCAGAACGCATCGGAGCTCGCGGACCTACCGAACCGTTCTTCATAGAGGGCGTGGCTGGCGCACGTGTTGACGCGAATCAATCGAGGCGGGTCACCATCAAAATCAAAGGGCGCAACAGTGAAACACACGAAATATCGGCGAGAACCGTCGATAAACTGAAACTCTCGTCGCAGACAGTATCACAAGAAGTTATCGAGACCTGCATACACCTGCGGGACATAGAAGAAGAAATAACGTATAACCGAGGACAACCTACAGTGCTGGTCGGTCAAGACAACTGGCATCTACTCCTGACACATGCAGTTCGAAGAGGCGAAAAATCGCAACCTATCGCATCACTCACCGATCTGGGGTGGGTGTTACACGGAACAGCGGTGGCAACAAAGAAGATACCGGTACACACCGTCAGCCATGCCACCGCTACATATGAAGATGAAGAACCCATAGAAAAATTAATGAAGGACTTCTCTTCACTTCACACACTCTCTGGACGCGCTCGGAATAGAACCCAGGAGGTCATACAACGATCTTGAGAAACGAGCCATGAAGATATTAGAAGAAAAATTTCATCGCCTGCCGTCGGGGGGATATGAAACGGGACTACTGTGGAAAAGAGACGACATGTGTCCACCGAATAGTTACGACACAGCGTTGCGACGTCTTCATTTAATAGAGAAAAAACTGGATAAAAATGAAGACATGAAGCGTAGATACAATGAACAGATGAACATCCTTATGCAAAATGGATACGCTGAAGTGAACGCCAACCCGAAGAAGTGAACAACACTGGTACCTGCCTCACTTCGCGGTCATCAATCCACAGAAGCCGGAGAAGCTTCGCATCGTTCACGACGCCGCCGCCAAATCACGAGGAACCAGCCTCAATGATATGGCTGTTATCCGGCCCTGACCTACTCCAATCACTGCCCGGAGTACTGATGCGATTTCGTCAAAGGAGGATAGCAGTAACAGCTGACATCAAAGACATGTTTCTCCGAGTGATCATCATCCGAAAAGAAGATCGTGATATGCAACGCTTTCTGTGGAGATGAGATCGACGTGAAGGTCCGCTAACAGAATACCGCATGAAGAGTGTGATCTTCGGTGCCACTTCATCACCATGTACTGCTATCTACGTAAAGAACAAGAACGCTGAAGAATATCGTCAACAGTTTCCCGAAGCCTCGACGGCAATAGTTTCAAACCATTACGTAGACGACTACCTAGCTAGCTTCGACACAGAAGAAGAAGCTATCAAGATATCGAAACAAGTCGACTACATTCATCGTCAAGCCAACTACTGTCTTCAACGCTGGGCATCGAACTCAAGACCGGTACGAATCGAGTTCAACACAAACAACACCGAACATGCATTCAAGTTGGATACAGAGAAGATACTCGGACTAGTGTGGCGACCGGACGAGGACAATCTCAGTTTTAACATCAACACGCATAAAATCCCTCCGAACATAATAAGCGGCGAGAAAATACCGACGAAGAGAGAAGCCCTCAGAACAGTAATGTCCCTCTTCGACCCCTTGGGATTAGCCACACCAGTCACCATACAAGCGAAAAGGATACTTCAAGAAACATGGCGAACAGGAATAGAGTGGGATGAAGAGCTCCCCCCAGCTGAAATAGAAAAATGGCGCAGCTGGATAGAACAAATACAGAAGTTACCAGACTTAGCCATACCGAGAAGCTATCCACACTTCATCACATCCAGGTCGGTCGAGCTGCATACCTTCGTCGACGCAAGTTCATCGGTCTACGCCTGTGCCGCGTACTGGCGAAGCATAGACCACAACAGCGGAGAAGTCCACGTCACGCTGGTAGCCGCCAAGGGAAGAGTCGCGCCCATCAACAAAGTAACATCGATACCACGACTCGAGCTACAGGCCGCCGTGCTGGGATGTCGACTAGCCAGGACCGTCGTAGAAGAACACGACGTGAAGCCAGTCCAACGAGTGTTTTGGTCAGACTCCCGCACTGTACTCACCTGGCTGCGAACCGGACCACGCGCATACAAACCATTCGTCGCACACCGGGTAGCCGAGATATCAGAAGAAACCAAGACCAAAGAATGGAGATGGGTGCCCACCAGCGAGAACGTCGCCGACGATGCCACGCGTGACACGCCGAGACACTTCGACGCGCAACACAGATGGTACCGCGGACCCGACTTCCTGTCCTGAACCTGAAGATCAATGGCCGAACGAGAGGTCAGCTGACACCACAGACGATCACACAGAAGAAGTCGCCATAGAAGAGAAGGTCAACGTCGCCGCGGCCACCACCTGCCTGTCATCAAGTCCGCCTGACCCGATGCGTTTTTTCGAGTTGGTTGAGATTGATGAGAGTTACTGCAAGAGTTCTACTGTTCATCGACGAACTCTGTTCGAGACGAAAAACACGTTGTACAGCCATACGCAAGAGGTATAAGAAAAACGAAGACGCCGACCCGACCTGGAAGCAAATTAAGAACATTAGTATAGCAAAGCCGAAAATTAAATTAATAGAAAAAAACCACGTCACATACCTACCCATCGAGACACACCACATGCACCGTGCCCGCCAGCTGTGGATACGATCGGTGCAAGAAGAATCCTTCCGAGATGAAATAGTATCGCTGCGAAATAGCAAGAACATACCTACATCGAGTCGCCTGATACACTTGTCGTTAATACTCGACAGTGAGAACATAATACGACTACGTTCCCGCATCGCCGTCACCACAGATATTACGAGTGAACAGAGGGAGCCACCGGTAGTCGACGGCAATCATCCCTGGGTGAGACTCTACAACGCCTGGACTCATCGGAAGCTACACCACAGGGGATTCGAAACCACAGCGAATGAGGTACTGCAAAGCATGTGGGTTATACGCCTACGTCACTCCGTACGCAACGAAATCAAGAAATGCATCACGTGCCGCATAAGAAGCGCAAGGCCGGCGCAACCATCGACGGGCAATCACCCGAGAAGCCGACTTGCACATCATCACCGACCGTTCACATTCACCGGCCTTGACTACTTCGGGCCGATGAACGTCACAGTGGGCAGGTCAACGCAGAAGAGATATGGAGTACTCTTCACTTGCCTGACTACACGGGCTGTACACCTTGAGCTCGCCCACAGTCTCATCACCGACTCCGCGGTAATGGTGATCCGCCGCTTCATCGGTCGACGCGGGTGCCCCACCGAACTGTGGTCCGACCAAGGGACCAACCTGAAGGGCGCCGACCACGAGATGCAACATGCAGCGCTAGAAGCTACAGAAGCTTCGGTCCGCTTCATCACCTGGCGCTTCATACCACCCAGCGCACCCTTCATGGAAAGTGCCTGGGAGCGCCTGGTGCGGAGCGTGAAGACCGCCCTCACCGTAACACTACAAGAGCGTGCACCCAAGGAAGAGGTGCTCGCGACTCTCCTGATAGAAGTGGAACACACCGTGAACAGCCGCCCACTCACCCACGTGTCAACCTCAGCGGACCAACCATTTCTTGTTGGGCGGGCCGTCACGCGTGCCGGTGCCGGGTGCCTTCACCGAGGGAGATACTGCCGGGCGTAAGGAATGGCGCGCCAGTCAACGACTGGCTGACGCATTCTGGTGCCGCTGGGTGAAGGAATACCTTCCCGAGCTTCAATACCGGCGGGAGCCCCGTGCGAGAGGAGCTATCAAGCTCCACGATCTGGTGCTCATCGCCGACGGGACCCTACCCCGGAACTCCTGGCCACGAGGTGTGGTCATCGCCACCTATCCCGGTCCTGACGGCGAGGTACGAGCAGTGGATGTGCGGACCAGGAAAGGC
The DNA here is from genome assembly GCA_963853865.1 of Helleia helle. Taxonomy (NCBI): domain Eukaryota; kingdom Metazoa; phylum Arthropoda; class Insecta; order Lepidoptera; family Lycaenidae; genus Helleia; species Helleia helle. The sequence goes on from OY971434.1 coordinate 5,200,110, forward strand.
GTGCTACGGAGGCCGACAAAGAAGCTCGCGATCCTGCCCACGGTGTCTGCAGACGACGCGAACACCGAGTGACTTCAGCTACGAGAGCTGCGGCGGGAGTGTATGTTCGCGATAATGACTAAATAAGTGTATAAATAATAACAATCTGTGATTCGTGAATTAGGTATAAACAATAGAAAGTGATATAAAGACTCACAACCCATATAACTTGTGTAAACTTAAGTGTTGATTATTTTCTTGTTTATTTAATTTATAAAGTAAGTAACGTTATGTTTGAATGTTACGTTTATCAAAATTGTATTAGAATATAAAGTAATATTGTAAGAAAAAACACTTGTAAAATATGGTTTATTTAAATAAAGATGACCGACCAGGAGCACATCCTACGCACCCCCACTCGGTTGCGAGCCGCACGAGTGCGTTAAATATACGGCCCGTCGGCCACAAAAATCACTTCGCTCTACGCATCCGACGGGTCAAGAACTAATAGTAGTGCTCTTGAGAGGCTTATTCACTAAATAGTCTTCCATTCAGTCTGAACTAGCGGCCAAGTTATAGTGAAATAGTTAAATAATAAACGACTATACTGCCAGAGCCGTGCGGTATAGTCTACAATAGTAAACAAAGAATCTATAATAATTATTATTTATATAAATATACTTTATTAGAAGGCAAAATTAAAATTACTTTTAAACCAATTATAATTGTTTTATTGGCATATTTTTAATACTTAAATTATGGTCGTAAACCAGCTCAATGGTCGTAAACTGATGAAAGTGGTTGCTAATCGGAATTTTAGCTATATTTTCAGTTTTTCAGTGTTTTATAATAATTTATGGATGAAAGTACTATATTTTATGTTTTATATCTAAACTAGACTATACTTGGGATCAAGTTACACTAAAACATAGTACATCACATGAAGAGAACATTTTCTTTTACTTATCTAAAGTGGGCAACCCAGCTAACTGGTCGCTAACCGGCAAAATGACCCTACATGGCAATTATGAGAAAATCCTTAGTAACATAATCAAACTGCATTCAGTTTATAAAAGAGAAGGTTGTGAAATAAATGAAAATGTTACATGTACTTTAATTTATTATGTTAATAACAATACACATACATGGTTTATGAAACTTATTTGAAGGCTTAGAAATAAGGGGAAAACAGTATACTTGTAACTTATGTTCACCGTCTGCGTTTCTTTGATTTCTTTTTTAGATTCTTTTTACCTTTTGTCAGTTTAGCAATCTTTCTCTTGTGAAGCCATATAGGAAATTGGCCATTTTGATCTTTCAAAGTTTTTGAACTATATACCTTCTTTTTGCCATTCTCACCAGCTACTTCGACTTTTTCATCATCAGAACTCATTTCTACGTCTTCGTCTTCTACTGGAACTGGTTTTGCCTCTTTTTTGTTTTTCTTGTTTTTACCTATTTGGCCAGCATCAAGAAATATAACCTGCTCTGATTCCATAACCTCACTTTCTGTTACCTTTTCTTCCTCCTTTACACCTAGCATCTTTTTTAATCTTGCTAGTTCCTTTACAGCATATCGCTCTCTTTTAATTGCTCTGCATTTCCTCTTCCATTTACTCCTTATTGATTTCGCCATTATATGTAAAACGTATGTTTATTGCGACGCAAAACAGAAACTACAACACAATCTGTCAAAAACACATTTTCAAAGAATAATAATATATTTTAATTTAATACGAGCTGGATTGTGGATACAAGTTTTTTGCTTAAATTATAGGGATGTTGACAGTATTCATATAAAAATATAATTTTGATGTTAATTGGTAGTTTCTATGATAGAATTCTGAAAAAAATACAATGTTTTCCCTTATTTTTATTTGATTAAATTAATATTTAAGAAATAAAATGTAACAAAATTTAAAATAGGTCACGTCATAATAAACGGAAATGACGTCGCCTGTTCCTATTTAGTGGAAGCGGAAGAATATTGACGTACTTTTATACACTATTTTCCGTACGCAGTTATACATACATATTGTAAAAAATCATTTTCAGGTGTTTTGACAGTGTACACACACATAGGCAACAATTATAAATTAATTTCGTACAACAATTATAAATTATTAACAATTATGAATAAAAAATGGCTTCTAAATAAAATTTAGGAGCCATTTTTTAGTAACGACAACTATACTCGGCGCGGCGAACCTTCTTCCCTATGACACTGACAGTTAATGTCACCATATAACATTGTAGTGGCGTCAACATTAAATTGGGATCACATGGGGCGTCTAAAAATGCCATTTATAAATTTTACGTTGCTTCATACCATTAGTAATGATATTCCGTTGATATTTTTAACAATTCTTAACATTTACAAGAAGTTGGCGATCTGAAATCGATTAATCGAAGAATCGATTCCACGGACCAAATAAATCGAGTTTTTAAATCGATATGTTGTACTGAATCGATTCAGTGAATCGATATTTTACCCTTGAAAATCGATATTCGATTTTTTCTATTCCGGAGAAGTGTAAAATCGACTTATACAATTCATGTGTGTTACCTATAGCGTCGACGTCTGTTAGCTAACAGTAACAAATAAATAAGACAGTCTATAATTGTCTATATAATATCATAAATAACAGACAGCAGATATAACACAACAGGATAATTTATTGTAGTAAAACAATATTATTATTATTGCCGTTATTTGCCATCACTACTGATTATGATTAAATCCCAGTAGACTTGACAGATTGTTGTTTTTAAAAAGCTTAGATAATATGAAGCATTGGGAACTATTAAGCTATAATATTATCTATTTTCTTAACTTTTTAATGTAACAAATACATTTAGAAAATAAATGTCTTCTTTTATACCTGATCTGATATTTTGATATGGTAATAAAAATATTTTTTATTATCGATTTCCCTGGACTGTAAAATCCCTGATTTTACTGATAAGAGATACCAGAGATTGTTTATTATGGTATCATTCTTGTTTTTCATAAAATGAATTTATATTTACATTGTAAATACAAATTTGAAAAAAATCGATTTTTTCGAAATCGATCTTTTAGACCTCGATTTTTTTATGAATCGATTCATCATGTTACGATTCGAATCGATTCAAAAATCGATTTTTTTTTGGAAAGAATCGCCTTCCCTATGAAGAAGCAAGCGCCGGGCGCCGGCCGCCGAGAGATCGCGCGCGTCGCGTCGTAGTGACCGACCAAATAGTGTGGCTATATCTAAAACTGTCCTATAATATTATTATAACATACAATAACAAAATAAATAAATGGGTAACATTCATTTTCATGATAAATTATATACTTATATAGCAAAAACGTGTTTACCGGGTTAAACATTATTAAAAAATAACAAGGTTGGAAACTTTCGTTTTACTTACCTACTTAATCTATGCCAAAAATCTTAAATTAATACAACAACAACATAATGGACATTAAAAATGCACATTATAATATTTTTTAAAACATGTTTACCAACGTGGCTGAATGCAAGCCACGCCTTTGTCTAAAAAAAAAATTATCGACACGACCAAAGACACGACGCATCACTAACACGCTAGGAACAAGTATAATATGGAATTGACATTCGCTTATACCCGAAAGGGACAGGCATATTTTACAGGGATACCACATTCATAGTAACAAGTCTACTTATTTTCTTGAAACAAGTGAATTAAAAATAATTAAAAACTGGTAAAGGTTTATAGATAACTATAAGCATTAGCCCTAACCAAACCTTTTTCCGGATTATCGAAAATATTATGTAATGACTAATAACAAACCGCTAAAAACATAAATAATAAAAAAGAAGGCTATATACGTCTTAATATGTATGATCTATAGTACATAGCCTTTAAGGATAGCAATAAACATATTTGTTTTGCGGCATATTTGACAAACTGTTCGCGAGTGAGAATGTTTGTATGGCATTCAAATTTAGTCGATAATTTTTTGTTGGGCACATCCTTGTTGTGCCCAACAAACAAAGGGTGATATTCTGACAAAGACAAAAGAAAGTGTCTATGTCTCTGTCACTCTTGGATTTTTCGTATGTTGTTATCTCGTTCTAATACGGTATTATTATTAGCTTGTCAAATCTATTGATACTTGATCTTAGCTAACACGAACTGTAAACTAGTGCGGTGTGCACTAGTTTACACATTCGTGTTCGCCATTCGCCTCCTCATTCGCGGAAACGTTCGCGGAAACATTCGTATATACGAATGCCGTCGCGAACTCGGAACTACTGTTCACACATTCGCGAGGTGAATCATTCTCAAAGACTAAAGAGTATATAAATTATAAACACTCGTGTCTACTCACTACGTTACCTGTGATCATTCTGGCATTCGTACATACGTAGTATTCTCTATATAGTTTGTGCATTCGTACGCGAACATGGAAGACGTGGAAATAATGGTGGTTTGCGCGCTATATCTATTGAGCTTATACAATAATTTAGATATTCTGCGTAATTCCCCTACAAACATACATGTACAAACAAAATTATAAACTTTATTTGTTTATAATATTAGTATAGTGTATATAGTGTGGTGTAGATATTATTTATTCATGTATATAATAGTTCATAATATATATTTTATATTCATAATCATCATCATCAGCCTCTATCCGTCCACAGCTCAACATAGGCCAACCTCAATGAACGCCTAGACTTTTTATATTATATTATTTTATACTATAAGCAGACAAAGCCCGTGGCTTCGCTCGGGTTTACTTAGATTTACGGATGTATAGGTACGGATTGAGAAAATTATTTTATTAATAATAATGGTTGTTTATTGTACTGTATGTATGATAATACTAGAACAAATAAAGTTATCCCATATATAACTATCCCAATGAATACAATAGGCATCGAGCATTTATCCAGATAGAGTAGTAATGTGAACCATACAATTCCGAAGCCGGTCAGTGATTTGTCACTGAAGATTATTTCTATAGTCAATGTCGCTCCGTGTTAACGTATAATTTTAAAAGTGAAAGAGATTTTTAAAAAAAGAAAATCAAGCGAAGAATTAAAATATCTTTTCAGGGTATGGTAGACTGCGTTATTTAACTATTAATTGTCTTAATTACGTGAATTAGTCTTAGTAGGGACTAAACTTTACTTTGAGAATGCTTTTATCCGTCACCGCCGTTTCACTCGCGTTTTCAGGATAAAACTATACTGTCACCGTATCTGCGTCTCTATATATATATTTTTTTATAGCATAGGAGAAATGATATTATAATAAGTACAGATATGTTATACACTTACAAAACAACAGAAAAATGTGTTCCGCGCAGAGCAGCAGCAGCTCACATACACACTATTCATTCATTTTACATTGGAAAGGGATAGCTTGATAGAAACAATAAGAAAAAAAGTGACAGCTAGATGTTGTCAATTGCGCGTGAATGTAAACAAACATGAATCACCGCACGTTGGCATCATAGATAATTTAACGAGACATAAGGTACAAACCGCGTGTACAGTAGCTGGGGTTTGTGCCTATAAAAACTAATAAACACTACTAAAGATCAGTAGATAAGAATTAAAACACGATTTAAAAAGAAGTGATTGCTACAGATTCTACTGCTTTTTTTCCAATCCGATTCATTTCTTTGTTTCCGAACACTTGCGATCCATTCTTGAAGCAGGGTCTCATTGGTTGGAAACCTTTACGAAGAAAAGACGGTAAATAATGAAATCGCTGTTGTTACATCGTAAACTAATATAATATACGATTCTGACTTGAAACTTGTTAAATATGGTAATTAAAATTATAAATAGATTTATTATTACACTATCTGTGATATATTATGATAATGCTAAGCTATTTATATTTCCTTTTCCCACTCCTGACATGTTTAATGTATAATTAAGTACCTATATCAAACAAAATTATTAAATAAAGAAAACTTAGAAAAAGGAAACAGCTCTTGGGTATCGTTACCCCAGAGACGAATTTATTGCCTAATAATTCGCATCTGTACTTTTATTCTATGTCCGGAGTGCATGCGTCCTTGTCGTCCTTACGACAAAAATGTATTTCCCATCTCTTTCTCTCTTTTCTAACCACCAAATATCATATTATTAGGAAAATTATTGAAATATATTAATAAATCGAAGTATATTGCATACTTACATGTGGTATGAGATCCCTTGTGTTTTATTTACTTTCGTATCATAATTGGTACATTTTCTGAATACACACGATGGCATTTTGACGGCAATATAGTAACAGCGCGCAACGTATCACTCGTCGCGATGCGTGACGCAGACTAAAGGCAAAATGTCCCAATTAGGACATTTTTGAGTCTTCACGATTACGCGCTCATAACATATCTGTACTTATTATAATATCATTGCATAGGAGGGCAAACGAACAGTCGAAGCTTTAGACTACCGACGCCCATACACATCTGCACAAACAGATGCAGATGTGTTGCACGGGTGCAATGCTGATACTAAAAATACTACAGAATGTCTTTATATTATGTCTACAACTAGTTAGCTCAAAAAATGTGTTTATTTACAACATCACATTAGAAACCTCTAAAATTATCAGTGTTTATCTACCTACTATATTATGCATGTATATACATATTATTATAAACCTTCCTCTTGAATCACTCTATCTATTAAAAAAGCTGCATGAAAATCTGTTGCGTAGTTTTAAAGAACTAAGCATATATAGAGACAGACAGACGGGAAGCGACTTTGTTTACTATGTAATAATAACAAAATACTATAAGTATCTACCCTTGTTAACTTCGATTTACAGACTTATACGGACTGATGATGATAATTTTTCACCTTTTTGTAGATCTCTAAAAGAGGTATATACCATCATAAAGATATTTTTGTTAAATCAAATTATTTAAAAAAAAATGTCTTAATATACGTAAAAACGTTTGTTAGTGATTGATGGATTGTTGATAAAACGATATTTAGTTATACTAAACTTAAACTTCCATCCATTCAATTTTGTCTATACATACTGTTAGGTCGGGCGCTAGCTGTTCACTGAAGGCAGGCGAATGTGTAAACAGTTGGTTCGTGTTCGCCATTCGTGCCCTTTGATCGCGGCCAAAAAACCGCTCCCAACGCAAACTCACGAATCACGAGTTGAATCACGACAATAACGACGTCATTCGCCTCGTGGTTCGCGCGAATGTGTAAACGCGGCACTAACTCACGAACCCGTAGGCGAATGACGAGGCGAATGACGAACACGCATGTGTAAACAGTCAGTTCGTTGTTCGCCTCGTGATTCGCCTCGCGGTTCGCGCGAATGTGTAAATGCGGCATCATAGGGATCAAGGTTCGCCGCGCCGAGTATAGAATCATTTTATCATTTTTACGATGTTTCACAACTGCATATGACGTCTCTTGACAAGTGTTAGCGTTTTGGAGCGAAATTTAAAATGCATTATAAAATGTCTACCGGTGGGAGGGAAGCGCTGTGCCGCGCTCCCGACTGCATGGGTACCACCATCTTGCTTGTTTCTCCCGTGAAACAGCTTTGCGTGTTTCGAAGAGAAGGGCAAGACAGGCAGTGTAATTACGGGCACCGAGACTTAACATCTTATGTCTCAGGATAGGCAAAACATAAATGAGTTGCCTGGGCTCGTTCCAGGTAAACTAGTTTATGTTCATGGGCGACGTCGACCACTTACCATCAACTAACATAAAAAAAAATGCAATACTAAGATCAAGTATCAATAGATTTGACAAGCTAATAATAATACCGTATTGGAACGAGATAACAACATACGAAAAACTCCAAGAGTGACAGAGACATAGACACTTTCTTTTGTCTTTGTCAGAATATCACTCTTTGTTTGTTGGCACAACAATGATGTTTGTTATTTTTGTTTGTTGTACTTTGTTATTAGTCATTACATAATATTTTCGATAATCCGGAAAAATGCAGCTGTCTAAAATTACAATAAATGTTTGGTTAGGGCTAATGCTTATAGTTATCTATTAACCTTTACCAGTTTTTTTTATTATTTTTAAATACACTTGTTTCAAGAAAATAAGTAGACTTGTTATTATGAATGTGGTATCCCTGTAAAATATGCCTGTCCCTTTCGGGTATACGCGAATGTCAATTCCATATGATACCTAGTTCCTAGATGCAAGATTTTATAGGCATTAGACGTATTTAAGCAAAAGTTAATAATATTTAGGCCTCTAATAGATATTTATAAGTGATCTATAAACATTTATGAAAAATGTCAACATCCCTATTGCTTAAATAATAAATTGTAGCTTTAATGTTGCCAAGCACTCTCAAGTAGCTCAAATGTACATAGTATTTCTCAAAAATATAAATAATTTATCTTAAATACTCTCGTATATTCTGGTCAGTAAGATTGATATTTTGCTATTCATCATCTAAATCATCTGCCGAAAAAGTTAAATTCTATAGATATGCGCATTGCGCATAAAATTTTGCGCTGACAGAAATTCAATTCTTAATTGTCACATTTTGTCACTTGTCATCTGTCATTTTTCAATTCGTTTGCAAAATAATTTTTCATAAAAATTGACTCCAAATTGTGTATTTGCTATTTTGAGATTTCGAGAATATATTGGAGGATATTGTGATGCCGTGGTTTTTGAATTGGATGCCATCCAAGACGTATCAACAGTGATTTGTTTATATTTTAAAGTAGCTTTGTAAGCGTAACGCTATGTGCAGATCCTTTGTTTTAAGATACTCGTAGTGTCTCAAAAATAAACGCTGTGTTTGGGTGTGGAGCAAATATTTATTATTTAATCCGCAAAATGGGCTCAATGCAAGTTGACTGTGATGCACTGGATGATAGTGGTTGTGTTCAAGATGGTAAGTTTAAATTTTTTTTAAAATATATTTAAACGAGCAGTAATAATATTATGTTTATAATCATATTAAAATCGGTATATGTCTCATTTATATATTTTTTATTTAAGTAAAATTTTATATTTAAAAACAGATTTATTTTTGGCTTTGTTACTAAGTACCTTAAATATTTTTTTGTTAATTATTAACAATTAGTCTATGTCATATAAAATGTTTCTGTGGTTAAATTATTCCTTTGTCCCTGGAGTTTTTTTGGAGGTCAGAGGAAAGTAGTTTCAAAATAAAATAAAAGCTGAGTCTTTTATTGAAAACATTCTTTTGTATTTTTTCTTTTTTATGTCACTTGTTGTATCTCTATAATCCTATCCACTTGGGTAAGTTTTGTTTACTAAACCAAAATTGTCATTATATTCCTGCACCTTGATTCTATATATTTCCCTAAGTTTTTGTTCTGAATATACACTCAAGTAGTCTTGAAATCAATTTGAAATAATAATGTTTAAATGTGATTATACATTTAGAATAGTTTGTAAAAAAGTAGTAGTTGTTAAAGTTTTAAAAACTCTTTTTGTAATGTTCTTTTAATTGTTTATTTAAAGCCTTATATTAAATAAAACTTTTGGATGTACTAAGCAGAATAGTTACTCTGCTTAACTACTGGGTTGGTTGGAAAACCTGATAGATTTTTATTATTAATAAATACTAGTCTTAAAAAATAATTAAATTATCAACACTTGTAATTTGTATTCCTTGAATAGATCTTCTTTGATTAAAATCATATTACCACTTATGATATTGTCATGCTGTTTTTCTTACCTTTTTCTACAAGATTTTATTATTATGCAAGATAATTTAAATATTGTTTGGGGTTATTATTATTATTATATTATTTATTTGGATAGATGTTTATTGTTCTAATTAGTGAACATGTAAATATCAGATGTCTTGGCCTTCAAAGGCCTGGAAATAAAAAAACGAACATTTAATTATGGAATTATTTGACATAAAGTAGGATTCCATTAAAATTAAATGTTAAAATGTGAATTGCTTCTAGATCCTGTCTTGCAGAAGTCTGTGATGGACCTTGATGATCAAGTTGGTCTTTTGGACCTATCGGATGATGTACTTCTATATATCCTGAGACATTGTTCACCGAGAGATTTAAAGGCACTAGGATTGTAAGTATTTTTAAACTTCATACATTATTCTTTGGTAAATTTTCGAGTTGAAAATTTTGTGATAAATTATTAATTAGCACAAAATTACCCCTGTACATACTAAATGTTTTTTTAATAAGAAGTAGTGCCATGCTGCTTTGCAACCAAATTGGGCCGGCATGACATTCTCTCAATTCTCGCTCACATAACACCGGCATCAAGTGACAGCTATGCTGTCGCGTTTCGTGCGGTCTGTGAGTTTCCGGTTGTCCATTAGGACGGGATGGGGGATTGGGAAAAGGAGGGCAACGCATATGCAACTTTTGGTTGTGCAGATGTCTATGGGCGTTGGTAGTCACTATAAGGCTCCCGACTGCTTGGTTGCCTTATGATATAAAAAAAATGAGTGCAAAGGATCATTTGAGAGATATCTGTAGAATTCTATGAATTTGTGAAAGAAATGACAGATTGTTCTTTTCATTTTTCCTGTTCCTTTTTTTTTTACAGTTCTTTTTGTTACTTTTCTGTAGCTCCTGTTCTCGTCTTGGTCGGTTGGTGCGTGAAAGATCTCTTTGGCGACAAGTAGATGCCAGATCGGAGCAGTGCAGTCGGGCTAGGCTGTGCTGGCATTTGCAGCACACCCTCCATTCTGACACCAGGACATTGTTGCTGTCTGGATATGCCAAAGTTGCTGCTGGGTAAGCTTGTTGCCTTATAGGTCGTTTAAGTTGCCCATACTAGACCACTAAACTAGATTTACATACTGAAAAAAGCTGAGATGTTTGTTTGAAAGTTTTCCTGCATTACATTTCTTTTGAACTTGATTCTTATAATTATAATTAATTGTAATCGAAAATATATGTCTGTAGTATACATTATTGGCATTTTTTGGTAAACTTTCGGAATTAAAATTTTGTAATAAATTATTTATTAGCACAAAATTACCCCTGTCCATACTAAATTTTTTTTAGTAAGAGGTAGTGCCATGCTGCTTTGTAACCGAAATGGGCCGGCATGACCGGGGTGGTAACTCTCGCTCACACACCGGCATCAAGTGACAGCTATGCTGTCGCGTTTCGTGCGATTATTGTAATCGAAAATATATGTCTGTAGGTGCCTTGGTCTGGCAAACATTACCAGGAAGGAGGCGGAAGATGAGAAACAGAATTACACACGAAGTGCTGGACCCAACGACGGAGACTTGGTTGTATATGGTAAGTGATAGTTAATAAATCTGGCAAAAGATGCCATTAAAGTGTGTAAACATTTCTATTAAAGTAGAAAAGGTACTATTAGCTAAATTATATGAGCCATAATTAAGAATTAATATTATTATTAATAGAATTAAATGATTTCTTAAATTTGCGACGATCTGGAAAAGTAAGGTAACCAGTTTATCTCTAATTAATTAATTAATTACCTTGAATGTTAGACGGTAGGTTTGTAACAAGAAAACCTACCGAATAATAAAAAATATAAGGAAAAAATATTTTAAAACTAAAATTTTTAGGTGTGACTAGATTAACTCAGATTTTTTTTTCTGACGGAAGTAACGCTTAGTATTCTTTAGTGTGTGCAGATAGCTTCAAAAATAGAAACTTGCATTGTTCATGAGTATTTGTTATATACTCAACACTTCTTGATTTATTCGCCAACTAGTGGCGAAGATTATAATAAATTGGGATTATTTATTTCTAACTTTTTCAAACCAATAAAATAAAAGAAAAAATCAAGAACCTGATAATGATTTGACTAAACTTACCTAAGTGTTCATAAAAACGTAAAACGTTATAATTATTTTAAGCCGCTAGTGTGGTTTCCATATAATATCATATACTAATAATAATCCATGTCAGCTTGTGTATTACATAATTAGTTTGAAGATATCTAGTTTGTCCAGTCTATTCTTAAAGGAGTTCAATGATGGTGCAGTGATGACATTTACAGGGAGTCTGTTCCAGGTTGTCACCACTCTATTAGGTAGAAAATGCTTCTTAGGTATTGTGGTGGACCAATCACCGCCACATTCGTGAATCACGCTGTCGAAGTTACACAGTTCATCGCTATACATACAACAGCTGAATTAATAGCAAGAGGGGCTTCATCATCTCGCTTGGTCGGAGGTCTCCCTTTGTGGCTTCCCATAATATATACCCATAGTATTTTTTATATGCATGTTGGCATAATTTTAAGTGGTGTCTTCGCAAGTGCCCATTAGAGTTAAAGGTGTTACAGTTTCTGGAAAACATGTAAAAAAATTATATTTATGTATTGTGTGTTTCTGTATATTTTATTTTGCATGTGTATTTATGTACTTGATCGTGTCTTTGCCATCAGATGTCCAACATGTTCGAGTTCCGGTGTTCGTGGAGAGACATCGGGGAAGATGCTTCTTTAATGGCCAGCGCTCGTCGCACTTAGCTAGGTAATCTTTATAATGTCTATTGAAATTCTATTACAGTAAAAATATCTTTGAGCAGAAACTTACTAATAGCAACGGCCAACGAGCGTTTACTGTACTGACATAAACGTACCGATTCGACCGATTCATCGATTCACGGATTTCTCCATATCAATTTTTGTACACCAATGTTAAGGTTGAACAAGTCGACGGCGCGAACTCTAACTAAATGAATGCTATCTCACCTGACAGTGCGCAAACGTGTGCTAGAATGAAATGCACAATGATTAATTCCTCAAATGTCCTTTTAGCAAAACAGTTATTATAGAAAAACTATTAAGTGTATATTTTTAAAATAAATTTATTTCAACTTTTGAATAACTAAACTATGTCTGTACCTGGCTTTAGTTTTGAGCTTTCGTGTTCCGCACAGACTACTTAGATATATACTGGTGTTCCGTATACTATTTATTTTCGCCCAAAGTTGGGTTAAAATCAGTGTTGCAATACGAAAGTTTAGAAGCTTGTATTTTTTCAATGTATATCGTTTTTACGATTTTGGATACATACAGACATATATAGTGACGAGATCAATTTATATTATACGTTGACCATCAAAAATGTTTGAACATTGTAGTAATTACTGTTCTGCGTTTGTATGGAAAGATGAGCGACCTGGGTAACCTATAAGGCTGTTTCTAAAAAAAATGCTCCCGTATATTGTATTGTAGGACCGTGTTTACATTTGCACTGTCAATCGAGAACCGATTATTAAAATCAAAATTATAAATTATAAAATAAGCCACAAATCACAATGCTTTTAAAATGGTGGTAGCAACGGAGAATGGTATTTTTGTCAATACTTAAGGTTTTAACGTTTCTTACAGAATTGCTATTACAGGGTGCTTCATACTTCAGCTCAGCATTGTCACTTATCATAGATACAAGTTTAGGATTAAACTTTTATTTTTACTTTATTACTACAATTTAAACTTTTTTAGAGAGAGTTTTCTCCTCCAGACCTAATAGCAATTGTTAAAATTATTTGCAGGTTCCGCGGGTCCCCGACGTGGCCGACCAACGAAAAAAACGGGCGCGCGGGCCCAGCGGAGGGTTGCCGAGGGCCGCAGTTCACGCTGTCACGCGCGCTGCTGCGCCGCCTCGCCGCCGGCTGCGGACGGCTCACGCACCTCGCGCTCGAGTACTGCAACATCGACTGTCACGTCGTGAGTGTTGGGATACAGAAAAAAACACCGACCAGTCACAGGGACTGCCGATAGAAGTTAAACCAAAACAATTAAATTCAAATACCTATAATACAGGCTGGATAAGATTATGGCAACCTATACAATTTAAACGGCGCACAAAATGGCCGTATGACATGGACATTTCAGTGTGTTTAACGATTGGTTATGTAAATAAATATTGCATAATCTTATATAAGTAAGTCAAACGTCATAAAAACGTCAAATAGCGTCTCGTACCGGTGTCGCGAGTCCAGAGATTTTATCTCATCTGAAAATGTGGGAACCGCGCTAAAAGAAGTTTACACTTCAAAAACAGACATACATTTTTTTTCTCATTGAACGATAAATATCTTATATTATTAAAACACGCTTTAAAAGCTCAAACTAAAAAGTAAATTAACAATTTTGTAAAGATTATTTGTAACATTTTTTTCCCAAAATGTGTGTAAATGAATGTAATATGTTTTTGTGTTGTAGACTAACTTGCAGCAGTTTCCGCGGACGCTGACGAAGCTGTCGCTGCGGGGATCCAAGTGCTTCAATATGACCATAGACAAGTCGTTCCTGTTTAAGATTCAGGATTACCTGCCTGTGTTAGCGGTGAGTGTTGTTTTAGGATTTGGTGGAAAATATACAACTTGGTTATAAAAAGTATACAATAAGCATTATTAAAAAAACACAGAACTAGCTAGAAAGGTGGAAGATTGATATAAAATTTTTTGCCAAAAATTTGTCATGTAATTGTTATTTATTTTATTTATTTAATGGATACACCAACAAGGAACAAACATTGTTAAAAGCTAAAATTGTACAAAATGTTACATTTTTTACAATTGTACAAAATGTAACAAGTTGATTATATCTAAATGCTGCCTTAATTATGTTATAATGTTCAAACAGTTTAAATTTTTTCATCCATGAATTTATCTCAATTTCACCGATTGAACAATTTAGTGTTTCCAAAATATGCAACACTACGTCTAAATATTCAACAAGGGCTTGCAACTATTTGACGCTATCTGTCAAATATAAGGAAATATGACATATGTCATTGATCGATCGGCATCTGGTTCAAATGCTGTGATCAAACAACAATAATTAATAATAAAACATCCTTGGATAATTATTATTAATAGAAATGAAACAAGCTAGGGAAACTACTTGTAAGAACACGACATTGGAATACACCACAACAAAGCCCGGAATAACTTGAACAGACAATAAAATTAACACGAGTGACGCCATTTGTAAAAAATGACATTTAATAAGTACCTGGAAGGCGCCATCTTCATGTAAAATTGCTAACAAGTGAAAAACTTAAAATAGATTTTTATTCTTTGCTTGAAATTTCGTTTGATAAACTAATTTATTTAATTTTAAAATAATTTATTTAATTTTAAAATAATTTGTTTAATTTATGGTATACTGTACAAGACCAGACCTAAAAAGGACCGCCTCCTTTGTATTATTTCTTGTCACTGAAAGACATTGATTGCATTTTATCATTTTGAGTGCAAAGTTTTTTTTTAACGACAATACAGTACAATGTTTTATCTGTATGCCCGACTTTTTATGTCAGGTGTTTCTTGCCAGTTTTTTCATGTCAAGTGTTTCTTGTCCCTGTTTTCAAGTGCCAATTTGTCCGATTCAGTCCCTGGACGTGTCGGAGTGCGAGTGGATGGACCCGGCGACGCTGCTGCCGCTCAGCAAGCTGGAGACGCTGCAGGAGCTCATCATGAGGGACTGCCCCAAGCTCGCTGAGTTCGTCGCCTACGCCTCGCTCACATCCAGATACGGATTTAAGTCTTTAAAGGTACCTATTTTTTTTAAATGTTTGTTGGATAGGCAAACTGGCAAACGTGCCACCTGATGGTAAGTGGTCGACGTCGCCCATGTACATAAACTAGTATACCTGGAACGAGCCCAGGCAACTCTGTGGTTTGTTAACATATTTTTTTCTTGAAAATATATATATATATATATATATATATATAATGATATACCTTCCTTAAATTAAATTGGAAAACTTTTTTTGATGCTCGTTTAAACATACAAACTAAGCTTAATGTTATATTAGTATAAATTCCTTTATATTGTCGCGTTTACCACACACACGTTCTCTCATCGTCATCAGTATCGAACTTTTGTCGTCTGTTGGACGTAGGACTCATTCAATGAACGCCAATCTGCCGATTTTCCTCATTTAACGGCCCTGCATGGGGGTCGACCCATCCACTTGGCGATTGATTAGCCTCCACTCTAAAGTTATAGCCTATCGTTTCTTATTCTTTTTTATTTTCCTTCTTATTCATATTGCTTATCAAAATTTACGCGAATTTCACACATTATAATGAAACAATTTTATTTTTTATCGTGCTGCATGTTGTATATCTCTCCGCGGTCGGACCCTCAATCGGATCGCGACTCCCACCATGCATGTCCTTGTGTGTTTAATTATGAGCATTTTATTCTTTCCCCAGTCCTTAGATCTACGTGGCTCTCCCATTGGCGACTCCGAGGCATCAGCGCTGGGCTGGCTGCCCAAGTTGGAGAAGCTGTGGTTGAGCGCCGCGAGGAAGAGGCAGCCGCCGCGGCACCTGCACTACACGGACGACGAGCGCGCCGAGCACCGCGAGCTCGACGACTGGGAGAAGGAGGTGGGTGGAGTGGAGTAGAGTGGAGAATAGGAAAAAGAAAAAGGAGAATAGAGTAGAGATTAAAAAACTAATTATTCCAGTATAATCAACAAATGTCTTTTCAGGAATCGCATGTACCTAGATAGTTTTAGAAAAAATTGGAGATGCGCTCGCAAAAATTACAAAACTCATAAACTACTTAAAACTGAATAAAATGATGTTAGTTTTTTCTAATATTACAAATACAAAATCTTTTTTTAGATTTCAAATATTTCAAATCTAAATACATATCTTTTTTTCAGTTTTTAATTGTTTATAACTTTTGTAATTTTTGCGAGCGTATTTTCCAATTTTTCAAAAACTATCTACATGCGTTCCGAATCGAACAATATCTCAACCATATTTTTATGAGGCGCAGAAACAGTTTTTACCTAAAAGGCACTCGTTGACTCGACTATATCCACTGTACTGTAAACCAATATTCATACTGTTAATAACAACATGTTAAAATGACTATATATTTAAGAACATAATATTGAATGATCTGTCACCCTTTCTTCAATTCACTGATAAAAATGGAAAAACTCAACTTCAATGTATGAATGAATCATTGTTTTAGGAGCCGGAGTACTTTAAATCGAAATGGAGTCCCGAAGACACGGAGGGCAGCGAGGAGTCATCCCACAGATCCGTTCAATCGACTAGGTATGAGTGTAGCTATTATCGCTTTACTATAAATATATGTGTTTAAAAATATGTCACTTTAATGATTTTAATAACAGACAAGAGTATTAACTTTAATAGCTTATAACGTGTACAAAATAAAAACTGATAGTATTTGTTTTGATCACCAGTTCTGCATTTTCATCAAGTAGCACGAGAAACGAAGACAGCACCGGTGACTCTCAAGCCAGCAGCGAATACTTACCACCGAAGAAGAGGAAGAGGTACAATGAGGTAGTTATTGGACAGCGTACAGAGTCTATTGACGCGAGAGACGGCGAGAAGTACATACACACTCTAGAAATAAAGGTCACCATCGATGATGAGGGAGAGCCCAGAGAAAAGGGAGCAGGAGAAGTTGCTGATGGTAAAAAGGGGAAAACGGACAAAAAAGAAAACGACAGCAAGGACGAAACAGAAAAAGAACCAACAAAAGAAGAAAGCACAAAGAAAGAAGTCCCAAAAGAAGATGCAAGTCCAAAGATAGCGGAGAGTCCAAAGAAAGAAGAGAAGGTTAAACAAGGTGAAACAGGCGATGCAGAAAGTGGGAACCCAAGCGATGTTGGTGCGAGCACGTCGAAAGGGGCGGGAACGTCGAAGTCCGACAAAACCGAAGGCTACGTTTGTTTCCGTCAAAACCGGAATCCAATTTACGTCAACTTCAAGAAAACTCCCACAGAAAACGACGAAACCGAAACCGACGATGATTTGGACGAAAGCAACGCCGAAGAACCGACGGACAACCAAGATAAAGAATCGAAGCCGAGTACGTCAAAAGAATCGGACAAGTACGTCTGTTTTAGGAAGAATCGCGATCCGGTGTACGTGAACTGTTCTCCAGAAACTTCTAGACAGAACGTAAACTATCAGATCGAACCGCGCCACCACGTTTTGTACGTGAACTTTGGCCCGCAACCGAGCACGTACAGATTCGCTCGGGACGATAACGAACAACTGAGACTCGACTTCAGATCGTCCCATATTAATCCAAGCTCTCTAGTCACAGATTTCGCGATCCGAAGATTCGGACGTGCGGACGGGGAAGACGTCAACATATTTAACTTGGGTCACAATGACGCCGGTGTCAATGAAGGTCATAACTTCAGACCAGATCGGTCCAACCTCCGTTTTCTATCCGTTACAGGATATAGAAATATTACTGACCGAAGCCTAGAACATTTGGCGACCTCTGCCCCGTTTTTGACAGAAATAGACTTCACCGAGACCAGTATTACTGAACGGGGTGCTGAGAATTTCAGGATTCTCCGACCTGACTGCGAGTTGAAGTACAGTCAGTTTGTGGATAGAGAAGAGAAGAAGAAAAAGAAAGATGAAGAATGTGTCACAGAGTTCTTCCTTTAAATTGTTTGAAGGTAATAATTGTCAGGTTAAAAAATATATATTTAATTTAATGTAAGGGCAACATTGTGCAATACAATTTGTGTTGCCCTATAGATAAAATTGTCATGAAGTAAGCAATCTATGAACGGAAAGATGTGACATCAAAAATATATGATGTAAATGTGGCCGCTCAAGCTGCAGCTCAATATTTCTTGGAAGGGATTGGAAGATATAACGTCATTTGAATCCGCAAACCTTAGTGTTGTTTTAAAGTAAAAAAAAAACTAAATTAATTTAAGGCTGTGTGATTGGCCATCCATGAACCATCCCTATAGCGACTTTATGTCTATACAAAACGTAATTTTGAATACTATTTATTGTCTATGAGATTTAATAACGCTTGCTAAAAGTGATCCAAACTTGATTTCAACTAAAAAGATATTGTAAAGAGGTTTACGGATTAAACTGATGAAATGAACAGGTTTCAAAAATAATCGCTAAATGTGTAAATAATAAGTGCAAATTATAATTTATAAACGTGACCAACTTACATATTACGGAAACTCGGTGTTAAAATATGTTTTCAAGACTGGCTGTTAGATCACATATTTGCTAATCTCAGTAGAAATATAAAATAGATTTGTGTAGGCTATGTAAACTAAAAGTCTAGTATTTTGCTCAACCTCATTCACTGAAGAGAAAATTTATTGGTGAGCTGTGATTGGAACACGACGAAATAAAAAACCGGGCAAGTACGAGTTGGACTGGCGCACGGAGGGTTCCGTACCATTAAATATTATATACAGAATTTTTTCATTATATATTAGACACTTTTAGCCCTCCCTTAAATATTTATTTTATTTTTAAAGTTAATATATAACTAAATGTTCTGTGAATATATTTTCAGTCGTCTACCTGTTGCCGTTATTAATATTGAAAATAAAACGGCAAAAAATCACTTTCGTTGTATGGCCTCCCTTAAATAGGGATTTTATTCTGTTTTTTGTTATTTTTGTTATAGCGGTAATAGAAATACATCATCTGTGAAAATTTCAACTGTCTTACCTGTTACGGTAACGGTACGGACAGACAGACAGATGGACGGACAGAGTATTGGTAATAGCGTTTTACCCTAAAAATTGTTTAAATCGTAAAGGTGAAAAAACCTAACCAGTCATAGGGACTGCTGATAGAAGTGAAAACACAGCAACACAGCACTCAGCAGTGACAATCAGTTGACTGTATCTTTCTCGCTCGGGCACACTCGACGGTCCCGAGTTTACCCGATCGAGCCTTTCACCTCCGAGCATGACGGATCAGCCTCACTCACAGCCTACAAAAATGTGTGTGCGGTGCGCCGAAAGAAATTTTTTCTTCGAAAATATTAAAAAGGCGCGAATAAAATATAAATGAAGGATGAAAACAAAATGTCCGCTAGTCTTGAAAACGATATACAAAAATGTCCACTATAAACAGGTTTATGCAATTCTATTTAATCGTCTATAATGTGTATATCCTGAAGATTTCTTTTTCGAAACTATAAATATTTTAAATTATTTAGCCGTATTACTATTAGATGTATCGGATACTCGAATACTGTAATGTAGTTTTAACTGTCTTGAACAGTTCCCTGATAACGTAGTTTGAAATAAATTCTGCGAAATTTGGTTAATAAACTGTATAACGTATAAAAAAAACTTGAAGTTTATATGACTAACAATATAATTAATACAAGCTGTTGGCTGCGCGGTACAATCAGATCTGTTGTAAATCGTAGTTATAAGTTACCATCGACCATACAACTGTAATAGAGCGGTAATGTGATGTTTTGTTTGAAAACAAGTTGCGACAAATTTGTGCTGCGACGCTGCCCCGGTTCTGCTCTCTGATTGGACTGATGGCCATTGATGGATGATTGGCCGATGGGACGTACATACTGATCACGGGTTAGTTGAATCACTGACCAATTCTGACCAAACTGAATTCAAAGAAACAACTAACTGTGAGCCATCGATGGTTATAGTTACAATTGACAATAGATCTGTTTGAAGTTATAACTTATAACGAGATTATATTATGTCAGCATAATATGACCTATTTCCTTACCTTTAAACGTAGCAGCTTACTGTGGAAATATCGCGTAGAAAGATTTTTTAAAATTGACCTTTGTTGGCCATTTGGCCTTTGTCAGAAAGGCCAAGAAGTTTTTAGTTCAATAAGTTGCCAGGGACTGTTGCAAGCCACACTTGTCAGTACAATGCATGGTATATATTTTTGCATTGGTACTGTTTAGATTTGTTTTTGAGTATATAGAGGTAAGTCGGTAGGCGGTCTTACCGAACGCTAGCCTTTCTTTAGATGTGATTTTAGTCCGGGTTGTGAATATCTGAAGCAAAGTGTGTAAAGTCCAAAAATTGGAATTTTAAAAATTGGGGAATGAATGATGGAAATTTTTGCATGTTTTAGTACCTATATATTATACTTATATTTATTTCGCGTATAGATGTTGTCCTTATTCGGTCGTGACTCTTGGGTTCGAATTTATATCAAACTAGCTGTTCCTCGCAGCTTCGCCCGCGTTAACTTAGATTTACAGCCGTACCCGGATTGATGATGATTATTTTTATAGCCTACGTTACTCCTTATAACATCAGCTATCTGCCAGTGAAAGTCCTATCAAAATCGGCCCAGCTGTTTCAGAGATTAGCTGGAACAAACAGACAGACAGGCGGACACACAGACAAAAATTGTAAAAAAAGGCTATTTTGGTATATGTACCGTGTACATACATCCATATGCATTTAATAAAAAGCGGTTATTTTAATATTACAAACAGACACTCCAATTTTATTTATCTGTATAGGTTATATTCAAATAAAAAAAACATTAATCTATAGAAAAGTCAGACCAATTTTACAGTTTTGTCAACACTACTTTTACAGCTTGGCAAAAAAGAGTATGGAAAAAATGAGGGCGCCACTTTCACTTAGGTCTCATCATAATATGGAAAATCAGTAAGATAATTTAATCAAATCGTTAAAAATTAATGTGAAAAACTAAGCTTTACTCAAAATCTAGTATTTGTCGGTCAAGTATTGTCAACATCATAGGTTTCCATTTAGTAAAATATTTAGTTCCACCTGTCACCACGTCATACTCTTTTTTGCCAAGCTGTATGTAGTTTGGTTTTTTAAATTGATTCGAACCCAGAATCAAATGAACGCCCCAATTCTATATAATTTAATTCTTTAAGGTCTATATTTTCTATAATTTGTGAATTTAAAGCTTTATCTAGAAATATATTATTCGTCGATGCCTACTTGTTTTATTAAAAAAAACCGACATATAGCACTCTCTTCTCTTCTACAACATAACTTACGCAACATAGTTTACGGTTAACTTAAATCAACTGACAGAAGCACCTGAAGCATCCCAGCATTATTGCCAAAACTTGCGAACATAAGCATCGCATGTGCAATATGACTAATATGCCAAAGCATATCGAATATCTGTTATAATTCGTCTATCACCATTTTTTTTCCTTTTACGCCGGGAAATGCTCTGAGGCATCCCACTGGGGAGAGGGGGACTCCTAAGACGGGTATGTGGGACTCGCCGAGTCCAAAAGATGGTAAGTGGACGCAGCTCTAATAAGTGGAAGCAGAGTGCCACCAATGCCGCCTTTGGTGAGGTGCCCCGGATCTATTGAGCAAACAGCTGCCACCTCGACGGGTAGTCAGTCCCTCAAGGGACCGACGCCATCTCCACAGAGGGGTTGTCCCGCACCGCAGAACAAATCCCAACGTCATGATTGTACAACGGGGTGAGGTCCCCATTCTCGCCCCTTGTCCCCTCTTATAAGAGGGGTACAAAGAGCAGCCCCCTCGGTTCACTTGGCTTCGCCCAAGGTGCTGGGTTCACCTTAGGCTACTGAGCCCCACCGCCACGACAAGGCTTGAACTGTGGTGGGGAGGTGTATCACCATGAGCCAGACCTGTTATAACAAGTCAATATAGACAAAAAAAAGTCTTTGGGGTCGGCGTGCTGGGTCACCCCGGTCACCCCAAAACATGAATGAATACAAATGAGAATGATTTGTCGTCAGTGTTGCCAATATTCTAATATTTTCCGAAAGAATAAGGGCCACAAAAGTTTTTGCTGTTGGGGTAGGTACAAAAATCTACTGCCCGGGGGCTCGCAAGAATCTACTGCCCGGAGCCTCGCAAGAATTACTGCCCGGGGCCGCGCAAAAATATGCTGCCCGGGGCTCGTAAGAAGGCCTTCACAAGGCCGGACAATATGTTCTGTCTGGAAAACCGAGTTGTTGTGGATTTCGTGTCGTGGCGATCGTGTGGGTGACATTTGGAATTTTAACGCGATTTCCGGTGGTGGAATTCTGCTGAAGGTATTAGTTCGAACAATTTCTCAGAACACTCCCCGTGGTAGATGCGGTAGAAGATGCAGAGTGATATGGGATAGTATGGTGAAAGCTCCAAAGAGAGTTCTCTGACCGAGCGAGAAGGTATGCTCGGTCAGACCGAAGCCCACTTGTTATTATTTCAGCTGTTGTATGTATAGCGCCGAGCTGTGTAACTTCGATAGAGCGATTCAAGAGCGGAACCAAAACAGCACTTGAAGGTGTCGCATGATTTCAGGTTAGATATATCTACTACTGCAAGTTCGATCCAGTGCTCCCATGCTTTGGATTGTGTATCAGCATTCTATTCATCAGCTCGACTAACGTCTCCTCCTTGACAATTTCCTTTCGTCTTCGTCCTAAAACGTCCTTTCAATGAATGTCAAGACGACTGACTAGCATCCAACCTGGACCCGCTACGACTGTGCTAACTGCGCCTTATCCCAACTAATTGGAAGTCGATCGACTCGTATAACTACTACACAAGTCATTACACTGCAGTATTATCGCCACAATTAAATTGCAGCCCATTCTATGCAGCGATAAACTATAATAGACCAATTAGTATTACTAGGTCGGTAACAGATTGTTCAGTTGTGTCACTGTTGGCAGTATGAATGTTATACCTCTGCTTGTTTTTTTAAATATTTATAGTGTTTTTTGTGCCTACCCACCCGTAAGTTTTCATCATGTCGATGTAACAACAGATAAGAATAAAACACCTATAGAATATGACATCCCATAGAATATGGTTATAATTTGTCAAACCTTTGAACCAAGTTTCTCGCGGTAGCGGCTGTAAGTGGATGCGAGTTGCCGCGCAAATCAACTGGAACATTGGAATGTTCTCGATGTTGTAACTTAGTTACGGGGGCTGGAGCCCCACTTTCTTTTTTTGTTGGGACCGAAGATTGTGAAGGGGGCAAGTGCGCTGGACAGTCTCGAACCTCGGGTATGGCAACGTTTGGTGCATATATTTCGGGCGGATCATATTACCGCGAGAAATAAGGCCCAGCTGTCCTCGGCGCAGCAGGTCATCACAGTTAGATTGATTCGGGGGTATAGTACGGTAAGGTGGGTGGCAGCCACTGCCCTGGTCGATGACCCCCCGTGGGAACTCGTGGCGGAGGTTCATTATACGGGATCCTGCGAGTTCGCTGACTAAGGCAGAAATCATTAATACGAAGGGACTGGACCTGGCGCGGCAGTCGTATGGCCTCGCCTAATGGATACTACTTGAGTATCCATTAGGCGAGGCTCCCGCGGGAGGCTATGACCGCGAAAATATGCCGCGATACACAACTTACCGTGAATTTCCGAGGTAACCCCGTAATTCGCTACTCGGCGCTAAAGATCTTAAAATTAGTTGGCATACTGCTCAATCCAAAATTATACAGAAAGGAAACAAACATTGTTTAATTGATTTTTTTAATTATTATATACTTACTCCGCTGGCTCAACGACCCGATCTTGGCCTCCGATATTAGATGGCGCCACCGTGCCCTGTCTTGTGCGATCACCTCCCAGTTTACGGCACCCGGGGCATATGTGCCCTGGGTGCCGGTCTTTCATCACTTCGTCCTCCCAACGGTATTTGGGTCGGCCAGCTGGTCGGCGGCCACAGGGCTGTCCCTCATAGGCCACTCTCACCTCCCCTATCAGCTGGCATTCTCTCGAGATCAAGCCACCGGAGTCTAGCGGAGTAATTCTCCTATAACGTTAGGCTCAGATACCATATCTTCAAGTTCCTGGTTTATTTTCCGTATTCTCCAGCTGCCATCTTTCCTCTTCACTGGCCCCAGAATTCGAAATATTCTTCGCTCGGCAACAAGAAGCTTATGAATCGGTCTGATGACAGTCTTGTAGACGTGTATTTTAGTTTTCCGGACCCATAATATTGGACACTAACACTTTTTGGAGAGCCGCTGCACATCTAAAAGCATACAAAATATACAAATAATACTAGTGTAACAAATAGTACATGAAAATATTATTTACATGTATAGCCTGATTAGAAATATAGTATAAACCCTGCATTAGTGTCGCCACTGTATCTTTTATACGGTAACACATAGTATAGTCCATACAGAAATTAGTTCCGAAATTTTCCGCAATATGGCGAGGGTTTATATTTTTCTGGTCACGCTATACGGGCTATTATCACAGTGTAAATACATAATTTGATTATATCTATATATATGTATGTGCTATTATCATAACATTTACCATTACAGATCGGTGATGATGTTCTACCAGGAAGTGTTCTGTTACCAGCCACAAGACGTGGAAGATATCTAGCCAACATTGTTAGAAGACAGGCTGTGGTACGACTATTTTCTATTTCTATAAAGAGAATGTCAATTATTTCTTAAGTGAGCCATCTGCTCACTTAGTGTACCGATTGAGCTTAAAGGCCATCAGGCCGAAAAGTCTAGCCCTTCCGAAAAAAAAAAAAATAGAATGTCAGGACCTTAATAATAATTATACACATACATACTCCATTATATAATACTAGTTTACTGTTTATTTATTTCACACTAGCTGTTGCACGCAGTTTCACCCGCGTTAAATTAGATCTATAACCGTACCCGGACTGATGATGATTATTTTTAAAGCCGTTATATAGTTACTCCTCATAACATCTGCTATCTACCTGTGAAAGTCCCGTCAAAATCGGCCCAGTCGTTTCAGAGATTTGGATTTTTGGAACAAACAGACAGACAAAAATGGTAAAACGTGCCTTTCCCGATAAACGGCATTTTGAATTCTGTTTTATTTAGAAACTAACCCGATTTAAGTTTTGACAAAAATATATGTTATTTAACACTTCATCATCATAATATTTAAAATTTGATTAAAAACGGTCGCCATAAACAATTTTTTTATAATCCTTCCCTTCAATTAAATATATGTGTGTTTTCACTCACTGCCAAAGCGCTCGACGCGGTTTCGAGCTCCGTACTAAATTCAGTTCACGTACAGCCCCGCCTTAATAAAATAATATCAACCTTTATATGTCCCACTGCTAGGCACGGGTCCCCTTGAAATCAGGCTAGACAGTTTTGGGCCATAGTTTATCGATGCGCTGGCCCAATGCGGGTTGGTGAACTTCACACACCTTCAAAGACTTTTAATCTCATCAGGCATGCAGGTTTCCTCACCATATTTCCTTCACCAGTTCAGGTGCACGTAGAAATTTAGAAAAACCCATTTCTAGGCATCACAGGCAGGTCAGGATCGAACCCGGACCTCTCGGCTCTCACTCAAGAGGCCGAGCACCACAAGTTATGTAGGCTGTTACGCTCACGGTGCTGTCGTGTGTACCCACTCGTCGATGTTAAAAAAAATTTAATTTTGGTATATGTACCGTGTTTACATCCATATGCATTTAATTTAAAACGGTGACTTTAATATTACAAACAGACACTCCAATTTTATTTATCTGTATAGATATTGTTGAATGTGAAAATTAGGTATTCTCTGAAAGACGACGTAGATGTGCCCTACGAGGCTCAATCTCTGAGCACTACCTCTATACATATTATATTCTTGTGTATATCCGAGTATTTTTTACAGGATGGCACTGGCATTAAGTTCAACAAAGATGCAGATAGGGTAAGTCTTACTATTAACATACTTTATTAAGGCTCGATGTTGAATTGAATGATCCGTTTTTTAAGACGGATCCTAAATTTTTTAATTTTAAGATCTTTTTTTTTAATTTTTAAAGAGGCTTTGGCCAGTCTTGTAGACCATACCAGCCTCATGGGTGATTTTTAGATCTTATATAAAAATATTTATGATATACTAACTGTTGCACGCAGATTCACCCGCATTAACTTAGATTTACAGCCATGATCTGATTGATGATAATTATTTTTATAGCCTATGTTACTCCTTATGACATCAGCTATCTGTCAGTGAATGTCCCGTCAAAATCGGCCCAGCCGTTTTTGAGATTAATAGAAACAAACAGACAGACAGACGGATAGACAGACAAAATTTGTAAAAATGTTATTTTGATATATATCGTACCGTGTTAAAAAGCGATTATTTTAATATTACAAAGAGACACTCCAATTTTATTTATCCGTATAGTTAGAAGATGTAGGGTCAGATGTCTCACATTGAACCAGGCAGCTACATTTAACCACCATTTTATTTCCGAAATGCGACGTTGCCAATTTCTGCAAAAATGGCTGAAAGAGAGGTATTTACTATCTCTGTCTGCCCACTAGTTTTCGTGGCGCCAGCGCGCGAAGAGGTTGTGTGAGGAGCATTTTTACGAAAATTAACTCGAAAAGTAAGTATTTTTTACAAATTTCTTTCTTTTTTCACTTTTTTACAATAATTGGTATTTTTATATTAATACTGTATACTGTAGTTATCCTGCTTGTAAATGCACCTTAATTCGTTACTGTGCGAGATTATTTTCCGGGTAAAATTTTGAGGTTAGTTGCCAAAACGTGGTCTGTCCCACAATGAGCCACTTGTAGGTGGTACACATTGAACCATGGCTCAATGTGTACCATCCCGAAGGTTAAATGTGTACTAACACTATAATTATTTATTTTGTTACAGTATGGCGCGAAATAAGGTGTTAGTAAGAAAAAGAGGTGGACATTCGGCTGCCAATATGCTTAAGGCCCTTCAATTGCATAGATCAGGCGAAAGTATTAGAAAAGCAGCGAAAACTTATTACATTGCGTACCCAACTTCACGACGCTACGTAGAAAAAAACTTGCACGTCAACGTAGAGGACCTTGCTAGGAAGAGATTGCTACCGAATTATGAAAATCATCTCACTTTTACCAGCGAACAAGAAGATGTTTATAAAGAGTACATTATAGAATGCGCTTTAAATTTTTTTTAAAAAAGACTGACAGACCTGAGCCTGAGCCACAAGACTAAAATTTAGATCCCAACGCACAAAATGTTGAACACGAATCTGTTGAATCAGATGACACATTTTGTGAAGATGGGAATGTGAGCCCATCACTGTTAAATTCTGATGATGTGGCAGAGATTAACACTGATCATGTGGCAAAGATAAACACTGATAATGTGGCAGAGATTCTAGGTTTTTTTTAACATGTTTACAGATAAAATTAATCTACAGAACGTATTTCTATAGCATCACCCCGGATTATTCAAAGTTCTCCAATTGCAGGATCATCGAAGAATATCTCTTTGATTTCTCCTAGACAATTCATGCCACCTATTAAAGCTGGGCCCAGATCTTATAATAGAAAAAATAGAAAAAAAGGAAAAAGCAGAATCGCAACTGACACTCCCGAGAAAAAAGAAATTACAGAAAGCAAGACAAAGAGACAAGAAACAAAAGCTAAAGCAAAAGAAGTAAAACGCGCTATTAGATAAAAAGGTGAAAAGAAATGCCCCAAAGAAAAAAAAGAAGAATGACACTGATGAGTCTACTCCTGAGGAAGAACTCGAAAACGTAATAGAAGTTAGTGAGACTAAAATAAGTGATATAGATGGATCTGAAGATGATGAAGAAATGTTGGTTGTGAGAGGAAATTTTGAGAAATTAACGCGTAAACTAGTTGAAGATGACTACGTTCTTGTAGTTTTTAACGCAAAAAATATTAATGTTTACTATGTGGGCAAGATTATTGAAGTTGACACTTGCAACTATGGAGTTTCATTCATGCGGCTTATTAATAAACAAACTATGAAGTTCCGGATGCCATTGGAGCCTGATTTGGCTGATGTGAAATTAAAGGATATTAAAATGATTCTGCCACAGCCAAAAATTAATGGAACACAAAATCGGAACTCGACGTTCAACTTTCCAATACGTGTTGCTACGACTATTAACTTACGTTAGATCTCATTATTCTATCTGTTTTTGATTATTTTATCTGCTGATATTCAGTAGAAGAATCATGTTTTTTATATGGTTTTCTCTGTTAATTACTTTTTAAGTTTAAAACTTTTTTGTTTTTCCATCGTGAAAGTTATTTAATAATGATGCCGATGGTAGCAATGTTTGACAAGACTCTAATTATGTTTTGTTACTTTAAATATTCTATTTTTGTTTTTACTGAAGTTACCTACCTTTTAGAATTATTATTATAAATAAGTAGGTATTTGACTGATGCAAAGGTCTAATAATTGAACCAAAGTGGAAGAAAAATGTTTTGTTATGCTTAAAGTAGGTTTATGTTATAAAATTTAGAGCTATTATTAATTATTTTGTGATAAAAATCATGTTGCTCAAGTACAAATGAAGACTGACATTGTAAACTTAAGTTTTATAACACATATAATACTATCGATATTTAGCTTTTTATTACATTACAAAGCAATTTAAATACAAATTAGTCTAAATGTAAATGATTTATAAGGCGGTTCAATGTCGAAAATACCCCGGTTAAATGTGTACCTCCCGATGGACACATCGAACCAAATCTAATTTTTTAGAATTTATTTTTTATTGCTAAAACCAAACAGAATTTTAAATAAAATTGTTGACCTTATTGTAGTTAAATAAATTTTCAAACTATATTAAAAAAAATTGGGGAATTAATCTAAAAACAAGCATTCTACGAGACTTTGAAATTTACCTGGTTCAATGTGAGACAACCTACCCTTTATAAGATTAGGTATATTTGAAGGTAAGGATTTTTTTTAACTGCAGTAATTTGTGCGTCCGCCTCTCGAGCGGACGTAATAAAATTCATAATATATCAAAAGTACTAATTCTAGATTAATGCTGAGTCAAAGAAGAAGGTGGACGTGCTATCTGAGGAGTTGCTGCCTTACATCATAGCAGAGCAAGAGAGGAGAACTACCCTGTACAAGCGCATCATGACCGCCATACAGAACGGGGAGAAGGGAGTCACGATTGCCGAGATACGGAATAAACCCCCTTTAATTATACGAAAGGGTACGTTGTTATTACAGGCTGGCCCCGGCCTCTCGAGTGACAGGTCCGGGTTCGATCCTGACCCCTGTGATGTTTTGAAATGGGTTTTTCTAAATTTCTACGTGCACCTGAACTTGATACCATCGTTTGCTCACCGGTGAAGGAAACATCGTGAGGAAACCTGCATGCCTAATGAGATTAAAGGTGTATGAAGTTCACCAACCCGCATTGGGCCAGCGCATCAGTGAACTATGACCCAACACCCTTCTTGTCTGATTTTGAGGAGGAGACGAGTGCCCAGCAGTGGGGCATATATGGGTCGATGATGATTACAATATAAAACTTATTTCAGGCTTATTATACCGGTGCCCATCTAACCGGGCCCCCAAAGAGCCGGACGGTTCAGGTAACCTGATGTGCGAGGATGACCTGGAGCCCACGCAGATCATATACGACTCCTGCTTGAGCGCTGAGGACAGGGAGCTGTATGTGGCTGAGAATAAATACTTCTTCTGCAATCGTGAGTATCATCATTATTATCGATGATTTGCAGTCAACTGATGGACGTGTGCCTCCTTCATCGAGCATATCCATAAAATTCCGAAACTGCTCAGTGATTTTTCACTGACGTAATAGCAATTCAACCAATCAGTGATCTGTATGTACGTCCCGTCAGCCAATCATCCGTCAATGGCCATCAGTCGGCCAATCAGAGCGCAGAACTGGCGCAGCGTCGCAGCACACATTTGATGGAATTTGTTTCCATAGAAAACAAATAACATTACCACTCTATTCTGGTTATGTGCTCGATGGCCTCTTTTAATAAATGCAGCGGTCGATTCCTCACCACTCGTATCTAATTATCATCGTCCCCTCTTGTAGGAGGTCGTTCTACCCTCAGCCTACCCAGATTACTTAAAACAACGGTATAAATGTGTTCGCTAAAATTTACTACAAATTTTAGTAAAC
Source organism: Helleia helle (assembly GCA_963853865.1). NCBI lineage: Eukaryota > Metazoa > Arthropoda > Insecta > Lepidoptera > Lycaenidae > Helleia > Helleia helle. The sequence goes on from OY971434.1 coordinate 5,230,761, forward strand.
AAGTATCGAATGGGGATTCCCCTCATGTGTGCCGCGTTTCCGACGTACTCGTTTGCTTAGCCAAGTAATATAAAAAATAATATTATCGTAAAGGTCATCGCTCGGAGGGTCCAGACTTGCCACGCAACGGGTCGAGTGTGGTGGGGTGCTCGCCCGTCGATCGGACTTCGCTCAACTACACCAACAAGAAGTGCACCCTTGAGGACACTGATGATGTGGTGGTGCACTACAGATACTACCCCGATAGAGTGAGTATAATGTCCCCTCGAAAATTGGCGAGGAAATTATCGGATAAAATGAGTAAGTACTCTTTGGTCTCCTTGACATCTAGCGAGCAGAGTTAGTCGCCTTGAAACAATACAGGTTGGCAAAATGAAATGCACATGCTGTCAAATATTTTTAGTTTCAGCCATGCAGATTCGATAACAATGATAGAATACCGCTGGAGGCAGCTGGTTCCACATAATAGTCGTGAGAAGAAGGAAATACATAGAAAATCACGGTGGACATCGAGGTGGAGTGGGTGCAACTTGTAGCTCTGACGTGTCAAAGAAAACGAAGTCTGCAGTTAATTTTTTTTTAATTTACAGACGTACAAGTTCGTAACCGAGCTGGACCCAGAGCGAGAGGTGTGCGAGCACTGGAACCCCTGTCAGATCGGCTACATCTACAGTCTGCCTTCACCCGACCAGGCGCTGCTGGCCAACGAGCTGTGGAGTAAGTGTTTCAAGTCTAGAACGTTCCATCTATTATAATGAAGCACCTTTCACGTATTTTATCGCGGCTTATTTAGATTTTTACATGTCCGACCTTTTTTTGACCCACACGTGAGACACACACTTTATTATATATTTTTTTTTTGTCATATTTTTAGGTTTGAGCGATTACCCCACATTGACGTGGCGGTGGGACTCAGTAGCCTAGGGTGAGCCCAGCACCTTGGGCGAAGCGAATTGAGTCGAGGTGGCTCTTTGTACCCCTCTTATAAGAAGAGGGGACAAAAGAGCATAATGAGTGTAATTCGCGTAAAAATTGAAAATAATATCTACGTTGCTACTACCTAATTACCTATACTAAAATTGGGGCGGGGAATGTTTATCCATCTTTTGATCCACGTGATGGTTAATGGTTAACCTCACACATTAAAATAACCAAGTTCTCACCATCTTTCCGAAAAAACGGTCAAGCTATATAAGTAATTATATAATAAACAGAATGGTACTCATGCCGACGGGCGTTACACTGGTAAAATAGTAAGCCTACTTGCCAATGAGCTTAAACGAGTTCCTTTGAAGTAGCCCATACAATGTTTAATCCAGACCGGTGGGAGGGAAGCGCTGTGCCGCGCTCCCAGCTGCATGGGTACCACCATCTTGCTTGTTTCTTCCGTGAAACAGCTTTGCTGTGTTTCGGAGAGAAGGTCAAGACAGGCAGTGTAATTACTGTCACCGAGACTTAACATCTTATGTCTCAGGATAGGCAACACATAAATGAGTTGCCTGGGCTCGTTCCAGGTATACTCGTTTATGTTCATGGGCGACGTCGACCACTTACCATCAGGTGGCACGTTTGCCAGTTTGCCTATCCAACTAACATAAAAAAAGACCATTGAGCCACCGGAATAGAGCGGTAATATTATGTGTTTTGAATGACGACAAATTCCGCTTATTGGTGCTGCGCCAGTTCTACGCTGTGATTGGCCGACTGATGGGCGATGGCCATTGATGGATGATTGGCCGATGGGACGTACATACTGATCACTGGTTGGTTGAATTGCTATTACGTCAGTGACAAATCAGTGACCAGTTTCGGAGTTTCATGGCTCACATTACTACTCCATCCGGTTATATGGTCGATGATCCAGAATAACTCATCCGTGCGTTGACCATCCATAGTACGTATGTCATAGTATTATGTGTTTTAAACTATCTTGATTTGAAATTACAACTTTCATTATTCAACAATTTATGTTACAGAAAACGACGGTAAGCATTCCCCTCAGATATTTGTTTTCCCATATGAAGCCTTCTTTGAAGCCCGCAAGGGGCTCGGAGGATGCTGTATCGGGGCTTGTGGGGCCCCCTGTCAGCGGTATCAATCGCACCCCATTAATATGAGACGGTCCTTAGGGTGGCCATTTTCACCATCACTAAACTATATGAAAAACTGCTGTTTAAGAGTGTGGTACGTGGCAGTACAAGGTGCATAAGACCTCGCATTTTATTTGTCCTACAGAATCTAAACTAAATAATCTAACTTCGAGCGGCGGTAGATTTAAGTTAATCAATTCATTGATCGAGACACAAAACCGTACTTTTTTCTTATTTCGTGCCAAAAAATGATTTTGGTCTCCTAAGGGCGGTGGGGTTTAATCGTCAAACCAAACATCTGGTTTAGGACAAGGTTCAAAACGCCCGAAGCGCAGTAATGGAAGTACACGTAAATCGGTGGCGCAGGGAACGTGTTAAGGCGAGTCACCACAGGCGAAACGGGGAAAAGGGTTTGCCAAATTAATCTTTTTGGGATACTTACTAATTAATAACGGTCTCACAAAATGTCAGAGATACCTAAAGATATTGTCTAAAGGCTGTGATAATTGGTTACACGATAAGATTTACTTTACTCGATCATAAAAAATCTTGAAAACAGACTAAAATAAAACGAATAATATACTATTAAAATATGTAAGTTTGTAAATTATTTTTATATGTAAATATTTAATTTTCAATACTACAGAGAATGTGCTATTTTTTTTTTAAATCACAAGTCCTATATTTTTTTTATTCAAATTTCAAAATCTCAAAACTTGAATGCGTAAAGAAAGTCGCCGCGACCCCCGCTACCCCGCCAGTGCCGGTTACTCGCCTTAAGTGATTGCTTTATAGTTTATATTGACAAAGTGATAAATGATAATAAAGATAAGAAAAGATTTGAATATTATATTTGCAGTTGAAAGTAAGTGTTTTTATTTTATTTCAATATTAGCGGGTCCGACCGATATCGTCCTGTATAAAACATCATCGAAAATCGAAATTTATCCAGACATTTAGGAGGAGTTCAGTGACATACACACTCAGTGTCTATGTGTTGATGATAACTTTCTACTATTGCCCGTTGGTCCTACTTCTATAGACAAGATAGTTGGCAAGTGGTCATCGTTCAACAATGTCTACAAATTCATCTGTCTTCTACTCTTGTCTCATATACAACTGTTTTAACCAATGCGTTTCTGAACAACGGTAATGAACTCTACTGCTTAAAAATGTATTTTATTCCTAAACTGGGCTGTCAAAAAAGTAAATCAAGATGATAACTCTTTGAGGTATACCTAATACTAAGTATAATATAAAACCAGTAATGCTTTTGACAAATAAGTTTTTGAAGATGACTAAAATTCCGTTAATATTTTTTTTATTTAGATGAAGATGGTAAGTTATACATAATTTTGTTATCTAATAATTTTTACGTATGTTTTGAAATTATATTGCGTTAAAAGCCACGTCGGCGAATCAAAAAAAAAAAACTTTTAATAATACTTAGATTTCTAAAAACAACAATACGATAAGATAAAAGAAATAGAAAACTACGATATTTTTTTCGATACGATTACGATTCTATCTACGTACAATAGTGGTCGTTATTGGGCTGATGATTATAATTTGCATTAGCCATTAGAATTTCAGTAAAAGAACATAATGAATATACATATAGTAGTATTACCTCTTTGCGTGTACATACAATGTATCATACTATCATACACATTGTTATGTACACGCAAAGAGGTCTTTCTAAAATATATTTTTTTACTTTCCAGACTATGAACGTAAGTTTACATTAGTTTATTTAAGTTGTAATAAACTATAAATAGGCTATACTTTTCTCTTTATCATCTATTAGTTAGAGTAAATGTCCCAAAGTGCGCAGTCTGCTCGGAGAAGGGGCAATCTGCGGCCCACAAAATGGGCGGCCCAGCGTGCGTCGCACCACGCCGAAGGGGGCGTGAAAAGCCGAAGGAAAAGGAGGCTGGTGATGGCTCTCTGGCCGTTGCCCAAACTGCCTGCCCGACCGAGAGTAATAGTTTTGCGGTCCTCACGGTGGAGGAGGTTCCCATGGCGTTGGAAGAGTAGTTGCCCTGGGTACCTTCGGCAGGCGGAGAGACGCGGCGGCGACAGAATGTCGCGTCGCAAGAGACCTGTGCGCGGCTGATCGGGGGATACGCCGCGCGCGTGCAAGGTCCGTGCTGCAAGGCGCCCTTGGGTGTTCAGGGTGCCTTGCCAGCGAAGAGTGCCGATGGGCACAGCGTCGGGGTCCGGTGCGGTATAGTTACAGTTCCCGTACCCGGCCCACTGAACGACGAGGTGAACACGTTGGGGTTTTAGTGCGGTGAGAGTCCCACATAAGCACCAGCCCCGGTGTTATCTATTAGATTTCCCCAACAGAAAAAAAAAATTTGAGTAAATGTAATATTGATTTGATTGACCTACACATTCATATGTCAGAAGTTAAAGAAAATAATTAAGCTGATCTGTATTGCCAGTTGTAAAAAATATTTTTTCAACCGACCCTAAATTTTTCATACTTAGGTACTTAGATTTAAGGTATGACGATACTATTGCCTTTTTTGACCTTTATTTTTCTTTAACGCCGGGAAATGCTCTGAGGCATCCCGCGGGGGAGTAGGTCTCCCCACGCGGGTATGTGGGACTCGCTGCGCCCGACAGCTGGTAAGTGGACGCAGCTCTACCCACTAAAACCCGGCGAGTGCCACCAATGGCGCCTTTGGTGAGGTGCCTCGGATCTAGTAAACAAACAGAACACCTCGACGGCTAGTCAGCCCTGCTAGGGACCGACTCCACCTGGAGGGGGCAACCCCTCCACAGAGGGTTGTCCCGCACCACAGAACAACCCCTCCCATCGTCGGGACAGTACAATGGGGTGAGGTTCCCATCCTCGCCCCTTGCCCCCTGCTCTTTTGTCCCCTCTTATAAGAGGGGTAAAAAGAGCTCCCTTGGCTCAATTAGCTTCGCCCAAGGTGTTGGGCTCACCCTAGGCTACTAAGCCCCACCGCCACGTCAAGGCCTGATCCATGGTGGGGTGCATTTTCTGACCTAACCTGACCTTGTGACCTGTTTAAAAAAAGAATTTATTAAATGGCGTTTATCCCAGGGGTCTTGCAGCTATGGGCAAGGTCTTGTAACAGCTGATATTAATGGATTCTAAGGGAAAAATGTTACGGATGACACAAATACTCCATGGTTGACGTGTATGGCGAACATAGCTGAGATCTTCCGATGGACGTGATCCTTCAAGATGTATTTTGAATAATTGGAATAAAATGTTGTATCTGTGTTCACGAGCCGGGATCGCTCTGGCCGTCTGTGTACAAAGTCGTAGAAGCTATATTTTTTAAACTAAATAATCCTATATGTGTGCATAATCCTTGTCAAAAAAATTATTCGAAATTAATCTTTTATTATTATTTATTTTAGGTGACGGTAAGTTTTCGCTTTTATTTTAGAGGACTTGCTCTAAAATAAAATAAAAAATCCCTAAAATAAATAGATTAATTATAAACTTCCTTAATAATTTATCTATCAAATGTTTTTTTTTATTAAAGTTCAATTATTACTTACAGAGATAAGCGTGTTTAAATAAACAAACAAACTCTTTAGCTTTTATTATAGATGCTTTGATTATTTTATAATCAAAGTATAGATGTAAGTCTCCGTGCAAGGACGGAATTGGCCGTATTAGCTTTTATTGAAAGAGGCGTATATCAATTATTGAAAAGTAATGTAACAGAAAGTAAAATTGAAAAATTTAAGCAAAATCGTATTAATATTACATAGTTTCTCAACAAGGTTGAAGGAGGACGAAACCATTATGAAAAAACCACATAATATCTTTATTATTAGGACGCCATTATGTTTTTTTTTTACTTTATAAATGAATCATTTCAGAAATTGTTCCGCGTAAGTATTACCACAACGTTTATTTAACAATACTCTACATAGTTAACAGAATTTGCGTTTCTTTGCGAAAGTCTATGACATATTACAACGTGATATAATATGTATTTGTATGTTTGTTAGCAATATTGCACAAACCACGTAGGTAGTAAATGTATCTCTATATTTCAAAAGTACTAATAAAAAAAATCGTAATATAATATAACAAGAAAATATTGAGATAGAGAGAGATAAACAAGATATTGTCCTATTTATTTCTATCCCAATCTCTATTTGTAAAAGGAGTGTAGAAGAAAGAGATCTACGATTGGCATTTCAAATTTCAATACAGATTATAGTTTTTTTTCCTGGCAATTCTCGTACATAGTACATTTGCCATCAGATTATAGATTATATACATCGCATTTTGAATCAGATGGTGTGTTTGCGAAATTGCCACTCTATAAGGACATTTTTTTTTAAAGTTTATTTAATATCTTTTTCCAATATACTGAATATTTGAAAAAGAAATATAATAAACACATGTCTAATAATAATAATAAAGTGTTCAAATCCAATATCCGACTAAAAGAACTCTTCGTATGTAGCCTATGTATTCCGGATAATATTAAGGAATAAATTAACAAAATCGAATACGTAGTTTATGATTTTTTTTTTATTTTTTTTTGTTACTTGGATAAGCAAACTGGCAAACGTGCCACCTGATGGTAAGTGGTCGACGTCGCCCATGAACATAAACTAGTTTACCTGGAACGAGCCCAGGCAACTCATCTATGTGTTGCCTATCCTGAGACATAAGATGTTAAGTCTCGGTGCCAGTAATTACACTGCCTGTCTTGCCCTTCTCTCCGAAACACAGCAAAGCTGTTTCACGGGAGAAACAAGCAAGATGGTGGTACCCATGCAGCCGGGAGCGCGGCACAGCGCTTCCCTCCCACCGGTAATATGGAGATGATATGGAGCAATGTATGTAATACATATTACATTCATACATAAATTGCTTAAATCATAATACTTCTCACGAAAGTTGGGCCATAATTACAACTGTAATTAAATTTAATCATTTTTATATTTGTAGCTATACCAGGTAAGGTTGAATTATCATAATGTTAGGTACGACCACCGCCCGGATACCGCAGTCACTGGAGTAAAAGTTACTCCTTTTTTTTGTTATCGCAGGGAAATGCTTTTTACGCATGTAGCCAGGATCTCGGGTAGATCCTGACCCTATGTGAGACTCGCACCTGGGAGTGCCCTACCCGTAAACGCCGAGCGCCTTCAGCCGCTTTAATGAGAGGGTCCCGGATAGGCATTCAATAGGATCACCTCAGCAGGCTGGACCCGGCGAAGGCCAGACTACTCCTCTTAAGGGGGGCTGCCCGGCTGCTTAGGCAGTCCCCGCGACGTCGTGTCATACTGGGCCCAGGTTCCCATCCTGAACCCGACACGAGTACAGGGGCGTTACTGGAGGCGCATTAAGTAGCGCCTCTTGCGCACCCCCGTTCGTCGCCCACGGGGAGAGGCCACGTCGGCGACTTCCTCTCTCACCCGCTCGTCGGCCTCCTTCTGGGACTTTACTGCCTCGGAGAAGGAAACCATCGCCGTCCAGGACTCGTCATCACCGAGCATCGCGGTGATGACACTCGGCAGAGACAAGTCCTTCCGATGACCGATGTCAGATCATGACGCAGCACCGCCCATCTCGGGCACACCTCGAGGGTGTGCTGGGCCGAGTCCACCGCCACGCCACAATCGTGACACACTGTCAACGGCTCCCTGCGGGCCGTCCGGCACAGGTACTCACCAAAGCAACCATGCCCAGTGAGCATCTGTGTCAGACGGAAGGTGAGGGGTTTGCGCTTACGACGCATCCACCGCTCAAGGACCGGACGCAAAACAACCGTTAGGTTTTTGCCGTACGGCTGTCGCGCCAGGTCCTCCCCCCACCTTCGAGTAAAATTTACTCCTGTGACGCAGTTTAATATAGTTTATAATTAACAAGCAGAACCCGGTAAACGTTGTCCTGCCCTTAGCTTAAATGGATGTCCTTACTGATAGATTTTTATACCAACATTGTACTGATGATAACCCACACAGCAAAAAAAGAATTATCTAATTTGGTGCAGTGGTTCTGAAGTTATAGTACTTACATACATTTCGGCGATTCATTTTGATTTTTGTATATGTGTATACATGAATATGCATTTAGTAAAAAGCTGTTGTTTTAATATTACAAACAGACACTCCAATTTTATTTATCTGTATAGACTAGCTGATGCCCGCGACTCCGTTTGCGCAGGATTAGATTGTGGACAATTCACACAATTATAACCTATGTTTTAAAGTATCATTAAAATCCATTCAGTAGTTTTTGTGTGGAAGAGTAACAAATATCCATATGTCACCATACCTACAAACTTTCGCATGTCTTTAGTATTCGATTCGTGAGTTGCAACCATTATTAATTGAACTAGCGAGGCGTCATTGTGCATATTCTTGGCATATCACATATTTGAATGTGCTGCAGAGGACAGTCTGTTTGAGAACGTTCCGTACACCGCGGCCCGCTACACCAGCAGCGCCCGCCGGGTCCCCATACCGGAGGGCATGGAGTACAAGAAAGTGTACCACGCCGACAGCATTACTGGCAACAAAGTAAGAAAATAATAATATTTTGAGAAGCAAAATAAAACAAATTCCACTCTTTAAAAAAAAGCGCCCGTGGTATTGAATAACCACCGCTTATTTCTTTCGTCAAACACACAGAAGGACAGGACAGGCAGTGTAATTACTGGCACCGAGACATGGTATGTCGACTCAGGCAACGACGTATGAATAAGTTGTCTGGGCTGGTCAGAGGGGAAATTAAAAATATGAATGGGCTATGTTGGCCTCTTACATCGAGCATATAACCGGTAGAGTGAGACATAAAATTCCGAAACTGATCAGTGATTTATCACTGACGTAATAGCAATATAGCCAACCAGTGATCTGTGTGTACAAGCCATCGGCCAATCATCCATCGATGGTCGTCAGTCGGCCAATCAGAGCGCAGAACCGGCGCAACGTCGCAGAACAAATTTGGCGGAATTTGTTTTTATACTAAACACAACATTACCGCTCTATTATGGTTATATATATAAGCTCGATGGCCTCTTACAATCTCGTGACTCGTCTGCCAGCTTGCCTTTTTTTAATCGCGCGGGGTAGGCGGGACTCGCTGCGCCCGAATTAAGATGGTAAGGTGGACGCAGCTCTACCCACTAAAACTCGGCTAGTCAGTCGGCCAAGGAACCAACGCCACCCCCAGAGAGGGTTTGTCCCACACCACAGAACAACCCCTGCTAACGTCGGGACAGTGCAATGGGGTGAAGTTCTCATCCTAGCCCCTTGTCCTCCCTGCTCTTTTGGCCCCTCTTCGTATAATAGAGGTACAAAGAGCAGCTCCCTCGGTTCAAATGCTTCGCCCAAGGTGCTGGGTTCACTTTAGACTACTAAGCCCCATAGTCACTACACGGCTTGAACCATGGTGAGGCTGCCAGCTTGCCTATCCAACTAACATAAAAAAGTCACTATAAGTGTACTTTTGTGACTTTTACTATCTACTATGTCGCAGTGGCCTATTCAAGTTCCATGCGAGTGGATCTTCCGTCTTGGCGTTCATTGAAAGAAATAATAATAATAATTAATCTTAATAATCAGTGACGGTTATGAATTGATAATTATTTTGATAACCGTACACTTTTCACACAGATCATTTTAAAATTCGAAAAACAGTTTTTTTAATTTTTGCTCTTAAAAAGTTGGTTTTTGCTCTAGTTGGCGCTGACCGACGAGTTGATAGTGAAAGTGGATCCCAGCAACACGTTCCTCACGATGACCCTGGACTTCCCCACCTGGTCGCGGGACAAGGAGGGGGAATATCTCGTAGAGTTCGTGAAGAAAGGGAAAAAAAATGCGCGCCCTAAATACACCACATTTTTGACACTATGTAGGTATCTATAACATTTTAAATTAACTTGGTGTATAGTTTTCTAAGTTTACGCGACTTTCACCAAGTTTAATGAAACTTTTACAGATTTATTCGTGGTTTATTAAGTTTTTTACATAGTCTGATACGGTATCAGACGTTAAAGTATCCGTAAAAATAGTTTCAATATAATAACATGATTATTTTCACTAATCATTTACTTAGAGAACAAGGCCGATGCCACTCCCACAGAGGGATTGTCCCGCTCCTCAGAACAACCCCTCCCAACGTCGGGACAGTGCAATGGGGTGAGGTTCATATCCTCGCCACTTGTCCCCCGTGCTCCCCTTTTCATGTAATAGGGGTACAAAGAGCTGCAGCTCCGTCGGTTCAATTGGCTTCGATTGGTGCTGAGTTCATCTTATGCTACTTAACCCTCATCGCCACGACAAGGCTTGAACCATAGTGGGGTACGTCTTCCCGCCTATGTATACTAAAATATATACATTTCAGCTCACAGCAATGCTGTGCTGACTCCCCGCGTTCTAGAACTGTTGCACGGACAAAAGGCGAAGAAAGAGAAAATTAGTCTTCGCTGCAACAAGTGCAGACTTCTGAGCGTCATGATACGCGCCTACGACGGGAATGTCTACAATTTGGACAACTCAAGATACAAATACTCCGAGTTTACAGACAGGTAAGGTTAAAGCAAATAGTTTGTGGGCGCTATGTTATTACAAGTGTAGGACGTCAAATAAGATTTTTTCGGAAACCATTTTCGGAATGTACTTACTATTTTCGAGGACTAGGCAAAGAAGCTTCTCGAATTCAGAATGAAAGATATTGTAAATACCTCTTCTACATTGCTTGTTCTCTCGCGAAGGAAAATGTCATAAATGGAAAAAAGGAAAGTAATCTTTAAATACCTAGGTAACACTGAAAATGTTTAGAAAATGAAAAACGGCTTAATGTAGAAAGTTGCCAATACTTTTATTGTTTTTCGAAGTAATCTCCGTTTCTTTCTACACATCGTCGCATTCGATGGAACCACTGAGAAAAGCAGTGGGCCCATTCTTCCTTAGGAGTCTCTTCTATGGCATTTTCGTACGCTTTCACCGCATCTTCAGGGCTCGTAAAGCGAATACCTCGAATTTTATCTTTAGTTCTTGGGAATAAATGAAAGTCGCAGGGCGCCAGGTCAGGACTGTAAGGCGGATGACTCATTATCTCGACACCTGCCATAGTCAAATATTCAACAGTCCGTTTTGCGGAGTGCGCTGAAGCATTGTCGTGGTGAAGGAGGATCCTGCTTCGAGGGCGCTGCTGTCGAATTTTTTCCAAGACAACAGACAAACAGCGATTGACATAAGAGTCTGTAGTAACTGTCCTTCCATCTTCTAGCACAACTGTCGCGAACTGACCTTTCCGACCAAAGAATGAGGTAATCATCTTTTACCCTTGACTTCTTCTTTTCTTTACCTTAGTTGGCCGATCCTCGAAAGGAAACACTCATTGAGCTGATTGTCTTTTGGTTTCGGGTTCGTAGCAATATATCCAGCTTTCATCACCTGTGATGATGTCAAATACAGCATTTGAGTTACCGCCGTTGAACTTATCTAACATTTGGCGACACTAGTCCATGCGGAGGCGTTTTTGGTCGTCGGTTACAGTATGGGGAATCCATCTGGTACAAAGCTTCCTGACGCCTAAATGTTCGTGTAATATTTTTTGAACTTGACTATGAGTCAAGTCTCAATGCCTAGGCTTGCCCGTATCTGCTGATAGGTCTCTCTCTTATCTTCCTCTATCATGCGTCGCACAGCACTGATGTTATCTTCAGTAGTCGCTGTTAAAAGACGTCCACGCGGATTATTACTGAGATTGCTACGTCCACGCTTAAACTCGTTAAACCAATTGTAAATAGTGGCACGAGATGGGGCTTCATCAAGCTAAGAGCCCACAACGAAAGTCATAATAAATCATTGACCGAAAATTTTCTCGCGTTATGTTCATTTTCACGTGTAACAAGAGTTTTATATTTGCCGCCAATTCACAAAAACAAATGACAAATGAATGCAATATACTACATTAGGTTACCAAAGAGTTGTAAAATTGAAATTCAAAAAAAGTATTCATTTTCAATATTTCTAACTGGCCAGTTCTAAACATTTTCAGTGTTACCCACGTATGAAATAAGCTTAGGAAATAAGTCAATCTGAATATTACAAAACTAATTGTTTTTTCAGAAGCGGAAAAAAGTAAGTACATATTAAGTAAATAATAAGCAACCATCAGAGCTATTATTTTAGTATGTACCTATTTTTGGATACATATGTAATGTTGACAATGTGTATCCGTTTTTTTTTCTCTCTTTTATGGCAATGAGAATTTACTAAATGCCAGTGTCATGTGTATCCGATATATGCTCAAAAATTCCCCGCGCTCAAAGAGGGACGTCCGTTTTAATTACTGTCATTTACATTGTCTATGGTTTTCTATTTTTTTTATCTGTTTTACGTTCAGGCAACAGTCGATAGAGATCGATTTGAAAGAAACGAAGCCTCAAGACTTTGGCGACTATTTCATGATCATTCAAGATGGAGACGGAGTTGAAGAGAGACTTAAGACTTTGTCAGTGCTATGTATGTATTAATAATGCAATGTTGCAAAATTTAGCAAATAGTGTATTTTTAGCATTCGTCAATTTGTTATTTTTTTATAGGATAGGAGGGCAAACGAGCAGTCGAAGCCATTTTGTGACTATCGATACCCATACACATCCGCACAACCAGAGATTATGCAGACGCATTGCCCTCCTTTTCCCCATCCCCCTCCCCCAATGGGCCACCGGAAACTCACAAACCGCACGAAACGCGACAGCATAGCTGTCACTTTACGCCGGTATTATGTGAGGGAGAGGTGCCACCGCGGCCGTGCAGGTCCAATTCAGCTGCAAAGCAGCACGGCACTACCTCTAACACCAAAAGTTTATTGTGAAATGACGTCGTTGGTAATTCTTGAGCTAATTTATAATAAAATATTCCTCTACTTTCAGCTCCAGGTATGTTTATGTACAGTATCAACGTACATTAAATATAATATGAATAAAAAAAAAAATACAAATACGTAATCTGTTTTGGATTTAATGTCCTTTCGAACGAAAGCGAAAGCCATTGTATATGTCGGTCATCGAGCATATTACTCAGATAGATTAGTAACTGTGGTTGTAATGTGAGCCATAAAACTCCGAAGCTGGTCAGAGATTTGTCACTGACTTAATAGCAGTTCAACCATTCAGTGATCTGTGTCGGCCATCAGTCGGCTAATCAGAGCGCAGAACCGGCGCAGCGTCGCAGCACAAATTTGGCGGAATTTGTTTTCATACAAAACATAGAATATTTCCGCTCTTTTCCGACTATACGCTCGATGGTGTAGGTACAGCTTTTTAATATTTACTTTATCCATAGCGCAAAATATACAAAGTTTTTTAAGAACAAAGGACGTTCTTAATTGAATGTTTATTTATTATTTTGACCCATTTTGTTTTGGTTGCAGAACCTGGTAAGTTCTTATATATTTTTATAATCTTGTAATCCTTTATTAAATTCCTAGGCATCACTGCTAGGTTATGACCGGTCCTCTTAATCAGACAAAGAGGGCATTATGTTACGCCAGTCCTCTTTTCTCGAAAATCAAATGTCGGTTTATTTTGAAGCTCGCTCAAAATAAGCATGCTCATAACTAGCAATTACACAGGTACTCCTATAAAATATGAGCACTTGCTCGATAAAATCATGCTTTCGTGGTAGTAATGAGCATGTCTGTTTTCTGAATCTTAAATTATTTTATATACGTTCTATATTACATGTGTATGTTTTCTAAAACTTAAATTATTTTATATACGTTCTATATTACATGTGTCTGTTTTCTAAATCTTAAATTATTTTATATACGTTCTATATTACATGTGTATGTTTTCTAAATCTTAAATTATTTTATATACGTTCTATGTTAAATGTGTAGGTATATATTGTTATAAATATTTGTTTTATTTTAATTTCAGATACTGGTAAATATTTCTTTAATATTTATGTGGGATGTGTAAATTTTATAGAGAAAATGCATAGGAACGTAAGAGTGATATGAGTGAAGTAGAGAATGTATGAAATGTGAGAATCTATACTAATAATATAAAGCTGAAGAGTTTGTTTGTTTGAACGCGCTAATCTCAGGAACTACTGGTCCAATTTAAAAATATCCGTCACTGTTTGATAGCCCATTTATCGAGGAAGGCTACAGCAGTGGACGGATAGACGCCGATGATGATGATGATGAAAGTAATAAACACTTGATGGTATTCCCAACGCTACTCATACTCCTAGTGAAGTTTACCGGGCACTATAGTCATCCTTAATATCCGACACGTGTATATGGGGCCCTCAACATGGGTATTCCGGCCCTGTTTTTACCAGATTTTTTAAAAGAAATAATCTAGGATGCCATATTATTGGAACTTAGTTCCTTATCGCGCGTTGTGAAAGGGGGCTAGAGTCTAGACGGAAAAAATTCAGACGAAAAGTTGGCACGACACTTTTTGCTATAGTGTGGGTATTAACACACACACCTATTTACTGTTTATTATAAATCATGTCACCTATAGCGTGATGCAATTACTAAACAACGCCATCTCAATAGATTTACCAATGTAAATTCACGGAAACGTTTAATAATTACATATAAATGTACCACGCCATCTATTGGCAGTTTTATGTAAACTTTAAATAATTATACATACGTACCACGCCATTTATTGGCAGATTTACATAAATGCTTTAAGAATTATACAATTTAAACATGTTTGAAAAATTATATATGTAGGTAGTTTTCAATATAACATATTCCACGTAGACTACCTACAGTTGACTTAATTTGACTTGCAAAAATTGTTGGTAATGTGTTTTATTAATAGGTCTTCACTAATTAATCGAAAGGAACTTCGTTCCATCCGGGTGTCCCTTGACACCTCTCTAGATTTTTTTATGTCATAAGGAGGCAACCGAGCAGTCGGAGCTTTATGGTGTCTACCGACGCCCATAGACATCCGCACAACCAAAAGCTATGCAGATGCGTGGCCCTCCTGTTCCCTGTCTCCCCCCAATGGGCCACTAGCAACTCACAAACATTAGCAGAGCTGTCACTTTACGCCAATTCGGTTGTGAAGCAGCATGGCACTACCTCTTACTAGGTATATTATATTATTAGGTAGTTATTATAATTTTTGATTTATTTCAGACAATTGTAAGTAAAATCTTATTAATTTTACTATTAATTTTATTATTTGGGATTATTTTTTCAAATATTATTATGTACCTACTTATAGCACGTGCGCTTTAACAATTTATCTTCGAGTACCTATTCAGATAAAACAAGACTTTTTTTGTCATAAAATGCTGAAAAGTATCCTGTAGCATAGAATAAAACTAGTAGTAGTAGTAGTAGTAAAGAATAAATGTAGTAAAAAATAAATATATAAAAGTAGTTTTACTACCTTCTCTAAGTTCTACCTAGGTACATTTTTATTGCCAAAACATTTTAGTTTTTCATTTTTTTACGATGGCGGCCATTTTGTGTGCTTTCAGCCATTTTGTTTTTGTTACAGCCATCAAATTTGACCGTTTGTCGGCCTCCATCGACGTGGGTGGTCACTTTGACCATACTCTCACATACGAGTGCGACTCTTGTCGGTTGACTAACGTCCTGTGCAACGGGGAGAGTATCTTGTCTACTGGCAGGGTCTCCATCATACCCAATTCCCAGATGGTCAACTTCAATTTCCCAAGGTAAATCCCAAGTTGAATGGCAGGTTATGGGCCGTCGGCTAAAATTCTTTCAAGGGCAGAAATATAAAACTTATAAATAAAACAACAAGAACTGAAGGAATCCGAGGATAATTAGTATGCATATACAACGTGTCCCAAAACTCAACGATAAAAAAGCACCAAAAGTTAGTTATATTTTATTTTTTTCTCAATTAATCATGGGTAAGTCTATCTTTTAGTACTTTTTTATCGTTGAATTTTGGGACACATTGTATCCAAGGTGTTTAACTTAGTAGTTTAGGATGTATCGATTATGCTCGGCAGATCATCGTAGAAAAACGCCCGACAACCTGGACGTTTATAGTTGGTTCACGCGGCAACCCGGTATCCAGTGCGGCTGTGGCTGACACGCGCGCCATTGGTTGACGATTTGACACGCTACTATTCACAGCTGATGCAAGCGTAGATATTATAAAAATATCACTATCAGTCCCGACAGACTTTCCTATGCTATAAAAAAACCACTTGAACACACACAAAATTTCATCGAATCGGTCCAGCTGTTAGAAGGAGTTCAGTGACATATCACATACACACGCATAGAATAATTTTATATATTATGTAAAGATAATTGAAGAAATTTTCTATATTTATTTGTAATGCCATTACGTATCATCATCACTTTTTTCGTTCATTGCCGGACATAGGCAATTTCTCTCAATCAATGCCAAGACATTGTAAGAGGTAGTGCCATGCTGCTTTTCAGCCGAACTGGGCCAGCACGACCGGGTTGGTACCTCTCGCTCACATAATAACGGCGTCAAGTGACAGATATACTGCTGCCGCATTTCGTGCGGTTTGTGAGTTTCCGGCGACCCATTGGGGGGGGGGGAAGGGAAAAGGAGGGCAACGCATCTGCATTTTTTCCTCCCTTTTTTTCCTGCAGAAAAAATGGTATGGTAATGGTAGTATATGGGTGTCGGTAGTCAATATAGGGATCTATCTGACTGCACGGTTGCCTCCATATGTCATAAAAATACTAGTATTAGTTTAATGTACTTCTGTATTATGTTGGACTGGTTTTTTTCAAGGTTCGAAGACGACAACGCTTGTGTGTATATGGGATTCTTCAAGTATAGTGGAAGAATCCTGAAGAAAGTTTTAGCTGTCATTGAAGGTATGTTTTAAATGAATAAATAAAAACACAGTAGTCTAAGAGCCCATGAACCCCAGACCTTCGTTATTTTATAAAAGCTGAAAGTTTGTCAGCGAATGTTGCAGTGGTAACACGATGATTTGCCTAGACTATTTTTAGGTTGACTTGTTTATGGCTACGCCACTTACCATCGTGTGGCTCGGCTGCTCGATTGCCTATCCAACAATAATAAAAAATATAAATAAAGACAATGAAGATGGTTTTTTCTTTAATATCGTTTGTAACTGCTCAAATACTTTTTTATTCCAGATAATTGTAAGTACTTTTTCTTAAAATGATAATTACACACGTACTAATGTAAAAATTGCGAAAGGAGCTCTGTCTGTAATTCATGCCTGAATCGCTGATCAGTTTTTCAGACTCATCAGACTAACCCCCAAATACTCAAACGAATCTCAAATTTAAGTCGTACTTAAACTCGTATTGTCCCTCTTTTTTCTTTGAATCTGACATGTCGTAGCATGAGTTTAAGTACGTAAATTTGAGATTCGTTTGAGTATTTGGGGGTGAGTATAATTCATATAAGTGACGAACGGCTAGTAACCGATCTTAAACGTCTTAGAAAATACACCTAAAATCTGAAATGTATTTATGCTAAATATATCATATATTTAAAAAAAACGTGTGCAATTTACACGTGGTAAAAATGATTCTACCTTAAAAATGACGAACATAAGAAACACTGTATAATTCTTCCTATCTCATTTTCTCGCACGTTAAATCTCATGAATTTATGTGTCTGTCTCTTTTTACTGTCACTTTTTCGTTTCACCGACTTTCAAATCATAACAATGCAAAAGAAGTTTTCACTTCAAAAATAACAAAAGCGCAATTGTTTATCATTAATTGATATAATTCCGTGTTATTAAGGTATATTATTTAAGCCTGTATATTCTTTTGCGGATTTATTTGCTACGGGAAAAAAAACATAGGTACTCATATTTGAACTGCAACGCGCCTACTAATTATGTAGCGGGTGTCTATGGATGTCGCTTAACACCAGGTGAAACGACAGTCCATTTGCCCCCTCATGTATAAAAAAAGACGTGTGGCACTCGGGGACTGCCGCGGTAAAGCTATTGCATAGCATTTTTTAATCAACTTATGCAATTATAATTATTTATTTATTTTTTATTTATGCAGTATTTTTTTTCTTTCTTTTGTTTTATATTTTATATTTAATGGATTACCAACAATTCTATGATTTAATGCGAATGGCCAATGATCAACAAAGAGATAATATTCTTATGACTATAATTCATCCTTTACAAACTTCAATTTAAGAATCATTTCAAATTTTTTATATTATAATCAACAAAATCATATAATAAATGCACTTTGTTTATTCATATTTAAAACACTTATACACAAATTTTACTACTTTTATTTATTTATTAATGTTTGATATTATTTTCAAGCACTAGCAACACTAAAACTAACTTAACGGGCAAAAGTCTTGTGTCCAGCTCTTAATAAATTATCTGTCAGCTTTACAAACTGATAGTAATTAGTATATTCTATTCTAATTACAATGTTAAAGATAAGATGTTGTTAATTTTCGTCATCTGCGCTTTATGAGCTATTATTTCCAGTTATTATCCCAGAACTTTTTATCTTCTTTGCCCACCGATGTATTATCTATGTGGTTTATAGTAGATAGTGTTGACGACTAAAACAACTACGAACAGCCGTAAATTTTTTCAATACTTGTTTAGTTCTTTGTTCTTATGTTCAGTACTAAAATACATTTTGTTCACTTTTATGCTTTTAAATAGTTAATAAATTCTATGATTTGCACAAATACAGATATTACACTCACTTTTAAACCCTATCTTATCTTTATATGGTTTTTATTCAAAATCGATGGTTAATATTTTAGCTGAACGATATATTCTCAGGCAGTTAAATATTCTCACGGATAAAACTTTCACTTAGTTATTGTCACTTTAATGTTCAACACTTATAACACGTACACTTATTAAATTATTACTTATTTCTATTTTTAATACTTTATTTAACACGGAGATGATGTGAAAATGTAAAGCGCCATCTAGTTGGTCACCTATATACTTTCTCACAAACGGCTGTTGCTTACGTATTCGTCCGATTTCGGAGCAGCTCGTCGCTCGTCGGGTGTCAGGTTTATTTCGTTACGGAATTTCTGGATTCGGTCGCCGCGCTCAAGGCCCGCGATAAAAGCTATGCAATAACTTAAAATAAGCTAACATAAACGACGCTCTTTTACGCTGGAGTTGTGGATTAGTCCATTTTCCAGCCTGGCTCCAATAGTACCTTCTAGAATCTAGAAAGAACGCAGCAGAGACGTATAAACTTCATATACGTTCTTTATTTAAAATAATTTTAACAAAAAAAAAAATTAAATTAGTGAAATCTCAGCTTTAATTTTAAAATTTTATTTTCAGCTTCAGGTAACCAGTACTAAGATTTTATTACTAAAGCACGTGTATCGCAACTGCTAACTAAAAAATCAACCAACGTTTGATTTTCGAGCATGCTATGAGGCGCGGGTAGGAAGGGACATTTCTCCAAGCGCGTCTGAATATGCTTATTTCTGAGTATGCTTAAAACAAGTATGCTTATAGCAATATGTGAACAGTTGCAGAGCATGCTATTTTTAAGTAAGCTTATGAGCATTTTTTGAGCACGTCTCTCCGTAGCTTTACTTATAATGATAGCGATAAATATAGGAGGACGCCACTTTGCCGACGTCGCATATTAGATATCACTTTCTGGCTTATTGCTGCAGCTGGATGCGGCAGCACAAAGGACACCTTATCAGTGAAACTATCCATTTTAGAAAAGAGCTATTCATACTATAAAAGGTGGCGAGATTAAAAACCCCTCCAGTCGGGCTGGTATATGGGTGTATGTGATTGCTCACCAATGGGTGGAGCTGCAGTTCGATTTCCCCATATAAAAAGTGAGTTTAGTAGATAAATATAATTAGTAGTCCGGTGGGAGGGATGCACTGTGCCACGCTCCAGGCTGCTAGATGGGGGTTCATGGATCACCCATGCACCACCATCTTGCTTGTTGTTCCCGTGAAACAGCTTAGCTGTGTTTCGGAGAAAAGGGCAAGACAGACAGTGTTATTATTGGCACCGAGTCTTAGGAAAGGCAATACATAAATGAGTTGCCTGGGCTAGTTCTAGGTAAACTAGGTTATGTTCATGGACGACGTCGACCACTTACCTACCATCTGGTGGCACGTCTGCCAGTTTTCCTATCCAACTAATATAAAAAATTGTAATGTGAAGCGGCAGTGGTTGATCTTTGCGATTGCCAAAAATACAGCTTGGCAATCAGCTTCTTGGATATCAATGCCAATGTTTAAAGATAAGGTGTCAATTGTGTCCAGATCCAGTGGGTTGAGGCTGATAGTGATGATAAATTTCCAGATGTCAAAATTCCAAAAGTAGTATCAGCTAAGCCACCGAACAAAGGAGAACAGTTTGAACAGGAGGTGCCCTATAAGTGTTCGGGCTGTACCGTTGAAAAGGTAATACGATCAATATCTACGTATATGTGTATACATGTTATAAATATAAATTATACACACCTAAGATCAAGTATCAATAGATTTGACAAGCTAATAATAATACCGTATTGGAACGAGATAACAACATACGAAAAATCCAAGAGTGACAGAGACATATACACTTTCTTTTGTCTTTGTCAGAATATCACCCTTTGTTTGTTGGGCACAACAAGGATGTGCCCAACAAAAAATTATCGACTAAATTTGAATGCCATACAAACATTCTCACTCGCGAACAGTTTGTCAAATATGCCGCCATTTTGTACTACTTTTTAATTTGGTCGGCTTATGTAGGTATGGTGATACCAGTTTTGTTATAAGCAGATTACCCAAGAATGTGGTATTATTTAAAAAGGGTGACTGGAATTTTCGAAATAAACACAATAAAAACAAATATGTTTATTGCTATCCTTAAAGGCTATGTACTATATTGTACATATTAAGACGTATATAGCCTTCTTTTTTATTATTTATGTTTTTAGCGGTTTGTTATTAGTCATTACATAATATTTTCGATAATCCGGAAAAATGCAGCTGTCTAAAATTACAATAAATGTTTGGTTAGGGCTAATGCTTATAGTTATCTATCAACCTTTACCAGTTTTTTATTATTTTTAATTCACTTGTTTCAAGAAAATAAGTAGACTTGTTATTATGAATGTGGTATCCCTGTAAAATACGCCTGTCCCTTTCGGGTATACGCGAATGTCAATTCCATATTATTATACTTGTTCCTAGATACACACGAAGAACTGCGTAAGAAAATTAAGGCGCCAAAAAATCCGCCATCTTAATTTGCCATAATATCAACTGCCAGTGACATAATGAATGATCGACTCATTGTGACACATATGTACCCTAAATTTAAAAAAAGTTTTTATTATCTGAGTATAAATGATCGACTCATACTTAATTTTATCTAAATTTAATAAAAGTTATTATTATATAAATATTACGTTCATTAAAACTTACGTCTATTAATTTGTAGATATACGTGAACGGTATCCACGTGGAGTCCGCCGACAATGTGGACGTCGGGAAAGACGGTGTCCCGGATCCCTACTATGTGGTGAGTATAGCCACAATAACGTGACAGGCAGAAAGAGAAGCGACACCAGTCCTCCCAAGCGGAATTTTCATAAACATAGCCCTCAATCATCTTCCCATGACACTTGAAATCAAAGACTCTTAAATATCTTCTTTAGACTAAATAATCTTTGTAAAGATATTTTGGTCTTATGATATCCTGAGATATAAGATGATGTGTCTCGGTGCCCAGTAATCACACCGCCCGTTTTGTCCTTCTCTCCGAACCACAGCCAAGCTGTGTCATGAGAGAAACAAGCAAGTTGGTGGTCCCCATGCAGCCGGGTGCGCGGCACAACGCATAGTAAAATTAGTGAATTAAATAAAAAGATTTAAAAAAAAATCGTTCTACTAATTGTTTACACTCCTAAATGATTTTTATTTGTTGAAACTTTACAATAATATAGCCTAACCTCCTCCTACTCCTCCTCTACTTACACTCCTTATAATTAAAAAACGTTTACGGATTTTAACGTGACCATTCACCATGCTGTAAACTGTAAAGTATCCAAAACGTGGGGCTTATAAAAATCTAAATAAGCGGTGTTGAAATCCGAAAAAGTTGGCACATTATAATTGTAGTACTTGGTCATGTCTTTATCAGACAACTAGCTGATACGATTGAAATTGTTCAGGCAACACCAACGGACGTGGTCATCGGGATCAGCCAGTATTCGGACGCTTACGAAGGAGTCTACCAGGCTGTGTTCCGCTCCGGGGACGACAAGATCATTAAGACCATCATGGAGATAAGGTGGATGTGGAATTGTACTAACTTGAGGGTCGGCTGGTCGAGTGGTTAGGTTACTGGACAATTTACGCAGCAGTTGCGGGTTCGAATCCGAATATGTATTTATATACATTTCTTTAAATTTCCGTTCTCAGTACCCGTAATACAAGTTCTTACGAACTTACCACGGGGCTAGGTGAACGTGGTGTGATTGTTGAATAATATTTATATTTATTTATTAAAAAAAAACTACTGATGCCTGATGAGACAGAAAAATCTGGATAGTGATAATGATTTTGAAGCGGGCGATGCCATGTGCCTTGCTTCCGTATGCTTGGGTACCGCTATCCTGCTTATGTCTCTTAGGAAAAATATTTGCTGTTTATTAGAGAGAAGGGTAGGATATAGCTGGCCCTTGACGCCGGTGTTATATGAGCTAGAGGTACCACCCCGGTCGTGGCGGACCAATTCGGCTGCAAAGCAGCATGGCACTACCTCTTACAAAAGGCCTTTGTCTAGCAGTAGAAAAATATTTGATGATGATGTATACCCTATGTAAAATATGTTCTCTTTGATAGTTCTACTCCCATAACGCCTGTTACGACCACACCAGCCGATGCGGAGACTACTACAGGTAAACTGCATACAATTTTACTATTTGTAACCACACAACCCCTCCCAACGTCGGGACAGTACAATGAAGTGAGGTTCTCGTTCTCGCCCCTTGCCCTCTTCTTATAAGAGGGGTACAAAAAGCCCCCTCGGCTCAATTAGCTTCACCCAAGGTGCTGGGCTCACCCCCACCATGGTTCAGGCCTTGTCGTGGCGGTGGGGCTTAGTAACCTAGGGTGAACCGCTGCACCTTGGGCGAAGCTAATTGGGCTCTTTGTACCCTCTTATAAGAAGAGGGGACATAAGAGCAGGGGGCAAGGGGTGAAGATGGGAACCTCACCCCATTGTACTGTCCCGACGTTGGGAGTGGTTGTTCTGTGGTGCGGGACAACCTCTCTGTGGAGGTGGCGTCGCTCCCTTGCGGGACTGACTAGCCGTCGAGGTGCCCTGTTTGTTTACTAGATCCGGGGCACCTCACCAAAGGCGGCATTGGTGCACTCGCCGGGTTTTAGTGGGTAGAGCTGCGTCCACTTACCAGCTGTTGGGCGCAGCGAGTCCCACATACCCGCGTGGGGAGACCCACTCCCACGCGGGATGCCGCAGAGCATTTCCCGGCGTTAAAGAAAAAAAAAAGGGCTGGGCTCACCCTAGCCTACTGAGCCCCACCGCCACGTCAAGGCCTGAACCATAGTGGGGATTTTTATATTGACCTTATCTTCTTGCAACATATATTAAGTAATATCTCCTTCAATCCGATTTTTTTTATCCATAATACGAGTACCTACGAGCCAAGCAGGAGCGCGGGGCTGTTAATATTTGTGCCAAAATTCGTAAAAACGGCATCCGTATAATATAATTAATTTATTTTACTTTATTTCAGAAGAACACTATGATACTACTCCAGGTAAATATAGTAGGAGGTGTTATACAGGGTGTACACAATTGGAAATTTTTAAATTGGCAATTTAATCATCATTCATTCGTCATATTTACTTTCAGATGAACCCCCGGAGTCTACCCCAGGTACATTTTTTGGTCTAGGCCCACCACTCGTTTCGACCACTGTTATTCCTGTGTAGCCAGGATCGACAGCGGTAACCACATTACCCTTTAAAATATTCTCAGGGAGCCCGAGGGTCCAAGAGATCCGTGAGAATATTTATGAAAACATGCCTCAAGTTGCAGGATGGCGTATTAAGCGTGTTCTACTGTAATACAATATTAGACTTTTTTACAATTTATTGGTTCTTAATAATATCACCGAGTGAAAGAGATGACGATTAACAAGAGAAACAATGCTGAATATCATCGTTATCGTATATAATATCGTTGTCTCTTCCTTAGTCCCGATCCCTAATTCGAGTGATGGACAAATTTGCGTATACATACATACATATGGATGTATGTTTGTTGCTCTTTCACGCAAAAACTACTGAATGGATTTTGATGAAACTTTGCAATGATATGGCTTATTTATTAGAATAACATGTAGGCTATGATTTGTCCCTGTACTCCCACGGGAATGGGAAGTACGCGGGTGAAACCGCGGGGCGCTGCTAGTGATACCTAAATAATATTAGAGCGACGATGGTCTAGTCACTAGCGGGTATGGGTTCGACCTCTTGAGTGAGAGGTCCGGGTTCGGTCCCATGTGATACCTTGAAATGGAGATTTTTTATTTCTACGTGCACTTGAACATGAGACTATCGCTTGCTCACCGGTAAAGGAAACATCGTGAGGAAACCTGCATGCCTGATGAGATTAAAAGTTAGTTAATAGAAGCAGGCGTTACTTTGCGGAAATCCATTTTATAAGATATTAAATTATATATATATATATTAATTAGCAATTATCCCGCGAAACACGCAGTCTTTACAGCAAATGCATATGCATGCATATAGCACCTCCCTCCTTTCCCACACTGCATATGCGTACACTCGCATGCACCACCACCCCACATGCACCACAACCACAGTAAAAGACCACCACCAAAAAATCTACGCACGTTTCGCCCCGACACCGAGGCATCCTCAGGATGTAGACTCTACGATTAGTAATCGTTAAGATTTGTTTGAAGGTGTGTGAAGTTATTATAATTATTCTTATACATACATATACGTATATCGTCGTATTTTATTTCAGAAGAACACCACGAATCTACCACAGGTAGAATATAAATCTTTTGTTAATCCATTTATAGCCTGATCAGAAAAATAAAAACCCTCGCCATATTGCGGAAAATTTCAGAACTAATTTCTGGACGATACTATGTGTTGACGTAAAGAAGATACAGTGGCAACACCACGCAGGGCTTATATCATGTATTAATTATCTATGGTTTATATTATATTTCTGGTAATGGCTGTAATCTCAGATGAAGTAAAAAAAGGTAGATGTCGCACGGCCTTTGCTAATACTGAAGCCACAAAACTAAGCTCCTTCATGTAAATACACGCGCTCACGCACACAGATACACCAAAACTAAGCTCATTTTTGTTAGTATCTTACGAGTCGTCGTGCAGTAAGTTTGCCAAAAAAATACCATTCTGTGTAATTAAATGGAGTAAAAACAATACAAAAGTGACCAAAGAGTCTAAAGAAATATCGTTTCACACATAAATAAACACTAGACTATATTCTTTTAAGATATTTTAACACTATTTTGAGGTTAATCAACATAAATAATATTATTGCCCCGAAATGACGTATCGGAAGAGTGTTGCCAGAAGTTAGTATTTCTAATAGCCCAATAGTGGGTAAGTCAATTGCAGGCAAAGCCATAGCAAAATAATTAAGTACAGAGGTGACATAATTATTATTTTATTATTTGATCGCTATATGACTGAATCGAAATGACCTCGTATAACCTATGTTGTATTTTTTTTGGGACTCACGTACCCACAGCAGGACTATGTATTTAATTATTTATAAATTCAAAGATTTACCATTTAATAAATTTAAAAAAATTAACAGCGTGGCTTGCAGAGAAATGTTTTTATAATTTAAATGTTTTTTTTAATGGAAAACGACATATTATGTATTTAATTTAAATTGTGTATTGATAAAATGTGACTTTCTAATTACTATTATAATCAATTATTTTGAAACTGTTATTCTCTGACAATGATTTTAAGGACATGTTGTATTTATCAAGTTTATATAATTGTAACTATTTTTTCCTGTTAATTTAAATTAATTGTTTATTTATGTAAAGTTTTATTTTCACACACCATGTTATGGTAAAATGTATAGGACTTGTTTTTTTTTTAATATCACCTATGTATTTACTACATTCATGGGAATAAATAAATAAATAAAACAATTGTGTCAATAACATATCTATTGAGACAGTTTATAAAGTGATCCTACACGCCTCCTACATATTCGTAATATTATTGTATTTTATAAAAATATTCACTGTCGCATTCACTTATTACCTATTTTTATTAATATACAATTTTAAGGGATATTTTAAAAAATGGCAGCCCTTCATTCACTCACACATACTTAAAAAAGTGGCTTCACTTTCTTGTTCCAAGTGCGCTATCTACCCTTTTTTACTTCATCTGAGGCTGTAATACATAAATTAAAAAATATTTTAAAAAATTTTTGTTCGGTTTAATATTAGAGCGTGTTTTTTTTAGTTTTTTAAACTATAATTTAGTATAATATTTACCTTGACATCTTGTATCCTCTCCGCTTTAGGTTTTCTTTTTACCCGTAACACGAGTCTCTACGAGCTAACCACGGGGCCAAGTTGTTTTGTTAGTTAATATTTTTGCCAAAATTCGTAAAAACGTGTTCCGTACAATATAATTTATTTATTTCTTTTAATTTCAGAAAAACACCAAGTAACTACTACTACTACGCCAGGTAAATATATTGTAGTAATAAGTCTTGTCGTTCATTGAGGGAGGCCTATGTTATGTTAGTGATAGAGGCTGATGATGATGATGATGAAGTAGGTGTTATACATAATGCTCGCAATTGGAAATTTTAAATTGAACCCACGGGTCTAATCCAGGTACATTTTTTTGGTCTAGGTCTAGCCCCACTACTCTCCAAGATACTGGCGGAAAATGACAGATAAACTTTTTTTTATGTTAGTTGGATAGGCAAACTGGTAAACGTGCCACCTGATGGTAAGTGGTCGACGTCGCCCATGAACATAAACCAGTTTACCTGGAACGAGTCCAGGCAACTCATCTATGTGTTGCCTATCCTGAGACATAAGATGTTTAATTCTCGGTGCCAGTAATAACACTGCCTGTCTTGCCCTTCTCTCCGAAACACAGCAAAGCTGTTTCACGGGAGAAACAAGCAAGATGGTGGTACCCATGCAGCCGGGAGCGCGGCACAGCGCTTCCCTCCCACCGGTATACCTCCCACTGTCGAATTTCGTGCGGTTTGTGAGTTTCCGGTGACCCATGGGTGGGGATGGGGTAAAGGAAGGAATCTTGTGCGGATGTTTATGGGCGTCGGTAGTCACCTAAGGTGCCGACTGATTGTTTGCCTCCATAAGCCATAAAATAAAACATACAATAAATTTAAAAAAATCACTTCCCTACCGATGTTACTCCTGTGTAGGCTGTAGCCAGGATCGACGGTGACCAAATGACCCTTTGAAATGATCTCAGGGAGCCCGACGTTCCGAATGATATAGATATAGCGATTTACCTACATCACTTGTGTGTTGTTTTTGTCTCTCACTCATTCTCAAGTAATTGCCCTTAAGTAGAGTAGTTTCAGTGAATATTAATAGTAAAATTTATTATAAAAATTCTATGCTAATATAATTTCAAATTAATAATTTAAAAAAACTTAAAAAACAAAAAAACGCGCTTTAGTAGCAAACCGAACTAAAATTAGAAAATAATTTTTAATATAAGAATTAAATGGATTGACAAAAAATTATATTATTGTAAAAAATGTGTGAGGTGTTCGATATTCAATGTAATATCGCGCTTTTTTTACAGTATTATCATTTTTTTGTTAATCGATTTAATTCTCATATTAAAAATTATTTTCTAATTTTTAGTTCAGTTTACTATTAGATAAAATACACGCTGTATTTTAGTTTTTCAAACTATAATTTCTTATAATATTTACCTTGGCATTTTGTAAATACATTCTGACTCAACAACAACAATTTAGTTTTTCTTTTTATCTGCACTACAAGTTCCTACAAGCTAATTATGTTGAGCACGTTCGAGAGTCTTAAAAAACCGATTTTATTTTAATAAAAGTTTATTACACTTACTAATTAATTACATATAATTCAATTTTAATATATTATGAACATAATTAAAACTGTTAACTAAAACTAATAAGACGTGACAACCGTTCGATATTAGAATTGGAAGTGTCTTACATTATTATATAAAACTGAGAGGTGGATACAATATGTCCCGTGAGAATATATGTGGAGGATCATGTTAACTTCACTATAAGCCAGGTTGAGCTGCGTCGGCGTTTCCCTGGGAACCGTCGTACTTGATATCTTGTAACTTGTATGGGAACTTATTATATAAAATGATCGTCAGCGGTTTATGGGTAGTGCGCATATGTAACACCTCCCCCTGTACTTCAGCGATTATTTCGAGATGTTAGATAATGTCGCCGAAATGTCGCTGTGGTTGATTTTCATTTTTTCGGGATGCAATTTTCTTTTTTCAGGTTTTTCAGAGCTGGTTTCTAATGGTATATTGATCTTAATGTCTTCGACGTCTTGATTTTCATGAGGGCGGTTTTGACGGAGATATTTGTATAGGATGTATACTGCACATAATATAACTGCACCCGATAATATTACATAAAATGGGATGGTTGTATGGTACAAACTTAGTTGTAAATTTTTATCCAATTTTATAGGATTTTGGAATGATATTTTCTAATTAAGAGAGTGAAGATTTTCGAGGTCAATTGTGTTTAAAATTGCAGGTGCGTTATATGTACTTCCAATCGATTCTTGAAACGTCGGCAGTTCTACTATTTTCAGAGGGTGTCCTTTGATGTGGTCATCTAAATTAGATATGGTAAAGGTAGGCGTCTTGAGGTAGCAGTTCACGGGGATTGTGATGAGATAACTTCCTTGAAGCATTCTATATTGTTCTTGCTTACAAAAGGTTCTAACTTTAGTTTGATTAGGAAAGGTCACAGTGTAATGTCTGTCGTCGATTTGTTCTACTGCTTCTTTTGCTAGGTTCACTGAAGCTAGCTTACATGATGAATGAACTTCTTGCTTGATGATGAGTTGATGGATACAATCGGGGATTTCACGAATTTTATAGATAGATGTCCTTTGGCAGAGATACCATTATTTTACCTTCGGGCATTCAGCCTCCATGTACTTAGAATCATCTCCAGAAATTGCTATGTATGGTAGAGTGGGTAAAAGGATCTGATGATTTCTATTAGGTATAAGGGAAAGTTTAAAAAGGTCATATGTCGAAGGTAAGGCAATTGGAATCTTATAAACTATAACTATACGACTGTCTACGTAAAAATAACCTATCTTAATTATATCGTAAAAATATTTAATCTCTATATCAAGGATTTCATCCTTAGAATAAAGATTTCGTAACTTATGTAACATAATTTTTAAATCTACAATACTTAACATAGAGTGCGGAGCACTTGATACTCTAATAAAAGCTAACGTATCCTCTAGTCTATACATTTCATCAAATAATCTATCAATATTATCCCCTAAAATAATGAGATGTTGCGCCAGATGGGCGTATTTAATTAAATCGTCATCTCTTGTAGCATCACTTTTCATTATAATATCTAGTGTTTTAACTATTCGATCTTGATTTAATGTAATATTTTCTAGTATTTTCGAATTTTGCAAAGCCCATTCTTTATTTAAACTGATATGACTATTTATCTCAGATTCAATTTTATGTTGGTTTATACTTAAAACTTCGATGGCATTGTTATATTTAATTGCGTCTGTGTAGTCGAGATTACCGGATATACTCTTAATTATTGAACCAAGTCCGTCTATGAGACCTCTTTTCTTGCGGTTTGGTTCAAAGGTCTGCAGCTGTTCATAAATTCGTTCTAGCTTCGAGATGAGGTATTCTATGTGAGGATCATACAAGGTAAAGGTTCTATCACTAAGGTTTGGTACTAAATGAGAAAGCTGAGATTTTACAGAATTAATTTGTTCGTGAATAGTGGATAGGTCGATGTTAACGAGAAATGAATGATAGTGGGACACCATTTTTGCAGGTCCTAGTTTAAACGGAAGAACCCTTGGACCATATTGTAGAGCAGGGTTCCCAACTATTGGTCCCAGGACTATCAGTGGTCCACAAGAGCTAAAGTAAGGTTCACGAAATGTTTTAAATTATAACCGAATGCAAGGCTGTGACAGGTTTTTACTTGTAAAATAGGATTCAATTGGAAATACACATTTCCAATTGAAACACTGTTAATTAATGTAACTGTAAATGCAATATTCAAGATTATTTTTATTACGTTATACCTATGTTTTGAATAAGGTTTTTTTTTTATGTTTTTATTTTTTTTTTGGGCCCCTGTTAATAAAACTGAAATCAAGCACTCTTGTAGAGGGTCAATCAGTATGTCTTGTCCTCGAGTCAGTCGTATCAGTAACAGGAGAGGTATCCTGTAACAATACAGGGATTTTAGAACTTCGCTTAAGGCGTGATTTGGCAAAAGGGCCACGTTTCTTTTTCGTGTAAATAAGGATAGGAAGATCCGCTAGAACTGTGTCCTGTATAAAGCTTGTAGCGAGCTTTGGTCTATTTGCTGCAAATCGAGACCAAAGACCTTCCAAATTAGCCCGTTCCTCGGGATTGAAATGATCTGTTCGTAATCGGAATAAAACCTTGTTAACACGGTTTGATAACTGTTTAGTGCGCATGCACTTAATATTAAATAGTTCTGCACTAACTGGACGGTTCATTGAAAAAACGATGTCATGATGAGATGGATTTTTTATTTTTATAATACCGCGGTCATTATTTACCGAGGTGATACAGTTTGTTATAATACAATTTGATGCTTCGCCATCATGAAAATTAATAGGTACTCTAATTAATTTTGACGTGTTTGCTGGTATGATCTCTTCATATAGGTTACAGTTACGCGAGTCGTATATACGTAAGGGGTTAACTGCTTTTCTTGTCACGAGTAATTTATTCTTTAGATCAATATTTGATTCCCATTTTTCCAAAAGATCAAGTCCAATTAAACCATCGAAAAAGTTATGAAACTTATAGATAAATAGGGTAATATTTCCGTTTTCATTTATTTCATTAAAACACGGTATGGTTATCGAATAGTCATTTTGTGAGGAGGCATGGATATTTGTAAC
This sequence comes from Helleia helle, assembly GCA_963853865.1. Taxonomy (NCBI): domain Eukaryota; kingdom Metazoa; phylum Arthropoda; class Insecta; order Lepidoptera; family Lycaenidae; genus Helleia; species Helleia helle. The sequence goes on from OY971434.1 coordinate 5,262,069, forward strand.
TTTGAAGGGATCATAATTACATTTGACATGTGGATAGAACCGCTCTACGGCTATGGGGCTAATAAATGACTGATTCGCACCAGTGTCTATCAATAGTTTTAATGGGGGGGTCTAGAATTTCTATGTACGGTAATTGTTTTTGTGTCTGTAGGTTTATTTCTGTTTTAATTTGTCTGACTTCAGAGGTTTTTGGAAAATCCTGACGTTCAGGAGTAGGCATCTCTTCCTGTATCTCCTCCATACTACACTCAGAACGCTGGGGGTATGATGACTGCGGGTGGCTATAGGTATAGTCGGGATGGCAGTGGTCATAGTCTTGATAGTCATTATTGTCAAAGTCAAATGAGTAACCTAGATCATTTAATTCGTTAAAATTCATCTCCCTTGTTTTAAAGTAATTATTAGGTGGAGGGTTGCCAGATCTGGTCCAGTCGTGTGGTTGACGGACCGGGTTTGTATGATGTGGCTTGGTCACGAAGTGACTGACGCCACTCATGGGCTGAGGACGTACTGGAATAGAACGTTGCGGAAGCTTAAACACATTACTCTGAGGCCTATAATTTGGTGGTGGCGCGGCAAACATTTGTTGCGTCCTTGTTGGTCCACGGAATTGATTTAATGGCCTCCAATACTGGTATCAGGACGTTGGTGGTTTATGCCTAACTGTGGTCGGGATGGTCCCGCTATATTAAACGGCCATGGTGGTGGCATTGGCTGCGGCGCGGGTAACATAGACATAGGGGGCTGCATAAATCCGTATCTAAATTTATTTTCACTAACCTGCATTTTCTTCTCGGAGGGATGATCGTTGCGCTGTTGCATGTAGAGAGTGTTCATCTCCTCATGGACATACTCTAGCGCTTTCTCTATTGTGTCAGGGCGCATGCAACGGATACGAGATCCTAGTGGATCTCGAAGTCCACGTAGGTATGAATGAAGCGTTAATTTTTTATATAACGCGCGCTTAGATTCTATAGTGCTCGACACCGTTTCATGCAAACTGACATATGTAATTATAGTACTAAATAAATTCTGGCATTTTTCATAAAATTCTTGAGGGCTTAATGACCCTTGGTTCAATAATGCGAGGTCGTTGTAAAGCGATGTTTCATCTGCTGATCACCAAAATTATTAATTAAGGCAGATCGAATGCCATCCCAGTTTTCTGGTATTCCGTTAGAGTTAATAAGACGAGATGCGGAACCTACCACCTTATTTAAAATCCCATTTATTAATGCACAGTTAGTAAGTTCGTATCCTGGCTCATTATGAACAAATTGTTGGACCAGTTGGTCACACAATCGAATAAATCTAGTTAATACATTTGGATTTCCGTCGAACTCCGGCAAAAGCCGCAAAGCCTTAAAAATATTGTCTAACATATTATCTGCCATCTTTAATAAACTATTAAAAAAAATATTCTCACTTAAATTTAAATTTTCCTCTCCTTCTAAAATATTTCTATTTGCGTCCAACAAATCATTACGACTATTATAACTAGACCTAGGATTCCGTGATTGCCTTGGATGGAAAATCTTGGGAAATATAATAAAAACTTATAGGATAAAAAGGAAGCAACTCTAGATAGAAACTAAAGCACTTACATTCGCATTCTGGTTTCTGCTGGATCGATTTCTGGATCACACCCGAATATATCACTCCCGAACAGTCACTCGCGAAGGTTCTTTTAATTTTCGTAACACTTTCGAAAATCCTACCGACTGCGCCAATTATGTTGAGCGCGTTCGAGAGTCTTAAAAAAAACCGATTTTATTTTAATAAAAGTTTATTACACTTACTAATTAATTACATATAATTCAATTTTAATATATTATGAACATAATTAAAACTGTTAACTAAAACTAATAAGACGTGACAACCGTTCGATATTAGAATTGGAAGTGTCTTACATTATTATATAAAACTGAGAGGTGGATACAATATGTCCCGTGAGAATATATGTGGAGGATCATGTTAACTTCACTATAAGCCAGGTTGAGCTGCGTCGGCGTTTCCCTGGGAACCGTCGTACTTGATATCTTGTAACTTGTATGGGAACTTATTATATAAAATGATCGTCAGCGGTTTATGGGTAGAGCGCATATGTAACAAGCTTATCACGAGGCTTGTTTAACGTGTCTTGTTAGTTAATATTTTCGCCAAAATTCGTAAAAACGTCATCCGCACAATATTATTAATTTATTTAATTTTATTTCAGAAGAACACCATCATACTACTCCAGGTAAATATAGTGCAGTAGGTATTATACAGAATGCACACAATTGGATTTTTTTTTAAATTGACAATTTTATCATCATTAATATGTCATATTCACTTTCAGGCGAACCCCACGAGTCTACCCCAGGTACAGTTTTTTGGTATAGGCCTGCCGCTCGTTCCGACCACTATTACTCTTGTATAGCCAGGATCGACAGCGGTGATCAACAAAACAAACATATTTGATCAATTATTATTGTTATTATAAACTGCATTGGGACGCAACTTTAATGCAATGACTGTAAATCAAGAAAAGGCAGTAGTCAGGAGATTAAATAATTTTGTTCCAATATCCTGATTAGGATAATCAGAGTAGCACATACAAGAAAGGTATAAGGGGCGCAAGTTTCCTACATCGCTCGTGTGGTTGTTGGTCTCTCACTCATTCTCAAGTGATTGCTATAAGTTGGGTAGTGTCAGTGGAATTTAAAAGCCAAAAGATTCAAATCCAAATAAAATTTATTAAAAAAAAATTGATACTAAAAATTAAAAAAAAAATAATATACCTAGTTTAAAAAACACGCAAAAATTATTTTTTGTAATTTAAGTAATTTTAAGTATGAAATAAATATTACCTACACGTTTTAGGTATTCCATACATTACATAATGATGATATCCGGATATACGGATGATGCAGATTACCGGTAACTATAGGTATACTGTTTCTACTTCAAATCAGCTCTATTCTTTTTACTGGTAACACGAGTTCCTACGAGCTAAGTTAAGCTAAGCACGGGGCAAAGTTAACGCGGTGCGTTAGTGAATATAATTTGTGCCAAATATTATAAAAACGTCATCCGTACAATGTAATTAATTTATCTCACTTTATTTCAGAAGAACACCATGATACTACGCCAGGTAAATACAAGTGTAGGAGGTGTTATACAGGTGTCCACAATTAGAAATTTTAAAATTGACAATATTACCTATCATTCATTCATTCATCATATTTTCTTTCAGACGGACCTCACGAGTCTACCCCAGGTACATTTTTTGGCCTAGACCCACCACTTGTTCAACCGCTGCTACACCTGAGGCCTTAGGCAAAGTAACATTAAAAAAACGATAACGAAGTTCGAAAAGAATAAAATGTATGGGATTGACATAAGCCGTCGTCAATTATGTCACTCGTTATCGTTATCGCAAGTTGGTAGACAATGTTAAAATTCGTAACAAAATCATAAACTGTCAATTGGTTATCGAACACTTATGTCAAACTTATGTTATTTTATTATTGATATTGATTCGTTATCCGTGGGCGTGGGCCATGGACGGCAACATTTTCACTATTTTTATGAGTTATAGTGTGTATGAGGTCTATTTACATAGATATTAATTTTAATATTTGGTCCCATTTGACACTTCTTGTCGAACTTTGTTGACACTTGACAGTTGTTGTCGTTGCACTGTCACGATCTTTGATTGATCATTGGCTAGAAAATTATTATCGTTATCTCAAAGACGATAACGAATTTCGGCTACAAAGCGATGCCACTTTGTCTACAGGCCCTGTATAGCTAGGATCGACAGACCAATTGATTCTTTATAGTTGATACGATCTCATTGGTCCCGAGGGACACGCTAAAACTGCCGTGGGACCCGCAACGAATTTAATTTGGAGGAGTAGAAAATATTTTTCAGTCCCTCCTCAATTATGGCCATAGACACTACAAGATTGCAATGACTTACAAAGTCGAGGAAACAGCAGCAGCAGCCAAGAGTAGCTGAGCGATAAAATATATGACATAACATAGTAAATGTCATCATTTCATTGGTATATTCTGTAATCCGTATAATATTCCGTAAGAGTGAAAAAAACTAACGCGTAAGACGGATATCATTGTCTCTTTCTTAGTCACGATCTGTAATTCGAGCGATGTGACTAAGTTGGCATTATTGATTCATCGGTCGTATTTCATTTCAGATGAACCCCACGATCCTACCCCAGGTAAATATACTAATGCAAAAGAAGGGCTAAATATAGGTGTGAAAATATATTAAGTACATATAGGAATTTAAAACTCGATGAAATAAAAAGCGACACTTAAAAGCGATTATAATATTTTATCTGCATCTTTAGGAATTAGTTTGTGAGCGTGAGGAGTGTAAAGCCATTAAAATCCAAACTCAAGATTTGTTTATTTAAACTAAACTGTAAACATTTAATTAAAGATTAATCAATCGAAGCGTTGTCGAACACATTCCACTACGTTTCGATTGATTATTCCACTACGCTTTGATTGATTCATCCACGCCCATTTTTGATTAATATAAAAATAATAATACTATCTGTTTCAGCTCCAACACATCCAGATGAAGGTAAACCACCATCATAGTCGACCCAATGTCAACCAAAACAATTAATAATATTGAAAAAATCAAAATTAAGAATTAAATTATATATGATAAGGAAAAAATTTAAATCGACTGCTTCAAAAAGAGGGTTCTGATTTTCGAGTGATGTATAGCTTTAACACGCTAATAGGCTATGGACAGAAGTAACAGTGTGTAGAACAAAAAGATTTTTTTTTTAAATTAGCTAGATAGACAAACAGGCAGATAGCGTCGCACATGAACATAAACATGAAGACTGAAGTACTTAATGTTTTCGTGCAGTAACCGGTCCGTGTTGGATGCGAGGCAAGGGGTTAGTCGTCTTGGCGTTCATTGAAGGAGGCCATGTTCAGCAGTGGACAGACAAAGGCTGATGATGATGATAATGATTATTCAATGTTTATAAACTTTCTATTACAAAGTTGAGTATTAAACTTTAAAGCATTTAAAGCGCTTAGGGTTTCTGTATATTTCCATAAATGTGCGACAAATTTGTAGAAAACCATGGAGATGTAATACTATTATGTTTAATATTGTATGATAATGTTATTCGTTTCAGGCACATCACATCCAGACGAAGGTAAATAGAGACCACATTTAGCCGATATCAGCAAAAAAGTAGTTCCTTATCGCGGAAAAAAATAAGACGAAAAGTTGGCACGACACTTTTTGCTATAGCTTACACACTTATGTGAGTGTGTTTATTATAAAAGTTTGAAACCTTATCGAATAAGATCATGTCACCAATAGCGCGATCCGATTACTAAACAACGCCATCTATTGGTAAATTCACGGAAACGTTTAATAATTACATATAAATGTGCCACGCCATCTACTGGTAGTTTTATGTAAACTTTAAATAATTTTACATATTTACCACGCCATCTATTAGCAGATTTACATAAATGCTTTAAGTGTTATACGATTTAAACATGTTTGAAAAATTAGATATGTAAGTAGTTTTCATTATAACACATTCCACGTACCTACAGTTGACTTAATTTGACTAAATTGTTGATAATGTGTTTTATTAATAGGTCTTTACCTTTTTTGTTTTTTATTACAATTCCTTCACTAATTAATCGAAAGGAACTTCGTTCCATCCGGGTGTCCCTTGACACCTCTCTTTAGTGTTTTGTTTCACTCAGTTCTTCCAAATTTCAAGGGGCTCCTGAAATACACCCCAGGATACCTATTTACCTAACTTAAAGGTCATTCCTAATGACTGTTCAGATCACTAGAGTTCTTCAGTTCAGTTCATAAACTATAGAGTTTATTTTAGATTAGGAATTAGTGAGTACCTAATGCAGCGCTGCAATTATCTATGTATATTTTATAATTGAATACGGTATCAAAATACCTAGTGGGGTTTTTGGGTAATATGATTTTAGATCAAAATAGGATACTAAATGTAATGATAACTGTTTCAGAGACATCACATCCAGATGAAGGTAAGACTCTACCAAGTCAAGTCAAAACAATGTTAAAACATTAATTAATACATAGGAAATTACGACTTTTAGTGTCTCGCAAATCGCAATGCTTTACTTAGTATTGTACATATTTATGTACAGTATGTATTTCTATCTTCCCGCTGGAAAGTTTGATCGTCGATGCTATTTTTGGCGTTCATCGAAGGAGCCCTATGTTCAGCAGTGGATGGATAGAAGCTGATGATGATGATGATCCAAAGTCGTGATTTTATTATCTATGGGGAAAATTGTGGGGATAGGCGCTAAGAGTTTTTTTATATTTAAGTTAGGTTAGGTTAGTTGTGGCAGGAGGTCGTCTGTATCGGGGGTTCACTGCGCGAGCGTAAGGTCCGAGCTGTAATGCACCCTTGGGTGTTCAGTGTGCCATATCTCCCTCACTGGGTCACCCAAACGAAGAGGAGAACACCGCTGGGGTTTAGTGGGTAGAGCCTGCGTCCTCCTTACCATATTCTCGGGCGCAGAGAGTCCCACATAACCTCCGGGTCCCCCCGGACCCGGTGGTATGCTTTCTACGCATTCCCCAGCGAAACCAAAAAAAAAAAGCTTTGGCAGGAGGCCGACTGTCCGGGACACTAGTTTATTAATGTTTAAATTAAAACCCCTTGGAAGTTACGTTAAGGAATATGACGCTATATTTCATTAAAATGATATGTAATTTTACCAACTTTCAGAGCCAACACAACCAGACGAAGGTAACACCACAACCAAGACAAACTGATAAACCACGATTTGTTTTATTGAATTATTTGAACTGTGATAATATGCCCGTAGCGTGGGAATTATTTTCGGGTGCCTTAAAGTGCAGAGAATTTGATTTCGATTGAGACTTTACCATTTCCTATCGATTCGCAATAGGCACATAGTTTAATTAATAATATTTATTGACGTTTTCACACGCAATTATTATATGCCGTTTGTCATAACATAAATAGGCAATGTTAATAGATTTTAGATCTTTTTTCGTAATGATCTTTGCTAACGGCTTGATGGCCCCCATGCTTTATCGGAAAAGTAGATAAGCAGATTGGTAAAAAGGGCATGTATTTATATTACATATATGTATAGAGAGTACAGTGGTAGTATATATTTTGAATGGCTTCTAAATACTTTAGGATCATCAAAATCCACTGCATTCCAGGATATTTCAGGATTCATGATAAAAACATCATGAATCCTGAAATGAATTGCGACAAAGCAGTGTAAAGCTTCTAAAAAAAGGTCCTCTTTAGACCCCATGACTCTCGTTTTAATAGGGTTTCCCCTTTTAGCGTCCCTAACGTGCAGTCTTACAGTCTATTTATTACTTTTTTACGAAACGATTGTATTTCAATCCACAAAATGGGGCAAAAATAAACACAGAACACCTTACCTACCGTTCTATTATTGCATTTTTTTACAAAGTTAAAGGTGATAACGATAAAATAAGGCTTGCTTTTACATGTACTGTGAGATTAATTTCGTTTTTTTTTTGTTTTTACAGAGCCTAAAGCAAAGAGACATAAATAAATTTAAATATTTTTTGCATGACTCGTAGTTTTCATTCTGTGCCTCAAAACCTTTTCTGTTTGTAATATTTTTAGAGATCGGTCGTCTTGACGTTCATTGAAGGAGGCCTATGTTCAGTAGTGGACGGATAAAGGCTGATGATGATGACATTTATTTCACTTTAAACATAATATTCCGTATTTAAGTATTATGTATGAATTCGTATTCATTATCATTATTGTTTCGGTGGGTGGGATGGCTCCCGGCTGCATGGGTACCACCATCTTGCTTGTTTCTCCCGTGAAACAGCTTTGCTGTGTTTCGGAGAGAAGGGCAAGACAGGCAGTGTAGTTAATGGCACCGAGACTTAATATCTTATGTCTCAGGATAGGCAACACATGAATGAATTGCCCTTTTTCTTTTACGTCGGGAAATGCTCTGAAGCATCCCGCGAGGGAGTGGGTCTCCCAAGGCGGGTATGTGGGATTCGCTGCCCCCGAAATATGGCAAAGGTGGATGCAGTTCTACCCAGTAAAACCCGGCGATTTTCACCAATGCCGCCTTTGGTAAGGTGCCCCGGATGTGTTAAGCAAACAGGGCACCTCGACGGCTAGTCAGTCCCTCAACTCTCAAGGGACCGACGCCACCTCCACAGAGGGGTTGTCCCGCACTACAGAACCACCCGTCCCAAAGTCGGGACCGGGGACTACAATGGGGTGAGTTTCCCATCCTCGCTCCTTGTCCTCCTGCTCTTTTGTTCCCTTTTCTTATAAGAGGGGTACAAATCTCCCTCGGCTCAATTTGCTTCGCCCGAGATGCTGGGCTCACCCTAGGCTACTGAGCCCCACCGCCACGACAAGGCCTCAACCATGGTGGGCGTGAATGAGTTGCATGGGCTAGTCTTAGGTGATTTTTTTATGTTCATGGGTGACGTCCACCCATGTTCGTGGGGCTCTTTCTATGAACACCGACCTGGGCGCTGACCACTCGTCAACAGACTAGTCAGTTGGTCTATCTAATTTAAATGATGATGATGATGGTCCGCCCGTGTGCCGTAACAAACATCGAAGCAGTATTGCGAATCTCCATTTCGAAAGAGGTGCGTTCTGATGAGACTATAATGTAACGATTAACAAGGATAGTTCCTGATTGTTACGATTATTAAATTATTATTGAAGCGAACTTCTTTTGGTGCACCGCACACAGATTTGTGTAGGCTGTGAGTGAGGCTGATCCGTCACGCTCGGAGGTGAAAGGTTTGATCGGGTGAACTCGAGACCGCCGAGTGTGCCCGAGCGAGAAAGATATAGTCATCTGCTCTTTACTGCTCACCATATACATTATAGTTTTCTACTGATGAACTAAAATTCTAAGTTATACTTAATTCTTCACTTCTATCCCTATATTATATCTTATATTGGATCGAATTCATTTTTCCATTGTAAATTCAAATTTTAATACGTAAATATCTTTGGTTGTCTATCTAGTAAGATAACATGATTTTTTTCAATAATTTCTTCGTTAGTAAACATTAAAAAAGTGTCAGTTTATTCAACTAATTTAAAAAAGATAGGTCACCCTATCTGTTTCCGAGCTGCAATATCTAGTGAATAATAAAATTTTTATGTCTGTTAATAACTCGACGTGTGGTCACAACCAGTGGAATATGACAGTTTGATGCGATGCGTGAAGGTGACCATCTTACCACACGAATGTTTCCGTTTTTTACTCACACTATGAAACTGTAATATAACTACTTAAGGATTTTATCAATTAGAATAGTTTTATTATTATAGTTATTTACGTGGGATAAATAGCAAATAATCTGCCAGTCGTGGCGTTGGTACATGAGCGTAAGGTTTAAATGGGGCATTCCGCATTCGTATGAAGAATTAGTGAATGTAGTCGCTACGTAGTACGCCGTCACGCGAGATGCGACACCACACGACTCATACGAATCCTTACTAATATTATAATTGTCAAAGTAACTTCTGTCTGTCTCTTCTTCCCGCCCAAACCACTGAACCGATTTGGATGAAATTTTTAACAAAGAGAGTTTGAGACCCGAGAAAGGACATATAACAGGTTTTATAACGGAAATCCCTCTGAAACGGGACCTACGCGGGTAAAACCCCGGGACTGTCGAAAAAAACAGGCTGTCTGAGGGCTTTCAACGAAGAAATCTTAAATACAGAAAAGTCAGTACAGAGCAGGGGCTCTTTTGTACCCTCTTCTTATAAGAGGGGTAGAAAGAGCAGGCTCAATTCGCTTCGCCCAAGGTGCTGGGCTCACCCTAGACTACTGAGCCCCACCGCCACGACTAGGCCTGAACCACGAAAATGCCTATATTAGAGACCGTTCCGTTCCGACCCACCGTTGGCTGTTAATTAAAAGCTTCTACAATGTTAAAGAATTCTTTAGTAAAAAACTAATTAATTAATAGTAATAGACTGCTATTAATAATAAATTAATGTAATTAATAATAGATGTGCTTAATTGTTTAATCAAAATATTTGCATGCCTCTGAAAAAAGCTCCGATGTGGCGTGCTATCCGGTTACTAAATAAACTATCAGATAACGGTATAGACATCTTTGCCCTTAACCTGTCGAAATTAATATAATTAGTTCAGAATTTTCTCGAAAAAAAAAAAGATTAAATTGCTTCATGTTTTTCATTATATTTATCAACTAGCTGTTGCCCGCAGCTTCGCCCGCGTTAACTTAGATGTACAGCCGTACACGGATTGATGATGATTATTTATCTATGGACGGGCGTAGGACTTTATTTTATAATATGAAGTGATTAATACCGTATTTTTGTAAATAGCTTTTACATTACCGCTTTATAATTGCCAATTTTTAAAGTATGAAAATGGATGAGTAATTATTATGTGTGTATGTACCTACCATCGTCTTGGTATTGTGCTGTAATGATGTTATAATTGTGCCTAAATAAATGAATGAATAAAAATTAAAAATTTCATTATTATAACACCTCACTTGTACCTAATGTTCCTGCAAATAAATTATTATTATCATTATATACATTATGTTTATTATTAATATTGCTTTATACAAGAAAAGACGGTAATGACATTTGAACTTAACCTAAAGACTAAATTTAAGAAATGTATTACAGAGATATTTTGTGTAACGGTAAAAAATTAACAACCAAGTGCCAATACAGTAACCTGAATGTACTGTTTGCACAGTTAAATTTAACTTAACGTTTAGTAGTTAACTATGTTTTCTCGAACAACTCATTTCTATTTCATCTTCACACTATGCAGAATGCAAAGTCTAGGAAAATAAAATCAGCTAGCTGTTCCCCGCAGCTTCGCCCCAATCTTTACAGTGGTACGCTGATCGATGTTGATTACTTTGGAGTGCCCTACCCAAACTTAAATCACTGTGAGCGCCTTCAGCTCCCTTTTGGGTCCCGGATCTGCAGGCAACATAATCACACAGCGACAGGCTGGCCCCGGCGAAGACCAGACTACTCTTCGTAAGGGGGGGACTTCCCCGAGACGTCGTGCCATACTGGGCTCAGGTTCCCATCCTGAGCCCGACACGAACACAGGGGCGTTACTGGAGGTGCAATAAGTAGCGCCTCATACGCACCCCCGTTCGTCGCCTGCGGGGGAAGGCTTCGTCGGCGGCCTCCTCTCTCACACGCTCATCGGCCTCCTTCTGGGACATTACTGCTTCGCAGAAGCAGACCCTCGCTGTCCAGGACTCGTCGTGACCGAGCATCGCGTTGATGACGCTCGGCAGAGATAAGTCCCCTACGAGTACACCAATCACCTAGTACTGATGCCTATGCAATTTTTTTCTTTTACGCCGGGAAATGCTCTGCATCCTCGCCCCTTGTCCCCCTACTCTTTTGTCCCCTTTTCTTATAAGAGGGTTACAAAGAGAGCTCGCTCGGTTCAATTTTATTCGCCTAAGGTGCTGGGCTCACCTTAGGCTACTGAGCCCCAGCGCCACGACAAGGCTTGAACCATGGTGGGGATTGATGCCTATGCCTATAACCTGTACCTACAAACTATTTATAAGAATGATGACGCTTACATGGTTTCAAAACTGGGAAGGGGACTCTGTGTTAACTTTTCATTCAAACATTTTTTTGTCTATTCTTTTACACAATTTTTAAAGTCGAGTTTTTGTGAAATCTGGTGCATTTTTGCAGTAAAATCGACACGAATGCAAGTGGCACGACGCTGTCATCTCTTTATTTTATTCCATCTTTCGTTATATATTTGTTTGATTATGAATTTTAATTAACACCGATGTTTCACAACTGCCGGGGATCTCACAACTTTTTTTATAAGCTAAGTTAATCCACAATCCGGCGTAGTTCTAACATCTGGACTGACAGATTGTGTTTAAAAAAACTCTAAATTCAAAATGCCGAATTATAAGAATCCTACTATCCTACTGAATATTATAAAGGCAAATGTTTGTATGTATGGATGTTTGTTACTCTTTCATACGCAAAACTACTGGGTTGATTTTCATGAAACTTTACAATAATGTAGTCTATACTTCAAAATAGTACAAAGGCAATAATAATCATATCAACCGTTATATGTCCCACTGCTGCTGTCTCTTCGAAACCAGACGAGGAGAATGTTGGGCCATAGTTCACCGACGTGGCCAGCACATTGCTGGTTGGTATTCACGCACCTTCAAAAAAAAAAGAAAAAAAAAATCTCATCAGGCATGCAGGTTTTCACACGATGTTTCCTTCGCCGGTGAGCCAGCGATGGTATCATGGTCAGGTGCACATAGAAATTAAGAAAAACCCATTTCAAGGCATCACAAGGGGTCAGGATCGAACCCGGACCTCTCACTCAAGAGACCGAGCCCATACCCACTAGAGCTAACTGCTAGACCATCGTCGCTCACGGCTCATATAGGCAACAATTTATAAAAAATATTATGTGAATTGTTCAATCTAATCCTGCGCAGACGAAGTGGTGGGTACTAGCTATAATTTTTTTTTCCAATATCGATGATACTTTAAAGGAAAGTAATGATGAATCACAAATCATTATAAAGCATCATATTTCACTTCTGTCACTCTTAGACAGTGTCGTCAGTAGTCCGATGTATAATTTGCCTTTTTCTGTTTTTCTGCAGTCAGCATTCAGCAAGTAATACTTTGACTCGATTAAGATTTTTTCATCTGACAATCAACTCAAAACGCAGTGTCATGCTTAATATTACAAATATAGAACTGCTGATGAGCTTAAGAAGAATAAGAAGTACATTTGACGTAAGTAATTACTAGGGATGCATCCGATATCGATGCTGATATATGGGCGATACTCGAAGTCTGTGGATATACCGCCATCGGCGATATTTCTATGGCCGATTCAACGATACCGTTTGATTTTGATTTCATCCGCAAAACGTAAGAATATTTTTTTTTAAACAAAAATCTCATCAATTTTAATTTCAATTACATACTAAAACTAGTTTGTCCTGTTATTTTTTCTTTATTATTATATTAATTAATAAATTGTCTCACTTGTGTTTTATTTATTTTACATTCATTTTTTTATTCAATAGGTGTATCGATATCGGTATCGGCAAAAACGTGTATCGAGGCATCCCTACTAATTACCTACTGGTGGAAGGGAAACGCTTGTGTCAGATGATTTCTTCTTGAGTAATATTTGAGTACCAGGTATTGTAGTCTTTGGTACCAGGTATAGGTAGTGACCGACGCCGAGACTCATCGACATACGTCTCTGATGAAGTAGCAGCTAGTATCGCAACAGGTAACTATAGGGTGGCAGGGGTCACAAAATGCCACAGGCCTCTGACCCGAGAGTGCCCGAGAGTGTGAGAGGTGTATAAAGAAATACGTTTTTGACGTGCAAGAACGAAAAAACATGACGCATGCGGCGTTACCTCGTTCTGAGGCGTTCCATTTTCTTATGACGTTGTCACGTTCAACTATCGTCAGTAAACCGACTTTACAGACAACCGATTTTTAGTTAGAATTTAAATTGAGGTACTTTCCTACTTAATTTACATCAATGAAGATCTCATTGTCATTACTCATAGAAAAGAAACATCAATTAATTAACTCGCATATTTTGAAATAAGGACCAAAATTTATGAATTCAGTTTTTTTAAACCTTTTAGTTGCGAAATTCGGCATGAAAATGTAAATTTAAAAATTACATCGTCATTTATGGAATATGTTCGAATCAATGTAGGGATTAACATACTGCAGTATAAATCTACGAATAGTTCAACGGGTCAACCATACAAACAATACTTTTATTTTTATAACCGTTGACCCACAGCAAAATAGTCAGCCCACGCTGAAATGATTATTCAAGATGAATTCTCTCATTTTAACATTACCCATAAATAAAACGGGCAAAACAAAATCTGCTCGAAAGGAAGCTATTAACGAAGTATATTTAAATAAATTATTTAAACAATCTAGACAAGACGCCTTATTCTCCTTCCATCTTTACTTTCATAACTGTCCCCGGCTAACTGTAAACACGATTCAGTAAGGCAAAAACTACGATCCCCTTTGCACGCGCTACTTTAAAAAAAATAACATTTTCAAAAAAAGAACAAACAAAAAATAAAGCTGCCAGTTAAGGACTACATACGTGTGGTATAACAGTAATTTTATTACTGGCTATTTTAAAATTTATAAATATAAAAAAGGAAAAAGTGATGTGTTTGTGATTTATGCGATAAAAGTGCAAGTAATCGGTAAGTTACTTATGTTAATGCGGTACTTAAGACATTCTTAATTCGTAGGTACGAAACTAAAGAGATTTAGTGTCGCAAAATTATTACGAATCAATTATTACGAATCCAGATATATTAATACAATTAAATATAAATTAATTATTTGCTAGAATTTGTAGGTAATATAAAATAATTGTTTACGTTTTTTATTTACGTACTTTAATTATTTTTATAAGAAAGAATGGCGGTTTTCATATAAGAATGAGTTAAATGGTTTTTAATTAAAACAGACATTCTTTATATACGGAGACATTACAAAATAACACAAAACGGCAGCCGGGATCGCGTTAAGACGATTTCCTGTTGTTAATTACTGGTGGAAGGAATCCTTGTTCGGCTCGTATTCTCTTTGTTTATTTGTATGGAGCCATGCATTTACCGGTTTTCTGCATCTCTAGACCAAAACAAATTATTTTATATAACAATATTATATATAAATGGCGATTTTTTTTTCAAGAATACTACTTAAGTATAAACTTTACACGTACTTATTTATGTACTTAACAAATTGTAGATCGTGGCGGGGTTCGAACCCAGGAACCCACAGCGTTACACTAAACGATTGAACAATACCAAATTTACCGATTTCACGCCAAATTAAACGTACTTACATAATATGTGCAGAAATAGGTAGTTATTAATAATGTAATATTTATCTATTTTTTATGTCCCGTATTATGATCATAATAATATATTATATAAAAAAAACTGTTCCCGTTTTGTAATTTAAGCGAATTTCTCTCATTGTAATAATTTATTTTATCGCAATTAAGATTAAGATATTATTTATTTATCATGTTCAAACGATTAAGTGAATTAATTATAAACGGTTGTATTATGTTCGTATTACAACGAAACCACTTTTACGAACTTTATCTTTAATAACATTTTCACATCCCTAATGTTTTCGAAATGTACCATGGGTCACGGGAGGACGTTTTCATGTTTTAATGTATAAGTTTACACCAAGAATAGTTTTTTTTTCCTTAGTTCCAATTTAAATGTTGTTTAACATTTTATTTCAAGTTTTTCGGTTTTCCAATACAGACAATTATTACACTCAGTAAGTAGTAACACACTTAAATAATTTGCAATGTTACAAGTTTTGAAACATATCTGAATTAAGAAATATCGAGCTTGTTCATTATTCTGCCGCTATGGTGTAATGGTTACGGCTATATTAAGAGATAAGGGGCTTGAATCCTTTGAACAAATGATAAACAAGCTATGCCCCTTTAACCTGTAGGGCCTGGGGCCCTAGGATAATACGGCCCGATGAAAACAATAATGATATCTATGACCCTGAATTTAGGACTAGAATAAACATGGTTATCAGGGCACTAGGTATTCTAAACAGCGATGGGCGGCGCTGCGTCATGATCTGACATCAGTCATCGGAGGGGACTTGTCTCTTCCGAGCGTCATCATCGCGATGCTCGGTGACGACGAGTCCTGGACGGCGATGGTTTCCTTCTGCGAGGCAGTAATGTCCCAGAAGGAGGCCGACGAGCGGGTGAGAGAGGAGGCCGCCGACGAGGCCTCCCCCCGTGGGCGACGAACGGGGGTGCGCAGGAGGAGCTACTTAATGCGCCTCCAGTAGCACCCCTGTGCTCGTTTCGGGTTCAGGATGGGAACCTGGGCCCAGTATGACACGACGTCGCGGGGACTGCCCAAGCAGCCGGGCAGCCCCCCTTAAGAGGAGTAGTCTGGCCTTCGCCGGGGCCAGCCTGTCGCTGTGGTGATCCTGTCGAATGCCTATCCGGGACCCTCAAATTAAAGCGGCTGAAGGCGCTCGCAGTGGTTTTAGTTTACGGGTAGGGCACTCCCAGGTGCGAGTCCCACTTAGGGTCAGGATCTACCCGAGATCCTGGCTACATGCGTAAAAAGCATTTCCCTGCGAAAACAAAAAAAAAATCTAAACAGCAACCATAGTTTGATTTTCTTAAAATTATCACTCAATCATAACTGATGGAAATAATGGGGCCCCATGGATGGCGGGGCCCGGGGTAACTATCCAGTGTGTCCAAAGGGAAAGACAGGCCCATAAACAAGTCACAGGCAACGGTTAGATTTACTTACCTTATGTAACATGTTTATGGTTGTGAAGTAAATTTCGAATTCCTTTATGTACCTATTCTTCTTGGCCGTATGTTTGGAAGATCCACGGAGAAAATATATAATCCATTTATTCTTTCTGCTACTCAAATTTAAATGTATACTGCATAGATCAGCTGAATCCAATTTAAATTGATCTACATGATCAATAGCTGGCCACAAAATTGGAACTATAAATCAAACTTTCACTAACCGCCAATCTAGATCTAGTGCATATAATGATTAGGCTAATTGAAACCACAGGATATACAACCAATACTAATATAATATGAGAATGTGACGCTATTGTGTCTCACAACTGGGCACGAGTCTCCCCCTCGAAATAAGGCGGGGAGTGTTAGGCCACAGATCACCGCGCTGTGGCCCAATGTGAACGGTGAACTTCACAGATCCTTACAGGGACTAGAAAATATTTCCTACTCCTCTTTATTCAAGAATTAAGGGTCAAGGCAGATTTAACGTATTCGCTGAGATTGTATCAAATGGTTATTTGGTCGCTGTCGATGCTAGCAGCGGTGGATCGAGTGGTAGGCTAAGACCGTACAAAAAACGCTTCTTAACTAATGTCATCAGGCAGCAGGTTTCCTAACGTTTTACTTCACTGGTGAGCTATATGAATCGAGCATATAACCAGAATATAGCGGCAATGTTATGTGTTTTACAGTATGAAAGCAAAGTCCGTCAAATTTGTGCTGCGAGTCTGCGACGCTGCGTCGGTTCTGCGCTCTAATTAGCCGACTGATTAATGGATGATTGGCCGATGGGACGTACATACATATCACTGGTTGGTTGAATTGCTTTTACGTCAGTGACAAATCATTGACCAGTTTCTGAATTTTATATTACTTTTAATAATACTTTAATGCAGCAGTAGCTACGCCCCTGCTAGGTATATAATATGGTTACAATATATCCATATTATTGTAACTTTATTTTATTCTGTGGTTATTTTCGAAGATCACATTTAAAAAAGTAACATGGCGGCGATGTAATTTAATAAAATAGGCGGGAAAATGCAGAATTCAGATTGTTGATTAAATAGTTTCACGTTGATTATATTAGGATATTATTATGATATCGTGTGTTAAGACACAGTTAATTTCACCTCGAGCGCCCTAATGTCGTCACCGAATCTGAATTACAAATGCGATGCCGTTTTTGAATAATAATGTATGCTGTACAGTTATTTACGTACCTATCTACTTTTATTATATTAATTTGATTTCGCAACTAAACTAATAGTAATAAATCATAAATATGTTTATCATTTTAAATTGTGTATAGCCTGACCCACAGATATTTGAAATAGCCTGACCCAAAGAATCCTCGCCATTTCTATCAGTTTTTATTTTTTATTGATTGAGTGATATTACAAAAATGATTGCTGTTAGAATACCTAGTACTGCCCCTATTACTTGGTTTATTCTTCTCTAGTCCAAAAATCAGACTCACAGATCTTAAATATGTTGTTTTCGCCGGGGCCCTATTATCCTACTGCCCAACGGGTTAAAGGGGGCATAGAAGCTGCGAGTTGCCTTCAGCAGCGTGAAGCGGGGTGTCCCAGATCTAACTAGCACCGGACACCCAATCCCTTCTCCCCTTAACACAAGTATTGTGAAGAAGCAACACTGGTCTTCCCGACGCTGATAAGATTGTACAACCTTGTGTTTCGGATTCTAGTATCAAACTATGGATAGAAGATATACGGGCTACCAGTACTTAGTGCTAAGTGGTTAACGTCGCCTATGAACTTACAGTATACCTTACTGTACTTGTCGTAGACACTTCGAGCATTGCTTACCCTGAGATACGACATGGTCTTGATGGCAGCAATTACACTATCTGCCACGCCCTTGGAAAAGATGATTATGCTTAGACAGACGGCTCTTCGGCGTAAAGCACATTGCTATTTTAAGATACGCTGCGTTCCTGATACAGGGGCAGAACTAGAAGACTTGCAGTTGGTATCTAAACATATTTTAACAAGGTACACGACAAGTTGACGAGTTAAGCCTTAAGATTAAAGCTATTAGAGTGAAAACCTCACTGCTTACTTCCACTTTTCACGAGCACTATGTAAGTACAACTAATATTTTATATCTCCGCATATTTAGGATTTCTAAAACCTGAATTATGCAAAGAATTTATCGCAATACGTGGAGATTTATGTTGGAAAATTGTTTATTTACTAAATAATAATATGCTAATGTATTACATAGAAAACTCGCTTTCAAACAAAATAGAAAACAGGGTTAAAATTTGCATGTAATTTAAATAAAAATATAACGAAAGTACAGTCTTGTTACGAATAAATAATATCATATACACAAAAAAATGTTGCCACTGAATGGATCATAAAATTATTTGGTCGTTACAATGAAATGACCGGAAAAATTTTTGGTCCTACGAGCCGGATCATGTAATATGAATTCATTTTGAAGTTACTTTATATTATTATTGGTGGATTATTTATCATCATTTTGGTGTTTTTAAATCGACCAGTTTGATCCAGTAGAAATCATGGTGACATTGAGATAAACTTGAAGCTTCTTAATGATGGCGAATAATGGCGAAGGATAAGATAGACTCGGAATAGCATCTCTGTATCTTAGATACTATTCTTCTATAATTGAAAGCTCACTCCATTTATAATTTCTTCTAGTTTTTAAATAGGTTGAAAATACATTTCTCATTTCTGTACTTATTCAACAAAGAGAAATAGGTACCCGACGATGGTGACTCATATTATACATTTTGCTTTACATTACCTATTCCAAATATAAATTCGATGCAACTGTACATAAAACTTATTACGACTTATTATCGAGGGCGTTTCGTTTGTCAACATTCGACATTACATATTAATGCAAGATGGCGTCAGAACATTCGCATATTTTTAATCTATGGTGCAATAAAGGCACAATACTCTTATGGTTATAAGGGCCATGGAGTATAGAAGTAAGGAGTACTGTCTGGGAGAAAAATTTAAAAAGCGTAATGGACGCTTTATCGTTAATAACAGTTCAAAAGCTGTCCACAATTGCACTGGTGTATGATAAAGAGTATGGTATATATAAAACTATAAAGTAGCAATTAACCCACCAACCTTTCCAATTTCCATGCTCCTACACACCTCTTGGTATACGGAGTGAAGCACGGGAGATGTACGGTGTACACCTGCTTAGACGCTCTCTTCCCCCGTACAATTCTTCACTCCCTACAAATTAAAAGCATCCTCTAGCAAGAGTGCTTTAATACGTCTCCCTCTCCCTCTCTCACCCCTTTCTGGGGCTGATGACTGTTTGTGCCAACTGTGCCCGAACATCCATACATGGCAGAAGTTGTTGTCCGTGGCAGGTAGGTCCTCGTAGTAGACTGAGCCTACTTTCGTCCGCTCGATTCCATCCAACATCGCGTTATCTTCCATGTACAGGTCACACCCCCACAAAATGTGGCACAACCGACGCCAGGAGGCCGTGTGGTCGCAGACTGCACGGTAGGCGGGGGGAAACCCCCCAATCAAAAGTGAGCCGAATGGGCTCACACCAATCCGTTGAAGCATTAGGGCCTTCGGGCCATTAGCATAGATCCATCCGAAAAAAAAAAAAAAAAAAAAAAAACAAAATGTGGTCACGGGTCTCGCTATCGTGGCCGCAATAGCAGAATAGCGTATCACACAACGTCATCCTGTGCAGGCGACCCCTGAAGCAGTTAAGGCCGATGAGAATCTACGAGATAACGTAGTTCGGTTCCACTCAGTGGCACGCCAGCCGCGAAGCAACATCGGGGAACAAGCTATACAGCTCTCTCACATCTCCACTCGCAGTCCAGCGTGTCTTCCAAGCGGAGACATAATCGCTGAGTACCCCGCTCTTCTTCTTCTTGCGCTCTCCGCCTGCGAGCCCCTCGCACTCCTCCTACTCGAACAACCTTAAAGTCGGAACACTAACTTTAAAGTAGCAGTTTTAGACGAATTTAATGTGTGCGTGCGCCTATTTCTTGGCACTCACATGTACCTACCACTTGCTACTCGTGGCGCCACCTATATTTAACGCTTCAGAGGCTTATGAGGGGATTTACCAATTTTTTTGACAGAAAGTGGCCACATAATTAACGTCCATGTCAAAGTAAAAGAAATATATTCAATCTTGTACTTACAGAGTACTAAAATAAAGTTTTAAAAATTTCCTTCTGATTATCAACATAACGCTCGTTTAATTAATGAACGTAAAAATAATCGTAAAAATCATGGGCTGTTCGACTATAACGTTAAAAAAACAATATTGACATTAGTTTTTTAGGCTAGATTTAGGAGGTCTAGAATTGAAGCCGATTCGAAGAAGTCCTACTCGGCCCAATACAATTTGAAATTTAAAAACCTATAGTCCAGGATACAGGGTCCATTTTTGCACTTGATTACTATCAAGCTAATTTTCCGTGAGTAGCTTCATTTTGATGAGACGCCCAACAATTTTCAAAAGCAGCTGGTAAGTAGGTAATCATGTTTGATGAACTCGTTACTGATACATGTAGGAGAGACTCTGATCAAACCAAATACATTTTGTAGGACAAATATTTTTTCGTATAAGATAGATAACTATCATAAGATTAATAATAATAATAACAATATCAACCCTTATACATAGGCTGCACTAAAAGTATCGGGAATGGTATATTTCCACTGTTCCTGTCATATTAAAATCTTTTTAATTGCAAACTCCTTGGTTTTAATATTTATTTATACCATTTATTTATTTAAAAAAAGATTCTCGGTCTTGTCACAAGGTCTGGTCAAACTTGTTTAGTCGATGAGAAAATGGAATTGACTCGAGAAAATTCTAGAGCGATGATTTATTATGACTTTCGAAGTGGTTTAACACAAAAACAGTGTGTTGACCGGATGATTTCTGAATTTGGTGATGAAGCCCCATCCAAAACCACAATTTATCGCGGTTTGCTGAATTTCAACGTGGACGTGTCAAGCTCAGTGATGATCCCCGTCAAGGTCGTCCAAAAAATGCAGTCACCCAAGAAAACGTTGATGCTGTGCGTAAGCTGATTGAGGAAGATCAACATGTGACATACCGCGAAATTCAGGCAACTTTAGACATTGGCATGAGTCAAATACAAATAATCTTGCATGAACAATTAGGTGTAAAAAAGTTGTTTTCCCGATGGATACCGCATTTGCTCTGTGAAGAGCAAAAAGTGACTTGCGTTACTTGGTGCGTCAGATCTCTCGAAAGATTCCACACAGGATCCTCAAATGCTGTATACAACATCGTATCTGGTGACGAATCCTGGATATACGCGTACGAACCCGAAACAAAAAACCAGTCACGAGTTTGGGTGTTCGAAAATGAGTTAAAGCCAACAAAAATTGTTCGTTCACGAAGTGTTGGCCAAAAAAAATGGTGGCCACGTTTGTCTCCAAAACCGGCCATGTTGCGACTATGAGGGACAAAAAACGGTTAATGCAGAATGGTATGCTAGCATTTGTTTGCCACAGGTCGTTTCTAAGCTCCGTAAAGAGAACTGCAACCGCTGCATCATCCTCCATCACGACAATGCGAGTTCTCACACCGCGCACAGAACAAAAGAGTTTTTAGAGCAAGAAAACATAGAATTATTAGACCATCCGCCGTACAGCCCCGACCTAAGCCCTAATGATTTCTATACTTTCCCTAAAATAAAGAATAAATTGCGTGGTCAGAGATTTTCATCGCCTGAAGAAGCTGTGGACGCCTACAAAACGGCCATTTTGGAGACCCCAACTTCCGAATGGAATGGTTGCTTCAATGATTGGTTCCATCGTATGGAAAAATGTGTCAAATTTCGCGGAGAATACTTCGAAAAGCAATAAATAAATTTTTAAATAGTAATGTTGTGTCACTTCCTTGATTCCCGAAAATTTCAGTGCCGCCCTCGTATGTCCCACTGCTGGGCACGGGTCCTCGAAATCAGGCAAGGAGGGTATTGGGCCATAGTTCACCGATGCGCTGGCCCAATGCGGGTTGGTGAATTTCACACACCTTCAAAGACCTTTAATCCTATCAGGCATGCAGGTTTCCTCTTGTTCAGGTGCACGTAGAAATTAAGAAAAACCAATTTCTAGGCATCACTGGGGATCAGGATCGAACCTGGACCTCTCGGCTCTCACTCAAAAGGCCGAGCCTATACCCACTAGGCCATCGTCGCTTATTCGTATCGTCATAAGATTATTAAACAATATTTTTTTTGGAGTCATCACATCGACATATTTTATCCTTGCTACCTCTGCTAGCTACCGGCTACCACAATCGAGAGTTTTCGTACAGGAAATTGTTGGGCGTATCATCAAAATGAAGCTAATCATGAAAAATTAGCTCGATAGTAATCAAGTGCAAAAATGGACCGTGTATCCTGTGACTATAGGTTTTTAAATTTCAAATTGTATTGGGCCGAGTAGGACTTCTTCAAATCGGCTTCAATTCTAGACCTCCTAAATCTAGGCTAAAAAACCAATGTCATTTTTTTTTAACGTTATAGTCGTACAGCCCATGAAATTATTTTTACGTTCATTAATCAAACGAGCGTTAAGTTGATAATCAGAAGGAAATTTTTAAAACTTTATTGCATTGAAGTATGAATTACTTTTCCTGAAACCTTGGTCGATATAAAGGAAAATCTTAATAAACTGTGATAAAAACAATAAAATGTAGTTTAACATTTATTTGAAAGAGTTGTATCACAAAATATATAATAATAATAATAAAAATATCTATGAACACAGAAGATTATAAAATTAAAATACTATTAAATAGAATAAAATAAAGTTAATACATATTATATGTAAAAAATAATAAGTAGGTATAGAAAACAAATAAAAATAGAGAAGATTTATTTGACTACACTTTGAACTGGCCAGATTTACATCACAATAAAAAAGTAAGAGTTCTATTTTTAAAATCTAATATTAATGTCAACAGCCGACATTTTGACCTATAGATGTCGATAAAAATCTTTTTCGGTACGTTCCGAGAATAAAAAGCTTTTATCTAAAAATATTTAACTTGACCTTGCCTAAACTTTACAAAAATAGACTCTGTATTACTAAAAATGATTTTATTGTATGATATCGCTAGATTTCACGTTTTAACTATGTTTTGATCTCTATAAGTAATTGTTGGGCCTCTTTAAATTAAAACTAATAACTCTTTGATGAAGATCACCAAACTGATGTAGCATTAGGGCCATTAGCTTAGCCAATTCAAAAAAAACTTTTTATGGCATAGGAATATATAATAGGGCAAACTAGCAGTGGAAGCTTTAGACTACTGACGCCCAGATACACATCTGCACATCCAGAGATTATGCAGATGTGTTGCCCTTCCCTATCCCACCAATGGGCCACCGGGAACTCCCAAACCGCACGAAACGCGACAGCATAGCTGTCACTTGACGTCGGTGTTATATTAGCGAGAGGTACCACCCCGGTCGTACCGGCCCGGTTCGGCTGCAATACAGCATAGCACTACCTCTAACAAAATATTCGCACAAATAAAATCACTTATAGAATTTTGGATTTACAAAAAATTGAGAAAAAAAACCTAACCCAACCAGTCACAGGGACTGCTGATAGAAGTGAAACAAAACAATTAAATTCAAATATGTACCTATAAAACAGGCTGACAAAGATTATGACAACCTATACAATTTAAACGGCCCACAAAATGGCCGCATGACATTGACATTTCAGTGTGTTTGACGATTGGTTATGTAAACAAATATTGCATAATCTTATATGTATAAATAAATCAAACGTCATATAAACATCAAATAGCGTCTCGTAACGGTGTCGCGAGAGAACGTCGTATAAACGTCAAATAGCGTCTCCTAACGGTGTCGCAGGTCCAGAGATTTTATCTCACCTAAAAATATGCGTACCGCGCTAAAAGAAGTTTACCTACACTTCAATACCTACTTCAACTTCAGAAATAAGAACAAAAGTAAAACTGCGGTTTTTAATTTATGTGCTTACAATTTATAATCAACGTATTCTTCCACTAATGTACAATCTATACTTACCACGCCATTATTTATTTTTTGGAGCCATTATTGATTTTACAAACTTTGGCTGACATCTGCTTCAAATAAAAGATTCATTATGTACATATAGCAACAAATACGACAACGACATATCACTTAAAATCAACTGGTTTCTTTTTTATATTATTTGTCGATGTAAAATGAACAAAAAACAACTGTATGCTTTGGAAGTGCATAGTAATATTTCGAGGTCATTGTAAGATGCATCTATTCTAATTTGGTGATGTTCCGATTAAAGTGATAATTATAAAGCGGTATTCTTCAATAAATGGTAACAAATCTGCGGCGATTGCTTTCAATTACATGTATAGTATACATAATAAAAGCAAACCTGTGGAGGAATCTCTCACAGTCGCTACCAGACAAGTTTTCAACGAAGAGTGACTTTAAGAAAAAAACTCCAACCCGACGCCAGGAGGCCGTGTGGTTGCAGACTGCACGGTTGGCGGAGGGCAACCCTCCACTTTTATAAACCAAAAGTGAGCCAAATAGGCTCACACTAATCCGATGTAGCATTTTTTTTTTTTTTTTATTAGCAGAAATTCATTTTTCAGACTACTGTGACTAATCTGCTTGGTTTTCCTTATAGATCTGGTGGGTTAGCCAAGATGCCATTCTACAATCGTAAACGCTAGTAGAAAACTAATAAATGTATGGAAATGACATTTTACATCCATAAATCACGTGGTCTTAAATGTCATTTCCATACATTTATTAGTTTTCTACTAGCGTTTACGATTGTAGAATGGCATCTTGGCTAACCCACCAGATCTATAAGGAAAACCAATCAGATTAGTCACTGTAGTCTGAAAAATCTATTTAGCGTTTACGATTGTAAAATCGACGAATTATAGTTTATCTGCAATTTTAAAATACGATTTGTTCTTTAGTAGATACAAAGGATTTGTTATTATAGAGGTTTTAATCTTAGGTAGAAATTATCTACCTATATTTTAGTTTTACGATGTAGAAGATCAAATATTAAGTTTGTAATTTTGTTTCATTTGAGATTATTATGTTTTCGTTGTAATGAAAGTCCTTGTCTAAGACGTGATTTAACCGTAAAAAGTTGTTCCAATGTAGGTTCATTGTAGTCAACAATTTTGTTAAAATCGTGTCAGTAGTTTAGGAGTTCATTACAATTTACAGACGAACAACGTAACACATTTTTATACATAAAGTTTATTAACACTACCATGTTAACCTTTTTTGTTGTCGATGTGGAAATGCTTTGCGCGTTCGCCCGGGAATGGGTTGTCCCCGGGATATGTGGGACACCCGCACTAAAACCACTGTGAGTTGCCTTCAGCCGCTTGAAGGGGAGTTTCTCGGATCTGACTAACACAGGACACCCCCCGCGACGAGGTAGCCCGGCAGGTCGGTCGGTGGCGGGTGTCCGGTGTTAGTCAAGCAGCTGAAGGCAACTTGCAGTGGTTTTAGTGCGTTATACCAGCGCAGGGGGTAGTTGGAACTTGGAAGGACACACATCCCGCGGACGACTCATCCCCAGGTGAATGCACAAAGCATTTCCACTGCGACAACAAAAAAAGAACACCTCCCGCAATATAGCAGTGCCTTGCTGCATTATTTATGCCGCAGTAAGAGGTAGTGCAATGCTGCATTGCAGCCGAACTGGGCTGGCACGACCTCTCGCTCACATAACACCGGCGTCAAGTGACAGCTATGCTGTCGCGTTTCGTGCGGTTTGTGAGTTTCCGGTGACCCATTGGGGGCATAGGGAAAAGGAGGACGGCGCACATGCGTGGCCTTGGTTGTGCGGGTGTGTATGGGCGTTACGTGGTACGGCTCGTTTGCCCCCTAATGACATAAAAAATACCATGTTAACCACAGAAATATATCGATATATTTGTGTGATGTTAACCTATTTCTATGGCAGGTAGGAGTAAAATAAATTTTGTTACGATTGGAAACGGAAATAGTCGCGTATAATGTCGCCGGAAATAGTCGCCATATCAAATGCCATACTTATTTATAAAGGATCGTGGACCATAAATCTACGACTGCAAAATAAAATGTACCTCATACCACAAAATAAATAAAACGTACCTAGTACTTATACTTAAATACGCTTACGTAATATTAAATGTCAATTCCATACATTAAGCAAGATTATGTAAGGAATTGATAGCAAGATTCTATTTTATATTCAAAACAGTATATTACATACCTACTATAAAATAGAAAGGAAGAATATAGTTTATAGGCGGGAGGGATGCGCCTTGCCGCACAACCGTCGTGCATGGGTGCCATCTTGTTTATTTCTTCTGTAAAACAGCTTTACTGTATTTTGAGAAGAATAGGTCAAGCAGTGTGATTACTAGCACCGAGATATACCATTTTACGACTCACGTGATATTAAAGTACTCACCCAGTATAAATACTTATTACGTGCAGGTATTTCATAAAAGACAATTAAATCTAAGGTCGAGACCTTCTACAATTACGAGGTAAACTCATAAAATTTTAATCACATTAATGACTTATTGATTTGGAAGTAAATAATTATTTTAGAACTAGCTGTTTCACCCGCTTCAAATTGGATAATAACTTTTCTCTAAAATATCATCATCAATAATTGGGCTATTAAATGCAAAAATCCCCCTAGTCGGGTAACTACATACGTAAAAAAATATATAGCTGTACCCAGTGCGCGTAGGTAACTTTATTCACCATTCATAGACCATGGAGTATAGAGATAAGGAGAACTCTCTTATATAGAAAAAAACTAAAGTGTTCATTTTTAGATGTATAAAATAGTTCAAAAACCGGCCGCAATGGCGCTAGTGTCGAAAACGGGAATCGTATGAAGTAACACTAGACGAATTTATTGTGTATTAGTTGGTGAATATTTATGTCTATGTAATTTATACAAATGTAAAACAAAAAAAAATATCCTCTTGCTACTGTGGCAACTTTATTAAAGGTTTTTCGACGGACACTTCTGCACACAGAGATGGTAGGTACACCTTAATTTTCTTAGGTTGAAGCCACGATTTACGACGGACACTTCCCTACACAGAGATGGTACACCTTACTTTTTTTCTTAGGTTGAAGTTATCTGCTCAACTATTCTTTAGATGAAGCTTAAAGGCCAACAGGCCAGCATCATAGGTCTATCCGAAAAAAACCTTACTTCTATACTTCATGTCCTATCATATCTCTATTCTTTATTTTTTGCTATTATTTGGCTTTTAACGAGTAACTTATGAAAACGCTGACATATAAACTTGTAAATCTAATTTCACGCCTGCGAGCTGCATGCATGAAAAATCTCAATAAACTGTCGAGAAGAAGTATTAGAAAATCGTGTATCAGATAAAAATCTACGGACATCGAACCCGTATACCGTCGAAGTGTGCCGCCGTGCTCTATTTAACGCGTGTATGGAGAAATCATAGTTTTGTGGGAAACAGGCAGACATACACGTTCGCACGGTATTGTATAACCTTCCAAAGCCATGGCGCTGGTTATATCGTTCATCATCAACCTGCCATTAGCCCTGATAGGTTGATGACAATAGAAAGCCAGTGGACGCCGATGTACTGGGAAATGACCTTAGTTTGTGTAATTCATTGATTTCGATGGACGTCAAAACTACTACTAGGAGTACTTGGTTTGAGTCTTTCATCATTTTGTTCCATGGTAAGGTGGTAAGAACATAAAACTTTTTTTTCTTCGCCGGGAAATGCTCTGAGGCATCCCGCGGGGGAGTGGGTCTCCCCACGCGGGTATGTGGGACTCGCTGCGCCCGAAAGCTGGTAAGTGGACGCAGCTCTACCCACTAAAACCCGGCGAGTGCCACCAATGCCGCCTTTGGTGACGTGCCCCGGATCTAATAAACAAAAAGGGCACCTCGACGGCTAGTCAGTCTCCCAAGGGCCCGACGCCACTTCCACAGAGGGGTTGTCCCGCACTACAGAGCAACCTCTCCCAACGTCGGGACCGTACAATGGGGTGAGGTTCTCGTCCTCGCCTCTTGCCCACTTGCTCTTTTGTCCCATCTTCTTATAAGAGGGGTACAAAGAGCTCCCTTGGCTCAATTAGCTTCGCCCAAGGTGCTGGGCACACCCTAGGCCATTGAGCCCCACCGCCACGTCAAGGCCTGAACCATGGTGGGGAAGAACATGAGGCTGTTGCTACTAATTATCATCAGCCTCTATCCTGCTGAATATATAGGCCCCTCTCAATGAACGCCAAGACGGCCGATATATGGATACTCGCATCCAACACGGACTGGCCACAACACGGAGATCGTCTTCCCACGTGGTTAATGTCCAACTAACACTTCGTCTAACCAACGACTCTATACTGACTTCTATATTCATCAAAAATTATCTTCTTTGGCCGGAATTCGAAGTTCAGACCACTTCGAGTCCAGAGTTCCAGTTTGCGATATCAGTGTATGCAGTGGTGTAAGAAGCCAGTGTATTTATCAAGAAATGTTCTTGAAACTACTCTTACACTTACAAACTACTACTTACAAAAACTACATATTTAGGTGTTACCTAGGTTTTAGATTCCATGCGAAAAAAAAATCGTTATAGAGTCCCTGGAAAAAATACAGAAATAATTTCCTAAATAAACAGTTTTAAAAAATTACAACAAAAATAAATTTATAGACAACCGTGATCGTAATGGATTAATCTTTATTTTCATTAATTTTAATTCGTTAACCAGACCGGTGCAAGTCACTTGTATCGTTTTACCTGCTTATACCCGCCTACCCGAGAGTTGTGACGGGAAAAAGAAAGACAACCTAACGTTTGCATATTCTATGGGGTTTATACTTTTCATTGGTATGGAATTTGTCTGTTAACCATAATACCTTTAAAAAAAGTTATTTTTTTTTATTTATTATTAATTAATCATACGAGTATCCTGGACTGAAATTTTTTAGACAACCCATATTATGCAATATATTTATTGACATATTAAATTGAATATAAAATAAGTTTGATCCACTAACCAGCTCGGTGCAGGTCGTTTTATATCAGGATCTTAGACCGTTATTACTACCAGTTTTAGTTATAAACCACAAAATATACAGACCATAATATATAATTAAATAAAAGAAAATTGATTCGCACGAAGCTTACAAGATTGGACGGTGAGATGCCTCGAACTTTCTCATTACGATCTTTATGTTGGCACCAGATTTTTATTTAGATAACTCTCGAGCCAAGCGAAACTGCATTTGTCTTTTTACACGCTTTTTATTAGCTTCACCTGTAGGTATGTTTGTATGTTTGTTACCGACTTTTTTGGGCGCGATTTTGACCCACTTTAAACGGCCAGATTTCGTACAAATTTATAGTTCGGTTTGCTATTAAAGCGTGTTTTTTATTTTTTTTTCTTATTTTGTTACCGCTGGGGTATGCTCTTATGCATACCACCAGGTCCTGGGGAGCCCGGGGGTAAATTTAAAATATTTTTTAATAGAAGAATTAAATGGATTAACAAAATAAATAAATGATATTATTTATTGTAAAAAAGCGTGGTGTTGTAACTAAGTTTTTTATACTAACTTCATTTTTTAAAAATAGATACCGATGAAATATTTTTAACACTGAATATCGAGCACCTCACGCTTTTTTACAATATACAGTAGAACCTCTATAAGTCAAATATCAAGGGAGACGCCAAAAAATTCGAGTTATAGAGTTTTCGACTTATGGAGGATTTCGACTTAGGCGGATTTTGATTCGACTTAAAGAGGTTAAGATTCATTTAAGTTTATGTTTCATAGCACTCATGTTTCAACAATTTTATTTGTAAACTGTTTTACAAATTGATGTATATTGCAGCAGAACTAAACTACTTCTGACAATATTTCACTCGACAACAAATGACTTGCTTTGCTAAAGTTCAAAAAAAAAAAAGGATTGTGTGGTTTTATGAAACCACGGTAAACGTGAAACTTTTTTTCACATTATAAACATTTAACTAAAAATTTTTGGAATAATATTCCATTAAGGGTGTAAAAATCGCTTTATCAATCTTAATTTTATACTTGGAAAACTTGGCGGCCGACCGTCACGCGACATGCAACACACAGACGAAAAAGTTTGAGACGATGTAATAAAAGTTTCACTTTAATAAAATTAAACACCTGACGCCAAGGAAACACACACGTGTTAATGTGTGTCATAAATTCGTGGTAATTCTATTCATAAACTCCTTAATTGCTTTCTAAAAAAACAATCGTGTACTTACGCTGTAGGCGAATTCTTAAAGTCAGTAACTTAGTTTTGTTCGAACTATAGAGGTAATGAATCTCAAATAATCGAGTTGTAGAGGTTGTAAAATGAAACATTGCT
The DNA here is from genome assembly GCA_963853865.1 of Helleia helle. NCBI lineage: Eukaryota > Metazoa > Arthropoda > Insecta > Lepidoptera > Lycaenidae > Helleia > Helleia helle. The sequence goes on from OY971434.1 coordinate 5,292,987, forward strand.
TTGTTCATTGTTGTAAAATTAAATTTTTCGAGTTATAGAGGGCAAATATGTACCAAAATGGCTTGGAGGGACTCACTGATTATTTCGACTAATAGAGGGTTCATATTTCGAGTAATGGAGGTTTTGGTGTTTGAAGGGAAGGGAACCAAAAATTTTTTCGAGATATGGAGGTTTTCGACTTATCGAGGTTCGACTTAATGAGGTTCTGCTGTATATATGCTTAATATAATTTTTATTCTTAAGTTCCCAGGGGAACTAGAGCCACAGTGGGCGTTAGTTAAAAGAAACATTATAAATAGCATGAATCTATTACAGATATGTTTCAATACGAGTACGAGAAGCGACCGGCGTCTGCGAGCAGCGACAGTCGAGTCGCCCTGTCGCGCGACTGGTATGCGCGACGCCCGCTCCCTCCGCGACCGGAATGTGACCAGCTACCCAGTAAAACAACTGTAAGTATGTCTTTATACTAAAAACAATAAGAAAGCTATCCCTAAAACAAGTACAACGAAGTATACGATAAACAATAGCAACTAGATATCGGGTCGGCGCAAAAAAAGTCAGTAATAAGAGCTCACTTGAAAAGTGGGCTCTTTATGTCTCACTGCAAGGCTGTTCTGTCCCGTATCCAGATTTAGCAGGAAAGCCAGTGGTAGAAAGGGTAGAATTCTCGCGGTTGACTAGGGAGCCCTACTGCCGTGGCGCGGGCGCTGCCCGCGTCCGTAGGGGTGTGCGAGCGTAAAGTCGATAAAACTGTAGTGTAGTGCAACTCGATATATTTGGTTCGTAACAAAGGCTCTAGTCTCTTATACGAAATTAGGAGGAGGATATTAGGCCATAGTTTGATTATGCCGTGTCCAAATGTGGGGTAGCGAACATCACACACTGCCGGTGAGCAAGCGAGATAAACGTGGCCAGGTAATTACTGGCACCGAGACTTAACATCTTATGTCTCAGGATAAGCAACACATAAATGAGTTGCCAGGCATACTAGTTTATGTTCATGGGCGACGTCGACCACATTACCATCAGGTGGTACGTTTGCCAATTTCCCTATCCAACTAAGAACACATAAGAAAAGTGGCCAGGTGGACAGGGAAATTCAGTTCCCCTGTCAGGTATGAACCCAGACCCCCACTTCAAGGCCCAGACTATAATCACGTGGTCTATGTGGAATAATGTCACCGCTCATTTTTCTTTCTTGTCAATCTTTTATCCCTACTAATATAAAAATAGTAGTATATAATTTTGACGACCTCTGTGGCTCAATGGTTAGCGCGTTGGCACACAAGCCGGAGGTAGCGGGTTCGAATCCCGCCAGTCAACAAAAAGTTCTCTGTGGTCCTATGCCATGGTGTATTAAATATGTGTATTATTATAACAGTAACAGGACTCAAAAGGTCGAGATAAATGGTAAAAGATCATCCGGGACTAAAATAGAGATGGGGGTCCCACAGGGGTCCATTCTAGGTCCATTTCTTTTTCTAATTTATGTAAACGATTTACCTTACCTAGTTAAAGATAGTCAAGAGGTAGTGTTGTTTGCTGATGATACTTCACTTATTTTTAAAATCAAACGACAAGAAACTAATTATGACGAGGTAAACAACACACTTTCGAGAATGGTACATTGGTTTAGCGTTAATAACTTGCATTTAAATAGTAAAAAAACTAAATGCATAAAATTTTCCTTGCCAAATGTTAAGCAACTGCAAACAAATGTACTCTTAGACAGTGAAAACTTGGAATTGGTGGACTCCACAGTTTTCCTAGGAATAACTCTAGATCTTAAGCTGCAGTGGGGTACACATAGCTAAATTGGCGAATAGACTCAGTTCAGCAGCATATGCAGTGAGAAAAATAAGACAGTTTACTGATGTAGATACAGCGCGAATAGTATATTTTAGCTACTTTCATAGCATTATGTCTTATGGCATACTTTTATGGGGAAATGCAGCCGACATAAACAACATTTTTGTGCTGCAGAAGCGGGCTATTCGTGCAATTTACAAGTTGCCTCCCTATTCATCTTTGAGAGAAAAATTTAAAGAAATAGGAATTCTGACTGTCACCTCTCAATACATCTTAGAAAATTTACTGTATGTCCGTAAAAACATAAATGAATTTTGTAATAAAAGTGATATTCATAGTAGGAATACACGTAATAGACACAGGTTACATGCACCAATGATTAGACTTTCGAAAGTAAGCAATTCTTTTAAAGGCAACTGTATACGCTTTTACAATAGGATCCCAGAAAACGTTCAAAAGCTCTCCATAAAAAAATTCAAAAAAGTTGTTAAAGAACGTTTGTGTGGTAAAGCATATTATAAAGTAAAAGATTTCATGGAAGATACCACACCCTGGGAATAAGGCGTTCCTCCCGGGCATTTCAAGATAAGATGTTAAAATTGTTATTAATATATATTATTTGAAAAATAGTAGTATATAATTTTGACGACCTCTGTGGCTCAATGGTTAGCGCGTTGGCACACAAGCCGGAGGTAGCGGGTTCGAATCCCGCCAGTCAACAAAAAGTTCTCTGTGGTCCTGTGCCATGGTGTATTAAATATGTGTTTTATTATAATAAAAATGTTAAATATATCTATAGTATAAAAGTATTAAATATATTTCCGTTGTCTGGTACCCGTAACACAAGTTCTTCGAGACTTACCACGGGACCAGATTGACAGGTGTAAAAGCGTCCATAGATATTATTATTATATATTTTATATAATTACTATTAACATTGTAACATATACTTATATTAATAATTAAAATATTGCATAATCTTTATAAATTACGGCAATCACGTAACGGTACCAAGTTGAATAGGTAATACTCAGTTAAATATTACGGAAGGAGTTTCACAGTTAACTCTAACCCAGTTACGTTACTTACGGTTATTATACTACTTCCTAGGGCATAATATTATCTCGGTCAAAGTCTTGTTATGTAATTTTGCTGTTGAAGGCCTCACGCATTCAATACGCACGCTTTTTTTTTTTTTGACGTGAACGTCTTTAAATAATTCGATGGAGCCGGCTGCACGAACGAAAAAAGATGACGTATGCGGCGTTACCTCGCTCCGAGGCGTTCCATTTTATTATGACAACCGATTTTTTATTGATCAGGGGGCAAACGAGCAGTCGGATCTTCACGGCGCCGACGCCCACAATCACACAACCAAGGCCACGCAGATGCGCCGCCCTCCTTTTCCCCTTTTCCCCTAATGGGCCACCGGAAACTCACAAACAGCACGAAACGCGACAGCATGGCTGTCACTTGACGCCGGTGTTATGTGAGGGAGAGGTACCACCCCGGCCGTGCCGGCCCAGTTCCGTTGCAATGCAGCATGGCACTACCTCTTATCGTTACTTACGTTACTTACGCTAAGACGGATGAAAGACTTCAAGTTGTTTCAACTACTTTTTACCCGACTGCATCAATTTCACACAAATCTGTAAAACGTGGTCTCGTTATAAAAAGTTTATTCGCAGTGGACGGATAGAGGCTGATGATGATGATGATGATGATGATGATGGTGATAATGATGATTATGATGATGAGTATAAGTATATCTTTAGCACGCTTTGCAGCCTGTACGGGGTAATGGATAAATTAAGCTTGGGAGGAGTCGTTTGTTCGTCGAGGAAAGAAAGGATTAAAAAAAAGTATGTGCTTGTAATCTTTACGAGCATTGTAGAAAAACTTCATAAAAATCTGAGTTGTTCTCTAGTCGCGCATAAAGAAGTTTTACTTAAAAAAATGGACACTGAACTGAAAAATATTTTTCTTATTACAAAAGTAATAAAGAAACAAATTCACTTGGAGATTTTTTTAAATTATTACGGTGCTTAAAAAATTTTTTTAAACCTTTGAATTTTTATTTTCTTTGCTATTCACAATTCATCCGTTTGAAAAAAAAAATCTTAATTTATTGCGATCTTTGCCATGTAAGTCAAGAAGCGTGGAGTAAACATTATATGACATGTATAGGTAATTCACGAGCAATAGAAGTTACTATTTTTGAATATAGAATACTGAGCGTTACTTCCGTCAGATCTGAGTCACTCTCTAGTCGCGCCTAAAGAAGTTTTACTTCAAAAAGGTTTAAGATAGTTTTATCCTATGGGACTGCTTCGGGATGGGATTTACAGTGTATGTATGTTATTTCATGGCAGATTTAAGATTCAAGAAGTTCGATGGCATCTAGGGGCCGTCATAGTCTTATTGACCATGTTAGTCTCTGAAGGAAATTCAGACGTGAAAATGTATAATATAAGTACTTATATACCTGACTCTATGATATAACGACTCTCAGCAGAAATGTCCGAATAAAACAGTATAATCTTCTCGATCACAATAAATTTCGTCGGAGTAATGCCCTTCACAAAGTACCACAGTACCTATACTGGTAATAATTATTTTAAATACATAATTAATTATTAGAATTATTATTAATCTCGTATATTTAGATTTATTAATGTTATACTTTAATTATTAAGTATCAATATTATCTTCATCCTTTTCGGATGCGCCACCGGAAGTCTATATCCCGCGGGTGAGGGGAGGGACTCCCCAGGCGGGTACGTGAGACTGGCTGCGCCCGAAAGATGGTAAGGTGGACGCAGCTTTACCCAATAATACCCGGCGAGTGCCACCATTGCCGCCATTGGTGAGGTGTCCCGGATCTGTTGAGCAACGCGTCACCTCGACGGCACCGACGTCATTCCCACAAAGGGGTTGTTCCTCACCACGGAACAACCCTTCCCAACATTGGGACAGTGCAAACTGCAATGGGGTGAGGTTCCCATCCTTGCCCCTTTTCCCCCTACTCTTTGGTCCCCTCTTCCTATAAGAGAAGATGGTTCAGGCCTTGTCGTGGCGGTTGGGCTCAATAGCCTAAGGTGAATCTAGCACCTTAGGCGAAGCCAATTGAACCGAAGGAGCTGCTCTTTGTACCCCTCTTATAAGAAGAGGAGACAAAAGTGCAGAGGGCTAGGAGCGAGGGTGGGAGTCTCACCCCATTGTACTGTCCCGACGTTGGGAGGGTTGTTCTGTGGTGCGGGACAACCCCTCTGTCGAGGTAGCGTCGGTCCCCTGAGGGACTGACTAGCCGTCGAGGTTCCCGGTTTGCTCAACAGATCCGGGGCACCTCACCAAAGGCGGTATTGTTGGTACTCGCCGGGTGTTAGTGGGTAGAGCTACGTCCACTTACCAGCTTTCGGGCGCCCACCCTCGCGGGATGTCTCAGAGCATTTCCCGGCGTTAAAGAAAAAAAAGGTAGATATTACTAACACTCGCTGTGCGGTTCTCCGCAGTGATTGTAGGGTTTCACAAAGTTTCCCTTCGGCTTCACTTATGTTCAATCTTTTGAAGCAACGCAGCGAAGAACGTGCATTAAACGAAAGTATAATAGCCGACCGAGTTAGTCTTATCATCGAGGCTCGAGCATATAACCAGACAGAGTAGTAAGGTGAGCCATAAAATTCAGAAACTGGTCAATGATTTGTCACTGACGTAATAGCAATTCAACCAACCAGTGACCTGTATGAACGTCCCATCGGCCAATCATCCATCAGTCGGCCAATCAGAGTGCAGAACCGGCGCAGCGTCCCAGCACTATAACGGAATTTATTTTCATACAAGACTTATCATTACCGCTCTATTCCGGTTGCTAGGTAGTCATAAATACGGTCATGTTAAATTACTCGTACTGTAAATATAAAAAAGGAAAAATATATAACCTTTAACGTTCACTTTCCGCCTGACACAATTGGCTTTTTTTGGTTTTATTAGCTCCGTGTACCGTTATACGGTTATAACAGTGCATTTGGGTTCTTTTACGGTTCATTTATATGGTCCCATGGCGTTACCTTTAGTAATACGATTGTTACACAGACCGGTGGGAGGGAAGCGCTGTGCCGCGCTCCCGGCTGCATGGGTACCACCATCTTGCTTGTTTCTCCCGTGAAACAGCTTTGCTGTGTTTCGGAGAGAAGGGCAAGACAGGCAGTGTAATTACTGGCACCGAGACTTAACATCTTATGTCTCAGGATAGGCAACACAAATAAGTTGCCTGGGCTCGTTCCAGGTAAACTAGTTTATGTTCATGGGCGACGTCGACCAATTTCCATCAGGTGGCACGTTTGCCAGTTTGCCTATCCAACTAACATTTAAAAAAAAAAAACCTTCAATCAAAATTGACGTAAGTCCTACTAGTGGTGTAATTATCCTCACCATGGTTCAAGCCTTGTCTGGCGGTGGGGCTTGGGCACCTTGGACGAAGGAAATTGAGCCGAGGGAGCTGCTCTTTGTACCCCTCTTATAAGAAGAGGGGACAAAAGAGCAGGGGGATAAGACAAGACAAGAGAATGGGAACCTCACCTCATTGTACTATCTCGATGTTGGGAGGGAGGTGGCGTCGGTCTCTTGTGGGACTGACTAGCCGTCGAGGTGCCCTTTTTACTCAACAGATCCGGGGCACCTCACCACACTCGCCGGGTTTTAGTGGGTATAAGAAGAGGGGAGAAAAGGGGCGAGGATGGGAATCTTAACCTATACCACTGTCCTGACGTTGGGAGCGCTTGTTCTGCGGTGCAGGACAATCCCTCTGTAGAGGTGGCGTCGGTCCCTTGATGGACTAACTAGCCATCGAAGTGCCCTGTTGTTTGATCCGAGGCACCTCACCAAAAGCGGCACTGTTGGCACTCGCGGGGTTATAGTGGATATTTGGCACAGCTGATATATGCCGCGAGTCCCACACACTACCATGGATGCCATACTGACACAGGGCCGTTGACGGCGCGTAAAGGTGTTTCCACATGTTAACAAAAAAAGGCAAGGGGAGGCCACTAGAATGCGAAGTCCTGCTCGCCACCTCCTATTTCTTTCACCACCACTCAATATCAAGTCCTGAGTCAAAAAATACTATTACCAAAGTTAATTATTATATTTTTTGTACATTTTAGGTGCCGCTAAAAGTATGGATCATCGCGAGTGCGTCATGCTTCGCCGTGTGTGCAGTCTTGGTGCTGGCCACCATCGTCATCACCAAATGGGGCACCGCCGACAGTTACCCAGCGAGGGACATTTATGCGGAAATACCGGTGAGTATTAGAAACTAGTGGCAGTGGCCGTTTACATGTGCCGAAGACTTGACGGACCATGGGCTTGTGATGACGGAAGGTCGGTGAACCACCAACTTGGGGTGATGACGATCTCTGTACAGTCAGTGGCCTGGGGGGCCTGGGAAGTGGACGAAAGCCATCTGATAATAATTATGATTAGTCGTTGCATCTGATTGTTGGTATGTTGATATACAAATGTCTGACGATTAAAATTCTTATCCAAGTGATATCACGCTTTTTTTCAATCAATCTCTCAACTTTCCTAAAACTAATTTCTAACAATAGAAAAAGACTAAAAGTAAAGAAGGTACGGGCCGCGTGACAAGTATGCGTCATACCGCACTGATCTATTTAAGGACGCGTTTCCACCGTCACACCAATACACACGTTTGTCCAGTTTCGCTTTGCAAAAAAATGTATGTGATTGTTTCCACTGCAACCTTTGGACACACTACGCATTAATTCACTTTTTTCTCTGCGTGCGCCGCGGTGGAGGTGCACCTTAAAGCTAACATTTACTATGCTATAATAAAATAAGTTTGCTTAAATTACGATTTTTATGTTACAAAACAATAAATAAAAATGTTTCCTTTGATCGAAATGATGTTGACTCTATGTTTTTTTTTATGTCATAAGAAGGCAACCGAGCAATCGCAGTCTTATGGTGATACCGACGCCCATAGAATCAACCAAAGGCTATGCAAATGCGTTGCCCTCCTTTTCCCTATCCTCCCCAATGGACCACAGGTAACTCACAAACCGCACGAAACGCGACAGCGTAGTAGCGTGTCACTTGATGCTGGTATTATGCGAGCGAGAGGTACCACCACCCCGGTCGTGCCGGCCCAATTCGGCTGCAGCATGGCACTACCTCTAACCAGAGGCCTTAGACAAAGTAACATTAAAAAAACGATAACGAAGTTCGAAAAGAATAAAATGTATGGGATTGACATAAGCCGTCGTCAAATATGTCACTTATCGTTATCGCAAGTTGGTAGACAATGTTAAAATTCGTAACAAAATCATAAATTGTTAATTGGTTATCGAACACTTATGTCAAACTTATGTTATTTTATTATTGATATTGATTCGTTATCCGTGGGCGTGGGCCATGGAGGGCACATTTTCACAATTTTTATGAGTTATAGTGTGTATGAGGTCTATTGACGACATATTGACATAGATATTAATTTTAATTTTTTGGTCCGATTTGACACTTCTTGTTGAACTTTGTTGACACTTGACAGTTGTTGTCGTTGCACTGTCACGATCTTCGATTGATCATTGGCTAGAAAATTATTATCGTTATCTCAAAGACGATAACGAATTTCGGCTACATAGCGATGTCACTTTGTCTACAGGCCTGGGCCCTGGGACGACGGGTTATGTCAATCCCATACATTTTATTATAATAAAACAATTTTTACGGATTTTATCGCGGTTTATTAAGATTTCAGTCCTCCCGTGACCATGGTTGCTGTAAAGTATCCGAAACGTCGGGCTTGTAAAATTCTTAATAAACCGCGATAAAATCCGTAAAAATTGTTTTATTATAATGAGTGAAATTCGCGTAAACATTAGAAAACAATACCCATACATTTTATTCTTTTCGAACTTCGTTATCGTTTTTCTAATGTTACTTTGTTTAAGGCCTAAGTTATACATTCTTTTTTTTTGTTGTGGTGTAAAACTCAGGCTTTCCCGCTGGAGTTTTCTCAACTTTATTTTTATTTATATGATATTTTGTTTTAGGAACCAGTATACGCTACTTATCCAAGCAGACCGAAAATAACAACAGAAGACACCCGAACCGAAGATACAAGTGAAATCCAACAACAGATATTGGAAAAACTTTCAATATTCAAAAACGTAGTCGCGAACCGCGATAAGAAGAAAACCGAAGATCTAATTTCAAAACCGCAACTTCATCCAATCCATGACACATCTTTACATCACGCGGAGAGAAAAATCGAGAAGAAAGATCAAGCGAAACTTCCAGATATTTTTCCACATTTAAATGCCAAGATTCCAGAAGTAAACAACGAGGAAAACAATGTCCAAGTCCCACCTTTCAAGCCGACTCTTCCAGATGTGTTCATGGATTCTGGAATCAAATTGACCGATGGATATTTCGCTGGACTGAAACATACCGAGGAAAATTACGAAGAATATTACAACGACGACAATCTGTACGATGATTACATGCAAAGTAATACAATGACTAGCTATTTGATTGAAAAGGTTCAAGAACTCCACGACTGGGTGACCTCTGATCCAGACTTCCAAGCGAAGAATAAGGGGTCAAGGAAAACTGGCGACGACTTCGGTCAGCTCCTAAAGGCTTTGAACGAAAGTCTGATAGAAGGGAATGTGACGATCATCATGAATAAATTAAAAGATATATACTTTGGCGAGAATTTTACAAACGCAAACTACAGTAAGAAGGTTATTCTGAAGAATAATACTAGTTTGTTGTCTTTTGGAATTTTGACATTGGATGTGATGCTGTTGCATAATATACAGCTGATGGCGTGGGAGAACCAGGTAGGATATTAAATTACGTTCTAGATAATTAATTTGTAGACATAGTAAAGGGCATGAATGCTGAAAAGTCTTGATACGAGTTACTTCTTGTGACTCTAGTCACAAGATCGGACTAGAATCTCGTTCGATCTCTTTTATTCATTGCTTGCGCCGCGGTGAAGAAACAGTCATTACAGCAATCCGCTTTATTTCTCTATCTGGTTCACCATTCACATGTGGTAAACTAGTCAGCTACAGGTCGAGTAATATATCTTATAAGAAAGAAGAATATATATAATGCTATGAAGCATTCATATACTCTAACCCATATCCATACGAAGCGTTTAAGAATAGAATTTTTGTTGCATTATAGGACTTGAAAATACTAGAGAGACTATCAAAATTCATGTTTTTTATTAAGTAAAATAATATAACAAGACGCAAGAACCAATTTTTGATACTTTCAGGAAACTGCTCGTTTGAAAATGCTCAAAGATCCCGATGTGTTTGCATTCAATGCTTTATTCATGGAACCGAGTAAAGTGGAGGCTAAGAGAAACGAAATTTATCACTACTATGATAACACTGCAGCGTAAGTGTTCATTTGTATAGTATTATGCTTCAAACTCTCCACTAACTCAAAACTTTTATATCTCATTAGCTTTTTTTCATTAAAATTACTCAGCGCTACTCGTCATCGTTTACGACTGACTGAAAATATAATTATAATTTTTCAGAAAACGTATGAACCGACAAGAAACCAATGACGAGAGTATAGAAAAAAATCTCTTAGAGAACGTTCTAGAAATTGGGATGAGCACAGCAAGAGCTGCTATACATCTCGGGAGAGCTTACAAGAACACTAGGTTAGAAATTAGTACCACAAACCTATTTAAAATGGATGTTTTCCACCGAAACTTTCTTCTACGATTACATAATTTTACAACTCATTTATTTCAGAATGGTGCTAAATCAACTTTCAAATAAAGAAGCATTGAATGCCAACATTCAAAATCAAATTTCGCGTAACATTGATGCCAACACTCACGCGTTAAATCACCTACAAACGTCATACAACAAAAATGACACTGTCAACAGAGCTGCCAACACAACAAACGGAATGATTACCGATTTGGACTGCGTCTGGTTATTGTATTGTAAAAATTTAGTTGCGACTTCAAAACTGAGTGCGCCTTATGGGACAATGGCTAGGATTAATGGGTAAGCAATATTTCCTGTTTAATTGACAATTCTAGTATATTATGTAGATATTCTAGTAGAGACAATTCTAGTATAGTATGATAGAAAAATAAGATTTTACGCAGCATGATTACAGGCGTGATTTACCATCTTGCATCACAGTGTAGGCAATGAAACGTCTTTCACTCAAAATATTTTTTACAAATCGAAGTTAGGATATTTTCTCTTGCTTAGCCATTTTCAATTGTATGACCTACATCGATTTTTGTCAATGTTTTGTTTCTATGGTTCGATAGTCGTGAATTATTATGTGATCAAATCTATCTTTCATTGCTTACGCTGGTGTGTTTAGTATGACATAAAATTTTAGTTTCTTTTGAAGTTAATATTATTATTAGGTAATACCACAGTTTGGCACAAAAGTCGTTATACTGGCGAATAATGTTTTGGCTGCCTGAACCTATATTACAGCCATTCGTGTAAAATATAACAACTGTTTTAGATTGGCGTTGCGTATATTGACGGGTGAAGTACCAGCAGACAGAGCCCTGGATACGTTGCTGTATGAAGTGCTGTCGGGTTGGTCTGACCTCAAATGTACCGATATGTTTCCAAAGTAAGTTCATTATAGATTTATCGGTATTAGTGAGGTGATTAGAGAAGATATTTCCAATAATTATTTATAGGTTTGATTTTTTTTATTGAGATGTAATATTATATTCAATTATAAATATTGTTTCATTCGCGAAGACGGAAGGTAGGTCAACTACATAGTACATACATATATTATAAATGATATATTTCTCAATACATACATATTATTATCGATAAAATACACCCAGACACTGAAAAAATGATCATGCTTATCATACAAAGATTTGTTCTGTGTGAGGATCGCACCCACGACCTTCTGGTTTAGCAGTCAGGGTCACTATCCACTAGAGTCTAGACCAACAGGCCAGTCAAAGTGTATGTACGTCGCAGGGGCCAATCATCCATCAATGATCATTGGTCAGCCAATCAGAGAGCAGTACCAGCACAACGTAACAGCACAAATTATGCTGAATTTGTTTTTATACTAAACAACATTACTGCTCTACTCCGCTCTTATGCTCCATGACTGGATATGACGACGATATCTTGGGTTGAAAGAGGCCTCATTCGATTGAAAGAGGTTTATGTACAGCAGTGGATGTAAAAAGACAGATAGTGATAATGCTATAAGTTTCTACTAATAATGAAATCCTAATAAAATTACAGATGCAGTAAAGCAAACGCCGCAGCAATTGTACTGGATTCAATTCTTTTACCGTTAAGGAAATCGCAATCTACGGGTAGATTGTAATTTTTTCTACTAATTCAGTAGAATTTTTATACATGACAACAGCTGAGCGGCTGTCAATGCGTGACACTTGAACCAAAAGGATTGCATTGCATCAACTTCACACATAATTGCAAAAAAGGAAAATTCCTTTCACTTGTTGTATATAAAACCACTAAATCTAAATAAAATTAGCTATAATTTGATCATTCAGTAAATTAATGTATGCCAAATGACTTCATCAGTGGAGAAGTGATTTTAGCCCATTAATTTGCCAAAATAATCATTTAGTCGATTCTTAAACACGTAAGGAATCGATTATTCGATTTTAATCGCATCTATCTTTAAATTAGTTATAACGTCTTGTATTATGTTAACTTTATTAGGTTGTTACATATTATACTTTATTGTATTTTTTAAATATCTAAACAATATTTTATTGCATTTAGTAGTGTAGGTATTATAAGTTTGCGGGAGGCGCTACTGTGTTGTGGCTACTGTGGCGCCCCTATCGACAGTTTTCTATTACTATTATATAATATACTTGAAAATTAACATGTAAATAAGCAAATATGTATTTAAAATATATAATTTTCGATATAATAAAACAAAAAAGCGATATATAACTATCATTGGTTTTAAATACATTTTGTTTTTAAATTTTTATTTATCTAAATAAATATTTATGTACAAATATTTAATCTACATATTATGTATTATATTATTTGTTAATAAGTTTTAAGTGGGATGAAATCACAATTTTGCTACAAAAAGCTTACATGTGGTACAAGTTTAATTATTTACTTTGGTTTAGCAAATTATTCAATGTTTTATATTTTGTAGCAATTTTTTTCTACGAAACCTGTATCTTTTCATTACAATGGATATATGGTAATAATATATCTAAGCAAATATAGTTTGCACACATTATTAAGCGTGGAAACAGACTTCAATCAATGAAATAACAGATCGTATCTAGAAATTAATGCTAGAAAACGTTAGACACGAACGACCAGTAGAATTTGTTTATAGAATCTCCTAGCAATAACATAAAAGATTGTGGAATGTAATTGTTATAATTACTATTATCAACACATATCTATTTTTTTTTCTCGTATCGGAGGCCAAGATCCACTTTGGGTCGTTGAGCCAGCTGAGTAAATAGTAAGTACTTTTTTTGTACTTTAAAGAATAAAAGGATTATACATCCCACATCTGTCAAGTCCTCGAAATCAGGCAAGGAGGGTATGAGACCACCTGTGGAGACCACTCTTCGCCCAAAAGCTGTCCCAGTTGGCCTATTATCAAATTAAGGTACAGTCATAATGTTTTCTCTACCGGTGGCTTCTTATGTTTAGTTAACATAAATAACATAGATATATAGACTGATAAATTATATTTTATTAATAGTAAAATGCATTTAATTTATTTGCACCCTCATCCAAAAGTAGGTTTTTTTTTTTGGTTTACATAAGGTTGGGCCGTTTCGGATTATTTAATATGCATAAAACAGACAGAATACATAGTAGTTCTGGAGCAGTTATCTAAACCAGTGGTAAAGTATGGTATTTATTTTAAAATAACAGACAGATTTTTTTTTTTAAGTGAAACTTTTATTACATCGCCTCAAACTTTTTCATCTGTGTGTTGCATGTCGCGTGACGGTCAGCCGCCAAGTTTTCCAAGTATATAATTAAGATTGATAAAGCGATTTTTATACCCTTAATGTCTATAATGTGAAAAAAAGTTTCACTTTTACCGTGGTTTCATAAAACCACACAATCCTTTTTTTATTTATTGGTATATAAATGACAGAATATTCATTTGTTTATACAATTTACAATACATAGTATACTTATAATTTTAACGATACCGGTGGATTCAAAATCGTAGCTAAACTAAAATATTATTCAAAAAATGTTCTGTTTTTATGTGTACACAATATAATATAGTACATGAAATATGATGACGGTACATGCGATTTGCCTTGGACGGATTAAAGTTAGCCCTAGTGACATCGCAAGTTAATTTTACTGATTTGATTTTTCTTTTTTGATATTTGTGACGCGCATACTCAAAACTACGTAAAACTAACTTCCATGGAGTATAGAAGTAAGGAGTACCATGTCGTATCTAAGGCGAAAAATATATGAAGAGCTGTAAATAACAGTTCAAAAACCGTCCGTAATGGCGCTGGTGTATAATATAGGGTACGGTATGCGGTAGCAGTTTCAGACGAATTGAATGTGTGATGTGTGTGGGGCAAGTAACAAGCGCACACCCATTTAAAAATGGCCCTTCTGGCTACTGTGGGGCCACTCTTATATTTTACTACCATTCGTCGGACACTTATTCATACACAGAGATGGTACGATCCTTACTTCTATACTTCATGCTAACTCCAATAAGGAAGTTTATATTTTCACAAAAATAACAATTCTTATGTAAATTGTAAGGCAAAGAAATGATAAAATATGTATAAAATATATGTATATATAGTAAAATAATTATTTTAATAATTTGAAAAATGATAAATCGCATCAACTTTTACTGAATCTCGAACGCACGCAGAGCATTTTCTCTGTGGCGTCACAAGTCTCGCCGGGTCAACGGTTTGGGTAGTTCTTCGTCATTTATGGAGATAATTGAAAAAAAAATATTAATGAGCTTTATTGTGAGGTTTGTGCTATTTCTTTCTATAACATAAATGAAAAAAAAAATGAAAGCTTTCTTATTGGACCAACTTGAATTGCATATATTGTACGAGTTTTTAAAACATTGAAATATCTAGCGTTTCAGGACCACTGTATTACGAATGTTCTCTGATAATTTGTTAAGGATATCAGAAAGATTCGTCAATGCTCTGTTAGACTTCATCACCGTATCGTACACATCAAATATCTTTTGCTCTGTCCAAATGCCTTTGTTTCTATCAATTTCTTTTCTTAAATTACCCATGTTCACTTCTAGAGTATCTATATTAGCGATTATGTATCCTATTTTGAAAACGTCTTCATTTTCAAACAATTCCTTAGTTGATTTAAGAGCGCCCATCTTAATTTCTATTTCAGTAAATGTGTCTTTTATATAATTAAATAATTTATCTTTTACTTCGTTCTTTTCACCCTTGAATACATACATTATACGTCTACCATTTTCTGTTTCGTTATTTGTTTTATTAGTTGTTATATTATGAAGATCTCTTTTTTTACGTGTGTTTATTTGCGGAAGTGAGTACATAGGAACATATGGTGAATTGCAGTCTGCTGCAGTATTAATAATTTCAGTGAGTATCAAAGAAAAGTTGGATAATGATTCATTCAA
Organism: Helleia helle; assembly: GCA_963853865.1. Taxonomy (NCBI): domain Eukaryota; kingdom Metazoa; phylum Arthropoda; class Insecta; order Lepidoptera; family Lycaenidae; genus Helleia; species Helleia helle. Next base: position 5,308,488 of record OY971434.1, read on the forward strand.
TTTTTCCTTTAAGTTTCTTAAATGTATTCTTTCATTTAAGCTTTCTTCATAATTCTGGCGCATTACATCATCGTTGACAATCATGAAACGTCGTGCATCTTCTTCAGTCGAACCTTCTCGTAAATCATTGTCTATCTCGCCTTCATGAAAATCAGCTTCAGTATCGGCGTTGTCAAGAGCGATGGTAAAGTGAATAATACCTACAAAAAATTGATATTAAATAAAACTTGGTTTACACTATATTTATTTCTTTGATATGACATTATAATGAAACTTCTTTAGTTCCAATGTGATTTGAAAATTCGATGAAACAAAAAAGCTAACCAATAAACATATTCAGAAATCGACTTAAGACATAATACGTGAATGAGATAGAATGCAAGTTTAAAAATTTTCCTATGACCTTCGTCGTTCTGGACGGTAGATGGCGTTAAATATGTTTTATATTGGTTAAGAGATACAAACCAATTTTTTTGTTAGTTTATATTTCTAAGCACTCACAGACGCTTATGAGCTACAACAGTTAACTAAATCATTCATTTATAAAGATTCTCATCGATTTAAGTAATCGTTCAATGGTGCCACTGAGTGCAGCCGTTAAAAATTAAGTAACAAGAACATAATATTATAATTTTATTTCTCGACGATTTTAATATCAAAGTATTTTTTTTTTTTGTAATTCAAAACCTTACAATTATCCTAGTATGGGCAGACTGGGTACGGTTGAAAAAAAAATAGCTTACATCGTTTATAATATTGTTGTATAAAAACCAAGTCACGATTATAATCCATGACATTCAGTTGTGAAGTTTTACCTATAATATATGTAAAACTTCACAACTGAATGTGGTGTGTATCATTATGGTTGCAGGGTTATTATTTTTAGAAATATATGAAATTAAAATAAATATTTTTTTAACCGTCCTCCCTCTGCTAGGGGGTTGAAATAGCGCCACTATGGTTGAAGCCTTGTGGGGCGGTGGGGCTCAGTAGCCTAAGGTTAAGCCCAGCACCTGGGGCGGAGCCAGTGAACTGAGGGGGCTGCTCTTTATACCCCTCTTATAAGAAGGTCGGGGTATGAGGGGAAGGGCACTATCCCGACGTTGAGAGGGATTGTTCTGCAATGCGGGACAACCCTTCTGTGGAGGTGGCGTTGGTAGGGACCAACTATTGGGGTTGGGGGACTGACTAGGACCGAGATGCCCTGTTACTCAACAGATCCGGGGCACCTCACCAAAGCCGCTATTGGCGGCACTCGCCGGGTTTTAGTGGTTAGGGTTGCGTCCACTTACCATCTTTCGGGTGCAGCGAGGCTCACATACCCGCCTGGGGAGGACTCCCGCGGGATGTTTAAGATTAAACTAGTCGATGGCCCGAACTCCAACAAAATGATTGCTATCTCACCTGACATAGTGCGCGAACATGTGTGCTAGAATGAAATGCACAATGATTCATTCTGAAAATGTCCTTTTAACAAAACAGTTATTATAGAAAAACTAATAAGTGTATCTTTTCAAAATAAATTTATTTTATCTTTTGAATAACTAAACTATATCTGTATGGGCTTTATTTTTGAGCTTTCGTGCTCGATATACTATTTATTTACGCCCAAATTTGGGCTAAAATCAGTGTTGAAATACGAAAGTTTAGAAGCTTGTATTTTTAAAATGTATATTTTTTTTACGTTTTTGGGTACATACACACAAATAACTACGAGATCAATTTATATTATCCTTAGTTTTTCATGGTCAACGTCAAACATACTACAATGTTTGACGTTGAATTACTGTTCTGCGTTTGTATGGAAAGATGAGCGACTTGTGTAACCTTAAGAGCATTTCTCGGCAGAAAAGAAAAAAGGGGGTTGAAACAGCGATTAGGGTCAGTTAAAAACACATACAAATAATGCAATAAATACAAATAATAATAAGTCATTATTTCAGAAAATTATCTAATGAATTAATTAGTCTTCAAGATTTTAATGTGTACTTCTAAAGCATTCAGAAAAATCAATTTCAACCGTACTCAGTCTACCTTACTACCAATAGTACTGCCGAGTGTAAATTGTACACACACACGCACGTTCGCACGCACACACACACGCACACACATAAAAATTTCAAATAAATCTTAGTGTGATAGTTTGGTATCAATTCGCATTTGTAGCATCAAAAGCCCTCTTCGTTAGACATCCATAAGTCGAGTGGGCCCAACGGCATCCCTCCGTTAGTTAGTGCTACGAACCTTTGCTCCTGAGTTGGCACCCGTCCTTTCGCTTCTTTTGCGGCACTCTTATTCATTAGGCGTCGTCCCACGCTCAAAAGGGGAACGTTCAGACCCCTCCAACTATAGACCGTCGAACATAATTATTGGTCTATAGTTTGGAATGCGTAATTAACTGCCAGCTCCGGCGATATTTAGAAGAGCATCAACTATATAGAGAAGGCCTTTGATTTGGTGTGGTATAAAGCAACGGTAAAGCGACGGTGCATGCTCGGACCTCAAGTCTATTAATGCTGGTGTTCCACAAGGCTGTGTACTCTCTCCAACCTTGTTTATTCTCCATATCAATGGTACGCTGCAAACTAGTGGCATTCATTGTTATGCAGACGACAGCACCGGAGATGCCTTATACACTGGCCGTTCTAATATTTCTCGGGAATATGTCGATGAGTGTCGGAACCAACTTGTGTCTGAAATCGAGTCTCTGTTAGCCAGTCTCGGAATGGGACTTAACCCAGTCCAATTTAACCCAAACAAGACACAAGTTTGCGCGTTTATCGCAAAAAAAATCTTCCTTCGTCGTTCCTCTACAATTTGATGGCACTTCCATAACTGCCGCGGCCAATATTGGAACAATTGACGTCGACATACCGAGCAATTTGCAATTTCGTGGTCAATCGGAAGGAAAGGCAAATCTATCCTCTAAGGAATTCGGTGTGCTAAATAATCAGGCGAAGCAGTATTATAAGCGTCCCACGTAGAATACTGCTCTCACCTCTGGAGCACCCCGATATATCAGCTCCTTCCATTTGACCACATTCAACGCCGGGCGGCTCGAATCATCAATAACAAGGTTCTCTCCGGTCAGCTTGATTTTTTGCCTCTGTGTAGAGATGTCGGATCTTTCTGCATTTTCTACTACATCTACCACGGGGAGTGTTCTTAGGAATTGTTCGGACTAATAGCTGCAACTGGATTCCACCACCGGACATCTCGTCAAAATTCCAAATATTTTAAATATTAATGAGTACACAAACATGATGTCTGGAAATCCACAACATCTCGATTGTTACGGCATTTCCTGCCTCGCATGACCACTATGTGGAACCAGCTACGGTATTACCGAACCGATATGACTTAGAAACCTTCAAGAAAAGAGCATACTCATGTTTGAAAGGCCGGTAGCACCTGTTAATGATGTAGCGGGTGTCTAATGTCTATAGATGTCGCTTATAACTAACCACCTGGTCAAATATTTGCTTCTATATAAAAAAACCTTTATAACCATTACTGGAAAGGGACTTTATACCTTAAAAAAAATTGTTTGTCGAAAAGGAATATCGTGTATTATATTTTTTGCTCTTTATATATTATTATATTCTGTTTAATAAATATATAAATGTCCCGTTCCGACTGTACTGTGGATGATTCTACGCAAAACAGCTAGATTTTTTTCCATCCTACTAATTTTATAAACGCAAAATTTAGTAAGAAGCGATGTATGTTTGTTACTCTTTCACGCAAAAATTACTGAATTGATTTTAATGAAACTTTACAATAACATAGCCTATACATCAGAATAACATATAGACTTTAATTTATCCCTGTAATCCTACGGGAATGGAAAGTATGCGGGTGAAACAACAGAGCGCTGCTAGTAAGGTAATAAACTTACATAAGCATATCAACAGTTTCATGTTGCGCCTTTTTAAAACGTCGAACAGCAAATGTGCTAATAAACTGACTGTACGGAGATTAACAGAACATTATCGGTTTATAATTAAGAAGCGACATGTTCAATTAAAAAGAACAATTCAAAAGTATGTTTGTCTAATCGACACGTTTTGCTGTGACAACATGCAGTGGCCGGTGCCAACTAGGGTTGACAACCATACTCTAAAATAGAATATTGTACCTACTCCTTACTCCATATCTATAACATATAGGCGTACTCTTTTTATAATCCGTAGGCAGAGTATGCTCTATGCCCAGGGATGAGGCTATAAGGAGGCAGCGCGGCTGGCCGAGGTAGGGCTAGACCTTGTGATCAGCCGCACAGAGAGGTTAGGGCTTCGGGTCAGACCTGAGAAAGGGCTCCCACCGGGAGCTGTACTCCAGACTGGAGGTGTGACGGTCACGATGAGCCCCCATATAAAATATTTGGGGCTCATCCTTGACGGAGGGTGGACCTTCAGCCCACATTTCTCAATATTGGGACCGAGGGTCTTGAAGGCGGCAAGTGCGCAGGGCAGACTCCTCCCGAACCTTGGAGGACCCAGCGCTGCCTGCAGGCAGTATAAAGTCCCTTTCCAGTAATGGTTATAAAGGTTTTTTTTATCTATATGAAAAATTTAACTTGTAAAACATTTGCTTCTATAAGCAATTGTTTTACTGTGCACGGTATGTGCGTAGATTGCCTACGGCTACAAACTATGTCGCTAACTGGGTGATGATACTTATTAATTTGGCTTTAAAACTGTGATTTTACTGATTCTAACTGTCTTCGGGGTGATGATGATGAAAGTTGGGTGGAGTCTTGAATTAAACACTGTTTATTACTATTGAACACTTAAAAGAGGTAAACTTGAGAGGTAAGGCAGGGATTTCACTTTATAACTTATACTTTTTAACTTGTTTCTTACTTCGGAGACAATTTGCGAATGATTTCCAGAAGCCTCGACTTCCTTATATATGATCTCTACCAAATGTTCTAGAACATTCCATGCCTCACCCCCTCAGTCACCTTTTTGTCGAAATCTTTATTTATATCAAAACATTTTTACATAAAACTTATGCTATTTTACAATTATACATTTTTTACATCTTTTGACACTATTTACCTCATGATTCAGTCATCCGTGTGAGAATGGCACGCAAAAAACTGCTGATTCGATATTTATACTTCCTCATCCCCCGCTTCCGTATCCCTTCCGGTGTTCCGGTCCTTACCGCACAGTGAGCCTCCCTCACACATTCTTTGGCTTGATTATAATATTGCCATCTCACTTTTCCTATTGGATTAACACGTGTTTTATAAACAATGAGAATCTCAATTGGACTATTTATAATATCTCTAATATACATTTTTCTGTTTATATATCATCTCAAATAAGCCTAATTAGCATCACTGTATACTATTTCCACTATTTATAATCTACGAATAAGTTATATCTCTTAATACAATAATATTTATGTGTTAAATTACATCTTATATGTAATCTCGTCTCACAAGGTATCTACATGTGCAAACTATCTTATAATGATTATCTTATATATAATTATATCCTATATACTTAAGTTATTTTCAACAATAAGTTATCTTATGCAAATCATCTTATATAATAATATTGTCTTATACCTAAGTCGTCGTGAACATTCTCCCGCCGGTCACGAACGTGACACTCCTGGTAGCACGACGATCTTCTTACAGGGGCGCCGGAGTACATGTCCGTTGCTAGTTTCTACATCGACGACTCGCACGATGTTGTCCTTGCCGGGGTATGTCGCCTTTACTCTTCCCTTTGGCCAGACATTCCGGGGTAAGTTTGAGTCGCATATGATGACGACATCACCTACTTCTGGAGCAGCTCCCTTCGTGTGCGGCTCCCGCCGGTGCTGGAGTAGCGGCAGGTACTCTTTCACCCATCTTCTCCAGAACTCGTCGGCCAGATGCTGGGCGCGTCTCCATAGTTGACGCGCTGAGGGATCTTCTTCGATGAATTTTCCTGGCGATGGCACGTGACTGTTCCCCCCCAATAGTATGTGGTTCGGGGTCAGCGCCTCGGGTTCATCCGGGTTGACCGTCACTTGAGTTAGTGGTCTTGAGTTAATTGTGTTCTCGGCCTCTACCAGAAGGGTGTAGAGGGTCTCGTCGTTCGGGTGTTTTTCGTGAAGCGTTACACGAAGTGTTTCTTTTACACTGCGCACTAGACGCTCCCATGCACCGCCCATGAACGGGGCTCCCGGGGGTATGTAACGCCAGACTATACTGCGAGCGTTAACTTCCTTCTTGACATCCTCCCAGGCTTCTTTTAATTCTTTCTCCGCCGCCTTGAAGCAAGTCGCGTTGTCTGACCATAGCTCCGTCGGCTGTCCTCTTCTCGCGATGAATCTTCGAAGCGCGGCTATGGCTGAGCTCGCGCTAAGCGACGCGACTACCTCTAGGTGGATGGCCCTCGTCGTTAGACAGGTGAGTAAGGCCACCCATCGCTTCTCTCTATGGCGTCCCACGGTCACTTCGATCGGGCCGAAGTAGTCGAGACCCTGTGTCCCCCCGAGTGAATGAGAAGGGACGTGCGTGATGAGTTAACCGAGCCGGTGGTAGGTCTCCGGTGGCCGGACTCATCGGCTTCGCTTTGCGGATACGGCAAGCTTAACAGTCTCGTATGACACCTTTGACTGTGGGTCTGATGCGGGTTATCCAGAACCTCTGTCGAAGCTCGTTCACGGTGATCTCTATTCCCCCGTGATGCATTTCAACGTGTACATGTTGTATGTACATTCTTGTATATCGGTGCCCGCCGTCGAGTATGACGGGGTTGTTAGTTTCCGGGCTCATGTTCGCGGCTGCTCCGATTCGACCTCTGAGCTTGATCAGATCGTCTTCCATAAATGCACTCAGGGATGCGAGACGATCTCCCGCCGATGCGGGCTTGTGTTCTATTAATCTTATCCTTTCGGCTGGGTAACACTCTCGTTGAATTTTCCTCAGCCACATTTTCTCGGCACGAATAATGTATTCGGCCTCGAGACATATATAGTTCGTTCGTTGCGCATCGACTCGCGGTTTTTTTGTTTTTTCGTTCGCTCTTCGATGCGATACCGGATCCCAGGTTGCGTCGCTTTCCTTGTTTTTCCTCGTTCGTTTTCTCGCCGCCGCAACCGTGTGGATTTTTCTGCGACACAGGTCTACAAATTGTAAAACACGACCCGTGGCGCGTATTAGAGTTTGCCATTTTTCTATTCTGTTTATATCGGGTAAACAGTCATCGGTCGCCGAGTCGCGTATCACGTTGCATTTTTCTTCTCCCGTGTGGATTTTTCCCACGGTTTTTTCTTCGCTGGGCCAACCATTTGTGGTCGGCACCGAAGTCCATCGGTGTTTCTCTGGTGGCGTCGTCGGCTACATTTTCCTTGGTCGGGACCCATCGCCATTCTTTTACCTTCGTCAGCTCTTCGATTTCTGCCAGGCGATGTGCGACGAAGGTCTTATACGCTCGTGGCTCCGCTCGTATCCATGCCAATACGGTCCGCGAGTCACACCAATATATCCTCTGTGCGAACTCGTATTCGTGTTCTCGCTCGATGGTCTTCGTGAGCCGAGCGCCTAGGAGGGCAGCTTGTAACTCCAACCGAGGGATGGACGTTGGCTTCACCGGGGCGACACGACTTTTAGCTGCTACTAACGTTGTTCTTATCGAGCCGTCGCGATGCAACATTCTCATATACACGGCGGCTGCGTATGCTTCTTCACTGGCATCGACGAATGTATGTATTTCCCTCTTTATGACCGCCGGGTGCAGGTTATAACAGCGGGGTATTTTTATCCTTTTCACCCCCCATAGGTTTTTCATCCACGTTGTCCATCTCGAGACGAGTTGTTCCGGGACAGGCTCATCCCACCCCGTGCCATACCTCCATGTTTCTTGCATAAATTTCTTCGCGGGCAGCGTGACAGGTGATAGTAGTCCGAGAGGGTCGAAGAGAGACATGATGATACTAAGAGCCTCTCGCTTGGTGGGGATGTATCCGTTTTTCATTATTAAGGTAGGCATTTTCGTTTCGTTTAGGGTGAAACTCAGTTTATCCTCTTTGGCCTCCCATAATATCCCCAAGGTTTTCTCTACACCTGTCTCGCCGATCGACACGACGGACGTCTCTTGGTTGTCGTCGAAGTGTCATCACAGGGATTCTTCGTTCGACACCCATCCTCGTAACTCGAAACCAGCGTGGCGATGTATGAAGTCGACGTTTTTCGAGACTTCGAGGGCTTCTTGTTTATTCGCGAAGCTAGTTATATAATCGTCCATGTAGTGGTTCTTTTTTATCTCCACCACCGCTCGAGGATAGTTCTCTATGAATTCTTCGGCATTTCTATCCTTTATGTAGAGCGCTGTACACGGTGACGACGTCGCTCCGAATATTAACGAAGTCATCTGGTATTCTTGAGGTTTTTTCTCTCTTTCTTCACCTCTCCATAAGAATCGCAGTGCGTCTCTGTCTTCGCTTCTTATTTTGATTCGCATGAACATTTCTTTTATATCGGCGGCTACCGCTATCGGATGTCTGCGAAACCGCATGATCACCCCCGGCAGTGACTGTAGGAGGTCAGGGCCGGAGAGTAACATGTCGTTCAGGCTGCGGCCATATGATCTTGCCGCAGCATCGTGTACCAGACGAATCTTTGGTTTTGACGGGTTACAGACCGCGAAGTGCGGTAAGTACCATGTGCGACCTGGTACTGGTGGCTCAGGTGCCGGTGTGGCAAGCCAGACTTCAATAAATCTTCTATTCGTTCATTATATTTTCCTTTCAGCTCGAGGTCGCGATCTAACTTTTTTTCTAACGATTTCAGACGTTTCATAGCATCGTTGTAATTATTCGGTATTTCTTCATTTTCATTTTTCCACAGCAGCGAGGTTTCGAAGCGACCATCAGGCGTTCTCCTGCTATTCTTTTTCAGTATTCTGAGAGCGCGTTCTTCGGGGTCGTTCTTCTGCTTGCGTGCTTCTATATCGAGGGCTTCCAAGTCGAAGAACCTCTTCATCATATTTACCATAGAATTTTCCTCGTACGTCGCGACCGTATGGCCACAAAATGCCATCGGTTTGTTGTATGACGAGCGATAGCCATGTAACACCCAACCCAATCGCGTGTGAGAAGCGACAGGTTGATTCTGTTTTCCCGTTCTTATCTCCATTGCCACTAAAAGCTCCCAGTTATCTTGACCGATGAGTATTTTAGGGTGAGCATTCTGGTAGACTAGCTGGTCTTCTATATCCTTCAGATGCGGACAATCATGAAGGTCTTTTCTTTCGACTCTCTGGCCGGTGAACGTTAACCTCTGTACCGTTCGAGCGTTCTTCAAAACATGTTCACTCCTGTCATAGCGCCCTCGGATCTTGAAATCGACTCTCTTACTGTTCTCGTACTTCGTTCTTTCGTTGAGACCTTGAACCCACATATTATCGCGAGGCCCATCCAACTCTAGTAGCTCAGCGAGCCCCTCGTCGATCAAGGTGACGGTACTGCCATCATCCATGAGAGCGTATGTGTCGACTCGAGTGTTGTTCTTCCCGGTGAGGGTGACAGGAGCGATCTTCAGGAACGCTTGCCGACTCTTCGTACAGTTAGCGTTATTTACAACTTCGACAGTGACAGGCGATTCTTCGGCTTGGCGTGGCGGCTCAGTAGTCGGAGGTGTCGTCGGTGGTCTCCTGTGGTGCAGTAGGCGATGATGTGCCATACTACAGCCTTCTTGCCCGCACCGTTTGGCTTTGCAGTTGCCTCGGCGGTGCGAGCCTTTCAAACATTGATAACAGAGGCGATGTTTCTTGGCGATCTCCCACCGATCACCCACTTGCGCGTTGATGAAGCGCTTGCAGTCAGGAAGGTAGTGGTCTTGTCTACATGTTGGGCATTGGTTCCTCTTCCCGACATCTGCAGCGTATGTCCTCTCAAATCTTCTCTTTGGCACTCTGTCATGCTGAATTTCACCGGCGACATCCTCTGGCAGGGCGTAAGCACCACATTTATCCGCCTCCTCGTTCAAGAATGTCATCATCTTTTTCAAGTCCGACGTATCTTCTTTATTTGTCGCAGCATAGTCATACCATTTATTCTTCAGGATAGGAGTTAATTTTTCCACTATGTTCTTCACTAGATCGGGGTTAAAGAGGTAGTGAATTTTCTTCAATGCCTCTATGGTGGCGACTATATTAGCCACCTTGTTGGCAAATATACACAGGTCGCGTGGGTTATCGTTTATCTTACCCAGCGCCTCAATTTTTTGTATTTCGTTCATCGCCAGTGTGTCCGGTCTTCCGAATCTTCTCTCGAGCGCCTGCATGACAGCTCGAGGTTCCGGCTGGCTAATAAGTAGGCTATTGACCGCTTCTAGGGCCGCACCTTTGAGGCTTCTTCTAAGCCTGGCTAAATTTTCCGTTTTCGAGAACATCTCTTCTGTCTCGTAGTAGGCAGCTCTATATGCTAGCCACCCTGCGCAGTGCCCGCCGAATACCGGCAGCTCTTTCAGGTATCTCGGAGCATCTCTCGACATTCTTACCGCTTGAGTAAGAGCAGCGGCCAGGGAGGTGACGTCCATGTTTTTCGTCGGCGGTTGCTCTTCTCTTCTTTTTTCCACAGCTTTCTCCTTAGCTTTGTTCTCGTTGGTCTGGGTTTCCTTCTGCCCATCCAACCATTCTTCCACTCGGCTGGTCCGTTCCTCGTTCTGGTCCTCTTCCTCATTTTTCCCAGACACCGCTATCTCTCTGGCCAACTTCGCCTGGGCAAGAGCAAGGGATGCACGTACCTCTTCTAGCTTTAACTCGGCTACTTTCTCTTCGGCTTCTAGCCTCGATATATTTCCTACTTTTTTCCGATGAAAGACGCGACGCACGCTTATTCTGGCGCGTGTCCTCCGCGTTTTTCAATGTTTCTTCCGTCGCCGAGGTTGCTTCCGTTGAGGTAGTGCGCTCTGTGCCTGAGCTGGTTGCCGTCGTGCCCTCCGACGTTGCCGTTGTGCCTTCGGAGGTGGTTCTGGTGTCTTCAGAGGTGGCCTCTTCCCTGGTAGGAACAGCTGACCGGGCCGAGCTTGTACCGCTCCTCGTTCTGACCCCCAAACGTGGGTCAGGATTCGCCTGCGTCTCCATTGCATCTACTATACTTCCCTGCTTTGATTTCTGGGACATAGTGTAGCCCGCGCTGGGTTTCTTGACTGTCACTTTTTTGTTGTTCGATCCTCTTCAGTAGATCCGGCTCGAAGGACCATAAAATGTGCACGGTATGTGCGTAGATTGCCTACGGCTACAAACTATGTCGCTAACTGGGTGATGATACTTATTAATTTGGCTTTAAAACTGTGATTTTACTGATTCTAACTGTCTTCGGGGTGATGATGATGAAAGTTGGGTGGAGTCTTGAATTAAACACTGTTTATTACTATTGAACACTTAAAAGAGGTAAACTTGAGAGGTAAGGCAGGGATTTCACTTTATAACTTATACTTTTTAACTTGTTTCTTACTTCGGAGACGATTTGCGAATGATTTCCAGATTTTTTTTTTTTTTTCGGATGGATCTATGCTAATGGCCCGAAGGCCCTAATGCTTCATCGGATTAGTGTGAGCCCATTCGGCTCACTTTTGATTTATAAATTGGGGGGTTGCCCCCCGCCTACCGTGCAGTCTGTGCCCACACGGCCTCCTGGCGTCGGTTGTGTATCAGTGGCGGGACTGTGCCGCGTCACCGTCGGGTATGATTTCCAGAAGCCTCGACTTCCTTATATATGATCTCTACCAAATGTTCTAGAACATTCCATGCCAGCCAGCATTTGCCCCTTGTGGTTACGACTGCCGACACCATGTGGCCCTAAACACGATTCGATACCTGTTCGTACTCCTACTTTGGCATTGAAGTCCCCCATAACAACATTGAAGTGAGGCTAGGAAGTGTTGTGTAAGGCTCTGGAGACATTCTCGTAAGTTGTCTCTACTTCGTCGTCGGAGTGTGTCGAGGTTGGCGCATATACTTGTATCACCTTGAGGCTGTACCTCTTGGTGAGTTTGAGTACAAGATACGCAACCCTACTCGACACACTCGAAACTTCGCCAATGTTGTTGACAAGGGACTTGTGGACGAGGAAACCCACGCCGCCTTAGGATGGAGTGTCGCCTTCCCTGAAGTAGAACAGGCAAAGTTATGGTGTCCTCTCCTTGTCTTCGGACTTCACATAACCCCAAAACGTGCCATCGGATACTTCCCAGTTCCACCTCCAGTTCGACCAGGTGGTCATCGAGTCTCAACGTTCGTCCGTTATACGTAGCCAGGTCAAGTTGGTGGTAGCGATCCGTAGCCCGGGGATTCTTAGCACCCCCTGTCCCACCGTAACCTAGGCTGCAACCGTAACCAGGAATAGTGGGACGGCCGGGAAATAGAGCCCTTCTCTTGTGCCTGTAATTCATGGATTCATGCTCATAATTGCCACGCTGAGCAGGCGGATTGGCAATCGCAGTGATGATGAATTCGCATCGGTGGCACTGCTGCCTGCCGCCGATTCGATTGATGGTGCCGCCATCACTCGGTGCGATCGATGCTTAGTGATCAAGTCTATCTCACTGTCACGATGAGACAGATTGACATCAAGCAATTGCTTCGCAGTGTTAGCATCCTTGATGTTGGGAAGCTAAATGCCCTTTGACGACTTCTACGTCACCCTGGGCTAGTATTGGGGTAGGGGTATTCTTAGCCGCCCCCACACAGTCAAAAAAAAATTAAACATTTTATAGGTATTATTAGATAAATTCTATACCAATCGAAAGTATGAAGCCCATAGAATATGCAAACGTTAGGTTGCCTATTCTTTTCCGGTCCGGTATAGATTTACCTGTTTATACTTGGCTACCCGATAGTTGTGACCGGAAAAGAATAGGCAACCTAGCATTTGCATATTCTATGGGCTTCATACTTTCGATTGGTATAGAATTTATCTAATAATCAAACCGGTGAAATGTTTAAAAAAAATATATTTTTTTAATTATTATTTAAACATACCCTGGACTAAAATTTGTTAGGCCACCCATATGGGTTGTATGGTATGAAACGTTTGTATGGTATGAAATTTAATATGTCAATAAATATATTGCATATGCAATATATTTATTGACATATTAAATTAAATATGAAATACGTTTCATCAAATAAACATCTCGGTGAATGTCGTTTTATATCTTGTACTATGCCTTATATATATTACTAGTGGCCCCGACAGACGTTGTCCTGTACAAAATATTTTTTTTGTGAATCTAAACCATTCTCGAATCCACTTGAACACACACACAAAAAATCATCAAGATCGGTCCAGCCGCTTAAGAGGAGTTCAGTGACATACACACGCACAGAAGAATTATATATATAAAGATAGGAACAAGTGTCAAATGGAATTGACATTCGCGTATACCCGAAAGGGACAGGATATTTTTGCAAGGATACCACATTCATGATAATAAGTCCACTTATTTTCTTGAAGCAAGTGTATTCTAAATAAATAAAAATACTAGAAAGGATTGATAGATAACTAACTATAGGCATGAGCCCTACCAAACATCAACTAAACTATGTCTGTTTACCGGTGGGAGGGAAGCGCTGTGCCGCGCTCCCGGCTGCATGGGTATCACCATCTTGCTTGTTTCTCTCGTAAAACAGCTTTGCTGTATTTCGGAGAGAAGGGCAAGACAGGCAGTGTAATTACTGGCACCGAGACTTAACATCTTATGTCTCAGGATAGGCAACACATAGATGAGTTGCCTTTTTTTTGGTCGTTAACGCCGGGAAATGCTCTGAGACATCCCGCGGGTGAGTGGGTCTCCCCAGGCATCACAGGGGGAGGGGGGGGGGGGTCATGATCGAACCCGGACCTCTCGGCTCTCACTCAAGAGGCCAAGCCCATACCCACTAGGCCATCGTCGCTCACACGCTATAACATTAAATTATAAAAATTTAAGACAGCTGCATTGTTCATGATTATCGAAAATATTAATGACAAATAGAAAAAAGAAAGCTAATATCCTCTTACTACGTATGATCTATAATATTTAGCCTTTAATGATAGAAATAAACATATATATTTGTAATGGTTTATTTTGAAGATTCCAGTCACCCTTTTATATAATACCATATTCTTGGGTAATCTGCCAATAACAAAACTGGCATTATCATATTTTATAAGCCGACCAAATTAAAAAGTAGTACAAAATGGCGGACATATTTGACAAATATTTTTGCGAGTGAGAATGTTTAAATGACATTCAAATTTAGTCGATTATTTTTTGTTGGACACATATTTGTTGTGCCTAACAAACAAAAAGTGATATTCTGACAAAGACAAAAGAAAGTGTCTATGTCTCAGTGTCACTCTTAGAGTTTTTCGTATGTTGATATCTCGTTCCAATACGGTATTATTATTAGCTTATCAAATCTATTTGATGCGGAATCGCGGGAAGCATCGCGACGCGCGGTTGTGTTTTTTTGGTTTCCCGTTAATTAATTGTTATTTTGTGTTCTGTCCATTCAGTGTGGTTTTCTATAGTGTTTGTTTTAAAAACTTGATCTTTATATATTGTGATTGGTTGGCGAATCTTATGGAGTACCGTTCTGGAGTGGTTTTATTAGTAGGGCTGTTCTGGCGGTTTTCTATAGTGTTTGTTTTATAAACTTAATCTGTGTAATATATAATGTGATTGTTTGGCGAATATTGTGGTGGATTGCCTTGTGTGGATGGAATGGGGAATGATAGTTGATTGATGGGGGCTAGAGGGGCTAAGCCGCGCTCCTTGGGGTTTCCCGCCATTTCTCCGTAATATAGACCGAATAATTGTATTTTGTATGGCTAATAGCCTAGTAGCTAATGCCTTTAAATGAAAATAATATATATCTATTTGATGCTTTATCTTAGATAATCACAGATCAATCAGCACTACCATGTAAATAAATGTTTATGCCGTGATTAAAGTGAAAAACTTAATTGAAGTGAAAAAGGTGTAATTTATTTTGCTACTATACTTTTAATTTATTTGTGATGTAATAAATATAATAATACTTATTTATTAATATTTACATAGTTTTACTTTTATTAAACTAATAAAAACCAGCTCTATTTATTGGCAAAAATTTAAACTACTGCCAAAATTAATGTTCCTCAGTACACAGATGGCAGCACTATCTATGACAATAAAACCAATGTATGTAAGTGAGGCATGAGAGATTAGTGGAAAAGGATCGATTAAATAAAAATAGATTTTATTGCACCCATAGTAGTAGAGCCGGGTAATCGTAGCACAAGGGTGCGTCAAGTGCCTTTTGTTATTTTTTATTTTAGATAATTTTTGGTAGTCCTGCGCGACCCGAGTAAGAGTTCTGATCTTTATTAATTGCTTTTCTTAAATACACCAATATTTTGTTATAATAGTCTTTAAATTAGTTATCCTCGGACCAAGACTATAATTTTCCTTTTTTTATAAAATCGATTTATCAAGATTTTAATAAAAATAAATAATCGATTTCTGAGAAAAAAAAACATTTTTGTACATTAAATGCGTTCACATGACTACAAAACTCTGAAAAGAATACGCATTTTTGGAGCGTAAAGAGCCAATTGAAATAAACCGTGTGAGCCGTCACGGGACGCCTGGCAGATGTGAAACATCGACATTATTTTGTAAAAGTAATATGCATATAATATGTAATATCGTATAGCGTGGCGACGCGTCGCCACGGCATGCGTCGCCACGCCAGAAATCGGTTTTACGTGCGGCTATAGATGTTTCACATCAATAGATTTTTTGTATTACTTCCGTACATGATTGAACGTTTAATTTATTATAAATAAAAATGAGTGAATGAAGTGCATCCTAACAAAATGACAAACTTATATTGAAACGAAGTTCCTTATCGCGCGTTGCGAAAGGGGGCTAGACGGAAAAAATTAAGACCTTTTGGTCTTAATTTTTTTCATCTTGTTGTAACGTCAAAAGTTGTAACGACACTTTTGACGTGACAATGTCTTATTATTCGATGGAGCCGGCTGCAAGAACGAAAAAAAAAAAAGATGACGAAGATTTTCTTATGACATTGTCGCGTTCAACTATCGTCAGTAAACCGACTTTACAGACAACCGATTTTTTTGCTATATGGTGTCAGTCGTGCGGCGTACGCATGTTTCTCTCTCTGTCTGTCTCTCTCACACACACATATATGTACATTTTTTTTTTAATTATATATTCTTCACTAATTAACGAAAGGAACTTCGTTCCATCCAGGTGTCCCTTGACACCTCTCTTTAGTTTTTATCAAATTTATCACTATACAAGGTTGATAAAAGCGAGAGGCATTAAATTAAACCACATGTACTATGTACCATTTTCAGGCTAACACCAAAAATTGAACCAATAGAATCAATAGTTTAGTCACAGGATATTTTTAAAGGTTTAAAGCCACTCTGCTTTAAGATAGTTAATAGAATCAGGCGTTACTTTGCGGAAATCCATTATATAAGATATTAAATTATATTATATTAATTAGCATTGCATGCATGCATATGCGTGCACTCACACATTTGCTGTAAAGACTGCGTGTTTCGCGGGATAATTGCTAATTAATATAATATAATTTAATATCTTACACTCCGCTTTATTCGACCCGGTGAGACGCAACGTGCTGTGCGTCGCACTGCCTTTTAGATTCGAAGGTCAGTGGACATTTTACAAAGAATGTTTACGCTTTACTTTGGCTATTCTCGTATTTAAGTTCTTTGAAAAAGTTTTTTTTTTTTCTCTCATAAACTGTTTTTAATAGTTTCGGATTAACCGTAAGCATGTGTAGTATATGTGGTTTTATTTAATGCCTCTCGCTTTTATCAACCTATTTTGTATATAAAAATATCTCAAGTCTTAAAAAGTAAAATATAAATTCATCAGAAGTGTAACTTTATATTTGGCAAACTAATTTTATAATCTAGTTTATACATATCTATACTTATAATCTAAAACTTTAAATTTCCAAGACTTGAGATGTGACGTTCGCTCTATCTCACTCTCTCCCTCACTTCTCGATCTTTCTTAATCGCTTGCTACCCACTCTCACTCCATGGCTATGTGCTGTCTGCTGAAGCACATAGCCAACTGTGTCCCCGGCAAATGACCGCTGCACGATAGTTCCCTCTAGAAAGTTCAGGTTGCTCTATAATGATTTTATTTTATGTCATAGGAAGCCAACCAAGCAGTCGGAGCCTTATGGTGATTTCCGACGCCCATAGACATCCACACAACCAAAAGCTATGCATATGCGATTCCCTCCTTTTCCCTATCCCCCAATGGGCTACAGGAAACTCACAAACCGCACGAAATGCGACAGCTTAGCAGTCACTTGACGCCGATGTTATGTGAGCGAGAGGTACCACCCCGGTCATACCAGCCTGATTCGGCTGCAAAGCAGCATGGCACTACCCCACACATATTTTCAAAAAAATCAAATAAATTCGTACAGCTTGGCAAAAAAGAGTATGACGTGGTGAGAAGTGGAACTAAATATTTTACTAAATGGAAACCTATAATCTTGACAATACTTGGCCGACAAATACTAGATTTTGACTAACGTTTTTTTGCCAAGCTGTAAATAATAACGTTTAATGGAAATATAATTTCGATATGTGTTAAATCAAAGTCACCATAGTAATCATCGATTGTTAGAATATAATAATCGATTTAAATAAAAATCGATTAATTTTGAACAACCTCGTGTTCCCCTTTACTATAAATTATAATTTATAATGCTCTGTATTCTCAATTCTGTAGTCTGTGAGCAAATTACTAATGGCGACTGGAGAGTGGCGTCTCTAATAAAAGCGGCAACTAGTCAATAGTCATTATTTAATGTATTTTATACTTTCTAAATACGTAAGAAAATGGATTATTACGTCAATTCAAAATCGGAAGAAGAAACAATATATGAAATATACAAGGCATGCCGATTATGCGGAGCGGGAGCGGGTTATAAAATGCCCATAATACAAAATGTTGTAAATATATCGACAGACGAAATAGAACTAAAACAAAAAATACGCGAATGTGTCCAAATAGAGGTAAAACTTGTCTCAATAGTTAAACATGATAACGTATTTTTGCTCTTAAAACAGAATAATAACATTAAAAATGTCACTGTTATGTACGAAAAGTTAAATATTACAACATCAAGTACTAAAAAGTTTATTGAAGAAACCATAATTTTTTATTTTTTATGTATACCTAT
Organism: Helleia helle; assembly: GCA_963853865.1. Classification (NCBI taxonomy): domain Eukaryota; kingdom Metazoa; phylum Arthropoda; class Insecta; order Lepidoptera; family Lycaenidae; genus Helleia; species Helleia helle. The sequence goes on from OY971434.1 coordinate 5,326,730, forward strand.
TGAAACACGTAACATAGTGTAAATAGCAAAAAATAAGAAAACAACAATGCTTACATCAATATATAGTCGACTCTTGTAAATACTGCAAGTAAAACTAGTTTTTATACTATAGCCTGTATAAGCCACACGTAAAATAATCTTTAATTTGGTGTATAAAGTAAACTGTAGTTTACAATAAACAGTTCAAAATGTATTAGAGAAACATTTGTCTAAATATTAAAATTTTCTTGACCTTCAGGTTCATCAAGATGATAAAATGCCACCTTTAATTTGTGAACTGTGTGTCGATAAGGTCAATGACTTCTATGAGTTTATGGATATGTGTAAGCAGACTAATAAGAAAACAAGACTACGACTTGGATTGCCTCCTCAAACATTACCATGTGGCGCAGTAAGCTATTCTATGTTTAATATTAATTAATGCAGACTGTCAAAGAGACAATTTAATAAAGTAGCATGACATTCCACATTTACCTTATAAATTTAATAAAATTATATTTTTTCTTTTTTTTATGTCAAGGAGACAGCCAAGCAGTTGGAGCCTTATGGTGACTACGGACACCCATAGACATTTGTACAACCAAAAGTTATGCAGATGCGTTGCCCTCCTTTTCTTTATCCCCCCAATGGGCCACTGGAAACTCACAAACCATACGAAACGCAACAGGATAGCTGTCACTTGACTCCTGTGTTATGTGAGCGAGAGGTACCACCCTGGTCTTGCCGGCCCAACTCGGCTGCAAAGCAGCATGGCAAATGATTAATTAAGAAAATTTGGTAAGAGGTAGTCTCTTACCAAATTTTCTTAATTTATCATGTTTTTAATTATGATAGGTTGTGAAATTGTAAAAGCTATTTTAGTACAATGAAAGCAGATATTAGTCCAGCAGTGGGATTTTACAAGGTTGACAATGATTAGAGGCATTAAGTTAAATTATAAAAATATATATTATCCTTTTTCAGCCAGATGCCGGTGACTGTATCTTAGGTGTGACAGAACCAGTTTACATCAACGAAAATTCAAATGAAGCAATTCTTACAAGAAGAAGTAAGATTGCAAAGAATGTTAAGACTAAGAAGGAACCAGAAGCAGTCAAGGTGTGTACATATTATGTATTAAAAGGAAGTAGGTAGTTCTTGTTACTTCAAGTATCAAGTATCAAAGCTCTTTGTTAGTAAATAATGTAACTGGCTAGCTAAAATAGCTAGTTGGGTAACAACGAATGATCAGCAAAATCATTCTATTTATATCATTCTGAACAGCAGTTTTTTTTTTTTTGTACAACCAAATATGTATAAAAGCTGCAACAAGTGACCTATGTTTAAACAAATTTTCATGAACACTCAGTAAGCAAAAAATTCAATTTTGTGTCGCTGATGATGATGTCACCTTTTGTTCCGAGCTAGTTCCTCTTTGTATGATCTTGTGGTTTATAAAATGTCTCTTAACTCGTTGTGTTGCTTGACATAAGCCTCCTCCAACTGCTTTCATTGCTCTCTGCCGGGACTCTTGTCCAGTACGGCTTTAAACTTGGTTGCTTAACATTATTTGTCATATTTTAACATGGCATACTTATTTATCCTTATAACAGTTACACACAATTTTTTTTTTGCTGTAACCTAGCCATAATTTTTTGAACATAACTGTTATAAGGATAATAAAAATTGCTAAGCATACTATTCTAAAGCATAATTTTGTATGCATAATTATTTTAAGCACAATATTTACATAATGTAAGTTTAGTAAATTTTGTTTGTATTTAATAAAATACTTTTTGTGTAGGAAATAAACATGCCTGCGACTAGGGCCACCACACCTAAACTTTCTGTGAAGCCTAATCGTTATGCCTAAATATAATCTTTAAGCCTAACTTGTTATGCCAAATTAAATTATGACAGAAAAAAAATCGAAAGAAAGAGATCTTAGTCTGTAAAAGAGGAGAAACTAAAAACAGATAACTTTTTAAATCTTCTTTAACTAATAACATTCTAAAAAGCCATAGCCAAAACCATCAGCTACTTCACAAGTTTTGTGCTATGTTATAACTTTATATGTCACAGATATGGAACCTGAATTTATCGCACATATAAAGATATGCTATATTTATTTCAGGTGGAGAGTAAAACAAGGAGAAAGGATGACCTTAAGCCATCTAATGTTCTGAACACTAGCACACGGAGTAGTCGTAGTAAAGAGGCCAGTTCTCCTCGGTCTCGGCGAGGAACAAAAAGACTAAGTGATGACGATGTTTCGTTGAGTAGATTTCAGGTAAATTCAAATTAACTCCTAATTATAAATGTGTATTATTACAACTTTGTGCCTGTTATCCATTAAAGGGATATGCTGGTAGTTGACATGCTGAATAGACAGAAAGTTAATAGTTGAATATTAACCAGGTGGGAAGACACTCTCCGTGCAGTAACCAGTCCGTGTTGGTGGCAAGTGACAAGGGATTGTTAGTCCTAACATTCTTTGAAGGATATCTTCAGCAGTGGACAGATAAAGGCTGATGATGATGATGATTGGAACTTTACCAGTGGTATTTTCAACCGTATTAGATCTGGTTCCCATAACTAGTGTTTAACACGCGTTTTGATTAAATGCACACTTACAACTACATAGTGTTAGTACATACTATTAACACGCATTAGCATGGGAACGCCTTGAATAGAATGAATGTAGTTGTAAGCGCGTTAAGCATTAGTCATGGGAACCAGCCCTTAAAGGAAGCATGACTTAACTTGGATAAATTAATTTCATTCTTTGTGATTTTCTTTTTATTCCCATGCTCTGTATTGATATTGCCATACTAATGTATTTATGTTATTGCCATACTAATAAAGAATATTCATTCACTCAATGTATACTTTAAACTGCAAAAGTAACTTCTATTCAGTCATGTTAAATTTAAAGAAAATTTTACATCTTTTATTACAGTTTATTAAGTTATCCATGGCAAAAAAAATAACCATGGTCCCAGGAGAACTATCGTCCTCAACCAACCAGACAGGCTTGACTATTTTTGTCATCTCCTGAAATGTGCTTCTTTTCAATTTTATTTACACTCAGCACATATATTTTTATTGCCAGCAATTATTATGCAAAACTACAGAAATTGATAAATTTTAAAAGAGATTGAAAAAAATTGTTATATTATTATTGGAAGTTGTGGATATCCTTGGAGGAGGTCAATATTGGTGGACTTGTTTTGGCTGTTTAATGGTAATGAATACCTATAAATAACAATTGAACCAACCAGTGATTCGTGTGTACGTTCCATCGGCCAGTCATCCATCAATGGCCATCAGTCGCAGCGATGCAGCACAAATTTTTCGGAATTGATTTCCATACAAAACACATAACATTACTGCCCTATTCCAGCTAAAATATGCTCGATGGTTAAGTCTTACTCTTACTCTACTTACAGAAAACGAGAAGACCAGACGCCCAAGGACTTAAATCGATTTTGAAAAAAAATATAGTAAGTTATTTTGTTATGTATTTGTAAAATATTAAAAAAAATACTAATACATACGTATTTTTTAACTTTAACACACTTCAAAAATATATAATTCATAATAATGAATACCAAAACATGTCACATTTCATTATTGTAAAGTTGAAATAAAATATATGCAGTAGTTTTCTGAGCGATCACCTATAATTTTTGAATAAACCTGGCGTTACTTGGTATTAGGGGTCATCCATATATTACGAAGTGTGACATTCTGTGACAAGCGGTGGGAGGGGGCTAAAATGTGAATTCACCTAAATTCACATTTCGTCATCGAATATGTCTCAGTTATAAAATACGAATTTTGAACTAATAAAGAACGAAAATAAATAATTTCAGTAAAAATAAAACTAATTTCGAAAACGCTGTTTTAATTTGCTAATTTCTAAATGTAAAAAGGGCATAATATGTGACGTTACACTAGGGAGTTTAAAAAAGTGACTATCTGTGACAAGGAGGGGTAAAAATCATGAAATTCGTGTGACGTGATTCATGGCCCCTTGATTACACACAAAACAATGTTTACGGATAGGAGGGATGCCCTGTGCGGCGCTCCCCCTGCATGGGTACCATCATTTTATTTCTTGGCTAGTATTTACTGGCACAGAAGATTACCTATATATATATTGAATCATAAAAATCTTGTTCTGTATTTTAACAGACAGAAGATGAGCCCCGGCACAAAAGGACTCGCGACTCCATTTCGAGGGAGACAATTAAATCAGAAGCAAATAAGAAAGTCAAGTACGTAATTATGTAACTTACATTCTACACAAACAGTATCAGATTGTGAATGGATATTTTTACTATTAAAAATGCTTAAAACTGGATACTTACCATGTTTTTCACTTTGAATGTAAATATCCTAAAACAATAGTTTATAAATTTTATTGCGGTTTATTTTAAGTGTTCTCTAAAGACTTGGCCAATGTTTTGGCCAGTGTATCTAGACACTATACCTTAGAGTATACATAATATAAAGAGTGCTACTGTCACGTGAAGCGAAGTGACAGTGACAGACAGGGCAGAAGCGTTAAATATCTATAGTATAGTGTTATGAAAGTAACATTCTATGCATAATGCATTTTTTTCTTTTTTTTATGTGATCAGAGGGTAAACGAGCAGTCGGAGCCTCACGGCGCCGACGGCCATACACATCCACACATCCAAGGTCACGCACATGCGCCACACTCCTTTTCCCAATCCCCCCCAATGGGCCACCGGAAACTCACAAACCGTACGAAACGCGACAGCATAGCTGTCACTTGACGCCGGTGTTATGTGAGCGGCTGCAATGCAACATGGCACTACCTCTTACACACGCATTAAAACAATATCTATATTTTAAATTAGGACATTCATCATCATCATCATTACCATCTATCCATCCAGTGCTAAACATAAGCACCCCTCAATAAATGCCAAGATGTTATTGCTTTCTTTTATTTTGCTTCCAGGAATCATTCTTACAAATTGGCACTTGATATTTCACTTTTAACATAAAAACAAATATGATGAAAAGCGCGTGTCGTTTCGACACAGATTGAACGTTTCCAAGACAATGGTTTTTTCTATGTTCATACCTGTGCTTACAGTTCATACTTAGTGACGCGCGCTCTATATTTTATGAATACTCTAAGCACTATACATTAACTATGGTCATGGGAGGACTATCCTGGAATCACAGTTAGGTGTATATATTTTTATAATAATAATAATGCATAGACCAGTGTGATTCCTTTAAATATGAGTTAGCTTTTTTCTTGAAGGCCTCTGTTGTATCAATAGATCGAAATAACATTTCAAATAAATCAACACTGATTGAATCATTCCCCTTTTATTATATGCATTTACGATTGTTTTCTGTTTACCCGAATGTCACTCATTATAATGAAACAATTTTTACGGATTTTATCGCGGTTTAATAAGATTTTTACAACTTTCTTACAAGTTGAATACATATTTTTACTAAATCAAGTTTTTTGTTTCAGAATATCTTTGAATGTTGACAAGAAGTCTTCAAAACCGGAGGCCAAGAGTTCAAAGACGTACCCAACCCGATCACCTCCGCTTTCTCACAATTGTCACAAATGCAAGATGTCGTTCAAAACGTCTCAAGCTCTGGCCAATCATATGAGGATACATCCTTCTCCTAAGTATGTATATTTCTATTGATGGCTATGTTTAAAGCTCCATTCCACAAAATTACCTCACACTTTGTTCTATGTCCGTCTGTCTGTCTGTCAAAGCAAAATGTATGTGGTACTTCCTGTTGACATAGTATCTAATTAAAAGTCACGTTGCACAACATGAGTAAAGAAAACATTGGAAAAACTTGAATTTGTTGTAATATTACATAAAAAAACTAGAGGGTTTTCAGAACCCTCAGCGCGCAAGGCTGACATACATTTGTCTGAATTTTTTATTATAAGCCCACAGTAACTGATGAAAATAGGGGTGTTGGTACGTAAATTATTGTCAGTGCTAATATATTACACATTTTAAATATATAACTATTTGTCGATTGTTTCAGGGTACACAAGCGTATAGCGTCACCTCCGCCGTCGAGATATGAATCAAAGCCCAAGACGCGCTGGTGTTCCAAATGCCAGAAGACCGTCCTGACCAATATATTTAAAACCCACAAGTGCTCAAAACGAAGTACGTGTTTGTTTATACTTTTTCAGAATAGACAGAGAATTAACTTGATAGTAAGTGATCAACGTCGCACATGAACAATCGAGCCCTAAATTGCAAAAATATGCCACCAAGGGTCTCATTGCCGGTAACTGCACTTCGTCACAGGTGTGAAGTAGCTTTGGATGTACATATAACTGAGGTGGTCCCGTGAGTGTATGAAGAGTGTATGAAGAACATCTCTCCCATTGGTATAATTATATAATTTATATAATAACAATAATAAAATATATTGACCAACAATCACAACATGTTACATTGTAAGCTTGTGAGTAAGTTTTAACACACATGTTAAGCCATCCAACCCGGCGCCAGGAGGCCGTGTGGTCGCAAACTGCACGGTTGGTACGCAACCCCCCACTTTTACAAACCAAAAGTGAGCCAAATGAAAAAAAAAAAGCTTTCTAACGGAAATATTTTTTTACATAATATAATATACTCATCCATGACCACCCGGTGTAGATATCTTTATTCATCATACAGACGTGTGAACTCTCGACAGCGGCCAGCTGGCCGTCTCTCTTATCTTTTCTTTTTTTTTCTAGCTTGGGATTGTAGCAACTGCAAACGAAAATTCCTTACACCACAAGCTCTGGCTAGCCACGCAAAATACTGCAAAGCTTCTGGTAAGTCGTTTCTCAATTGGCATGATAAATAAATCAAATAAATTTACACGACACCCAATTTTGTTTCCCTTGTGAAGGACTTTCAGTCTAATTTTGATTTTATGGTGGTCAAGTTCTTTAAGACCCCAACCATGGTTCAGGCCTTGACGTGGCTTGACTCCGGCTATGGGACAAAAGAGCAGGAGGCAACGGGCGAGGACGGGAACCTCACCTCATTGTACTGTCCCGACGTTGGGAGGGGTTGTTCTTTGGTGCGGGACAACCCCACTGTGGAGGTGGCGTCGGTCCCTTGGGGGACTGACTAGCCGTCGAGGTGCACTGTTTACTCATTAGATCCGTGGCACCTCACCAATGGTGGCATTGGTGGCACTCGCCGAGTTTTAGTGGGTAGAGCTGCGTCCATTTTCCAGCCTTCGGGCGCAGCGAGTCTCACATACCCCCGTGCGGAGACCCACTCGTCTGGGGGATGCCTCAGAGCATTTCCCGGCGTTAAAGGAAAAAAAAAGAAACCAATACCAGGTTTGGGTCTGAAGAAGTATAAGTCTTAAAGTTCATAGCCGAACCTGATCAGGTGCACCAGTGTTTTTTAAATTTCCCCTCACACACTTAGTGTTTCTCCCAGGCCAGTTCGGGATAAAGAAGTTGAAAATGGAAAAGATTAAATTTCGTTTCTTCCGATTCTTCTCAGTTGCCTCGCTTTAGAACCAATAATAGATTTAATTTAAGTTTAATAAGCTACATTCGAAATGCTTAATTTTGCTTTCTTCATTTGTACAGCGGAAGTCAGGGTGCCCCGTAAGTGGATGTCGATGGTACGGCCGCTGCAGGTGCGAATCAGAAGGTGCGATTCGCTGCTCGAAGACAAAAACTGCTGCGACGCATCCGCCGTTTCACACGTATGTTAGATATTTTATATGATAGGGATAAACGTACATATCACATAACCACCAGTGACTTGAAAATCACGTGTCACCTCTGACACCCGTGAAATATGAAATGGAAGTGATTTAAGTGTGGAGGGAACAAAGCAATACCTATACGTTCATAAAATAGAACTCAATTAGAACTTTTCAGATAAAATTAAATATGCAAATATATTCTGGAACTTGGCTCATATCATGTAAATAATAATGTATATTTTATTACAGGATTTCGGCTTAGATAAGGACTGCACATATCCATACTTAAATATGTCAGTACGCAAACTGCGTATTAAGTCTGAGCTAGCGGCATATGACAGCATGGTTAACATTCAAGACGAAATCAGGGACGAATTTGACTTAGACGAATGCTATGTGCATTGGGATTCAGAAAGTGAAGTGGATTCTGATATGGATATATCAGCATCTGATACTCATTTAAAGACACACAATGTAAAAAAACTATCATCTTTGTCTCTGAAAGTTATTTACTCGCCTAAAATGTTAGGAAAAGTGCCTAAGAAACTGAGGAAATCTGAAAAACCCTTTGAGTCTATCCAAAACGTTAGCGATATGAGTCGCGGAATTGATAATATAATCGATAGCTTAGAAGATAAATCGGATAATATCAGTAAAACAATAGAAGACGATTTCTTATTCAATGATAATAAAGGACCAGGTGTCAAAAATAGTGAATTTGATTCAATATTTCATAGTGAAATATCGGACGAAAACTGTAAAAGTTCTACTAGCATTACTACTACAGAAAAAATAGATGTTAATATTAAAAATAAAGACGAAAGTTGTAACAATGGTGCAAATAGTGAAACTAGTGGTGATAAGATATTAGATCACGATAGTATATTAAGTGGGGAATCGGTAAACATAAATGAATATGATAGTACTAGTAGTAAGATAGACATAGAACATAAAATTATTGAATGCAATAAAAGTTCAGAAACTAACAATAGTGATAAAAGTGAAAATAGTGAAGATAAAATTACTAATAGTATAGCAGATACAGAAATTAAGGATACAAAAACCAATGAAAATAATGAGCCGGAAGAAGAAAGTATCACAAGAGAATGTAGGGAAGGTAGAATAGTAAATAAGTTAAACGTGGAAACTGATATAAACGAGAAACAAAGTCCCGTAAACGAAGTAATAGCAGACAAACCAAAAGAAGCCAGTGAAAATGCTGTTGAGACAGATTTAATAGAAGATTATAATAATATGAAAGCTGATGAAAAAGATGAGGAGCAAGTAATAGATTCTAAGAATAATGACAGTGAAATTATCGATAATTGTAAAAATACAGATAATGAATCTGTAAATCATAAATTACAAGATGATAATGGACAAGAATCAGTTGAAACAAGAATCGGTGAAAATAAAGAGGATATTAAGGATGAAAACAACAAAACATTGGAAGCTCTTACTAGCTTCAAAGAAGATAATGATATAAAAGCTGATGTAAAAGATGAGAAACAAATTATAGATTATAAGAATAATGGCAGTGAAATTACTGATAATTGTAAAAACACAGATAATGAATCTGTAAATCATAAATTAGAATGTGACGATGGACAAGAATCAGTTCAAACAAGACTTGGTGAAAATAAAGAGGATATTAAGGATGATAACAACAAAACATTTGAAGCTTGCAAGGTAAATGGTGATTTGGAAGCTACAGATAAATTTAATATGGATGATTTAGAAGACTTAAGTGACACAGATATGGACGATAAAAAGCTTATGGAAGCGTTAGATGCACAGATTGGAGAAAATGATACAAAAAGTATAGATGCGAATTCAGAAACAAACAAATAATCTAAGCAATGAGTAAGTTACAGAGCGCAGATACTTTATACAGATCATTAATATTCAAGAATAAGTTTTAGTAATATAATATATTTTTATTATTTTTTGGCATTAAAGTATATTCGTTATAAATAATTGTAAGTGTTTTTATTATATCCATTCATAATGTACCGCCTATTTCCTTAAAGAATAAATAATATTTATTGTTTAACTAAGAACAATAATGCTAGGCAAGGCACGCTTCGCAGTTTAGGTATAAAGCTACAAAAGTACAAGGCGGTACCCGTCCATTCGGGTAAAATATCAAGGATGCTGCGCGCTAGACAAATTTTTAATCTTATTATTTCAATTTTTTTCATAACAAATTTCCTTTCCATAAATTTTGAATCAATAAGCATCAAAATTGCGTATCATTGTTTCATTCACTAGAACTAGGCTGGTATATATTATATTAGTACTATACAAATGACAGCTATGCTCTCGCGTTTCGTGTGCGGATGTCTAGGGGCGTCGGTAGTCACCATAAGGCTGCGACTGCTCGGTTGCCTCCCTAGTGACAAAAAAATTTTGACTAGAACCCGATTTCGGCGTTAAGTCTGACGAAGATCAACGATTTGTTTAATAGGCACAAACTGGTAAATGAATATTCAGATTGATTTTATTCTTTAAAAATAAATTATTGCCTGTGTTGTTAGGGTGTATAAACTATATTATTGTAAAGTTATTTCGTAGCATTTTAATTAATTATTGCACTAAAATACTATAATTAGACTCGCTAAATTAACTATAATTTACACTAGGGCAAGACAGGCAGTGTAATTACTGGCACCGAGACTTAACATCTTATGTCTCAGGAGAGGCAACACATAAATGAGTTGCCTGGGCTCGTTCCAGGTATACTAGTTTATGTTCATGGGCGACGTCGACCACTTAACATCAGGTGGTACGTTTGCCAGTTTGCCTACCCAACTAACATAAAAAAAAAAAAAAAAAAAAACAAACTAAATTATATTTACAGTTACGTAAATATTACGGTCTGACAGGTGCTCACCGGGCATGGTTGCTTTGGTGAGTACCTGTGCTGGACGGCCCATAGGAAGCCGGTGACAATGCGTCACGATTGTGGCGCGGCGGTGGACTTGCTCCAGCACACCCTCGGGGTGTGCGTCATCGTCGCGATGCTCCATGACGACGAGTCCTGGATGAGAATGGTCTCCTGCGAGGCATTAATGTCCCAGAAAGAGGCCGACGAGCGGGTGAGAGGCCGCCGACAAGGCCCCTCGTCTCCCACCCGCTAGTGACGAACGGGGGGGGGGTGTAAGAGGCGCTGCTTAATGCGCTTTACATTTTTTTATTTTCTTGTGGAAAAAAACGACGTTATATATTTTTTCTTGTCTGAAGTTGGAACATTACTATATGATGATAAATTTATTTATAAAGGAAAAGGACTCAGAGAAAGAGTGCAAGTCATTGTAATATTGTGTGCCCTAAAATTCTGCTACACGATTCTAAGGCTACACGTCATATATTTGGAATTTTGTATCTTCGAGTAATCTCTTCATTATGTCGTCAATTTTCTCTGCAGTTGTATGATCTACTGTATCAACTACATCTTTAAAATGAGTGACCATTTTCGTTACTGCTGCTGCCATGATATCTTGATTATATTTATTAACTATATATTCAGAATCCAACCAAAAGAATTTAATTCGCGATTTCGTGTCGTCCCAATCTCGCTTTTTCTCTTCTGTTACTGCATTGTTATTCAATATATCGGTCATCTCACGGAATAAGACCGTAACGTTTGTTATTTCTATGTTATGCGTACCGTTGGAAATACCTGAAATAACTATTATAGGCTTGTCTTTAAACCTTATTGTATTTATCAAAATACCGATTGCCCCTCGTATTCCTGATAAAGGCATCGTCTCCACTTTGTTTATGAATTGCCTAAATTGATCTTGTGTCGTCGAACTCAAGGCGCGCGAGTAATCTGTATTTTTCAAAATCTCTGTCGCAGTATCAACTGCATGCTTTAATTCAGGAGCCCTGAATAAGAACATTTCTTTTAAAACAGCAATTGCATAATCGGAATATTCTTCACTAGATCTACATATATTAAATTTTTTACATATATGCGCTTCTTCGAACTGTTCAAGTTTATTAATTTCGTTATTAATTAACATTGTATGTTTTCCATCTCGTAAAGTGTTTGTCAGCCTACGCACAAAACTATTCGATGTGCTTATAATATTTTTTATAACTTTCTGTGGCCCTAGATTAGTTCTGATTCTATGATCTTGTGTATGGTTTAAAAAAACACCGAACATTTCTTTATAAATATTTTTTAGTTTTTCAACATCATATTTTTCACCATTATCCGTATGACCGATCAGTTGTTTAATTTTATCAAACAATTTCAATGCTTGATTGTATACGTGCACGATAAATTGATTGATTGTAGAATTATCTCTAACAAACGTTTCTTCAATAAATATTTTATTTTTAAGTCCGTTTGAATCTTCGGTATAACCATCCAACTTATGTCCAGAATGCATTGATTTCTTTTTAGTGATGCTTTCTTTAATACTTTTTAATTTGTCTTTTCTTACATCAGGTTTATTTTTATGATCATGTGTTTCATTAATTTCGCTTAATTTCATGGCTTTTTCATGTTTTGATGTACGATGTTTCGTTTTATGTTTTTTATTCTGTTCCTTTGATTTTGGTAGTTCATGGTATTTACGGTGTTCTTTCTCATTGCTTGTACCTAAACGACTCCCGGGGTTCATATCTGGACGAGATATTTTGTACTCGTAATTCCATTTTGATCCTAAATCTATAAGACCCTCAATTTCTAAACTGACTCCGTAAATGTAGCTTGGTAGTGTGCCTGTAACATACGTTATTATTTATACTAACGATGGTCTATATAGTGTGGTGCACCTCCTAAAAGGGATTTTAAATTTCTCCGTGCACCTGAACATGAGAGCATCGCTTGTTCACCGGTGAAGGAAACATGTGAGGAAACCTGCATGCCTGATGAAATTAAAAGTATTTGAAGGTGTGTGAAGTTCACCAACCCGCATTGCGCCAGCGCATCGGTGAACTATGGCCCAAAATCCAATGGGACGTAACGTACCTAAGGGTTGATGATGATAAACATAATGCCGAAGATATCTTCCAGAGGTATAGTATATATATCGATGTCATTAAAAATATAAAACAATACTCACATAAGATCCAAACCTCGTATACATTCATTGCACATATCGATATAAAACAAAATTATATGCCTACTTTATGGCTATTATTTCGATATAAGTGTATTGTGAAACCGGTCAAGTGTGTGTATTCGCATTGTTTAGGGTTCCGCATCCAAAGCGTAAAACGGGAACCCTATTACCAAAACTCCGCTGTCCGTCCGTCACCAGGCTGTATAATATTGTAATCTCATGAACCGCGATAGTTAGACAGTTGATTTTTTTTTTTCTGTTGCCGCTATAACAATAAATGAAACGACTGTCCGTTTGCCCCTTGTCTTCTATATAAAAGAAATACAAAAAAAAACATGATAATTTAATATTTAACAAGGGCTTCCATACAACAACGTGTTTTAAGCGACACATATGGAAATGATATTAAATCAGAAAAATAGTAACCGAACTAACAATCAATAATAGTTTAATTATTACCTCAGTAGATGGCGCTTTTGTTAAATTATCACTAGTCTTATATTACTTTGCTTTGACAAAACCAACGTGTTTTTGTTAGTGTAATGTTGTATATGTAATGGTACGGAACCCCTCGTGCGTGAGTCCTACTCACACTTGGCCGCCAATGTTTCAACGACGAATCGAATAGCCGTCTACTTGATTCCACGATTAATAATTAATGATCTATCCACCGACTTACGCGACAGTAGGTATAGTAGAAAAACACTTTTTTTTCTTTAGGTAAGGTGAGGTTTTTTTTCTTTCTGTTGAGCAAACAGGGTACTTCGACGGCTAGTCAATCCCTCAGGGGACCGACGCCACCGGGAGGGGTTGTCCCGCACCACAGAACAAACCCCCCCCCCCCCCACGTCGAGACAGTACAATTGGGTGAGGTTCCCGACCTCGCCCCTTGCCCCCTGCTCTTTTGTCCCCTCTTATAAGAGGAGTACAAAGAGCCCTCTCGGCTCAATTGTCTAAGCTTTTGAACTGGCCTATTAGCCCTAATACTACATCGGTTTGGTGGTGAACCAGCTGGCTCACCTATTGATTTTTATATGAGGGGGGGGTCGCCCCCCGCCAACCGTGGAGTCTTCGACCACACGGCCTCCTGGCGTCGGGTTTGTTTCAGTGGCGGGTCTGTGCCGCGTCACTGTCGGTTGGAGTGGTACCCCAGGCGGAATGCCCGGTGGACCGGGTGGACTCATTGAGTTGAAGACCCAGCAGATGGCGCCAGCGATACTGGAGCCCACGGCGTGAGCAGTGGCAGCCGCCACGTGAGGTCTTGAATGTTGCTGTTGTTGGGTGGCGGGGCCCCCCTCCACGCCCCGCGATGGGCGTTCCCTATCTGACACGATACTCGGTGACATACGGTTTTGACTAATCGAAACGGTTACGGTCGGCAGGTTTAAGGTACGGATTCCAACCCGACGCCAGGAGGCCGTGTGGTTGCAGACTCCACGGTTGGCGGGGGGCAACCCCCCACTTTAACAAACCAATAGTGAGCCAAATGGACTCATACTAATCCGACGAAGCATTAGGGCCTTTGGGCCATTAGCATAGATCCCTCCGAAAAAAAAGGGTAAGTACGGATTTTAATCTATCTTGAGGGCCGGCCCCCTCCTCGCCTTCTAGCGGGGGAGGCAGGTCGCGCGCAGTACCCGAGCATCCAACCGGCAGCGAGGTGCTACCGTTGGATTCGCGGACTGTTTGCGTATTAAGGGCCCCCTTCTCCCAAAACTATAGGTATTTAACGCACCGAATCGGTTTGCATTGCGCGGGATATGTCTTTATATGAACTCCGGTGACCTACCACGGCTGGCAAGCACGCCACAGTATACGAATAAGCAGAAGATTGACTATGCTCAAATTATTCTTAGATGTGATGATTAATAATTATGCATAACAAAATCTTGTTATTGTTATCTAGTTTTGGATTTATAGAAATACTAGCTGGTGCCAGCGACTTCGTCTGCGCAGGATAAGATAGTTTTATTTCTTCACTAATTAATCGAAAGGGACTTCGATCCATCCGGGTGTCCCTTGACAGTTTTTTTTATAAAAAGTATCCTATGTTACTTCTAATACCTCCAAGAATATGAGTTTTGTACTCATGATGATCGGTTAAGTAGTTTTCGCGTGAAAGCGTAACAAACATCCACGCTTTCACATTTATAATATTAGTAAGGATTAGGAAGGATGAATTAGCTACATAGCCTACATAGATAGGTCTAAAAGGTAGTGCCATGCTCACAGAAATTTAAATAATAAGACAATAGAAATGCTATCTACTGTCTTTTATTACCGGAACGCGTGTCGCCGGATCACAACTACCAACACATAGACAAACAATAAATACACAATTACGCCTACACATGTAACGAGCATTGATGCAATAAAACATAGACAAACAATAAATACACAATTACGCCTACACATGTCACGAGCATTATTGCAATAAAAATTAAACTTTAAACCTATGGTATTAAGCAATATTTTATGAACAACCAAAATATCAGGGGTGTGGCCACTCTGACCAATTATATCCATGAACACTTATGAATAGTGCAGTGCAACGTTCATATCGATAACTTTCCGTTGGGCGACATTGATTTTGTTCGGTAACTACTAATTGTTGGTGAGGTAACTGTTTTATTAAGCGACGCACTTTTTGACGTTTTATTAAAGAGAAAAGGGAATACAATAAAAGGTTAAGGGTAAGTATATTTTTTTTTCATTTATTAATTTAATTTTTATATTATATTTTATTAAATATAATATAAGTAAAAATGCCTAATAATTCAAATATTGAAGGCTCTCTTATAAATGCTCCACCGCACGCGCCTCCTGCGCTGGCGCCACGTCGGGATGAAGATGGTTTTGAGGTGGTGAAGAGGAAGAGGCGCCATCCCAGAACCGTCCAGAATCGCTGCGGCAAAGCCCCACTGGAGCCCAATCTGCTTGTGCGTGCCGCCAAACCGAATACGCCGGTGTATATCTCCTGCCTTCATCACACGACAAAGGCGGAGAACATCGCGGAATACGTGTGCCGGAGGTTGAAGTACCGTCCGAGGGTGCAAGAGCTAGAGTCGCGCCGCAACGTCAATTTCAAGGCGTTTGTGGTGCGAATACCGACATGCTACCTGCAGGAAGTTTTACGAGAAAACTTCTGGCCTCAGGATGTGGTGTTCCGTCGCTTCCGCGGAACAGTACCACCGGAACGCACGAACGCGTAGCGATAGGAAGTTTACTAACATAATTTTAAGGTTTTATACTAACACAAATATAATATATATATATATATGTTAGTGTGTGTATCTATGGGCCATATAGTGCCCGAGAATAAATGTTTTTCTTTTATTATTTATTTTATTTTATAATTATTACTTATTACTAGGCTTGCGGAAACCAATTTATTTTTCCAATAGCCGGTGGGAGGGAAGCGCTGTGCCGCACTCCCGGCTGCATGGGTACCACCATCTTGCTTGTTACTTCCGTGAAACAGCTTTGCTGTGTTTCGGAGAGAAGGGCAAGACAGGCAGTGTAATTACTGGCACCGAGACCTAACATCTTGTGTCTCAGGATAGGCAACATATAAATGAGTTGCCTGGGCTCGTTCCAGGTAAACTGGTTTATGTTCATGAGCAACGTCGACCACTTACCCTTACTTACCAGGTGGCACGTTTCCCAATTTGCCTATCCAACTAACATAAAAAAGCATATGTGCATCTTTTTGGAAACCTGAAAAAATAGCATTGTTAAAAGTAAACAGAAACATAAATAATAATATGATTACAATGTTATACGCGCTTCTAGCTTGTATAATAAAATAAACAATAAATTAAATATATATGAAAAATCATGAGTTGAAAAATGAATTGACGATATGGTTGCAAACGCTTACACACACACACACACACACACACACACACCAATTTCAGTGTTTATCTACTATATTACGCATGTATTATAATAAAAATAATATCTATGGACGCTTTCACACCACGTCAATCTGGTCCCGTGGTAAATTATCGAAGAACTTGTGTTACGGGTACCAGACAACGGAAATATATTTAACACTTTTATACTATACATATATGTATTTAAGATTTACACATATAATAATACACATCCATGACCCAGGAACACAGAAAATATTTGTGTATAGAAGATAAGTAAATATATATTTAACGAAAAATCACATTTCATTCCCATTTTGGTAAAACTAAGAAAGCCACAAATAATAATTATCTATACAAAACAGTAGTGGCACGTCACTCATTCGCCTTCAATACATGCGGCCGTATTCCTAGAAGTGCACGCACGCGGTGGTACTGTTTATTGCGCATGTCTATAATTCCATTGCTGCTTTTACTAGTTGTAATCGTAGACATGAACAAGCATTAGTATCAATGGTTATTGAAATTTGAAAACATTTCTATTACTGCGACTATTTTAGTACTGGTGATGAATAATTTTATTTGTGTATATTTCATGAAAATACAACATTATTTTAAAAATAAAGTACTTACTTATGAAATGTTATCCCTTTATTTGAAAAATTACAAGTTGTGGAAGAATTTCCGCAGCTGGATATTCTGCAAAACATCATATTTAAGTCTCGGCGTCCGAAACAATACTGATGACTGACACAAACGCTCCGAGCGCACTTGTGATCTACAAGTCACATGCGCGGCAACAAGGTCATGCGTCTTTGCGACTTCTATTGTCTTATTATTTAGATTTCTGTGGCCATGCTGCTTTCAGCCGAATTGGACCGGCACGACCGGAGGGGTACCTCTCGTTCACATGATAATGGCGTCAAGTAACACGGTCTATGCTGTCGCGTTTCTTTCGGTGTGTGAGTTTCCGGTGTCCCATGGCAGGGGATGGGGTAAAGGAGGGTAATGCATCTGCATAATCTCTTGTGTGGAAGTTTACGAGGACGACCTCTGTGGCTCAATGGTGAGCGCGTTAGCGTTCAAGCCGGAGGTTGCGGGTTCGAATCCCGCCAGGGAACAAAAAGTTTTCTGTGTTCCTGGTTCATGGATGTGTATTAAATATGTGTATTATAAATAAAAATCTTAAAGATGTGTATTGTATAAAATATTATATATATTTCCATTGTCTGGTACTCGTATCACAAGTTCTTCGAGAACTTACCACACGACCAGATTGACGTGGTGCAAAAAGCGTCCTTAGATATTATTATTATTATGAGAGTCGGTAGTCATCTAATGCTCTGAATGCTCCTTTGTCCCCCTAAGGCCTAAGCTATAAAAAAATCAATCATTCTAAGAATGCTTGTAGGAGATTAAAAAATTGTAGACAAACATATTCTCTTATATTAATTGTTTAAATTGTTTTAAAATTCAACAAAATTTAGTTGTCATATGCTAGGTCCAGGTTCATTTTCATCGACCCACATATCATCGATTAATTTTAGACACGGGTCTCCTCTGAGAAGAGAGTCAAGGCCATAGTCCTCACGACACTGCCCTGTGGGTAGGGGGCTAGGAAATTATTGCAAATCAGAAATATTTTGTGATGAAGGTTCCTCATTTTCTTTATTGTCGGACAATTTGGATTCTTCGAGTGTTAACAATTTCTGGCAGAAGACATCACTACATAGTATAAACTATAAAGCAAAGTCGCTTCCCGCGTCTGTCTGTATGTATGCTTACATCTTTAAAACTACACAACGGATTTTGATGCGCTTTTTTTAATAGATAGAATGATTCAAGAGGAAGGTAATACATGCATAATATAGTAGATAAACATTTTTTGCACTTACATTGCAAACGCTGGAACCCTAACAGATAGATCAAAATAATGTACTACATTATTGTACACCTTAGCCGGGCCCGGTTTCGAAAGTTAGGATAATTAATTATTATTGTATCAATGTATGGTAGAATTGTGTATCCTAAATATGCCTACTGAAAAGTCCGCGATGGCATAATATGTCTACATTAGTTAAATATAACATACTACCTATATCCATTTTAATACTTTAAAAAAATGCCAATTATAAAGCGGTAATGTAAAAGCTATTCACAAAAATACGGTATTAATCACTACATATTATAAAATAAAGTCCTACGCCCGTCCATAGATAAATAATCGTCATAAATCCGTATACGGCTGTATATCTAAGTTAACGCGGGCGAAGCTGCGGGCAACAGCTAGTTTATGATAAAACTGTATTAAGATTCTTTTTCCTTATTTTACTTTTTTTATTCGCCATTTCAATTAAATAACTAGGTACTACACAAACTCAAGTATCTATTTATTTACACTAATTAAAGGTTTTGTATTACAAACTAATAACAACAATTGTTAGTAAGTATTAAGTAGCTATATTATTTACACTGTGTCGTCTTATTTATTTAGAGGTAATAACTAATAATATGAAATGCGCGGTAACAACGTTGTCACGAGCAAAAGCGGCACAGGTCCTACTTCGATGATGCCCGGCTGGGTACTGCACAAACTATATAGAGAATACTACGTATGGGGTACTGGGCACTGTCGCGACGTGGTGCGATTCGCTAGAGCCATTTTTATCGTTTTTTATTTTTCAAAATTTTTTGAAGTGACATAATAAAAATCTATCCGATCATTTCCCCGTCATCTCCGTTTAGCAATTTAAGCTATCGCGGTCGATCCGGATCGACGTAAGGTGTGGTAAGTGGATGCAGCTCTACCCACTAAAACCCGGCGAGTGCCACCAAAACCTCCACAGAGGGATTGTCCCGCACCACAGAACAACCCCTCCCAAGTCCCAACGTCAGGACAGTACAATGGGGTGAGGTTCTCATTCTCGTCCCTTGTCCCCTGGGTGCAAAGAGCAGTTAAATTTTTAGGGGCACTAAGATATAGGATGAAAAAAGCATAATATAAGGCCCTTAAACATCCCACAGCTGGTGACTGTGCGCTTGTCGCTAGCATAAAACTGTTTGCGAACTTCACACGGGGTGTGTGAAGTTCACACCGACTCCAAAAGTAACAATAATGACGTGGTAAACGAAAAAAATGTGCATTAGTAGAAGTACAAGATGAAAAAATGAAACAAGATTTACTTACATACTAGTTGCAAGGGCCCCTGTACTAGGCTACTAGTGTTACTGGGTGCCCCGCTCATCTGCCACGATATATGTACCTACTTATATTAAACAGAGCAAAGCAAAAGTTACTTATTATAATATGGTAATAACAATAGAAAATCTTAATAAAATTAGTTGGTGAATTTAACAGTGCAGTATGTATAGTGTGTGTATGTGTGCGTGTGTGTGTGAATGTGTTATGTGTGTATTTGTGTAAATCTATAAAAGTATGTTATTTGAATATTAATTCCTCGGTTTCTTCATAGTGACCTACACTATGTAATCTAAAATATATTGTAATCAATAAATTTGTGATGCAATCCTTATACAAGGTTGATAAAAGCGAGAGGCATTAAATTAAACCACGTATACTATGTACCATTTTCAGGCTACACACCAAAACTTAGACCAATAGAATCAATTGTTTAGTCACAGGATACTTTTAAAGTTTTAAAGCCGCTCCGGTTTGTTCGACCCGGTGAGACGCAAATTGCTGTGCGACGTTGCCTTTTACATTCGAAGGACATTTTACAAAGGTTTACAAAGAGTTTTTACGTTTTACTTTGACTATTCACGTATTTAAGTTCTTTGATTTTTTTTTATTGCTCACAAACTATTTTTTTATAGTTTCGGATTAACCGTAAGCATGTGTAGTATATGTAGTTTATTTAATGCCTCTCGCTTTTATCAACCTTGTATATAAGATGATTATAATACTTATTAGTTGTAGACACAAAAATTAATGAAACGCGATTATTTTATTACTTTTTAGTTATTTAATTTTTGAAGTCTGTTATAATTTTTGTTTAAAAAAAATTATAATCTTAACATGCAGGTTTTCGCATATTTTCTCACACCAGCCAAAAGATGCTGACATGGTCAATCCGACTTGAACCCAGACCCCTCACGTCGACACCGAGTCTGAAGTCCATCCATCCAATGGCCAAAGTCGCTCACGTAAAAATATAGAAATATTAGGCAATTTTAGATGGTCTGGTCATATATAATACACATTACATGCATGAAGACTCGTCACCACAAAAAACGTAGGCATTTACGTATAGCTACTTACAGTAATCTAATTTCGCAACCGAAAACAATGACTCATGCCATGACGTCATTCAAAACTATTTTCCTGTTAGCATTTTAGAGGTCGATATTGGGATAGGTGTAACTGTGTCGCGCGCA
This sequence comes from Helleia helle, assembly GCA_963853865.1. NCBI lineage: Eukaryota > Metazoa > Arthropoda > Insecta > Lepidoptera > Lycaenidae > Helleia > Helleia helle. The sequence goes on from OY971434.1 coordinate 5,347,815, forward strand.
CATCTGCACAGATATCTACCTACACCCTTTTTGATGACGCAGGCATGATTTACCGGTGGGAGGGAAGCGCTGTGCCGCGCTCCCGGCTGCATGGGTACCACCATCTTGCTTGTTTCTCCCGTGAAATAGCTTTGCTGTTTCGGAGAGAAGGGCAAGACAGGCAGTGTAATTACTGGCACCGAGACTTAACATCTTGTCTCAGAATAGGCAACACATAAAGCAGTAGCCTGGGCTCGTTCCAGGTAAGCTAGTTTATGTTCATGGGCGACGTCGACCACTTACCATCAGGTGGCACGTTTGCTAGTTTGCCTATCCAACTAACATTAAAAAAAAACAGGTTTACCTCGTTTAAGGCACCTGGACCCCTGGACCTATGGGGGACCACACTACGCCACTTGCTAGCGTCTTCAGCCGTTTTTTGAGGGTCACGGATCGGCAGGCAACATGCGCACCTCAGCGACAGGCTGGCCGCGGCGCAGGCCAGACTACTCCTCGTTAGGGGGAGACTGCCCGTCCGCCACTTAGCAGTCCCCAATCTACCAACCAATACCCTTTTTTTTTTTTTCATACTCCCCCGGCGGGTATGTGGGATTCGCTGCGCCCGAAAGATGGTAAGTGGACGCAGCTCTACCCACTAAACTCCGGCGAGTGCTATCAATGCCGCCTTTGGTGAGATGCCCCAGATCTATTGAGCAAATAGGGCACAGCACAATGGGTTGAGGTTCCCACCCTCACCCCTTGTCCCGCCTGCTCTTTTGTCCCCTCTTCTTATAAAAGGAATACAAAAAGCAGGTTCCTCGACTGAATTTACTTCGCACAAGGTGCCGGGATATTATGCATCTATTTATATTCTAAAAGCACCAATCACATAAAAAGCTATAATCCTTACTATAATCTCTATTTACTGTGAAACTTTTCTCCGTTCACTGTTGACTGTTCACAGAAAACTGTGCAGTTTGTACATAAGAATTGCAAAACATTGAAATGTCATTTGAAAACTTTCTTTATTATCAATTACGTATGTTACAGATTTCATTAATAATCACTAAGGCGACGAGAAAATGTACCCAAACCGAAGTGAAGTTTATTTCAATACCCAAAATAACCAAAAGTTATCACTATTTAGAAAGTCTAAAGTAACCTGTAAAGTGTAAATTATAAAATATTGTTCTGTGGTAAATTGTAAAGTAAATAAAAGTGATACCATAACATAAAATTGTAACTAACATGGTATAGTTCAAAAGTCTGACTGAAAATATATTTTATTTAACAGGGTCAGGCATTAGAAGTTTTTATTATATTTAGTAGAATATAAATAGGGATGTTGACAGTATTCTTAAAAAATATATAATGTTGATGTTAATTGGTAGTTTCTATGATAGAATTCTGAAAAAATACAATATATTTTTCCCTTATTTTTATTTGATTAAATTAATATTTGATAAATAAAATGTAACAAAATTTAAAATAGGTCACGTGATAATAAACGGAAATGACGTTACCTGTTCCTATTTAGCGTAAGCGGAAGAATATTGACGTACTTTTATACACCATTTCCGCGCATTTTATTTACGCAGTACATATTGTAAAAACTAATTTTCAGGCGTTTTGACAGTGTACACACACATAGGCACCGTACGGCGTACATCAATTATAAAACTTAGAAGCCATTTTTTATTAACGACAACTCGAATCATTTTATCATTTTTACGATGTTTAACAACATATTATGACGTCACTTGACAAGTGTTAGCGTTTTGGAGGCATTAAACGTATTTAAGCAAAAGTTAATAATATTTAGGCCTCTATTAGATATTTATAACTGATCTATAAACATTTATGAAAAATGTCAACATCCCTATTGTACATATTTTAAAATATGCCATAGCTGATATTTTATATTTATCGCAATAAATTAATAGCTTGCTATATTTGACTATATTAGTGGCGACGATGGTCTAGTGGGTATGGGCTGGGACTCTTGAGTGAGAGGTCCCCAGTGGTGCCTTGAAATGGATTTTTCGAAATTTCTACATGCACCTGAACATGAGACCATAGCTTGCTTACCGGTTAAGGAAAACTTCGTGAGGAAACCTGCATCCCTGATAAGATTAAATTTTTAGAGATGATGAAGAGAGAGATTTTGTGATGAGATTAAGTCATATTATGGGACATAAGATATGGTTTGATATTAATATATTTAACTAGGCACAATATTCAAAAGAAATGTTAACATAATATTCTTACAAAATATATAATAACTGGATTATTTGATCGAAGAACAAGAACACGCTGCTGCTGAACGCTGGCAGGGATATTTATTATTTAGTATTACCTGCCTACCCCTAAACATTAAGTATAACTACTTCATAGTCAGACAGTTAAACTGGCCGGCAAACCATTTAATGGATAGCGTTGAACGTCACCTATGAAAATAATCAGAGTTTATTAATCATTAGGAACTAGTTCTTTTATCGTGTAAGAAGAAAATGTAATCCGTCATTTCATTGTATATATTGTATAACCCGTCATTTCTTTGTAAGAGGTAGTAATCATAATCTTTATAATAATAATAATAATAATAATAATAACCTTTATTTTCAGGCTGCATAGACCCATAGATACCTTGAGATACCAATACCTTAACCGAATTATACATACTTTTATACAATCTTGTTAGTAAATCAAAATTTAGAACCATGCTACTTTGAATCTTAATTTGCCCGGCACAACCAGGGTGGTACCTCTCGCTCACATAGCACGGCGTCAAGTGACAGCTATGTTGTCGCGTTTGTGAGTTTCTGGTGGCCCATTAGGAGGGATAGAGAAAAGGAGTGCATCGCGTCTGCATAATCTCTGGTTGTGCGGATATTTATGGGCGTCGTTAGTCGCCAAAAGGCTTCGACTGTTCGTTTGCCCTACTATGCTATAAAAAAAAAAGTATGTTCCGAGAGTCGAGACGCACTTATTGTTGTATATTATAGAACTTTCATTAATATTACTCTTGCTAGTGTAAACAAGCTGTTCAAGCTCTTATTCTAGAATATGATAAAACAGTTTCATAGGAGAAATCAGCAAGTTAGTGGTAATAGGGATGTTGACAGTATTCATATAAAAATATAATGTTGATGTTAATTGGTAGTTTCTATGATAGAATTCTGAAAAAATACAATATATTTTTCCCTTATTTTTATTTGATTAAATTAATATTTGATAAATAAAATGTAACAAAATTTAAAATAGGTCACGTGATAATAAACGGAAATGACGTCACCTCTTCCTCTTTAGCGGAAGCGGAAGAATATTGACGTACTTTTATACACCATTTTCCGTACGCAGTACATATTGTAAAAACTAATTTTCAGGCGTTTTGACAGTGTACACAAACATAGGCACCGTACAACAATTATAAAACTTAGAAGCCATTTTTTATTAACGACAACTAGAATCATTTTACCATTTTTACGATATTTAACAACATATGACGTCATGTGACAAGTGTTAGCGTTTTGGAGCGAAATTTAAAATGCATTATAAAATGCAAGATTTTATAGGCATTAGGCGTATTTAAGCAAAAGTTAATAATATTTAAGCCTCTATTAGATATTTATAAATGATAGGGATAATAGGGATGTTGACATTTATGAAAAATTTCAACATCCCTATTATTTAGTAAGTAGTACCTACGTATAAATAGTTTAAATTGAAGCATTTTTTAAGAATAAGTACATATGTATGGTAATGTATATCATATTATTATGTAAATATAGTAAAAAAATATTCATAATAATATAGTCTTGTTCACCAAGTTAATGAAATGTATTATTGAGTATCGAATATTTACCTACAGCATGGCAAAAAAGAGTATGACGTATTGACAGGTGGAACTGAATATTTTACTAAATGAAAACCTATGATGTTGACAAATACTAGATTTTGAGTAAAGCTTAGTGTTTCACATTTATTTTTAACAATTTGATTAAATTATCTTGCTGATTTTCCATATTAAGATGAGACCTAAATGAAAGTGGCGCCCTCATTTTTTCCATACTCTTTTTTGCCAAGTTGTAAGTTGGTATATTTTTTATTTATGTTAATGGTAACAATAAAACTTCTTCTATATTTTGTATATAGCAACACACAGTATAAATTTCAAACACTGACCACAGAGGCGACATTGCTGATCTGATTGCGAAGTATATTCGTTTTTAACGTATACAGTGAAAATCGTCAGTTTGTTTATAAATTCAAGTTCATATTTTGCGATAAAAGTGTTTTGTGCACCCAAAACAAAAGACGATCCTGGTGATAATATTCTTTTCGGTAAGTTTATTTAGTTAAACTTGACTTACCCGCCGTTTCTTGAGTATAAATATTACTAACCTCTATGGGGTGAGATGCGCATTTATTTTTTTAATTTTACTGATATTATAGCTTATTTCAGTTATTTTCCTATATGCTACTCTCTGTTTTTTCTTTTAAAAGTGCCTGGAAGGCCTCACGTGTGTAATATGTTTATTGGAGTGAAAGTGATTTAAATAACTGCATTTAACATTTTCCCTCACAATTTTATGAAATATTTAGTTACATGGCTACAAATGAAATGACATTCTCCGCTTTAGTTTGAAATTCACACTATATTGGTAAATTGCATCATTAGGTATCGATTTTTGACATATTCCTGCATATGATTGCATTTATAGTTTCTAAAACAAGAAAATTCAGGCAGTGTTGTGAAAAAATCTCTGCAATATTGAAATAGGTGACATTGGTGACTTTGTCCTTGTAGATATCATATTTTAATCTACGTTAGAAAGTTTCGGGGGAACCCAAGTATTGTTACAAATTCTGCTATCATTGTATAACATTGGTTTACAATTATTTAAAACTTGAATATAAGTTGAGTGTTACCTCAGGTGCAAACCACAGTGAAAATAAGAAACATTCAAACATCATTCCAAATAAACATCCAAATTGCGAACCTCCTCTTTTTTTTAGAAGTTGGTTCAAAATAAAATATATGGAAATAATCATAGGTTAGGAAGTTGATTTAAATTGCATTAACAATTGTTAGATTTATAAACCATTTTTATTATTAATCAATAGAAAAATCATCATGCTTACATTTATATGTATATATGTTTTTGGGTGAAATGGTCCCGTTAATGAGGACTGATCACCCGTCTGGCCTTGCTGGCATCGCCACCCCTTAAATAATAATAGATAAAATTATTTCAAGCAGTATTTTATAATAGCAATCATTTTTGTATTTTTCTTTTACCTAGGTAGTAATTAATATGCCTAAACGCTGATGATGATGAAGTACCTTTTCTAACTTAAAGTATCATTAACATAGATTTAAACAATGCACCAGCTACTTAAGTTTCACTGGAAGTTGTTAGTCATGTGTATAGGAAAATTGTAGATATGGTTCACTTTGTAACCATTATTCAAAAAATTTCGTAATTATATTAAATGTAACTGTACAGTTTATGATATTGGGATGTTGTGTTGACAACTGAATAGTTTCCTGATAAAACTGTAGTAGTAGATGTACAGATAAAACTGAGCAGGAGCTGGTCTGAGAACTGAACTGACAAATCTGAGTCTTATGTGACCAGGTACCTACTTGTTATTTTATCTATACAGATAAATAAATTTGGAGTGTCTCTTTGTAATATTAAAATAACCACTTTTTACTAAATGCATTTTTTTCAATTTTTGTCTCTCTGTCTGTCTGTTTGTTCCGGCAAATCTTGGAAACGGCTGGGCGGATTTTGACGGGACTTTCACTGATATATAGCTAATGTTATAAGGAGTACCTTAGGCTATAAAAATAATCATCATCAATCCATATACAGCTGTAAATCTAAGTTAACACAGGTGAAGCTGCGTGCAACAGCTACTACTTTATATAGTGAAATTATTACAGTATATTATGTAAGTACCATGTATATCAATAAAAAGTGGTTATTTTAATATTATAAACAGACACTCCAATTTTATTTATCTTTATAGATTATCACAAGTAACCTGTATGATACAGTTACAGTCTTCAACTGTGCAGTATGCTGTTGGCCTCATCATTACATAATTTGATGGAACTGAACAGGTTAATATAAAAGTGGGCAGATACCTAACAACTGTGCATTATCATGTTGGCACTATGCCAAAAGGGTACAGTTATGCAGTGTTAAATACTTAAATGACTGAATCGATTGTGTACCTCTCACTAAATTGCCTGTTGTGCTAAGGGTTACTTGTGTAGTGGTGTTTATTATTTTTGTATGTTAGTTCATAATATTTTGTTGATTTTGATGGAATGGTAAGCTGTAAAGCATAGGAAATTAAATGTTAACTAATTTAAATGAAATTTAAGAGTAATTCTTGATTACTGATTATTAATTTTTAATATTTTTTAAATTATTAATTTTTAATTAATTTACTAGGTATTATTTATACTACCGAAATTAGTTGTAATGGATATTTACCATGTTTTTCACTTTTATTTTGTGAAATTCGACATTATCTATTAATGTCTTGTTCAAGAGACTTGTATATGTTATTCATATTTTTTTATGGAGTAATATAAATAGTAATGAAACAAATTGATTTCAGTGTTACCATGGTCAATTTTTGACCCCTTGTTTGGACCAATTATTAAGGTGTAAGAATAAATAATCACCATGTACCAGAAGCAGACATTTGGAAATACCGGCTCAGGTTTCAGTAAGTAAAATATATTCAACCTATAAACTACATGCTAAGCGTCGGTAATACTTTTTATGTAAGTTAGATATGCTAACTTGCAAATGACTGAATGTGAGTAGTCAATTTTGCACATAAACAGTAACAAGTTCATTATAATAAATACATTATAATCGAGATCATCTGGGAGCACAGTTGAATCGTTGCATTATATTGTTTGTAAAAGTGGGACTGGTAGTACTTAAGTGATAAAAATCAAAGAATTTGAATACTGTTTGTTACATGGAATTGGATGAATTATTACTACTGCACAATGTTGATAGACAGCTGATAGATACACTTTACGCAGCAGTCGCGGATTCGAATCCCGCCAAGTGCAGATAATTTGTTTGATGAATATAGATGTCTGCACCGGGTCATGAACTTAGCATGGGGCAAGTTTAACATGGTGTGGTTCAGTTGGAGCCTTATGGTGACATAGATGAGTATAAAGTCCTAAGTTGATGACCTTTCGGCCTTTAGCAGCTGTGTAGGTTTGTACAGCATCTTGTAAAATATGGTTCAACATAGATAGTAGTCAACAATAACATTTACCGGTGGGATGGAAGCGCTGTGCCGCGCTCCCGGCTGCATGGGTACCACCATCTTGCTTGTTTCTACCGTGAAACAACTTTGCTGTGTTCCGGAGAGAAGGGCAAGACAGGCAGTGTAATTACTGGCACCGAGACTTAACATCTTATGTCTCAGGATAGGCAACACATAAATGAGTTGCCTGGGCTCGTTCCAGGTATTCTAGTTTACGTTCATGGGCGACGTCAACCACTTACCATCAGGTTTATTATTATTATTTAAGGGTGGGGACACCAGCGAGGCCAGACGGGCGATCAGTCCTCATCAGCGGGACCATTTCACCCAATTCCCCAGTACCATCAGGTTTGCCAGTTGGCCTATCCAACTAACATAAAAAAAAAAACATGTGAAGTTATGAAATTCTATTTAGCTTTCTTGAGTTATAGAATTGTTTCTCAAGTTTTTTCTATCTGTATATATTTGTAATACATTTTGATTTCTTATAATTTCCTGTTGCAGGTTCCTTCAATGCGGGGGCTAGCACATCTCCTTTCAGTTCAGGGTTCAAACCCACTGCTGGGACCAGTGCGTTTGGTGCCACACCAGCATTTGGCGCTGCGTCTACCTCACAACCCACCACTGGAGGAGGTAAGTAACTTTAAAGATATAGCTTTATTTGACCTGTTAAACAGTTGTCGAGATCTATTAAAAATGTCGTGTATAACATGGTGACAAGTAGCTAAGAGTGAGTACGCTGAGGTGCTCCTGTTGCCTGCAAAATCCGGGGTCCTCAAAAGCAGATAATGGCACTCGCAATGGTTTTAATTTGAGTATAACATTGCCCAAGTCTGGGTCCCACATAGGGTCAGGTACCATTTCTTTTTTTTTTTTTTATTGTCACAGTGGAAATGCTTTGCGTATTCACCCGGGATGGGTTGTCCCCAGGGATATGTGGGACTCCCGGCGTCCCCCAACTACCCCTGGTGCCGGTATACCGCACTAAAACCACTGCGAGTTGCCTTCAGCCGCTTTAAGGGGAGTGTCCCAGATCTGACTAACACAGGGTCAGGTACCAACTCCGATCCTGGCTGGCTCTAAAGTATTTCCCTATGTCAAAAGCCTTTAGGAGTTATAAAGGCTTGTTTGCAAAACACCAGCAACCTCGCTGGAACAGATAGACACAACTACAATGACATAACAAACATTAAATAGAAACGATTTTTCAAGTTTTTATTGTACTGTCGTAACATTTGTAGGTCTACGTTTCACCATTCGCATGGGTTTGCTTTAAGGCGGTCCTTTCCCGATAAACGGCATTTTGAATTCTGTTTTATTTAAAAACTGAGCCGATTTAAGTTTTGACAAAAATATATGTTATTTAACTCCTTCATCATAATATTTCGGTCGTTCGATACACGATTACTTATATTTCGCTGCATTAAAAAAATTGCGAAGATAGGTCAAAATTGAGATGAAAAACCAATTTTATTTGAGTAATATCAGGTTCTGTACAATAAAACGTATACCATAATAAACCTTGTAGAAAATGTCGTCGTTGTCGGTCGTCATAAATTTTTTTTTTACAAAGAAATAATAAATAAAAATTTCAATTAAATAAATATGTGTTTTCACTCGCTGTCAAATACTATTATAGAAATGTTAAATTTTGTTCAGGTTTATTCGGTTCTACGAACACCACGGGCGGTCTGTTCGGGAGCTCGGCTACGGCGACCCAGGCGCCATCTTTCGGCGCCACAAGTAGCTTTGGTGGGTTTGGAGCCAGCACGTCCAGTGGAGGACTGTTCGGGAACAATCAGTCGAGCGGCCTGTTTGGTGCCAATCAAAACACATCGGCTTTCGGAGCTAAGCCCGCTGGTGAGGAACAGATCTTTTATAGTATACCGGGATGCGCTGTGCCGCGCTCGCGGCTGCATGGGTACCACCATCTTGCTTGTCTCTCCCTTGAAACAGCTCTGCTGTGTTTCCTAGAGAAGGGGAGGACAGGTAGTGTAATTACTGGCACCGAGACTTAACATCTTATCTCTCATGATATCTTATGGCCAAAATATTTTTACAAAGATTGTGTAGTCTAAAGTGTTATTGAAAGATAGTAGGCTATTTTTATGGAAATCAGGTAGGTATTTAAAATTACAAACGAACGCATAATTTTCTAGGATACGATTGAGGGTTGACCGTCTCGTCGTTCATTGTAAAAGTCTTTGAAGGTGTGTGAAGTTCACCAACATATTGGACCAACGCATCAGTGAACTATGGCTCAACACCTTCCTCGCCTGATTTCAAGATGACCCGTGCTATTTATATCAAGATTTTTAAATGCCCGACATGTCGGATACTTATAAGATCCATAGTCTGTCAATCAGAACAGCTGTGATGATGTAAAAAATAAATAATGAACCGCAATAAAATACATGAATTTGTTTCATCATATTGACGATAGATGTATGTAACATGATACCGTTTGCAGGTTTCGCGTTCGGCAGCACGGCGCCGGCGGGCACGACGGGCGGGCTGTTCGGCGCGCAGCCCTCCACCAGCGCCGGCATGTTCGGCCAGCAAAACACCACGCTGGGCGGAGGCGGGCTCTTCTCCAGCAACACCGGTAAGTAACAACCTGTGGTCCTGCCGCAGGCAATAGTGCCACCTATCAAAACTCACATATTATGTCTCAAAGACCAAACTACAGAATGCATTGAAATTGTTTCGGCTGCGACTGGAAATACTCGTCTACATATTGTTTTGTATCTTTTTTTTATCGCGGTTCAATTTATCGATATACGCTAGTAAAAGTCATTCATAAAATATTCATTCGTCGTCGGCCCACCGATCATGTGAAGCCTGGCACTTAAAGAATTAGTGCGTAGCGAGCGTAACTATAGCCGCGCAATACATTGCGCTTACGCGTGTTGTTCCCAGAATGTCGGTAGTGATACTAGTAGTTAACCAGCAGCGTATGCCGTTACGTACGTTACTGTGCGACAGTAACTAACTAATGAATTGTAAGTCAAAATCATAATAGATTTCTGGATACTTTGAAAATACAGTAAATTAGTATTTACAGGTGAAAGGACTCCTGGGGTCCCCTTTAGGTCTTGGCTGTCGACACGACAAAACTGCACAAACACGGCATTTTACTATTTTTTAAGTCAGTCAAAACCTCGCCCGCGTCTGTATTACGACTGAGTTTCGTTTGACAACAATTATATGAGTGCCTGCTCATGAGCGCGGTAGCTCGCGCCACGCCCCTGACCGCGTCTCTAGTATTTATGTGGTCTGTGATAAACATGCAAAAAATCTTAAAATATTAACCTTTATAGTGTTTTATTAAGTCATCACATGTCATCCTTAAAAGTTGTTTCAGTATAATGAGTGAAATTCGCTTACAAATTTTATTAACGAGTATGTTTGCCATTTGCACCCTCTTCTATAAAAAAATAAAAAAATTCTATCATCAGGTGCGTTCGGGCAGCAGCAGGCGACGGGCACGGCGCACGCCAAGTACACGCCGGTGGTGGGCACGGACGTGGTCATGAAGGCCGGCAACTCGCAGAACGTCAACATCAAACACCATTGCATCACCTGCATGAAGGTACGTACACTCACATGAAAACAGCTACAAGTGGGTGGAGAAACACATGACCGATAATTTACCTTTGCTATATGAACATATCAACCAATGGCAGCAGACAATCATTTTAGCTTATGTATCGGTAAACATATTGATATATAATCCTTTGTGGTTCCGGGTTCAAATCCCGCAAGGGAACAAAAAGTTTTCTGTGTTCCTGGGTCTTGGATGTGTATTAAATATGTGTATGATAATGTAATAAAAATCTTAAATATATGTATAATGTATAGTATAAAAGTTCTAAATATATTTCCGTTGTCTGGTACCCATAACACAAGTTCTTCGAGAACTTACTACAGAACCAGATTGATGTGGTGTAAAAGCGTCCATAGATATTATAAAATAAAAAAAGATAATTACGATGAATGTTGTGTGCGCACAGTGTACAAGTCATTTAACCTATATTTTTATAAATAATGTACTAATATGTCAGTAACTACTTTTTTGTGTAATATAGAAAACTTAAATTGAGCTAATATTGATTCAGTGTACAATAAATATTTACCACTACAAAAAAAATATTGTAAATATAACATTAGAAGTGTGATTATAATAAAATCATTGATCTTTTGAATAAAAACATATTCGCTATAAATTACAAAGAACCTAAAACTAAAAACCTTAAAAAATATAATATAATAATTTAAGTACATTATTAAAAAGGAGTCCCTTTTGGCAAGGTTCCCAAGATACTGGCAGCGTTCCCCCTTTGAATTGCTAGACTAATTCTTTGTCTGAGATAGCAGCAAGCTCTTCGGACTCTTCTATGTAACAATAGTATATTAGATGAGGAGTGGTGACCATAACGGCGTGGACGGAAGAGAGGGAAAGACAATAATGTTGCCTCTTATATGTAACAACTGGATTAATTACCTTTTTAAATGGTACAAAATCCTTGGTCCCTTTAGATCCCAATTAACCAACCAGGTTTAACTGTATATTGTATTTGTTTCAGGAATATGAAGGCAAGTCCTTGGAGGAATTGCGGTTAGAAGATTATGCGGCGGGCAGGAAGGGCTCGTCGGGTGGCATGTTCGGAAGCTTCCAGCAGCAGCCGGAAAATAAACCACTGTTTGGTGCTACCCGTAAGTGTCTTCCCTATTATGTCTCTGATTTAAATGAAATGTATTTTGTAAATGTGTTTTTTTGGCGACATTGAGGGCCATAAGCCTTAGTGCTCCGGTTACTTGTCACACAGGGGGCTTTTGGATTTGATTGGGTTCTAATAATACCTAATGCAAATAAGTTGAATGATATCTGTACCGGGTCATGGATGTAAATATTATTCGTTATAATAAGTGAACATATTGTAATGAAACAACTTTACAAAAACCACACATAGAAGGACATGGTTGCTGTAGTATCCGAAATGTTGGTTGTCGTTGTGTGGTTGTGTTGTTGTAAAAACTTCATGAACATCTATAATTCTTAAAAGTTATTTCATTACAATGAGTGAAATTTGCGTAAGCACTAAAAACTATGAATTTTATTTTTCTATTCAAATTAAAACAAAAAAGTATTTACAAAGTAGCCTTTTGAATCTACCGCCGGTATAGGCGAGCCCACTGAGGAGAACAAACACAAACACAGTTTCTAATCTTTTGAATATTCTACAACAAATTTAACATTTTGTTTGTCTAAAATGTCCTGAGAGAAACACTCTATTCCCAAGTGGTGGTATTTTTCTATATATCTTAATGTGGTTTTATTTTGCAGCAGCATTCGGCCAGCCGGCAACGACAAGTGCGCCGAGCATGTTCGGCGGTGGCCTCGGCAACACCAGCGGGTTCGGACAGACCAGTCGGTACCATATGTATTTCTAAGTTCAAAAGTAGAATAGAGATAAAAACAGTTCAACAAGTAGCGCTTTTATTTATGACTGATTTTACAATTTAACTTATACAGAGTAATACTAAACAAAAATAGGTTCTATTATTTTACTTTAATCTCTAAACAATTTGCGTTTGTATCCGTAAAAAGCTCTTTATTTTTACAATATGGCAGGCCACGAGATAGTAAATATGGTCAGCCCACGAACATGCGAGTTTTGTTTATCCTGAGGCGTGTAATAGTGGTCACGGTGCCAGTAACTAAATTGACGACCTCTGTGGCTCAATGGTTAGCGCGTTGGTGCTCAAGCCGGAGGTTGCGGGTTTAAATCCCGCCAGGGAACAAAAAAGTATTCTGTGTTCCTGTGTCATGGATGTGTATTAAATATGTGTTATTATATAATTTAAAAAAAATCTTAAATACATGTATAGTATAAAAGTGTTAAATATATTTCCGTTGTCTGGTACCCGTAACACAAGCTCTTCGAGAACTTACCACGGGACCAGATTAACGTGGTGTAAAAGCGTCCGTAAAATAGATATTATTATTATTATTATATACGGTACTTACATCAAAATTACTAAAAAAAAGAAAGTATCTACACTGCCTATTCCGCCCTTCGTTCAGAAATACAACCAAAATCACTAAAGAAAAACCATGGTATTCAGATTTTTTTTTCTGCTTCTTACTAAATTATACGATTCTATATAAAGGTGAAGTAGTAGAAGTATATGTGTTATACGTTTTGGTTTGACTGACACACAGACGGATGAAATCACGACACAGTAATCGTATAAGTGTTCCGTTGGTCATGTTGAGGAAAGGAACAGTAAAAAAAAAAAAAAAAATACACACGAACATATAACCTATTCCTTTCCGAAGTCGTTTAAAAAGTGGTTTTATTATAAGTATAAATTAAACGTTTTCGTTTATTGCAGACACATTCTCGTTCGGCGGCGCGGCGCAGACTAACACCAACACCACGGGCCTGTTCGCCAACAAGCCGGCCTTCGGCGCCGCGGCACCCACCGGTGAGTGCAGGTTCAATGACGCTAGAGCACGACCAATGCCGTCTTTAACGTGTTTGGGCCCTGGGCAAGGATGAGGGCCCCCACGACAAGTCGCACAAGAGTTTTTTTTTATGAAACTGCTGATAAAATTTATGGGGCATCATTAACAGTGAGGTCCTGGGCACTTGCCCACAGTGCCCAGTGGAAAAGAAGATATCTCGTATACAACATTTCAACAACGAATATATAAATAAATATATCGATTTTTTAAGTCTATACTAACACAATAAAGCATATTGAAAAAAATCTTCGATTGATTAATTATTTAGAAATATTATGTTGAAAAAATTACTTTAGAGCAGCAAAACCAGCTAACATTTTGTATTAATAAAACAATGTGTTAAAGTATTCCGAAGTCTTAAGATAGAGAAGGTAAGTCTCGGTGTCAGTAATGACACCTCCTGTCCTGCTCTACTTTCTAAAAGACAGTAAAGCTGTCTTACGAAGAAATTAAGAATGTACTGTTATTTGTGTTACAAATTCATTGAATTGTGTTCACCAGGCACGGGTCTGTTCGCGGCGACGACGACGCAGGCGCCGGCGTTCGGCACCAACACCTCCACTTTCGGCTTCGGGACCAACACGCAGAACCAGGTACGTTTCCACAACGTATATTACGGACACAATGATTTAATACGAGTAAAGGCGTGACGCTGACATGACAGTTTGTGACCCGCCCCCAGACGCCCAAAACTTTGAACGTTGAGTTGTTATAACGACGATGAATTATTCACATGTATGTCCGCATTGAACTATTAAACTACTGAATCTATTTTATGATTGTGGTAAGAGATTGGTCGTCTTGATTCTTGGCATTCATCGAAGGAAGCCTATGTTCAAGAGTGGACGGATAAAGGATGATGATGATGATAATTACTGAATAAAATTTTGCATACTCTCACTCTGTAGTTTTATCCAACTTAGAGATGCGACAGATGGTGCTGTTGTCTGCAGCAGGGCGAAGTCTGTCCATACTCTGAGGACCTCTGTGGCTCAGTGGTTAGCGCGTTGGCGCTCAAGCCGGAAGTTGCGAGTTCGAATCCCGCCAGGGAACAAAAATATTTTCTGTGTTCCTGGGTCATGGATGTGTATTATACTAGTAAAAATCTTAAATATATGTGTTGTATAAAAGTATTAAATATATTTCCGTTGTCTGGTACCCGTAACACAAGTTCTTCGAGAATTTACCACAGGACCAGATTGACGTGGTGTGAAAGCGTCCATAGATATTATTATTATTATCTCCAATGCCCTTTGTAATCTGTGTACACTTTCAGACGGGCGGCATGTTCGGCGCGAAGACCCCGGCCACTAACTTCGGGGCGCCAGCCAGCTCGGGCTTCGGCAGTTTTCAGAGCGGCGGGCTGTTCGGCATGAAGTCCACCGCCGCGCCCACCTTCGGCGCCACCGCCCCTGGTTAGTTGTTTTTTCCAATTCTCGAAGAGAGGGGCCTTAGTATACAAATAGTAACTATGCCTCTGGTGGGTGTCTGGTTTTGGGATTACAAGCTTACCAGTGTACTGTACCTACTATCATCTATTTTCCGGATGGAAGGATGCGCTTATCTGCATGTTCACCATCAATCCCAGGTCTGTTTTCATACTCTGACCACTTAGGGCGCGTCTCCATTGAGGTTGAGTGTAGAGTGGAGCGCACGGTGAATTGGCCAATCACACTGTTTCCACTGATACAGAGCGGAGATTTCGAGCACTGTGATTGGCTGATTGATCCGCTCCTTTCCACACCATCTGACTCGCGGTCAGTGGAAACGCGCCTCTACCGTCTGGTGACTCGTTTGCCTCTGCAACTAACAATGTCACCAACTAACGTATGAACAATGTTGCAGCGTTCGGCACGACGGCGGGCGCGTTCGGCACGAGCACGTCAGGCAGCGGGCTGTTCAACAACTCGTTCGGCAAGCCCGCCGCGCAGCCCGCCTTCGGGTTCACCGGCCAGCCCGCGCTCGGTACGACACCTTGTATAACTGTTTTTATTGTTGTTTTGTATGTCTTGTTGAGAGACTATAGAAAAGGTACCGTTTGAAATGATCTTAATAGTGAAAATAACTTAAATGGTAATGAATATATACGTATTGTGTGCTAGATATTATTATTAGATGCCCTGGCAGGACATTCCGTTTTTCGTATTAGGATAAACACACATAACACTTTTAAATTTATAATGGGCACTGATTAATATTTATTACAGCTAATCACGAAGAATGTGGATCTATAAGACGGGCTTTTGACTCTAAAAATATTTTAAAATTGAAGTATAAGATAGTGCTTGTACTTAGAGATTAAAATGATGTTTACTCTATATTTCAATTTTAAAAGACTCATATCCCTAATGACTTCATATTCTAGGTACAGGTTTGGGCACAGGGCTGGGCACGTCGTTCCAGGCGAAGCCCGCGACAGCCGGCTTCGGCAACCTGGGCACGGGCGGCTCGCTGTTCCAGCAGCCAGCGCAGAACACATTCAAGACTGGTAAGTTCCAAATTCACTTTTTTATATAAACTAAAGTTGACTAAACGGACAGGTAGGTAGCAAAAAAGTTAATCTTTTCAGCTGTGAATCACCACCAATATTTTGTGTACATATACAAAAGTTAGCCGGAACGCACGGCAGATGAAAAATATATACATACGCGTCACGGCATTCCAGTCGATCTTACAGCCGAGGCGCGCAAGTATAATTAATATGTTGGATCATATTGCATATGGAATATACATGCATGAGGCTTAGAATGTTATATTTTGTTGCAGGTCTGGATTCCGGGCTGGGTGGAGGAGGACTGTTCGGCAACACTTCCACGCTCGGAGGGAACACGCTGGGCATGGGACTCAACAACACGAACACGAGCGTCCTGGGAGGGTAACATTCAATTTATCTCGTATTTCTTACTATAGGTATTAATATGTGCAATTTTTTTATTAACTTTTTTAGGTTTTGTGCGCAGGAGAATGTGATATTTGGTGTAGTTAGAGTTTAATTAGATAATTATTAATATAATGAGTAATATTAATTACAAATATTTCCCATATATTCACTGTATTAATATTACTCATGTTATCCAATAGATCTACCTTGATATTGTCAATAGGTATATTATGTTATGTTTTTACTAATGTAATATTTTCTATCACCATGTATCCTAATTCCGTTATGTTATTCCGTGATATTAGTATGTAGTATATTTTGCGCCGAAATATTGTTTTTACCGTGTCGAACCTGGCCATACCGGAGTAGCTGGGGTGGGAACGAGTGGTGGGCCTAGCGTCTTGACCTTTTTATTGTCTTTTTATTTTAACGTTATTCGAGTGTACAAGTGTAACAAGTTGTTACCTACTATTACTATATTATATTTCTTTAGAATAGTCTCGATGTGCCTTCTAGAAACT
Source organism: Helleia helle (assembly GCA_963853865.1). NCBI lineage: Eukaryota > Metazoa > Arthropoda > Insecta > Lepidoptera > Lycaenidae > Helleia > Helleia helle. The sequence goes on from OY971434.1 coordinate 5,365,042, forward strand.
CCCGTTGGAAAAAGTATATATTGTCGTTGCAGGGGCGGCGTGGGCGCGTCGGCGGGAGGGAACGTGCACGAGCAGATCCTGACGCTGGCGGCCCGCCCCTACGGTGACTCGCCGCTCTTCAAGGACCTGCTGCCTGACTCGTGTGAGTACAATGTCATATAATATGTTTTCAAACATATTAAATATTATATATACTATAATAATAAAAAGCTGAAGAGTTTGTGTGTTTGATTTGTAAAATTATTTCAGTCTTAGATAGCCCATTTATCGAGGTAGACTATATACCATCACGCTGTAACTAATAGGAGTTAAGCAAGTTAACGCGGGCGAAGCTGCGGGCAACAGCTAGTGAATAAATATATGAGTGAATGTTTATGTCTTAGAATTAGTACAGACTTGTAGAATCTGGATTTCATTACTACTACAGGTGTAGTAGGTGTGACGGTGATCACCTACCGCCAGGTGAACTAACTCCATTATAAAATAAAACATTAAATTATCTATCTCCTTGAAAAAATATATCGAAATCAGATTATCAGATCTTAGAGTTACTAAGGCATTCATAATATTGTGGGAATGTATGGATTTATAAATATTGATTACTTTTGTATTGTTAAACAGCTGCGAACGCGGAGGAGGCGCTAAAGCCGACGAACCCGGCGGCGATGCGCGCCGTACTGGACGGCTCCGCCTACCGCCTGTCGCCTGCGCCCGCGCCGCGCGTGCGCATCCAGCCGAGGACCGCGCTGCACGACAAGGTGCGTACACCACGGACGTTCGCTGCGGTTGACTTCTATTATCAAAATTAATCCTGAAGTTTAGTGCTCCCCAGTGGGCGGTTATAGTACACCCATTAGAGTCTGGTGATTACTGAAAAACAGACATACTTTTGTTTAATAATGTCTAAATAAGATTGATATCTTCCCATCCTGCCATCAGGCCGGTGCTGGCAACTATCATGATTAATCTCAAAATTAATTAATAATTTAAAAGTTAATCAACTCTTTTGGTGTGTCCAATTTTTTTAAACTCGACTTCCAGTGTGTGATTTACAGTGCGCAAGACCGTAAAACAAACTTTGATCCAGTCAGGTTAAATTGTATAAAACCGTAAACTGATGCTAAAAGTCTGCAGTACTGACCGTATTCAAATCTAGTTAAATTGCGATTATGCGTATAACATGATATCAATTGATATTGCAATATATTTCCAGAAATCCCTATTTGATGGTCTCGAAGAGTCGGATGCGAGCTTAGAGGACAAGTTAAGTCTCAAACCGAGCAGGAAGAGGCTAGTGCTGCGCCCCAAGAACAGGATCGAGGACGTTAACGACTCCATCGACCAAACGGACAACAGGTGTGTATCATTTTACAGCTGGTGTAGTAATGCAGTAGCATTCTTTAGCGGTCGCAGGGTTGAATCCCTTTAAGGCCAGATGTGTGAGGGTGATGTATATTGTTACATATTAATATTAATATAATAATAATAAGTACTTCATCTACAATGAACATAACAATAAGTGAAATTACTACATTAAAATAAAACATCGATATAAGTAAGTAAAAAAAGAGAAAAAAAATAAAGAAATTGAAACAATTATTAATTGTGAAAAAAAATAACAATTATATTTTATAGCCCTCAATTTAAAAAGTCGGTAACATAACAGTGAAATGAAAAGTATCTTCATTATTACTTATGAATGGTTGAGGTGTTCAATATTTTTCACATTTTATTAAGCTTTCATTCAGTACAAACAACTTAGTCTGGCTGAAGTTAGAAAAATCACTTTACGTAACTTGCAGCTAACTTCAGTCAGGCCAAGATAAAGGTTGTGCGTAACATAATCACAATGTTTAATTTGAATTTCTTTACATAGATACCATACATTTGATGTTATAACTAATGTTGATATTTGTAGATCTATAGAAGAACAATCCAGACCCAAAACGCTAGAGATAGCTCAAGAAAATGATGCCAGGGAACAGCCTGCGGTCAGACGGATGGAGGACTTTGTAGCCTCCACCGAGCGGAACAACGTGGATGAGAACACCAACCATAGTAAGTAAAGTTAAAAGATACTTTTGTGTGCTTTCGATAGACGAACTAATATACTACAGTCACCTTAGGGAAGTTGTTTACTTCACCCATGAATATATATTGGCGTATCTCTAACCTATTTATGTGTTGCCCATCCTGAGACGTAAGTTTTGTTGTCAGAAGTTACACTGCCTGTCCTGTTCTTAGCAATAAACAAGTAAAGTACCCCCTGGTAAATTTAATTTACGCTAAACATACATATTAAAAGAAAATTTTGTTTCAGACCAAGAGAATAATACGGATAAAAATGGAAGCTGGTAAGTTTGAATGTTTTTTTGTATTAAAATGACATCTTTTGACATTGTTTGTATGGAGATAAATGTGTAGTGACTGGCCCAAGGTGGATGCAAGTAGTGAGGCTGGGACTTCTTGACGTTCATCAAAAGCTGAAAGACAGATCCTGTAGACAGATTTTAGTGGAGTGTAATAATGAAATCTTTCCGACGAGCTACCCAACGTTTGTTGTTATGTCAGGGACTTTTGTTTTCAGATTTTTTTTAAAATCGTCCAGTACTTTTGAGTTTATTCATTCCATACAAAAATACAAATCTATTATCAAATATAATGTTAGTGAGGAAAAAAAATGTGTTTGTAATATTTACACTACCTCATGTACAAATAAAAACGAGTCAAGTTATGACAAGCTTATACAGTGTTTTGTATCTTTCACTCGTTTGCAAAATGAAATAAAGAAAACCTATTATAGCTCTGTTTTAACAATAACAGGTTTATTCCCCGTTTATGTGTATGGGGTGTCAATTTAATCTACAAATAATGTTCATCGTTGTCAGGCTGGCCTCCGGTAAGCTGCCGTGGAACGACAAGGAGAAGTCCATTGACAACGAATTGACGCCGCGCTTGTATCCCAACCTCGGTAAGTTTTATATATACTACATAATATGATGTATAGATTTTCATGTATTTCTTTGTTAATGTATGAACTATTAATATGTAAAAAATTAGTAAACTGCGATATACCATTACGGATTCTGTGGAGGAAATAGTTTTTTAGGCGCGTTAATCGCTTTGTATGCGGTTGCTAATGACCCAAAAACTCTACTCAAATTACAATGGTTTTAATAAATATATTTCTTCATTTTGACAGAAAGAATCAACTTTGAATGTAATGGCATTATTATTGTGTTTGCAGACAAAGAAATGCCCCCTCAGACATCAGAGCGGAGAGCCAGTTGGTAAGTATTGGGTTTATTTCCTTGTCAAAATTTTAGACAAGTTGCTTACTCAATCATTATTTCTGTTTGAGCGACGATGGTCTATACTTAAGTGGGTACGGGCTCTGTCTCCTGAATGAGAACCCCGCACTGAACAATGAAAACATTGTTTGCCGAATTAAGACCTCGTGAGAAGACATGCATGCCTTATGAGATTAAAAGACTTTGGAAGGTGTGTGAATCCCCCCCCCCCCCGCAATGGGTTAGCGTATCGGTGAATATAGCCTGAAATCCTTCTCGTCTGATTTTGAGAATACCTGTACCCAGTGGACATGTGAGGGTCGTAATGATGATTATGATCTATATATACTAACGTGTACTCATACTAAACCATGATTGTCCACAGGTTGACAACCAAGCCACTGCGCAAGCCGCTGTCATCCAACCCCGAGCTTGCGGAGAACTCTGTGCGCGAGCTGGGCGTGCGCAGCCCCGCCGACCGCTCCTCCCAGGACAAGGAGAACACAGACAACCTGTCAGGTAAGATAACTTTTATTATGTACAACGCCACGTAAACAGTAAACAATTTGGGTGCAATGGTCCCGTTAGTGAGGACTGGTCATATAAAAATAAGAATATAAGCTGATTAAAGAATATTCCTAAAAATGTCCTAATAATTGTGAAATTATTATTTGTTATGAATAACATTACTTATTTGAATGTTTGACAGTTTTTATTACTTTTCTTCTTCTTTGAATTTTTAAACACTTGATTGTGAAGAATACAGCTAACTCCAGCGGCAGTTCAACGACATCAGGGTTATACTATAGTGAACACATAATTTCAATACATAATACATAATTCAACACATAATACATTGACTTATACCATAAAATTTTCCTTGATAATTTTAATTTTACGATGTATAACGCCAACGTGTAATGTCCAAGAATTTTAGCACCAAAAAAAAAAACGGTTTGCTCTGCATTAAATCCTTCTACGTGATGTTTTGATTGGATTATGTCAGGCGGTGTCACCTTAGTATAAAACCAAGTTTCTGTCGCCCGCATTCTTGAGAAACGCCTTTTTGAAAATGTCACCGCCTTACAAAGACAAGACTAAAATTACATAATACTCTGCCCTGTGTATATGATGATATAAACAGGAAATGGCCTACCCGAACATAAAAAGGGTCTCGGTTTCGTTGACTACAATGACCTGACCATCAACATTGTTGAACAACAAAACGTTTACTAGATCAAGTAGACAGGGTTCTTGCCATGAACATGAAAACTTTTAAACATTGAAATAAGTGATCGTTAATATGAATCAGTCAAATGTCGTTTGGGTATTCCTATTTCCTTGCAGTTCCTATGCCATCCCGATTTTATCTTAATTTCCATCCCAAGTTGATCCTAACTATCCCTAAGGTACGGAGGAGCTGATCTTCTGCGGGCACCGCTGGGGCCACCAGCCCGACTGCTCCAAGTGTGAGAAGATCGCGCACCAGATCAAAGGAGTATATGGTTGTTGTCTACCCAAGTTGTAGAATTTAAATAAAGGACTGACCTGACAAAAAAATAATCCCCTTTTAGTGATAATAATAAATAATAATGAATGATGATAATAATGAATAATACATAAGAGACAACTCGGTCTATAAAAGTACTATCTTGATTGTTTCTTTCACCACACAGCTTGGTTTATAGGGCAGGACTGGTACTGCAGGTATAGATGTTTTTATTTCATGAAAGTGGACCAGCCGTCCTTGTGTGTGTAAATGTACATGCACACTGTTTTTGTGTGCGCAAGCTCGGGAGCGCTCAGTTCAGACGCTGATACGTTCCCTGTAGTTTCGCGCTCAAGAACGTCTGTACGCATCACAGCTACAAGTATGGCTCAACCGCTTTCGTGAAATTACCTTCGTGATTTAAGAGATCTTCCTTTGATTTGTCTCGATTAGGTAGGCAAAGCAAGAAAAAACTGTTAATATGACACCAAACCAAAGCAGTATTTCAAAATAAACTATAAAACTAGCAGGCAATAAATAGTTTTTAAACTTTATTTGTTATATTTCGTTACGTCTTGTATTATGTATTCATAGATATGTTATGTGTTCCAGTGTCGGAGGACGAGAGCGTGCCGGTGCGGGCGGCGCCGCCTCACCCCGCCGGCGTCAAGCTGACCCGCCCCGGGTACTACACCATACCCTCGCTGGAGGAGATGATCAGTAAGGCACATTTGAATTGCCTATCTTATTTGTACGGGAGAGTCAAGGAATTGTTTGCCTGGTTTACCCGGTCTGACACCTCGTCTACAGGTCTCTTGTACTATGCTGTTATCCATACTACCTGTGGAGGGAATTCCCTTCGCATCGCAAAAAAGCAACCCTTAGTCTAATGTTAGGCACGGGTCTCCTCTGAATAAGGTGAGGACAGCATTAGGGTTACTTGTAAAGCATTCGCATTGGCCGATAGTGAGAGAGCGGACTTATGCCCCCAAAAAAAAAATTAGACACAGGTTTTAGACAATTTTTAAAAGTGCACAGTACCTCTACCATGAGTTTTTGTTACAAGCGTAAATGATATAACTATAGTAGTTACGTAAAAACGCAACACGAATGAAAACTAAGGTATGGCATTGTTTTCGATTCGTGTTGCGCTACTATAGTTATGTCGTGTGCGAACTCATGGTAGAGGTACAGGTATATTGGAAACAGTCTTCACACTTCGAGAACTCGACATAAACCACGCCATCTCCGCTGAACTTACTTTACGATAGCAAACCATAATTTTGTTCTTCTAGATTACATGCGACCTGACGGGTCGTGCGTGGTGCCGCACCTCACCATCGGCCGCAAGAACTACGGGAACGTCTTCTACGACTGCGAGATAGACGTCGCCAATATGGACCTCGACGCTCTGGGTGAGTACAGAGTATAATAAAACTTGATATATTGTATGTGGTAGGGCAGGGGTGGTGAACCTTTATGCATCAATGTACTATGTCTAGAAAATGTTTAACGAAGCTATAGCCGCGTGCCATTAAATAATTTTAGCTTTATAAATACTGGGACAATAATTAGTAATACTAATTACTATCAACTCGACTTGCTTGTTACTCCCGTGAAACAGCTTTGCTGTGTTTCAGAGAGAAGGGCAAGACAGGCAGTGTAATTACTGGCACCGAGACTTAACATCTTATGTCTCAGGATAGGCAGCACACAAATGAGTTGCCTGGGCTTGTTCCAGGCATACTAGTTTATGTTCATTGGCGACGTCGACCACTTAACATCAGGTGGTATGTCTGCCAGTTTGGCTATCCAACTAACATAAATATAAAAAAACTCAAAACTCTTTATTCTCCACAAAAAAAAAATATTATTATGTAGTCACTTTTCTCACAAATGACACATTTTCTTGCGCCTTTACCTAATAAGTAATACTTCACAGTGCCCAAAATATTGGGTCACGTGTCATTGAGGGCTCACTGCCCACTGGTTCGCCATCCCTTTGGTAGCGTGTTAATACATAACAGCGTATAACTGGCCTATAATAGCTGGCCTACTAGATTAGATGGAAAACTTAGGCTTAGAAAATGGCATGTTTAGGTTTTTGTTCATACTAACTTGTTACTTATGCTACGATATGTATCACTGGGAGTCTTCAAAATGAATAGGAAAAGGTAGCCTGCAAAAAATAAATAAATAAATAAGCCTGTAGCGTCGCATCTTTATTCTAATACCGTCCCCATCATATACACAAATTACGCAGGACAGCTATTATATGATTTATGGGAGTGACGATACCATCATCAGCAGCATTTATCCGTCCACCGTTGAACATAGGCTTTCTTCAATGTACGCAAGACGGCCGATCCCTCGCCACTCGAATCCCAAACGGACCGGTCACCGCACGGAGATCGCCTACCCGACTAGTTAATGGCCGACCAACACTTCGTCTACCTAAACGAACGTCTTGAAGCTTATTGGCCCGTCGGCCATCCGTGACGACGTAGAATCAATGTATACTAGCGCAGAGTCGAAGCGCATCGAAGCGTCTATCCAAAACTGAACATAGCGCGAATTCCGAAGAATGCGCGCGACTTATTAAAATCTCAGAAGTAAAGTGTGCGTTACGCTGTGGAAATAAGGTTGAATTTGTTATGTTCAGTTTTGGATAGACGCTTCGATGCGCTTCGACTCTGCGCTAGTATATATTGACCCTTAGGCTCATCAAAAAAAAATGTACTAATACAGTATCTTTTTGAACGTCAGTTGAATCTACCACCGGTTCCAAGGTAAGCCCACTGAGAAGAACCGACGAAACAAACTCAGTGGAACTAATCTTTTCAAATAATATATATTATATAACAATTTTAACATCTTATCCTGATTTCAGGGCATTTGCCCGGGAGGAACGCCTTATTCCCGGGTGTGGTATCTTCCATGAAATCTTTTACTTTATAATATGCTTTACCACACAAATGCTCTTTAACAACTTTTTTGAATTTTTTTATGGAGAGCTTTTGAACGTTTTCTGGGATCCTATTGTAAAAGCGTATACAGTTGCCTTTAAAAGAATTGCTTACTTTCGAAAGTCTAATCATTGGTACATGTAACCTGTATCTATTACGTGCATTCCTACTATCGCTATATCCATCTGCATTACTGTTGTATTCCAGTGCACTTCCTGAACAAGGAGGTGATCGTGTACCCGGAGGACGCCGACAAGCCGCCGGTGGGCGAGGGGCTGAACCGGCGCGCCGTCGTCACGCTGGACCGCGTGTGGCCGCGCGACAAGACCCAGCGCCGCCCGCTCACCGAGCCCGACAGGTACACACTTTGTTAAAAATACCAACGGGTCTTTTAACTTACTGAAATACGGTAATGGTTTATATAAATTTATGTCTATAATAAAGGATTACATGCGTGGATCTCACGCTCGCGTCGGGGACGTTGAATAGTGTATCTTCACTTGGGTCAGATACTGAAGTCAGCCGGCCTAGCATGCTCGCACGACAAAATTTTGTCTACCCATTTTCTCGTATTGTCTCTCTGTCTACAGTAGCTAACATGCGTTTTCAATATTAAGGACATGATAAAGTAATTTAAAATGAAACAAATACAACCGGGTACCTATTTCTTGTATACCGTGGCGTTTCCCTACTATAATTATATAATTTATACGAAGAGTGTTCTCGTAGTAGCTCTTCGTATTACCCTAACGAGTAATCGTTTCTCTCTCTTCCTCGTCAAGAGATATCTCGTACGCATGCTAGCCCGGCTGGGTATACAGGCTCAACTTGACATCGCAATATATCGTGTATCTGGTACTGGGTTCTATTCAACGTGGGGCGCTCTGGTCGAGTCGCACTGAATCGTGTATAGGCTCCAATCGCCAGGGACGTTTTTTATTTGTATTTTAAACAATATCCATAAATTTATGCAATTTCATATTAGCGAATAAGATATGTTTACCTCTATTATATGTTGGGAAAAACACATTTTATCTGTAATAAATCAAAAGATTAGAAAAATAGTGAACACGTGTACGTTTAGATACGTTTCGTTACGATAAGGTAATATGAGGTAGAGAGAGAAGTATATAATCAGTCGCTACTGAAAACGTTTCTTACTTGTTTATTTATTTCAATTTTACAATTCTCTGTAGTTACAGCTGAGCCAAGACTAACATAGAACAAGTTTAAAATTTACAAACAGGATTATTTACAGACAGATATTAGTTATACAAATTTATTATTTTTCGGAAATCTATTATATATTATAGCTGTTATATGCTATAGATTGAGTCATCACGATATCTCTGGAACTATAAGACCTAGAGACTTTAAATTTGTTAGGAATATTACTTTTGCCAAGAACGGATTTTAAGAAATTCCTCCCCCGCCCCCTTTGACAGAACGAAGTATGTGCGGGCAGCTAGTATTCTTATGATTGTTATAAATGATTGGAGATAATGATAAGTGAGCAAAAAGAAATAGAGAGAGAACTTTATAATCTGAAAATCTTAAAAACATATCTTATATTTGGCAGGCTCTTGAAGATGGACTACGAGGGCAAGCTGCGGCGCGTGTGCGACAAACACGACACCAAGTTCATCGAGTACCGCCCGCAGACCGGCAGCTGGGTGTTCCGGGTGAGTCACCACCACCGCGTCCTCAACCGCTGTTTCTATCTTTATTATTTCATTTACATAGTTCATTTTACTACAAACAAGTTCAACTTTTTTTTCTTATACGCTGGTAAATGCTCTGAGGCATCCCGCGGGGGAGTGGGGACTCCCCAGGCGGGTATGTGGTACTCGCTGCCCGAAAGATGGTAAGATGGATTTTACCGGTGGGAGGGAAGCGCTGTGCCGCGCTCCCGGCTGCATGGATACCACCATCTTGCTTGTTTCTCCCGTGAAACAGCTTTGCTGTGTTTCGGAGAGAAGGGCAAGACAGGCACTGTAATTACTGGCACCGAGACTTAACATCTTATGTCTCAGGATATAAATGAGTTGCCTGGTTTATGTTCATGGGCGACGTCGACCACTTACCATCAGGTGGCACGTTTGCCAGTTTGCCTATCCAACTAACATAAAAAAAATATATATAGAGTTAAGACACATCAATATTTTATTTATACGGGTAAACAAAATTGGAGTGTCTGTTTGTAATATTGAAATAACCGCTTTTTTACTAAATGTATAACAGGAGTACTCTCACATGTACTACCATGTAATACTACTCAGTTCTGACCTGATACTACCTATTCCAGCAATACTTTCCTTACTCTAACACTGTGTACGTGTCCGCAGGTGGAGCACTTCAGCAAGTACGGACTGACGGACTCTGATGAGGAGGACGAGCCCGCGCCCGACGTGCTCAAGAGACAGCTGGTGCAGCAGAACTTGCAGCAGGCCGCCGCGCCAGGTCGGTGCAATAGTGTAGTATAGCACTAGTCGGTCCACAGAGGAGTGAAATTAGCTCTTATAACTTTATACATAGTTCATTGTTATACATCTTCTACTGGATATTTGACTTTCAATAATCGCCAAAAAATAAAATGATATAATTCTTTACTGTCAGTTTCACATCATATAATACGGTCTAACATATTTGCCCAAAAATAAAAAATACAAGAGACATAAAAATACGTGTACAATTTCGCGTTTTGCCTGTGATTTTTATATCTAAATTTGTTGCAGCCAAACCTCAGCCCCCGGCTGGTCTCGGTGGAATGAGTAGCCCTGGATTATCTGGCGCGGGCCTGTTGTCCGGACCGGGACTAACTGGACCTGGCCAGTCTGGAGCGGGGTTGGTAGGACCTGGCCTGTCTGGACCGGGGTTGGCAGGATCTGGCCTGTCCGGGCCGGGGTTGGCAGGGCCTGGCCTGGGCGGCTTCAATACAAGTGGTCTGCTCTCGTCGGACGATCTCTATGCGATGCAACAGACGTCACTGAACCTACTCAATGGAAGTTCTAAAGGTAACAGAAGTTTTTAGCCCGACTGGGTCAGAGTTTTTAAATTTCGATAGTCATTTTTGAATTAAGTTTAAGCAGATATTTATTTGGCTTTGGTGATTACATGAAAACTGGATTATCTCCTAGTAGCCGAGACATCCGATTTGTGTCCACATCTTGTTTTGTAAAGAACACACACATTCCATTAAGAATGCTTGTTTCTCCCGTGAAACAGCTTTGCTGTGTTTCGGAGAGAAGGGCAAGACAGGCAGTGTAATTACTGACACCGAGATTTAACATCTTATGTCACAGGATAGGCAACACATAGATGAGTTGCCTGGGCTCATTACAGGTATACTAGTTTATGATCATGGGCGACGTCGACCACTTACCATTAGGTGGTACGTTTGCCAGTTTGCCTATCCAACTAACATTAAAAAAATTATGAATATAATATTGTGTGTTCAACCTGGTCAATACCAGGAAACTACCTGGTTTTGGAAAGAGCTGTCACCCACGGTATTTCCGAACCGATACGGCTATGGGACCTTCAAGAAGAGAGCATGCTCATATTTGAAAGGCAATACACCTGCTAATGATGTAGTGTGTGTTTATGGATGTTGCTTGGTGTAACTGTCCATTTGCCCCCCCCCCCCTTCGATAAAAAAAAATGAGTATGCCAGTTCCAGGTACGGCCTTGCTTAAGGGTTAGCAAGGGCCAAAACAGGGGCTGTTTTGTCCCCTTAAAATCCCCTGATTTTAAGGGGATAACAGTTTTTTTTTCTTTGACGCCGGGAAATGCTCTGAGGCATCCCGCAGGGGAGTGGGTCTCCCCACGCGGGTATGTGGGACTCGCTGCGCCGACAGCTGGTAAATAGGACGCAGCTCTACCCACTAAAACCCGGCGAGTGTCACCAATGCCGCCTTTGGTGAGGTGCCCCGGAAAACAAACAGGGCACGTCGACGGCTAGTCAGTCCCGCAAGGGACCGACGCCACGTCCACAGAGGGGTCGATCCGCACCACAGAATAACCCCTCCCACCGTCGGGACAGTACAATGGGGTGATGTTCCCATCCTCACCTCTTGCCCCCTGCTCTTCTGTCCCCTCTTATAAGAAGGGTACAAAGAGCCCCCTCGGCTCAATTAGCTTCGCCCAAGGTGCAGCGGCTCACCCTAGGCTACTGAGCCCCACTGCCACGTCAAGGCCTAAACCATGGTAGGGGACCAGTATAATGCTGCATCATCACAGAGTGACACAAGCTATAATAATAATGATCATTTTTAAAATTTGTAAATCAAAGAGTATGTTATAATTTATGATGGTATTATGTTCAGCTTTCGATTTGGACCAGCCCGATGACACCGAAGCACAGAGCCTGTACCAAGATCAAAGAGGTAAATATATTGTAGTACTTTCACAAATACAGCTTAAGAACTAATACTAACAAACTGGTTAGTGGGCCTAGTTCTGGTTTTAGGCTGATCGGTACACCCAGGGAATGTGGGTACTTTTCAACCTGCACCACAGTGCTTATTTCTTCCGTAAAGAGGAGTCTAATTTTTTCTGTGAGTGACGTTGCTCTCGAGGATATGGGCTCAGCCTATTGAGTGAGAAGTCTGGATTTGATCCTGATCATTGACATGAAATGAGTTTTTTCTAAATTTCTCTGCACCAGAACATGAGAACATCACTTGATCATCGATGAAGGAAAACATTGTGAGAAAATCTGCACGCCTGATGACGTTAAAACTTTGAAGGTGTGTTAATTTCACCAATCCGCATTGGTCCAGCACATCAGTGAACTATGGCCAAACAACACCCCACTCGTCTGATTTTGAGGAGGAGAGGCCTTACAGTGGTTCATAATATATTAAGGATTGAAATTATTTTGTATTTAATTATTTTTTTATTCATAAGAGAAAATTTTACAATTGATCACAATATTTATGTTTATGAAAGAAAGCTGACAGTTTGCAATTTATAAAGAGCAATAGACAAGGAGTGCACGTATAATATCAATAAAATCCGACATCGTTTAGCCAATCATATCATAATGTATCGGAGGGAAGATGAACGTTTTTTATAAGTCGGTCGTTTGATGTCTTGATTCGTCGCTAGATGGCGCTGGAAATACTTACACCGTACAACCAATCACTGTGAAAAAGTATTTAGCGGCGATAAATGTCAGTCGGAAAGCCTTCGCGGGCGACGAACGGGGGTGCGTAGGAGGCGCTACTTAATGCGCCTCCAGTAACGCCCCTGTGTTCGTGTCGGGCTCAGGATGGGAATCTGGGTCTGTACGGCAGGTCGTCGTCGGGACTGCTTAGTAGCGGCCGGGCAGTCCCCCATTATGAGGAGTAGTCTGGTCTTCGCCGGGGACAGCCTGTCGCTGAGGTGATCCTGTCTGTTGCCTGCATATCCGGGACCCTCAAGAAGCGGCTGAAGGCGCTCGCAGTGGTTTTAGTTAGGGTGGGCACTCCCAGGTGAGAGTCCCACATTGGGTCAGGATCTACCCAAACATCCTGGCTGCATGCATAAGGATTTCCCTGCGAAAAAAAAAGTAGGAAAGCCTTCAGCGACCTACTATCATAATAGACCAAAAAGCACTAAAATTCGAAAAAAAACGGATATCAGCTTTTCAAAAATTATAACAATGACAGCCGGGTTCAGCTAGTTTAGTAATTAAAGTATTAGTTTGATATAGATAAACTTAATCATTGTATTTGAATATTTTTTTCAGTGTAAATGACTTTAGAAATCATAACATAATAGGGTCAAACTTGGGTATCATTTTATATTTCGAGGGTGCATTTCTTACAGCGGGTGATTCCAAGCGCTATACATGTACATGCCAAAACAGAGGCATCTTTGAGAGTAGATACAAGAAATCTCAAGACACTGTCAAAAAAGACAGAAATGTTCCAGAAATTTCAAATATCAGCAATACGGTCCAGGAATGGCATGAAACTTGGAATTTCATAAAAAATCTGGTGATGGAATTAATGGTAGTTAAAAGGAATTTCGACGACTTCAAATCATTTATACAATCACTGAAGAATTTTGACAAAACTTCTAGAACATTCGATGGAAAGAATATGAATGTTAGAAATAAATTTGAGTATATATCGCCCGTACGCAAGTTGATCCTGAAAATCGTTCGAGATGGGGAATTCTGGAATCCTGAGCAATTTAATTTACATCCGCAATTTGGAATATTGTTCCTTCATATGATGCTATTTACTCTTGTCTTGGAAAGGTTGAAATCTTCAATATGAAGCACTAGTGGAAATAATACTAGTTTTTTTGTGAAATAATAACGCTTAACGCGTCGAAAAAAATTCAAAAATGGCAGCATGAGATGAAAGCAATGGAACAAAGAAGATTCGAAAATCGAAAATAGTTTCGTCGCTTGTGTTGTAACCAGTAGTAGCTTGTTTCATGTGTTTAATCTAGATATACGTATACATATGAAAAAACAAAAGCTTGTAAAATATCTAATAAAAGACCTTTTAATTATAAAGGACACACTTCTTTTTGTGTCCCGTATACTTAGATATATTATATATATATATATATATATATATAAGGGGCGGTCCCTTCCGTACTCTATACCATCAAATAGACTTCAAAACGCATATCGTATACTTATTTGACTTTTTTTCTTGCATAATGCGTCAAATACAAAAAGACGTTGTGTATTAGGTAATATAAGTAATTCCTTTTGTTTTTTTAATGATTTATAAGTTTTAATATATTGTTCGAATGTTAATTTTGTAACTTTTTTATTATTAATGTAATAAATTATATTTTTATTGATAATATATATTTGGATTTCAAATAAATTATTACTTATGTTAGTTTATTTTATAATCAATAAAAATATTTTCGAGTTTTTGTATTTAATTTTAGTAATAACTATTCATTATAAGCTTACCAGCTAATTAAGATATTTCTAAAAGGATTTATGACTATTCAATTAAAACATTTTTATAATAAAGGTCCATGTTGGATGTGAATATCGAGGGATCCGTCGTCTTGGCCTTCATTGGATTGCATCAGTGGACGGATAGATGACGGATGACGGATAGACGCTGATGATGATGAAAGCATAAAATAATTATAAACCGAGCATAATAATTCACACTTTCAAGACGGTGCACATGCCGAGGAGATGATGATGATCATAAATTGATGGGACTAACTTGAAAGTATTGATGAATTTTAGGGTATAGTGTATTTCACGAAAGCGAGTGCGCCATATTTGTAGCTGTGATGCGTACAGACGTGCGTTCTTGTGTGCGTAACCACAAGGAGCGTATCAACTGTGTCTGAACTGAGCGCTCCCGAGCACGCACACTATGACGATGTGCATGTACATTTACACACACGAGGATGGCTCACCCGCTTTCGTGAAATGAAACATCTATGACTTTGTGACATTAGAAGGACTATGGTGGTAGTAAAGTATCCCAAACATTGAGTACGTAAAAATCTTAATAAACCTCAATAAAGACTAATAATAATAGAAAAAAATCTATTTCTTTACTATATCAACTATCTTCTACAAATTCCGTAGCATTAAATAAAAAATGGCTAGTGTCTACACTCTAGCTTTTTATATATTCAAATATATAATAAAGGTCAAGGTATTTAAAATATACCTAATAAATAATAGCCTGTAGGTGTGCGTACCTTACACATTTTATACGGCTCCTTTTCGGAATTAGGAGTATCTAGAGCCTTAGGTTGTACCTATTCTATATACTATCTTATTTTGTATTAGCAAACCATAGAGCATAAATGTGAGCCATAAAATTCCGAAACTGGTCAGTGATTTATCACTGACGTAATAGCAATTCAACCAACCAATGATCTGTGTGTATGTCCCATCGGCCAATCATCCATCAGTCGGCCAATCATAGCGCAGAACCGGCGCACCGTCGCGACTGTGCGCCGGTTCTGCGCTGCCCAATTGCACAAATAACACTGCCCAATTTTGCAGCAGCAGTGTATTCATACAAATCACATAACATTACCACTCTATTCCGGTTACATGCTCGATGTGGCAAACATGAAACATATTATAGAATAGTCTTACTCTACTGTTTATATTGTAATGTCGGTTAACTACTAAAAATAAAATAATAACAATAATTAATTAACGCGATAGACGCTATGAACTAGATCTAGATAGTCTCTAAGAGTTCCCACCTGGTTAATGGCCGACTAACACTTAATTATTTATATGTATCATAAATCGATATATCGATGCGTTGTAGTATAACGTTGATCTACCGTAGGTAATATTATCTGGTGATGATTTATAACGAAGAGAGCTTAACGTAGCTAAAAATCTTTGCCATGATAAATATCTACTTATATGTGAAAATAAGCACGGTAATATTAGATATTACCGCATTCAGATAAATGTTGAAGGTTATATGAATACTAAATAAATTGTACACTACGTCCATAAACATATGCGTTCATCCGATACTAACCAACTCGTCAATCTTGAAACGGACAAGCCCTTTTCACGACCCCTACCAAAGCTATTTGGTTCTAGAAATATGTAGGATCGTAGAATTGATGTCCACGAAAGATGCCTTGACATTCAAACGTGAGCGCCAATTTCGCCAATTAAGGTCAGTAGCGCTGCGCGCTGGCTTCCTTGAAACATCTTTGCTATTTTGTTTATTCAACATCTCGGTTTTTACGGCATTTCCTACCTCGCACGACGAATATATGAAATCAGCTGCCATTTGTTTCCTTCCGAACCGATACGACTTAGGGACCTTCAAGAAATGAGCTTACTCATATTTGAAAGCCGACCTGCTAATCCTCTGGTATAGCAGGTGTCTGTGGATATCGCTTTTCACTTACCATCAGGTAAACCAACTGCCACATTTAAAAAAAACAGTAGCCATCGTTCATCGTAATGTGCCATCTTACGCCCTTACGATAGAAAACGCATGGATATATCTCCTGGGTCTAGCACAGAGAGGACTAGCTTCTGATGAACTAATGTATGTTCATGGGCGACGTTAACATGACACCAGCTCCTCGATCAAGTTGTCTAACCAAGTTACTCTACAATTACTAAAATTATACTGTTATAAAATGAACGTGAACACGTTTTTCATTGATAATAATATGTTGGGACAACTCACACACGGCCATCTGATCCCAAACTAGGCAGAGCCTGTTCTTATTTTTTTATTTATGGCAACCAGACGACTGAAACGGGATTACTGCGTTTGTGTAGTTCCTGATTTTTCGGTAATTCAATGCCGCGATGATGAAAGGAGATTTTACGATGATGCGATGATTGAAGTAATCATACATAATGTAAGTGGATCTTCAGCTAGTGTCACATACACACTATCTTTGTGTGCGTAAGCTAGGGTGTGCTCAGTTCCGTACGCTGATACTCTCCCTGTAGTTACGTATGTACAAGAACGCACGTCTGTACGCACAGCTACAAGTATGGCTCACCCTCTTTCGTGAAATAAAACAACTGTAAAGGCTTTTATTATCAACGTCTAATATTTTGTATGTTTTGCCCCAGTGTTCGGCGTGAAGAGTCCAACGAGCGAGCTGGCGCGGCTGGAGCACCGTCAGAGCCATGACGTGCAGCTCATGAAGGCGTCCCTGTACGCTGACACCGGTGAGCTTCTCCTCCTTCTTGTGCGACGGCTTTAGCGAGGGTTTCTGCCAGTGTTTCTTTGGTTATATACTGAAACGGATCCGGTTCTCCTTGTGCAGTCGTCTTTGCGAGGATTTTGTTAACTTCTGTCTGGCGACTTAAAAAGTCAATAATAAAACTACAGTAATATACGAGGGTAATTTAGGTATAAATAAATAAATAAAATAAAAGATGACCCAGAAGTGGATGAACACGATTTGATAATACCGTTATCAGTGGGAGGAAAGCGCTGTGCCGCGCTCCCGGCTGCATGGGTACCACCATCTTGCTTGTTTCTCCCGTGAAACAGCTTTGCTGTGTTTTGGAGAGAAGGGCAAGACAGGCAGTGTAATTACTGGCACCGAGACTTAACATCTTATGTCTCAGGATAGACAACACATAAATGAGTTGCCTGGGCACGTTCCAGGTAACTCATCTGGTTTATGTTCATGGGCGACGTCGACCACTTACCATCAGGTGGTACGTCTGCCAGTTTGTTTATCTGACTAAAATAATAATAAAAAACAATATTACATTATTATTATGACAATTGCACTTGTAATTTAAATAGGTACATGTTGTAGAGAATCTGCTATCCCCCTGCACCCCTCGTACATTCCAAGTTTGTTTATAATTAAGATTGGTTAATCGAGACTTGATATATACAAAATAGATCAGCTGTTGATGGTAACTCTTTGAAATTAGAACAATGTCCATAGACTTGTAATTAATATCATAGACATATAATAATCAATGACTTCACTTTTAGAAATGGAGGACGACGGGTCGATGTCAGCCGGCGACCAGCAGGTTCCTCAGAGGATGATCAGCCTGCTGACTCTGCCGTCGGAGGCCGAGGTCTCCCACGACAGGCCGGAGAGTATTCAGGAAATAGTGCCGGTGGTGACTGAAGGTAACGTACACTGTCGTCATGAGACGCCCGACGCTGTGAAACATCCATGTTATTATTATGAGATCAGTTCAGTTTTCAATTAGCTATACTCGAATATACACAGATCACAAAAATATACACAGATTTATTTCACGATATGATCTTTTCGCATTGAAATTTACACCAACACTAACAATGCAAAATTATTCTTACATCAAACCTCTTTTTAGTTACTCCTAGACATCATCGAGTTTAAACATTTATAAAAATAATCGATTCTGACAATCATACTAATTTTAACATATAGATATTGATACTATATTCTAACAATATTATAATGAAACAATTTTTTACGGATGCTGAAATAGTTGCTACAAAGTATCCAATACGTCTGACTTGTAAAAATATAATAATAATAATAATAAAAATAAACGTTTATTCAGACTCACATACACACATCGTTATACAGATAATTTACAGACAAGACAAGACAACAAAAAAAAAAACTTTGTAGGTGGTACCAATACTGTGTAAATCAATAATTAAATAATAATATGAATATAATACACAGCTAAAACAAACATAATAAATTTAAGCCTAATGAATATTAGGTACCTACCCACATAAATACCTACAATAATGATAATAACAAAAATACAAAATAATAGGAAACCAGAAGAGATGAGAAAAAAAGCACGAAAACGGCAATCTGCATAGCGATGCTTTATGGGAGCACTGAAATGGATGAAGCTCGGCATTTGTTGGAGAATAAGATTCTTCAACGCCGATTTTCAGCATCACCCATAAGTGGGGAAGCAGAAAGCAGTTCATATACTATTAAATATATTTTAATAACGCAAATAATATATATTATCAATATTTGGTACACATAAGAATACATAATAATAAATATAAATATTTGTAAATATTATAAGGCTGGTATATCAAAAATTGATTTAAACGTAATTCAAGCTACTACCAGGATTGCAATTTTTACAAGCTTTTATTTATACATCCGATTAGAGAATATTGAAGTTACGTATTACTAAATACTAAGTACACATCATAGCTTGTCCAAAATAAGGGATAATGAACCTTATTTTAAGAACAAAAAGTAAGTTTTCCAATAGGTTACCCCAAACATCTATGTAGATGTAAGTTATACATTCAATAATAATTATTATAGCGCATCCTGTAAAATACTATGGTTATTATGTAAATAGTTATTATTAAAAAATAATTATTATTATAGCGCATCCTGTAAAATACTATGGTTATTATGTAAATAGTTATTATTAAAAATCTTAATAAACCGCGATAAAATCCGTAAAAATTGTTTCATTATAATGAGTGACATTAGCGTAAACATTGGAAAACAATTAGAATTGATAGGAAATAAAGTCGAGAGATTGAATCGCAGCATGACACTGTGATGATTTCTGTTGCCGTCACGTCATTCGAGTTCATTTCACTGCCATTGATGTTTCACATCAAAAGTATAAATATAGATAAAACAGACAAGCGCGAGTCGATACGCGCTTAGGGTTCCGAAAAACTTGTTTTCATGTAATACTAGCCGTAGCCCGTATTCTAGCATTAACGTGGAAATACAGTCGCACCCGGACTGATGTTTATTATTTTTATAGCCTATGACACACAAATAATGTGGCTTTGTATTGGTAAAAGAATATATCAATAAGTAGTATCCTATAGGTTTTGATTAGATAGAGAGTGACAACGGAGTGATCCATAAGGAGAAATAACCTGAATTATGCACGAATGAAGAGTAGAACGTGCACTCTCAACACACAAAGTTTTACAACACACTCCTAACACAGCCTTATTACGAAGGACCTTAAATTTATTAACTTTATAACATACTAGTTGGATGTCAATGGTGAATCGGTCCTTTTGGCGTTCATTCAACGAGGTCATGTGTAGCAGCCAACTGAAGTCAATGATAGTATTATTATATATAACAACTATATAATGGACTCAATCCCGTTTCAAATGTAAATGTGTCTTGTTTCAGAAGTGATCATGAAACCGTTAGTGGTACACCCGCACACAGTCGTCCTCAAATACCACAAGAAAGTGCCACCGTTCAAGGAGACTATCGCTGGTAAGTTCATATTATATTATTATAATGATAATATTTTTGAAAGTGCCGCTGAAGGATAACATCGTGGAGGAAACCTGATGGGGAAGAATGGAAAAAAGGAAAGAATGCATGATCAGCGCAAAGGTTGTCTTTAGCCCGACGTCCTCCTCGCCTGTTTTCGAGGTGTACAGTGGGACATGTAAAGGTTGATGATGACTATTCTTAAAATATTATTAATTCTCGTCATGTTGCTTGACGATCCCTGTTTATACATAAATATAAAAATATTGTATCTAAAATATTTCCGCTAAGTGACCAATAAGCCAAGATCTTTACCTGCGTGTTATTCATCAGAAACCAATGTACAAAGATCCTTAATGACGTATAATCTGTTGGTTCCCGCAGGTCGTCTGGGGGCGGCGCACATCGCGGACATGGGCGTGTGCCGCGCGCGCCACAGCCGCGTCGGGTTCGGCCCCGCCACCACGCTCGTGTACCCGACGTCCTTCGACTCGATCAGCCTCCTGCCTAAGAGTACGTTATAATATGTCTAAATATAAGATAAAAGACATTAGGTAAGAATGTGATGTGATGAACTCGAGTTTAGTCCATTCGATGTTGATTGCGCTCACGTCCGACACAGGTCGGACGCACTGAATCGTGTATCTTCGGCTCCAGTCGTCAGTCACGTTTACTGCCTAACAAGTAGTGCGTTGTTTCAAGAATCACGTTATTATTAGTTCAGGTCAGAGGTTTATATGTACTACGTACTAGATTTCGCGTTCCGAACACTCATTTTGTTCAACTGTACTGTACTGCAGTGTGTACACCTTACTCTAGTTCGATTTTGACAGTCGACATTAAAACATGCATGGGTGCGTACAGAGCACTAATAATACGAAAATTTAAGCCAGTGTGAACCTGTTTGTTTCTACTAACAAATTCTAATTATGTTTTGTAGGTATAAAAGCGGTGAACTTTAGTTCTAACTATTGTCAGCATTTGAACAAATTGTTTATATGACCGTGCGTGTCTATTTGTAGAATATAAGTCTATGGTTCAGACAGAGAACATCGAGTTGCATGTGTTTGTGTTAACGTCAGACGCGGAGCTGAGCTCGCTGGGCCGGTACGTGCGCGGGCGCGGCGCCGACGACTGGAGCGAGCCCGTGCTGGCGCGGCTCGCCGTGGCGCGGCCCTCATGCGTACAGGCACAGGTACGTGCGAGATTTTTTCTTTCTTTTTCCTTAATTTCTTTCCAAGACCTTGTCCCATGTTCATAATAGGCTTTCCTCAAACTCCTAGATATGCGCAGGCCGTTTCGGCTATAAATTAATAATAATAAAGTGAAGCATTACTTTTGAAATATAGCCGGTGGGAGGGAAGCGCTGTGCCGCGCTCCCGGCTGCATGGGTACCACCATCTTGCTTGTTTCTTCCGTGAAACAGCTTTGCTGTGTTTCAGAGAGAAGGGCAAGACAGGCAGTGTAATTACTGTCACCAAGACTTAACATCTTATGTCTCAGGATAGGCAACACGTAAATGAGTTGCCTGGACTCGTTCCAGGTATACTAGTTTATGTTCATGGGCGACGTCGACCACTTACCATCATGTGGCACGTTTGCCAGTTTGCCTATTCAACTAACATAAAAAAAAAAGAAATCGCCCGCTTCTTCTTCTTCTTAGCGTGTCGATGGCTACCTAAATTTTATCCGCCCAGAACTCAGCTACGAGTATTCCATTCTCAGTAGCGTCCATTAAGTCCTGCAATGTGCAGGTGGTAGGGCACGCAGGACACGACATGAGATGGTCCATTGTTTGTGGGACGGCACCACACATGCACTCCATATTGGCGGGATCTGTGAATCCCCACCGAACACAGTTATCCTTGCTCCGGCCGACCTGAGTTCTAAGTCTATTCAAGCACTTCCAGGTCGGCCACGGCAGCTCGTGTCCAGGTGGGGGACTCTCGGACGGTGAGACAAAAGGCGTAGGGAGCGGAATGCTATCTCGCCACAGTCGAATTCTAGTTTGGGATCGGTTTCCTGAAAGAGGGTGGACACAACTGGCGAAACTGTTGCGGCTTTTTAGCCTTTGCGGCACCGGGGTGTGATGGTGCATAGGATGTCGCGTATCCTTCTCCATATTGGCCCTTTCACTGGAGCATGCTACCGCTCTACGAACCTCTGGTGGAGCTATTCCTGTCAGGGGGTACAACTTTGGGACCGGAGTTGGCTTTAAACAGCCAGTGATTATGCGGCATGTTTCATTTAAAGCTGTATCCACCAGCTTTGCGTGAGCTGAGCGACTCCATACTGGGCTTGCATATTCGCCTGCAGAGAAACAGAGCGCCAACCCAGAGGTTCGCATAACGCCTGGCGAAGCACCCCACCTCGTAGAGATCAGTTTACCTAATAAACTGTTGCGAGCGTGCACTTTCTGCTTGATGTTTTCGCAGTTTTTACGGAAAGTGAGTGACCTGTCGAGAAAAATACCCAAATATTTGGGGTGGTCACTGTGTGCTATGGGAACTCCACACCAGGTAATATTTAGTTTTCGCCCCGCCTCTCTATTGCGAAGGTGGAATAAGGAGGTTAGGGTTTTACTCGGATTAGGTCTTAACGAATTAGCAACATAATAGGGTGTCAATATGTTGAGCGCCTCAGTCAGACTGGATTCGACTTCCTCGAAACTAGGGGCTTGAGAAGTGAGGGCAAGATCATCCGCATAAAGGAAGCGGGATGTGTTCGGACTAGATGGTTGGTCGTTGGTATATATATTAAAAAGAAGCGGGGCGAGTACGCTACCTTGAGCCAGACCATTTTTTTGTACTCTCCAACGACTCTTATCCGAAAGAAGGTGAACCTGGAAACGACGATTATGAAGCAGTTCTCGAAGTACTTGAACAAACTTGTAATCTTTTGTTAGAGAATCTACTTTCCACAGCAGCCGTCTCAGATTCACTGTATCATAGGCCGCCGATAAGTCGACAAACACCGCTCCTGTCACCATACGCTTCTGAAACCCATCCTCTATATGCTGCACCAGGTTGAGGGTTTGGTTGACGCATGACTTGGCCGGTCTGAAACCAGCTTGCTCTGGGATTAGTTTGGGGTCTATAGCGCCTGTAAGACGATTTAACAGAAGTCTCTCAAATAATTTATATGTATGGCACAGTAAGGAAATTGGCCGAAAGTTCTTGGGATCATCTGTAGCTTTTCCTGGCTTCGGTATAGCTATGATTTTTGATTTTCTCCAGAGTGAAGGCACTGAAGCTGATTCCAAGCAGAAATTAAATAGTTGTAGCAACCACGATACGGCAAATGGACCAAGCTGTTTTATTTGGTCATTACATATATTGTCCACCCCACAGGCTTTACCGCATTTTAGACACTTTATAGCCACAACAATATCGTCGAGGTCAAACGGTTTGCTGATGTCGTTGCACGTATTCACGGAATTCGTAAACTTTTGTACTCTGCTGGTTCGGCTTGTTGATTTACCATTGAGAAGTAGTTGGTGAGCTATCTGGTTGGCGGTGACTTGACTTGGTGATGATGGGTGAGGGGGATCACTAGTCAGCTTTTGTATGGTGTTCCATGCCTTCTTACTATTACGCGTCATGTCGATGTTAGTGACAGTTTTTATCCAGACCTCACGTCTGTTTTCGCCTATTTTAGATAATAGCGACTCCCCAGCCAACAAGGTCTCTTCCGAGAATGGGTCAGTCCGGTATAGCTGCTCATATTGTCCGTATCGCCCGCTGATGGGCTGGCACAGCGCTGAATGGGTTTAGATGTTATCACTATATCTTAGCTTTATT
This sequence comes from Helleia helle, assembly GCA_963853865.1. Classification (NCBI taxonomy): domain Eukaryota; kingdom Metazoa; phylum Arthropoda; class Insecta; order Lepidoptera; family Lycaenidae; genus Helleia; species Helleia helle. The sequence goes on from OY971434.1 coordinate 5,389,277, forward strand.
TTTTTATCAATGAATTGATCATGCGATTTTCCTCCAAAACGGAGTGACTGGAGCGAATTTTTGTGTAACGACGATATTTAAAAATACTGTTCTCTCAAAGTAGCATATAAAATACGAGGTTACTTTTATAATTTTAATTGTAAACATATTTTGTAGTACCTAATAAGAACTTAATTTTTACTGGAAATACTTGAATGTTAACAGGAAACTCTGGCGCGCCAATTGGCGTGTCTCCTCGAGTACTCCGAGTCGAAAGCGTCAGACGTACAACAGGGGGAGGTGTGCCCGCAGCTGCTGGTCAAGGATTCCCCTCGGGACCGGCTCGGGCTGCTGAAGGGGTTGATGGACGTCGTTGCCAAGGCCGAGGAATACAATCCAGCGGTGAGTACAAGATTACTATGGTGCTAGTGTGAGACAAGCTTGTGCTGGTCGCCCGTCTTGAAAGGTACCACTGGTGCTTATTTCTCCCGTGAAACATTTATTGCATTTCGGACAGGAGGAAGGGGCAGCGAATAACTACTGGCACCGAGACATACCAACATACGTCTCAGGATAAGGCGAACCTTGAATAAGTTGCTAGGCTAGTTTTCGCTGAACGCGAAACCGAACGAACCACCTTATGCCAGTTTGTCCGTACAAATACGGAAAAAAATTGGTATTTCCTAAATATCTATATTTTCCTAAAAAAAATGTTCTGTATTTTCTGGCTTGGTTGGTATCTAAGCACATAATTATATACAAATCAAAAGATCAATAACTAAAATGCTGAAATATCGAGCACCAGGAAATTAAAAGAATTATGACATTTTAAATGTTTGAATATGTCCGTACTAGTTTGGCGTGTCGTCGTCGTACTGCCTGCAAGTGTGGCGCCTGTGTGACGCGCTGTGGGGGGCCGACCTGGAGAACGGCGGTGAGTGTAAATGAGTTAAAATGTACTCCTGGGTTTTGAAACAAGAATTTTTGTTTCAAGAATATTAATCGCATATGTTTTTGTATTCCACTTTTTTATGCTTGCCATTCAACTTTTTTTTAAAGTAAAGTATATTCCTTCTATTTATGGTAGAAATAAACATGCCTGTAACACGTAATTTTGAAATTATTTTTGTATATTTTTTAATATCTACCTTTTTATATTTTAAGTGGAATAATATTATCTTTTATTTTAATCAGCTTTTGTAGTAAAAATAATGTTCTCTTTTATAATAAAATTATGTAACGAGATGCAATAGTTTCACCAACTAAAGATTCACAATTTACCAGTGAGAGGTATGCGCTGTGCCACGCTCCCGACTGCATGGGTATTACTATCTTGTTTGTTTGCTTTGCTGTGTTTCGGAGAAAAGAGCAGGACAGGCAGTGTAATTACTGGCACCGAGACTTAACATCTTATGTCTCAGAATAGGCAACACGTGAATGAGTTGTTTGGGCTTCCAGATTGCCTATCCAACTAATATAAAAAATAATAAGTTCCAGTTTCTCTCGGAGACTATTTTAAAATTTCACACTGTTGATTCACAGGTATACCGGGCACCGACCAGCAGTCGATAGTGTACAGGCACGAGCGTCTGCTGAAGTGGCTGCGGGAGGCCGCGGCAGAGGTCACGGACAAGGAGCTAGCTGAGACCAACCAGGCGGAGCCGGAGGACGGTGAGACCTTGACATACTGGCCGTCAGCCCTAACATGTACATGAAGGGGGTAGCTAGTAAACTCCTTTAGACGTATATAAGATTGGTATTTATGAGGTAGTGCCATGCTGCATTGCAGTCGAACTGGGCCGGCACGACCGAGGTGGTACCTCTTGCTCACATAACGCTGGCGTCAAGTGACAGCTATACTGTCGCGTTTCGTGCGGCTTGTGAGTTTCCGGTGGCCCATTGGGGGGGATAGGGAAAAGGAGGGCAGCGCATCTGCGTGGCCTTGTTTGTGCGGATGTGTATGCTAGTTTGCCCCCTGATGACATAAAGAAAGAAAAAAAAGGTCATCGGGAAGGTCGAGGGTCGTTTGACCTCCAAGTATAGGGACAATGGGGATGCGAGTGATGATTGACTTGACGGACAAGCAACAAGTGTCCAGTTATAGTGGACAGAAAACATTGATAATGATGATGATCATTGTGATTAGTTGTTAGGGCAGCCTGTTGACTGGGCACCAGATCAATACAACTAATCCATCTGAAGTTAAAGTAAAAAAGAAACAAATATTCAATATTGTACATAAAAGTATCTTATTGAAAATCAAATTAACTGTACTAAAGGTTAAGCTAGTGCACTAAAACACACAGTGAAACTTTAATCTTTTATAAAGAGACTAAGCATGTATCCTTTTATATGATCCTAGTGCCAGAAAATTGGGATGAACTAATTTGATCGCGTGCTTAGAGCATACATAATATATAAAGCGCGCGTTACTAAGTATGAACTGTAAGCACAGGTATGAACATAGAAAAAACCATTGTCTTGGAAACGTTCAATCTGTGTCAAAACGACACGCGCTTTTCATCATATTTGTTTTTATGTTAAAATGGTGAAATGTGCTGTGTCAATTTGTAAGAATAATTCCCGGAAGCAAAATAAAAGAAAGCAATAATATTTCTGTCTAGGCGTTAATTGAGGGGTGCCTGTGTTCAACAGTGGATGGATAGAGACTGATGGTGATGATGATGATGAATATCCTAATTTAAAATATAGATATTTTTTAATGCATTACGCATGGAACATCACTCTCACAGCGCCTTACTATAGATAAATATCTATATAACGCATCTGCTTACGATCAGCACAATTTAGCGGCGTGACAAACTCTGCATATTATGTATACTCTAAGATCGCTTGCACATCTTTAAGATAAAGATAACAATGTTTTAGGACATTTTACAATCTTGAATTTAAAATATTTCTAGAGTCGGACTGCCACAGCTCGAAAGTGTGGACGCTGCTGGTGGGCGGACGCGTGCTGGAGGCGTGCAAGTTGGCGCGCGAGCGGGGCGACCACAACATGGCGGTGCTACTGGCGCAGGCCACCGGTAAATAACGGATATGGTGGAGACGTCACAGTATATGCGGTGAACAGACTAGCAATGAAAGAGAGATAAAATTGTACGGTACAATAGAGCGATATAGAGAGATGAAATCATTAGCGCATAACGTTATATGTAAACAAAACTAAAGAATATTGAATATTGGTTATGATTACTAAACGTAATTTAATTAGAATATTGGTCTATTCAAATGGAAAAAAAAACCCTTTTACAAACTGATTCAATTTGTGTAACACACATTGCCAATCTATAAGTGTACTGAATGCATGGGAGTAACATAATGTGACGTTATATTATATGGCAGGGGATCCCAGCTTCAAGGAGCTGCTGGAGCGTCAGTTCCGCGTGTGGAGAGACAGCGGCGCCGAGGCCTACGTGGCGCGCAGCCGCCTCGACTGTCTGGAGCTGGTCGCGGCGCAGCGGCCGGCGGCGCTGCAGCGGCTGGACTGGGCGCGCGCGCTGTACGCCACCGCCAGGTGAGTGCTGGCTGACTGGGCTGGTTTGCCTGTTCTGTGCTGGCTAGTTTACTACGAGGACCTGACTGCCACAGAATAACTTCAGCTATCTACGGATGTTCGCGCACAGTTGGCACAAACGAAGGACTGAGATGATGTCGTAGCTGCAACATTGACACACCCGGACTGCCGTGCCGTCACCGTTTTGATGTGAAGTCGTCAGCCCCAGAAAAGGGAGAGTGACGCTAGGGACGTATTTAAGTACTCTCGCAAGAGGGTGCTTTTTATTTGTAGGGAGTGAAGAACTGTACGGGGAAGAGAGCCTTTAAGCAGGTGTACACCGTACATGTCCCGTGTTTCGCTCCGTATACCGAGAGCATTGGAAGGTTGGTAGGTTATGTTCTGTGTTGGCGACGAGACTACCTAATGGTCGTGGTGGCCAAGTGTTGTCAGGCAAGACTAAACTGAAGTGAGAACGCTACACAACTGTCTAATCGTAACTCGAAGTTATTGTGAGCTAGTGATGGGTAGAATAACAAAACTTTTCTGAATGAATTACCCTAACTTAAAAATTCGTACCTGTCAATATTAAAGAACATAATTTGATTGAACATTTCCAGCTACCTCTGCCCTCAAGTGCCGAGTTTGGAGCAGGTGGTGAGGACGTACGAGGGCTACTTCACCGATGGCGACGACGAGGAGGTGGACCTGAGCGTGCTGCCCGACGATGAGATGGGCATGCAGTTCCCCGTGCCGCCCTACATGGAACACTTCAATGTGGTTGAGAGTAATGTAAGTATGTCTACAGTCTTTTTTGTGGGGTCCCTCGCTGCGCTCGAAAGCTGGTAAGTGGACGCAGCTCTACCCACTAAAATCCGGAGAGTGCCACACAGTAAACAGTGCAACTCGACGGCTAGTCGTCCCCCAAGGGATCGTCGCCACCACCACAGAGGGGTTGTCCCGAACCACAGAACAACCCCTCCCAACGTCGGGACAGTACAATGGGGCGAGGTTCCCGTCCTCGCCCCCTGCTCTTTTGTCCCCTCTTCTTACAAAAGGGGTACAAAGAACCTCCTCTGCTCAATTAGCTTCGCTCATGATGCTGGGATCACCCTAGGCTACTGAGCCCCACCGCCACGTCAAGGCCCGAACCTATGATGTCTACAGTCTACATCTTCTCGTCGACGCACCTACGATTACATACGCCCACCCAACAATCTAACATAAAAAAACATGTTGCACGCATGTGCAACCTTTAAGTGTAACGTTGTAATTGAAACCTTTAAAAAATAAGAAACACTGTATAATGCTTCCTATCTCATTTTCTCCCACGTAAAATTTATGTGTCTGTCTCTTTTTACTGTGGCTTTTTCGTTGCATCGACTTTCAAATGACAACGATTCTAAAGAAGTTTTCACTTCAAAAAAATATATATGAATGTTACTTCGTTTACCAAGACACGTTATACATCGTATGTTCCACAGATACTTTTTTCAGAATTATATATTTTTAATATACCTGAAATTGTACCCTAAAGTTGTTATAATAGCGTCTATTATACGTTCTAATGACTTCAGGGCGGTCCCCGGAGGCGCGTGCTGGACCTTCGCTACTCGCTGGTGCGGGCGCGCGCGCTGAACGCCCGCCCGCGCGCGCGCCCCGCCGCCTGCACGCCTGACCCCACTGACTACAGTCTGTGGTACGCTCACTTATATTTACTACTAGCTGTTGCCCGCTGCTTCGCCCGCGTTAACTTAGATTTACAGCCGTATACGGATTGATGATGATTATTTTTATAGCCTAAGTTACTCCTTAAAACATCGGCTGTCTGGCAGTGAAAGTCCTGTCAAAATCAGCCCAGCCGTTTCCGAGATTAGCCGGAACAAACAGACAGACAGACAGACCGACAAAACTTGTAAAAATTGCTATTTTGGTATATGAATCGCGTATACATCCATATGCATTTAGTAAAAACCGGTTATTTTAATATTACAAACAGACACTCAAATTGTATTTATCTGTATAGACTCGGTCTGCTGTTTCTACCTAAAATAAAATAATATATAAAAATCATGATTATTATCAAATTAAAGCTTACATAATGTAAATCTAAGATATCGGTGGAAAAGCTGAGAATAACAGCTAGTCTTTATAACTAAAACTCGTCCGTGCTGCGCTTCAGCGTCCGCGACATTACCTATATTACAAAATATTACCTCTATAATATTAGTATAGATTTTATAATAATTAGTTGTTAGTAAAACATCTGATGTGTGGACAGTTTCCTGCTGGAGGCGTGGCTTGGCAGCCCGTCGGCGGGCGCGGTGACGGGCGCGGCGCAGCAGCTGGAGGCACAGGGCAGCTGGCACCTCGCTGTGCAGGTGCTCGCCTACCACCCGGACGATGTCGCGTGAGTACCGTACACCTCATTAAACCATACGGCAGGGCACCGACAAAGTGGACCGACTATTAAAATCTATCACATAAGAACCTCTACATGTGTGCTCAAAAAAGGCAGCGGCGAGAGAAGAAAGGCGTCGTATTGTGAGGTGGGTCACCAACATCGATGCTGCTGAAGTGCGCTTGAGAGCTCTGTCAAGAGTGTAGTGACGAAGAAGAAGAAAGTAGTATAAAGTTGCTTATTATTGTAAGATGGGATTATAAGACGCGTAGACATCTCGAAAGTAGTCCACAGCACGCATATTTATAAAACCGAGATATAAAACGACACTGACTTCAGTCAGATCAAGTAAAACATGCTATGATGTTAATCGTATGGGACCTATAATAATCTTCCAAGTTCAAACTTTAAATTATCGAAAAAACAATATTCCTTTAATATTTCACCTCTTTTGACACCCACATAATAACCCCCCGATTCTCCCAACAGACGGGGTCACCTAATCCGTGAGGTCCTGAACCGTCACGCGCCAGCGCGCGCCGACACGCCCGACCTGAAGGGCCGCTTGGACCTCATCAGGTCTCTGCGGGTCCCGGAGACGTGGCTGCTGCTCGCGCAGGCCTACCGGGCCAAGTACGAAGTGGGTATACATTGATTATATATTTTTCAGTAGAATAACAGGATTCTGGTACTGTATTGCCTCTTCCAATGGAGGCGACGACCTTCTTTCTTACCGTGAACAACGCCGCCTAGACTTTATACCGGGTGTATTTTAAACGCTTGCAAAAACGAAGACGTATGATAGTGTTGGCATAGCCTGACATGATACAAGTGAAAAAAACGCTTTGCAAAATACATAAGTCCTAAAATTTTCTTAAAAAAATGTTTCTGAGATAAATGGTTATTTGAATTATATAGTATATAAATAGTATATTATTAGGGTTAAATCTTTGCAAGCGTTGAAAATACACGGTATAATCTTTACATGTTCTGAAGATATGGCTCCTCGTTAACGGATAGTATACTGATCCTATATTCAACAATGAGTAATGAGAAATTAGAGAAGAGATAGGGACTTATTAACGTATTGTACTACCTCCCCCGGTGCAGGTGACGACCGTGTTTCATTTTTCATCGAATTCTCATCGGTAGTGAAATCTTTAAAGCTCCTCTAATCAGTAATTAATAGATATATATATATATATAATAATAAATAATAAAACTAAACTTATTTGCATAGGTAATTAATAGTTTTAAATCGAATTTTAATAAAAACGTTAAATAGTCGTAAATTATTTAAAAAAAATTAAGTCATAACTCGTTTTTAAAACCATACAATAATATTCTTTTATTTAATTGTTGCCGCAAAGGCCCTGGAGCCACGATAAAATTATTAAAGAAAATAAGGACGCCGGCCGCCATCTTGCCGTTGTTAGTGTGCTCCGTCGTGAGGACCTGAAGAACACGCATCCGATGCGCACTCGGACAGAAATGCAGAGATGAGCGGAATTGAAGGGCTAGATTCTGATTGATTGTTTTTCACTTAATCTCTGTAAATAAATTTCATTATAAGAAAAATTTTTTGCCTACCCTACCTAACTGGTTTGAATTGACAGTTGTGACGTCACAATATGGCGCTGGCTGGCATATTCTCATTTGAAACGCATAGTACAGAAGAGTTTTATTTTTAAAGTTTACAATGTACACGATATAACTGTTGATGTATGTTCGGCAGCACCAGCCGGCGCTGGAGGTGCGGCACCTGGCGGGCGCGGGCCGCTGGAACGACGCGCACCGCGTGCTCGTCACCGACCTGCTGCCCGATGCCGTGCTCGCGGGTGAGCGCCCACCACCACTTATAATATAATAGTCACTAGTATTTACTTTACACCCGCGGCTTCGCACACCCCAAAAGTGATTAAAATAGCTTATAAATGTGTTTTGAATTGTGTATGAAAAGAAATTCCGACAAATTTTTTCTGCGACGTTGCGCCGGTTCTGCGCTCTGATTGGCCGACTGATGGCTATAGATGATTGGCCGATGGGATGTACATACAGATCACTGGTTGGTTAAATTCTATTACATTAATGACGAATCACTGATCAGTTTCGGAATTTTATGACTCACATGACTACTCTATCCGGTTATATGCTCGATGGGCCTAGCACAATAGGGCTAGCTACGAATGAACTCGTTCATAGGTGACGTAACGTCACCTATGAACCTTCTCCCAGATTTCCTATCTCTACTAACATTACAACTATGCCATTAAAGTCTCCATCAACATACTCCAGATAACCTCCAAAGCCTGAAGGGCATCCTGGAGCAGCTGCACGCGGCGGCGCAGCGGCACGAGGTGAGCGGCTGGGACTGCGGCGGGCAGGCGCTCTACCACTACCTGCGGGTCTGCGACGAGGTATCACTCGATTTACTCTTAAAAAAAACAACCGACAGTTATTGCAATGAAATTAATTATTGCTGATTTTTTCGGCTTACTCCTACTGTAAAGTATCCGATGCGTCAGAAATGTACATGTTATTAAACCGCGATATAATGTGTAAAACGTTGTTTGATAGTGAGAAATGAAATTCGCTTGAAAACATTTGAAAATAGTATCCGAAAGAGTTGATTAAATTCACAACATTTTATAAGAGGTAGTGCCATGCTCTAATCCACAACAACTCGATTTTTATGGCATTTCCTGCCTCGCACGAAAAATATATGGAACCACCTACGGTATTACTGAATCCAAACCGACCTTCAAGAAAAGAGCATACTCATATTTAAGAGGCCGACGACACACCCACTAATCCTCTGGTTTAGCGGGTGTGAAAAGTGACACCCACAGTGTCGCTTTTCACTTACCATCAGGTGAAAAGACTGTCCGGAATAATTGAATACAGTGACTATATTTATGCTCTGTAATTGGGAAAACACTATGTTTGTGCAGCTTTATAATATCTTGTTTTCTATCTTAGGTAATTTAAAAAAGCTGCTCTTTAACGGTCACGTGTGTTTCAGATCCGCGAGCTGGTGTCGGCGGCGGAGGGGTCTGCGCGGGGCGAGGCGCCCGTGGTGCACGAGCGGCTGGAGGCGCTGCGCCCCGAGCTGTCGGCCGCCTGCCACGCCCTGCGTCGGCTTAGGGTCCAGTGAGTACCGACTACTGTCCACACCACTCGGTAACAAGTAACAATATGAAATAATAAGAGACGGTAAAGTAAGGACGCGGAACACGAAGAATTTCGTACAATGACCTTTTAGCTTACTGCCAGAGATTCTAAACATTTTTATACAAAGTATTTTATATTATTTAAAAAAATAGGTATATAAAATAGTTTAGGATTTGGGATGTCTTTGAACTTGTTTTTTTGCACACTATAAATCTACGCTGTCTGTCCGTGGATCATATATCATATAATATTTTTTGACTAGTCATAGAAAATTAACTATATATTATATAACTATACGATTACGATATGCCTAAAATATCAAAAGATTTATCCTTAATTTCCTGTTTTGAATTTTATTTATCAGAAGCCATGTTTCCTTTACGTACTTACATACGTTAATTAGTTAGTTATAGTTAGTTGTTTAATTTCAATTCATTCAAGGCAATTCAAGTTTAAAAAAGGATTACTATATGAAAATAAACCAACTAATACTTGCACAACTACTAGTCTTTATGGCTATGATCAAAAGGTATACAATCTCTGAATACGGCGGTCACTGCACCTGTGTGCGCGCAACGGCAATATGATTATGCGCGTGCGACAAAGACATAATATGAAGGGTCGGTGTACGAAATTCTTCGTGTTTCGCGACCGTACTATTATAGCACTTCACATGGATACAGTATCTGCAATTTATCTTGGCCGGTCTGAAGTTAGCCAAGATTGACACAGTGTGATTTTTCTATGGTTGACACTAGACACGAATACTGTAATAATAATAAACCTATTATAAATATATACAAGGAGGCTCACAACATAGATCGATTTTACTTAGCTTCTGATTTATGTAATTTTTAAAACCATTGATCTTTTTGTATCTCTTGTATAATACCTCTTACCTATAAGTAAACGGGTCATCATTTATATTTTCTATAGCTAGCATATATGTATAAGATCAGGCGTTATTGTCTTCTAGAAGCATAAAAAAGATAAAACAGAAAAGTTTTACATAAATATCGCAATGAAATAATTACTAACCTAAAACAGAGAATCGACAATAAAATGTTCATGCTTCACTTTTACTTTAAAACTTGAACCGTCTCTTTTCATTCTCAACACTGGTGGCTCCCTGAACTCATATACACTCAAACATTAATGTCAGTGTCAACATCAACACAAAGCTTACATATGTATAATGTTTTAGTGAATATATGAATGTAAATAAACCGCGGCATGTATAGGGGCGCGCGAGGGGCGGCGGCGCGCGCGGAGATGGGCGCGCGGCTAGTGCAGCTGGCGCTGGCGGGCGGCGAGAGCGCGCGCGCGCTGCCCGCGCTGCTGCAGACGCTGCGGCTGCCTGCGGACTGTGTCGCGTGCGCCGCGCACCAGGTACATACTTCCTTTTACAAATGGGGCTAGGTACAGTCAGCGTAAGATTGATCTTAACATTCCAACTGCTAAAAAGATGTGATGGACACAAATTCTATAATATCTAAGCATTAAGAGTTGACATAATATGTTGACAACAATATTTTTTGACTGGCCTGTTGGTCTAGTGGTTAGTGGACCCTAACTGCTAAACCAGAAGGTTGTGGGTTCGATTCCCACCCAGGACAAATGTTTGTGTGATGAGCATGATCATTTGTTCTGTGTTTGGGTGTAATTTATCTATAATATGTATGTATTTAGAAATATATAAGTATATATCAGTTGTCTGGTTACCATAAGAACAGGCTCTGCCTAGTTTGGGATCAGATGGCCGTGTATGAGTTGTCCCAACATAATATATTATTATATTGTTGTTAGCATCCAAAGCGGTCAAAATATCTTAGCATATTTAGATAGATATAAAAAATATCAAATAAATATGTAAAATGTAATGTGTAATTTCAGATAACAACAGACCTAGCGGAGCAGGCTTCAGAGCTGTGCGCAGAATCCACACCCTCATCACCAATATCCCACATAGCTATGGACAGCTAGGGTCTACCAAATATAAGTACAACTTGAACACACAACCATACCATCATGGGGAAGTTTTAAATATTACTCGACATGTAAAAATAAATATTGTGGTCTGGAACGATCAACCCTAACGATAAATGTATATATTTCATTATAACTAAATAGGAGTGAAAGCTTAGGTTATACATCCATATATACAATTTAAAGCCTGACCAGAAATATATGAACCCTGCGTGATGTGCGCCACTGTATCTCTTTACGTTAACACAGAATCATACATACAGAAATTAGTTCCAAAATTTTCCGCAATATGGCGAGGGTTTTTATTTTTCTGGTCCCGCTTTAAATGTGCATATTTAACACATAGAAAAAAGTTAAAAAGGATACTTAAACCTAAACTGTACCTACTAATGTTCTGTTAACGTTACAGCCAATTTAAATGTTTATGTCCGGAAAAAAAATGTGGTTTAATACATAAAAAAGGTTAATTGATTATGATGTTATTTTTGTATAAAATTTCAAGATTTTTTTTGTAATCTGTTTTTAGTATCTGTGAATCCGATTCCTATACAATGTTCATCAAATAACAAATTCAATATTTTTTACTGATGATAGAACTAACATGTTCTAGTAATAAGTCTCAATGTATCTCAAGATTCCTATGTTATGCAGTGGAATAAATCTTAGTCAATCACTATGTTCTTATTTTAAATTATAATCTCTACTTCCTTTTTTTGTATGCCAGTTATATTTTATAAATAGGTATGTATGTCTTATTTCAGGAACATAATATACTATATTAAATAGTTTTAATAATTAAATGAACCATGTTAATTTAAAATCTTATATTATGCTTATTATATATACATTAAGAAAGGAATCAATCTGTAACCTATTTCTTTATATCTGTAATTATAATCGATTTATAAGAACGTAAAGTAAACTTACTGAAGGTTACTCAAAATGATATAGATGAATGTTTCCAAAGTTGTATAGATAGGTTTAATTGATAATGTAAGGCAGGGTTTCTTAAACTGGGGTCGGTGAAAGGGTATTGGGCGTGACATGCGAGTAAAATATTGTACTTATTCCCAATAAAGGTATCTGTTGAGGGATTAATTGCTACAACTTTTTGGTTACTTGGGACAGTAGGGGATTTACCAAAAAAAGCCAGCATAATCTTTACAGTATACACCTTTTGAATAAATCTCCTACTGCCACAAAACTTCCTAAATTGTAGAGTATAAAAAAGTTAGCAAGCAGGGGTCCATCAGATATGTTCAATTTTAAAACTGGTCCATCACTAAAAAAGTTTAAGAAACCCTGATGTAAGGGAATGCTCACATGTGATGTAAAAATATTTTTAAGTTGAATTCCATATTTTATGTAATAATAAATGTGTATGCTCCAAATTGTTTTGTTAGTAAGGTTATGTAAGTAAAGTTTGTATTGTTTAATTTATAAGTTGTGTTATTTGAAGCATGAATAAATAATATTACATTTAATTTAGTCTGATTTCTAAAAATGTATTCCAAAACTTTATACAAATAAACAAGAGTTTTCTCTGAGACTTAATTACAGTCGCAGCATTGAAGTTTGCGGTTTATACAAAAATCAATCTCTGTGGTTTGTTAGATAGTTGTAATTCATCATTAAGGTTCAACTAGTCGACGGCGCGAACTCTAACAAAATGATTGCTATCTCACCTGACATAAGGCGCGAACATGCGTGCTAGAATGAAATGTACAATGATTCATTCCGAAAATGTCCTTTTAGTAAAACAGTTATTATAGAAAAATTAATTAGTGTATCTTTTCAAAATAAATTTATTTTATCTTTTGAATAACTAAACTATATCTGTACGGGCTTTATTTTTGAGCTTTCCTGCTCGGTATTCTATTTATTTACGCCCAAAGTTGGGCTAAAATCAGTGTTAAAATACGAAAGTTTAGAAGCTTGTATTTTTTAAATGTATATATTTTTTACGATTTTGGGTACACACACACACATAGATAACGACGAGACCAATTTATATTATACTTAGTTTTTCATGGTCAATGTCAAACATTGTAGTAATTACTGTTCTGAGTTTGTATGAAAAGATGAGCGACTTGTGTAACCTTAAGTGACCTTATAATAAAAATTGTAGTTACAGTAAATATCAATTATGTAACGTAGTAATTTGGCCATTATCATTTTCGGAGAAAATACGAAAATAAAACCATTAGAGGGTTTGTTCGCGACATCGCTCACAGGACCTCCCCCCGCACGGGCCACCCCGCCGCGCTGGCCTTCACATCGCATCTAGCCGCACTAGGCTCAACATCATTTTCTATAATTTAATACAAACATGTTAAATTCTACTTAAATACAGTCCATTACGAAAATCATCTTTTATTTACTTCAACAGGGTTTATAAACAAAATGGCAACAATTTAATGTCAATACAATATATTTTGTTGTTTGCTATAAAAAGAAAACAATTATTTAATAACATTACAAAGATTTTGCTCATTGCTCACGAAACTATCAACTTTCTATGTTGACGATTTTACTCAGTTACCCTTAAAGGGTAATATTTTTGAGTACATAATGTATTAGGCCGTGCGCTGCGTCAAGCGGATGCACGCCGCTAATTCAATATTCATTGCTAATACTACACCAGAACACATAGGGAATATTGGCTATACTTTACCCCATACTTCCACGGGAATGGGAAGTACGCGGGCAAAACCGCGGGACGTTGCTAGTATGTATATTAATAAATGATGTTTCTATCTAGCTGGTATTGCATTTTTTTAAAGAATAAAATTAATCTGAATATTAGATTACATATGTGTATGCCTATTAAACATAATATCGTCCATTGGTATCGGACATAACGGCGAATTTGGGTTCTAATTTTATAATTTATTTAAATTTCTAATCTAATATAGGTAGTAGTGAATGAATCAATATTGACAGGTAATTTTGATGCCTATTAATTCAAAATTTATGGAAAGGAACCTTATGTTATGAATAAAATTAAATTGAAAAAATAAGATTAAAAATTATTACCCAGCTCACGGCATCCTTTAAGTTATACCCGTCTGGACAGGTACCGCCTTGTACTTGTAGCTATATACCTAAACCGCGGAGTGCGCCAGGCCTGGCGACGAGCTATTTGTTCGCCACCGAGTTCGGCGCAAATGCCCGCAACGGGGGCCCACGACTGATGCCCTCAACGAGCGTCCGCTGAACGCAGCACATGGCATTATTTTTGTGTTGGGTTGCATAGATAATAATTAATGAGATGTCTATTTGAAATCAGAGAGGAGCAATATTATACAATATCTTAAGTGACTGGTGACTTATGCTTCTGATTATGACATCTGTATAATTTTAGTCCACTGAACTGAAATTCTTATACATTCTAAATTCTAATTCCCATTATGATCAGACTAATACCCAAAACATTACAAGATCTAAATGAATTTAGTTTCATAATAATTTTTCTATAATTTTTCTTAGTTATAATATGATTGTCAATAAACACTTACATACATATATGTGTGCAACCAAAAAAAAAACACATCACATTTAAACATAGCATATCCATTCATTTTATATAAGGCATAAAAATAATTATAGAATGTAAGTATTATGTACATCTTAGCATTAGTTTTTTTAATAGCAATGACATTTATGATAACTAATTAAAAAAACTAATGTTGTATATTTACAACTCCTAAAACTAGTTTTAAGAAATATTTTGTCCATTTTTTCTTTTTGGTTTATAAGCACTTTTCATAGCTTTTTCTATGGCAGTTCGTATGTCTTTTATTTTTGGTTCATAATGTTTTTTAACTTTTACAATGTTCTCTACATTAGTATTTCCTAGTAAATGAGCCAATGGATTGACTGATACTAATTTTGTGCCATCGGGCAATGTGACATTCCGAGGGGGAGATTCTGTCATTTGTTTCTTAGGTGCTTCTACTGTTTTTAGGACATCTTTTATCTTGACTATTTTATAATATGGTGCTTGTGCTTGCAAATGTCCAATCCGTACATCCGCACAATTCCCTGGAAGGTTGGGGATTATTATATTATTTTGCATCTCTTTGTCATTATGCTCTCCCTCTTGTTCCACTTCATCTAGCATAACTTCCTCCGCAACTTCTGGTATTTCCTGTCTATCATCTACTATCATATCATCATTTTCATAATAATCAGTGTATGAGTGGTCAACATGGTTCACATTTGTTGTTAAAGTCAGTACTGGTTTGGTCGCAGCAGATACTGGTTTCTGAACAAGTTTTATGCTTGCTTTAACATTTGTATTATCTTCTTGTTTAAATTTAACTGGCATTTTTAATCTTCTCTTTAACACTACAGGTTCTAGATTAATTTTGGTTAGTTTAATTGTTTGAGGTTTATGAACTCCGAACACTTCCTTAAAAGTTATAGAATGAGTTATTTTTATTTCTTTCGATGTTTCATCTGGTGCAAAAGTTTCTATGAATTTCTTAGCAGACAATCCATTTTCTACTAATGTTATTTTAGCAGCTGTATTGCAACTTCCATTACTTTGCACCTTGTGTATACTTCTTCTAAAACCTTCAGATAAAGATTGACGATTTCTGGGTGACGGATTTGGATTCTTACGCCTTTCTAACAACTGTTTTAGAGTCTCTGTTAGCTTAGAACTTGTGTGTCTCTTCTTAATGTGTTTCTTAAGAGCATTTTGCGTTTTAAATTTCTTGTCGCATTTAATACATTTTTTCAATTTACACCCAGCATGCAAAGACATGTGGTGATGGTAATTTTGGTATGTATAACAGTTTTTATCACACTTTTTACAAATGAACTTCTTTTTTGGTTGCATTTTACTATACCTACGGACCACTCTTGGTTTTGATTTTTTTATAATAATTAAAGGTGTATCCGAATCATTTGAAGAGACTTCACTTTCATAGCTCTGTTCATCTAGTGAGATCACTTTCTTTCTGTTTACTGGCATGGGTTTTTTACGTTTTCTTGTTCTGATTTGTTTCGTCTTATCCACATCAGTTTCACATTCTGTTTCTGTAGCATTCATAAAATCGGAATTCACATTTGTCAAGTCAATTTCATGTGTTAATTCCTTTTCTTTTGGTATGTCATTTGTTGTTTCATCTATTACGGTATCATTTTGTAAGTCACGTGCTTCAGGCTCAACTAGACTATGGGGCTGGAATGGATTTTCTGATTTTTTGTCAGAAAAAAATACATGATAATTCTCATCAAATTCAACGAAACCAACAGTTTTGTGATCTAATTTAATGTGCAGTGTAAATGCTTTCCGGACACGAAATTTCTTATTACAAATCTTACAAGTATATGGCTTAAGGTCTTTGTGTCTTGAGAAATAATGCGAGAACAGTAATTTTGGATGATTAAAAAGGTGGTCACAGTCCACGCATTTATATTTATACAAATGGAAGCTGGGTTTATGTGTCCGATCAATATGTTTATCTAGAGCAACATTACCAACAAACTGTCTGTGACAAAACTTACATGTCAATAATGGAATGCTTTTTTTAACACCTTGCAATTGATCAGTGTAATTTAAGCAACGTTTCACATGTTTGTTAAATAATCTAACATTGAATTTCTTTTTACATGTATTACATTCCTTCAAATTCTTGTTTGAATCTTGGCATGAAACACCTTTAAGGTGTCTCGCCAGTTTATACTTATTTTTATATACATTACAACATTTGTCACATGTGTAGGGTCTTTTATTCTCAGTTCGTAAATGCTGAGAGTATATATCAATATCAGACGTGACCAGATCACAAATAACACAAGAATATAGAGTATGAGTGTATGGTACTGTGAAAAACTGTCTCACATTCATGTTTATGACTGATGATAGCTGTGAAAAGTATTCTTGTAACATGATTCCTTCACTCAAGACATAATCTTTATGATTCATGAATTCATGATTTTCTAATTCGTCTTTATTCAAAAAGGATTGTTCACACTGAGAACAGGATTTGAACTTGGATGTACCATGCTTTATTTCATGTTGCTTTAAATCTTCATTATTATAAAACACTCTCGTACAATGTCTACACCATTGTAAAGTTTTTAAATGGTAATCTCTTAAATGAATCACATATTCTTGAATGTCAGGAAATATGGTGTGACAAAGAGTACAAAACCGTTTTTTACTTGCTTCGTTAAGGTGAATTTGAGTGATATGGATGTTCAGGTCCTCGGTATCGAGAAATTCGGCATAACAAATAGCACAAGTCGTTTCAGAGTCCAGGTATACTACTCTATTTTCAATATCTTCATCCATTTTATACGCGTTTATTATAACAAATTACATAGGAAAAATAACATCATTAAAATAAACCTATCGCGTTCGCGGTTAGCGTCGTTAGTCGTAGAATATTATTTAGTTAAACTTGGGTTAAACGTTAAAATAGAAGTATATTTACGGTACAAACTCGTAACGTAAGCACAGAACGTGAGTAAATAAAATAAATCGCAACAAACAATTGAGTAATCAGTAAATCCAAAAGTAAGTGGTCAATCACGGTATGGAAACTAGGAACAAAATTTATTTTGTAATAAAAAGCGACATCTATGATCTAGCCATCGGTTATTTTACTAAATTGATTGTGTTGCTGTGTCAAAAATATTAGAAAGGAATATTTGATAATTTGGTAAAACTATTTATTCAAATAATTAAATATAGTTAATTTTTTAATTAAATAAAAAATCAACATTATTTTATTTATATTGTAACGAATTGTTAGTGCCGTTAATTCCTTTAACCTTTTGAACGCCATTGTCGACTATATTATGTGACAAAACGAAATCTGGCCCAGACCGCCAATGACACCAATATGTGACAAAATACACGTCGCATCATATCATTAAATAAACAATCTAACCATTACTTTTGAGTGTTTTTATTTATATAATTTAATAGTATAAGCTTCCGTCTATATTTGATAGCATGAAACTAATAAAAATATACCATTAATATTGAGAAATTCAATGTTCTAAGAGAAGATGTTAATGTATATTATATAATGAATGATAATAAAAAACCTAATTTAGATGCGATAATTGCTGCATTTACACATTCGCGCGAACCGCGAGGCGAATCACGAGGCGAACAACGAACTGACTGTTTAGTTGTTTACATATTATGCGTGTTCGTCATTCGCCTGCGGGTTCGTGAGTTAGTGACGCGTTTACACATTCGCGCGAACCACGAGGCGAATGACGTACACGCATGTGTAAACAGTCAGTTCGTTGTTCGCCTCGTGATTCGTGAGTTCGCGTCCGGAGCGGTTTTTTGGCCGCGATCAAAGGGCACGAATGGCGAACACGAACTAACTGTTTACACATTCGCCTGCCTTCAGTGAACAACTAGCACCCGACCCAACAGGACGTATAGACAAAATGGAATGGATGGAAGTTCAAGTTTAGTTTAACTAAATATCGTTTTATCAACAATCCATCAATCACTAACATACGTTTTTACGTATATTAAGACAATTTTTTTGAAATAATTTGATTAACAAAAATATATTTATGATGGTATATACCTCTTTTAGAGATCTACAAAAAGTTGAAAAATTATTATCATCAGTCCGTATAAGTCTGTAAATCGAAGTTAACAAGGGTACTTATAGTATTAAATAATATAAAAAGTATACTGTTATTATTACATAGTGTAAAACAAAGTCGCTTCCCGTCTGTCTGTCCCTATATAATATGCTTAGTTCTTTAAAAGATAGATAAAAATATAAAATAGATAGAGTGATTCAAGAGGAAGGTTTATAATAATATGTATATACATGCATAATATAGTAGATAAACACTGATAATTTTAGAGGTTTCTAATGTGATGTTGTAAATAAATACATTTTTTTGAGCTAACTAGTTGTATACATAATATAAATTCTGTAGTATTTTTTAGTATCAGCATTGCACCCGTGCAACACATCTGCATCTGTTTGTGCAGATGTGTATGGGCGTCAGTAGTCTAAAGCTTCGACTGCTTGTTTGCCCTCCTATGCTATAAAAAAATATATATAGAGACGCAGATACGGTGACAGTATAGTTTTATCCTGAAAACGCGAGTGAAACGGCGGTGACGGATAAAAGCATTCTCAAAGTAAAGTTTAGTCCCTACTAAGACTAATTCACGTAATTAAGACAATTAATAGTTAAATAACGCAGTCTACCATACCCTGAAAAGATATTTTAATTCTTCGCTTGATTTTCTTTTTTTAGAAATCTCTTTCACTTTTAAAATTATACGTTGACACGGAGCGACATTGACTATAGAAATAATCTTCAGTGACAAATCACTGACCGGTTTCGGAATTGTATGGTACACATTACTACTCTATCTGGATAAATGCTCGATGCCTATTGTATTCATTGGGTTAGTTATATATGGGATAATTTTATTTTTTCTAGTATTATCATACATACAATATCATATAATAATAATGAAAGTACAATAAACGACCATTTTTAATAATAAAATAATTTTCTCAGTCCGTACCTATACATCCGTAAATCTAAGTAAACGCGAGCGAAGCCACGGGCTTTGTCTGCTTAGAGTATAAAATAATATAATATAAAAAGTCTAGGCGTTCATTGAGGTTGGCCTATGTTTAGCTGTGGACGGATAGAGGCTGATGATGATGATTATGAATATAAAATATATATTATGAACTATTATATCTCAGATGAAGTAAAAAAAGGTAGATGACGCACGGCCTTTGCTAATACTGAAGCCACAAAACTAAGCTCCTTCATGTAAATACACGCGCTCACGCACACAGATACACCAAAACTAAGCTCATTTTTGTTAGTATCTTACGAGTCGTCGTGCAGTAAGTTTGCCAAAAAAATACCGTTCTGTGTAATTAAATGGTGTAAAAACAATACAAAAGTGACCAAAGAGTCTAAAGAAATATCGTTTCACACATAAATAAACACAAGACTATATTCTTTTAAGATATTTTAACACTATTTTGAGGTTAATCAACATAAATAATATTATTGCCCCGAAATGACGTATCGGAAGAGTGTTGCCAGAAGTTAGTATTTCTAATAGCCCAATAGTGGGTAAGTCAATTGCAGGCAAAGCCATAGCAAAATAATTAAGTACAGAGGTGACATAATTATTATTTTATTATTTGATCGCTAAATGACTGAATCGAAATGACCTCGTATAACCTATGTTGTATCTTTTTTGGGACTCACGTACCCACAGCAGGTATATGTATTTAATTATTTATAAATTCAAAGATTTACCATTTAATAAATTTAAAAAAATGTAACAGTGTGGCTTGCAGAGAAATGTTTTTATAATTTAAATGTTTTTTTTAATGGAAAACGACATATTATGTATTTAATTTAAATTGTGTATTGATAAAATGTGACTTTCTAATTACTATTATAATCAATTATTTTGAAACTGTTATTCTCTGACAATGATTTTAAGGACATGTTGTATTTATCAAGTTTATTTAATTGTAACTATTTATTCCTGTTAATTTATATTAATTGTTTATTTATGTAAAGTTTTATTTTCACACACCATGTTATGGTAGAATGTATAGAACTTGTTTATTTTTTTTTAAATATCACCTATGTATTTACTACATTCATGGGAATAAATAAATAAATAAAACAATTGTGTCAATAAGATATCTATTGAGACAGTTTATAAAGTGATCCTACACGCCTCCTACATATTCGTAATATTATTGTATTTTATAAAAATATTCACTGTCGCATTCACTTATTACCTATTTTTATTAATATACAATTTTAAGGGATATTTTAAAAAATGGCAACCCTTCATTCACTCACACATACTTAAAAAAGTGGCTTCACTTTCTTGTTCCAAGTGCGCTATCTACCTTTTTTTACTTCATCTGAGTATTATATACATGAATAAAGAATATACTCTTTGGTCTTTGAGAATGATTCAACTCGCGAATGTGTGAACAGTAGTTCCGAGTTCGCGACGGCATTCGCATACGAATGTTTCCGCGAACGTTTCCGCGAATGAGGAGGCGAATGGCGAACACGAATGTCTAAATGCGGTGTCAAAAATAAGACTATACCAAGTCAAAATATGTTGAATAATGTTGTACCATATCGTAATTTGTTATTATTTTAATTTTCTAATATCTGCTTTTACATTGATAAAGACTCTGTTAAATGCGGTGTAAAGATTACTATATTATTATTATATTGGGATGTAGTTGTTGATGGGTAAATAAAATATCCTGTTGTGAGTACGGTTTATTAGAAAATGGCAGACGAAAATAAAAACTCAGTTGTATATCGATTAAGTTTTCAACATCCCTATAATTCTATGAAGGTAATTTTACAGAAAAAGTGGCTTGGCGTCTGGGGTACGGCGAGACGTTTATACGCCGGCGTTCAAAAGGTTAATCATATAGTTTCATTTGCAATATGGTAGGATTTAGAATTTACGATATAGTAATACTGTGGTAATACTAGTAATGCAAAAATGCAAATCGCCGCTGTTGTTGCAATAATTCACAGCAATATGTTTGAATTTTTCAAAGTTCGAACTCGTGCGCATTTTGTTCTTGCAATTTCAAAATTCAAAGTTCTAGTGGTAGTTATGCACGAGATGCACGCGCACAAGACGAATGTAGATGCGCTCTGTGATATTTTTGTGTAAAAATGACCTCCTAAATAATTATCTCATACCTATTTTTTTCATTTCTTTAACGCCGGGAAATGCTCTGATTCATCCCGCGGGGGAGTGGGTCTCCCAACGCGGGTATGTGGGACTCGCTGCGCCCGACAGCTGGTAAGTGGACGCAGCTCTACCCACTAAAACCCGGCGGCAAATGGTGGCACCATTTGC
This sequence comes from Helleia helle, assembly GCA_963853865.1. Classification (NCBI taxonomy): domain Eukaryota; kingdom Metazoa; phylum Arthropoda; class Insecta; order Lepidoptera; family Lycaenidae; genus Helleia; species Helleia helle. The sequence continues at coordinate 5,411,225 of OY971434.1, forward strand.
CGCCTTTGGTGAGGTGCCCCGGATCTAGTAAACAAACAGGGCACCTGGACGGCTAGTCAGTCCCGCAAGGGACCGACGCCACCTCCACAGAAGGGTTGTCCAGCACCACAGAACAACCCCTCCCAATGTCGGGACAGTACAATGGGGTGAGGTTCCCATCCTCGTCCCTTGCCCCCTGCTCTTTTGTCCCCTTTTCTTATAAGAGGGGTACAAAGAGCCCCATCGGCCCAATTCGCTTCACCCAAGGTGCATCGGCTCACCCTAGGTTACTGAGCCCCACCACCACGACAAGGCTTGAACCTTGGTGGAGATCTCATACCTATCGAATTAATTAGTTAACATAAGGATAACATCATAAAACATAAAACACGGTAGGTAATGAGACATAATACACAAAAAATATCACAGGTAACTGGAAATAATAACAATATTTAATAGAAATAATAAACCTTAGATTAATAATAAACGTATATTTAGGCCATAAACATATAATATAAGTATATTCTAAGTCTATGATATAGGCTATATATACGTATATATAGCTAGGTATAGATTTTTAGTTCCATATCCAACAACTAGATGGCGCCACGTACGGCTTACATATACAAGGTTGATAAAAGCGAGAGGCATTAAATTAAACCACGTATACTATGTACCATTTTCAGGCTACACACCAAATCTTAGACCAATAGAATCAATAGTCTAGTCACAGGATATTTTTAAAGTTTTAAAGCCGCTCCGCTTTGTTGGACCCGGTGAGACCACGGCCTCCTTCTGCGAAACCGTCATTTCGCAGAAGGAGGCCGTGGAGTAGGACAGAGAGGATGACGCCACGTCCGTCCTGCTCCGTCGACGTAGGATGGGAATATGTAGGAGGCGCTATGCGCATCTTCTGCCTCCCGTCTAATGGGACTCGGGGTAAGGCTGGGGATCTGCCCAAGTAGAAAAGTTCCGGCGTCGGCGAGGGTGCTTCTGGTTGTCTAAGTTCCCCCATAATAGAAGGAAGCCCGATTAGCTCTTTTGAGGGAACCAGCCGGTCGCGGGGGGTAGTCCTGTGTTAGTCAGATCCGAGCCCTTCAAGCGGCTGTAGGCAACTCGCAGTGGTTTTAGTGCGGTATACCGGCGCCGGGGTGGAGCTCCGGGAGTCCCACATATCCCTGAGAATACCCCATTCCCGGGTGAATTTGCAAAGCATTTCCACTGCGAAAAAAAAAGGACTGTTTCGTGTGGGTGGAGTGGGGAATGATAGTTGGTTGATGGGAGACTATAGGGGCGAAGCCGCGCCCTTTGGGGTTTCCCACCGTTTTCCATACTTCAGACTTGGCTTCGGTCCTACCATAAACATATGTATATTCTAAGTCTATGGGTCCTACTAAATAAATACAGACTAGGCTAAATGGATTATACTCCTTTGCATTCTATTGGGATCATTAATATAAAAAAATAAAATAAAAAAAGATATGAATTAAACTCGTAGCCAGGCCATAAAATATTATATAAAAAAATGCATTAAACTCGCTGATCTTTGCATGTTCCAAAAGAAGAACAAAACAAACATAAATATCTGTTAATTTTTTATGAACGCTTTTGTCTATACTCTATAGTCTATAGATCTATCCTATCATGTCACCAAAAGACTGTCACCAAATGCCCGTACAAATATAATAGGCGGTTTTTGCTGCCATGCACAAATTCAAGATTTCCAGGTAATCAGATTTCCTTGCATATGTACCTATAACTTTTGTGATGTAAACAATGTATACCAGTGTATACGTATAATTGCACCATCATTATAACCTCACTTTTACGTACTTTATGAGCTTCGTAGGCATACAAAACATAGTAGCTTCACATTTATCTCTCCAATTTTAAACAAAGAAACTTATTTATATTTATTTAATTCAACTGTACTGTATGACCTATTAAAATGGACGATAACAATCAATACATCAGAATGTGTACTACGTATAATATTAAATTCGATTCTCGTACATACTAATATGCAATGTAACTGTAATATTTTATCTATGTATCGCACAGTCCTACGTCTTTGTTCCAATGCCGATTGAACACTACTTATCTCTAAAGAGTTAAGTCGATATTAGGTGAATATAATAAAAATCATTTTCTAACTTATTTATATTTTATATCTTATATCTGTATTTACCTACGTAAAATTAACAAATAAAATTAGTGATGTTAAAAATATACATGTGGGTACATTTAAAATTTATTTAAGCAATTTATAGTCTCTTAAAAATAGAATAAAAAAATATCTTCACCATAAAAATTGTAAGCCTTTGTTAAGAAAATTCTAGCAAACCCAAGATGTCAAATATTGCCATTAAAAATGTGATGGAAGTGAATTTAGTTAAAGAGAGTAAATAAGAAATGGTTAAACAATTTGTAGTACAAAATTGTCAACAAACCATGTTGATAATACTACACCATATTACATTAATAATAATAATATCTATGGACACTTTTACACCATGTCAATCTGGTCCCATGGTAAGTTCTCAAAAGAACTTGTGTTACGGGTGCCAGACAACAGAAATATATTTAATACTTGTATACTATACATGAATTTAATATTTTTATTATATAATAAACATATTTAATACACTTGCATGACCCAGGAACACAGAAAACTTTTTGTTCCCTTGGATTCGAACCTGTTACCTCCGGCTTGAGTGCCAACACGCTAACCATTGAGCCACAGAGCCACATTATTATTAGGAAAGAAAATAATATACAAATAAGCTAAGCACACAGCAATAAAGGTTTACTTGTATTGTAACTGTTACGACAACACACATGTGGACTCGAGATCAACAGTTTACAGTAATAAAAGTCAATACTTTAATTTTTAGTTTCTTATCTCTGTTAAGAGTGGTAACATACACTCTATTTTTGACTACCTTTTGAGATTGTTAGTGCAAATATAATGAAATAATCATAAAATATGTAAAAACCAACAAGGGACTTGAACATTTTTCTTATGAAATTATTATTTGTAGTCTACTTCTAACAAAGATAAAATTTATTTTTTGTTCTTTGTATTGTTGCAAAACAAGAGCAAACAAAGATACTTTATTAACATACTTTATGTCAGATAGGATCAGATATTGATTAAAAAGATGGAAGATGTTCGCGCTGACACCCATCTGACTTGTGAGTCACAAAAAACCAACAACAAACGATCTTCTTATATAAATAGACCAAAACCTTTTTTTAATAATATCCAAATTTGATAGTCTTACGTCGTGTCTAGGAGCGTCTAGCTCAGAATAAACCAAATTAATAATATGGTCATTAATCCTATTCTTACCTTAGATTTCAGGCAATCATGAATTTCAGCTCGACCATATTCATGCACCATATATTTTTTGATGAAAAATTAGCAGTAATTCTCACCATAAAACAGTTTCAAACTGGATTGCCATATTTTTCATTTGTATTTCGTGGAGCTCAATACTTCGGCATTAACAACAATCGCCTTATATTGGAGCGGGAAATGCTCTGAGGCAACCCGCCTGGGGAGTGGGTCTCCCCAGCCGGGTATGTGGCACTCGCTGCGCCCAAAAGATGGTAAGTGGACGCAGCTCTACCCATCAAAACCCGGCGAGTGCCACCAGTGTCGCCTTTGGTGAGGTGCCCTGGATCTGTTACACTAACAGGGTACCTCGAAGGCTAGTCATTCCCGCAAGGGATCAAGGCCACCTCCTCCCAACGTCGGGACAGTACAAGGGACTGAGATTCCCATCCTCGCCCCTTGCCCCCAGCTGTTTTCCCCCTCGACTCAATTAGCTTCGCCCAAGGTGCTAGGCTCACCCTAGGCTACTAGCCCCACCGCCATGTCAAGGTCTGAACCATGGTAGGTTATACTGGAGTCTGGACTCATCTATCTTGTGAACAAATGTCATGATATTATTATTTGTTACTTATTTTTAGTCTAAATCTAGAAGAATGTTTTATAAAATACATTTATAATAAAGGCTTATGCTTAAAAAATATATTTCCAGTCATATGTAACTAATTGCAAGGTGACTCGTGCATTGTTAAGAAACAAATATAAGGACTGCTTCAACTATCAACATATTTAATTACAGTTATGACATACATAGTATAAAGAACTTAAATACATTGAACAGTTTCAAAGAATATTAATATTTTTTGTTTGTGTTTTGAATTAAATTATTCAAAGTAAGTAGTGTAACATAAAACTGGAATAGAGTGGTAATGTTATGTGCTTTGTATGAAAACGAATTCCGGCAAATGTGAGTTGCGCTGCGCCGGTTCTGCGCTGTGATTGGCTGACTGATGGCCATTGATGGATGATTGGTCGATAGGACGTACATACAGATCACTTAATGGTTGAACTGCTATTACGTCAGTGACAAATCACTGACCAGTTTCGGAATTTTATGGCTCACCTACTCTATTCTGTTATAATATGCTCGTTGTAGTGTAGTAAGTCATATCTCAAATTTCCATCTTCTACTCGTAAAAGTCGAGCAATGAATTGTTTTTTTTATTCCTACCCTAACTAATAATAATTATGGTGACAAATAAAATCTTATCAGTTTTACAATATTACAGACATGTCACGTGTTTATATTTAATACAATCAATATTTTAGGGGTACATATTCCATAAATGAACGGAAAAAAGACAGTTTATATATGTATTCATGTATCATGTAACACAATTATTTACGGGTCTAGGTTAAAGGTGTGGTTGATAAATAGTCAACGTGTCAATCTTCAATAAAGACATGGAGATGCTCTGTTTTTTTTTTAATTTGGTCCTCTAGGTGGCGATGATCACTTACCATTTCGTCTTCGCTCGTTTGTCACCTAATATTATTAAAAAAAAAAACTGAGGTCCCTTCCGCTATTATTTTAGTCACTTCATACCTACTACCTGTATTTCTGTATTGAAGGTAAAGCGATAACACGGCGGTGTATACAAACATCTCAGTTCGAGAGCAAAACCAGTTTTGACGTAAACTAAAATAAACCGTCGTAAATTAAGATGCTTGTACGGAATTCGTCGAACAACGATGCGATTTAATGTAACTTTGCATTTGTATGTAAATATCCATACTAGTATTATAAATAACCTTAGTTGTCTGTTAACCTCACGCTTTAACCGCTAACCTATATTTTAAACGACTTACTGATAATGTTTATTTATTCCTGTCCTTGTAAAGCGCTCACAGACTCAACCGCGCTGAATATTTACAAACCAAAAATTACAATCACAGTGTCTTAATGAGACTTTTTTCTGTTTCAGATCTTGAAATGCGGTGATAGTCTTCAGATCAAAACTTCAAAACAAAAATTTACCAAACCTTCTCCAGGCATTCTAAACGCACATTTCTAAAAGTACGGGCATCCATTCCTTTACGTCAAAGCTTTGTAGCTCGACGTTGACTTATTATTCTTGGCTTTAAATCCGAGATAGGTCTTTGCAATCACTGTATAGATAATTTTAAATAAAATAAAAATGACTGAACAAGATATAAGTGACTTATGCAAGAGAGCATCCGAACTTTCAGTCCTTTCCTTTAGGAAATTAGACGATGTTAAGAAATTGGCAAAGCATTTCCGAAACCTCATTAACAATCCCTCTATCCAAGATCAAACCACCATCCTGAAATACCTAAGGAATTTGGATGAAACAAACAGAAACATTTACGTTCAAAAACGCGAAGGCGTCGAGGTTGAATATATTTTTACAACTGAAAAGAAAAGTGGTCTGCAACGGCAACGCTTCAATAGTCTTCCAATAAGTGAGGTGCCAGATTTGATCAAATCGGAATTTCTTACCGTTGAAAACGCGAAACAAGTGCACATATGCACCGACTGCAACGTAGAAATAGAGTTGAACGATGAAGTACCTCTTATGGAGTCACTTCAGAAACATTTTAATTTAGACGTGCATTTGCCAAAATTGAAACGTGAAAGCATCGATGTGGCTGAGCCTATAGTTTTACCAAAAATGTCCAGGCGCCTTTCCGCAGCTGTGGCGAGCGGAGAAAACACGGGACAATACGATCAGCAGGGCTTCGAACAAATCATACAAATCATCAAGAACATCGAGAAGTTAGATAAGAAATTCTTAAGTAAACTAGAGGCGTCCCTGATCAGGAATTTGCCAGACAATTCCGAAGTCAGCATCGATGCAGCTATAAAATACTACCAAACATCGTATGAACAGCTTTGCCATGAAATATCGTCTATAGATTTTTCTACACAGACAAGTTCGGTTGCGCCTATTATAATGAGTATTAAGGATAACGTGAATCAGAATTTCGCTGGGGATGCTAATAAGAATTTTGAAAACGAGGACAATGATCTGACACCTGAAAAACCAGTGAAGAATCAAGTAAAGAAATATAGATATTATGGACCTATTGAGAGTATTATTTTGAATTTTCTTGGAAATCATAAACTATTATCATTAGTTGACGATCGCACAGGAAAACTGGCATTCTTTTGTATGGTTTGTGAATATTATACGTTGAGATTTCGCTACGACAGCGTCCTAAATCATGTTTTTAGTGAGAGTCACATACATAATCTTTCGTGCGTCTTGCAGGCCGATAAGCATATTCCATTTGCAGGTAACGAATGTTCTGTTGAGAGAATCAAGGAAATGAATGATAATTTCCTCATTATCAACAATGGGATCAACCCTGATAATGGAAACAGTTGCGGCGTTTGCAAGACGCAGATAGATTCAAAAGAGGTGCTAGTTATGCATATCCTAGATGAAAACCATCTTGGACGCCTATCCGATAGAATATATCGGAAAATGAAGATGAATAATCCAGATGGTCAAGTTCCAGAGGAATGGGGACCAAGGACTCTGGACTGGACGAAATATTTAGGAAGCGTTGGCAAACCCGCCAACAACAGGGATCATGTTATCATCGAAAACTTTATCAAATCGTCCGGGAAAATTGCGAACTATTGTTCATGTTGTGACATGACTCTTAAAGGTCCAAGACAAGTGCTCTTTAATCATATTCGTCAAAAGAAGCATTTAAGGAATGCAGCACCGCACAAGCTTTCGCTACTGTACAAAAACTATTGTCGTCCCGCTGAATATTATGCCAGTTTCGGAAACTATTATATTTGTACCTTGTGCCCAACGTGCATTGCTCTGCCGTCTTTCGGTGCAATCATCGAGCATTTTGAAAGCGATATACATATTGAGACCATATCCAAACTGATTAGATCCGCTTTGTACCCTGAGGCCGATCAGAAACTTCTGAATTTGAACAAAATTGCAACAGCCAATGAAGTAAAGTGTGAACTATGTGATGTGCCTTTCAAGACTGTCAACGAAGCTATTTCTCATATATTATCGGATGCTAAACACCAAAATGCTATCGCTGAGATGAGAACCAGAGAGAACAAGGGCGACGTTATTAGTATATACATGCACGGCAACTACATATTACACAGCGAAGGAGCTACATTCACTTGTGTGACTTGCAAGGGTGCTTTTAATTCTATTCGATCGTTGTTAATGCACTTGATGTTTTCGGAGCATTTCTCCACGAAACCAATATCAGAAGATGTTTTTAGATTCTATCTTGAGTTGAAGCATAATATACATATGTTGTCCCGTAATAAATATGTTTATTACGATTTCGGGAAGCTGAAGTGTGGTGTTTGTGACATGGATGTGGACGAAGGGGAAAACGCTAAACGTCATGTGATTTCCCCAAGTCATAGAGCAAATATGGGGGCCAGTTATGTTATTAATTTAGACGCATCCGCTATCGAATGAGGTGGGATATGTATTTATTACTTACATTACTTAAATAATCATGTTTTTTTTCGGATGGATCTATGCTAACGGCCCGAAGGCCCTAATGCTACATCGGATTAGTGTGAGCCCATTCGGCTCACTTTTGGTTTATAAAAGTGGGGGGTTGCCCCCCGCCAACCGTGCAGTCTGCGACCAAACGACCTCCTGGCGTCGGTTGTGAATAATCATGTATCTCGTATTACCAGTATAGAAATATCACGAAACTTGCTGGAAAAGGAAATTCATCCGTGGCTAGTCCAGACAAGTCTTACCTAATCTACCTTATTAAGTTGCCTATTCTGAGACGTAATAATTCTCGGTGCCAGTAAACACACTGTCTGTATTTCCTAAATACAGCAAAATAGAAGAAATAAGCACAATGGTGATATTCGTGCAAACTCCTACCGGTTATGAGTAAAAGGTGATAATTTTACTCTGGATGATTCTCTTGTGTTGATGATCTCAATATAAATAATAAATTGTATGATTTCTTTAATTTCAGGGTAATGTCAGCACCACCACGTCTTTTCCAGCCGCTGTTGACGTTCTGTTCCAATATTATAGGGGGTGGTGTTATACAATGAATGAAATTTTAATAAAATGAAGTAATTTTATAATTTTAATAATCTTTTATTTGTATTTTACCTTCAAGGTGGCAATTTGACTTGGACGGATTGAAGTTAGCTAAGAGTGACTTTGCAAAGTGAATTTTATGTGCAAAATTCTTATGCTTAAACTTTAAAACTAACTTTGATCTACCATGTTGAATTGTTTGTACTATTATTTATCAATCCGTATCGACCGAGGTAATGAGGTTCTCCAGATTTAGCCATCTAAATCTCGAGAACCTTATTACCTCGTACCACCCCATGGTGACGATCTATGTGCAGTGCTTATCGAAGTTAAATACGACTGGCCATCTATGCGTCCATTGAAAGAGGCCTGTGTCTAGCATTTGATGAAAACAGTCATGAAGTAATGAACTGCCGTGGAGTAATCTGGCCTTCGCCGGGAACAGCCTGTCGATAAGGTGCTCCTGTCGCCTGCAGATCCGGGACCCTCAAAAAGCGACTTAATGCGCTCGCAGGTGGTTTATTGGGGTTGCATTCCCAAGTGCGAGTCCACACATAGGTCCAAGAGTCTTACCAAAGGTAAACCTGGATCATACGAATGAATTAACCTGCGTCACCAAAAAAGGGGACCAAACTAAAAAATATATGAAAACGTGTTGTCAATGCCTCTCAAGTTGCAGGGACTGACATAAAATTGCTTTTTTTTATGGACTAAGCTAATGGCACATTGGCCTTAATGTTACATCCATAGTTACATCGGTTTAGTGGTGAGCCAGCTGGCTCACCTATTGCTTTTTATATGAGAGGGATTGCCCCCCACCAACCGTGGAGTCTGACCGCACAGCCACCTGGCGTCGGGTTTGTTTCTGTGGCGGGTCTGCCGCGTCACCGTTGGGTGGAACGTGGTACTCCAGGCGGACTACCCCTATCGGGTGGACTCATTGAGGTGAGGAGCCAGATGGCGCCAGTGATACTGAGGGCACTCCGCCTGCGGGAGCAGTAAAAATGGTGGAAATTGGAATACGCCAACTGGACTGGACTAAACAAATATCATAATATGTACTTAACCAATATTTAATTTGTCGTGGAGGTGGTGGCGTAACTATAGGGTGGCAAATTGCAACGGGCTCCGGCCAAAGAGGCTGCGAGCTAAATCCGCCACTGAACGTACTCCCTCATTCTAAAAAGAAGGCAATGAAATACCTACTCCAAGTCCATTTAAAAAATTTGCCACGCTCTCAGGTGACATAGTAACGCCGCTGAGTGGAGAATAATTATAGTACCTACCTATTATAGTACCTATACCTATATGAGGATTTAGTTTTTATTTGTAGTAATAAGTTGATAGTAGCTAGTTTAATCTTTAAATCCCTTAATATTATGTATTATATTATACTTATAAGATTTAGTATGAACACAAGAAATATAACTTGTTGCTTGTCTGTTTATGAAAATAGATACCTAATTAGGTAGTTAATTTTAATTAACGATACATTTTTTTATTTTTACATATTAGGACGGCACCAAAATATTCTCTCTAGTCAGAACGTTTTTGGACATAGAAGTTTCTCGATGTGGCTAGGATAACTAATTAATTAGGGAATATAAGTCTTGATTCAATATAACTTCGTGTACCTATGTACTGATGAAAGGTACGACTTAAAAATGTAGAGCTTAGAGAAGCAAATAAAATCGATAAGATTTACAAATTACAGCGTCTGCATCTCGTGGTGCTTAAGTGTTGGAAGTTTAATTTATTTGTTCCCATTTCAACCGAATAAACCGAGTCTTTTTATAGAAGAATTTAATATTTATTGATTTGTCGCTTGGCGATTTTTTTCTCTGGATAAAACTGACCGATATTTTATTGCAAATTCAGAATGTTTGTATAATTTTAAAGTAGATTTTGTTGATATAAGGAGAAATCATAAAAAAATATTCATATTTCATTTTAGTTTATTAATTGGCGAAAAGCCGTAGCTATTCGAGTCTATATTATGCATGATATACTTAGTAATTTATAGTTTCATAAAATGTCGCTAGATGTCACTTTTCAGAATTACATCGCGCTATCGCTTGCATCTCTTCATTCGTATGAATGCCAGAAACATTTCTAAGCCGTTACAAACAAACAGACAGAGTCTTTTTAACTAGCTTTGCCCGCGGCTTTTAGCCGTTTGATTTTTTAGACGATTTGCCAAACAACATCGGCAAATTGTTAAAATTGAAAAAAAATTTATAAATATCTGGATATTGGTAAATACTAAATGATATAAATCAAATTTATCATAATTCTATAAGGAATATGTACAATTTCTTGTATAATGTATACTGTACATACTGTGAGTGTGGATTATGGATTATAACCATTTACAAAATTACAATGCCCAATAAATTTGATTTAAGTCTGAAGACCTCGAACTATGGTAGGTACTTGGTAAACCCTAAGATTTAAGTCTTAGGATTTATCGACATGGGTTGGTAAATGTAAGGATTTCTGAAAATGGGACGATTAATTCGGGCTTTTACCATAAGGATCTCTTAGTACATACTACATGCTCGGCTTTAACACTGACCCCACCATGGTTCGGGCCTTGACGTGGCGGTGGGGCTCAGTAGCCTAGGGTGAGCCGCTGCACCTTGGGAAAGCTAATTATGCTGAGGGGGCTCTTTGTACCCCTCTTATAAGAAGAGGGGTACAAAGAGCAGGGGGCGAGGACGGGAACCTCACCTCATTGACTGTCCCAACGTTGGGAGGGGTTGTTTTGTGGTGCGGGACAACTCCTTTGTGGAGGTGGCGTCGGTCCCTTGGAGGACTGATTAGCCGTCAAGGTTCCCTGTTTGGTCATTGTATCCGGGGCACCTCACCAAAGGCGGCATTGGTGGCACTGGCCGGGTTTCGGGAGCAGCGAGTCCTACATACCCGTCTGGGGAGACCCACTCCCCTGCGGGATGTCTCAGAGGATTTTCCGGCGTAAAAAAATATACACATCTAAGACTGATATTATTGTCTCCAAATTGTTTAGTTGTTGCAGCTGGCCATTTCAAATCAAAATAATTTTTGTTTGGCTAAGAATTCTAATTTCAAATTAATTTTATTTAAAAAACATGGAATTCTTTTTCCAAAAGTAGTCATTTGTTAATTGATTAGTGTTACATTTTCATCGCATTAAAAAATCGAGTACATAATTATGGAATATGAGTACCGTGAACCGTCGTGGCAGCAACGCGGCACAAGCGGCACGCAACATCAACGACGTTTACGGAGCTAACACTACAAACTACAAAGTACAAACCACCGCACCACCTGTTATTGGTTTGCTCGCTTCCGTTCTGGAAATTTTGAAATTTCCTTTTGTTTGTGAAATTTTGTGAAATTTTGAAACCTGAAAAATGAACCTCACGGTCGTCCGAATTCTTTGGTCGACAATGACGAATTAAAGGCGATTGTGGAAGCTGATGATACACAATCTACGGCTGAATTAGCAGCAGCTTTCGACGTTAGCGTCAAAACAATATTGGTGGTTGGTTGACAAATGGGTGCCCCACGAACTCAATGATCGCGAGCGCGAAGTACGCGTCGAGACGTGCGCAAGGCACGTCTCGACGCGTACTTCGCGCTCAACTGCTCAACATACATACAAATGAAAGAATTTTAAACCGCATTGTCACCTGCGATGGAAAATGGATTCTGTTTGATAACCGCAAGCGCTCAGCAAGTTGGTTGGATCCTGGTTCAGCACCTAAACAATGCCCTAAGCGAAAAATTACCCCTAGAAAAGTGATGGTCACTGTTTGGTGGTCTAGCGCCGGTGTGATTCATCACAGCTTCTTACCAAACGGGGTGAGCATTACTACAGATGTGTACTGTGAAGAACTAAACACAATGATGGAGAAGCTGGCACATCTCCACCCAGCATTGGTCAATCGCTCGTCTCCGCTGCTCCTGCACGACAACGCGCGACCTCATACTGCACAGCAGACGGTCTCCAAGTTGCAAGAACTGGGGTTGGAAGCTCTCCGTCATCCGCCCTAATGTTGCCGCCCGTCCAGCTGAATCTTTAAGAAGGGCATCAATAAACTGCGTTGGCAAAGATGCATTGATTGCATGGGTGATTACTTCAATTAATACAAATAAAAAATACATGAAAAAAATTCGTTTAAATTTTTTCATACAAAACGGTAATTTCATAGGTAAAGACCTTATATATATGTCTCAGATGAAGTAAGAAAAGGTAGATGACGCACAGCCTTTGCTAATACTAAGGCCACAAAACTCAGCTCCTTTCATGTAAATACACGCGCTCACGCACACACATGCACCAAACTAAGCTCATTTTCATTAGTATCTTATGAGTCGTCGTGCAGTAAGTTTGCCAAAAAAATACCGTTCTGTGTAATTAAATGGTGTAAAAACAATACAAAAGTGACCAAAACGTCTGAAGAAATTTCGTTTCACACATAAATACACACAATACTATATTTTTTAAAGTTATTTTAACGTCATTTTGAGGTTATTCGACATACATAATATTATTGCAGGCAAAGTCATAGCAAAATAATTAAGTACTGAGGTGACATAATTATTATTTTATTATTTGATGACTGAGTTGAAATGACTCACAATGACATCCATCCTGGCTGGCTAAGGCTGGTACCTATATACAACATAATATAGACTTCGCCGAATTCATAGAACAGGATATCCAAAAAAGATATTTTAATTGACTTCAAATAAAAGAACCTTGCCATCGTCGATTCGAGCCGCCCTGCGTTGAACGCGGTCAAATGGAAGTGTCTATATTTTATTTCATCCGGAAAAGTATTTTTTTTTTCCACAGAAAAATTTTTTTCTCTATAACTCAATATTTTCGTTGTTTTTTGTTTTATGTTATTTCTTTTAATAGATACTCCTCGTATAACCTATGTTGTATTTTTTTCGGGACTCACGCACCCACAACGGGACTATCTATTTAATTATTTATAAATTTAAAGATTTACCATTTAATTAATTTAAAAAAATGTAATAGCGTGGCTTGCAGAGAAATGTTTTTATAATTTCAATGTTTTTTTTAATGGAAAATGATATAAAGTATTTAACTTAAATTGTGTAGGTAATGATAAAATGTGACTTTTCTAATTACCATTATAATTAATTATTTTGAAACTGTTATTCTTTGACAATGATTTTAATGACATATTGTATTTATCAAGTTTATTTAATTGTAACTATTTTTTCCTGTTAATTTATATTAATTGTTTATTTATGTAAAGTTTTATTTTCACACACCATGTTATGGTAGAATGTATTGTCTGTCGCATTCATTTATTAGTTATTACCTATTTTTATTAATATGCAATTTTAAGGGATATTTTAAAAAAATGGCAACCCTTCATTCACTTACACATACCTACTTTAAAAAGTGGCTTCACTTTCATGTTCCAAGTGCGCGATCTACCTTTTTTACTTGATCTGAGTATATATGTATAAATATACCTATAGTATATAAATAAAATATTTTCACAACTATTTTAAATGTAATACAAAACGGTTTTACGGATTTTATGGTGGTTTACAAATATTCCTTCTTTTTTTTTTGCTGTTCATAAAGAACATTCGTAACGACATATAAAAACCTAATAAGCCGCGATAAAATCCATAAAAGTTGTTTCATTAATATAAAATAAAATTCAATTTTTTCTATCTATATTGGTATTTATTCTCGCTATGGTCGGTAACCAAATATTGACCAATAAAGTATAAAATATCGGTTACTAAATTTACCATGTTGAATCTCTTTGATGCGTAACAATTTACAGACGAGACGCAGTTGGGGAGCGGTCCACCAATAGCAGACAGAAGGGCACCAGCACCACACCTCCCACACAATTATTTGTTATTCCAATTTTAAAATTATGCAAGTTAATTTTCTTCAGACATATTATAATCTTTTAAAACTAAGATAATATAAAAAATCGACATATGTAAAATTTAAAAAAAATATTAATTATAACTAAGACAATTTTGTTAATGATTTTAATTACTAAATAAATACACTAAAATTGATGTTAGTTTTTAAGTATTTAAAATAACTGTTCTATTTACATTTTTTGTTTGGGTATAAAAAAATCTACCTATTTTACAATACCTAACCTACGTATACGCAAAATATTTAATTTCTAAAAGATCAAAATAAAACATGTTGTAATGAGATGACGTTCAAAAACACTACTTCAGACAATTTTCAGAAATAGAATAATTTTAATATTGTTTGTTTCTTCATAACAACATTAGAGACAGGTCAATTTGTTATGGGCGTTGCCTCCCCCTCCATTCTAAGCTCCACCTTCTAAAGGAGGCGTCACTCATCTTAAACAAGATGCAGAGTCATTAGTACATAGCTGGATGCTGTAACAAAGGGATGTTTAGGCGTGTAAAGTCCGCCATATTGATTTTCAAAAAAAGAACGTTTTAAACCTTCATATAGTGTTAATATTACTTATTAGAATAAAACAATATTGAGTGATTTTTATATCAAGTGTTATAACAGTTATGTGTAGATTGTGTTACAATTGAAGTGGTTTTAGTGCTAATTCATTTTTAAAAGATTAAGGTTAGTTTTAAATTTTAACATATAATTATAGCTATTTTTATAGACACTTATTATATTTATGGATACATACCTACATGTATATTAGTTCGTACTCAGGTTAACAGCATATTTTATAAATTGAACGCTAGAGCTAGAGCTCCCTCAATGAACGCCAAGACGGCCGATCCCTCGCCACTCGCATCCAACACGGACCGGCCAATGTACGGAGATCGTCTTCCCTCCTGGTTAATGGCCGTCCAACATTCGTCTACCTGTACGCGGCCTACACTCTTAAACCTTATTGGCCCATCGGCCATCCGTTCTCCTGAGTGAGATCAGCCCAATTGGAATCAATAGTTGTTGCCAAAACCAGCTGTATCATGCAGACACACACCCTCTTACGAAAACATGTTTGCTACTCGACAATCGGGACTAACATGAACGTCGTCATTTCGGCTTTTAAGTTGTATCCTCTGCTTTGTACAAAACTTTTTCTTATCAGAGGCGGCCTTAGCTACTAGGCCCTTTCTGGAGATCATTCATCATCATCATCATCATCATCAGCCTCTATCCGTCCACTGCTGAACATAGGCCTCCCTCAATGAACGCCAAGATGGCCGATCCCTTGCCACTCGCATCCAACACGGACCGGCCACCGCACGGAGATCGTCTTCCCACCTGGTCAATGGCCGACCAACACTTCGTCTACCTAAACGTGGCCTCCACTCTAGAACCTTATTGCCCCATCGGCCATCCGTTCTTCTGAGTGTGTGACCAGCCCATTGCCACTTCAACGAGCTGATTCTTTGCGTGATATCGGTTACCTTAGTTCTCTGACGGATGTCTTCCTTCCGAATCCTATCTGTCAAAGAAACACCCAGCATAGCACGCTCCATAGCACTGGAGATCATTGCGAGGCCTGAAACATCGAGACAAGGCTTAGGGTAGTCCTTGAGAGGACCTTGCTGTTTCTCCTATAAATAGTCCGCTGGTGAGATATTGCGTCATTTGTACCTGATACTTTAATTAATTTTGTATTTGCGCGCACGAGGGCCGCCCAAGATCAAAGAGGAGGAGGAGGTAGGAGGACGAGGAGGAAGGAGGAGAAGGAAGGAGGAGGAGGTAGGCCCGCTTGCCTCTAAGACTGCCATTATTCTTATTAGCCCATTACAGCCTTTCACCTTTCCGAGAGCTCTTGTTGTCGACCATTCAAAATGATTAATATCGTAATAAGATCGTTAGTATTTCATAGAATTGTGGTCACTTCATAAAACTAGCGTTTTGTTTGTTATCTGTATCTGTCAACTGGACATATCACTTCCAATGAAAGCCGAAACTCCATCATTCAAATTACACAGGCCAAAATCGTCATCTCATCCAGTTTTATATTTTTTCAATATTGTCAGGGATAAACAAACAGACAGACGTTGTTAGAGCGACTCATGCTGATAATAATCACGATACGCACACAATAATTTTGGATATGTTTAATATATGACGTGGTTAGAGCTTTCACACTGAAAGCGGATTCGCGACTACAGAGTCAGGTTTAATACGCAAATTTTGTAAATTTAGAAATAATATAGCTTTTAAATTTACATAATATTATAAATTAATAGGGTTCGTATTTGTAAGAAGGAATGCTCATCAAGTTATCAGTAGGTACATACGAGTGACAAAACTACCCATTCCAGAAAATCAGCGTCAGGAAACATTTTCCTGACACGATACTGAACTGGACCATTTTAACCCACGCGTGAGACACACACTTTATATATTTTTTAAAATATGTTTTTTTTGTCCTACTTTTAGGTTTGTGCGATTAAAAATGTTTTTCTGTGTATCTCTTCTGTCTGTCTCTGTGTGTCTCATGTTTGTGTCAAATAAACGTTTCTTTCTTTCTTTCTTCTTTCATTCCCGGACGGGTTGATGGATAGCCGCCTTCGAGCCTACCGGTAAAGATCACTTAATTCTTGAAAGGCAAAGGACATACAATTCAAAACCTTTCTGTACTCTATCATCATCATTAATATTTTGTTATGTTCAGTGGTGGACGGATATGGGATGATGATGATGATGATGAACCGTTAACAAGTTGTAGTGGTAATAATAAAACCAATTTAGAAACAGTTTTTATTTTCCACTAGCTGTGGACTGCAGTTTCGCCCGCGTTATCTTAGATTTACAGCCGTATCCGGAGTGATGATGATTATTTTTATAGCCTAAGTTACTCCATATAGTAAGTCCCGTCAAAATCAGCCCAGCTGTTTTAGAGATTAGCCAGAACCAACAGACAAACATGTAGACAGATAAAAATTATTGTTAAAAATATTATCTGGGTATAATGTACATACATACCGTGTTTATATACATATTATGTATTGGGTAAAAAACGGTTATTTTATTATTATATATAAACAAAAACTGCAATTTTATTTATTTGTATATAATTTTGGTAAATGTACCGTGTATACTTCCATATGCATTTAGTAAAAAAACGGTTATTTCAATATTACAAACAGACACTCCAATTTTGTTTACCCGTATAAATAAAATATCGATGTGTCTTAACTCTATATATATATTTTTTTATGTTAGTTGGATAGGCAAACTGGCAAACGTACCACCTGATGTTAAGTGGTCGACGTCGCCCATGAACATAAACTAGTTTACCTGGAACGAGCCCAGGCAACTCATTTATGTGTTGCATATCCTGAGACATAAGATGTTAAGTCTCGGTGCCAGTAATTACACTGCCTGTCTTGCCCTTCTCTCCGAAACACAGCAAAGCTGTTTCACGGGAGAAATAACCAAGAAATATTCAACTTCTAGGCAATAACTTGAGGTAATAACGAGCGTAATAAGTAATATAAATGCAAATAATCTCATGATAGCTGTAAAAAAATGAACAAATCGAAAAAAATGTGGGTAAGCCGCGATAAAATCCGTAAAAACTATTTTTATTGCATATCCCGTGTATGCCGCAGTGCCGCGGTCCGTGTGAAGAACATGTAACACGTGCAGGACACATTCCGGGGTCATATTCGATTGTTTACAAAACTGACGTCGTGGGCAACAATTTTTCGATATTTTATATCACGAGTACTGTCAGGATATTTTCAAGACTCCCTTTTTTATTTATTAGTTCACTGCGTTTTTTTGACCTCGCTCCTTCAAAAAATTGCCCCTTATTCTTTACTAATGTTTACGCGAATTCCCCTCATTACTTATATGAAAACTTTTACGGATTCAAAATACCTAGTACCAAAAAAATGTCTTTTTGAACGTCAATTGAATCTACCCCCGGTTCCAATGCGCAAGCCAACTGACAAAAAACGGAAAATCCATAGAACAACCCCTCCCAACGTTGGAACAGTATAATAGGATGAGGTTCCCGTTCCCGCCCCTTGCCCCCTGCTCTTTTGTCCCCTCTTCTGATAAGAGGGGTACAAAGAGCCCCCTCGGCTCAATTCGCTTCGCCCAAGGTTTAGCGGCTCACCCTAGGCTACTGAGCCCCACCGCCACGACAAGTCCTGAACCATGGTGGGAACAGACGTTGTCCTGTCTCCACTTTATAGCTTTATATAAAAGTATAATTATCCCAAAACAAGTTTTGGAGTAACAAAGTTTTGTATTCTGACATTGCGACTCAAAGCCGTGATATGTCGATTAAAACTGTTTTGAAACGACTTCGAAAAGGAAGAGGTTATAATATGTTCGTCTCCCCACCGTGGTTCAGGCCTTGTCGTGGCGGTGGGGCTCAGTAACCTAGGGTGAGCGGTGCACCTTGGGCGAAGCTAATTGGGCCGAGGGGGCTCTTTGTACCCCTCTTATAAGAAGAGGGGACAGAAGAGCAGGAGGCAAAGGGGTGAGGATGGGAACCTCACCCCATTGTACTGTCCCGACGGTGGGAGGGGTTGTTCTGTGGTGCGGGACAACCCCTCTGTGGAGGTGGCGTCGACCCTTGCGGGACTGACAAGCCGTCGAGGTGCCCTGTTTGTTTTCTAGATCCGGGGCACCTCACCAAAGGCGGCATTGGTGGCACTCGCCGGGTTTTAGTGGGTAGAGCTGCGTCCATTTTAACCAGCTGTCGGGCGCAGTGAGTCCCACATACCCGCGTGGGGAGACCCAATCCCCCGCGGGATGCCTCAGAGCATTTCCCGGCGTTAAAGAAAAAAAAAAATGTTAGTGTGTATTTTTTTTTAATGTATGTTCACCGATTTCTCCGTCAATTGTGGACCGATTTTCAAATCCTTTTTTATTCAAAAGAGTGCACTTCCGAGGTGGTCCCATGATAAGGAAACCAGGATCTGATGATGGCATCCCAGAGAAATCGATGGGAACTTCCGAAAATCGTAGGAGTAACTAGTGCGTTTAATAATTTTTTAATTAAGTATTTTAAATCACTAAAATTTCATGAAGGTCTAGAGTTGATCTGATGATGGAGCTAAAAGACAGTCGAGGGAACTCCTCAACGATTTACAGCAGTAACCTTGTGTTTGGGCTTGATTAATTTGTATTGATGAGACCTTTACACCTAGATGAATTGTGACTATCATTATGGGTCTGATGATGAAGACGAAGGGCAGTTAAGGGAACTCCCCAGCAGTTTACAGTAGCTATCTTGTGTTTGGACTTAATTCATTTATATTGACGAGAACTTTGCACCCATATGGATTATAAGTGTCATTACAGGTCTGATGATGAAGACCATAGACAGTCGAGGGAACTCCTCAACGGTTTACAGTAGCTACCATGTGTTTAGACACAATTCATTTATGTTGACCAGAAATTTGCACCCATATGGGTTATAAGTATCATTACAGGTCTGATGATGAAGACCATAGACAGTCGAGGGAACTCCTCAACAGTTTATAGTAGCTATCTTGTGTTTGGACTTAATTTATTTATATTTACGAGAACTTTGCACCCATATGGGCGATAAGTATCATTACAGGTCTGATGATGGAGACCAGCGACAGTTGAGTACTTTTGGAGTCGGTGTCAGCTAACTTTAATAGGTACAGCACCAAAACGGTCGTCAGTCAGTCATTTGTACCTACCTACCTTCTTTTTTAGTAAGTAAGTATTTTAAAACTTCTTTAGATTTTGCGCCATTTCACATATTTTTTCGTGTTCATTATCAAATTACAACATGGAATGGGGTGTTAAAGAAAATAGGATTGCAGCGATCGCCTTGCACAAAGTGAGTAATTGGAGCCGTCGGTCATATACCAGACACTTCAAAAGCTTGGTATCAGCCGTATATCCGTGTATCATACTATCAACATATACAACCACACTTCGTCTTTCGGAGACCAGAAAAGATCGGGGCGGCCGCGTGCTGTTAAAGCCAGAATTCCCCGAAACTCCATTAGGAAGCAAAAAATCTTATCGCGAGAAATGATGATTCCCGGACGGACTTTGTCGCGTATTATAAAACAAGATCTCGGTGCTTATCGTCGATATACAGGACATGCCCTAAATCAATGTTTACAATTAAAGAGAGTGGATCGATCAAAACGCCTTCTGACGCAATACGCAGGCGAAAGACACAGAAATGTCCCCTTTACCGATGAAAGAAAATTCACGATTGAAGAATACTACAATAAACAAAATGATACTTATGATGTAGCTCGCTCACAGTTCTAAAGTAGCTGCTCAAGTGGTCGGAAAGGTACAACGTGGTCATCATCCTGCGTCAGTCATGGTTTGCTGGGGCGGTTCTTATCAAGGAGTCACAAAACTACATTTTTGTGAGAAAGGAGGGAAAACTTTAGCCAAAGGGTATCAAGATACAGTCTTGGTTCATGTTGTAAACCTCTCAGGAATACACTTTTTTAAAATATACCATGGAATTTCCAGCAGGACTCTGCACCTGGTCACAAGGCACGAACTCCCCAAAACTAACGTTCCGGACTTTTCAAGAGCTGAAAACTGGTCCTCCTCTAGCCCAGACCTCAACCCTTTAGACTTCAAATTATAGTCATTTTTAGAAGACATGGCCTGCTCTAAATGATACGGCGACTTTGAGTCTCTTAAAAAATCTTTGGGGCAAGCAGTGGCGAAATTTCCCATGGAAACAGTGCGTAAATCCATAGATTTGTGGCTAAACAGATTAAAAGCCTATATAAAAGCCAAAGGTGGCCATTTCGAATCGAATATTTTCTTATTTTTGCTTAGACTTTAATAAATATGTACAGGTATAAATTTTAATAATATTACATTACTTTATTTAAAAAAAATGCATTTTCATTTGTAACAGAACTTATGACTGGACTAGGTATATACCGCATTGTCTGTGAGCCTTGCTCACGACTCACGACGCGTGCTAGGTTTGAACAGGGAAAATAACCATGTTAATTTAAAATAGCAAAACAAACGCTTTGGTAGTTAAGGCCCACAAATCACCCCCACTGTGTTAAGGCCCACAGATCACCCCCACTGCGCTAAGGCCCACAGATCACCCCCACTGTGTTAAGGCCAACAGATCACCCCCACTGTGTTACGGCCCACAGATCACCCCCACTGTGTTAAGGCCTACAGATCACACCCACTGTGTGATGGCCCACGAATCACCCCCACTGTGTTAAGACCCAGAGATCACCCCCACTGTATTAAGGCCCGTGTTACGGCTTTTTATAAGGAAATAACTTATACGGATTTTATCGCGGTTTATTTAGTTTTTTATATTATGTCCGACATTTGGAATAAAAAAAAAGCATTTTTTCTGAAGAGTAAACATCGCTGCTTATCTTGTTCCTAATCATAAAGGTAGCTTTCACATTTTAAATCGTTTGGTAATCTACGTTTTAACTTTCAAGAGGTTAATCGTTAAGTTAAAAATAACTGCTACAGTCAAGTGGCTTGTGCAGATGGATAACTTGAAATAGATACTTTCGTTAAATAATGATACGTTATCGTCGATATATTGAAAGATTTTATGCTTCAGTTTTTTTATCTCGTTAATAAACGAGATTTACTAACTTATTTTTTTTTTTAATTATAAATGTTTTTTTTTAGGATATATATCATAAATGAATCAAGTCCAAACACAAGGTAGCTACTGTAAACCGTTAAGGAGTTCCCTTAACTGTCCTTCCTCCTCATCATCAGACCCTGACAGTTACAACCCATGTAGGTGTAAAATTATCATAAAAACAAATTATTCAAGCCCAAACACAAGGTTACTGATGTTAATCGTTGAGCAGTCCCTTCGACTGTGTTTCGGCTCCATCATCAGATCGACTCTAGACCTTCACTAAATTATAGTTTTTTAAAATACTTAATGAACAAATTAACAAACACACTAGTCATCGCTACGATTTTCGAAAGTTGCCCTCGATTTCTCGGGGATTCCACCATAAGATCCTGGTTTCCTTAACATGGGAATATTTGGCAAGTATAATATATATATATCGAATAAAAAAAAAATAATTTTTCAAATCGGTTGATAAACCACGGAGTTATGCCCGAACAAACATAAAATATAATAATAAAAATAATAATAATAAAAATAATGTATGGATTTTATTACACCACGTCAATCTGGCCCGTGGTAAGTTCTCGAAGAACTTGTGTTACGGGTACCAGACAACGGAAATATATTTAATAATATAATATATTAAATAATATACATAAAAAACCATACAAACATACGAATTGAGAAGGAACCTCCTCCTTCTTTAGAAGACGGATAAAAATTAATAATTAATAATTATTCATGATAACTAACTAAAAAGAAAGGTCATCACTTTTTTAGAACCAATAGTATGTTATGTATAGTTGAAAATTAAATGGTCACGTTACGTATATATATGTAAGGATTTAATAATATCTATGGACGCTTTCACACCACGTCAATCTGGTCCCGTGGTAAGTTCTCGAAGAACTTGTGTTACGGGTACCAGACAACGGAAATATATTTAATACTTTTATATTATACATATATTTAAGATTTTTATTATATAATACACATATTTAATACACATCCATGACCCAGGAGCACAGAAAATATTTTTGTTCCCTGGCGGGATTCGAACCCGCAACCTCCGGCTTGAGCGCCAACGCGCTTACCACTGAGCCACAGAGGTCGTCAAACGTAGTAGGTAGTCAAGTTTACGGGAGCGGAAAATACTTTTTTTAAAACTATAAAATTTATTAAAATGAACTTATTTAACTAATTACAATTTTATAATGTATGTGTATGTGATGTATGTGTATGATTTAAAAATGTACCTACATAATTATATTGTTATATGTTTCGACGACAATTTAGGTGCACACCCGTAATATGAAAGAAATCATAATATACAGCTTGGCAAAAAAGAGTATGACGTGGTGACAAGTGGAACTAAATATTTTGCTAAATGGAAACCTATGATGTTGGCAATACTTGGCCGACGAATACTAGATTTTGAATAAAGTTAAGTGTTTCACATTTATTTTTAACGATTTGATTAAATTATCTTACTGATTTTCCATATTATGATGAGACCTTTTTTTTTCTTTAACGCCGGGAAATGCTCTGAGGCATCCCGCGGGGGAGTGGGTCTCCCCACGCGGGTATGTGGGACTCGCTGCGCCCGACAGCTGGTAAATGGACGCAGCTCTACCCACTAAAACCCGGCGAGTGCCACCAATGCCGCCTTTGGTAAGGTACCCCGGATCTAGAAAACAAACAGGGCACCTTGACGGCTAGTCAGTCCCGCAAGGGACCGACGCCACCTCCACAGAGGGGTTGTCCCGCACCACAGAACAACCCCTCCCAACGTCGGGACAGTACAATGGGGTGAGGTTCCCATCCTCACACCTTGCCCCCTGCTCTTCTGATCCCTCTTTTTATAAGAGGGGTACAAAGAGCCCCCTAGCTTCGCCCAAGGTGCTTGGCTCACCCTAGGTTACTGAGCCCCACCGCCACGACAAGGCCTGAACCATGGTGGGGAATATGATGAGACCTAAGTGAAAGTGGCGCCCTCATTTTTTCCATACTCTTTTTGCCAAGCTGTACATTATAATAAAACAATTTTTACGGATTTTATCGCGGTTTATTAAGATTTTTACAATTTTTACACATACAATTATAATGAGTGAAATTCGCGTAAACGTTAGAAAAGCTGTACATATTATTAGTTGTGTTATTAGTCACGCTTCTCTTTAGGGTTCGTTCCTCAAAATGACAAAATAACACCCTTATTGGATCACTGTTCTGTCTGTCTGTCTGTCTGTCTGTCAAACCAAAACCATACAGGCACTTCATAATGATATCTTGGAATTTGATAAAAAGAGGTCAAAAGTGAATGAAAATGTTCATGTTCATTTATTGTTATATTTTTTATGTCTTATGGTGGCAACCGAGCAATCAGAGCCTTATGGTAGTCACCATAAGGTTCCGATTGCTCGGTTGCCGACGCCCATAGACATCCGCACAACCAAAAGCATCTGTATAACTTTTGGTTGTGCATTGCCCTCATTTTCCCTAACCCCCTCAACGGGCCAATCGAAACTCGCAAACCGCACGAAACGCCACAGCATAGCTGTCACTTGACGCCGGTGTTATATGTGAGCGAGAGGTACCACCCCGGTTGTGCCGGCCCAATTCGGATCCAAAGCAGCATGGTATTTATTACAAAATACTTTTTCAGTATTATTCAATTATATTCTATGCAAAATACTTTTTCAATATTCAGCGTGTAAATAAGACCAGCAATTCACAATTGAATGTTTTTTTCGCATTTGGTTCAAGTTCTTTTGAAATCAACAATAAAAACCATAACCACACAACGCATGTTTCGCCCCTTCATCGCGCCATCCTAGGATGGCTGCCAACGCACCTGCTAATCCTCTGGTGTAGCGGGTGTCTGTGGATATCGCTTTTCACTTACCGACAGGTGAACCGACTGTTCGTTCGTGCCCTCTTCTATAAAATAGACCCTACGATTAGTGTAGACTATACCGCACGGCTCTGGCAGTATAGTCGTTTATTTATTTACTATTTCACTATAACTTGGCCGCTGGTTCAGACTGAATGAAAGACTATTTAGTGAATAAGCCTCCCAAGAGCACTACTATTAGTTCTTGACCCGTCGGATGCGTAGAGCGAAGTGATTTTTGTGGCCGACGGGCCGTATATTTAACGCACTCGAGCGGCTCGCAACCGAGTGGGGGTGCGTAGGATGTGCTCCTGGTCGGTCATCTTTATTTAAATAAATTATATTTTACATGTATGTTTTTTCTTACAATATTACCTTATATTCTAATACAATTTTAATATATATTGAACATTTAAACATAACGAAATTAAAACGAAATTAAATAAACACGAAAATAATCAACACTTAAGACACAAGTTATATGGGTTGTGAGTCTTTATATCACTTTCTATTGTTTAACGAATCACAGATTGTTTTTATTTACACTGATTTAGTCATTATCGCGAATATTTAGTCATTATCGCGAACAATTAGCAATTTAGAACCGAAAAAGACTTTCGAAATCTTTTTCGAAAAGAAACGTGCGTAGATTATGTGGAGTGCGGTGGAAGTGTATGCATATTAAGTGTGGGAAAAGAGGGAGGTTCTAATGCAATATGATGTTACAGAGATGTCAAGTTACGGCAGTACTTCGCCGTCGGACGAGGGTTTCGATCGGTACGAGCCACCCTTCTACTGTCCGCCGTCACACCAAGGTACAGTATACATTACTTGAGCACACTGAAGTTAGCTTTGTTGAAATGTCACAAAATTGCATCGGTATGTGACTATCTTCACACTGGTCAAGTACAGTTGTTGTAATATTAATGGAATAATTTATTGTCTCTTTATAATCATAAGGGTAACAATTATATTTTTTCCTATCAATCGGTGGTAGCGATTCTCTTCGTGCTGATCCCTGTATGATGCGACTCATTTATTTCGCATTGTTGGTACCGACATTTACCGTTAAACAAATATGTATGTTTATGGGGATTCACCAACCATACAAATATATAATATTTCGACCCCTCCCCGTCCGTGTCACAGTTAGTGAGACTCCCCCCTCCCTACTGCAAAATATGTGACGTCACATATTTTGCCATTTTTATACATTGAAATTTGTTTTAAATTATTTTTTCTTTTTCTTTATTAGTTTATTATTTGTGTTTTAGTAACGGACAACTCGATATGAAAATGTGACGTCACAAAATCTAGGACCCTTCCCACCTTTTGTTAATGTTACACTTGGTAGACATCCTCCCTTCCCCTTAACGTGTTATGTAATTTATGGATGGTCCCATAGATATCATTTTCATGATTTATCTTTTTTTTATTTTTATTTATGTTAGTTGGATAGGCAAACTGGCAAACGTGCCACCTGATGGTAAATGGTCGACGTCGCCCATGAACATAAACTAGTTTACCTGGAACGAGCCCAGGCAACTCATCTATGTGTTGCCCATCCTGAGACATATGATGTTAAGTCTCGGTGCCAGTAATTACACTGCCTGTCTTGCCCTTCTCTCCGAAACACAGCAAAGCTGTTTCACGAGAGAAACAAGCAAGATGGTGGCACCTATGCAGCCGGGAGCGCGGCACAGCGCTTCCCTCCCACCGGTATTATATTATTTTCGGTCTTGACCACGACCGAAAATATATATCTCTTCTTTTTCTTCTTCTATAATTCGTACCGAGAGGATTTGCCAACAGACCTAGGATTATTGAGATCAAAAACACCTAAGCTTTTTGACAATTGTCTATGGTCTATTAAGGACTTACGCTGGATTTAACATTCATGTAAATTCATGCGATTATGTTTTAACGACTATGCCAAATTTTTACACAGGGCTGCCACTGCCACTGGTAGATAACCATAGAGAATCTAGTTTTAACGCTTCTTAAGGTAGGTAATCCAAAGTTTGAATTTGACAGGAAGCCCAATGGAAGGCGTGTACTGGGCGGGAAACAGCGAAGGTCAGGACTTCGATGCCCAGGACATGTACCACGACACAAACAACTACATCAGCAGGAGCTATGGTTCGTATTTTTCCTGACAAGCTTGTATTTTATTGACTTGTAATTGCTACAGTACGAGCAACTTAAGATGTCCGAACTGAAGTTAGCTGACAGTGACGTCATATTTTTTAATAAATGATGCGCCTGCTCCCCTTGTAAGGCTAACTTCAATCCATTCTAGTTAAATTGCATGGACTTTGCACACACTTGGTTATGTTTGTGACTCTACCTGACTGTTTGGCCCCAAGGTATCATTAAAAGAAAAAAATGAAGGAATTGCCATCTTGACTGTAGCGTCTCAATCACTTGCAAAAATATTAACGAATTTGTAAAAAAATGCGACAATCACAACGTAAATACAAGGAACAAACATACATTCGATTAACCATTTTTTGATTTTACAAAGTTCGTACATAATTCTTTTATGGGACAATGTATAGATACGTTTTTACAATAGGATCAAGGTTCAATAATGCAGATGCAACGCGAAGAGGACCGTGCTGACGATTGTACCTATCCTCGAATTACCTTATCAGCTATTTATATCTATTTACAATGCTCCTTCAAAATATTCCTGAATCCCATGGAATTTAAATGCCCAAAAAGATCCCTTTGATGAACCTGTTTTGGGAATTCCTTAGGGATCGTGTCAACAAGGTATTGTTGTTCCAGGATACGACGAAATGCAGATAGCCAACAACGAACCGTACGACGCCTACAACAACATGATACACATCAACTATGCACAGAATAGCACAGGTAAGAAGGACCCGCTGATAAACAAATCAGAGACAACAAAATGAAATCAGAATTATTAATTACATTATATATATAATATTAATAATATCAACCCTTATAATATGTCCCACTGCTGGGTACTGGTTTTCTCCTCTAAATTAGGCGAGGAGGGATTTTTTGGGCCATAATTCACTGATGCGCTGTCCCAATGCATGTTGGTGAACTTCACACATCTTCAAAGACTTTTAATCTCATCGGGCATGCAGGTTCCTCACGATGTTTCCTTCACAGGCGAGCAAGCCTGACAAGCCAGGCAAGCCAACAAGATGGTCTCATGTTCAGGTGCACGTAGAAATTTAGAAAAAACCCATTTCTAGGCATCACAGGGGGGGGGGGGGCAGGAGGCCATCGTCGCTCACAATTTAATAGATCCATTAAATTTAATTTATCTCTCTCTCTTTCCCTAAATTTAATTAATTATGAATTGCATCCGTGTAATCTTGATAATATTTTAAGTGGTCCGAGTAATATTTTACAAATTAATGTATAGCACAGCTATTTAAAAAAGGGACCGAAAATGGCGGCGCTTAACACCCGTAGGGTATTTCACCAATATGCCAAGCCATGTAATGACTATACGTAATGGGTCGCTGTCCATTCTTTAAAATGAAACAATTGAACAAACAGGATTGGACTGCGACATGCAAATACCACGATACGACCGACCGGCGCCCGCCTTCGTCCGGGTGGTGAAGAGGCGGACCACAGCCAACAAGAAGGAGAGGAGAAGAACGCAGAGCATCAACACTGCCTTCACCGACCTGAGGGAGTGCATCCCGAATGTTCCACCGGATACTAAATTGTCGAAGGTATATCCTGCATATGCTACCGTACCTTCTGCTTATTTTTTACCTGAAGCAGGCTTTTACTTTGAGACAGATATAAGATTAAGTCTTTCTTTAAAGTTGGATGTCCCCATTATAAGATAGACCTACCAGCCAGTTTACTCTTTTGACCCTTACAAAGCTACTGTAAACTGGACTTTTTATTATAATATATAAATAAGCTGGATATAAGAATTTTGCCCGTAAAGGAACTCGGGCCACTCATATAGCCAGTTTTTTAAAATTTATTAAATAATATGGACGTAGTGGCTGCATGTAGTATGACCTTTGCATTGTAATAAACGAATAAAAAATGTTAATCATTTTGCGGCCAGATGGCGCGCAGATCGCAGAGCATCAATACAGCATTCTCTAACCTGAGGGACCGAATCCCGAGTGTGCTACCCGACACTAAGCTAACTAAGGTGCGTGGCCGATTTTCATTATTAGTTTTTTTTTATTATTACTGAATACGTGCAAAAGAATCAACTTCCATGCAGCCAATACATCTAATACTGATAATATTAATTAAATGACATCCAAACATGTTTATAATATTTTTAAGTAGCACTTTTGATTGATTGAAAAAATATATCAGCGGTTATGTTTCACTAAGTTATGTTTATTAGATTAAACAATAACATTATGCAAAGGGAATGATATAAGATACTCCATTTTTCTTTCTACTAGCTTCTTTTCTACTTAGATTTGCAACTTGTAATTATCCGTAGAAAGCTTTTCACTTTTCACACATTTATTTTTGATGATAAGTAATTTATTGGTTGATGATGCTTTGAAATCTATAATGAACATGTCAGATTAACCTTGGCTACATTTTAACCGACTTCAGAAAAGACGGGTTAGATTTTTGTCGGGTGAGAGTTTTTTAAAAGTTTTCACTGGTTACAGATAAAGACACTCCGGCTAGCCACGTCATACATATCATACCTGCTGAAGGTGTTGGAGACGGATGGAGAGCCAGCTGGTGGGTTCAGGGCGGAGCTGCAGCATACACCGCCAAGGAGAAGGATGGCTGAATCACAGGTTTTTGTTTTTCATTTTATATGAGACTTTAGTATACAGATAACTATGTCGGAATTATATGTTTTGGAAAATACAGCCAGGGCCGTATTATCGATAAGGCAGCGGAGGCAACTGCATAGCCTAGGGGACCAGCAGGCCCACCATGGTTCAAGCCTTGTCATGGCGGTGGAGCTAAGTAGCCTAAGGTGAACCCAGCACCTCGGGCGAAGTAAATTGAGCCGAGGGAGCTGCTCTTTATACCACTCTTATAAGAAGTGGGGATAAAAGAGCAGGGGGACAAGGGGTGAGGATGGGAACCTTACCCCATTGTTCTACCCTGACGTGGGGAGGGGTTGTTCTGTGGTGCGGGATAACCCCTCTGTGGAGGTGGCACCGATCCCTTGCGGGACTGACTAGCCGTCGAGGTATCCTGTTTGGTCAATAGATCCGGGGCATACCTCACCAAAGGCGGCATTAGTGGGTTTTAGTGGGTAGAGCTGCGTCCACACTTACCTTTCGGGCGCAGCGAGTCCCACATACCCGCCTAGGGAGACCCACTCCCCGCGAGATGCCTCAAAGCATTTCCCGACGTAAAGGGGGCCAGGAGGCAGAATTATTAATATTATATTATATATATAATAATATATATATAATATTATATAAATAATATTATATTATATATATAAATATAAAAATATATATATTATATATTTTTATATTTCGCATTTCCTAATTAAATTAAGAGTTTTCTAATAATGCAACGCGTTTCTTGGAGTTTTAAAAAGGGCAAAGGAGCCCCGAGACGAGCATTGTCTAAGGGCCCCGACAATTAATCCGGCCCCGAACAGTTAGGTTTAGTGGAGTTCAATAATTCAAATTCTTGTTGCCACTAACGACCTCGCGGATGCCATCGGCCACCATAATTGAGATGCCCCGGATCTGACCCCAACAGGGCACCTTACGTTAACCTAGCCCCATGCTCATAGGAACTTGTGTTACGTGTACGTTCATCATCATCATCAGCCTCTATCCGTCCACTGCTGAACATAGGCCTCCACTGAACTTTATTGACCCATCGGTCATCCGTTCTCCTAAGTGTGTGACCCACTACCACTTCAACGAGCTTATTCTTTGCCTGACATCGGTTACCTTATTTCTCTGGCGAATGTCTTCGTTCCGAATCCTATCCGTCAAAGATACGTGTACCAAAAACTAAAATATTTCATCCATGAACCGATGCAGACATATTCATCATATAAATCTGCATTTAGGGCGATTGGAACCCGCGACCATCGCGTGTCACTCGACTCGATCCGCCGACAGTCTCAAGTCATTTTAATATTTAAAACATGTAATGAATATATTAGTACAAATATGGAGTACGAAGCCGTGGCGCCGTAAGGGTATTAAGATAAAAGCAGTATCTCGAGTGCAGTTCACAGGGGAACCATCTCGAGTGCATGTGGCGACGGGCAGGCGGGTACAGATAGCGAAACGTGGGGCACTGTACACGCGGTCGGGACTTCGAATCCCAGAAAGTATATAAATGTACCGGGGTTGTGCAATAAATATTATTCAATCACACCACGTTAACCTAGCCCCGTGATGAGTACTTAAGAATTTGTGTTACTTGTACTACGAACGGAAGTAAATTTAAGATTTTTTTATAAATACATAATAATATATACAAATTATCTGCAGTTAGCGGGATTCGAACCCGAGACCGCTGCGTCCAGTAGCCTGACAACTCGATTAGCCGGCCATCAAAAAATGTTAAAATGAACTTGTAGTATTATATTATATTCCATTTAAAGTACCTAAGTTTAACAAACCACGAAGTACCTAGGTTCAGGTTTTGTTGCTTATCATAATATATGACTTATCGCCCAATACTTCTTCTCATATCGAAATAAGAAAAGGTTAAAATTTTAATCAACGTTTCCCAAGACTTTAAAGTTTTGTAAAAAAGGTACTTTAAAAAAAAACAAATCAATTACAATAGATAAAAAATAAGTCACATGTAAACTAAAACCTTTTTTTATCTTTGTTTGTATTCATATTCAGAACTCCAATAAAAAAAAATACGTTCCATTTTTGAATTTTTTGTCATCGTAAAAACTTGAAAATTCTTTGTCTCAAAACAGCAAAATCCCCGCTTAAAACAGAAGTTAATATACAATAAAGCAATATAACAGTAATTCAACGAGAACAACTTTTCCTACTCGCCTGATCTAATTTGGTGGGGCCATGTGGTTCCGTTATAAGATTAGCGGCAATAAAATAATATGTACGGGGCGCTCGCGATGATTATTCAGAGTGATTATATCTGTTGACTGGGGAACGTGAATCGGGGTGCATTAATTTTATATTAGATTAAACTATTGTTTTCTAATGTTTACGCGAATTAACTCATAATTATGAAATATCTTTTACAGATTTTATCGCGGTTTATTATTAATAATAATAATAATATTTTGGGTTTTTTTTCGGAGGGATCTATGCTAATGGCCCAAAGGCCCTAATGCTTCGTCGGATTAGTCATTCGTGTGAGCCTGCGACCACACGGCCTCCTGGGGTCGGGTTGGGGAATATGTTGGGACAACTCATACACGGCCATCTGATCCCAAACTAGGCAGAGCCTATTTTTATCGCAACCAGACAACTGATACATACTTATATATTGCTAAATAAATACAATATTATAGATAAATTACACCTAGACACAAACAAAATATGATCATGCTCATCACACAAACATTTGTCCTGGGTGGGGATCGAACCCACGACCTTCTGGTTTAGCAGGCAGGGTCACTAACCACTAGACCAACAGAGTCAAAAATTTTATTGAGATTCTTCTTTCAGTTTCATGTTAAAAAATATTAGGTAAACTAATAATTATCTAATAGTTTTTCTAGTTAGGGCTCATAGAGTTCTAGAGTTGAGGCTAGAGAGGGATTAGAGGTTAGGTCGAAGTCCATCTACTTACATGGGAAGACGATCTCCATGCTCCTAGTTAGCGCTACCTCGAAAATAAATCGTGGCTCGATGGGCGTGACATATACCGCGCGGGGAGCGGCAAATGCAGTTTAATATGAAGAACGCATAAAAGAATGTCATAGGTTCGTCCTCGGTGAAGTGCACCGGGTGACTGACTACTAAATATTTATCGAGCGAAAGTGATGCAATTACTTTTAAAACGTAAATAAGAGAAGGACGGAGAAGTGTTGATAATGATGAATTGGTCAATGACGCCCATAAATAAAAATGTTCACTTGGCCCTATCCTTGCTCTATATAAAAAAAACTATACAAACTTATCCACGCGCTTATTCTCAAACGGAAAGCCAAGTCTCGATGAAAAAAGAAAGAAAGAAACATTTATTCACACGCGAGATACCAACACAGAGAAAAAAATTATGAAAAAATGAAATCGACTTCAAAAAACCACAAATAGGCATGAAAAATAAATTATTATAATTATTATGAGCGCTACCCACTCCTTTGTTTGAAGTCGGTGCCAGCCAAGTCAATTAGGTAGTAGATAGATATTATGTATGTAGTAAGTAGGTGGATCTATCATCTACTTGTAGGTAGTTTCTATCTACTACCTATTCGTCTTGGCTGACACCGACTTTAAATAGATGAGTGGGTAGCGCTTATAATTAATTATATGCATTTTTCGCATGAAGTTAGGAAATAAGAGGAGTTGCCCCTTCCTATAAACTGACAGCTGTAAGTGAGTGCTTGATCCGCCATCTTGAGTGCCCTTTTCATAGTAGTATCCTCTATATTGTTTGTGGTTTTGCTGTCAAAACCCTAGCAATGGTAGCCATGTTGAGTGTCAATTTCAGTTGTAGGTATACACCTTTTTTTCGTAGGTTATGCCCAGTCCTTCTATATTATGTCTATGATTTTTCGCTTTTGAGTGCCTGTTTATGATTTTTGTAGTCGGTTTATTATAATATATTTACTCTTTCTGAAAAAAGATTTAATTAAAAAAAGTTTTGTAATTTTTTTCTCAACTTTTTGCCATTAAAACAATAATTGCAAACAAAAATTCGTAACATAAAGTATGTCTCACGCGTGGGTCAAAATGGTCCAGTTCAGCATCGTGTCAGGAAAATGTTTCCTGACGCTCATTTTCAACTGAACCAAGAAGTAAGTCACGGATGCCAACCAATATGCCTACAATTTTTTCCTACGGTTTTTGATGACATATAACGCTACACCTCTTATATTGCAAAACTAATAAAAAATAAGAAACAAATATTTTTCTAAGAAATCTTAGAATTGATGAGTCCCGATGCGTGCCAAAATCTTTCTAGTTTTTGTAGAAATACATGAGGAATACGTATTGGCATTATTATTATTATTATTATTTAAGGGGTGGGGACACCAGCAAGGCCAGACGGGTGATCAGTCCTCATTAACGGGACCATTTCACCCAAGAATTATTTCACCCGTATTGGCATTGTAAGTTCCTAATATCCGTATTAAAAAAACTTGGGTACATAAATAGTTACAAATTGGGTTGTAAAACTTACCAAAAATAAACAAAATTTTCGCTTGTAAGCAATTGTATCTAAAAACTGAGGCGATCTTTAAACAGGGGCGGTTTTTACCACGGTTCATCTGTTACTGATCATGCGTAACTGATACTCGAAAAAATTAGGGACACAAGGGATAGTTTGTCAGCAATTATCTCAATGTTTAAAAAAGTTTTTTACGGATTCATAGGTAATGAATATTTATAAGATGCTTTTAATTTTTTTTGCAGCGAAAGTTTTATTCGAATTATGAATGCAGAATTTAAATGATGAATGATACGAGCTGGTATTACCCACAAAAATAAAAACTACAAAGTAAATTCATCAATAGTCGAGCAGTGGGCTACCAATAGAAAATATAATTTACAACATTCAATTAAAAGTTATGGAGATTGGGGCAAACAAACAAACTATCAGCCTCATTCTATTAGAATAGAATGTGTTAAAATCCATGTTCTTCTTAATTCATTCTATATTTCTAGATTTTTTTTATTAATTTTGGTGTACGGTATTTTTATCTATACAGATAAATAAAATTGGAGTGTCTGTTTGTAACATTAAACCGCTTTTTATTAAATGCATATGGTTGTCTACACGGTACATATACCAAAATAGCCTTTTTTTAAATTTTTGTCTGTCTGTCTGTTTGTTCCAGCTAATCTCAGAAACGGTTGGGCCGATTTTGACGGGACTTTCACTGGCAGATAGTTGATGTTATAAGGAGTAACTTAGGCTATAAAAATAATCATCATCAATCCGCGTACGGTCTAAATCTAAGTTAACGCGGGCGAAGCTGCGGGCAACAGCTAGTTTGTTTTAAAAGTGAAGCAGGTATACAGTCTGTTCGTACATTTTTTATTCCAAACATTTTCAAAATATTAGATAAAATTTATAGTTTTTACTTAGAGGGACACAGGATAGTCCAAGGAATATTAATTAAAACTAAATACTTTAAAATAATTTAATAATTGTGTGTTTATGAAGTGAACTTTGGTTATCGAAATCAATAAACAAAAAACAAATCTAATACAGTGAAACCTGGTTGACTGGGACCTGGATAAGTGAGAAACCTCTATTATTGAAACTACAATGAGGTCCCGGCACTTTTTCATCGAATTACCTCTGTTAATGGGACTTTTCGAACCTGGTTAAATGAGATTTGATTTCTAGGATTTTTTCGATGTTTACCTCTATAATTGGGACTGTGGAGCTCAATTCCCTTTATAAGTGAGACAATTTATCAGGTTGGGACAGGTTTCGACCCGATTGCTTACAAACATTTGAATAGAATAACGGTACATTTTGACCTCTATAGGCGGGGGCCTCTGTAAATGAGACAGCTAAATTTTAAACCTGTCTAATTGAAAAACTGGATAAATGAAAAACCTCTTTAAATGGTACAAAATCCTTAGTCCCTTGAGATCCCAATTAACCAGGTTTCACTGTATAACGAAATTGGTTCTACGGAATCCTAGTTACAAACCACGATTCTATTTTTGTCAATGTATTCAATTTGTAAAGTTACACGTTTTTTGTGTAACTTTAACTGCTAACAGATATGTTTACGGCACGAGGCGAACATTTTTTGCGTATATTTACAAACTATAATATTATAGTAATACTACGTATTTCTATATCCCTGTACCAAATGTCTATGTCTTTATACTTTTTTCTGTTACACCGGGAAATGCTCTGAGGGGGAGTGGGTCTCCCCACGCGGGTATGTGGGACTTGCTGCGCCTGGGAGGTGGTAAGTGGACGCAGCTCTATACACTAAAACCCGGCGAGTGCCACTAATGCCGCTTTTGGTGAGATGCCCCGGTTCTGTTGAGCAAACAAAGTAACTCGACGGCTAGTCAGTCCCGCAAGGGACCGACGCCACCTCCACAGAGGGTTTGTCCCGACCACAGAACAACCTCTCCCAACGTCGGGACAGCACAATGGGGCGAGGTTCCCATCCTCGCCCCTTGCTCCCTGCTCTTTTGTCCCCTCTTCTAGGAGGGGTACAAAGAGCCCCCTCGGCTCAATTAGCTTCGACTAAGGTTAGGCTCACCCTAGGCTACTGAGCCCCACCGCCACGACAAGGCTTGAACCATGGTGGGGATGTCTATACATATATGGTATATGTGTATGACGATTATGGAAATTATAATTTTTCTAATAGATAAGCTAATGATACAATCTAAAAAAGAAAATTTAGATTTAAAGACCATTTAAAAGAAAAAACGTAATTTTGTTTTATATAAAAAATTGTTACACAGGATGCAGAATATGTAAAATATTATGGTTATACAAAAAAAAAATATAATTAGTAAAAACGTATAACAAAAGAGGGAGTAAAATAAGAAAATGCCGCGAATTGCTGTCACGACATTCCAGCCGACTTGATTGCCAGGTGTGCCATAGATATTTCATATTATAAAAATTCTTGTAATTAAAGTGTTGGAGGTATATAAAAGGCATATAAAATTTTATATCTTAGTGACACTTTCACAATTGTTTTGTGAAAAGTGAAAAATATTGATGTACCCTTGAGGGGTCAAAAACTTGCCGTATAACACATGCAATGGCATAATGTGTGCAAATATTTGAATTGATAAATGTGTTTAATTGTTACCAGAAAGAGTCGAGAACCTCGCCACAAGGTTACGAGTTTCTCGATCTTTCTAGAATTCCAAATGATCATAAACAAACACTTTCAATAAATACGCTTTTCCACCAATTTCCATTCAATCTTTTTATTCTAGGCTAGATATATCTTTATATTTTATTTTTTGTGGGTAGGTACATATTACATCATTACCAATTATTTTTAATTTTTTTTGTGTTTATTTCAAGTTGCATAGTCTATATGTTTATATTAATGGTAGGTACTATCCACATTGTTGCATTTTATTTTCATATATAATGGTGGTTACGGTGGTTATGTTTTAATTTTTATTTATTTTTGTATTTTAAATAAGTTATCTGTATCTCGATGTGTGTATGTGAGGATGAATAAAGTTTATTATTATTATTATTATTATATGTAAAGATAGCTGTTGCACGTGCGTCACCCGCGTTAACTTAGATTTACAGGCGTATACGGATTGATGATGATTATTTTTATAGCCTAAGTTACTCCTTAGAACTTCAGCTACATGTCAGTGAAAATCCCATTAAAATCGGCCCGGCCATTTCAGAGATAAGCCGGAACAAACAGACAGACAGACGAAAATTGTAAAAAAATCTATTTTGGTATATGTACCGTGTATACATCTATATGCATTTAGTAGGAAGCGGTTATTTTAATATTACAGACACTCCAATTTTATTTATCTGTATATAGTCTTTATAAATTAAGATAATATAGTCTATGAAATTATGAATTTATTCTCAATACCATAGAGTATAAAAACTAGAAAGTAAGGAGAACCATCTCTGTATGAAAGGTGTCCGTCGAAAAGGGAGCTGTGGAGCTACATTAGCAAGTAATTGCGCACACACACATATAAATATATACACAAAGCTTCCACTCTGGTGTAGTACTTCTGGTGTAGTAAACACCAGACACCAGCTCCATTGTAAACCGTCATCCTTCCTTCTTCTTCTATCTTTTTTAATTATAATGTCAAAATAATGACATGTATTTTTTTCAGATCAACTCAGACAAAAAGGCAAAGGGACGCACCGGCTGGCCACAACATGTATGGGCGTTAGAATTAAAAAGTGAACAAAATCTACAATCATAGACCTATAACGTAATTGTAATTATTTATAAGTAGTTTAAACGAATAAAATGTTAATGGTCGTTTCTATGTAAAAATGCTTGTTTTTGCATACGTCTTGCAAATTTAAATTTAGCTGATCTGTAACTTAATAAATGAATATCCTGTGAGGAATATAAAAATATACTACTAAAATAGCCGATTAAAAGTGATAACAACTTAATAAAAACTAAAATATTGCATAAAGACTATCGTTTTTCTTTTTATGTACTTATAATATACCAAAGACTTTATACCAAAAATAAATTAAATTATATAATAAAGCAGAAGCTTCGTTTTAATTTTACCCTTCGCTCCGGGCACTATTCATCGGCAAGTTTTGCATTCCTAATGAAAAAATCTGAAACCCCAAATTGTGTGAATTTGGTCAAGTAGAGGATATGCAATACTTGCTGATGGATTGTTACGGAACAGAAGAGAAAGGGAGTTATTTTTCACAGAATTTCATCTTGGTTTGATCCAGTCCATTTTATCTCGACTAACATCAGAGTTACCGGTGGGAGGGAAGTTCTGTGCCGTGCTCCCGGCTGCATGGGTACCACCATCTTGCTTGTTTCTCCCGTGAAACAGCTTTGCTGTGTTTCGGAGAGCAGGGCAAGACAGGCAGTGTAATTACTGGCACCGAGACTTAACATCTTATGTCTCAGGATAGGCAACACATAAATGAGTTGCCTGGGCTAGTTCCAGGTATACTAGTTTATGTTCATGGGCGACGTCGACCACTTACCATCAGGTGGTACGTTTGCCAGTTTGCCTATTCAAGTAACATTAAAAAAAAGAGATTTCTTAAAAAAAATGTTGTTTACTCAAGTCAGATTGACATTTCTTTTTAGAGTTTTAAATTTATGTAAAAGGTACCCCAATAATATAATATGTTTACAAATATGTACCTAAACCCCATAGGGGTGTTCCATGTCTTTTCGGATAAAAACCCTCAAAAATAATAGAAAAAAAATACCCTGTCTCTTTCTAAGATCAAGCATCAATAGATTTGACAAGCTACTAATAATACCGTATTGGAACGAGATCACAACATACGAAAAACTGCAAGAGTGACAGAGACATAGACACTTTCTTTTGTCTTTGTTAGAATATCACTCTTCATTTGTTGGACACAACAAAGATGTGCCCAACAAAAAATAACTCTTACTCTCACTTGCAAAACAATTTGTCAAATATGTCCGCCATTTTGTACTACTTTTTAATTTGGTTGGTTTATAAAATCTGGTGATACTAGTTTTGTTATTAGCAGATTACCCAAGAATATGGTATATTATATAAAAGGGAGTCTAGAATTTTCGAATAAAACCATTACAAATATGTTTATTTTTATCCTAAAAGGCAATAATTCTATATAATAATAATAATAATTCAATAAAATAAGTGGACTTGTTATCATGAATGTGGTATCCCTGCAAAAATATGCCTGTCCCTTTCGGGTATACGCGAATGTCAATTCCATTTGATACTTGTTCCTAGGTCTCTTTATATATTTCTCTATGAATTCTATTACTGTCCTTTTTTTTGCTATGTTACCACCCATGTCGTGTCGGCCCAATTCCGACTGCTGCTCGGCAGCAGCAAAGCACATGCTGCTTACTACCTCTACACTACACTACCTCTTACTTATATAAATGCTAATTACCTGGAACCTACAATATTTCTCTAATTATATAAGCTTCAATGAAACTGAACAACTTTTTCTTGACTCAACACCATGCCTTAATAATGAATCGTCGCAAAACAAAACTAATGTAAAGAACAACGAATACAACGATGTTTAAGATAATGCGTGGCCAATGGCCCAACACCCTCCGCATGAAACCATTAGTGGTACAGCCCCACACCGTCGTCCTCAGATACCACAAGAAAGTGCCACCGTTTAAAGAGACTTTTTTTTTCTTTTACGCCGGGAAATGCTTGAAGCATGCCACGAGGGAGTTGGTCTCCCCAGGCGGGTATGTAGGACTATGTGGTAAGGTGGACGCAGCTCTACCCACTAAAACCCGGCAAGTACCACCAATGCCGCCTTTGGTGAGGTGCCCCGGATCTGCCGAGCAGACAGGGTACCTCGACGGCTAGTCAGTCCCTCAAGGGACCAACGCCACCTCCACAGAGGGGTTGTCCTGCACCACAGAACAACCCCTCCCAACTTCAGGACAGTACAATGGGGTGAGGTTCTCATCCTCGCCTCTTGTCCCCTGCTCTTTTGTACCCTCTTCTAAGAGGGGTGCAAAAAGCTGCCCCCTCGGCTCAATTTGCGTCGCCCAAGGTGCTGGGTTCACCTTAGGCTACTAAGCCCCACCGCCACGACGAGGGTTGAACCATGGTATAGTAAGTTTATACTATATAATGATAATATTCTTGAAAGTGCTGCTGAAGGATAACACCGTGAGGAAACCTGTATGCTTAAATGCCTGAAGAGGAAAGTCTTCGAAGGCGTGTGAAGTTGTCGCAAAGGTTGTCTCTGGCCCAACGCCCTCCTCGTCTAATTTCGAGGAGGAGACCCGTGCCCAACATAGGACATATAAGGTTTTTTTTTCTATTGACCTATGCTATGGTCCAAAGACCTTTATGCGATATCGGAAGAGTAAGAGAGCTGATGGCTTCTACCTAAAACAGTTAAACGGGAGGATTACCTCCGCCAGCCGTAGTGTCAATGACATCGCGGCCTCCTGGCATCGGGAAGAAAGGACATATAAGGGTTGATGTTATAATATTATGAGAAACAAGCAAGATGGTGAAACCCTGACGGAAGCGCGACACAGCGCATCTCTAGTACTTGATTCATTCTTTCATTGATCCATTCCTTCCATGGCAACTGCTGTAATACCTATTCCATCGTACAGTATGTATGTTAAGTTAAACATTATAATATTATGATGATGATGATGAATGAATGAAATTGTATACAATAATAACAAACATACCAACGATGACGGCGGGCTGGACCGGTGAGTTGAAACAAGCAGCTGTCCCGGGTTCAAATCCCGACAATTTATATCTATACAGATAAATAAAATTGAAGTGTCTGTTTGTAATATTAAAATAACCGCTTTTCAATAAATGCGGATGTA
Source organism: Helleia helle (assembly GCA_963853865.1). Classification (NCBI taxonomy): domain Eukaryota; kingdom Metazoa; phylum Arthropoda; class Insecta; order Lepidoptera; family Lycaenidae; genus Helleia; species Helleia helle. Next base: position 5,452,242 of record OY971434.1, read on the forward strand.
TGCACGGTACATATACCAAAATAGTCTTTTTTACAATTTTTGTGTATGTATACTAGCAAACGTGATGTATGTTCGCAAAGTGTAAAAAAAATTAATGAATAAATGCGACAATCACAACATAAATACAAGGAACAAACATAAATTGAATGTACCATTTTTGAGACTTCACAAAGTTAGAAATTCTTTTGTATACGTATTTCAACCTACGAAATAAAGATATTTTGATTTGATTAAAAAATATGTCTATTTTATGATGAACGTAGGACCAGGATAACATACCACCCCACCATGGTTCAGGCCTTGTCGTGGCGGTGGGGCTCAGTAACCTAGGGTGAGCGGTGCACCTTGGGCGAAGCTAATTGGGCCGAGGGGGCTCTTTGTACCCCTCTTATAAGAAGAGGGGACAGAAGAGCAGGGGGCAAGGGGTGAGGATGGGAACCTCACCTCATTGTACTGTCCGGACGATGGGAGGGGTTGTTCTATGGTGCGGGACAACCCCTCTGTGGAGGTGGCGTCGGTCCCTTGCGGGACTGACTAGCCGTCGAGGTGCCCTGTTTGTTTTCTAGATCCGGGGCACCTCACCAAAGGCGGCATTGATGGCACTCGCCGGGTTTTAGTGGGTAGAGCTGCGTCCATTTACCAGCTGTCGGGCGCAGCGAGTCCCACATACCCGCGTGGGGAGACCCACTCCCCCGCGGGATGCCTCAGAGCATTTCCCGGCGTCAAAGAAAAAAAAAAAAAAAAGGATAACATACCACGCAATTTGTAGGACAATATAATGCTTTTTTTATAGCATACGAGGGCAAACGAGCGGTCAAAGCTTTAGACTACCGACGCCCATATACATCTGGACAACCAGAGCTTATGCAGATGTGTTGCCCTTCTTATCCCTATCTACCCAATGGGCAACCGGAAACCCACAAACCGCAAGAAACGCGACAGCACAGCTGTCACTTGACGCCGGTGTTATGTGAGCGGTACCACCCCGGTCGTACCGGCCCAAGTCGGCTGCATAGCAACATGGCACTACCTCTTACTATTGTATGACTGTTTTTTTTTTTCGGATGGATCTATGTTAACGGCCCGAAGGCTCTAATGCTACATCGGATTAGTGTGAGCCCATTCGGCTCACTTTTGGTTTATAAAAGGCCCCCCGTCAACCGTGCAGTCTGCGACCACACGGCCTCCTGGCGTCGGTTGTGTTGTATGACTGTTTAATTATATAAATATTAAGAAAGTAAAAGAAAGCTGCTGCTGGTTGGTAATCATTTTTCATGACCTCGTTGTCGATACATGTAGGAAGGAACTCTTTGATCAAACCATACATTTTGTAGGACATATTTTTTCGAATAATTTAGATAATTATCATCAGATTTAACAAAAAAAAATTTCGGGAATCAAGGAAGTGACACAACAATGTATTTATTGCTTTTCGAAGTACCTATTCTCCGCGAAATTTGACACATTTTTCCATACGATGGAACCAATCATTGAAGCAACCATTCCATTCGGAAGTTGGGGTCTCCAAAATTGCCGTTTTGTAGGCGTCCACAGCTTCTTCAGGCGATGAAAATCTCTGACCACGCATATTATTCTTTATTTTAGGGAAAGTACAGAAATCATTAGGGCTTAGGTCGGGGCTTTACGGCGGATGGTCTAATAATTCTATGTTTTCTTGCTCAAAAAACTCTTTTGTTCTGTGCGCGGTGTGAGAACTCGCATTGTCGTGATGGAGAATGATGCGGCGGTTGCAGTTCTCTTTACGGAGTTCAGAAACGACCTGTGGCAAACAAATTTTAGCATACCATTCTGCATTAACCGTTCTTTGTCCCTCGAGAGGAATAGTCGCAACATGGCCGGTTTTGGAGACAAACGTGGCCACCATTTTTTTTGCAACACTCCGTGAACGAACTATTTTTGTTGGCTTTAACTCATTTTTATGTCACATGTCGATCTTCCTCAATCAGCTTACGCACAGCATCAACGTTTTCTTGGGTGACTGCAGTTTTTGGACGACCTTGACGGGGATCACACTGAGCTTGACACTTCCACGTTGAAATTCATCACCAAATGCAGAAATCATCCGGTCAACACACTGTTTTTGTGTTAAACCACTTCGTAAGTTATAATAAATCATCGCTCTAGAATTTTCTCGAGTCAATTCCATTTTCTCAACGACTAAACAAGTTTGACAAGACCTTGTGAAAATCTTTTTTTAAATAAATAAACAAATTCGATTTTTAAAACCAAGGAGTTTTCAATTAAAAATATTTTATTATGACAGGAACAGTGGAAATATTCCATTCTCGATACTCTTAGCGCAGCCTATGTAGTAGTCAAGTGCAAAAATGGACCACGGAACCTGGACCATTAGGCGTTTTGTATAAAAACAAATTCCGCCAAATTTATACTGCAACGCTGCGCCGGTTCTGCGCTCAGATTGGCCGACTAATGGACATTAATGGATGCATGAACATCTCATCATTATTCATCATCATCAGTCCCAACCGTCCACTGCTGTAGATAGACCTCCCTCAATGAACGCCAAGACGACCGATCCCTTGCCACTAGCATCCAACACGTGGACCGACCACCGCACAGAGATCGTCTTCCTATCTAGTTGAGGTAGACGAAGTGTTGGCCGACCACTTCGTCTACCTCAATGCGGCCTCCACTCTTGAACCTTATACATCATCGGCCATCCATTCTCCTGAGTGTGTGACCGGCCAACTGCCACTTCAACGAGCTTATTCTTCGCGTGATATCAGAACATCTACCGCCATAAAACCCGTAAAAGTTGTTTCATTATTTATGTAAGCTACATGATGATAAGTGCATGGTCAACGTCGCCCATGAACATAAGCAAGTAAACTCGAAACTAGCCCAGGCTACTCATTCACGCGTTGCCTATCCTGAGACGTGTGATGCCTCGGTGCCAAGAATGTGCCTGTCCCGCCCCCCTTTGTGAAATACAGGAGAGCCGTTTCATAAAAGAAACAAGAAGGATGGTAGTATCCATGCAGACGGGAGCGAGACACAAGCCGTCGCTCCCACTTGTAAAGATTGTGGTCCATATTTTTTTCGTGTACGTACACCAAATATTTTGCGTTTTTTTCTGGACGTAAACAAATCTATTCCGAGAGTATCAGGTTGTGTATTAAATGGAGTTTATCGTTGGTTTCCGCCAGACACGGGGCCATGTGCTCTCCGTAACGTGTGCTGGTTAGGGCGGCCACACGACGTTCATATATTGGGATATTTGTAACCAAGGTAATATATTTGAATGTTCTCATGGATGTGTATTAAATATGTGTATTATATAATAAAAATCTTAAATATATGTATAGTATATAATAGTTGTATTAAATATTATTTCCGTTGTCTGGTACCCGTAACACACGTTCTACGAGAACTTACCACGCGACCAGATTGACGTGGTGTGAAAGCGTCCATAGATATTATTATTATTTCACTCATATTTACTCGTAAAGTATCCGAAACGTTGGGCATGTACAAATCTTAATTAACTATTTTAATCAGAAATTACGCCTAAATTAAATTGAGCCTAAACGTGTCCTACTAAAACGTGTGCTACTGTCGCTGCTGCTGGAAAACCGATGTTTATCAATTTATCTTGACTACTTCCATGAAATATACAAAGTCTAATTATCTGGAGTACATGAGGTGCAGTAGTCGCGGGGAAATATTTCCGGTTCTGTGCAGCACTGCTGTAAAAAAGAGTCAATTTATTGCTATGGCGCGCATAAACATGTTTAACGTCAAAAAGATCTTAAAAACAACTACTTACTATGCGTTCAAAATGTTTTCTTTCGGTTTTACGGTTCTACGGTTGGTCCGTTCGATTTTTTCGCGATTTTTAAAGAATGTTCCAACAATTGTCAAAATCATGGCCGCTCGAGCCTGTGTACAAAAATATCAGATAATTTGTTTTATAGCCTAAATACAAACGCCGTATTTCCATACCTTTGATGTTTATTGTTAATCAATAGCTAATTAAAATTTATAGACATGTTTGAGCATGCGAAATAAAAAAAATAAGAATATATTATTCGCAAGACCTTAAACCAAGAACACATGTAAACCTAAACTGTATAGGTAAGACCAGTGCCGATAATTTTTGAAACAAAAAAAATTTTAGTAGGATGAATCCCATTAGAAAAGAAAGAGAATATAACAGAAATGGAAGGAAAAAATATTTACGGGCGATCTGAGGGCGGAAAGTGGGAGTTAAGGGTAAAAAAACGTTTTAACTCGATTTCCGGCAAAACTACAAGTCCTATGGAAAAAAGGTAAATAAATGGCGTTGTAGGTAATAAAAAGATCTTAGGGACCTTCAAGAAAAGAGCATGTTCATATTTGAAAGGTCGGTAACACAACTTTGGTCCTTCACCTGTTGATGTCATCAACATTTGAATTGATCAACAGTCCAAAATGTAAAAAAAAAAGTTAAATATTTGATAGCAATGGAAACATATTATAGAGAGGAATTTAAAATATATAAATACAGCGCTCGATCAATTAAGAAAGGAAAGTTAGAGACAGTAAAAGTTAATTTAATAACTACTATGGGGAAAGAACTAGAAAATATATTGTACCAAAGATATGTAATGAATATCAAATACTAAGAGAAGAAAAGAAAATAAAGTGTAAATTTAAATTAAAACAAAAGTTGAAAGAAGTGTTTGGATATACTAAAAATGTAAGTAAGTCTTAGGTATGTGTAATAATTATTTTTTATTGCTTATTGTTATAAATATTGTATATTATATGGAATATCTATGTGGTTAGAGAGAGATACAGAATTTAAATAATACTAGTAATATATGTATGTATGTTACAAGTTTGAGCGGAACGCCTACAAACTGCTTGAACAGTTTGGCGATTAGATGATAAGAAATAAAAGTGTATCTTAAAAGAGAATAAAGTATAAAAAAAAAAAAACTGCTAATGATATAACGGGTGTCTATCGATGTCGTTTATCACTTACCACCAGGTGAAAAGACTGTCCGTTTCCCCCCTCTTTTATAAATAAAGAAAAGAATGCAGGTTTTCCCACGACGTTTTCCTTCACCAGTCCTCTGAGCCCATACCTATCTGTTGGAGTTCATAAGACCATCGCCGTCAACATCCGAAACTTTATATTATCATAATAAGTATGTACCGTTAGTTAATCTTTATATTATCATAATAAGTATGTACCGTTAGTTAATCTTTATATTATCATAATAAGTATGTACCGTTAGTTAAACTTTATATTATCATAATAAGTATGTACCGTTAGTTAATCTTTATATTATCATAATAAGTATGTACCGTTAGTTAAACTTTATATTATCATAATAAGTATGTACCGTTAGTTAAACTTTATATTATCATAATAAGTATGTACCGTTAGTTAATCTTTATATTATCATAATAAGTATGTACCGTTAGTTAATCTTTATATTATCATAATAAGTATGTACCGTTAGTTAAACTTTATATTATCATAATAAGTATGTACCGTTAGTTAATCTTTATATTATCATAATAAGTATGTACCGTTAGTTAAACTTTATATTATCATAATAAGTATGTACCGTTAGTTAATCTTTATATTATCATAATAAGTATGTACCGTTAGTTAAACTTTATATTAGCATAATAAGTATGTACCGTTAGTTAATCTTTATATTATCATAATAAGTATGTACCGTTAGTTAAACTTTATATTATCATAATAAGTATGTACCGTTAGTTCATCTTTATATTATCATAATAAGTATGTACCGTTAGTTAAACTTTATATTATCATAATAAGTATGTACCGTTAGTTAATCTTTTTCACACTGGAGGTGGCGTTTGTCCCTTGAGGGACTAACTAGGCGTCGAAGCTCCCTGTTTGCTCAACACCCCGGGGCACCTCACCAAAGGCGGCATTAGTGGAACTCGCCGGGTTTTAGTGGGTAGAGCTGCGTCCACCTTAACACCTTTTGGGCGCAGCGAGTCCCACGTATCACGTACCTGTGGGTCTCCCCACTCCCCAGCGGGATGCCTCACAGCATTTTCCGGCGTAAAAGAAAAAAAGATGCTGCAGACAGTTGTACTTCGGAGCCTGCCTCGCAACGTATAGTACACCCATTAGGGCGGGTCACCTTACCGCAAGAAATAAGGCCCAGCTGCGCTCAGCGTAACGAGTCACTGCGGTGCTCCGGGGGTATCCTACGGTATCGCGGGCAGCAGCCACTGCCTTGGCCGGTAACCCCCCCATGGGAACTCGTGGCGGAGGCTCTTGCTGAGATGACCTCCTAAGTCTCAGATGGGAGGGCTCTTGGCGAGAGCTTCACGTTGGACGGAATCCGGCGGATTCACCGACTAGGGCTGGAGGCACTAATACGGAGGTGTGGGGAGGACCTGACGCGGCAGCCGTATGCGCAAACCGTCTTACATAGGTGCTCACCGGGCATGGTTGCTTTGATGAGTGGCGCGGCGGTGGGCTCGGCCCAGCACACCCTCCAGGTGTGTCCGAGATGGGCGGCGCTGCGTCATGATCTGACGTCAGTCATCGGAGGGGAGTTGTTTCTTCCGAGTATCAATCATCATTCAAAGCTATTTTCTAATTCTTAGTTTGGTTTGCTATTAAAGCGTGTTATAATTTAAATTGAATTTAATTAAAAAAAAAATGTTCGCAATGTCACATTGGTGTGACTTTTTTACATTTAAAAATAATCGACTTTGTTATTGATGAACTTACAGGTGTTATGTGGTGGAACAAAAGAGAAACGTGTTTGTTTTATTAATAATATAATAGTTAATAACGAGTGTTTATTTAGCGTTTACTGTGTGCATTGCATTTTAGTATAAATACTGGGGATGGCTTGCAACTGTCATCAGGCTCTCAAGATGAAGTTGACGCTACTTCTTTTAGCCGCAGTGGTAAGTGATTTTTATTAGCAGTTAATATTCTTTGTACTAATAATTTAAAAAAAAATGAAAGAAAGAAAGAAACATTTATTTGACACAAACACTCTCTTTCTTTCTAATTTACATATGTTTCCATTCTATTCTTTACGTTTTACGTTTCATAGTAATCTCAATTTCACGCATTAGTCATATTCATTTCCATTCTTGATCGAGAATTAAAGATTAAAATTAATTAATATAATTATTAAGAGAAAAAAAGATTAGGATTATAAAAAAGAGAATTAGCAGTAAAGATTTTGTTCACCTTTTTCACTTTCAAAACATCAGAGAACACAACAATTACAAAAATAAAAATAGCAATAAAAGCAAATTCATGCTCAAATTTGCCGCCCCCAAAAATCTGCCGCTCTTGGATCCAGTCACTACCAGCCTGCTGGTAAGTCCGCTACTAGACGAGGCCCACTTCTACCATCTACCATCATCCTTTTTCTACCCCTACTGAATGTAGGCTCAAATTAACAAAAACGCTACTAATACCCCGTTAGGATCGGTGACTTCACCGAAATCGTGGTCATATCTTTTTTTTATAGCATAGGTAGGCAAACGAGCAGCCGAAGCCTTTTGGCGACTCAAAGCCCATACACTACACAACCAAAGATTATTCCGATGTATTGCCCTCCATTCCCCTATCCCCCCACTACCGTAAACTCACAAACCGAACAAAACGTGACAACATAGCTGTCACTTGACGCCGGTGCTACACCTATGTGAGCGAGAGCCGGCCCAATTCGGCTGGAAAACAGCATGGCACTTTTACTATTTTAGAGGTCTTCCCTTCTTCCTTAACGATCCCATCTCCCTTACTAATTCTATTTGATTCTGATTAAGTAAGCCCAGAACCGATTATTTGAATCTGAAATTACATAGCTACTTCTCTCTCAACATCTTTTTCTTTTTTGCAGTGTCTAATAGTAATCACGGCCACACCTGGTAAGTTTAAAACACTTTAATCACTACATAGTATAAAACAAAGTCGCTTTCTCTGTCCCTATGTCCCCATGTCCCTTTGAATGCTTAAATCTTTAAAACTACGCAACGGATTTTGATGCGGTTTTTTTTATTAGATAGAGTGATTCGAGAGGAAGGTTTATATGTATAATAACATCCATTAAATAGTGGAGAAATACTGTTATTTTTGAGGTTTCTAATGTGATGTCGTAAATAAACACATTTTTTGCACTTACATTGCAAACGCTGGATGAACACTAACAGATAGATCAAAATTATGTACTACATTATTGTACACCTTAGAAAGATCTACAAAAAAGTCCCCGATGGCATATGTGTATCTCTTAAGGATAACATACTATATCCATTTTAATACCTACTTAAAAAATGGGCAATTATAAAACCGGAGTTGGAAAACGGTAATTGGAAAGCACACAATTTTTATTTATTTATTTATTTATTAGACAACAGAAATATAACACCATAACAGATAAAACCCAAGACGATGCTATATGAAACATGAAAAAAAAAATGGTGGACACATTAAAAGTGTGTTAAGTACATTACAATATTAATTAATAATTAAGATAAATAATCATCATCAATCCGTGTACGGCTGTACATCTAAGTTAACGCGGGCGAAACTGCGGGCAACAGCTAGTATTATATAAAATACTTCAAATATATTAACTTCAGCTGCAATGCTGAAGAATTTGTTTCAACGCGCTATATATGTTTAGAACTGGCCAGTAAGAAACATTGAAAATGAAAACTTTTTTTGAATTTCCATTTTAGAACTCTTTGATAACCTAATGTAGTATATCGCATTCATTTGTCATTTGTTTTTGTGAATTGGCGGCAAATCTAAAACTCTTGTTACACGTAAAAATGAACATAACGCGAGAAAATTTTCGGTCAATGATTTATTATGACTTTCGTTGTGGGCTTACTCAACAACAAAGCTATGATAGGCTGTGATTAGCATTTTTTAATGAAGCCCCATCTCGTGCCACTATTTACAATTATTGGTTTAACGAGTTTAAGCGTGGACGTAGCAATCTCAGTGATGATCCGCGTGAGGGACGTCCTTTAACAGCGACTATTGAAGATAACATCAGTGCTGTGCGACGCATGATAGAGGAAGATAAGAGAGTGACCTAAAAGCAGATACGGGCAAGCCTAGGCATTGGTATGAGTCAAGTTCAAAAAATATTACACGAACATTTAGGCGTCAGGAAGCTTTGTACCAGATGGATTCCCCATACTTTAACCGACGACCAGAAACGCCTCCGCATGGACTGCGGTGTCGCCAAATGTTACATAAGTTCAACGGCGGTAACTCAAATGCTGTATTTTTTGTTTCAGTGCCTGTACCATGTGAGTAATAAAAAAAACTTCTATTATTATAAACATTAAGAAACAAAAAATTAGCTCAAAAATCAGGAACTAGTTAATATAGTGCTCGTTTATAATAAAGACGTCGGATATAAATCGAATAAATAAAACTATTTGGGTTAACAGTTCAAAATACAACGAAAGCATTTTTCATCTTGGAAACACAAATTGCAGAAGCATTCCCATTTGAAGACATCAAGAGAAATCGTACTGTATTCTCTCTCTGGTCGGTTCCTCAATCGGATCGTGACTTTACCGGTGGGTGGGAAGCGCTGTGCCGCGCTCCCGGCTGCATGGGTATCTTGCTTATTTCTCCCGTGAAACAGCTTTGCTGTGTTTCGGAGAGAAGGGCAAGACAGGCAGTGTAATTACTGGCACCGAGACTTAACATCTTATGTCTCAGGATAGGCAACACATAGATAAGTTGCCTGGGCTCGTTCCAGGTCTACTAGTTTATGTTCATGGGCTACGTCGACCACTTAACATCAGGTGGTACGTTTGCCAGTTTGCCTATCCAACTAACATAAAAAAAAGACTCCCATTATGTCTGTGTGTCAAGCTGGTGGCTTGTCTCCACCAGCTTCGTGGAGTGTCTTATTGACTTGTACTTCCTATTGCTGTGCGATCTGGTCGGATCATTGCTTCGGGTTTCAACCCCTTGGTCTTTTGCCATTTGCCTTGCATTCACGATAAACTTTTCTAGGTTATCACGATCAGGATTTATTGACCTGATTATCCTATATCCTACTAACCTGATTATCCTATTACTCTACATAATTTGATAGGTATTCGTATCGGTATATATACCTACTAAAACATGTATACGGTATGATTACAATCACATGTTTAAAAGTATATATTCCACAATATTGTTTTTTTTTTTTTTCGGCAGGGCTAGACTTTTCGGCCTGATGGCCTTTAAGCTCAATCTAAGCTAGACCTGGATTAATTTTTTATGTTCATTGGCGATTCAGGTGGCCTATCTGACACAATGCCTCAGAACGTAACAAAACAACTGTCCAAGTAAATATAAATTAATATTATTTAAGGTGGTTGTGGTCACGGCAGTCCTTCAAAACATCATAAGGGTGGTACAAGTCATGGCGGCCATTCAGGAGGCCATAAAAAACCAGGTGCATGTGGTGGTCATAAGGGACCCGGCGTAGAAGGCAGTGGAGGCTCAGGAGGTGGATCCGGTGGTGGATCTGGAGGCGGATCTGGTGGAGGTTCAGGCGGCGGCTCTGGAGGCTCAGGCGGTGGATCCGGTGGTGGATCTGGAGGTGGATCTGGTGGAGGTTCAGGCGGCGGCTCTGGAGGCTCAGCAGGTGGATCCGGTGGTGGATCTGGAGGCGGATCTGGTGGAGGTTCAGGCGGCGGCTCTGGAAACTCAGGAGGTGGATCCGGTGGTGGATCTGGAGGCGGATCTGGTGGAGGTTCAGGCGGCGGCTCTGGAAACTCAGGAGGTGGATCCGGTGGTGGATCTGGAGGCGGATCAGGCGGAGGTTCAGGCGGCGGCTCAGGAAACTCAGGAGGTGGATTCGGTGGTGGATCTGGAGGCGGATCTGGTGGAGGTTCAGGCGGCGGCTCTGGAAACTCAGGAGGTGGATCCGGTGGTGGATCTGGAGGTGGATCAGGCGGAGGCTCAGGCGGCGGCTCTGGAAACTCAGGAGGTGGATCCGGTGGTGGATCTGGAGGCGGATCAGGCGGAGGTTCAGGCGGCGGCTCAGGAAACTCAGGAGGTGGATTCGGTGGTGGATCTGGAGGCGGATCAGGCGGAGGCTCAGGCGGCGGCTCTGGAGACTCAGGAGGTGGATCCGGTGGTGGATCTGGAGGCGGATCAGGCGGAGGCTCAGGCGGCGGCTCTGGAGACTCAGGAGGTGGATCCGGTGGTGGATCTGGAGGCGGATCAGGCGGAGGCTCAGGCGGCGGCTCTGGAGACTCAGGAGGTGGATCCGGTGGTGGATCTGGAGGCGGATCAGGCGGAGGTCAGGCGGCGGCTCTGGAGACTCAGGAGGTGGATCCGGTGGTGGATCTGGAGGCGGATCAGGTGGAGGTTCAGGCGGCGGCTCTGGAAACTCAGGAGGTGGATCCGGTGGTGGATCTGGAGGCGGATCAGGCGGAGGTTCAGGCGGCGGCTCTGGAAACTCAGGAGGTGGATCCGGTGGTGGATCTGGAGGTGGATCTGGTGGAGGTTCAGGCGGCGGCTCAGGAAACTCAGGAGGTGGATCCGGTGGTGGATCTGGAGGCGGATCTGGTGGAGGTTCAGGCGGCGGCTCTGGAAACTCAGGAGGTGGATCCGGTGGTGGATCTGGAGGCGGATCAGGCGGAGGTTCAGGCGGCGGCTCTGGAAACTCAGGAGGTGGATCCGGAGGCGGATCTGGAGGCGGATCTGGTGGAGGTTCAGGCGGCGGCTCTGGAAACTCAGGAGGTGGATCCGGTGGTGGATCTGGAGGCGGATCTGGAGGCGGATCTGGTGGAGGTTCAGGCGGCGGCTCTGGAAACTCAGGAGGTGGATCCGGTGGTGGATCTGGAGGCGGATCTGGTGGAGGTTCAGGCGGCGGCTCTGGAAACTCAGGAGGTGGATCCGGTGGTGGATCTGGAGGCGGATCTGGAGGCGGATCTGGTGGAGGTTCAGGCGGCGGCTCTGGAAACTCAGGAGGTGGATCCGGTGGTGGATCTGGAGGCGGATCTGGTGGAGGTTCAGGCGGCGGCTCTGGAAACTCAGGAGGTGGATCTGGAGGCGGATCTGGAGGCGGATCTGGTGGAGGTTCAGGCGGCGGCTCTGGAAACTCAGGAGGTGGATCCGGTGGTGGATCTGGAGGCGGATCTGGTGGAGGTTCAGGCGGCGGCTCTGGAAACTCAGGAGGTGGATCCGGTGGTGGATCTGGAGGCGGATCTGGTGGAGGTTCAGGCGGCGGCTCTGGAAACTCAGGAGGTGGATCCGGTGGTGGATCTGGAGGCGGATCTGGAGGCGGATCTGGTGGAGGTTCAGGCGGCGGCTCTGGAAACTCAGGGGGTGGATCCGGTGGTGGATCTGGAGGCGGATCAGGCGGAGGTTCAGGCGGCGGCTCTGGAAACTCAGGAGGTGGATCCGGTGGTGGATCTGGAGGCGGATCTGGTGGAGGTTCAGGCGGCGGCTCTGGAAACTCAGGAGGTGGATCCGGTGGTGTATCTGGAGGCGGATCTGGTGGAGGTTCAGGCGGCGGCTCTGGAAACTCAGGAGGTGGATCCGGTGGTGGATCTGGAGGCGGATCTGGTGGAGGTCAGGCGGCGGCTCAGGCGGCGGCTCTGGAAACTCAGGAGGTGGATCCGGTGGTGGATCTGGAGGCGGATCTGGTGGAGGTTCAGGCAGCGGCTCTGGAAACTCAGGAGGTGGATCCGGTGGTGGATCTGGAGGCGGATCTGGAGGCGGATCTGGTGGAGGTTCAGGCGGCGGCTCTGGAAACTCAGGGGGTGGATCTGGAGGCGGATCTGGAGGCGGATCTGGTGGAGGTTCAGGCGGCGGCTCTGGAAACTCAGGAGGTGGATCCGGTGGTGGATCTGGAGGCGGATCAGGTGGAGGCTCAGGCGGAGGCTCAGGCGGCGGCTCTGGAGACTCAGGAGGTGGATCCGGTGGTGGATCTGGAGGCGGATCAGGCGGAGGCTCAGGCGGCGGCTCTGGAAACTCAGGAGGTGGATCCGGTGGTGGATCTGGAGGCGGATCTGGTGGAGGTTCAGGCGGCGGCTCTGGAAACTCAGGAGGTGGATCCGGTGGTGGATCTGGAGGCGGATCTGGAGGCGGATCAGGCGGCGGCTCTGGAAACTCAGGAGGTGGATCCGGTGGTGGATCTGGAGGCGGATCTGGAGGCGGATCTGGTGGAGGTTCAGGCGGCGGCTCAGGAAACTCAGGAGGTGGAATCCGGTGGTGGATCAGGCGGTGGATCTGGAGGCGGATCTGGTGGAGGTTCAGGCGGCGGCTCTGGAGACTCAGGAGGTGGATCCGGTGGTGGATCTGGAGGCGGATCAGGCGGAGGCTCAGGCGGCGGCTCTGGAAACTCAGGAGGTGGATCCGGTGGTGGATCTGGAGGCGGATCTGGTGGAGGTTCAGGCGGCGGCTCTGGAAACTCAGGAGGTGGATCCGGTGGTGGATCTGGAGGCGGATCTGGTGGAGGTTCAGGCGGCGGCTCTGGAAACTCAGGAGGTGGATCCGGAGGTGGATCTGGGGTGGATCTGGAGGCGGATCTGGTGGAGGTTCAGGCGGCGGCTCTGGAAACTCAGGAGGTGGATCCGGTGGTGGATCTGGAGGCGGATCTGGTGGAGGTTCAGGCGGCGGCTCAGGCGGCGGCTCTGGAGACTCAGGAGGTGGATCCGGTGGTGGATCTGGAGGCGGATCAGGCGGAGGCTCAGGCGGCGGCTCTGGAAACTCAGGAGGTGGATCCGGTGGTGGATCTGGAGGCGGATCTGGTGGAGGTTCAGGCGGCGGCTCTGGAAACTCAGGAGGTGGATCCGGTGGTGGATCTGGAGGCGGATCTGGTGGAGGTTCAGGCGGCGGCTCTGGAAACTCAGGAGGTGGATCCGGTGGTGGATCTGGAGGCGGATCAGGCGGAGGCTCAGGCGGCGGCTCTGGAAACTCAGGAGGTGGATCCGGTGGTGGATCTGGAGGTGGATCTGGTGGAGGTTCAGGCGGCGGCTCTGGAAACTCAGGAGGTGGATCCGGTGGTGGATCTGGAGGCGGATCAGGCGGAGGTTCAGGCGGCGGCTCTGGAAACTCAGGAGGTGGATCCGGTGGTGGATCTGGAGGCGGATCTGGCGGAGGTTCAGGCGGCGGCTCTGGAAACTCAGGAGGTGGATCCGGTGGTGGATCTGGAGGCGGATCAGGCGGAGGCTCAGGCGGCGGCTCTGGAAACTCAGGAGGTGGATCCGGTGGTGGATCTGGAGGTGGATCTGGTGGAGGTTCAGGCGGCGGCTCTGGAAACTCAGGAGGTGGATCCGGTGGTGGATCTGGAGGCGGATCAGGCGGAGGTTCAGGCGGCGGCTCTGGAAACTCAGGAGGTGGATCCGGTGGTGGATCTGGAGGCGGATCTGGTGGAGGTTCAGGCGGCGGCTCTGGAAACTCAGGAGGTGGATCCGGTGGTGGATCTGGAGGCGGATCAGGCGGAGGTTCAGGCGGCGGCTCTGGAAACTCAGGAGGTGGATCCGGTGGTGGATCTGGAGGCGGATCTGGTGGAGGTTCAGGCGGCGGCTCTGGAAACTCAGGAGGTGGATCCGGTGGTGGATCTGGTGGTGGATCTGGAGGCGGATCTGGTGGAGGTTCAGGCGGCGGCTCTGGAAACTCAGGAGGTGGATCCGGTGGTGGATCTGGAGGCGGATCTGGTGGAGGTTCAGGCGGCGGCTCTGGAAACTCAGGAGGTGGATCTGGTGGTGGATCTGGAGGCGGATCTGGTGGAGGTTCAGGCGGCGGCTCTGGAAACTCAGGAGGTGGATCCGGTGGTGGATCTGGAGGCGGATCTGGTGGAGGTTCAGGCGGCGGCTCTGGAAACTCAGGAGGTGGATCCGGTGGTGGATCTGGAGGCGGATCTGGTGGAGGTTCAGGCGGCGGCTCTGGAAACTCAGGAGGTGGATCCGGTGGTGGATCTGGAGGCGGATCTGGTGGAGGTTCAGGCGGCGGCTCTGGAAACTCAGGAGGTGGATCCGGTGGTGGATCTGGAGGCGGATCTGGTGGAGGTTCAGGCGGCGGCTCTGGAAACTCAGGAGGTGGATCCGGTGGTGGATCTGGAGGCGGATCTGGTGGAGGTTCAGGCGGCGGCTCTGGAAACTCAGGAGGTGGATCCGGTGGTGGATCTGGTGGTGGATCTGGAGGCGGATCTGGTGGAGGTTCAGGCGGCGGCTCTGGAAACTCAGGAGGTGGATCCGGTGGTGGATCTGGAGGCGGATCTGGTGGAGGTTCAGGCGGCGGCTCTGGAAACTCAGGAGGTGGATCCGGTGGTGGATCTGGAGGCGGATCTGGTGGAGGTTCAGGCGGCGGCTCTGGAAACTCAGGAGGTGGATCCGGTGGTGGATCTGGAGGCGGGTCTGGTGGAGGTTCAGGCGGCGGCTCTGGAAACTCAGGAGGTGGATCCGGTGGTGGATCTGGAGGCGGATCTGGCGGAGGTTCAGGCGGCGGCTCTGGAAACTCAGGAGGTGGATCCGGTGGTGGATCTGGGGGCGGATCAGGCGGAGGTTCAGGCGGCGGCTCTGGAAACTCAGGAGGTGGATCCGGTGGTGGATCTGGAGGCGGATCTGGTGGAGGTTCAGGCGGCGGCTCTGGAAACTCAGGAGGTGGATCCGGTGGTGGATCTGGAGGCGGATCTGGTGGAGGTTCAGGCGGCGGCTCTGGAAACTCAGGAGGTGGATCCGGTGGTGGATCTGGAGGCGGATCTGGTGGAGGTTCAGGCGGCGGCTCTGGAAACTCAGGAGGTGGATCCGATGGTGGATCTGGAGGCGGGTCTGGTGGAGGTTCAGGCGGCGGCTCTGGAAACTCAGGAGGTGGATCCGGTGGTGGATCTGGAGGCGGATCTGGTGGAGGTTCAGGCGGCGGCTCTGGAAACTCAGGAGGTGGATCCGGTGGTGGATCTGGAGGCGGATCTGGTGGAGGTTCAGGCGGCGGCTCTGGAAACTCGGGAAGTGGATCCGGTGGTGGATCTGGAGGCGGATCAGGTGGAGGTTCAGGCGGCGGCTCTGGAAACTCAGGAGGTGGATCCGGTGGTGGATCTGGAGGCGGATCTGGTGGAGGTTCAGGCGGCGGCTCTGGAAACTCAGGAGGTGGATCCGGTGGTGGATCTGGAGGCGGATCTGGTGGAGGTTCAGGCGGCGGCTCTGGAAACTCAGGAGGTGGATCCGGTGGTGGATCTGGAGGCGGATCTGGTGGAGGTTCAGGCGGCGGCTCTGGAAACTCAGGAGGTGGATCCGGTGGTGGATCTGGAGGCGGATCTGGTGGAGGTTCAGGCGGCGGCTCTGGAAACTCAGGAGGTGGATCCGGTGGTGGATCTGGAGGCGGATCTGGTGGAGGTTCAGGCGGCGGCTCTGGAAACTCAGGAGGTGGATCCGGTGGTGGATCTGGAGGCGGATCTGGTGGAGGTTCAGGCGGCGGCTCTGGAAACTCAGGAGGTGGATCCGGTGGTGGATCTGGAGGCGGATCTGGTGGAGGTTCAGGCGGCGGCTCTGGAAACTCAGGAGGTGGATCCGGTGGTGGATCTGGAGGCGGATCTGGTGGAGGTTCAGGCGGCGGCTCTGGAAACTCAGGAGGTGGATCCGGTGGTGGATCTGGAGGCGGATCTGGTGGAGGTTCAGGCGGCGGCTCTGGAAACTCAGGAGGTGGATCCGGTGGTGGATCTGGAGGCGGATCTGGCGGAGGCTCAGGCGGTGGCTCTGGAGGCCACTATCCAGGTCATTATCCAGGTCATTATCCGGGTCATTATCCGGGTCTTTATCCGGGAATTGGTGTTGGAGTTGGAGCTTTTGCACCCAGTATCAGTCACGGTGGATTTGGATGGGGCCATGGTATTCCCAGATGTATTTGTGGTCCAGGTTAGTTGCTTTTAAAGCATATCTTTAGAATTATTATAATTAGAATATATTGTCATAATTTCATGATCACATATTCTACCTCATCGTGTATTTAGAATAGAATAGAATTAACTTTATTTAATAATCCGTATATGGCACCGCAGTACCTACAGATAAACAGTAAGCAATTAATATAGTTTAATAGTTACATAGAAGTGTAAAGAAAAAAAAATATACAAAAGGTTTTCCTTTTGTTAACATATTAATTATACATAAAATCGGAAACAAATCACGTACACGACCAGTGGTCATTGGTCGAGTTAGTTAGTTTTTTTTTTCTCTCCTTTTTTTATTAACATAAACTCGTATAATAATAATAATAATAAATAATATAATATATAGTTACTTCTATTTTTACAAGCCATAATCTATTTAATCTATTTGTGGACAATAAAATATTTTTCCTTCTTTCTTTCTATTTACATTATATGTTGTGCTTGTTCTGACTAAATAATTTTACTTACGATGGTCATCAAGTACGTTTCTTGCAAACACCACCGATGATACTGATTTTACAAACATTCTGTTACATCAAACTTTAGAGGAACGGTGATGGGCCATAGTTTGCCTGTGCACTGAAAGAAAGAAAGAAAGAAAAATATATTATTCTCCACAACAAAAGATATAACACTGGCCCAATGCCCTGCTGCTACATTGGGTCAGCACGTTTGTGGATTATGTGAACTAAGTAATAATAACTATTAAAATATATGTCTAAAAAATATAAAGTAATTAGATACCTATTCTCTTGTTAATCCGTTAGATCTGATGGAATGGACAGAAAAACATACGGATTTTTTTTTATTTATATAACTTAATTATCATTCCTCTTTTTCAGGATACCTGTATCCCGCTGGTCCAATCCACCCAAATCAACCAAGGCCATATTATTAAACACCAGTTTTAAAAACAGCTTTGGATCATAAATTTCATCGTTAAAATACTTATTTAAAATGTAATATATTATAATAAATATTGGCATGTATATATATGTCCGTTTTATTTCATCCTATTGTTAGTGACAAACTTTGGAGGAGGAGAAATTTAAAAAACCTAATGGCTACTAGCTGGTATAGGCTCGGGCTAGAAGTAAAAGAGAGTAAGCTTTCAATCAATTCAATTAGAAAAATCTTTATATACCGGGTGTAATCGTTAAGTGTGCACAGGCGATTATTCGGTAACTATTACAGATATCAAAAAACTTTAAACTGATTTCGAAAGTACTTTACCTAATAAGTAAAATGACAATAATAGCTTATTAAAATAAATAACATAACTAGAAATATCCAACAATTTTACATTCAACTCTCCCATACATTTAGTATGAGATAGTAGAAAGGTTTTACTTTCCTTTTTTTAAGTGGAATAGTACCTACTCATTTTACCCTTATAATTTTATAATTATGTATGATATTATGAATGTGATGCAACGGAAGTGTTATAACGGATACAGAAACGGAAACAGATGTCAAAAGTAAATCTTAGCAGAAGCGGAAGCGGAAACGGAAACGGAAGCGGAGTTCTTAAAAAAAAGCATAAATTATTTTTTTCAGATTTTTTACTTAATTTATACGTTAGTACTGAAAATTAAGTTAAGGCAAGCTATATTTAATGAAAAGTTATTTGGCCACTTTTACACCTTTCAGTCTGTTTTGGTGTTCTAGGTATAATAAACCAGCTCCGCTAAATAATTGCTCACCGGCTACACTGCTGGGGGGAGCTGATAAGTATTGGCAAACTATTGGCAAAAAATGGGGGTATTTGTGCGCATTTCCTTTCCACCACATAAGGGGATCCGCATGTAAAGATAGTCTTTTCTCTTTCTTGTACTCCCGAAGGTGGGACTGTCTTAAAAAAAGATATTGACACCAACGACAGTAATTGTAGAAGTCCTCTATCGAGTCTTCATTAACACTTTGCATCAACTCCAATATTTCTAATGATGATAATTTGGAAGTAGAATGCAGCCGCACTTCACCTCTCTCCCCGCTGTAGACTTCTGTTTAGATAAAGTTTGCGGAACCAGAAACGGAAGCGAAAGTGAAAAAGCATGCAGAACTTCCGCGGATGCGGAAGCAGAAGCAGAGTTCTGTTGCGACACTAATTATGATATTGATGAATTTCTAGTAGATAGACGTGTATATTAATTATCTTACCACTTCAAATTAATAATAAACCTTGTTTCAATATCGTATTGATTTGAAATGGCTGAAAAGCAACATACTAAATAAAAACAAAAAGAAAGATACTCTTTGGCGTTCGTTCTAAATTCAAATTCTTTATCGCGGGTTCTCGTTCCCGCCAATTTATTGTGTTTTTTTCAATTTGCTTAATAAATGGCTTAATAGCCAATAATAGTGCAACCGCTTGGCCTGCCAGATCCCCGGATCTCACGCCTTGTGATTTCTTCCTATGGGGATTTGTCAAAGACCACGTGTCCGCTGAGAGAGTTCACAGCCTAGAAGAGTTACAGAATCGTGTACGTCGTGCAATTGCTTTAATTACTCCGCAAATTTTAAGGAAAATTCATTTAGAAACTGTAAATAGAGCTCGTCATTGTATTGCACAACGAGGACGTCACTTACTAAGAAATAAAAAGTATGGGAGAGTTAAACGTAATATTTTTGGATATTTCTCGTTTTATTTTTAATAAGTTATTATTGTCATTTTACTCATTAGGTAAAGTACTTTCGAAATCAGTTTAAAGGTTTTTGATATCTGTAATAGTTACGGAATAATCGCCTGTGCACACTTAACGATTACACCCGGTATATATATATATATATATATATATATATATATATATATATATATATATATATATATATATATATATATATATATATATATATATATATATATATATATATATATGTACATACACTACATCTCTTCCTTATTTTAGTTTCTTTTATTTTATATTCAATCTTTAAATAAGCATTATAACATATTTTGAGATGCGTTTCTCATTACTATTTCCATCAATATAATCATATAATACATTATTTGTTATATGTGTGTATATAAAACAAAACTATATCTCCCTTCCTTTTTAAGTTTTTTTTTCTTTTGACGTGACAACGTCCCATAAATAGATGAACGCCGGTCTACCTGACAATGTTCTCAGGTCAATCGTCAACAATGAACTTGTAGTATTCCCAGTTATCACCACAATTACCATAGTCACACAGACTGATATTGTTGTTGATATTGTTGCGAGTCAATCGGGGCGACCTGAAAATAATGAAGTCCTTTGCTTACTTCTCTATTCGACTGACACTATCAATTAAGTATTTCCAATTGAATAGGAAACCACGCAGATGCGCCGCCTTCCTTTTCCCTATCCCCCTAATGGGCCATCGGAAACTCACAAACCGCACGAAATGCAACAGCATAGTTGTCACTTGACGCCGGTGTTATGTGAGCGAGAGGTACCACACCGGTCATGCCGGTCCAATTCGGCTGCAATGCATGTATGTAAAACCGTAATTTTTATGTGCCTATGGAAAACATACAGCATACACATCCGGTGGGAGAGAAGCGCTGTGCCGCGCTCCCAGCTGCATGGGTACCACCATCGTGTTTCTCCCGCGAAACAGCTTTGCTGTGTTTCGGAGAGAAGGGCAAGACAGGCAGTGTAATTACTAGCACCGAGACTTAACATCTTATAACACATAAATGAGTTGCCTGGGCTCGTCCCAGGTAAACTAGTTTATGTTCATGGGCGACGACGACCACTTACCATCAGGTGGCAACGTTTGCCAGTTTGCCTATCCAACTAACATAAAAAAATAAAAAAATCGGTTGTCTGTAAAGTCGGTTTACTGACGATAGCTGAACGTGACAACGTCGTAAGAAAATGGAACGCCTCAGAGCGAGGTACGCCGCATGCGTCATTTTTTCGTTCGTGCAGCCGGCTCCATCGAATTATAAGACGTTGTCACGTCAAAAAAATACAGAATTGATGATGAAGATGTGTTTGTCATCTGCTGGTGAAAGAAAAATTGAAATTGGAGCACCATGTGACCCACCTTCTAAGTACTGGTAAATATGTTGATATAGTAGATTGACGCCAACTAGTCTTTAAGAAGTTTTCTTCCTGTGAAAACTAATCTACTATTTGAGAACCGCACCCCCAACTATAAATAATAATAATAATTAATGTTAAGGGTAATCAGGTTCCCGATCAGAACTTAAATTATTTATTTTGTTTATTTAAAGAGGAGAGGAGGTGCGTAACGCTTTTTTCGAACTTACGTACGTCGTTTTAGAAGAGAGATGGTATTTTCGATATCCTCCCTAACCCTCACATAACTTTTTAAAGGACTCACTTCATATCACCTGTCACTCAAAAAGAAACGGACCACGTTCGGGAGCGTGAGGAATATTTTCTGACGAGCTACATTCGGGTTGTCTTCCCCATTATGACCATACCTCGTGGTGTGCTGGATTGACGATGAGGTCTTCAGTTACGGCATGAGTATGTGCCATCTGGTGGCTCGTTTGCATGTTTGCCTAAATAAAAATAAAATTATCCTTTCCTATTCTACTCTCTCTAGATCGTATTCTGTCCCGTCCAGTTATCACGGATACGCCACCCTGAATAATATTTTACATGTCCTCTGCTACGCCCGGTCAAAAAGGTAACATTGAGGTCATTTTGGAAAAACAATAAAAATCATTGAACTTATTATTTACTTAGCTTCTCCCATTATGTACCTGTAGTATAAATACTCCAGCCAGGCCTTACTATATTCAATACGTATCAACATGAAGCTGACTCTACTTCTCCTCGCTCTGGTAAATTCTAACTTATCTTGCTAATCATAACTTATTCTAATTAATTGTGAAAAAATTGTATAAATTGAAGTTTGAACGCACCTGACATCGCGGAAAAACTCCAAATTTCACCCACACCATCTCGATGTCCGGAAATCCACAACATCTCGATTTTTACGGCATTTCCTGCCTCGCACGACTATTATATGGAATCAGCTGCCTCCTACGGTGTTTCCGAACCGATACGACTTAGAGACCTTCAAGAAAATAGCATACTCATATCTGAAAGGCTGGCAACGCACTTGCTAATCCACTGGTGTAGCGGGTGTCTGTGGATGTCGCTCTTCACTTACCATCAGATGAACCGACTATCCGTTTTCCCCTTTTTCTATTAAAAAAAAAACCTCGAACCACGCATATGCATAGAAAATCTTTATAAAAAGTGTAACATATTTCATATTTGTATATTTATAAACTGTTGCCTGCATCTTTGCGTTAAAGATTTGCAGCCTCGTAACTGGTAATTGTTATTGATATTGTTGAGAATGGTTTAGACTACCAGTTCGGTCCACAACCAAATGTATTGTGGACAAATTTGTTTGTGGACCGAACGAACGAACAAACGAACGAAATGGACGTCTGTCGGGTCAGCTAGTAGGTATTTGCATAGATAAATGGACGAGGTCTAGTTACAAGCACCTGAATTAGTATAACTTGTGCTTCCTAAACGGGGAGCTCTCTTTCGGTCTTTTTTTATCATCGTCGAGCCGAATTTTATAGATATTCATAAATTATTTGATACATGCATTTATATCCACGGTACATTACAGTCATACATGTGAGTATCAGCTGTGTCCTGAAATACAGGGCTCTCCTAGTTTAGGCTCCAGTCCACCACCGATAGGCCATTAAGAAATTCCAGCAATATTATCATTATTTAATACTTAGTGTCTTTTGTGGAAAATGTATATAATGCTTATTATAATGTACAAATTCTTAAATTTATTCAAACCAATCCTCATCTATCATTTTTTTCAGTGCTTGCTGACTGTCTCCGCCATACCTGGTAAGTTATGTTGTCTTTTTAAAACACTAAAAATCTTTGAATATCTTGGAATTTTTTTTACATACACAAAATAATGTGTTTCATGAGAAGGTAAAAATAGTGAAGTAAAATTGGACGGAAAATGGTTGATGATGATTATTTAAAAATGGGAGAAAAAATGTCAGAAAGGTTTTTTATAATTAGTTAATCTTTGTCTCTAAGGAGTCAAATTCCTTTATGACTGAAGGACTTTGTTATCTTAAATTGTGGTCACTTTCAGGTGGTGACGACTGTTGCTGTCCTGATCATCCCAAAAAACATCATGGTAATATAAACCTTCATTAAACAACTCTTTACATTATTTAAATATATTTTGTTTGTATAGTACGTACAGCACAATTACCTTAGAACATTTTTAGTACTTGCAGTCCCATTAGGACAGAGTATTTTAATTTGCGAAATTTATACGTACAATATTTTATTACAGTTTTCTTTTATTCTTCGCTTTTATATTAAATCGTAATGTTTATCTAAATTATTCTATGTCCTGAATTTTTCGATTTACACTCTCGACATTTGGATACATTACACGTGAGGACTGAGGTCATACGTCCTAGTTCAATTTATTTCCTTATGAAATAATATAATGCTTAGCCTTCGATTTTATCATATAATGTATATT
Organism: Helleia helle; assembly: GCA_963853865.1. NCBI lineage: Eukaryota > Metazoa > Arthropoda > Insecta > Lepidoptera > Lycaenidae > Helleia > Helleia helle. The sequence continues at coordinate 5,475,659 of OY971434.1, forward strand.
TCGATCCCATGGTACAGTGTTAATTCTATTTTTTGTGTTAGTTGGAAAAACTAGCCTTACCTAGTACACCTGGAACTGGCCCAGGCAACTCTTCTACGTGTTGTCTATCCTGAGACAAGAGGTAAGTAATGTTAAGTCTCGGTGCCAGTAATTACACTGCCTGTCCTGCCCTTCTCTCTGAAACACAGCAGAGCTGTTTCACGGGAGAAACAAACAGGGTGGTGGTACCCATGCAGACAGGGGCGGGTCAAAGCGCCCCCCTCCCTAACAAATAATAAAGTTAATATAAATAGTTAATCTTTGTCTCTAAGGAGTCAAATACTATATTACTCATAACTGTAAGGTTTAAATTTGTCTAGATGTTTAAACTTATAGTTCTTCACGGAAGTAATCTAATGTTGATATTGTTTGATTATCGTCATATTAAATATAACACATGATTCTTTATTATTATTAAAATTGTTACTGTTCGTATAATTAATATTAATGCTGTAAATCAAACAATAATTAATGTTTATGTGCAATAGTAAGTATTTGACTCCATCTAAAAATTGTTATAAAATCTGAAACATATAATATGGCATAATACGACACTGGTGAATTGTTAATCGGAGAGAAAAGTACCAATTTGTAATAAATAAGTGATTGAACTATGTGGGTACTTAGTACGACCTGACCTAGCCCAATATAACTGACTGTAAGACTTGGGTACTTATCATAGATTTTATCACTTTCAGGTGGTGACGACTGTTGCTGCCCAGATCCTCCCAAGAAAAATAATGGTAATATAGCCATTCATTATACAACTCTTTACATTTATAAGTATATATTTTGTTTGTATAGTACAGCACAAGGGTTGCGCTTAGAATTCGGGTGCATGAATTTAATAACAATTTTGATTTTATTCGGTAGGGGGTGAAGTCATAAAACAAACCCTAGCGGATATTTATGCGGAATAGTATAGTTTTCGAGTGTTTAATTTTTAAAATTTGTATAGATTGTGTTAGATTTTTCGAGTTTTGACACATGAATAATATTGAAATGGTATTAAATTTTAAAAAAAGAACACTTTACCAGTCACAAGTACGAATACATCTCCGTTTGTACTTTGTAATATAATTTTGGTATTTGATGAAAAATAATAAGACTTTATTCACTTCTTTTCAAATGACATTTTGTGCCAAATGCCATTTGAAAATTGGCATTTGGCACAGGGTACAGACAATTTGCTAAAGGGTTTGACATTTATTATTGATGGGAAAGGCAAAGGAATGTAGTCCATGCAGGCGATGTAGCAAGGTTCCGTTGCGCTCAACAAAACAAGATTAAAATTTGGTTAAGTTCGGTTAACAATTAAAGCGCGTTAGGTTAGGTTAACAATTAAATTATTAGAACAATTGAAGCGCGCGAGCCGAGCGAGCAAAACGAGCGTGTCGCGGCAGCAGCCAGCGAAGCGCCAGATTCAAATTTACACATACCTACCTATTGTTGTTGAAGAAATAAGAAAAACTGAAATATCTCGTAAACTAAGAGTCTCCGTGGGGGGAGTGGTACTAGGGGGAAGCCTGGCCCTCCCTATACAGATCCAGATTCCCATCCTGGTGGCATTACATGCAGACGAGAGCGCGGCACAGCGCATCCCTCCCACCGGTAAAACGATGACGTAAAGAATTATGTGACGATATAATATCGTCACAGATTCGTTACGGTATTTTTAGTACAGATAATATTATATTTGTTTTCACTATTACAGGCCCAAGGAGCGGAATCGCTGCTGCAGAAGCTGTAGCTGTAGCTGGTGCTGGATTATTCTAGGCCAAGTACTAAGTGTCTACCTTCTAGACTTTTCTACGGCAGCAATTTTGTAATGACAAAATATTAAATTTTCAATAATAAATTTGACTTGACCGATTCATTTTCTTTGCCTTTTTAAAGAATATACGTCATACGCCATTGTTTTTAAACGACTTCAAAAAAGGAGGAGGTTATAATATGTTCGTGTGTATATATATTTTTTTAATGTATGTTCACCGATTTCTCCGTCAATTGTGGACCGATTTTCAAAAATCTTTTTTTATTCGAAAGAGTGTACTTCCGAGGTGGTCCCATGATAAGGAAACTAGGATCTGATGATGGCATCCCAGAGAAATTGAGGGGAACTTTCGAAAATTGTAGGAGTAACTAGTGCGTTTAATATTTTTCAAACGACTTCGAAAAGGAGGTTATATGTTTGTGTGTATATTTTTTTTATTAAGTATTTTAAAGCACTACATTTTCATGAAGGACTGGAGTCGATCTGATGCTGGAGCTGAAAGACAGTCGAGGGAACTCCTCAGCAGTTTATAGTAGCTACCTTGTGTTTGGACTTAATTCATTTATATTGACGAGAACTTTGCACCCATATGGGTTATAAGTGTCATTACAGGTCTGATGATGGACACTATAGACAGACGAGGGAACTCCTCAACGGTTTACAGTAGCTACCTTGTGTTTTGACTTAATTCATTTATATTGACGACAACTTTGCACCGATATGGGTTATAAGTGTCATTATAGGTCTGATGATGGACACCATAGACAGACGAGGGAACTCTTCAACGGTTCACAGTAGCTACCTTGTGTTTGGACTTTATTTATTTATATTGACGACAACTTTGCACCCATATGGGTTATAAGTGTCATTACAGGTCTGATGATGGAGACCATAGACAGTCGAGGGAACTCCTCATCGTTTTACAGTAGTTACCTTGCGTTTGCACTTAATTTATTTATATTGACGAAAACTTTGCGCCCATATGGTTGTCGGCGACGAGATCCCAAGTCGAACCATGTATGTAAAAACGTAGTACATTCATATCAGACCGACCCCATACGGGTTGTGAGCCGACTAGCGGCGACGTAGTTTCAAGTCGCAAAAAGTTAGGAATATTACGAAAATTGTCACGATGTATCGGACTCGCCCCATACCGATTGTGGGCCGACCGAACCGATGACATACATAGGATAATAATCAGGATGGTAATCTCGAAAATATAAGCAGAAATAATTAGAAGTATTTGCCTCTCACTCGTAATGTGTAGGAGTAAGAGAGATGGAATGATATTATTCTAATCAGACTAATTTTAATTAGATTTTGATATTTTTACGATAATTAGGATAATATAAAGTGAATATTTAGGTTCGTCTATGTAAATATGCGATAGTAAACAATAATTTAAGTATATTGGTATAATGGTTATATGGAAAATCAAGTCTAATAAGAAATTGTTCAATTAGACTAATTAGATTAATTTCTAATACTTATTAATTGTTTTAAAAGATGTATTTTAGTAGGTTTTAGCGACTTTTACATAGATTTATAAGAATATTAGTAGTTTGATAGGATTTTTGTATAGAAAATTGCTTTGTTTTTACAAGTTGAAGAAAAGTTAAAAGTTTAGATATTATTTATTAGAATTTTGCAATGAATGTTATGTCAAAAGATAGGTCTCGACTTGATAACTTGATATAACACTAAAAGAATCATAATAATACGATTTGTAGTTTAGAAAATATTAGCAAGAATGTGCAAGGCAACCGTGAAATTGTCAAGTTTTTGTCGTATTTGTTGTATTTACTGCACGACGACTCATAAGATACTACTACTCACACATACAAAAATGAACTTAGTTTTGTTGCATGTGTGTGCGTGAGCGCGTGTATTTACATGAGAGAGCTGAGTTTTGTGGCATCAGTATTAGCAAAGGCCTTGCGTCATCTACCTTTTTTTACCTTGAGCGCCAACGCGCTTACCACTGAGCCACAGAGGTCGTCAATTTTATATTTAATGTTTAAATAAGCATTATAACATTTGAGATGCGTTTCTCATTACTATTTCCATCAATATAATCATATAATACATTATTTGTTATATATGTGTATATAAAACAAACACTATACATATCTCCCTTCCTTTTTAAGTTTTTTTTTCTTTTGACGTGACAACGTCCCATAAATAGATGAACGCCGGTCTACCTGACAATGTTCTCAGGTCAATCGTCAACAATGAACTTGTAGTATTCCCAGTTATCACCACAATTACCATAGTCACACAGACTGATATTGTTGTTGATATTGTTGCGAGTCAATCGGGGCGACCTGAAAATAATGAAGTCCTTTGCTTACTTCTCTATTCGACTGACACTATCAATTAAGTATTTCCAATTGTATAGGAAACCACGCAGATGCGCCGCCTTCCTTTTCCCTATCCCCCTAATGGGCCATCGGAAACTCACAAACCGCACGAAATGCAACAGCATAGTTGTCACTTGACGCCGGTGTTATGTGAGCGAGAGGTACCACACCGGTCATGCCGGTCCAATTCGGCTGCAATGCATGTATGTAAAACCGTAATTTTTATGTGCCTATGGAAAACATACATCATACACATCCGGTGGGAGAGAAGCGCTGTGCCGCGCTCCCAGCTGCATGGGTACCACCATCGTGTTTCTCCCGCGAAACAGCTTTGCTGTGTTTCGGAGAGAAGGGCAAGACAGGCAGTGTAATTACTAGCACCGAGACTTAACATCTTATAACACATAAATGAGTTGCCTGGGCTCGTCCCAGGTAAACTAGTTTATGTTCATGGGCCACGTCGACCACTTACCATCAGGTGGCAACGTTTGCCAGTTTGCCTATCCAACTAACATAAAAAAATAAAAAAATCGGTTGTCTGTAAAGTCGGTTTACTGACGATAGCTGAACGTGACAACGTCGTAAGAAAATGGAACGCCTCAGAGCGAGGTACGCCGCATGCGTCATTTTTTCGTTCGTGCAGCCGGCTCCATCGAATTATAAGACGTTGTCACGTCAAAAAAATACAGCATTGATGATGAAGATGTGTTTGTCATCTGCTGGTGAAAGAAAAATTGAAATTGGAGCACCATGTGACCCACCTTCTAAGTGCTGGTAAATATGTTGATATAGTAGATTGACGCCAACTAGTCTTTAAGAAGTTTTCTTCCTGTGAAAACTAATCTACTATTTGAGAACCGCACCCCCAACTATAAATAATAATAATAATTAATGTTAAGGGTAATCAGGTTCCCGATCAGAACTTAAATTATTTATTTTGTTTATTTAAAGAGGAGAGGAGGTGCGTAACGCTTTTTTCGAACTTACGTACGTCGTTTTAGAAGAGAGATGGTATTTTCGATATCCTCCCTAACCCTCACATAACTTTTTAAAGGACTCACTTCATATCACCTGTCACTCAAAAAGAAACGGACCACGTTCGGGAGCGTGAGGAATATTTTCTGACGAGCTACATTCGGGTTCTCTTCCCCATTATGACCATACCTCGTGGTGTGCTGGATTGACGATGAGGTCCTCAGTTACGGCATGAGTATGTGCCATCTGGTGGCTCGTTTGCATGTTTGCCTAAATAAAAATAATATTATCCTTTCCTATTCTACTCTCTCCAGATCGTATTCTGTCCCGTCCAGTTATCACGGATACGCCACCCTGAATAATATTTTACATGTCCTCTGCTACGCCCGGTCAAAAAGGTAACACTGAGGTCATTTTGGAAAAACAATAAAAATCATTGAACTTATTATTTACTTAGCTTCTCCCATTATGTACCTGTAGTATAAATACTCCAGCCAGGCCTTACTATATTCAATACGTATCAACATGAAGCTGACTCTACTTCTCCTCGCTCTGGTAAATTCTAACTTATCTTGCTAATCATAACTTATTCTAATTAATTGTGAAAAAATTGTATAAATTGAAGTTTGAACGCACCTGACATCGCGGAAAAACTCCAAATTTCACCCACACCATCTCGATGTCCGGAAATCCACAACATCTCGATTTTTACGGCATTTCCTGCCTCGCACGACTATTATATGGAATCAGCTGCCTCCTACGGTGTTTCCGAACCGATACGACTTAGAGACCTTCAAGAAAATAGCATACTCATATCTGAAAGGCTGGCAACGCACTTGCTAATCCACTGGTGTAGCGGGTGTCTGTGGATGTCGCTCTTCACTTACCATCAGGTGAACCGACTATCCGTTTTCCCCTTTTTCTATTAAAAAAAAAACCTCGAACCACGCATATGCATAGAAAATCTTTATAAAAAGTGTAACATATTTCATATTTGTATATTTATAAACTGTTGCCTGCATCTTTGCGTTAAAGATTTGCAGCCTCGTAACTGGTAATTGTTATTGATATTGTTGAGAATGGTTTAGACTACCAGTTCGGTCCACAACCAAATGTATTGTGGACAAATTTGTTTGTGGACCGAACGAACGAACAAACGAACGAAATGGACGTCTGTCGGGTCAGCTAGTAGGTATTTGCATAGATAAATGGATGAGGTCTAGTTACAAGCACCTGAATTTGTATAATTTGTGCTTCCTAAACGGGGAGCTCTCTTTCGGTCTTTTTTTATCATCGTCGAGCCGAATTTTATAGATATTCATAAATTATTTGATACATGCATTTATATCCGCGGTACATTACAGTCATACATGTGAGTATCAGCTGTGTCCTGAAATACAGGGCTCTCCTAGTTTAGGCTCCAGTCCACCACCGACAGACCATTAGGAAATTCCAGCAATATTATCATTATTTAATACTTAGTGCCTTTTGTGAAAAATGTATATTATGCTTATTATAATGTACAAATTCTTAAATTTATTCAAACCAATCCTCATCTATCATTTTTTTCAGTGCTTGCTGACTGTCTCCGCCATACCTGGTAAGTTATGTTGTCTTTTTAAAACACTAAAAATCTTTGAATATCTTGGAATTTTTTTTACATACACAAAATAATGTGTTACATGAGAAGGTAAAAATAGTGAAGTAAAATTGGACGGAAAATGGTTGATGATGATTATTTAAAAATGGGAGAAAAAATTTCAGAAAGGTTTTTTATAATTAGTTACTCTTTGTCTCTAAGGAGTCAAATTCCTTTATGACTGAAGGACATGGTTATCTTAAATTGTGGTCACTTTCAGGTGGTGACGACTGTTGCTGTCCTGATCATCCCAAAAAACATCATGGTAATATAAACCTTCATTAAACAACTCTTTACATTATTTAAATATATTTTGTTTGCATAGTACGTACAGCACAATAACCTTAGAACATTTTTAGTACTTGCAGTCCCATTAGGACAGAGTATTTTAATTTGCGAAATTTATACGTACAATATTTTATTACAGTTTTCTTTTATTCTTCGCTTTTATATTAAATCGTAATGTTTATCTAAATTATTCTATGTCCTGAATTTTTCGATTTACACTCTCGACATTTGGATACATTACACGTGAGGACTGAGGTCATTCGTCCTAGTTCAATTTATTTCCTTATGAAATAATATAATGCTTAGCCTTCGATTTTATCATATAATGTATATTTCGATCCCATGGTACAGTGTTAATTCTATTTTTTGTGTTAGTTGGAAAAACTAGCCTTACCTAGTACACCTGGAACTGGCCCAGGCAACTCTTTTACGTGTTGTCTATCCTGAGACAAGAGGTAAGTAATGTTAAGTCTCGGTGCCAGTAATTACACTGCCTGTCCTGCCCTTCTCTCTGAAACACAGCAGAGCTGTTTCACGGGAGAAACAAACACATAAATATAACACATGATTCTTTATTATTATTAAAATTGTTACTGTTCTTATAATTAATATTAATGCTGTAAATCAAACAATAATTAATGTTTATGTGCAATAGTAAGTATTTGACTCCATCTAAAAATTGTTATAAAATCTGAAACATATAATATGGCATAATACGACACTGGTGAATTGTTAATCGGAGAGAAAAGTACCAATTTGTAATAAATAAGTGATTGAACTATGTGGGTACTTAGTACGACCTGACCTAGCCCAATATAACTGACTGTAAGACTTGGGTACTTATCATAGATTTTATCACTTTCAGGTGGTGACGACTGTTGCTGCCCAGATCCTCCCAAGAAAAATAATGGTAATATAGCCATTCATTATACAACTCTTTACATTTATAAGTATATATTTTGTTTGTATAGTACAGCACAAGGGTTGCGCTTAGAATTCGGGTGCATGAATTTAATAACAATTTTGATTTTATTCGGTAGGGGGTGAAGTCATAAAACAAACCCTAGCGGATATTTATGCGGAATAGTATAGTTTTCGAGAGTTTAATTTTTAAAATTTGTATAGATTGTGTTAGATTTTTCGAGTTTTGACACATGAATAATATTGAAATGGTATTAAATTTTAAAAAAAGAACACTTTACCAGTCACAAGTACGAATACATCTCCGTTTGTACTTTGTAATATAATTTTGGTATTTGATGAAAAATAATAAGACTTTATTCACTTCTTTTCAAATGACATTTTGTGCCAAATGCCATTTGAAAATTGGCATTTGGCACAGGGTACAGACAATTTGCTAAAGGGTTTGACATTTATTATTGATGGGAAAGGCAAAGTTATGTAGTCCATGCAGGCGATGTAGCAAGGTTCCGTTGCGCTCAACAAAACAAGATTAAAATTTGGTTAAGTTAGGTTAACAATTAAAGCGCGTTAGGTTAGGTTAACAAATAATTATTAGAACAATTGAAGCGCGCGAGCCGAGCGAGCAAAACGAGCGTGTCGCGGCAGCAGCCAGCGAAGCGCCAGATTCAAATTTACACATACCTACCTATTGTTGTTGAAGAAATAAGAAAAACTGAAATATCTCGTAAACTAAGAGTCTCCGTGGGGGGAGTGGTACTAGGGGGAAGCCTGGCCCTCCCTATACAGATCCAGATTCCCATCCTGGTGGCATTACATGCAGACGAGAGCGCGGCACAGCGCATCCCTCCCACCGGTAAAACGATGACGTAAAGAATTATGTTACGATATAATATCGTCACAGATTCGTTACAGTATTTTTAGTATAGATAATATTATATTTGTTTTCACTATTACAGGCCCAAGGAACGGAATCGCTGCTGCAGAAGCTGTAGCTGTAGCTGGTGCTGGATTATTCTAGGCCAAGTACTAAGTGTCTACCTTCTAGACTTTTCTACGGCAGCAATTTTGTAATGACAAAATATTAAATTTTCAATAATAAATTTGACTTGACCGATTCATTTTCTTTGCCTTTTTAAAGAATATACGTCATACGCCATTGTTTTTAAACGACTTCAAAAAAGGAGGAGGTTATAATATGTTCGTGTGTATATATATTTTTTTAATGTATGTTCACCGATTTCTCCGTCAATTGTGGACCGATTTTCAAAATTCTTTTTTTATTCGAAAGAGTGCACTTCCGAGGTGGTCCCATGATAAGGAAACTAGGATCTGATGATGGCATCCCAGAGAAATTGAGGGGAACTTTCGAAAATTGTAGGAGTAACTAGTGCGTTTAATATTTTTCAAACGACTTCGAAAAGGAGGTTATATGTTTGTGTGTATATTTTTTTTATTAAGTATTTTAAAGCACTACATTTTCATGAAGGACTGGAGTCGATCTGATGCTGGAGCTGAAAGACAGTCGAGGGAACTCCTCAGCAGTTTATAGTAGCTACCTTGTGTTTGGACTTAATTCATTTATATTGACGAGAACTTTGCACCCATATGGGTTATAAGTGTCATTACAGGTCTGATGATGGACACCATAGACAGACGAGGGAACTCCTCAACGGTTTACAGTAGCTACCTTGTGTTTTGACTTAATTCATTTATATTGACGACAACTTTGCACCGATATGGGTTATAAGTGTCATTATAGGTCTGATGATGGACACCATAGACAGACGAGGGAACTCTTCAACGGTTCACAGTAGCTACCTTGTGTTTGGACTTTATTTATTTATATTGACGACAACTTTGCACCCATATGGGTTATAAGTGTCATTACAGGTCTGATGATGGAAACCATAGACAGTCGAGGGAACTCCTCATCGTTTTACAGTAGTTACCTTGCGTTTGCACTTAATTTATTTATATTGACGAAAACTTTGCGCCCATATGGTTGTCGGCGACGAGATCCCAAGTCGAACCATGTATGTAAAAAGTAGTACATTCATATCAGACCGACCCCATACGGGTTGTGAGCCGACTAGCGGCGACGTAGTTTCAAGTCGCAAAAAGTTAGGAATATTACGAAAATTGTCACGATGTATCGGACTCGCCCCATACCGATTGTGGGCCGACCGAACCGATGACATACATAGGATAATAATCAGGATGGTAATCTCGAAAATATAAGCAGAAATAATTAGAAGTATTTGCCTCTCACTCGTAATGTGTAGGAGTAAGAGAGATGGAATGATATTATTCTAATCAGACTAATTTTAATTAGATTTTGATATTTTTACGATAATTAGGATAATATAAAGTGAATATTTAGGTTCGTCTATGTAAATATGCGATAGTAAACAATAATTTAAGTATATTGGTATAATGGTTATATGGAAAATCAAGTCTAATAAGAAATTGTTCAATTAGACTAATTAGATTAATTTCTAATACTTATTAATTGTTTTAAAAGATGTATTTTAGTAGGTTTTAGCGACTTTTACATAGATTTATAAGAATATTAGTAGTTTGATAGGATTTTTGTATAGAAAATTGCTTTGTTTTTACAAGTTGAAGAAAAGTTAAAAGTTTAGATATTATTTATTAGAATTTTGCAATGAATGTTATGTCAAAAGATAGGTCTCGACTTGTAGTTTATAACACTAAAATAATCATAATAATACGATTTGTAGTTTAGAAAATATTAGCAAGAATGTGCAAGGCAACCGTGAAATTGTCAAGTTTTTGTCGTATTTGTTGTATTTACTGCACGACGACTCATAAGATACTACTACTCACACATACAAAAATGAACTTAGTTTTGTTGCATGTGTGTGCGTGAGCGCGTGTATTTACATGAGAGAGCTGAGTTTTGTGGCTTCAGTATTAGCAAAGGCCTTGCGTCATCTACCTTTTTTTACCTTGAGCGCCAACGCGCTTACCACTGAGCCACAGAGGTCGTCAATTTTATATTTAATGTTTAAATAAGCATTATAACATTTGAGATGCGTTTCTCATTACTATTTCCATCAATATAATCATATAATACATTATTTGTTATATATGTGTATATAAAACAAACACTATACATATCTCCCTTCCTTTTTAAGTTTTTTTTTCTTTTGACGTGACAACGTCCCATAAATAGATGAACGCCGGTCTACCTGACAATGTTCTCAGGCCAATCGTCAACAATGAACTTGTAGTATTCCCAGTTATCACCACAATTACCATAGTCACACAGACTGATATTGTTGTTGATATTGTTGCGAGTCAATCGGGGCGACCTGAAAATAATGAAGTCCTTTGCTTACTTCTCTATTCGACTGACACTATCAATTAAGTATTTCCAATTGAATAGGAAACCACGCAGATGCGCCGCCTTCCTTTTCCCTATCCCCCTAATGGGCCATCGGAAACTCACAAACCGCACGAAATGCAACAGCATAGTTGTCACTTGACGCCGGTGTTATGTGAGCGAGAGGTACCACACCGGTCATGCCGGTCCAATTCGGCTGCAATGCATGTATGTAAAACCGTAATTTTTATGTGCCTATGGAAAACATACAGCATACACATCCGGTGGGAGAGAAGCGCTGTGCCGCGCTCCCAGCTGCATGGGTACCACTATCGTGTTTCTCCCGCGAAACAGCTTTGCTGTGTTTCGGAGAGAAGGGCAAGACAGGCAGTGTAATTACTAGCACCGAGACTTAACATCTTATAACACATAAATGAGTTGCCTGGGCTCGTTCCAGGTAAACTAGTTTATGTTCATGGGCGACGTCGACCACTTACCATCAGGTGGCACGTTTGCCAGTTTGCCTATCCAACTAACATAAAAAAATAAAAAAATCGGTTGTCTGTAAAGTCGGTTTACTGACGATAGCTGAACGTGACAACGTCGTAAGAAAATGGAACGCCTCAGAGCGAGGTACGCCGCATGCGTCATTTTTTCGTTCGTGCAGCCGGCTCCATCGAATTATAAGACGTTGTCACGTCAAAAAAATACAGCATTGATGATGAAGATGTGTTTGTCATCTGCTGGTGAAAGAAAAATTGAAATTGGAGCACCATGTGACCCACCTTCTAAGTACTGGTAAATATGTTGATATAGTAGATTGACGCCAACTAGTCTTTAAGAAGTTTTCTTCTTGTGAAAACTAATCTACTATTTGAGAACCGCACCCCCAACTATAAATAATAATAATAATTAATGTTAAGGGTAATCAGGTTCCCGATCAGAACTTAAATTATTTATTTTGTTTATTTAAAGAGGAGAGGAGGTGCGTAACGCTTTTTTCGAACTTACGTACGTCGTTTTAGAAGAGAGATGGTATTTTCGATATCCTCCCTAACCCTCACATAACTTTTTAAAGGACTCACTTCATATCACCTGTCACTCAAAAAGAAACGGACCACGTTCGGGAGCGTGAGGAATATTTTCTGGCGAGCTACATTCGGGTTCTCTTCCCCATTATGACTATACCTCGTGGTGTGCTGATTGACGATGAGGTCCTCAGTTACGGCATGAGTATGTGCCATCTGGTGGCTCGTTTGCATGTTTGCCTAAATAAAAATAAAATTATCCTTTCCTATTCTACTCTCTCCAGATCGTATTCTGTCCCGTCCAGTTATCACGGCTACGCCACCCTGAATAATATTTTACATGCCCTCTGCTACGCCCGGTCAGAAAGGTAACATTGAGGTCATTTTGGAAAAACAATAAAAATCATTGAACTTATTATTTACTTAGCTTCTCCCATTATGTACCTGTAGTATAAATACTCCAGCCAGGCCTTACTATATTCAATACGTATCAACATGAAGCTGACTCTACTTCTCCTCGCTCTGGTAAATTCTAACTTATCTTGCTAATCATAACTTATTCTAATTAATTGTGAAAAAATTGTATAAATTGAAGTTTGAACGCACCTGACATCGCGGAAAAACTCCAAATTTCACCCACACCATCTCGATGTCCGGAATCCACAACATCTCGATTTTTACGGCATTTCCTGCCTCGCACGACTATTATATGGAATCAGCTGCCTCCTACGGTGTTTCCGAACCGATAAGACTTAGAGACCTTCAAGAAAATAGCATACTCATATCTGAAAGGCTGGCAACGCACTTGCTAATCCACTGGTGTAGCGGGTGTCTGTGGATTTCGCTCTTCACTTACCATCAGGTGAACCGACTATCCGTTTTCCCCTTTTTCTATTAAAAAAAAAACCTCGAACCACGCATATGCATAGAAAATCTTTATAAAAAGTGTAACATATTTCATATTTGTATATTTATAAACTGTTGCCTGCATCTTTGCATTAAAGATTTGCAGCCTCGTAACTGGTAATTGTTATTGATATTGTTGAGAATGGTTTAGACTACCAGTTCGGTCCACAACCAAATGTATTGTGGACAAATTTGTTTGTGGACCGAACGAACGAACAAATGAACGAAATGGACGTCTGTCGGGTCAGCTAGTAGGTATTTGCATAGATAAATGGACGAGGTCTAGTTACAAGCACCTGAATTAGTATAACTTGTGCTTCCTAAACGGGGAGCTCTCTTTCGGTCTTTTTTTATCATCGTCGAGCCGAATTTTAAAGATATTCATAAATTATTTAATACATGCATTTATATCCACGGTACATTACAGTCATACATGTGAGTATCAACTGTGTCCTGAAATACAGGGCTCTCCTAGTTTAGGCTCCTGTCCACCACCGATAGGCCATTAGGAAATTCCAGCAATATTATCATTATTTAATACTTAGTGTCTTTTGTGGAAAATGTATATTATGCTTATTATAATGTAGGTACAAATTCTTAAATTTATTCAAACCAATCCTCATCTATCATTTTTTTCAGTGCTTGCTGACTGTCTCCGCCATACCTGGTAAGTTATGTTGTCTTTTTAAAACACTAAAAATCTTTGAATATCTTGGAATTTTTTTTACATACACAAAATAATGTCTTACATGAGAAGGTAAAAATATTGAAGTAAAATTGGACGGAAAAGGGTTGATGATGATTATTTAAAAATGGGAGAAAAAATGTCAGAAAGGTTCTTTATAATTAGTTAATCTTTGTCTCTAAGGAGTCAAATTCCTTTATGACTGAAGAACTTGGTTATCTTAAATTGTGGTCACTTTCAGGTGGTGACGACTGTTGCTGTCCTGATCATCCCAAAAAACATCATGGTAGTATAAACCTTCATTAAACAACTCTTTACATTATTTAAATATATTTTGTTTGCATAGTACGTACAGCACAATTACCTTAGAACATTTTTAGTACTTGCAGTCCCATTAGGACAGAGTATTTTAATTTGCGAAATTTATACGTACAATATTTTATTACAGTTTTCTTTTATTCTTCGCTTTTATATTAAATCGTAATGTTTATCTAAATTATTCTATGTCCTGAATTTTTCGATTTACACTCTCGACATTTGGATACATTACACGTGAGGACTGAGGTCATACGTCCTAGTTCAGTTTATTTCCTTATGAAATAATATAATGCTTAGCCTTCGATTTTATCATATAATGTATATTTCGATCCCATGGTACAGTGTTAATTCTATTTTTTGTGTTAGTTGGAAAAACTAGCCTTACCTAGTACACCTGGAACTGGCCCAGGCAACTCTTTTACGTGTTGTCTATCCTGAGACAAGAGGTAAGTAATGTTAAGTCTCGGTGGCAGTAATTACACTGCCTGTCCTGCCTTTCTCTCTAAAATACAGCAAAGCTGTTACACGGGAGAAACAAACAGGATGGTGGTACCCATGCAGACAGGGGCGGGTCAAACCGCCCTCTCCCACTGGTTTATAATATAATTTAGTTTATAAAATAATAAAGTTAATATAATTAGTTAATCTTTGTCTCTAAGGAGTCAAAAGCTATATTACTCATAACTGTAAGGTTTAAATTTGTCTAGATGTTTAAACTTATAGTTCTTCACGGAAGTAATCTAATGTTGATATTGTTTGATTATCGTCATATTGAATATAACACATGATTCTTTATTATTATTAAAATTGTAACTGTTCTTATAATTAATATTAATGCTGTAAATCAAACAATAATTAATGTTTATGTGCAATAGTAAGTATTTGACTCCATCTAAAAATTGTTATAAAATCTAAAACATATAATATGGCATAATATGACACTTGTGAATTGTTAATCGGAGAGAAAAGAACCAATTTGTAATAAATCAGTGATTGAACTATGTGGGTACTTAGTACGACCTGACCTAGCCCATTATAACTGACTGTAAGACTTGGGTACTCACCATAAATTTTATTACTTTCAGGTGGTGACGACTGTTGCTGCCCAGATCCTCCCAAGAAAAATAATGGTAATATAGCCATTCATTATACAACTCTTTACATTTATAAGTATATATTTTGTTTGTATAGTACAGCACAAGGGTTGCGCTTAGAATTCGGGTGCATGAATTTAATAACAATTTTGATTTTATTTGTGAAGTCATAAAACAAACCCTAGCGGATTTTTATGCGGAATAGTATAGTTTTCGAGAGTTTAATTTTTAAAATTTGTATAGATTGTGTTAGATTTTTCGAGTTTTGACACATGAATAATATTGAAATGGTATTAAATTTTAAAAAAAGAACACTTTACCAGTCACAAGTACGAATACATCTCCGTTTGTACTTTGTAATATAATTTTGGTATTTGATGAAAAATAATAAGACTTTATTCACTTCTTTTCAAATGACATTTTGTAAAGGGTACAGACAATTTGCTAAAGGGTTTGACATTTATTATTGATGGGAAAGGCAAAGGAATGTAGTCCATGCAGGCGATGTAGCAAGGTTCCGTTGCGCTCAACAAAACAAGATTAAAATTTGGTTAAGTTAGGTTAACAATTAAAGCGCGTTAGGTTAGGTTAACAATTAAATTATTAGAACAATTGAAGCGCGCGAGCCGAGCGAGCAAAACGAGCGTGTCGCGGCAGCAGCCAGCGAAACGCCAGATTCAAATTTACACATACCTACCTATTGTTGTTGAAGAAATAAGAAAAACTGAAATATCTCGTAAACTAAGAGTCTCCGTGGGGGTAGTGGTACTAGGGGGAAGCCTGGCCCTCCCTATACAGATCCAGATTCCCATCCTGGTGGCATTACATGCAGACGAGAGCGCGGCACAGCGCATCCCTCCCACCGGTAAAACGATGACGTAAAGAATTATGTGACGATATAATATCGTCACAGATTCGTTACGGTATTTTTAGTACAGATAATATTATATTTGTTTTCACTATTACAGGCCCAAGGAGCGGAATCGCTGCTGCAGAATCTGTAGCTGTAGCTGGTGCTGGATTATTCTAGGCCAAGTACTAAGTGTCTACCTTCTAGACTTTTCTACGGCAGCAATTTTGTAATGACAAAATATTAAATTTTCAATAATAAATTTGACTTGACCGATTCATTTTCTTTGCCTTTTTAAAGAATATACGTCATACGCCATTGTTTTTAAACGACTTCAAAAAAGGAGGAGGTTATAATATGTTCGTGTGTATATATATATTTTTTAATGTATGTTCACCGATTTCTCCGTCAATTGTGGACCGATTTTCAAAATTCTTTTTTTATTCGAAAGAGTGCACTTCCGAGGTGGTCCCATGATAAGGAAACTAGGATCTGATGATGGCATCCCAGAGAAATCGAGGGGAACTTTCGAAAATTGTAGGAGTAACTAGTGCGTTTAATATTTTTCAAACGACTTCGAAAAGGAGGTTATATGTTTGTGTGTATATTTTTTTTATTAAGTCTTTTAAAGCACTACATTTTCATGAAGGTCTGGAGTCGATCTGATGCTGGAGCTGAAAGACAGTCGAGGGAACTCCTCAGCAGTTTATAGTAGCTACCTTGTGTTTGGACTTAATTCATTTATATTGACGAGAACTTGGCACCCATATGGGTTATAAGTGTCATTACAGGTCTGATGATGGACACCATAGACAGACGAGGGAACTCCTCAACGGTTTACAGTAGCTACCTTGTGTTTTGACTTAATTCATTTATATTGACGACAACTTTGCACCGATATGGGTTATAAGTGTCATTATAGGTCTGATGATGGACACCATAGACAGACGAGGGAACTCTTCAACGGTTCACAGTAGCTACCTTGTGTTTGGACTTTATTTATTTATATTGACGACAACTTTGCACCCATATGGGTTATAAGTGTCATTACAGGTCTGATGATGGAGACCATAGACAGTCGAGGGAACTCCTCAACGTTTTACAGTAGTTACCTTGCGTTTGCACTTAATTTATTTATATTGACGAAAACTTTGCGCCCATATGGTTGTGTATTGATTTAAATCCTTTCTCATTCAAACGGTCCTGACTAATATAAGCAATGCGTTTAACAGTTATATCTTTATTTCAGAAAAATAAAATCGGTTATCGAATTTCGGAATCTACTAAAAATTAATGAATAAAATTTTTTTAAACAAAAATTGAAACCGACTTAAAAAATAAACTAGAAAGTAATAAAATAATTGCGTTTCCTTAATTTTTGTACCTACGACTTATAATCAACTTGTTATTTTACTAAATACAATCTTTGCGTCTACCACGTCATTGTTGTTACTTTTCGAGTCGGTGTCAGCTAAGTTTAATAGGTACAGCACCAAAACCGTCGTCAGTCACCGGTGTCGTATTTGTTGCTGTACCTACCTACCTGTCTTTGCTGACACCGACTTCAATAGTAACAACAATGACATGGTAAACGGGGGTTATGTAGGACTCTCTGCGCCCGAAAAGATGGAAAATTTTCTCATAAAATGCAATAGATCGAGTACAATACGAGATAGTAAAGCCCACCCAAGTCTCATTCCACTATATTACTACTACTATAATTTTGTTTTACTTTTCAAAGGCCTATTTGGAAGGCAAGGCTACTACTAGCTACTATAGCCTCTAAGAAACTCGGCGTGCTCGAAATAGGGCGAAGCAGTATTTTATACCTTCACACCGCCTACAATTATACAAGGCGCAGATCCGGCCTCACATGGAATACTGCTCTCACCTACGGGCTGGAGCGCCCCAATATCAGCTCCTTCCATTTGACCGCGTTCAACGCGGAGCGGTTCGAATCGTCGATAGCAAGTTTATCTCTAATCGGCTTGGTTCTTTGGCGCTGAGCAGGGATGTCGGATCGCTCTGCATCTTCTACCGCATCTACCACGGGGAGTGTTCTGAGGAATTTTATTGTTCGGACTAATACCTGCAACAGAATTCCACCACCGGACATCGCGTAAAAGCTCCAAATTTCACCCTCGCCATCTCGATGTTCGTAAATCCACAACAACTCGATTTTTACGGCATTTCCTGCCTCGCACGACGGATTTAAGGAATCAGCTGTTACTTACGGTGTTTCCGAACTGTTACGACTTAGGGACCTTAAAGAAAAGAGCATACTCCTATTTGAAAGGCGGGCAACGCACCTGCTAACCCTCTGATGTAGCGGGTGTCTGTGGATGTCGCTATCACTTACCATTAGGTGAACCAACTGTCCGTTTGCCCCCTCTTCTATAAAAAAAGGCACTGGTCTATCACTACTATTTGTCTTTGAAGTAACTTTGTTACTTCAAATAGTTTGATAATTTTTCTGTTCATTATTTTGTGAATTATAATTATTTTGTTAATTTTAGTTTTTTTTTAAATTTAATAATCCGCTCTACTTTTAAAAATATATTAATAAAGAAATATGTTATCATACCTACTTACCCAAAGTTTATTTAAAGAAGAGAGGAGGTGCGTAACGCTTCCTTTGAGCTAACGTCCGTCGTTTTAGATGTCGATAGAGATAGAGAGACGGTATCTTCGTTCATTCTCCCTGACCCTTATATTACTCTCTAAAGGACTCGCTTCATATCACCTGTCACTCCTAAAGAAACGGACCACGTTCGGGAAAGAGAGGAACATTTTCTGACGAGCTACATTCCGGTTCTCTTCGCCATTATGAGCATACCTCGAAGGTGTGCTCGGTTGACACTGAGGTACTCAGCGCCCCATTTATGTCATGACCACATGGCCTTGCCATTTGGTGTCTCGTTTGCATGTTTGCTATCCAGCTAAAATAAAAATAAAATATATCCTTTTCTATTGTACTCTGTCCACATCGTATTCTGTCTCATCCAGTTATCACGGCTACGGAACCCTGAATATATTTTTTCATGTCCTCTGCCACGCCCGGTCAAAAAGGTTACATTGAGGTCATTTTGAAAAAACAATAAAAATCATTGAACTTATTATTTACTTAGCTTCTCCCATTATGTACCTGTAGTATAAATACTCCAGCCAGGCCATGCTATATTCAATACGTATCAACATGAAGCTGACTCTACTTCTCCTCGCTGTGGTGAGTTCTTATCTTGCTAATCCTAACTTATTCTAATTAATTGTGAAAAAAATGTGTTTGAAGTTGGAACGCACCTCGAACCACGTATATACATAGAAAATCTTTACATACAGTATAACATGAAGCTAACTCTACTTCTCCTCACTATTGTAAATTCTAACTTATCTTGCTAATTCAAACTAATTCTAATTAATTGTGATAAAATTGTGTTTGAAGTTTGAACGCACCTCGAACCACGCATATGCATAGAAAATCTTTATAAAAAGTGTAACATATTTCATATTTGTATATTAATAAACTGTTGCCTGCAGCTTTGCGTTAAAGATTTGCAGCCTCGCAACTGGTAATTGTTATTGATATTGTTGAGAATGGTTTAGACTACCAGTTCGGTCCACAACCAAATGTGTTGTGGACAAATTTGTTTGTGGACCGAATGAACGAACAAACGAACGAAATGGACGTCTATCGGCTCAGCTAGTAGGTATTTGCATAGATAAATGGACGAAGTCTAGTTATTACAAGCACCTGAATTGGTATAACTTGTGCTTCCTAAACGGGGAGCTCTCTTTCGGTCTTTTTTTTATCATCGTCGAGCGGAATTTTATAGATATTCATAAATTATTTGATACATGCATTTATATCCGCGGTACATTACAGTTATACATGTGAGTTCACTGTGTCCTGAAATACAGGGCTCTCCTAGTTTAGGCTCCAGTCCACCACCGATAGACCATTAAGAAATTCCAGCAATATTATCATTATTTAATACTTAGTGTATTTTGTGGAAAATGTAAATGAATATTATTGTTATTATAATGTACACATTCTTAAATTTATTCAAACCAGTCCTCATCTATAATTTTTTTCAGTGCTTGCTGACTGTCTCCGCCATACCTGGTAAGTTATGTTGTCTTTTTAAAACACTAAAAATCTTTGAATATCTTGGTGTTTTTTTTTACATACACAAAATAATGTGTTAAATGAGAAGGTAAAAATAGTGAAGTAAAATTGGACACTTCGTCTACCTAAACGTGGCCTCCACTCTAGAACCTTATTGCCCCATCGGCCATCCGTTCTTCTGAGTGTGTGACCAGCCCACTGCCACTTCAACGAGCTGATTCTTTGCGTGATATCGGTTACCTTAGTTCTCTGACGGATGTCTTCCTTCCGAATCCTATCTGTCAAAGAAACACCCAGCATAGCACGCTCCATAGCACGTTGAGCTACGGCAAACTTGCGGACCAGTCCTATATTTAGAGGCCACGCTTCAGCCCCGTAGGTCATCACGGGGAGAACGCATTGGTCGAAGACTTTCGTCTTCAAACTCTGCGGTATAGACGACGTGAGAATATGGCTAAGCTTCCTGAATTAATTAATTAATTTATTTAGGTAGACGAAGTGTTGGTCGGCCATTGACCAGGTGGGAAGACGATCTCCGTGCGGTGGCCGGTCCGTGTTGGATGCGAGTGGCAAGGGATCGGCCATCTTGGCGTTCATTGAGGGAGGCCTATGTTCAGCAGTGGACGGATAGAGGCTGATGATGATGATGATGATGATGATGAAAATTGGACGGAAAAGAGTTGATGATGATTATTTAAAAATGGGAGAAAAAATGTCAGAAAGGTTCTTTATAATTAGTTAATCTTTGTCTCTAAGGAGTCAAATTCCTTTATGACTGAAGGACTTGGTTATCTTAAATTGTGGTCACTTTCAGGTGGTGACGACTGTTGCTGTCCTGATCATCCCAAAAAACATCATGGTAATATAAACCTTCATTAAACAACTCTTTACATTATTTAAATATATTTTTACAATTACCTTAGAACATTTTTAGTACTTGCAGTCCCATTAGGACAGAGTATTTTAATTTGCGAAATTTATACGTACAATATTTTATTACAGTTTTCTTTTATTCTTCGCTTTTATATTAAATCGTAATGTTTATCTAAATTATTCTATGTCCTGAATTTTTCGATATACACTCTCGACTTTTAGATACATTACACGTGAGGACTGAGGTCATACGTCCTAGTTCAATTTATTTCCTTATGAAATAATATAATGCTTAGTCTTCGATTATATTATATAATGTATAATTCGATCCCATGGTAAAGTGTTAATTCAATTTTTTGTGTTAGTTGGAATAACTAGCCTTACCTGGTTTACCTGTAACTGGCCCAGGCAAATCTTTCACGTGTAGTCTATCCTGAGACAAGAGGTAAGTAATGTTAAGTCTCGGTGCCAGTAATTACACTGCCTGTCCTGCCCTTCTCTCTGAAACACAGCAAAGCTGTTTCACGGGAGAAACAAACAGGATGGTGGTACCCATGCAGACAGGGGCAGGTCAAAGCGCCCCCCTCCCACTGGTTTATAATATAATTTAGTTTATAAAATAATAAAGTTAATATAATTAGTTAATCTTTGTCTCTAAGGAGTCAAATGCTATATTACTCATAACTGTAAGGTTTAAATTTGTCTAGATGTGGAAACTTATAGTTCTTCACGGAAGTAATCTAATGTTGATATTGTTTGATTATCGTCATATTAAATATAACACATGATTCTTTATTATTATTAAAATTGTTACTGTTCTTATAATTAATATTAATGCTGTAAATCAAACAATAATTAATATTTATGTGCAATAGTAAGTATTTGACTCCATCTAAAAATTGTTATAAAATCTGAAACATATAATATGGCATAATATGACACTTGTGAATTGTTAATCGGAGAGAAAAGTACCAATTTGTAATAAATAAGTGATTGAACTATGTGGGTACTTAGTACGACCTGACCTAGCCCATTATAACTGACTGTAAGACTTGGGTACTTACCATAAATTTTATTACTTTCAGGTGGTGACGACTGTTGCTGCCCAGATCCTCCCAAGAAAAATAATGGTAATATAGCCTTTCATTATACAACTCTTTACATTTATAAGTATATATTTTGTTTGTATAGTACAGCACAAGGGTTGGGCTTAGAATTCGGGTGCATGAATTTAATAACAATTTTGATTTTATTCGGTAGGGGGTGAAGTCATAAAACAAACCCTAGCGGATATTAATGCGGAAATGTATAGTTTCGAGAGTTTAATTTTTAAAATTTGTATTGATTGTGTTAGATTTTTCGAGTTTTGACACATGAATAATATTGAAATGGTATTTTTTTTTTTTAAAAAGAACACTTTACCAGTCACAAGGACGAATACATCTCAGTTTGTACTTTGTAATAGAATTTTGGTATTTGATGAAAAATAATTAGACTTTATTTACTTCTTTTTAAAATTGGCATTTGGCACAGGGTACAGACAATTTACTAAAGGGTTTGACATTTATTATTGATGGGAAAGGCAAAGGAGTGTAGTCCATGCAGGCGATGCAGCCAGGTGCCGTTGCGCTCAGCAAAACAAGATTAAGTTAGGTTAACAATTAAAGCGCGTTAGGTTAGGTTAACAATTAAATTATTAGAACAATTAAAGCGCGCGAGCCGAGCGAGCAAAACGAGCGTGTCGCGGCAGCAGCCAGCGAATCCGAAGCGATCCGAATTTACACATACCTACCTATTGTTGTTGAAGAAATAAGAAAAACTGAAATATCTCGTAAACTAAGGGTCTCCGTGGGGGGGAGTGGTACTAGAGGGAAGCCTGGCCCTCCCTACTCATTGCCCCCTTCCCACCCCTCAAGTCCTGCATCGGAAATCTAATGCAACCCCGGGGGGACTGCCCGGGCGCCACTAAGCAGTCCCCACGAAGTCGTGGCATACAGACCCAGATTCCCATCCTGATCCCGATACGAACACATTGGCATTACAATTTACATGCAAACGAGAAGAGAGTAAAGAATTATGTGACGATATAATATCGTCACAGATTCGTTACGGTGTTTTTAGTACAGATAATATTATATTTGTTTTCACTATTACAGGCCCAGGGAGCGGAATCGCTGCTGCAGAATCTTTAGCTGTAGCTGGACTATTCTAGGCCAAGTACCAAGTGTCTACCTTCTAGACTTTTCTACGGCAGCAATTTTGTAATGACAAAATATTTAATTTTCATTAATAAATTTGACTTTACCGATTCATTTTCTTTACCTTTTTAACCGACCTCAAAAAAGAGGACATTTTCAATTCGTCTCTATGGCTTTACAGGCTTTATCACATAGTGAAAAAAAAGTAAATAAAAATATTATTTTAATGATTTAAAATTTTGTTAATGCATAACAACAAATAAATAAACGTTTATTTATTACAAGATAAACAAATAGGATTCTGTAATATATTTTAACGTCTTCTTTGATGAGCAAAACTTGCGCAGGTAAGGGATTATATACATGCATGCATATCATTTTTTTTTGTTATCGCAGGGAAATGCTTTTTACGCATGTAGCCAGGATCTCGGGTAGATCCTGACCCTATGTGAGACTCGCACCTGGGAGTGCCCTACCCTTAAACTAAAGCCACTGCGAGCGCCTTCAGCCGCATTTAAGGGTCCCGAGTCTATAGTCAACAGGATCACCTCAGCGACAGGCTGGCCCCGGCGAAGGCCAGACTACTCCTCTTAAGGGGGGACTGCCCGACCGCTACTTAGCAGTCCCCGCGATGTCGTGTCATACTGGGCCCAGGTTCCCATCCTGAACCCGACACGAGCACAGGGGTGTTACTCGAGGCGCATTAAGTAGCGCCTCCTACGCACCCCTGTTCATCGCCCACGGGGAGAGGCCTCGTCGGCGGCCTCTCCTGTCACCCGCTCGTCGGCCTCCTTCTGGGACATTACTTCCTCGCAGAATGATACCATCGTCGTCCAGGACTCGTCGGCACCGAGCATCGCGGTGATGACGTTCTGCAGAGACAAGTCCCCTCCGATCACCGATGTCAGATCATCACGCAGCGCCGCCCATCTCGGGCACACCTCGAGGGTGTGCTGGGCCGAGTCCTCACATGCATGCATATCATGTCACACATAATACAATTTTTTATATAAGTTAGACAGGCCAACTAGCTGATGCGTCCCGTAATGGCAGCCATGGTATGTGGTCAACGTAGCTCTTTAACTTAAACAATTACACGGGACCTGGCAACTCATTAGTGCGTTATCTATAGGTATTGAGATGTAAGATTTTTTTCTTTAACGCCGGGAAATGTTCTGAGGCTTCCGCGGGGGAGTGGGTCTCCCCAGGCGGGTATGTGGGACTCGTGCCCGGAAAATGGTAAGGTGGACGCAGCTCTACCCATTAAACCCGGCGAGTGCCACCAATGGCGCCTTTGGTGAGGTGCCCCGGATCTAATGAGCAAACAGGGCACCTCGACGGCTAGTCAGTCCCCCAAGGGACCGACGGTACCTCCACAGAGGGGTGGTCCCGCACCACAGAACAACCCGGCATTAGTGGCACTCACTGGGTTTTAGTGGGTAGCGCTGCGTCCACTTACCAGCTTTCGGACGCAGCGAGTCCCACATACCCACGTGGGGAGACCCACTCCCCGCGGGATGCCTCAGAGCATTTCCCGGCGTTAAAGAAAATAAAAAAGAGTTTTGTTAGTAAATTAAAGGAACAATATTTTATATATTATCAATAATATAGTGAATAAAACTTTAAACAAACTAGCTGCGTACCGATTTAGCTAAAATCAATAAAAGCAGGATCAAACTAATGTGAAGTTATTCCGTGTGATGATTGTTACGGTTGATTAAAATCATTATGCAGGACTTAGTCGGTGGGTACTTACGTTGAAAGCTTCACTCCTCTGATCTCTGCACTTGTGTACAGTGGATTGTTTGCCAGAAAATCCAAAACCATAACCATGTTCACTTTTGGTCTCCATCGTCTAAATTTTACTTTAATCAAATTTTTACTTATCTAAGAGATGTTTAGAATACAAAATGTATTAAAACGGTTATTTAATACTTCATAGACACTCAACCACCGAGTTCCATGTACTTACTGTGAGCAACAAACGACGAAACATCTAAAACAGTCGCTAAGCGCTTTCCGCTTCACCCGTGCCGTCGACTCGTCGGGAGTCGTGACGTCACAGAGCAAATGCTCCGCGCGCATTTTAAAATTTATTTAGCATTCAGTAGAAGTTCAGGTTTTCAAGTTATTGAAATAATTTATTATAATTTCTTTGCCTTACAATTGATATAAGAATTTATTATTTCTGTAAAAATGAAAACTTCCTTATTGAGTAGCATAGAACATTCAAGAACAACGTTAAAAAAATATTAAATAAAAATTATAACGGACTTCAAAAAATAAAGTAACTAAAATGTAATAAAATAATCGCGTTTCTTTAATTTTTGTGTCTACAACTAATAATCATCTTGTACTTCTACTAATGCACAATTTTTGCGTATACCACGTCATTATTGTTACTTTTGGAGTCGGTTTCAGCTAACTTAAATAGGTACCTACAGCAAGACACAAATATTAAAGAAACGCGATTATTTTATTACATTTTAGTTACTTTATTTTTTGAAGTCGTTTATAATTTTTATTAAATTTTTTTTATTTCTTAATTTGTAGTGATTCATTAAAGAAAGGCATTCAGAGATAGACATTTTGGCTTATTGAACCGTATGAAGTAAGCAGAAAAAAAGCTGTAAATCGTCGAGGAGTTCCCTCGACTGTCTATGGTCTCCATCATCAGACCTGTAATGGCATGTATCACCCATATGGGTGCAAAGTTCTCATCAGTATAATTTAATTAAGTCCAATCACAATATAGCTACTGTAAACTATTTAGGAGTTCCCTTAACTGTCCTTTGTCTTCATCATCAGACCCCCAATCACAGTCACAACCCATCTAGTACACCTAAGTTGTCATCAATACAAATTAATCAAGCCCAAACACAAGGTTACTGAAGTAAATTGTCGAGGAGTTCCCTCGACTGTCTTCCAGCTCCAGCATCAGATCGACTCTAGACCTTCATTAAATTGTAGTGCTTTAAAATTCTTATTAAAAAAAATACTAAGCGCACTAGTCGTTCCTACGAATTTCTAGTTTCCCTCGATTTCTCTAGGATGCCATCATCAGATCCTGGTTTCCTTATCATGGGACCATTTGGCAAGTATACCCTTTCAATCGAAAATAGAATTTTGAAAATCGGTCCACAATTGACGGAGAAATCGGTGTACATACATAAAAAAAAATACCGGCCGAGTTGAGAACCTCTTCCTTTTTGTTGAAGTCGGTTAAAAATGTGACGCAATCGTGACGCCATCGCTTAAAACTGAACTTTATTGCAAAGGAACAAAATTGATCTCTACCTTAAACACCTAACTATTAGTTTTTTTGTATTTTCTTGAAAAACATATTTAAAAATGTTATAAAATAATGAAGGTTTGGCCATTGTGGGCTCTAGGGATAAAAAGAAGTACCCAAGATTAATATTAAAAAGAAGAGAGATTAGATTTTTTGTTTGATGGATTTAAAAACTTCTTTCACATTAGAATGGTACGTGACAAGTGACAGACTATACAAATAATCATCATCACCTTTTTTTTGCCGCTGGTGCTAATGCTTTTATGCATACCACCGGGCCTGGGTGGTAAAAGATGATAAAGTGGCGCAGACTCTACCCACTAAACCCCAGCGGTGTTCTCCACGTCGCGTCGTCTGGGTGACCCGGCGAGGGAGCTACGGACGTCCTCACAATCATCATCATCCTGGAAACAAATTGGTTGAATTAATATTAAAAAACACCGTTTGATTGTTGTATAATATAATGATTTAAAAAATGTATGTCTTAAAAAATATGAATAATTTTATTGTTTATCATCTTAAACAAAATATAAACAAATTCCAACCATAAACCTACCAAAAACAACCTTAATATAACAAAATATTAATAAAATATATATTATATCTTTTTTGTTATTTTTATGGAAATTAATATAAGCACCCTCTGGATACTAAACGAAGGTAGCGTTAGTACGGTAGCATAACTGTTGCGAGACTTACCATCTTTCTGTTATGGATTCTGCTTTTTTTATGTGATACATCTAATATAGGTATATATAATAATGAATAAAGAAATATGTTATACGCGCGATATATTATACCTATATTAATTATTTTATTAATATATTATCGTCGGTCCAGTGGTCAAGTAGCCAATCTGCAAAAACCACTTTTTTCAGGAAAGCAAAAAGAAGATTGAAATTGGTCCTGTACATCAAAATCTTAACGTACCTTTCTGAAATTTTAGATTTAGTATTAAAAAAGAAATGTCTAGAAAGAGACCAAGCGATCCGTTTCTACGGTGCATGTTGAATGAGCGTTGTGTATTATCGATAACATAAGGTTTATTTTTTATTCTTTAGAACGTTATGAGTGGTTATGATTTATGAATAGCTATGCGTGTGCGCGGTGTTGCGAAGCGTGGTGGGGACAAACTGACGACGCGTTTGTTTTCAATGAAATGACATATCTCCTTATTTTTAATATATATATATATATATATATATATATATATATATATATATATATATATATATATATATACCTGGGGAACACTATAACATCCAAGTGTGACCTTGATGCTGAGATTAACAGCAGGCTGGGTTCCGCAGCTGCGGCGTTCGGCAAGCTGTTTTCCAAGGTCTTCTGTTCACACGACCTTAAACTGGCAACTAAAATATCCGTATACATGGCAATTGTGCTGCCAAACCTGTTATACTCCTCGGAGACATGGTGTGTGTACCGCCGCCACATTCGCACTCTAGATCGCTTCCACCTTAAATGCCTACGTTCCATCATGAAGATCAGATGGTCCGACAGAGTGCGAAACACTGAAGTTCTGCGTAGAGCCAATGTTGGTGGCATTGAGGCCTATTTAATGCGACGACAGCTTCGGTGGTGCGGTCACGTATCTCGAATGGCAGAGGAAAGAGTCACGAAGCGTATCTTCTATTCTGAACTGGAGGAGGGCAAGCGGAATCAAGGCGGGCCCCTCCTTCGGTATAAGGATGTCCAAAAGCGACACATGAAGAGATGCAACATAGAGCCCTCTCAATGGGAATGTTTGGCAGCACAGCGGCCAGAATGGCGCAGGATGGTGAACAGCCAAGTCCGAGAGTTTGAGGTTCAGCGTAAAGCTGATCTTGATACCAGACGAGACCAGTTGAAGGCTCGCCAACCTGCTGCCATTTCGTACAATTATGTAGACGGCGTACTTACGTGCCCTCAGTGTGCTCGGAGTTTCGCCGCAAAGATAGGCTACATTAGCCATCTTCGAGCGCATCATCGCCAAATTCACGGCTAGGAATGGTGAGTGGTCGCCATGACCGAAACCGGTCGGATATATATATATATATAATATATATGTGGATTTGAGTAACCTATTCTTATGTTTTAAATTAGCCTATGTGGTAATTCAATTACCACATAGGCAAATCATTAGCAAATTAAAATAGGAAAAATTTGGCATAAATATAAATGGATGTTACTTGAATCACTTGAGATTTGCGGACGACATAGTCCTGCTATCAGAATGCACAAGTCAACTTCAAGTAATGTTAAACACTCTACACGAAGAAAGTAGAAAAGTAGGCCTAAAAATCAACCTAACAAAAACTAATATAATGACGAACCATATTAAAAGACCTATTTATCTCGAAAATTCACCTCTAACATATGTCGATACCTACATCTATCTAGGAAAACAAGTTTCATTCAACCACCAAAATAACGAATTGGAAGTAGAAAGAAGAATCAACACCACATGGAAATAGTTCTGGAGTCTCAAAGAAATATTCAAAAGCGATATGACCATACGAATGAAAACCAAAGTCATGAACACCTGCCTACTCCCCTCATTAAGATATGCCTGCCAAACTTGGAAATTTACCAGAAAAACAAAAAATAAAATTACATCCTGCCAAAGGAGTATGGAGAGGAGTATCTTGAAAATTAAGAAAATGCAAAAGATTCGCCACACTGATATAAGGCAGAAAACTAAAGCCATTGATGCTCTTAGCCATTCACAAAAGCTTAAATGGCGATGGGCTGGACACGTAGCGAGACTTAGCGATAATCGCTGGACTAAAAAGACAACACTATGGGCAGGTCCACTAGGACAGAGAAAGAGAGGAAGACCAAACGCACGCTGGGTAGACGACATAACGCACGCTTAATAATATACCGGAATAATACAAAAATTCACATTTTCGAGAAATCGCGATCAAAGTTTTGAGACTCTACCTAGTTGAATACATTTTGATGGTTTTGACATGTTTAAGGTGTTAATTTTATTTTCTTAGTCTTAAATTGTAGAGAGATGTATTGCGAATATAATTGACATAATAGTTTTATTATATTATTGATATCAAATTAATAAATAAAGTTTATTTCCTAATGTTTCGACTAATATTTGCGAACTAATATTTAATAAATCAGTTTAGTATTAATAAATAGTATAATCTATTTAAATGTTTAATACTTATTACACTTTAAAAGTAAAATGGAAATAAAAATACAGAAATATTTCGCAAAAAATCTTTAAATTTGTTACCTTAAAATATCAGTTTAGATTTTAAATTTTATATCAACTGCTTTCTTAACCTAACAACAACAGTAGTTAAAATAATCAGTTGTAATAGGAACCTTTAATCATATGTACTTAATAATGAACGTAATTTTTTAACAATCACAAAATAGTAACTCTGACTGATTTCATCTTCCTTCGCTTATTTCGCATGTTAACTTCTAGTAGTTTTCGTCCTTGTAAGATGTCTTAAAGTAAAATAGAAACGGATTTTCTTTTGTGACCTTTAACACCTTTATATTATTCCAGTTGACATTTTGATTGCTTTCATCTGTACCAAAATTAAAGCCCCATTCTTCTTGCAACAGTTTAACGTCCAGAATACTGTCGAATGTTAGCTCATGGGTTTTGATCGGGGGGGTTACATTATTTTGCGTTTTTAATTAGTGCTATGTATGGAATTGGGGTATACATTGGGCCGGAATTAAGATTTTTTTTACTTCTTTTTCTATCAAACTATGTATGTTATCTTCTTCATTCTGCGTATGCCCTCGGATCATGAGTCATATTTTGGATGTTAAAACAATAAACTGCATACATATACATTGTCATTATAAACTTATTTTTATTCTGACCCACACAATTATTATTTTGATTGATTTTGATTGTCTTTCCCCCGTCTATGTATTCCTTTGAGGTAGAAGCTCAATCTTACACAATGAGATTCCCTTCGCGGGATGGAGTTTATGTGCTCTTTAATATCCTTTATCAATTCGGGATTTTTTTATGATCATCATGTTTTCTACGTAAGTCATCTTCTATAAAGTTATTGCTGTTTGTTTTTTGCTATGTGGTGAATATCATTCGATCTGAAATGTTCAAAGTAGCTTTCAAAAAAGTTTTACAGACTCTTCTTAGTTGATTGTCGATAGTAAAATGATAGGCTTTGTTTGGTTTACGTGGATTTTCTGCGTTCGTATATTGATATCTTGGCTTGGTAGCTACCATAGATGATTTGACATAAACTCTTTGTTGGTTCAAGTCCCGTAATCTTCAATAAAACTTGAACAGCTTGTATCTAGACTTATTGCCTTTTATTTGTACGTACACGGTGGTTGAAGACAGCGACTTGGATTTTTTTTTCCTTTTTTTTATATAAACGTGTATGACTGACCGCTTTTACGTAAACGTTTGGCTCTGTTTTGTCTCCACTTTGATGTATCCCTTACTCGTTTTCGGCCTCTTTTTACGACAGTATTTAGAACATCAGAGACACAGGAACTTGATGACGATGGCGGAATAAAGAAGTTTCTTGGTTTATCGTGTACACGATATCATAACTAGGATTATCGTCACTGAGATCTACTTCGCTCTCATCTATACTCTATACTAATATTATAAAGCTGAAGAGTTTGTTTGTTTGAACGCGCTAATCTCAGGAACGACTGGTCCTATTTGAAAAGTTCTTTCAGTGTTAGATAGCCCATTCATCGAGGAAGGCTATAGGCTATATGTATAACATCACGCTGTGACTAACAGTAATTAAGTTGAGTAAGTTAACGCGGGCGAAGCTGCGGGAAACAGCTAGTCAGAATATAAAGGAGAAATTGCATAATTTCGTATGGCGTTCAGATTTGCTGTTGAACTAGTTGGGTCCTAAAATAATAAAAAATAATATAAATAATGCTCCTCTAGTTAGCTGTTTATGTACTAATTAACACATTGCTACTTACGCTGGTATTTTTTTAATAAGGCGTGGAGGAGTATCTTCAATAATTTCGTTACTATGTCCGTCACCATTATATAGCATTAGAGACGGTTTTTTTGGGTAAACGTTATTAAAGCTTGAGGATGATGAGTTTGAGGAAGATGAGTCCGAGGAAGACGAGTCTGAAGTACTTGAAGAACTGCTTAATGATGACCTGGTCTTCCTGCATTGTGGCGTTGGCGACCTGGATTTCCGGAATGATGGTGATCTTGATATACTACGTGGTGACCTTGATTTACTGCATGGTGTGGTGGAGACTTTGTCTACCTTTATACTGTGTTGGACTTTATCGTCTGTTTCATTGAACAAACTCTAAAATAAATAATACAAAACATTGAATAAAAAATTAAAACTTAATGGATACTATACCCCGAGTGTAAGTTTGCAAGAGAGTAAACGTAACTATTTTGTTTCACTTAAAATTTTACTTAACTTCTTTTTACTTTCTTGCAAATTTACAGTCGGGGTACTGCACTTTTAACTACTTAAATACGATGTTATTTACTTACTTTTGTTTCGACTGGCTTACAATCCGTATCAGTACTTTCATCATCATTACTCATCATAAGATTCGTATCAGTACATACAGCATTATTACTCATCATATGAAGAAGTTGCAGGCACCGCTGCTTCCTATTTGCAGACGTCATCTTCAGGATTAAACTATGGAACTAGAAATTTAATACTTTTTATTAATAGGTATTCAACAGAAATTGAAAGGACATTTTGTAATAAACTGCAGCAATTACTAGATCAATTAAAGGCTTTAGAATATTTTTTAAACGTAAACCGAAATAAACACAAGTATTATTTAAAATTATCGACAATTTTGGTAATAAAGTGATGTAAAATGAATTGCTTCACGAATAAAAGTTATAATTTTATACTAAAACGTAGTAATACGCAATGTCCCTTAACTGTACAATTATAATTAAATGATAAACTGCACCAAGTCTAAATAGTACATGCTATATTATATCACCGTTTTCAACTAAAGTAAAGTAAAACGAAATATGCTTTTTTAGAAATAAAATGAAGAAGAATAATCTTACCTGCGTTTGAAAATAAATCGAATTATTTCACCTTACTCCTACACTAGGCACAAAAAAACGACACCTATCTCATATCACGGTCGCCGTAACACTAAATAATTCTCTTTTGCACGAAATGAATTTTCAACGCGCTTTTGTAGAAAAGAGAGGGGTGATCTAAGAACCGGCCATTTTGGCTTATTTTGCGTGGCATGATTGTACCAATAGCTTCTTCAATCGGAGTTAGTTCGTTTTATTAACACGTTCACTGCGAGACTGATTTTTTGTACCTAGCATACCATGCGATACCAGGTATTTTCGATCTTGTGGTAAGTTTTTATCATATGCGAACTAGGTTTTAATGGCCCGGTGAAACCCGTTAAAGGAAATATGATCCCAGGATCATCAATGTTAGGATTGAATGAATGAAATTTCGCGTGTATAAAGTTCATTAGTAGACCTATTTGAAACTACCTTCGCCCGGGAATTGGACAGAAACATGATACTTTTTTTTAAGAAGAGAGATACCAGGTTTACCAGACCTGTTAAAGCACTGCAAAGATAAAGTAATAGGGATGGGACAATAAAACAAATGCATCAAATCGACAAATTATAATATAATAATAATTAATAGTTGAAAAAACCTAAAAAAAACCAAGCTTATTGCATTGTCATTGGCTCTTAATACGTATGCAAAGTTTCAAATTAATAAGAAATTGTTTGTCTCGTCGACCTTTTGTAATATTTCTTCTGTTAAAAACAAACGATAAATCTCTTCTGGTGTTTTGGTACTCGTAGGTATATTAATCGAACTATTTTTTATTTCTGTGTCTCTATCTATTGTAGGTAAATCTTCTGATACATCAATCCAACCGTCTTCATCTTCTGCGTTTTCCCAATTTACTTCTACTTCATATCTTTCTTCATTGGGACTTAATATGTCAGATTCAGAGTCCTGTTCACTGCATGATGCTTGTTCTTTTTGCACGTTGTCATTTTTTTTTTGGGTAAGTTTACCGGTTCATCTTCGCTGTCAAATCTGAAAACTGATTCAATGCTGTGCTGATACTTTTCTAGAGCTGCATTCTCCGTGGATACAGTCGGTGATGATAAATTTAATTTTCTTTTCGATTTTTTTGGCTTGGTAACAGGTCTAATGGAAATTTTTCAAAGTCTTCGTCACTTCTCGAAAAAAATACTATTTGACGCCATATCACAATATTTTGATAATTGTGCTGAAAACTGAAAACACGTGCGCACAATCGACAACAAACAACACACTGGATAGCACTAGCCGCGGCGCACGCGCTCCTCCCCCACTCAGTGCGGCTACCAGGCTACAAATCAAGGCCTGGTATTCGCACTGAGCTTATTCAATTTTAATTCAGTGCGAACTATGTTTTAAAAACCTGGTGCATTTTTTTATCGTTAACCGTCATAAGCTTTAAATATGGTAACACCCATTGGATATATAACTATCTCACTCGTACGCGTAGTAGTTCTCGAGTTACAGCGCCCGCACTGAGCGAAAGGGCATGATTTTAGAGCGCGCACAGACGGAAAGCAACCAACCAGGCAAATAATGCCTTGCTTCGCAGCGAACGTATTAACAAAAGTGGAAATCCTTAATTTTTTATATACTCCGGTTTATTATTAAGCGTGCAATAATAAAAGTTACAGGTACAGGCAGAGAATAGAGAGCACTGGTCATCTCTGGAGGAGGCCTTTACCTTTCATTGAGGGGGTTCTTGCTAACAAAATTGTATGTGATTAATCAATTATTATATATAAATATTTTCATTTTAAAATAATAATTACTATTTAACTATATCACGTTGAGCTATGAATCTTAATAACTTTTTTTTTTTAATCATATTTCCTTTTATAAAGAAAACAAGAATGTATACCACCACTTAATCACATAATTTTTATATTTTTATTTTATTTTTTATTATTGATTTGTTTTTTTAATTGTGCACTAAGTTTAGTAAAATCGATTTGAAAATGTGAATAAATTTGCATGCACATAATTACTAAAACTGAAATTGTACTATGATTAGGCAAGATATAAAAGGCTTTTTTTTATTATTTATTTATTTTATGTGGTAATTAGTCTAGTTTACCATAGATATTATTTACTATATAAAATTACCTGGATGATGGTAAGTGGCCAAACTGCACTACAACAGTAACAATATTCGTGATATTTGCAGGAAATTATAGGTACAAACCAACGCATTTTTAATTGCATAACATAAATAATAACTTCATCTCTTATCTATTTTCTTATTAAGAACAAACAAGAATCCATTGATTAGATTATTTATTCAAGGAATAGTACAAAAGTCCTATTGATTAGATATTTAATGGATTCCAAAAACATATACAATGCCCAGTTCATCCCAATTATCATATCGCGCACACATATAATATCATCGTGCTTACAGCACCCTTACATGTAAATCAGTCTTTGTCAATAAATACATCTCGACCGCCCAAAATCGTGGCAGTCGTCACCAATCTTCAACAGTAGTTAATAGTCCTTATAACTCTGTATATTAGGGATCGTGGTCTCCTTTAAGTAATTATTATAAAGTAAATTAATGTAATTAAATTTTAATAAAAGGATTTTTTTTTTAAAAATCTTTTAAAGATCGTGCACGTAACATTCTGGCGCAGTCGGTAGGATACGATAGGATCGGATAAAAATTAATTGAAAAAGAATAATTTTAAAGTAATTAAAAGATCCCCTGCACTCTCCGCGTTGCGAAAAATCATTCGATAAAACTCTCGAAGAAACATCGTCGCCGTGCGAGTCGCAGCCCAGCCGAGAAGCCATCCGAACGTTGCAGCATACAACGAGGGGACAAATGAAGACGTCGATATTGACACTGTAAGTTTTTCATATTTTCTCGAGCTTTTAGGGTGTGGATCTCCTTCGCTCTCTTATACCGTTCCCGTATCCATATAAAAATTCTGTTACGATCAAAAAAGATGGCCACAGATCCCAAACCAGGTCCTCACGACGCTGCCCACCATCACAGAGGCCTGGACATCAAAGTAGAACCATTGGTACCCACCAATCAATTATTCAATTTAATTCCAAAGTTTAGTGAACATTCAAATAATTTAAATATATTTATTAGGAATTGTCGTCAAGCACAGTCTTGGGCGAACAATGTCCAAAAATTATTATTATTGCCTGCTGCAATATCGCAACTAGAAGGCAAAGCCGCTAGTTTTGCCAATAGAAGAGATTTTACTGATTTAGATCAATTTTTAAATGAACTAGACGCACATTTCAACAAATGTAGGACTCTCAGCGAAATTTTGTTGGAATCTCAACACGCTAGACAAAGAGGATCCGTTGCGCGTTTCGTCAACTATTACAAAAATCTAAAAAATGAGCTCTTGTCGAATACAGAGATTATTCATGACAAATCGGGTATTCTGTGTAATGAGTACGATAAATTATTGATGAATAATTTTTTACTCGGGTTAGACCCACATTTTTACAATGTAGTAAGGTCTCGTAGACCTACTACGACCAACGAAGCCTTCAAATTCTCCCTTGAAGAGGAACGAGCTCTCGAATTTTATAATAAATATAATAACACACGTAAAAATTCAGAGCCATACAAACAAACGACTAATTATCGTAATCCAACTCAAAGATTTTCGAATAATGCACAAAATAATAATAAACCGAATAAAACCGACGTTAATAGACCGTCGAATAGTAATTTTAACGACAGATTTTGTACTCACTGCAAAATACAAGGGCACACGGTTGATTTTTGCAGAAAGTTGCATCCCAGCCCCAATAACAATAATTATAAATCTAAAAATAATTATATTGAAAAGAAATCAATTAATTCTTTAAACGAGGAGCCGGAGGACACGACCGAGCAGCCGTCCTCCGAGGAGGACGAGGCCGAAGTCCTCATGAATCAGCTCGAGATTTAAACAAAAAAAAAATGTTAACTATTTTAGATTTTTTTTTTTCTAATTATTTCGGATCATCCTTATCTAACCTTAAGCCCAAATTAAACGAAGTTGAAATATTTGTAGATCCCTACACTAAAGACAGAACTTTTTATTTTTGTTATAATAGAAATATTTATACAGATTGTGAAGATATATTAAACTTTTACACTATTTTAATAAATTTGAAATTCAAATTATTAGATCAAGATTTGGAGAACAATAACCTTTATATAAACATACCCGCTACGACGTGCTACGAACGTGAGTTTGACGTAGACCTAGCAAAACAATTACTGTCTTATATTTTTCATGAAAATAATTATGTATTTAATATTTGTGAATTAACAAATAAAATAATAACACCACCTATAGAACAACGTCAGAAAATAATTTCATATTATCACGATTCAAGATTTACAGCCCATAAAGGTATAGACGAAACTATTTGACGAATTAAATTAAAATATGAATGGCCGAATTTAAATAAAGAGGTTAAAGAATATATTAGTACATGCGATATTTGCCAAAAAAATAAAATAGGCCGTAGGAATTGGTCACAACCATTTATTATTACTACAAGTGCTACGAAGCATATTGTCAATGTCAATTCTACAGTTAACATTGTTTTGAATAAGCTCCGATAATTAAAATAAAATAAGTGGTAATAAGTTGCCTAATACCTGGTTTACTGTGTGTGCAAAGAAGAACATAACCTCTAGCTACATTTTGGAGAAAAAATAATATCAAAATCACTGTACACTGGGGTATATTATTCACATTCAAGGTAAAAAATTATCGTTACATTATTGAATAACAATTCTAACAATACATATTTAAAAACAAATTGGCCAATAACAGTAAAAACTTTAGTAACGATTATTACCGATAACTAGAGATTGGTCGAACAGCTGTCTCTGACATCGGTGACATCTGACAAGTGACAAGAATAATTTATTAAAAGCTGGATACTTCTTCTTCTTTTATTTTTGGACCACAGTCGCAAAAGAGCTGGATACAAGTACTTTGCCAACAAGTGACAAGACATTTCGTAATATTGCCAGTAACAAAAATAGACAATAAATAAGAAAATTATTTCATTATTTGCTGCCACCTAACGTTCGAAATTAGGACTACAATAATATTATAGAAGATCAAAATGTCCTCCAAGTCTCACATTTGCGCTGGTTGTCACACTAAAATTATACAGCCTGAATATATAAACTGCTGTAAATGTACACATATTTATGATCTGGAATGCGCTAATATCTCCATGAGACAATTCCGTACCAAAATGATGAAAGATCACAAAAGTACGTGGATCTGTCACGAAGGCACCAATAAAATGCCAAAATCAGGGAATATACATACTCCAGTTCGCAATGTTAAAGATAACACCTCTCCGAGTAAGTCCAATAGTGATGTGCCATACGATACGGACTCCACTAATATTACAACTCGCAATAAAGGCCATCGACAGGACAATAATTGTAATAAAGCTACTAATTCAACTAAGGACTATATAAATGATACAGAATTAATTTCTGCTATTAGAGATGAAGTACTTATGGCTATTAGACAGGAACTACCTTCAATGTTCACACAAATTCTTAAAACTGAGCTAACGATATTAAGGAATGAATTACAGGACCTCCATAATTCAATGGATTTTCTTGGTGCAAAGTATGATGAAATTAAAAATACAACTGTCAGGCTGTCTAATGAAAACGCTACCCTTAAATGTGAAAATGCCGCGCTTAAGATTTCGGTTCATGAATTATCAGATCGTTTAAATAACATGGAGCAACACTTACGTGAAAACAATTTAGAGCTGCATGGTGTACCAGAATATCGCAATGAGAGTCTGTCTAATCTACTACAGCAATGTTCCAATGTCGTTGGGCATAAATTAAATGAAGGGGACGTAGTTCATTGCACTAGAGTTGCTAAAGTTAACAAAGAGAGTAAGCAGCCACGCATGATTGTTGTGAAATTCAGAAGCATAAGATGTCGTGATGATTTCTATTCCGCCATCCATAGATACAATAAAGCTAACTCAAATGAAAACTGAATACATCTCTACTAGGAATAGCTGGCGAGAAAAAACCCGTTTACGTTTCTGAGCACCTTTCCCCTGCGAATAAATCACTTCATGCTGCCGCAAGACTTAGGGCTAAAGAATACTCTTATAAGTTTGTTTGGGTTCGGAATGGTCGTATTTATGTAATAAAAAACCCCGATTCACCATTTATAATAATCAGAAATAAGGACAGTTTGAATCTAATTCGATAATTTATTTGACAATTTATTTACATGTAATTATTAACATTTATTGGTCTTTGGCAATTTAAAATTATTTATAATGGCTATTTCAATTTATTATAAAAACATAAGAGGTATGAGAAGCAAGGTGATTGATATATATAATGCAATTCTATCTAATAATTATGATGTTATATGCCTTTCTGAAACATGGCTAGATGATACGATATTGTCATCTGAGCTATTTGATGGCAGGTATTCGGTAATACGTAGGGATAGGAGTATTCCATTTCTGAAACGTTTCAACAAACACCATGGGGGAGGGGTGTTGATTGCAGTCTCTAAAAATCTTGAAATATTGGTACGCAAAGATTGGCAAACAGAGTTTTTGGAGGATTTATGGGTGCAGATAAAGATATCTAAAAATACGTACATTAATCTATGCGCCGTATATATACCAGATTACATCCCATGCGACATTTTTTTTAATTATATCAGGACTTGTAAATTCATTATAAATTGTAAACCACAGTATAGTACCTGCATAATCGGTGATTTCAATTTAGGTGACATAACATGGTCTGTAGACTCCGGTTGTCCTTTAAACTATTCTGGTGATAAATCTATGATTTTGTACGATTTCATTCACACGACATCCATGCGTCAAATTAACAATACTTACAATTTTAATAAAAGATTATTAGATTTAATTATCACAGACTGCCCGGAACAATTCAAATTATCGCATCCAACACCTATCAGTAGGATGGATGCACATCATCCTCCAATAGAAGCTAATTTCATAGGACACGTAACGGCATCTTTAACCACAAATTCTATTGTTGATAGATTAAATTTTCGCAAGACAGATTATGTAGGATGTAAAAATGATCTTTCACAAATTAACTGGGAATACTATGCTCAGAAACTTAATTGTGATGAATTTGTTCAATTTTTCTATAACCAACTTTATTTTATTATTGAAAAATATACACCGAAAATGAGGATTAAGTCCGGCAAATATCCGGTTTGGTTCTCACATGGTCTTATAAAAATGCTCAAAGTAAAGGACAAATATCACTCCCGCTATAAAAAGAATGCTAACCCTCGTGATTACGATACCTTCTCTACGCTAAGATCAAGAGTAAAATCTATGATGGATGTTTGTTTTAAGAATTATATAACTCGTATTGAAGGAGATTTGAAAACAAATACAAAATCCTTCTGGCGTTATACAAAAAGCAAAAGGATCACTAATGATGTTCCCGGTAAAATGCATTACCAAGGTAAAGTTGCTGACACGGGTGAATCCATAGTTAATCTTTTTGCCGATTATTTCTCGTCTGTCTATGACACTAGTACAACTGTTAATTATAGCCCACAATTTCCACAATCAAACTTCTCCACATATAAGTTTAGTATAAAAACTGAAAGTGTATTAATCAAGCTTGAGCATATTGACCTATCTAAAGGTGCTGGGCCGGATGGTATACCGCCTATTTTTATCCGACTCTGTGCAACTACTTTAGCATTTCCTTTGGCAATTATATACAACAAATCTATCCACGAAGGTATATTCCCATCGTTGTGGAAGCTTGCTAAAATTACACCTATATACAAATCAGGGGATAAGAGTGACGTTTCAAATTACCGGCCTATAAGTATATTAAGCTGGTTCGCTAGAGTTTTTGAGGGTTTTGTTTACGATGAAATATTTAATCATTTTAAACATCTTTTGAGCCCGAAACAACACGGTTTCGTATCCGGAAGATCAACGAGC
Organism: Helleia helle; assembly: GCA_963853865.1. NCBI lineage: Eukaryota > Metazoa > Arthropoda > Insecta > Lepidoptera > Lycaenidae > Helleia > Helleia helle. The sequence continues at coordinate 5,516,422 of OY971434.1, forward strand.
TCAAACTTACTCACATACACGGCATTTATATGTAACTCATTTAATAACAGAATACAAACTGATGCAATTTATACAGATTTTTCTAAAGCGTTAGACCGGGTCAATCATTCTATATTGCTAATAAAAGCATACCACCAGGGAATACATGGAAACCTTCATCGATGGCTCACTACGTACCTCAGTAATCGATCACAGTTGGTTGCTTTGAGTGGTTATGACTCGGTTCCGTTTTTGGTAACGTCAGGTGTACCCCAAGGGTCCAATTTAGGTCCTCTATTATTCATTATGTTTGTCAACGACCTCTTGATGAGCATTGATAGTGAATGCTTAGCTTATGCAGATGATATAAAAGTGTTCCGTCAAATACACAACATTGAAGACTGCAGAGCTCTTAAGTGTGACCTAAATAAAATTGTAAACTGGTGTTCGCAAAATCACATGGTCCTTAGTAGTAACAAATGTCAGGTAATATCTTTTACAAAAAACAAAAAGAATTTAGTATACAATTATACTGCGGCTAATACTGCCTTAACGCGCGTGAATACAGTTCGGGATTTAGGTGTTATTTTTGATTCGACAATGTCTTTCAATACTCATTACGACCACATTTGCAGCAAAGCTAACAAAATGTTGTCTTTTGTAATCCGGTCTGCCAAACCATTTAAGGATGCAACGACATAGATCACATTGTATATGACGCTAGTGAGGAGCATAACTGAATATTGCTCATCCGTTTGGTCCCCTATATATAACACTCATATTGATAGAATAGAGGCAATTCAGCGGCGATTTTTAAGGTCTCTATGCTCTAGATTTGGCTTGAGAAGGAAAATACATGACTATAACGAGCGCTTGAAGCACTTCAACATGATAAGTTTAGAAATTCGCAGAGTAATATTAGATTTGTGTACTCTCCACAAAATTGCAAATGGTGCTTTAAATACCTCGATACTGGAGCAGCTATCGATTAAGGTACCAACTAGGTCCGTGCGTATTCATAAACTCTTTAACATTCCACAATCTCTCAACAATGTTTCAAGAAACAATCCATTATATAGAATGTGTCGACTGTATAATATGATATGCTCTGATTTTGATATATTTGACTGTACCCATCAATCCTTCAAAAGATGTCTCATTAAGCATCACTGGTCACGTACTCTGGATATAACCGTTAATGACTTACGAAACTATAATAATTGAATACAATATTTCATGATTATTTATTTTTTATATCACTAACTTAGATTTTTTTTTTTTCACATACCTACTAGTTTAAATAATAATCTAATTTCTACTTATTTTTTTAAAATCTTATAATTACATACCTACTTATTTCATTTGATTTTGTATTTTTATATGTTTTTCTTTTTAACTGTGTAAGGCACTAAAATTAATCGAATTTTCAATGTTGTGTCTAGTTATAATAGGGCTCCAGTGTTTTAAAAGATTCTTCTATTTCTATTTTATTGTGTATGCTAGTCTATCTGTAGCCTGTAACTATTCCAATTGTAAAAAAATAAAAAATAAAATAAATAAGCCACTAGAGCGGTTTAACGTAGACATCATCGAAATAGGTGAGCGTAATCGCAAAATTTATGTTTTAACTATCATAGATGAACTAACGAAATTCCTTGCAGCATATATTTTAAGAGAAAGATCAACAACTGAAGTATCTAAATTATTATTATATTATTGTCAACACTTTGGTATACCTCTACGAGTTCATTCAGATTTAGGCGCGGAATTTATTTCTAAAGCTATGAAAAAAATATGCAATATATTACATATAGATAAAACCTAAGCACTCACACAATTTCCCCAATCAAATGGAGGAGTCGAACGAGTGCATGCTACGATAAAAGACACTATGAGATGTCTCGTAGGCGACTCACAAAATATATCTTGGGAATTAGCCCTTAGTATATCTATAATGACTTATAATAATTCACGACATTCTTCCACCGGATTCACCCCTTTTGAATTAATGTACGGTGAAACACGTGATCATTTAAGAAAAATAAATACTGATAAAACTACAGATTTTTATTATAAGACATTATCAACTAAATTAAATAAGTTACATAAGTTAGCTGTAGAAACTAATATTAAAAGTAAACAACGTAGTTTAGCTAGAGTTAATAGCAAGCGAAAAACTCATACATATAAAGTTAATGATTTAGTTTTATATAATGATAAAAAGAAAACAGGTACTCGAGTCAGATGGACTGGACCATATAAAATAATTAAATTATCTAATAGAACAGTAACTCTGTTAATTGATCGTAATAAACTTTTAACCGTATCAATAGATAATATTCGACCTTATTTTCGTCGTTATATTCCAGATATGCAACCATCTACTTCGTCCATGGGAACGTAATAAAGCTGGAAGTAAATCCAGGATTATTTTTAAACCCCATAGGAGACTTATATAATTCGAATAACGCATGGAAATTAGTAACATATAGAAATTACAATGGAATAATATCAGCTTTTGAAATACTTAAACCGATAATAATAGAATTTCAAAACTTTGAAAGAGCCGCGAAGAGAAGAAATCAAACTTTACACTTACAAACGTTAGTTAGAACCCTTACTAAAGATATCGAGTCAAAGATTAGTTTCCTCCCAACAAAAAATTATGAGAAGGGACAGAAAATTAAAAGAGGTCTAATTAATCCCATAGGTTCAGTATTTAGAACACTTTTTGGTACTATGGATAACAATGACCGAAATAAAATAAATGACGTAATCAGAAACGTCGAGAAAAACGGTGAAACTACTAAAAATCTTGTAAATAAACAAATACAAGTAACAACGTCCGTTATCAGTTCTTTTAATAAAACTATTAACTCGATATTATATATTGAACGTATAATAGAGTTTAACATGCAGAGAATACAAAAATACGTACAGGAAAATAGGAATGAGATTCAGGAAACAAAACAACATGAAACAATATTTGAATTATATGAATTTGTCACCGATAATTTAAGGTTAATTAACACAAAAGTTGATGAGCTCCTGAGCGCCGTCGAATCCGCCTTGTCTGGATCATTACCTGCAAATATAATAAATTATAGTAATTTAGTAAAAGAATTAAAGAAAAGTCCCCACTTTGGTAAATTTATTGAGATACCTAGTTTTAACAATATTCATAATTTAATTAAAGTCAGTAACCTTAAAGCGTATTTAGAAGATTTAACTTTTGTATCGATTATAGAAATACCTCTTGTAGACGAGGATTGTTTCGTGGGTTACCAAATATTATCCCTCCCTAAAAGAGATAACCAATCCTCCCTATACCACACTCTATTAGTTCAGAGCAAATATGTTGGCTTAACCAGAGATAGAAGGTTCTATGTAATCCTAGATCTCGACGTGCAAACATTACGACGAGAATAAATACGTTTGCAAATAACTTATCATTAAAGATGAGAACGCCGATCCAATTTGTGAAACTAGTATCCTACATGAAGATAAAACAAAATACGCCGAGTTTAAAATAAACTTTAAAATTAACTTTAAAACTTTAAAATTATACATCAACTTGCAAAAAACAAATGGTTGATACTTTTCACAAACCCTATCAATATTGTTGAAGAATGCCAATCGAATTTTACCACAACTAACTTCCAAGGCGCTGGTATACTCACCTTAAAAGAATACTGCACAGCTACTCTGCAAAGCACTCTTCACGGTGAAGGCGTAGTAGAAACGCAACTAAAACTACCTGAAATAAAAATTGATATAATTGATGAATTATATAAACATCCTCTTGCAAACAAATTACCTGTAGTCGAAATAAAACCAGTAGACTACAATCATGCAAAGTTAGATGACCTCAAAGCAGAAGCCCAACAAATGTCAAATATAAAACAAGAATTGAACCGAGTGTCTTACACAACACAGGCACAACAAAATTCAATTTTATTATATATAATTTGCATCTGCGTAAGTTGATATATAGTATACCGCTGCTGTTGTAAAGAATATGAGGAATTTGTACCTGCATTTTGCCACTCCATGAGATGTCCTGGTAGAAGACGTCATCGCATCGAAGACATCGAAATGCAACAACTCCGGGAAGGCAGAGAACCACCCTGTGAACCCCATTATTCTACTGTCACTCATAGAATCCCTGAAAATCTGTAAAATTAAATTGTTGTTTACAGTAATTGTAAAATTTAAATTGTAAAAACCATTTCTATAAAAATTATATTCTTTTTGTCATTTAAAATTAAAAAATAAATATTATTATTACAAAATTATATAGCATATTTAGTACATAAGGAATGATTTTAAAATACCAAAAAAAAATGTTATTTTTGTTATTCAATAACACTAGATTTAAACTTTGATAATATCATTTTTACTTATAATCTTTTAATCTTTATTTTAGCATACATATATATAATCGATTATTCTCGTAAACATAATAAATTGAACAAAACTTTTTAACTTTCGCTTATAACTTTTCAAATATTTAACAAATAATTGATTATATACCCTTTTTATTTTTAATTGTACACAATTGTAACCTTAATCTTATATTTCTTTTTTAACTTTACATTTTACTATTGTTAATACCATATGTACAGGAACCACGAATCAAATTCTTATTAATTGATAATAATTGATACTTACCCTTTTTTGTTGTTGGAATTGTTGTTGGAAAATACTCAGTTCACTTTTTGAGTATAATTTCCAATCTAAGGCGGGGGGTGTAAAACATGTATACTTCCCTTAACTTTTTAATTGCATAACATAAATAATAACTTCATCTCTTATCTATTTTCTTATTAAGAACAAACAAGAATCCATTGATTAGATTATTTATTCAAGGAATAGTACAAAAGTCCTATTGATTAGATATTTAATGGATTCCAAAAACATATACAATGCCCAGTTCATCCCAATTATCATATCGCGCACACATATAATATCATCGTGCTTACAGCACCCTTACATGTAAATCAGTCTTTGTCAATAAATACATCTCGACCGCCCAAAATCGTGGCAGTCGTCACCAATCTTCAACAGTAGTTAATAGTCCTTATAACTCTGTATATTACGTTACGGATCGTGGTCTCCTTTAAGTAATTATTATAAAGTAAATTAATGTAATTAAATTTTAATCAAAGGATTTTTTTTAAAAGTCTTTTAAAGATCGTGCACGTAACAAGCCTTGTCGCTGAGGTGATCCTGTTGAATGCCTATCCGGGACCCTCAAAATGCGGCTGAAGGCGCTCGCAGTGGTTTTAGTTTACGGGTAGGGCACTCCCAGGTGCGAGTCCCACATAGGGTCAGGATCTACCCGAGATCCTGGCTACATGCGTAAAAAGCATTTCCCTGCGATAACAAAAAAAAAAAAAAAGACCACCAAACAGTGACCATCACTTTTCTGAGGGTAAGTTTTTGTTTAGGGCATTGTTTAGGTGCTGAATCAGGATTCAACCAACTTGCTGAGTGCTTGTGGTTATCAAACAGAATCCATTTTTCATCGCAGGTAACAATGCGGTTTAAAATTCCTTCATTTGTGTGTCTGTTGAGCAGTGCAAGGCACGTCTCGTCGCGTACTTCGCGCTGGCGATCATTGAGTTCGTGGGGCACCTATTTGTCAAGCTTTTTTACCTTGCCAATTTGACGCAAAAGGACCAATATTGTTTTAACGCTAACGTCGAAAGCTGCTGCTAATTCAGCCGTAGATTGTGTATCAGCATCCACAATCGCCTTTAATTCGTCATTGTCGACCAAAGTCTTCGGACGACCGCGAGGTTCATTTTTCAGGTCGAAATTTCCAGAACGGAAGCGAGCAAACCAATAAAAGGTGGTGCGTTGGTTTGTAGTCGTTGATGTTGCGTGCCGCTTGTGCCGCGTTGCTGCCACGACGGTACTCATATTCCGTAATTACTTGATTTTTTAACGTATCCATGATGACGAAAAAGATTGAAATGCGATGAAAATGTAACACTAATCAATAAGCAAATGACTACTTTTGGAAAAAGAATTCTTTGTTTTTAAAATAAAATTAATTTGAAATGAGAATTCTTAGCCAAACAAAAATTATTTTGATTTGAAATGGCCAGTATTGCAGAACGGCAATTTCATAGGTAAAGACCTATTATTTTACATGTCCTCTGCTACGCCCGGTCAAAAAGGTAACATTGAGGTCATTTTGGAAAAACAATAAAAATCATTCAACTTATTATTTACTTAGCTTCTCCCATTATGTACCTTTAGTATAAATACTCCAGCCAGGCCATGCAATATTCAATACGTATCAACATGAAGCTGACTCTACTTCTCCTCGCTCTGGTAAATTCTAACTTATCTTGCTAATCCAAACTTATTCTAATTAATTGTGAATAAAATTGTGTTTGAAGTTTGAACGCACGCGATAAAGTATAACATGAAGCTAACTCTACTTCTCCTCGCTGTGGTGAATGTTAACTTATCTTGCTAATCCTAACTTATTCTAATAAATTGTGTTTGGGGACTGGAGCTTGAACGCACCTCGAACCACGCATGTTCATAGAAAATCTTTATAAAAGTATAACATAAAGCTGACTCTACTTCTCCTCACTGCGGTAAATTCTTACTAAATTCTACATATATATATAAAAAAAAAATATCTTAATACTAATTCAAACTAATTCTAATTAATTGTGATAAAATTGTGTTTGAAGTTTGAACGCACCTCGAACCACGCATATGCATAAAAAATCTTTATAAAAAGTGTAACATATTTCATATTTGTATATTTATAAACAGTTGCCAGCAGCTTTGCGTTAAAGATTTGCAGCCTCGTAACTGGTAATTGTTATTGATATTGTTGAGAATGGTTTAGACTACCAGTTCGGTCCACAACCAAATGTGTTGTGAACAAATTTGTTTGAGGACCGAACGAACGAACAAACGAACGAAATGGACATCTGTCGGGTCAGCTAGTAGGTATTTGCATAGATAAATGGACGAGGTCTAGTTATTACAAGCACCTGAATTAGTATAACTTGTGCTTCCTAAAAGGGGGCTTACACACACTTGCTCTCTTTCGGCCTTTTTTTTATCATCGTCGAGCGGAATTTTAAAGATATTCATAAATTATTTAATACATGCATTTATATCCACGGTACATTACAGTTATACATGTGAGTATCAACTGTGTCCTGAAATACAGGGCTCTCCTAGTTTAGGCTCCAGTCCACCACCGATAGGCCATTAATAAATTCCAGCAATATTATCATTATTTAATACTTAGTGTATTTTGTGAAAAATGTATATTATTGTTATTATAATGTACACAATCTTAAATTTATTCAAACCAGTCCTCATCTATAATTTTTTTCAGTGCTTGCTGACTGTCTCCGCCATACCTGGTAAGTTATGTTGTCTTTTTAAAACACTAAAAATCTTTGAATATCTTGGAATTTTTTTTACATACACAAAATAATGTGTTAAATGAGAAGGTAAAAATAGTGAAATAAAATTGGACGGAAAAGGGTTGATGATGATTATTTAAAAATGGGAGAAAAAATGTCAGAAAGGTTCTTTATAATTAGTTAATCTTTGTCTCTAAGGAGTCAAATTCCTTTATGACTGAAGGACTTGGTTATCTTAAATTGTGGTCACTTTCAGGTGGTGACGACTGTTGCTGTCCTGATCATCCCAAAAAACATCATGGTAATATAAACCTTCATTAAACAACTCTTTACATTATTTAAATATATTTTGTTTGTATAGTACGTACAGCACAATTACCTTAGAACATTTTTAGTACTTGCAGTCCCATTAGGACAGAGTATTTTAATTTGCGAAATTTATACGTACAATATTTTATTACAGTTTTCTTTTATTCTTCGCTTTTATATTAAATCGTAATGTTTATCTAAATATTGGAGTCGGTGTCAGCCAAGGTAGGTAGGGAGGTAGTACATCAACGAATACGACACCGGCTTCAAAAGTAACAATAATGACGTGGTAAATGCAAAGATTGTATATTAGTAGAAGAACAAGTTGATTATAAATTGTAGGCACAAAGATTAAGGAAATTATTTTATTACTTTTTAGTTTTTTTTTAATTTTGAAGTCGGTTTTAATTTTTGTTTAAAATTTTTTTATTTCCAAATTTTTAGTGATTTCAAAATTCGATAACTGATTTTATTTGTCTGAAATATGGGTAGAACTATTAAACGCGTTGCTCAGATTAGATAGCGCTGTATAAATGAGATGAACGTAGAAAGGGTTTAAATCATTACATAACAAATGAAAAAAGCGAAATGGAATTGCGTAAAACTTTATATACATGTAATCGAAAGCAATCACGGCAGATTTGCTGCTATTCGTTAAATAATTCCATTATATATAGGTATAGAACATCACCAATATATAGATATAGAATGGATATTATGATGACCTTGAAAAACTATGATGCGCTTCCAAGCCACAGTTGTTTTTTGTTCATTTAACAACGACAAGTAATAAAATTACATGATTTTGGCATAATATTATTTACCGTATGAAGTAAGCCCAATTAAAGCTCTAAATCGTCAAGGATTACCCTCGACTGTGTATGGTCTCCATCATCACACCTGTAATGGCGCTTTTAACCCATATGGGTACAAAGTTCTCATCAATTTAAATTAATTAAGTCCAAACACAAGGTATCTACTGTAAACTGTTGAGGAGTTCCCTTAACTGTCCTTTGTCTTCATCATCAGACCCCTAATGACAGTCACAACCCATCTAGGTGTAAAGTTCTCATCAATTCAAATTAATCAAGCCCAAACACAAGGTTACTGATGTAAATAGTTGAGGAGTTCCCTCGATTGTCTTTCGGCTCCAGCATCAGATCGACTCCAGACCTTCATTAAATTGAAGTCCTTCAAAACACTTTATAAAAAAAATATCAAACACACTAGTCGCCCCTACGATTTTCGAAAGTTCCCCTCGATTTCTCTTGGATGCCATCATCAGATCCTGGTTTCCTTATCATGGGATCATTTGGGAAGTATACCCTTTAGAACAAAAAAAGAATTTTTCAAATCGGTCCAGCCATCTTCGACTAATCAGGTAACATACATAAAAAAAAAATTAAAAAAAAAAAAAAGATTCCGACGAATTGATAACCTCCTCCTTTTTGAAGTCGGTTAAAAAGGAGTCCCTTTAGGCAAGGTCCCGAAGATACTGGCAGCGTTCCCCCTTTGAATTGCTAGACTAATTCTTTGTCCGAGGTAGCTGCCAGCTCTTCGGTCTCCTGTGATGTCGACTAACCTTTTTGTTATTTCCTTAAAGAGGCTTAAAGCGCTAGGACCCCACGGACCAAGGGTCTCGACACCGAATGGGACAAAATCATATTCGGAGCCTAGACCCCTGTATTTGCATATTTTAGCTTTTTCAGCCGCTTCACAAGCCGCACCAGCTCTGTTAATGGTTCCATGTAGATGGGAAGGGGCCAGTGTGTCTGAACAGGTTGCATCCCACACCAGCACCCGGCCCATCTTCCATGGAATCAAACTCATACCGTCCGGTCTCTTGCCATCGTCTCTTGCAATACCAGACGGCTCAAGTAGACTTGGCACGTTGACGGTGGCAAGGGACCGGCGTATGATATCGTTGAGTGCAGCATGTCTCGAGAAGCGGCATGCACTTTTTTGGCATGACAGTCCATGATGTCCTAGCTTGTCGACATCACTGCCACAGGGACATTTATGGGGAGCGCAGACCGGAACCCCAAGCCGTAGACAGGTTGCGATTCGGAGCGTGTCAGGCTCATGAAAAGTTCCTGTATTTGACGAAGGGTACGCGTGAAGCCAGTAGCCGGCCTCATGCGTACCTATGGCCAAAAGCCTAGCTCGCGCCGGACCTGTACTACAGCTCAAAAGATTCTCAAAAGTCAATTTGCAATTTATGTCGTCCCAGCTCCTCTGTGAATTTGGAGAAAATGGAAAATGTTGACCTGGGCATGCAATTAAGAAAGCGTTTCTAGCTTCTTCCAAGCCAACAATCTAAAAGTTTGAAGGGGATGCCCTTAAAATTTTACTTATGAGATTTGCTGAACTATGGACAGAAGATAAGAAGGCTGGTAAAGCGACACTGGAAATTTTGCGAATCCCTAAACCACCATAGCGGATGGGTAGGGATGCTTGGGACCAATATTGCTCGTTCAGCTGCATATTGAGAATCGATTCTAAGCTAATTTTGATTAAATCGTCTACATGTGCCAAAAGATTAAATTAAATTATCTAAATTATTCTATGTCCTGAATTTTTCGATTTACACTCTCGACTTTTAGATACATTACACGTGAGGACTGAGGTCATACGCCCTAGTTCAATTTATTTCCTTATGAAATAATATAGTCTTAGTCTTCGATTTTATTATATAATGTATAATTCGATCCCATGGTAAAGTGTTAATTAAATTTTTTGTGTTAATTGGAAAAAGTAGCCTTACCTAGTTTACCTGGAACTGGCCCAGGCAACTCTTTCACGTGTTGTCTATCCGGAGACAAGAGGTAAGTAATGTTAAGTCTCGGTGCCAGTAATTACACTGCCTGTCCTGCCCTTCTCTCTGAAACACAGCAAAGCTGTTTCACGGGAGAAACAAACAGGATGGTGGTACCCATGCAGACAGGGGCGGGTCAAAGCGTCCTCTCCCACTGGTTTATAATATAATTTAGTTTATAAGTGAATATAATTAGTTAATCTTTGTCTCTAAGGAGTCAAATACTTTATTACCCATAACTGTAAGGTTTGACTTTGTCTAGATGTTTAAACTAATAGCTCCTGACGGAAGTAATCTAATGTTGATATTGTTTGATTATCGTCTGATTGAATATAACACATAATTCATTATTATTATTAATAAATTTGTTACTGTTCTTATAATTAATATCAATGCTGTAAATCAAACAATAATTAATATTTATGAGTAATAAATAGTATTTGACTCCATCTAAAATTGTTATAAAATCTGAAACATATAATATGGCATAATATGACACATGTGAATTGTTAATCGGAGAGAAAAGTACCAATTTGTAATAAATAAGTGATTGAACTATGTGGGTACTTAGTACGACCTGACCTAGCCCATTATAACTGACTGTAAGACTTGGGTACTTATCATAAATTTTATCACTTTCAGGTGGTGACGACTGTTGCTGCCCAGATCCTCCCAAGAAAAATAATGGTAATATAGCCATTCATTATACAACTCTTTACATTTATAAGTATATATTTTGTTTGTATAGCACAAGGGTTGGGCTTAGAATTCGGGTGCATGAATTTAATAACAATTTTGATTTTATTTGGTAGGGGGTGAATTCATAAAACAAACCCTAGCGGATATTAATGCGGAATAGTATAGTTTTCGAGAGTTTAATTTTTAAAATTTGTATAGATTGTGTTTGATTTTTCGAGTTTTGACACATGAATAATATTGAAATGGTATTAAATTAAAAAAAAGAACACTTTATCAGTCACAAGTACGAATACATCTCAGTTTGTACTTTGTAATATAATTTTGGTATTTAATGAAAAATAATAAGACTTTATTTACTTCTTTTCAAATGGCATTTTGTGCCAAATGCCATTTGAAAATTGGCATTTGGCACAGGGTACAGACAATTTACTAAAGGGTTTGACATTTATTATTGATGGGAAAGGCAAAGGAATGTAGTCCATGCAGGCGATGCAGCCAGGTTCCGTTGCGCTCAGAAAAACAAGATTAAAATTTGGTTAAGTTAGGTTGACAATTAAAGCGCGTTAGGTTAGGTTAACAATTAAATTATTAGAACAATTAAAGCGCGCGAGCCGAGCGAGCAAAACGAGCGTGTCGCGGCAGCAGCCAGCGAAGCGCCAGATCCAAATTTACACATACCTACCTATTGTTGTTGAAGAAATAAGAAAAACTGAAATATCTCGTAAGCTAAGGGTCTCCGTGGGGGGGGAGTGGTACTAGGAGGAAGCCTGGCCCTCCTCCCTACTCATTGCCACGAAGCAGTCCCCACGAAGACGTGCCATACGGACCCAGATTCCCATCCTGATCCTGATACGAACACAGTGGCATTACATGCAAACGAGAGCGCGGCACAGCGCATCCCTCCCACCGGTAAAACGATGACGTAAAGAATTATGTGACGTTATAATATCGTCACAGATTCGTTACGGTATTGTTAGTACAGATAATATTATATTTGTTTTCACTATTACAGGCCCAGGGAGCGGAATCGCTGCTGCAGAATCTGTAGCTGTAGCTGGTGTTGGATTAATCTAGGCCAAGTACTAAGTGTCTACATTCTAGACTTTTCTACGGCAGCAATTTTGTAATGACAAAATATTTAATTTTCATTAATAAATTTGACTTGACCGATTTATTTTCTTTACCTTTTTAACCGACTTCAAAAAAGAGGAGATTCTCAATTCGTCTCTATATTTTTTAAAAGATTTAAATTTATAAAAAAGGCTTTGTCATATAGTGAAAAAAAGTAAAAAAAAATATATTTTAATGACTAAAAATTTTGTGAATGCATAACAACAAGTCTTCTTTGATGAGCAAAACTTGCGCCACAAGTGAACCACAGAGTAGTACTTTTATTATATATTATGTATATAAGTGATCGCATAAGGGATTATATTATTGTATACTCACGTGTATGCTATGCACGGACATAGCATACACATCTCATGCATGCATAATGTCATGTCACACATAATACCAAGATTTTTTTTATATAAGTTAGACAGGCCAACTAGCTGATGCGTCCCAATGATCCGTGCACCACGACGCATCCGTTAGAAATGCGTACCGACTTTTTTTTCGGATGGATCATCTATGCTAACGGCCCGAAGGTCCTAATGCTACATCGGATTAGTGTGAGCCCATTTGGCTCACTTTTGGTTTGTAAAAGTGGGGGGTTGCCCCCCGCCAACCGTGCAGTCTGCGACCACACGGCCGCCTGGCGTCGGGTTGGGAGTACCGACTTTTTTTTTCTGAGGGATCTTATGCTAATGGCCCGAAGGTCCTAATGCTTCATCGGATTAGTGTGAGCCCATTCGGCTTACTTTTGATTTATAAAGTGGGAGGTTGCCCCCCGCCTACCGTGCAGTCTGCGACCACACGTCCTGGCGTCGGTTGTGTGTCAGTGGCGGGACTGTGCTGCGTCACCGTCGGTGGAGTGACAGATGCCTATCGAACAATGACATAATTCCTTACAATTAACCATAACAGATAAGAATATACGCCAAAGAATATACGTCATACGCCATTGTTTTGAAACGACTTCAAAAAAGGATGAGGTTATATGTTCGTGTGTATATATATTTTTGAATGTATGTTCACCGATTTGATTGTGATTTTTGTGATTTTGTCAGTGATTTCAATTGTGGACCGATTTTCAAAATTCTTTTTTTTTTATTTGAAAGAGTGCACTTCCGAGGTGGTCCCATGATAAGGAAACCAGGATCTGATGATGGCATCCCAGAGAAATCGAGGGGAACTTTCGAAAATTGTATTCGAAAAGGAGGAGGGTATATGTTTGTGTGTATATTTTTTTAATGAAGTATTTTAAAGCACTACAATTTCATGAAGGTCTGGAGTCGATCTGATGCTGGAGCTGAAAGACAGTCGTGGGAACTCCTCAGCAGTATACAGTAGCTACCTTGTGTTTGGACTTAATTCATTTATATTGACGAGAACTTTGCACCCATATTGGGTTATAAGTGTCATTACAGGTCTGATGATGGACACCATAGACAGACGAGGGAACTCCTCAACGGTTTACAGTAGCTACCTTGTGTTTGGACTTTATTTATTTATATTGACGACAACTTTGCACCCATATGAGTTATAAGTGTCATTACAGGTCTGATGATCGAGACCATAGACAGTCGAGCGAACTCCTCAACGGTTTACAGTAGCTACCTTGTGTTTGGACTTTATTTATTTATATTGACGACAACTTTGCACCCATATGAGTTATAAGTGTCATTACAGGTCTGATGATGGAGACCATAGACAGTCGAGGGAACTCCTCAACGGTTTACAGTAGTTACCCTGTGTTTGCACTTCATTCATTTATATTGACGACAACTTTGCACCTATGTGTGTATTGATTTAAATCCTTTCTTATTCAAATGGTCCTGACTAATATAAGCAATGCGTTTAACAGTTATATCCATATTTCAGAAAAATAAAATCGGTTATCGAATTTCGGAATCACTAATAATTAATGAATAAATTTTTTTTAAACAAAAATTGAAACCGACTTCAAAAAATAAAAAAATAAACTAAAAAGTAATAAAATATTTGCGTTTCCTTAATTTTTGTACCTACAACTTATAATCAAATTTTTATTTTACTAAATACAATCTTTGCGTCTACAACGTCATTGTTGTTACTTTTGGAGTCGGTGTCAGCTAAGTTTAATAGGTACAGCACCAAAACCGTCGTCAGTCACCGGTGTCGTATTTGTTGCTGTACCTACCTACCTGTCTTTGCTGACACCGACTCCAATAGTAACAACAATGACATGGTAAACGGGGGTTATGTAGGACTCTCTGCGCCCGAAAAGATGGAAAATTTTCTCATAAAATGCAATAGATCGAGTACAATACGAGAGGGAATAAAGCCCACCCAAGTCTCATTATACTATAATACTACTACTATAATTTTGTTTTACTTTTCAAAGGCCTATTTGGAAGGTAAGGCTACTACTAGCTACTATAGCCTCTAAGAAACTCTGCGTGCTCAATAGGGCGAAGCAGTATTTTATACCTTCACACCGCCTACAATTATACAAGGCGCAGATCCGGCCTCACATGGAATACTGCTCTCACCTACGGGCTGGAGCGCCCCAATATCAGCTCCTTCTATTTGACCGCGTTCAACGCGGAGCGGTTCGAATCGTCGATAGCAAGTTTATCTCCAATCGGCTTGGTTCTTTGGCGCTGAGTAGAGATGTCGGATCGCTCTGCATCTTCTACCGCATCTACCACGGGGAGTGTTCTGAGGAATTTTATTGTTCGGACTAATACCTGCTGCAGAATTCCACCACCGGACATCGCGTAAAAGCTCCATATTTCACCCTCACCATCTCGATGTTCGTAAATCCACAACAACTCGATTTTTACGGCATTTCCTGCCTCGCATGACGAATTTAAGGAATCAGTTGCCACTTACGGTGTTTCCGAACCGTTACGACTTAGGGACCTTAAAGAAAAGAGCATACTCCTATTTGAAAGGCGGGCAACGCACCTGCTAACGCTCTGGTGTAAGCGGGTGTCTGTGGATGTCGCTATCACTTACCATCAGGTGAACCAACTGTCCGTTTGCCCCCTATTCTATAAAAAAGGCACTGGTCTATCACTACTATTTGTCTTTGAAGTAACTTTGTTACTTCAAATAGTTTGATAATTTCTCTGTTCATTATTTTGTGAATTATAATTATTTTGTTAATTTTTTTTTTAATTGAATAATCCGATCTATTTATAAAAATATATTAATAAAGAAATATGTTATCATACCTACTTACCCAAAGTTTATTTAAAGAAGAGAGGAGGTGCGTAACGCTTCCTTTGAGCTAACGTCCGTCGTTTTGGTGTCGATAGAGATAGAGAGACGGTATCTTCGTTCATTCTCCCTGACCCTTATATTACTCTCTAAAGGATTCGCTTCATATCACCTGTCACTCCTAAAGAAACGGACCACGTTCGGGAAAGAGAGGAACATTTTCTGACGAGCTACATTCCGGTTCTCTTCGCCATTATGAGCATACTTCGAAGGTGTGCTCGGCTGACACTGAGGTACTCAGGGCCCCATTTATGTCATGACCACATGGCCTTGCCATTTGGTGTCTCGTTTGCATGTTTGCTATCCAGCTAAAATAAAAATAAAATATATCCTTTTCTATTGTACTCTGTCCACATCGTATTCTGTCCCATCCAGTTATCAGGGCTACGGAACTCTGAATATATTCTTTCATGTCCTCTGCCACGCCCGGTCAAAAAGGTTACATTGAGGTCATTTTGGAAAAAACAATAAAAATCATTGAACTTATTATTTACTTAGCTTCTCCCATTATGTACCTGTAGTATAAATACTCCAGCCAGGCCTTACTATATTCAATACGTATCAACATGAAGCTGACTCTACTTCTCCTCGCTCTGGTAAATTCTAACTTATCTTGCTAATCCAAACTTATTATAATTATGTAATTGTGAAAAAATTGTGTTGAAGTTTGAACGCACCTCGAACCACGTATATAATATAGTAAATCTTTATATACAGTATACATGCTCTAGCTAACTCTACTTCTCCTCACTGTGGTGAATTCTAACTTATCTTGCTAATCCTAACTTATTATAATTATGTAATTGTGAAAAAATTGTGTTGAAGTTTGAACGCACCTCGAACCACGTATATAATATAGTAAATCTTTATATACAGTATACATGCTCTAGCTAACTCTACTTCTCCTCACTGTGGTGAATTCTAACTTATCTTGCTAATCCTAACTTATTATAATTATGTAATTGTGAAAAAATTGTGTTGAAGTTTGAACGCACCTCGAACCACGTATATAATATAGTAAATCTTTATATACAGTATACATGCTCTAGCTAACTCTACTTCTCCTCACTGTGGTGAATTCTAACTTATCTTGCTAATCCTAACTTATTATAATTATGTAATTGTGAAAAAATTGTGTTGAAGTTTGAACGCACCTCGAACCACGTATATAATATAGTAAATCTTTATATACAGTATACATGCTCTAGCTTACTCTACTTCTCCTCACTGTGGTGAATTCTAACTTATCTTGCTAATCCTAACTTATTATAATTATGTAATTGTGAAAAAATTGTGTTGAAGTTTGAACGCACCTCGAACCACGTATATAATATAGTAAATCTTTATATACAGTATACATGCTCTAGCTAACTCTACTTCTCCTCACTGTGGTGAATTCTAACTTATCTTGCTAATCCTAACTTATTATAATTATGTAATTGTGAAAAAATTGTGTTGAAGTTTGAACGCACCTCGAACCACGTATATAATATAGTAAATCTTTATATACAGTATACATGCTCTAGCTTACTCTACTTCTCCTCACTGTGGTGAATTCTAACTTATCTTGCTAATCCTAACTTATTATAATTATGTAATTGTGAAAAAATTGTGTTGAAGTTTGAACGCACCTCGAACCACGTATATAATATAGTAAATCTTTATATACAGTATACATGCTCTAGCTAACTCTACTTCTCCTCACTGTGGTGAATTCTAACTTATCTTGCTAATCCTAACTTATTATAATTATGTAATTGTGAAAAAATTGTGTTGAAGTTTGAACGCACCTCGAACCACGTATATAATATAGTAAATCTTTATATACAGTATACATGCTCTAGCTAACTCTACTTCTCCTCACTGTGGTGAATTCTAACTTATCTTGCTAATCCTAACTTATTATAATTATGTAATTGTGAAAAAATTGTGTTGAAGTTTGAACGCACCTCGAACCACGTATATAATATAGTAAATCTTTATATACAGTATACATGCTCTAGCTTACTCTACTTCTCCTCACTGTGGTGAATTCTAACTTATCTTGCTAATCCTAACTTATTATAATTATGTAATTGTGAAAAAATTGTGTTGAAGTTTGAACGCACCTCGAACCACGTATATAATATAGTAAATCTTTATATACAGTATACATGCTCTAGCTAACTCTACTTCTCCTCACTGTGGTGAATTCTAACTTATCTTGCTAATCCTAACTTATTATAATTATGTAATTGTGAAAAAATTGTGTTGAAGTTTGAACGCACCTCGAACCACGTATATAATATAGTAAATCTTTATATACAGTATACATGCTCTAGCTAACTCTACTTCTCCTCACTGTGGTGAATTCTAACTTATCTTGCTAATCCTAACTTATTATAATTATGTAATTGTGAAAAAATTGTGTTGAAGTTTGAACGCACCTCGAACCACGTATATAATATAGTAAATCTTTATATACAGTATACATGCTCTAGCTAACTCTACTTCTCCTCACTGTGGTGAATTCTAACTTATCTTGCTAATCCTAACTTATTATAATTATGTAATTGTGAAAAAATTGTGTTGAAGTTTGAACGCACCTCGAACCACGTATATAATATAGTAAATCTTTATATACAGTATACATGCTCTAGCTAACTCTACTTCTCCTTACTGTGGTGAATTCTAACTTATCTTGCTAATCCTAACTTATTATTATTATGTAATTGTGAAAAAATTGTGTTGGAGTTTGAACGCACCTCGAACCACGTATATATATAGTAAATCTTTATATACAGTATAACATGCTCTAGCTAACTCTACTTCTCCTCACTGTGGTGAATTCTAACTTATCTTGCTAATCCTAACTTATTATAATTACTAGTTGTTGCAAGAAAAGAGAGAAAAGGAATCAGATGATTGTTTTTTTCTGATCTGTGGTGCATCCACATCCATGTGGTGAAGACACCACAGGAAAAGATTGGGTCCAATGTATTCTCTGTAATCAAAAGAGACCTCATCTCTTTTACATGTTCGGTGCTTGTGGTAGTGTGCTTCAAAGACTGCTACTGCAGATAATTTTCATGAAGACTGGGCATTTAAGACTGAGAAGAAGACTGGGCATTATACCTATAACATAAATACATATTAGAGAAGAGTGAATAATAATACCTCTGCCTATTAATAATATACCTATATAATACTCAATAATAATTAATATTATTACTTAAAGGGCTGTGAAAAGGTTATTAAGAGTTTCGAGATTCTGTTTTTTTTGCGTATGTGTTATGTTCACATTTTATTTTAAATGATTCTTCATTACGTAAAAATTGTAATAACTTAGTTTTAATTACTTAATTTGATTTTTACTATGACTTTTTTATTTGAAATCTCAGTACCCTGTTCCCAACCTCAGTCTCCTGGACACTAATATTTTTCAAAAGGCATTAATCACATAGTTTGCTTTTTTGACTGGCTCGTTTTTGATCAATATAGAAACAATCTAAGCTATAGTTCAAGCTACTTGCTTTGCCTAAAATGTAAATAAAAGTCCGTGCCGGAATTAACATGATTTTCGTCCCTCTTAAATAGAATCACCAATTTACACAAATGCGGTATTATTAATCCTTATCATTTTAAATACATTAAAGAGCTTTTCATGAAGATTTTTTTTCCATTTCCACCATGCAAATTAAATGAATGCCTTAGGAGATAATATAGCAAAATCAAATTATTGCGTCACTCGCGTCCGAGCCGGGGCCGGGGATTCGGGGGGAAATTGTGTATCCTAAATATACGGTCTACTGAAAATTCCGCAATGGCATAATATATCTATATGATGAATACTATCTATCTATATATATCTATCTATATATCTATACTATCTATATCCATTTTAATATTTAAAAAATGCCAATTAAAAAGCAATTTACACTAATACGGTATTAATCACTACATATTATAAAACAAAGTCCTCCGTCCCTCCATAGATAAATAATCATCATCAATCCGTATACGGTTGTAAATCTTAGTCAACGCGGGCGAATGTGCGGGCAACAGCTAGTATTTTATATTTGTATATTTATAAGATGTTGCCTGCAACTTTGCGTTAACTTACATTAATTGCAGCCTCGTAAAGTTGTTATATTTCATGAAAGTAGGTGGGCCTTACTTGTAGCTGTGATGCGTATATACGAGCGTTCTTGTGTGCGTAACTACAGGCTGCGTATGTAGTTAGTAAGCGCGTTTATCGGTCTTTTCTCCAACAACTTCGAGCGGAATTTTATATATAACTAGCTGTTGCCCGCAGCTTCGTCCGCCTTATCTTAGATTTACAACCGTATTAGGCATATTTAGGAAATACAATTCCACCATATTACATTGTCTGAGGCAAACTCCGTCTGGCCCGGACGCGAGGCGCGGCGTCATGTCGCGCCCGCGCTGCTCGGTCGAATCACGGCGACGCATTAATTTGATTTTGCTATATCTCATAAAGTATTCATTTAATTTCCATGGTGTAAAGGGAAAAAATAATCTACATGAAATTCTCAAGCTAACTAACGTATTTAAAATAATAGGGATTAATACCGCATTTGTGTAAACACCTTTCCAATTACCGCTTTATAATTGCCATTTTTTTAAATATTAAAATGGATATAGTATGTTATCCTTAAGAGATAGACATTTATGTCATCGCGGACTTTTTTGTAGAACTTTTTAAGTTGTACAATAATGTAGTACAATTTTGATCTATCTGTTAGGGTTCATCCAGCATTTGCAATGTAAGCGCAAAAAAATGTGTTTATTTACGACATCACATTAGAAACCTCTAAAATTATCAGTATTTATCTACTCTATCATGCATGTATTATACAATATATAAACCGGTGGGAGGGAAGCGCTGTGCCGCGCTCCCGGCTGCATGGGTACCACCATCTTGCTTATTTCTTCCGTGAAACAACTTTGCTGTGTTTCGGAGAGAAGGGCAAGACAGGCAGTGTAATTACTGGCACCGAGACTTAACATCTTATGTCTCAGGATAGGCAACACATAACTGAGTTGCCTGGGCTCGTTCCAGGTATACTAGTTTATGTTCATGGGCGACGTCGACTACCTAACATCAGGTGGTACGTTTGCCAGTTTGCCTATCCAACTAACATAAAAAAACCTTCCTCTTGAATCACTCTATCTATTAAAAATATTGCATAAAAATCCGTTGCGTGGTTTTAAAGATCTAAGCATACATACGGACACGGCTAGCGACTTTGCTTTATACTTTGTAGTGAATTATTATTTGATTACCCTAGTTTAGGCTCCAGTCTACCACCGATAATCAATTAAGAAATTCCAGCAATATTATTATATTTTAATAGGTACTGTCGTGACTCGAGTACCTATCTTCTTTGGTGGAAAAACGTATATTATTACTATTACACAAAATTTTAATATGATTCAAACCAGTCTTCATCTATCAATTTTTTTTTTCAGTGCTTTCTGGCTGTCTCCGCCATACCTGGTAAGTTGTGTTATCTTTATAAAACATTAAAAATCTTTGAATATCTTGGAATGATTTTAACATGCACAAAATAATGTGTTAAATACTTGTTTCTCCCGTGAAACAGCTTTCCTGTGTTTCGGAGAGAAGGGCAAGACGAAGTGTAATTACTGGCACCGAGACTTAACATATTATGTCTCAGGGCCTGTAGACAAAGTGACATCGCTTTGTAGTCGAAATTCTTTATCGTCTTTGAGATAACGATAATAATTTTCTAGCCAATGATCAATCAAAGATCGTGACAGTGCAACGACAACAACTGTCAAGTGTCAACAAAGTTCGACAAGAAGTGTCAAATCGGACCAAATATTAAAATTAATTTCTATGTAAATAGACCTCATACACACTATAACTCATAA
Source organism: Helleia helle (assembly GCA_963853865.1). NCBI lineage: Eukaryota > Metazoa > Arthropoda > Insecta > Lepidoptera > Lycaenidae > Helleia > Helleia helle. Next base: position 5,537,896 of record OY971434.1, read on the forward strand.
AAATTGTGAAAATGTTGCCCTCCATGGCCCACGCTCACGGATAACGAATCAATATCAATAATAAAATAACATAAGTTTGACATAAGTGTTCGATAACCAATTGACAGTTTATGATTTTGATAGGAATTTTAACATTGTCTACCAACTTGCGATAACGATAACGAGTGACAAAATTGACGACGGCTTATGTCAATCCCATACATTTTATTCTTTTCGAAATTCGTTATCGTTTTTCTAATGTTACTTTGTCTAAGGCCTCAGGATAGGCAACGTAAATGATTGCCTGGGCTCGTTCCAGGTAAACTAGTTTATGTTCATGGGCGACATCGACCACTTACCATCAGGTGGCACGTTTGCAAGTTTGCCTATCCAACTAACATAAAAAAATAAGGAGGTAAAAATATTGACAAAACTGGATGAAAAAGGGTTGATGATGATCGTGGGAGGGCCGAGCGCTGCCTGCCGCCGCCTATACCTACGTCTTGCAGTCCATTGGGCCGTACGGCACGCCGATATGGGCGGCTGCTTTAACGGGACAAAACGTTGCGACGTCCGCAGAGAGCATTGACAATCAGGGCCGTCCCTACATATCGCACTACCTAATACGAGGCTGCGTGCGTATAGGCTGGCTATACGCACGCAGCCGCGCCGTGGGACTTGGTAGCAGGTACCGGGAATTCGCGCATTCTTGACGTGGAGAGAACGAGGAGGGAGTCCCGGATGAGACCGAAGAAGAAGATGAAGAGGAGAGCTGGCGGAGGCGTCTTAAGCGACGAGTCCTCCGACAATGGAAGGAACGACTAGAGGTGCCGAGTGCTGGCCATCGCATAGCCGTCCAATCCTAATGCAGTGGGTTAGCCGGCGGCATGGCGTAATGACGCTTGATGATGCTTCTGGACTTATCTGTGCAAGGTGGTAGGCTCGTAGGAATCGCCAGGGTGTCATCACCGTAGCAGTGAAGAGGTCACTGCTGACCACACCGTGGTGGAGCCCTGCGTGGACATTAGAAAGGGCGGAACTCGTAGCTGAGATCGGTACCGACAGTGGGGGATTTACAATAGGGGCAGTCGGGGCTAGTGTCCAGGGCGGCAAATTTTCTAGGGCGGCAAAATTTAGAAACTGATTTTTTTTCGAGTCTTATCAAGATTGCTAAATATAATTAATTAATTCTTTGAATAAATATTTTTTTATTAAATAGATAATTAAAGAAATTCATTTTTACATAATATAAAGGACCTTTACACTGAGTTTCCAAACGTGGATTTATGATATGAGCTGCAACAAACTGTAGCGCCAGAACGATCGTTTTCATGTTTGAAAAGAGTTAAAAACTTCTTACGTTCTACAATGAGTGCAAATAGGCTCAATAGCTTAGATATTCAAATTTTTTTTTCGGAATGATCTATGCTAACGGCCCAAAGGCCCTAATGCTACATCGGATTAGTGTGAGCCGATTTGGCTCACTTTTGGTTTGTAAAAGTGGGGGGTTGCCCCCCGCCAACCGTGAAGTCTGCGACCACACGACCTCCTGGCGTCGGGTTGGTAGATATGCATCAAATCAGACGTACTGACAATATTTTGATTGCGACCACCGAGCGAGAAAGACCAAAAAGCACTTTCCTGATACTTGAAACCTTGTTTAATGAAATATAAGAAATGTATTATTTATTTAAAAAAATAACAATAAGCAGATGGCAAATGGGTGACGTGCCATCTGATGGTGCCACGTCTCACCCGGAATTAGCCAAAACTTATACCTGTCCTGAGATACTTAAGATGGAAAGTCTCGGTGCCTTTTACACTGTCTGTTTGTCTCTTCTTTTCGAAACACAGCCAAGCCATTTGACAGAAGGCACAAATAAGCTGCATAGGTGAGTCTTTGCCAAGGGAGGGTTTCCCACCAGTAAGCCTTTCGTTCGTGAAGGAGTTAAAAGGGGTGCTTCCTAATTTCCCTGTGTCAGTGGCAACGTCGCTTTTTGACGTGACAACGTCTTATAATTCGATGGAGCCGGCTGCAAGAACGAAAAAATATGACGTATGCGGCGTTACCTCGCTCTGAGGCGATCCATTTTCTTATGACGTTGTTACGTTCAACTATCGTCAGTAAACCGACTTTACAGACAACCGATTTTTTACTGCTAAAGGGAAATATTGTGAGGATACCTGCATGGTCGAAGAGAATAAAGGCATTAATTTGAAAATTGAAATAAAACCTGAGCCTCGAAATCAAGCGAGGAAGGAAATTAATTATAAAAAATAATTAACAGTAAGTACCTAACGTTTTAAAATATTCTTTTAAATTTATACTTTCATTGCCGCAAATTTCAGTCGTTACGTATATTAAAAAGTTGTTTATGATTATACATTAACACCGTTTCAGATTCGAGTCTGTGGCGGATTCAGGTTTTGACTTAAAAGTGAAGAGTTTCATTAGAATTTATATTTCAGTTTTATGACGATCTCCGTGCAGTAACCGGTCCGTGTTGAATGCGAGTGGAAAGGGATCATCTTGGCGTTTATTGAAGGAGGCCTATGTTCAGCAGTGGACGGATAGAGGCTGATGATGATGATGATGAATCAGTTTTATAAGAACTAATTCTGAATGGAATTAAGGAGTTAAATACTTTCATTACTCATAACTTACTGAGAGACTTGGTTATCATAAATTTTTATCACGTTCAGGTGGACACACACGCACACACTCACGTACACACGCACGCACACACACACATCCATACACACACGCACACACCCCCCCCACACTTTTTTTTTGTATCCATTTTACGATAATATTGTTTCTAAAATATGTGGAAGAGCGATGCCTTCTGACACAGGTTCACTAAACCTACTAGAAGGACTCGACCACTACTTTATATATCTATGGTTAAAATTGAAATAAAGTTATTATTATTATTAAAGATGGTGACGGTGGCAGCGGTGGAGGCGGGGGCAGCGGTGGCGGCGGGGGCAGCGGCGGCGGCGGGGGCAGCGGTGGTGGCGGTAGTGGCGGTGGTGACGACTGTTGCTGTCCTGATCCTCCCAAAAAAAAACATTGTAATATAAACCTTATGTAACTCTTTAAATTTTTTAGGGTTCCGTAGCCAAATGGCAAAAAGGGGAACCCTTATAGATTCGTCATATTGTCTGCCCGTCTGTCTGTCTGTCCTTCCGTATATCACAGCCACTTTTTTAACTATAAGAGCTATACTGTTCAAACTTGGTAAGTAGATGTATTTTGTGAACCGCATTAAGATTTTTACACAAAAGTAGAAAAAAAAATTTGAGGGTCCCCATAGTTAGAACTGAAACTGAAATTTTATTTTCATCAAACCCATACGTGTGGTGTATCTATGGATAGGTCTTCAAAAATAATATTGAGGTTTCTAATAACATTTTTTTCTAACTGAATAGTTTGCGCGAGAGACACTTCCAAAGTGGTAAATGTGTGTGGGGGACACACATTTACCACTTTGCAATGCAAACTTCCACCTAAAATTGGTTTGAACGAGACCTAGTGAGTAGTTTTTTTTTAATACTTCATAAATCGTAAACTGCAATTTACCTCTTATTCAACCAACTCAAATATAAGTTAGATATAGGGTAGAACTTTTATTTCTCATAAGAATTTAACAATTCACTTAAAATGAGAAACAATATTTCTATAGATTTACAAAACAGTTTTAATTTAACATCTGGGCCGTTGGATATAGAAGGCTTTCTTAGTGAGGATATAATATGTTTTTTAGTATGGTTTTTAATATTTTTAAACTATCACTGTTTTATTTCATCTGGTAGTTTGTTAAAAAACAGAATTGTCTTTTTACCATAATTAGTTCTTACATTGTCAACATGAAGGTTATATTTATTTCTTAAATTCGAAATATATAAAAAAACATTTAATTTAATAAATATAAACCATATTTTTTGTTAGAGTCTAATGTTGTATAGGTATTTATGTAATGGTACGGAACCCTTCGTGCGCGAGTCCGACTAGCACTTTGCCGGTTTATTGTATATTTTATTTGTACAGTAGGTACAGCACAACTACCTTACATTTTTCGTACTTGCTGTCCCATTAGGACAGAGTATTTTAATATGCCTACGAAATGTATACTTAAAATATTTTTGTACAGTTTTTTTTTTCTTCGTAGTTGTTCGCAAAGACTACTATTGTTTAACTAGGTTGTTCCTTGTACACAGAGAGTACACCATTAAGTTTTTTTCTTATGAAATAATATTATGGTTAGTCTTCGATTTTATTACATAACTAGCTGTTGGGTTGGGCGCAGCTTCGCCCGCGTTATAACTTATTTACTTAACTCCTATTAGTCACAGCGTGATGTTATATAGCCTATAGCCTTCCTCGATAAATGGGCTATCTAACACTGAAATAATTTTTCAAATCGGACCAGTAGTTCCTGAGATTAGCGCGTTCAAACAAACAAACAAACTCTTCAGCTTTATAATATTAGTATACATATATAATTCCTTCCGAAGGTAAAGTGATAATTCTGTTTTAGATGATAAGTGGTTGACGCCGGCAATGAACTTAACCTAGTTTACCTGGAAGTTGGAACTAGGCCTGGCAACTCATTTATTTGTTGTCTATCTTTTTTTTTTCAATCTTTAACGTCGGGAAATGCTCTGAGGCATTCCGCGGGGAAGTAGGTCTTCCCACGCGGGTATGTGACGCAGCTCTACCCACTAAAACCCGGCGAGTGCCACCAATGCCGCCTTTGGTGAGGTGCCCCGGATCTAATGAGCAAACAGTCAAGGCCTGAACCATGGTAGGGAGTTCAACCTGACCTAGCCCATTATAACTGACTGAAAGACTTGGGTACTTATCACAAATTTTATCACTTTCAGGTTGTGACGACTGTTGCTGTCCTGATCATCCCAAAAAACATCATGGTAATATAAACCTTCATTATACACTCTTTACATTTTTATATCTTATATTTTGTTTGTATATTACCTACAGCACAACTATCTTAGAACACTTTTCGTACTTGCTGTCTCATTAGGACAGAGTATTTTAATTTGCCTACCAAATGTATACTTACAATATTTTATTACAGTTTTTTTTCTTCGCTGTTATATTGGATCGTAATGTTTATACTTACAAATTATTCTATGTATTGTTTTCTAATGTTTACGCGAATTTCACTCATTATAATGAAACACTTTTTTACGGATTTTATCGCGGTTTATTAAGATTTTTACAAGCCCGACGTTTCGGATACTTTACAGCAACCATGGTCACGGGAGGACTGAGGTGTCATACGTCCTAATTTTACAAAGTTATTCGAAACTACCCTATGATACATCAATATTTTGGTTAGTCCTATCTACGCAGAAAGTGCTAACTGTATCTTTAATCTGTGACATATTATGCTTGGATTTTGATTTGATAATATTAATAATGGGATCCCAAGCAGGTGGTAAGAGCCAGCCTTCTTCTCTATTGAAATTAGGATGTTTTTTAATTTCAATAGCCTCACGGATCATCCTTGGTTGGAATCGGTGTTCTTTTGCGAGGACTTGTGGTTTATCAAATCTGATATAATGGCGAGCTTTGTCAAGACTATGTTCACAGATGGCAGACTTAGTGTAGCGACGGTGTTTTAAATCAGCTATATGTTCTTTGACGCGAGTTTTAATAGATCTTTTTGTTTGGCCTATATAAGAGAGACCACAGTCGCAATCAAGCTTGTATACTCCTGCATATTGTAAGGGTATATGACACTTGACAGATGGTAATAATTGACCTATCTTTTTTGGCGGCTTGAAAAAGGTTTTGATGGAAGCTCGCTTTAGGATATAGCCAATCTTGTCAGTGACTCCTTTCATAAATGGTAGCACAGCAGGTACTCGCTCAACAGTGGCTGCTTTCACGCGGTCACGGTGATGAAGACGCGGCACCCGAAGCTTGTTGTCTCGCAGTACTTGCTTAACGTGTTGAAGCTCGGTTGCCAGGTGTTGCTCATCACAGATCCCTTGTGCTCTCTGAAACAAAGATTTACCCACGGTAGCTAACTGTGTTGGATGGTGGTGAGATTCGCCGTTTAGGTACTTATCCGTATGAGTATGCTTCCTATACACTGTATGGCTTAAGGTATTGTTGGGATTACGGATCACTAATACATCTAAGAAGGCTAGAGAATTATTTGCTTCTAATTCCATTGTGAATTGAATTTTTGAATTAATGGAATTAAGATGGTCTAGGAATATGGTCACTTTGTCAGATGGTAATATTGTGAAAGTATCATCTACATACCGCTTGTAGAACCTGGGTGTTATGGGCGAAGTTCGCAGAGCAGTCTCCTCGAAGTCCTCCATAAATATGTCGGCAACAACAGGGGATACTGGTGAGCCCATGGCCACTCCATCTACTTGCTTGTAGAAATAACTATTCCACAACATATAGCCAGATGTAAGGCAATGTTCCAAGAGGTCAGCATATTCCATTGGTATGTCATTTTCCCTTAACTTTCTTCTTACTATTGTTATGCAGTCTTCCACAGGTAGGCAGGTGAAGAGAGATTGCACATCAAAACTGACCATTGTTTCATTGTCTCTGAGATGTAGATGTTTGATCTCATTAACAAAATGGTATGAATCCCTAGTATGTGCTCTGGTTTGTCCACGCAGTGGTGACAGTACTTTGGCCACATGCTTAGCCAATCTATAAGTTGGTGAATCGATCTGGCTTACAATTGGACGTAATGGAGCATTAGCCTTGTGTATTTTCGGCAACCCATACAGCTTTGGTGGTTTTGGACATGAAGGAATTAAATATTTGACGTCCAGATTCAATGTCTCGGAGTTTTCTTTAATTATATCACTAGTAGTTTTCAAAACTTTGTTCGTTGGATCGGTTTTGACGTGTTTATATGTACTTTCATCCGATAATAGTTGTTTAATTTTATCATTGTAATCTGACGTATCCATAACTACAGTAGCATTGCCCTTATCTGCGCGAAGAATTGTTAATTCCCGTCTGTTACGTAGGTTTAATAACGCTTTGTATTGTTCGCCAGGAAGATTTAGTTTGGGCACAGAACTTCGTCGTAGAGCTGACGATATATCTTGTCTGATGGCCTCCGAATCTTCCTTCTTTATATTATTTTTAGACAGACAATCTTCTATATTACAAATTATTTCTTCGAACGGGATTTTACTAGGAGTTATGGCAAAATTTAATCCTTTTTCTAAGACTTTTATTGTGTTATTATCCAATTGACAGTTTGACAGGTTGACAACTGCGCGTGAGCTGTCATTGTCTGTGGTGTTCGGTTCGTTATTTTTGACATTTGATTTGCTGTTTAATTTTTCGAATTTTAAAATTTGTTGTTTTTTGCATTTATTATATTGTGATATTTCGCGCTTATTTAATGTTTTTATGCAATTTTCATAATCAAATGTAACCAAAACTGTCTTTAATGCGGCGGTCGAATACTCAATTTCTTTTTCAAGAGTGGCTAGATCGGAACGATTTTGATGAATCATTGTCCGTAATAACTTTTTACTCGCCTGGTTTAAGATTTTTGCGCTCCCTCGGATGTCGTTTTTTGGCGAAATCTTGACACACGTAGGGATGAGATCATGGTCTCTGCATCTCTTCAAGAAATTTAAAGATGTTATAAATCTTGCGCGCTTTGTCATAAGATCTTCCAGGCGGCGAATTTTATTTGCGGTTTCCAGTCCGTACTGGTTCACATATTGTTTTCTAATGTTTACGCGAATTTCACTCATTATAATGAAACACTTTTTTACGTATTTTATCGCGGTTTATTAAGATTTTTACAAGCCCGACGTTTCGGATACTTTACAGCAACCATGGTCACGGGAGGACTGAGGTGTCATACGTCCTAATTTTACAAAGTTATTCGAAACTACCCTATGATACATCAATATTTTGGTTAGTCCTATCTACGCAGAAAGTGCTAACTGTATCTTTAATCTGTGACATATTATGCTTGGATTTTGATTTGATAATATTAATAATGGGATCCCAAGCAGGTGGTAAGAGCCAGCCTTCTTCTCTATTGAAATTAGGATGTTTTTTAATTTCAATAGCCTCACGGATCATCCTTGGTTGGAATCGGTGTTCTTTTGCGAGGACTTGTGGTTTATCAAATCTGATATAATGGCGAGCTTTGTCAAGACTATGTTCACAGATGGCAGACTTAGTGTAGCGACGGTGTTTTAAATCAGCTATATGTTCTTTGACGCGAGTTTTAATAGATCTTTTTGTTTGGCCTATATAAGAGAGACCACAGTCGCAATCAAGCTTGTATACTCCTGCATATTGTAAGGGTATATGACACTTGACAGATGGTAATAATTGACCTATCTTTTTTGGCGGCTTGAAAAAGGTTTTGATGGAAGCTCGCTTTAGGATATAGCCAATCTTGTCAGTGACTCCTTTCATAAATGGTAGCACAGCAGGTACTCGCTCAACAGTGGCTGCTTTCGCGGTCACGGTGATGAAGACGCGGCACCCGAAGCTTGTTGTCTCGCAGTACTTGCTTAACGTGTTGAAGCTCGGTTGCCAGGTGTTGCTCATCACAGATCCCTTGTGCTCTCTGAAACAAAGATTTACCCACGGTAGCTAACTGTGTTGGATGGTGGTGAGATTCGCCGTTTAGGTACTTATCCGTATGAGTATGCTTCCTATACACTGTATGGCTTAAGGTATTGTTGGGATTACGGATCACTAATACATCTAAGAAGGCTAGAGAATTATTTGCTTCTAATTCCATTGTGAATTGAATTTTTGAATTAATGGAATTAAGATGGTCTAGGAATATGGTCACTTTGTCAGATGGTAATATTGTGAAAGTATCATCTACATACCGCTTGTAGAACCTGGGTGTTATGGGCGAAGTTCGCAGAGCAGTCTCCTCGAAGTCCTCCATAAATATGTCGGCAACAACAGATACTGGTGAGCCCATGGCACCCAGGTTCTACAAGCGGTATGTAGATGATACTTTCACAATATTACCATCTGACAAAGTGACCATATTCCTAGACCATCTTAATTCCATTAATTCAAAAATTCAATTCACAATGGAATTAGAAGCAAATAATTCTCTAGCCTTCTTAGATGTATTAGTGATCCGTAATCCCAACAATACCTTAAGCCATACAGTGTATAGGAAGCATACTCATACGGATAAGTACCTAAACGGCGAATCTCACCACCATCCAACACAGTTAGCTACCGTGGGTAAATCTTTGTTTCAGAGAGCACAAGGGATCTGTGATGAGCAACACCTGGCAACCGAGCTTCAACACGTTAAGCAAGTACTGCGAGACAACAAGCTTCGGGTGCCGCGTCTTCATCACCGTGACCGCGTGAAAGCAGCCACTGTTGAGCGAGTACCTGCTGTGCTACCATTTATGAAAGGAGTCACTGACAAGATTGGCTATATCCTAAAGCGAGCTTCCATCAAAACCTTTTTCAAGCCGCCAAAAAAGATAGGTCAATTATTACCATCTGTCAAGTGTCATATACCCTTACAATATGCAGGAGTATACAAGCTTGATTGCGACTGTGGTCTCTCTTATATAGGCCAAACAAAAAGATCTATTAAAACTCGCGTCAAAGAACATATAGCTGATTTAAAACACCGTCGCTCACACTAAGTCTGCCATCTGTGAACATAGTCTTGACAAAGCTCGCCATTATATCAGATTTGATAAACCACAAGTCCTCGCAAAAGAACACCGATTCCAACCAAGGATGATCCGTGAGGCTATTGAAATTAAAAAACATCCTAATTTCAATAGAGAAGAAGGCTGGCTCTTACCACCTGCTTGGGATCCCATTATTAATATTATCAAATCAAAATCCAAGCATAATATGTCACAGATTAAAGATACAGTTAGCACTTTCTGCGTAGATAGGACTAACCAAAATATTGATGTATCATAGGGTAGTTTCGAATAACTTTGTAAAATTAGGACGTATGACACCTCAGTCCTCCCGTGACCATGGTTGCTGTAAAGTATCCGAAACGTCGGGCTTGTAAAAATCTTAATAAACCGCGATAAAATCCGTAAAAAAGTGTTTCATTATAAAATTATTCTATGTCCTAAATTTTTCGATTTACATTCTCAAATTCTCAATTACACGCGATGACTTTCTATCAACAATAGTAACTAGATACCGTGTCACGAACAAAATCAAAGTTAAAAACTGTCCACGTGTATATACCTTTAATTACACAGAGCTACATTTGTGAATTAAAATGGAGAGAAATGTTTTAAAACAGTTTTAAGTTTAACCTAATTACAACCATGGCTCGTAGTTATAAAGTCACAAATATTCAAAATATTATCTAATACCTATGATCTTTCGTCACATAAAAATGAACAAAGTAATAAATCAAATGAAGTAGATTTTCTCGTTATAAGTATTGCTTTACAAGTGTTTAAAGCGAACTAAACAAAATAAGAACCCACTTTTAAAGTGAGCTCTAATTTACCGAGACGGATTTATTTTGGCCGACCCGATATCTAGTTGCTATTGTAGATAAAAGGCGAGGACTGAGGTCATACGCCCTAGTGTCACAATGTATAAGAAGTACCCTCAGACCAATTATTAAATTGTATTCAACTACTTACACACACAGTAGGTACACTATTCATTTTTTTCTTATGAAATAATATCGTGCTTATTCTTCGACTTTTTTACATAATATATAATTCGATCCCAGGGTAAAGTTTAAATTCTGTTTTTATATGTTATTTGGAAAAACTAGCAGACGTGCCACCTGAAGCTAAGTGGTCGACGTCGCCCATGAACATAACCTAGTTTACCTGGATCTGGCCGTGTTGTTGTCATTCACGTGTTGTCTATCCTGATATAAGAGATAAGTAATTTTAAGTCTCCAGTAATTACACTGCCTGTCCTGCCCTTCTCCGAAACAATAAAGCTGTTTGACATGAGAAACAAGCAAGATGGTGGTACCTTTGCAGATGAGAGCGCATCACATCCCTCCCACCGGTAAAACGTCGACGTAACTAATTCTGTGACGATGTAATCAGTATTTCAGTACAGATAATATTATAATTTTTTCACTATTTACAGGCCCCGTGCTCGCAGCCAGTGCACAAGCTGGAGCTGTTATTGGATTGTTGTAGGCCTAGTACCTACTAAGTATCTTCTAGACTTTTCTACGGCCGCCATTTTGTAATGACAAAATATTTATTTTTTATTAATAAATTTATGACTACATAGATTCATTTTCTTTCCCTTTTTTGAAAGAAGAAAGAAAGAAAAGTATTTTATTGTCCACAACAAAGATAAAAACATAATCGTACACAACGTAGTTTCACATAAATTAATTATTGAGCCACTCAGCATTTACGTGTAGTAAATGCTGAGTGGCGTTACATTTTTAAATCATAATTTGATAAAAAGGCTTTGTCACAAATTGAACAAAAGTAAAAAAAAAATAATATTGTAATTAATTAAAATGTTGTGACTGCATGACAACAAAATAAATAAATTTTTATTACAAGATTACCAAATAGAATATTGCAATTTAAATTTGACGTCTTCTTTGATGAGCAAAACTTGTGAAAGTGAACGCATAGGGGATTATGTATCACGTGAATCCGTGCATAGCATACATGCATAGCATATTACATATATGAGATCTAGGTATCAACAGGCAAACTAGCTGATGCGTCACGTAACGGTAGCCATGGTATGTGGTCTACGTAGATCTTTAACCGGGACCTGGCAATTCATTGCGTTGGTGCGTAGTCGCTGTTTTACGAAAAAAATAAGTATAATCTTTTCGCTTTATTTCTTTGTGAAACCGCAAGATAGAACTAGTTTTCATATATATAACTAGCTGTTGCCCGCAGCTTCACCCGCGTTAACTTAGATATACAGCCGTACACAGATTGATGATGATTATTATTATAGCCTAAGTTACTCCTTATATCATCAGCTATCTGTCAGTGAAAGTCCCGTCACAATTGGCCTAGCCGTTTCAGAGATTAGCCGGAACAAACACACAGACAAAGAGACAGACAGACGGACAGACAGACAGACAAAAATTGTAAAAATGGCTATTTTGGTATATGTACCGTGTATACATCCCATATGCATTCAATAAAAAGCGGATATTTTAATATTACAAACAGACACTCCAATTTTATTTATTTCTATAGATGTATAGATGTATAGATAAGTGATATTTTCATAAAAGTAAGAACATTTGACGTGGTACAATTTGCACTTGTACAAATAAGTATTAAGGTGCCTCCCAACGGTGCGCGATTCAACACGTAAGCCTCAATAATTATTATGGCCTCGATTATCCGCGCTGAACTCTTGAACTAAACTATCTGAAATCTTTGACATGATTTGGCTCAACTTGAGAGGAACTTTAGGATAAGATTGATGGTGATTTTGTCAGACTACAGCCCGTAAACCCACCATGATTCAGGCCTTGTCGTGGCGGTGGGGCTCAGTAACCTAGGGTGAGCGGTGCTCCTTGGGCGAAGCTACCTTTGCACCCCTACTAGCTTTGCACCCCTCTTATAAGAAGAGGGGACAGAAGAGCAGGGGGAAAGGGGTGAGGATGGGAACCTCACCCCATTGTACTGTCCCGACGTTGGGAGGGATTGTTCTGTGGTGCGGGACAACCCCTCTGTGGAGGTGGCGTCGGTCCCTTGCGGGACTGACTAGCCGTCGAGGTGCCCTGTTTGTTTTCTAGATCCGGGGCACCTTACTAAAGGCGGCGTTGGTGGCACTCGCCGAGTTTTAGTGGGTAGAGCTGCGTCCATTTACCAGCTGTTGGGCGCAGCGAGTCCCACATACCCGCTTGGGGTGACCCATTCCCCCGCGGGATGCCTCAGAGCATTTCCCGGCGTTAAAGAAAAAAAAAAAGACTACAGCCTGTTTTTTTTTTATGTTAGTTGGATAGGCAAACTGGCAAACGTGCCACCTGATGGTAAGTGGTCGATATCGCCCATGAACATAAACTAGTATACCTGGGACGAGCCCAGGCAACTCATCTATGTGTTGCCTATCCTGAGACATAAGATGTTAAGTCTCGGTGCCAGTAATTGTACTGCCTGTCTTGCCCTTCTCTCCGAAACACAGCAAAGCTGTTTCACGGGAGAAACAAGCAAGATGGTGGTACCCATGCAGCCGGAAGCGCGGCACAGCGCTTCCCTCCCACCGGTATAGACCCGTGCCATTTCGATGTAAAAAATAAGATTATTTTGAACGTTCGAGTTCAGTCAGACGACCTCTGTGGCTCAGTGGTAAGCGCGTTGGCGCTTAAGCCGGAGGTTGCGGGTTCGAATCCCGCCAGGGAACAAAAAAATATTTTCTGTGTTCCTGGGTCATGGATGTGTATTATATAATAAAAATCTTAAATATATGTATAGTATAAAAGTATTAAATATATTTCCGTTGTCTGGTACCCGTAACACAAGTTCTTCTAGAACTTACCACGGGACCAGATTGACGTGGTGTGAAAGCGTCCATAGATATTAAAAGTCAAATGATGCCCCCCATTCATTTTCACTTCATGCACAGAATCGTGGCTAAAATCTTAAAAGAAATTTTAAGTTCATAATCAGTAAAGTTACCGATATTACACGAAGATTAAGCTCGTTGAAGTGGCAGTGGGCTGGTCACACACTCAGGAGAACGGATGGCCGATGGGCCAACAAGGTTCAAAAGTGAAGGCCGCGTTTGGGTAGACGGAGTGTTGGTCGGCTACTAACCACTAACCAGGTGGGAAGACGATCTCCGTACAGTGGTTGGTCCGTGTTGGATGCGAGTCGCGAGGGATCGGTCGTCTTGGCGTTCTTTTAGGGGGGGCCTATGTTCAGCAGTGGACGGATAGAGGCAGATGATGATGATGAATCAGTAAAGATATGTATATCTTATAAATAGAAGAATTTAGTCAATTAAATATTATTCCTAAAATATCATAATAATTGAGCAATTATTATTTGTTGAGAGTTACATTACTTGTTTGAATGTTTATATCTTGATTTTTTTGCATATTTTTTCAATGGCTCATAATTGTATCAAAATCAAATATTTAAAAAATCTGACTGAACATTATATAGCGTTATATTCCATAATACCATTTCTTTGATAATTTTAATTAAATTATACGTTGTATAAGTGGTATCTATTCTAATATAGTAAAATTGGTTTTTTCCCCTTAATTTCAACGCGCTAATTATCCGCAAAGAAAAGATTTGAAGAAAGAATTTTATTATTATATTATTGAGGTATTTAGACTACTTTTATTTCAGTAAAACAGTTGAGGTTCCCCACAAAATCATCAAATCCTATGATGTTTTTAAGAAAATCTTATTCAGATAAAGAAATAGTTGCCATCCATATCATATAAAATCAATAATGTACTGTACCGATTGAGCTTAAAGGCCATCAGGCCGAAAAGTCTAGCCCTTCCGAAAAAAAATCATTAAAATAGTTATCATTAGAATGTATATTATTTAAACTATTAATGTACAACGGGGACAAAGCTGTGAGTAAAAACTACTTATCTATAAAATAACAGACCGTCAGTCTCGGACTTTATTTAGTTGACGAGCATCAGTCTCGTGCATACGTGGACCTGGATCATCGAAAAATAAATAGCAAATTGAACCTTTTTGTTCAAGTTTTCATGAATTTTATTTCTTTTCTCTAACAGATGTTCCACATTGTTTTGTTTTTATTTTTGTAAAACATCCATAGGCGCGCCTTGCTGTGAAATCGGCTCGAATGCTGTGAAGGCAATGGCATGACGCTTTTTTTTCCTTTACGCCGGGAAATGCTCTGAGGCATCCCGCTGCGCCCGGAAAATATAAGTTGGACGCAGCTTTACCCACTAAAACCCAGCGAGTGCCACCAATGCCACCTTTGGTGAGGTGCCCCGGATCTATAGAGCAAACAGGGCACCTCGACAGCTCAAGGGATCTACACCACCTACACAGAGGGGTCGTCCCGCACCACAGAACAACCCCTTCCAACATCGGGACAGTGAAATGGGGTGAGGTTCCTAGCCCCTTGTTCCTCCTGCTCTTTTGTTTTCTCTTCTTATAAGAGGGGTACAAAGAGCAGCTCCCTCGGCTCAATTTACTTCGCCTAAGGTGCTGGGTTCACGTTAAGCTACTGGGTCCCACCACCACGACAACGCTTGAACGTCAGTGGGGAAAGTCATGACGCTGTCATTTCTTTATTTTATCATTTTATTGTGATCTAGATTCATATTTGCTATGGTGGGAGGGATACGATGTGCCGCGCCCCCGGCTGCATGGGTACCACCATAATATATCTTGCTTGTTTCTCCCGTGAAACAGCTTTGCTGTGTTTCAGAGAGAAGGGCAAGACAGGCAGTGTAATTACTGGCACCGAGACTTAACATCTTATGTCTCAGGATAGGCAACACATAAATGAGTTGCCTGGGCTGGTTCCAGGTAAACTAGTTTATGTCCATGGCCGACGTCAACCATTTACCAACATGTGGTACATTTGCCAGTTTGCCTATCCAATTAACATAAAAATAAAATATTGTTACTTTTATTGATTCAGATCGTCCTGGCGTACCCCAGACGGACTACTTTTTTAAGTTGTTAGATGGATAGGAAATACAGCAGACAAACACACTTCATTGTAAGTGGTCAACGTTAAACTGTTCACCTGAGAGCCGAGGCAATTCTTTAATTTGCCAGCCCTAAGAGGTAAGATGAGAAGCCTTTTTTTTTCGGATGGATCTATGCTAACGGCCCGAAGGCCCTAATGCTACATCGGATTAGTGTGAGCCCATTAGGCTCACTTTTGGCTTATAAAAGTGGGGGGTTCCCCCCGCCAACCGTGCAGTCTGCGACCACACGGGCTCCTGGCGTCAGGTTGGTAAGATGAGAAGCCGCGGTGCCAGTAACTACACTTAATACAGTAAATGTACGCTATGTACACTTGTTGCTGGGATTGGAGAATTGAAACAATAATTTCTTCAGAACTTTTCCTTTATTCCTCTTCTTAGTATTTCTTTACAAGTTTTCACTATTACTGGTAGCCGAATACTGAACTAATTCGTGTAAATTCAGCGCGATATTTATACAAATCTTGCCGTAAAGCATATCATTAGATTGACCAATCAGAGATCACCTTATTTCCCTCTCACTCTAACCTATACCCTATCCTTTCTAACATTGTTTAAACTTTACAACTCATTTTCTCTTATTATCTAATTAAATTAACATTTCGAATGCTTATAGGAATCTAAATAGACATTGATTCGAACTAAAAAAACATAATTAAAACATTCTAATTAGACATTTAAAAAACACAAACTATTGCATCTTTCTCACTCTTACGTAAAATGAAAGTGATAGCAAGCTATAAGGTAAACTCGGTTGGCGTACAACCGAGTTGGGGCGAGTCAATTACATGACACAAAGTTTTCTTATTAAACCTATCAAACTATATACTGGCCTATCCTTATCTTAGTAACAATTAGTAGTTAGTATTTACATATTACAATTAGAACAATGACTATGTAAATATTATAATTAGTTACATGATCGATTGAGTCGTCCTGCACAGTAAAAATAGTATTTAACCTCGCACTCAATTTCCGACCCAATTTATTTTTGTTAAGGGTAAGTCACTTACTGAGCATTAAATCACAAAATGCTCACAGATTCAGGTAGAGCTCATTGCACTGTCCCGACGTTGGAAGATGTTGTTCTGTGTTGCGGGACAACATCTCTATGGAGGTGGCGTCGGTCCCTTGGAGTGATAGCCGTCAAGGTGCCCTGTGTGCCTCACCAAAGGCGGCATTGATGGCACTCGCCGGGTTTTAGTGGGTAGAGCTGCGTCAACTTACCAGCTTTTGGGCGCAGCGAGTCCCGCATAACCGCGTGGGGAGAACCACTCCTACGGATTGCCTCAGAGCATTTCCCGGCGTTAAAGAAAAAAATATATAAAAAAGAGGCGTTGTATACATAATGGTACGGAACCCTTCGTACGCCAGTCCACTCGCCTTAGCCGGTTTCTTTTCTTTTTCATGAGAGGTCGCTGGTGACGCGTAAACATAATATGTTGGGCTATAGAATTGCCAAATAATAGGAGGCCTCGATAAATATTGACATAGCGGTGCTTACACAGGTGTTCTGTCATTGTAAATCAGTATAAATACCCATATTTCTTGTTTTGTGGCACACTTGGTTACCCAAATCCGCCAAAATGAAACTGTACCTCGCTCTTTCCGTTTTGGTAAGTGATTTTTCTGCTTATCTAATATCTATACATAGTTTGTATGCGAATGGCTTTTTCCGCATTACTGAAAATACGTTACGGATACCAAATAAAATATTTAAGCCGCTGAGATGAATCTACCGCGTCCGCCTGCATGGTACCGCGTCCGTCTGCATGGTACCGCGTCCGTCTGCATGGTACCGCGTCCGTCTGCATGGTACCGCGTCCGTCTGCATGGTACCGCGTCCGCCTGCATGGTACCGCGTCCATCTGCATGGTACCGCGTCCGTCTGCATGGTACCGCGTCCGTCTGCATGGTACCACCATCCTGCTTATTCTCCGCCAGATGATCCCGTTTGTGGTCATAATATGTTGACCACTTAGGTACCTTTTTTTATTTCATTTGCGCCGGGAAATGCTTTTAGACGAGACTTTTCGACGGCTAGTCAGTCTCACCAAGAGACCGACGCCACCTCCACAGAGGGGTAGTCCCTCACCACAGGACAACCCTCGCAACGTCGGGAAAGTGCAATGGGGAGTGGTTTTTTCCCCTACTGTTTTGTCCCCTCTTCTTATAAAAGATGTACGAAGAGCAGCCCCCTCGGTTCAATTGGCATCGCGGGCATCGCCCAAGGTGCTGGCTTGGACCGTGGTGAGGCACTTATTTTTTGCCTGTTATATTACTTAAAAATATTTTATTTATATGTTGGACTTTTTTTTGTCGTGTTAGTTTGAGGTATTTGTATTACCAATTGTATGTACGAGAGGTCCCAAAAGACCTTTTCCTGTACAAAACATATTGCAGTGGAAAAAATTTGCATCTAAGCCGTTCTCGAATCCTCTTAAACACACACAAAAACAAGACAATGATAGAGGTATTCGCAGATAATTCCAAAATATCGAGTACCTACCAAGAAATATTCATAATACTAAAAAAATATGATAAATATCGCCATTTATAACAAATATCTAACATACTGGTGGCAATGAGCCAGCACCCATCGAGCATATAACCAGAATATAGTGATAATTTTATGTGTATTGTATGAAAACCAATTCCGCCAAAGTGCTGCGACACTGCTCTGATAGGCCGACTGATGGCAATTGATGGATGAACGGTCCATGGGACGTACGAACAGATCACTGGTTAGTTGAATAAGTTGAATTGCAATTACGTCAGTGACAAATCACTGACTAGTTTCGGAATTGTATGCCTCACGTTACTATCTATTCAGTTATAAGCTGGATGTCTGCCCCTAATGGTAACCCAACCCACATAAATTGTATATTATTCAGTTGTTAAATTATTAATTAATTTTTTTTTTCAGTGCCTCGCTGCTTTCGCCGTAGCACCTGGTAAGTATTTAGTCATTTCTGAAAGAATTTCCAATTTATCACAAGATATTTTTATCCAGTTAAACCACCAGTTTTCAATTAAAAACCGCATTATTTTTTTCGGAAAGGCTACATACACTTTTCGGCCTGATGGCCGAATCGTGTAGCTCAATCGGTACAGTAAATGGGCAGATGGCTCACTTAAGATATATTCGAAAGCGGAACGTCCCCCTCTGAGGGGCGCGGTTCAATGCGCGCGCTGCCCAGGAGAGCAGGATTTGGACTAGTCGAATCCGATATGGTCGACGAATCTTTTACGGTTGAATTTAACCTATCATCATGAGGGCCGATGTGCAGGTGTACCTAGCAACTTGTGTTGTACTTCCGTATATGTTGTGACGTTCGCGTCGCGCTTTTGCGTCGCGCATTAGTAGCTGAGAGATTTCGTCAGCTGGATCTGTTAAAACATATTTAGGTAACCTATGTCTAATTGGAACTGAGCTATCTGGGGAATAGTTTGCCGCGCTCACGATGAGCGGGTTTGGGTGGAGGAGTGCCTTTTCAAAGTGAAGTTCTGACGTCATTTTGAAGTGGCCCCTAATGCAGGTCGATGTTTCTTACGTACCACGGGCAACCGGTTGCCATGCGTAAAAAAATATTTTGGACTATTTGTAGTGCATTAAGTCGACTTTGTGGCACATGCGCGAATGCGACACAAGAGTATGACATAATGGGTCGGATACAAGTTTTATACAGGTTTAGCTTATGCCTGAGGGGCATTTTGCTGTTTTTGTTAATTAAGTTAATTTTATGGAGGCACTTTTTTCTAAGTTTATATCAATCCTCCATTTTGCGAACCATTCACCCAGCTCGATGATGACACGCTGGAGGATGGTAGAAGCCCTTGCGGCTGAGGGGTGGGTGATATACAGAGCGGTGTCGTCTACAAAGAGAGCCCGTTTAACCGCCGGGTGTTCGGGGATGTCGGAGGTATACAAGTTGCACAAGGTCGGAGACAGCACGGAGCCCTGTGGGACTCCGACCCTCAGAGTTCTCAGAGAGGACAGAGTGCCCTCTACTCTATATCTAAAATTCCGGCCAGAAAGGTAGTTGCGGATGATGATGACTAATCTAAACCTCATTATAATAGGTCTTTACCTATGAAATTGCCGTTCTGCAAGACCTATTAATAGGTTATCCCGTTTGAGAACCATGGCCACAGATACTTAGCGGTCAAACTTATAACGCCGGTCTTTTGCGCTGTGGGCTAAAAACCGTAAGCTCTGGATTCATTGAAACCTCACAAAAATGTATAAACATGCCAGATTCTTGGGTCTAATCGCTCGTGGTTAGTTAAGGAAAATGGTAATGGATAGAACAATTATAAAATAGCAAGACGATTTCTCCCACAGCTAGTCTTAAATATTGCAAGATCAGGACGAATTCTCCCACAGCTAGTCTTAACTATTGCAAGATCGGGATGAATTCTTCCACAGCTAGTCTTAAGCATTGCACGATCGGGACGAATTCTCCCACAGCTAGTCTTAAATATTGCAAGATCAGGACGAATTATCCCAAAGCTAGTCTTAAATATTGCAAGATCAGGACGAATTCACCCACAGCTAGTCTTAAACATTGCAAGATCGGGATGAATTCTCTCACAGCTACTCTTAAATATTGCAAGATCGGGACGAATTATCCCACAGCTAGTCTTAAATATTGCAAGATCAGGACGAATTCTCCCACAGCTAGTCTTAAATATTGCAAGATCATGACGAATTCTCCCACAGCTGGTCTTAAATATTGCATGATCGGGACGAATTCTCTCACAGATAGTCTTAAATATTGTTTAATAAGCACATATTCTATATCAAACAGTGGACGAAAAAAGGCCGACAATGATGATGAAGCCCAAGCATATAATTTTGAGTGCATTCGTGTCATATTGACCAAACAAAATTTAAACACTTGTCTAGTGGTTTATTAAAAAAATAATCAAACCTATCAAACTAAGATAAAAAAAATTAATTTATTTTTTGTATGACATAGGTGCTGGACTTCCTTGCAAGAGAAAAGGTAAATGAATTTCAATTAGCAATTTATAACTTTATGTAAGAATAATATTAGGGGTTACCTTAAAGCCTAGTCTTTTATGTTTTAAATGAATATTATTATCGTTAAGGTTACACAAGTCACTCATCTTTCCATACAAACGCAGAACAGTAATTATTACATTTACTATCTTCTAAACCATGGAACAGATTTGGGTGAAATTTAATATGAAGATGCTTTGAAACCTAACGTAGGTCTTAAATAGTTCTTATCCTGAAAATCCCACGGGAACGGGAACTATGCGGGTAAAACCCCGGGACTGCCTGTCTTCTTAAAACTTAACATGGGACATAAAACATTTTTTTTTCCTGAAAATCCCACGGGAACGGGAACTATGCAGGTAAAACCCCGAGATTGTCTATCTTCTAAGCCACGGAACAGTTTTGGGAGAAATTTGATATGGAGATACTTTGGAGCTTAACGTAGGACATAAATTAGTAGTTATCCTGAAAATCCAACGGGAACGGGAGTTGTGCAGGTAAAACGCCGGGACTGTGTATTTATTAAACCACCGAACCGATTTGAGTTAAATTTAATATGGAGATAGTTTGAGACCCAAGGTAAAGATATAAGATGTATAAATGTAACAAGAAGTTTTTTTTTAAATATGTCAATAGATGGCGTTAACACAAAATGTAGATCACGCTATCGATTACAAGATGCGAATCCTTATGAGGATCGCACTTTTGTATTGCACGCGTTTGAATGAATACTGTTTCCATTATATATGTATTATTTGAATGAAAATATTGATGCATCATAATATAATAGTTTCTAATAACTTTGTAACGCTAGGACGTCTGTCACCTCTGTCCTCTTATGACCATGCTGTAAAGTATCCGAAACGTCGGGCATGTAAAAATCTTAATAAACCACAATAAAATCCGTATTTTTTTTTTCATTATAATAAAGATGTACTTCTAAATTAAATAAATATATTTATTATTTTGTAAAAACGTACTATCGGGCCTTACAGTGGAAGTTAATAGTACCTATTCTTTAAATTATGATAGTTTGTAAATTGGAACCATATTATTTGAAAAAAAAAACTAACATGCGGACGAAGTCGCGGGTAAAATCATGAAATAATATACGGTACTTACATAAAATTATAGTTTAAAAAAAACTAAAAAACACGCTTTAATAGCAAACCGAACTATAAATTTGAAGAAGAATTAAATTGGTTAACAAAATGATATTACTTATTGTAAAAAAGCGAGAGGTGCTCGATATTCATTTTTTTTTATTATAGTTGGATAGGCAAACTTGCAAACGTACCACCTGATGTTAAGTGGTCGACGTCGCCCATGAACATAAACTAGTATACCTGGAATGAGCCCAGGCAACTCATGTGCTTATCCTGAAACATAAGATGTTAAGTCTCGGTGCCAGTAATTACACTGCCTGTCTTGCCCTCCTCTCCGAAACACGGCAAAGCTGTTTCACGGGAGAAATAAACAAGATGGTGGTACCCATGCAGCCGGGAGCGCGGCACAGCGCTTCCCTCCCACCGGTTCCCACATTCATTGTTAAAAATATTTCATCGGTATCTATTTCTAAAAAGTGAAGCTAATATAAAAACTTAGTTACAAGTACCACGCTTTTTTACAATAAGTAATATCAATTATTTATTTTGTTAACCCATTTAATTCTTCTATTAAAAATTATTTTCAAATTTATAGTTCGGTTTGCTATAAAAGCGTGTTTTTAGTTTTTCTTTTAAACTATAATTTATTTTTTACTTTTTGGTGTCGATTTTTTTAATTAAATATTTTATTAATTTAAAGTACTCAACTAATGGCAATCACTTTAGAAATGTGTGAGATACTAAAAACAACAAGTGATGTAGGTAACTTGCGCGCCTTACGCCTTCCTAGCATATGCTATCCTGATTATCCTTATCAGGATATTGGAATAATTTTATCAAATTATTGTATTGTCAGCGGTCCTCGATAAATCTACAAAGTTTGAACGAAATCTGGCCATTTAAAGTGGGTCAAAATCGCGCCCAAAGAAGTCGGTTACAAACATACAAACATACATACAGGTGAAGCTAATAAAAGCGTGTAAAAAACAATTTTATCTATCTGTTTGTTTCAGTTAATCTATGAAACGGCTAAGCCGATTTTGATGAAAATTTCCCTGACAGATAGCTGATGTTATAAGGAGTCACTTAGGTCATAAAAATAATCATCATAAATCGTTCGGATTTATGATGATTATTTTTATGACTATATTTTTATACTAGCTGAAATCTAAGTAAACGCGAGCGAAGCTGCAGGCAACATCTAGTTTTCTATATAACTTACTTCTATAAAGCTTCTAATCGCGGCTTCGTCTTTTCACCTTAGTAGGTATTGGACAAAAAAATTTTTGATAATTATAATTTCAATTAACATAGAGATAATTATAATATAATAATAATATGAACCCTTATATTACGTCCCACTGCTGGGCACGGGTTTCCTCGTCGAAATCAGGTGTTGGGCCATAGTTCACCGATGCCCTGGCCCAATGTCGGTTGGTGTTTCCCAAGATGTTTCCTTGCGAAACGCGCAATGTGAGTAATTTAACTTGGCCGCACTGAAGTTAGTTCTTATTTTTTTTTTCTAATTTTAGATCCTCTCAGCGCAATCCCTTTTGTCGGTAGTGGAACAGGTAAAATAAAGTGAACTATTATTTTCTATATAACTTATTCATTTGACTTCATCTTTTGACCTTAATAGGTATTGGACAAAAATACCCTTTTTGTTAAAATAAATTAACCAACCATTATATGTCCCATTGCTGGGCACGGGGAAATCAGGCGAGGTGGGTGGTGTGTGCGTGTGTGTTTAAAATTTAATTACCTCATCCTATCAACCTAACATAACATATTTTTTTTTGTATGACATAGGTGCTGGAGGTCCTTGCAACGCAAATCTATACTAATATTGTAAATCTGAAGAGTTTGTTTGTTTGAACGCGCTAATCTCAGGAACTACTGGTCCGATTTGAAAAATTCTTTCATTGTTAGATAGCCCATTTATCGAGGAAGGCTATAGCCTTTAAAATATCACGCTGTGCCTGATAGGAGTTAAATTAATGCGCTCGAAGCTGCGGGCAACAGCTAGTGGTAAATAAATTTAATTTAGTTATTTATAACTTTATACGAGAATATTTGGGGTATCTCTTAAACCTAGCCTTTTAAGTTTTAAATGAATATAATTGAAACGGTAAAGCGCTATGTGAGTAATTTAACTTGACCGCACTGAAGTTAGCCATCAGTGCTGTCATAAAGTGTTTTTTCATGCAAAACACGTTTGCGCATCTTTATTTTGTTATTTTAGACCAAATAAATTAAATATATATGATTGTATCGATTGCCAGGAATTTTATATTTGTATATGGTGTGTATAAGCTAATCATTAATACAGTACGGCCAAATTATCTTATTTACAATAGCTGCGCAGAAACTCAATTTAATCAAAGCTTCTCTGCCGTCATTTATAAAAGTGTTCATGTAGTCAAGGTAATTACGTATTTTTCTTATTAATATTTTTTTCTTATTTTAGATCCTCTCAGCGCAGTCCCTTTTGTCGGTAGTGGAACAGGTAAAATAAAGTGAATTATTATTTTCTATACAACTAGCTACTACTCGCGACTTCTTTTGACCTTAATAGGTATTGGACAAAAAATACCCTATTTGTTGATTATAATATCAATTAACATAGAATTAATATAATAATAATAATAATATCAACGCTTACATGTCCACTGTTGGGTATGGGTCTCCTACAAATCGGGCAAGGAGGGTGTTGGGCCATAGTTCACCGATGCGCTGGCCCAATACGGGCTGGTGAACTTCACACACCTTTGAATACTTTTAATCACATCAGGCATGCAGGTTTCCTCATGATGTTTCCTTACAAAAAGCGCTATGTGAGTTATTTAACTTTGCCGCACTAAAGTAAGCCATGAGTGATGTCATAGTGTTTTTTTCATGCAAAACACGTTTGCGCATCTTTACTTTGTTAATTACCAAACAAATTAAATATATATGATTGTATCCATTACCAGGGATTTTATATTTGTATATGGTGTGTATAAGTGAATCATTAGTGCAGTACGGCCAAATTATCTCAGCTACATGAATAAAGCTACAATAGCTGCGCAGAAACTCAATTTAATCAAAGCTTCTCTGCCGTCATTTATAAAAGTGTTCATGTAGTCAAGGTAATTACGTATTTTTCTTATTAATATTTTTTTCTTATTTTTCTTATTTTAGATCCTCTCAGCGCAGTCCCTATTGTCGGTAGTGGAACAGGTAAAATAAAGTGAATTATTATTTTCTATACAACTAGCTACTACTCGCGACTTCTTTTGACCTTAATAGGTATTGGACAAAAAATACCCTATTTGTTGATTATAATATCAATTAACATAGAATTAATATAATAATAATAATAATATCAACGCTTACATGTCCACTGTTGGGTATGGGTCTCCTACAAATCGGGCAAGGAGGGTGTTGGGCCATAGTTCACCGATGCGCTGGCCCAATACGGGCTGGTGAACTTCACACACCTTTGAATACTTTTAATCACATCAGGCATGCAGGTTTCCTCATGATGTTTCCTTACAAAAAGCGCTATGTGAGTTATTTAACTTTGCCGCACTAAAGTAAGCCATGAGTGATGTCATAGTGTTATTTCATGCAAAACACGTTTGCGCATCTTTACTTTGTTAATTACCAAACAAATTAAATATATATGATTGTATCCATTACCAGGGATTTTATATTTGTATATGGTGTGTATAAGTGAATCATTAGTGCAGTACGGCCAAATTATCTCAGCTACATGAATAAAGCTACAATAGCTGCGCAGAAACTCAATTTAATCAAAGCTTCTCTGCCGTCATTTATAAAAGTGTTCATGTAGTCAAGGTAATTACGTATTTTTCTTATTAATATTTTTTTCTTATTTTTCTTATAAGAAGAGGAGACAGAAGAGCAGGGGGCAAGGGGTGAGGATGGGAACCTCACCCCATTGTACTGTCCCGACGTTGGGAGGGGTTGTTCTGTGGTGCGGGACAACCCCTCTGTGGAGGTGGCGTCGGTCCCTTGTGGACTGACTAGCCGTCGAGGTGCCCTGTTTGTTTTCTAGATCCGGGGCACCTCACCAAAGGCGGCATTGGTGGCACTCGCCGGGTTTTAGTGGGTAGAGATGCGTCTATTTACCAGCTGCCGAGCGCAGCGAGTCGCACATACCTGCGTGGGGAGACCCACTCCCCCGCGGGATGCCTCAGAGCATTTCCCGGCGTTAAAGCAAGAAAAAAAAGGGATTCTATATTTGTATATGGTGTGTATAAGTGAATCATTAGTGCAGTACGGCCAAATTATCTTAGCTACATGAATAAAGCTACAATAGCTGCGCAAAAACTCAAATTAATTAAAGCTTCTCTGTCGTCATTTATAAAAGTGTTCATGTAGTCAAGGTAATTACGTATTTTTCTTATTAATATTTTTTTCTAATTTTTCTTATTTTAGATCCTCTCAGCGCAGTCCCTATTGTCGGTAGTGGAACAGGTAAAATAAAGTGAATTATTATTTTCTATACAACTAGCTACTACTCGCGACTTCTTTTGACCTTAATAGGTATTGGACAAAAAAATACCCTATTTGTTGATTATAATATCAATTAACATAGAGATAATAATAATAATAATAATATCAACGCTTATATGTCCATTGTTGGGCATGGGTCTCCTTGAAATCGGGCAAGGAGGGTGTTGGGCCATAGTTCACCGATGCGCTGGCCCAATGCGGGCTGGTGAACTTCACACACCTTTAAAGACTTTTAATCTCATCAGGCATGCAGGTTTCCTCACGATGTTTCCTTACAAAAAGCGCTATGTGAGTTATTTAACTTTGCCGCACTAAAGTAAGCCATGAGTGATTTCATAGTGTTTTTTTCATGCAAAACACGTTTGGGCATCTTTACTTTGTTAATTTCAGACCAAACAAATAAAATATATATGATTGTATCCATTGCCAGGGATTTTATATTTGTATATGGTGTGTATATGTGAATCATTAGTGCAGTACGGCCAAATTATCTCAGCTACATGAATAAAGCTACAATAGCAGCGCAGAAACTCAATTTAATCAAAGCTTCTCTGCCGTCATTTATAAAAGTGTTCATGTAGTCAAGGTAATTACGTATTTTTCTTATTAATATTTTTTTCTTATTTTTCTTATAAGAAGAGGAGACAGAAGAGCAGGGGGCAAGGGGTGAGGATGGGAACCTCACCCCATTGTACTGTCCCGACGTTGGGAGGGGTTGTTCTGTGGTGCGGGACAACCCCTCTGTGGAGGTGGCGTCGGTCCCTTGTGGACTGACTAGCCGTCGAGGTGCCCTGTTTGTTTTCGAGATCCGGGGCACCTCACCAAAGGCGGCATTGGTGGCACTCGCCGGGTTTTAGTGGGTAGAGCTGCGTCTATTTACCAGCTGTTGAGCGCAGCGAGTCGCACATACCCACGTGGGGAGACCCACTCCCCCGCGGGATGCCTCAGAGCATTTCCCGGCGTTAAAGCAAGAAAAAAAAAGGGATTCTATATTTGTATATGGTGTGTATAAGTGAATCATTAGTGCAGTACGGCCAAATTATCTTAGCTACATGAATAAAGCTACAATAGCTGCGCAAAAACTCAAATTAATTAAAGCTTCTCTGTCGTCATTTATAAAAGTGTTCATGTAGTCAAGGTAATTACGTATTTTTCTTATTAATATTTTTTTCTAATTTTTCTTATTTTAGATCCTCTCAGCGCAGTCCCTATTGTCGGTAGTGGAACAGGTAAAATAAAGTGAATTATTATTTTCTATACAACTAGCTTCTACTCGCGACTTCTTTTGACCTTAATAGGTATTGGACAAAAAATACCCTATTTGTTGATTATAATATCAATTAGCATAGAGATAATATAATAATAATAATAATATCAACGCTTACATGTCCACTGTTGGGTATGGGTCTCCTTCAAATCGGGCAAGGAGGGTGTTGGGCCATAGTTCACCGATGCGCTGGCCCAATGCGGGCTGGTGAACTTCACACACCTTTAAAGACTTTTAATCTCATCAGGCATGCAGGTTTCCTCACGATGTTTCCTTACAAAAAGCGCTATGTGAGTTATTTAACTTTGCCGCACTAAAGTAAGCCATGAGTGATGTCATAGTGTTTTTTTCATGCAAAACACGTTTGCGCATCTTTACTTTGTTAATTTCAGACCAAACAAATTAAATATATATGATTGTATCCATTACCAGGGATTCTATATTTGTATATGGTGTGTATAAGTGAATCATTAGTGCAGTACGGCCAAATTATCTCAGCTACATGAATAAAGCTACAATAGCTGCGCAAAAACTCAATTTAATCAAAGCTTCTCTGCCGTCATTTATAAAAGTGTTCATGTAGTCAAGGTAATTACGTATTTTTCTTATTAATATTTTTTTCTTATTTTTCTTATTTTAGATCCTCTCAGCGCAGTCCCTATCGCCGGTAGTGGAACAGGTAAAATAAAGTGAATTATTATTTTCTATACAACTAGGTATTACTCGCGACTTCTTTTGACCTTAATAGGTATTGGACAAAAAATACCCTATTTGTTGATTATAATATCAATTAACATAGAGATAATATAATAATAATAATAATATCAACGCTTATATGTCCACTGTTGGGCATGGGTCTCCTTCAAATCGGGCAAGGAGGGTGTTGGGCCATAGTTCACCGATGCGCTGGCCCAATGCGGGCTGGTGAACTTCACACACCTTTAAAGACTTTTAATCTCATCAGGCATGCAGGTTTCCTCACGATGTTTCCTTACAAAAAGCGCTATGTGAGTTATTTAACTTTGCCGCACTAAAGTAAGCCATGAGTGATGTCATAGTGTTTTTTTCATGCAAAACACGTTTGCGCATCTTTACCTTGTTAATTTCAGACCAAACAAATTAAATATATATGATTGTATCGATTGCCAGGGATTCTATATTTGTATATGGTGTGTATAAGTGAATCATTAGTGCAGTACGGCCAAATTATCTCAGCTACATGAATAAAGCTACAATAGCTGCGCAAAAACTCAATTTAATCAAAGCTTCTCTGCCGTCATTTATAAAAGTGTTCATGTAGTCAAGGTAATTACGTATTTTTCTTATTATTTTTATTATTTTAGATCCTCTCAGCGCAGTCCCTTTTGTCGGTAGTGGAACAGGTAAAATAAAGTGAATTATTATTTTCTATACAACTAGCTACTACTCGCGACTTCTTTTGACCTTAATAGGTATTGGACAAAAAAATACCCTATTTGTTGATTATAATATCAATTAACATAGAGATAATATAATAATAATAATAATAATAATATCAACGCTTATATGTCCACTGTTGGGCATGGGTCTCCTTCAAATCGGGCAAGGAGGGTGTTGGGCCATAGTTCACCGATGCGCTGCGGGCTGGTGAACTTCACACACCTTTAAAGACTTTTAATCTCATCAGGCATGCAGGTTTCCTCACGATGTTTCCTTACAAAAAGCGCTATGTGATTTATTTAACTTTGCCGCACTAAAGTAAGCCATGAGTGATGTCATAGTGTTTTTTTCATGCAAAACACGTTTGCGCATCTTTACTTTGTTAATTTCAGACCAAACAAATTAAATATATATGATTGTATCGATTGCCAGGGATTCTATATTTGTATATGGTGTGTATAAGTAAATCATTAGTGCAGTACGGCCAAATTATCTCAGCTACATGAATAAAGCTACAATAGCTGCGCAAAAACTCAATTTAATCAAAGCTTCTCTGCCGTCATTTATAAAAGTGTTCATGTAGTCAAGGTAATTACGTATTTTTCTTATTATTTTTATTATTTTAGATCCTCTCAGCGCAGTCCCTTTTGTCGGTAGTGGAACAGGTAAAATAAAGTGAATTATTATTTTCTATATAACTAGCTACTACTCGCGACTTCTTTTGACCTTAATAGGTATTGGACAAAAAATACCCTATTTGTTGATTATAATATCAATTAACATAGAGATAATATAATAATATCAACGCTTATATGTCCACTGTTGGGCATAGGTCTCCTTCAAATCGGGCAAGGAGGGTGTTGGGCCATAGTTCACCGATGCGCTGGCCCAATGCGGGCTGGTGAACTTCACACACCTTTAAAGACTTTTAATCTCACCAGGCATGCAGGTTTCCTCACGATGTTTTATTGATTTTAAGGTTGAACTAGTCGATGCAGCGTACTCTAACAAAATGATTGCTATCTCACCTGACTTAAGGCGCGAACATGCGTGCTAGAATGAAATGCACAATGACTCATTCCGAAAATGTCCTTTTAGTAAAACAGTTATTATAGAAAAACTAATTAGTGTATCTTTTCAAAATAAATTTATTTTATCTTTTGAATAACTAAACTATATCTGTACGGGCTTTATTTTTGAGCTTTCGTGCTCGTTATACTATTTATTTATGCCCAAAGTTGGTCTAAAATCAGTGTTGAAATACGAAAGTTTAGAAGCTTGTATTTTTTAAATGTATTTTTTTTACGATTTTGGGTACATACACACATAGATAACGACGAGATCAATTTATATTATACTTATTTTTTCATGGTCAACGTAAAACATTTTTGCTCTAAAGTATTCAATGTCTTTTTGGTGATTATCATTTTTACGCTATTATTTTTACCAATCATAACCCTTCGTTAGCAAAAAAAAATTAAACATTTTCTTTTGTTTAAGGAAAAGGCAGTCTCGTAGATGTTTCTGCAGTCCTTGGCGTTGCTCTTAACACGGCACCAAAGTGTGCATAAAGAAAATCAGAAATAAACAAATTATACTGAATATTTTTAATGTTTTATTACTCTATTAGACTTTTCAAATCATCCAACCTCAATAAACGAAAAGTTTAAAAATTATGACCCTACCCTACTACGAAAAAAATAATACATTCTCTATTCATTCCCGCATCCGGACTAGCAGGAAAGGGCAGTGGAAGCTATATATGTATATTATTATCCGGAATTCAAATGGGGAAGAAACTGTCCGCGTTATCACGGAGCTATATAAAATTGTTCAATTACCTCAGCGACGTCTTGAGCCTTCTCCGGTGTGTCGATGCCTCATAATATAAATCTAATTAACACTAACCCCTAATTGGCCAATCGGATAATTAATGCTAATTGATCTATACTTATCTGAGACAGCCTCGGTTGGACACGATGCGCAGCGCAGAAGCTCAACAAGATGGCGGCTCCCAATTCTTTCACATTAACTTATTTTAGGCACTAAATTGTTCACAATAGTCAATACACAATATTTATATTAGTTCAATATACTCAAATTAATCAATCTACGTGACTGTGCCCCAAATAGGCGAACAAGAGAATCACGTAACAATTATCGCTCACCACGTCAATAACGGCAAGAAAAAGAGCGACAATGCAAGCAGGCTGTGCGCGGCGGACTGCGGAGCACTGCTGTTACAGCGGCGCTCGCGCGACTCGCGTCCGTAGTGATGCGAGCGACAAGTCAATAAAATTGTAGTGAGGTGAAACTCGATACATTTGGTTCGTAATATCTACCCGCCTCGGCCAGGCCTACCTGGCCGCTAATTAACTGGTAGTCGTGATAAGGTTGATACCGCTCTCTTCAAGACCAAACCGTCCACTTGAACCTCAGCAAAACGGGGCACACCATCTGTCCCAAAAACTAGATTGAGAATGCGCCCCCTTTTTTTTTGGTTTCGCTGGGGAATGCGTTTAGGCATACCACCGGGTCCGGGGGGACCCGAAGGTTATGTGGGGCTCTCTGCGCCCGAGAAGATGGTAAGGTGGACGCA
The DNA here is from genome assembly GCA_963853865.1 of Helleia helle. NCBI lineage: Eukaryota > Metazoa > Arthropoda > Insecta > Lepidoptera > Lycaenidae > Helleia > Helleia helle. The sequence goes on from OY971434.1 coordinate 5,569,493, forward strand.
GACTCTACCCACTAAACCCCAGCGGTGTTCTTCTCGTCGTTTGGGTGACCCAGCGCGAGAGCTGTGGACGTCCGTACCGGGCCACAACGATGTGCCATACGGCACTCTTCTCTGGAGTCGGGAGGTGGCATCCCCTCCTCTTTCTCCGCTTAAGGCACACTGAACACACAAGGGTGCCTTATAGCTCGGACCTTACGCGCGCGCAGCCGATCCCCCGATCGGCCGCGCACAGGTCCCTCACGGCGGTGCGACCGCCTGTCGCCGCCGTAGAATGCGCCCCCTGCGCCAACTCAGTGGCGATGAGTTAACATCCTTAACCAGAACGAGGTCGCCAACATGAGGTGGATCAGTCTTATCAGTCCACTTAACAAATAATTTTTTTTTTTAATTAAAATTCCAAATTCCAACGCTTCCAAAAGCTCTGAGTGAGTTGTTGGACCAATTCAAACCGAGAGAGACGATTGGGTCTCACATCAACAAAGGGGTATTCCGGCAGGGCGTTGAGTGGCTGTCCAATCAAAAAATGGCCCGGCGTAAGGGCTTCTAAGTCATTAGGGTCTGAAGAGATCGGGCACAACGGGCGTGAATTCAAAACGGCTTCAAATTTGCAAAACACAGTTGCGAGCTCTTCAAATGTCAATACAGACTCGCCAATTACTCGTCGCAAATGTGTCTTGGCAACCTTTACCACGCTTTCAAATATACCTCCTTTAAATAATTACTTGTGCCTTTGAAGTTGGTGCCGCAATCCGAACGAATCAAGGACGGTAGTCCTCGTCGTGACACAAATCAATCTAACGTCGCAACAAAGGCCTCTGTCGAGAGGGCTGAGACGAGTTCCAAATGTACCGCCTTGGTGGACAGGCAAACAAAGACACACAAATAAGCCTTGACCGTTTTACTGTTCCTGAGGGTCCCTGCTCATGCGGCGCTCCATCGCCAAAATAACGCTTCTCAGCAATAGGTCGCGAGAAACCAAGAGGCGGCCGTACTGCGTATCAATGGCAGTCATGTCATGATCCGGCCAGAACGGAGGTAGGTAGTGTGGTTCTGGTAGAACTGTTCACACTCCTCATGTTCCGGATCAGAGCGGGGAACTTGTGGTGGCTCCTCCACTTCCCAAAATCTCTGCAAAGTGTCAGAGAGGGCGGAGCCCACCATTAAGGACGTTCCAAGTTCGGCAGGGGGGGGAGCCTTCAATACAGGCCCCATCAATGCAAACCCAAATATGGTCCGGAGGGCCACTAAGCCACCTGGCTGCAAGACACGATTTCTCCCAAGTAATATTTTTCCCAAAACGTCGGCACCAAACAATAAATCGGCCGTGCCAGGTAAGTCAAACTTACGGTCAGCCAAGTTCAAATCCGCGGTCAATTTTACCACATCCGCAGACAACCGTACTTGCGGGTGACTGCCCAAAATATTCTCCATCACAATAGCCGACGACCCCAACGTCGGGCGTGGAGAGTCTGTAGGGGAGAACTCAAACCAAACGCGGCCTTCAACAGTAGCCACAGGGGCGTTCCCAACACCCCTTATCAAATCAGAGTACTTTTTTATATTTAGGCCTGTCTGCCCCACCAACCAAGACGAGGCTATGCACCCTTGTGAGCCTGTGTTCAAGATACGAGCTATCTTGAACACTTGAAACTTGACTACAACCGAGGGGCCCGTCCGTCCCCAGACCCTGACATAGGCCGTGGGTAAGAGGATGGTCTCAAAGGGGGGTAGTGCATAGCGGGGGCAGACGCCAACATCCTAATTTTGACGCGGCGACGCTCGACGGCCGCTGTCCCGGGTCGGCCCGTCAAAATGGGGGGGGGGGGGGTTGAACTCCTCCTCCGCTCGGTAACGACTGCTACGAGCCATAGACGGCGGTTCGTAGCGCCAAGAACGTCCATGCCGAGGGTTGCGCGACTCCAAACGGGGACGTTCCGCCAGAGGGGGGAGACGGCAATGGCAACGTACGTGCTCCACGGTAGTCGTGGTACACGACCGGAGGCGACCCTGCATGGTCACGTGGGGATAATGGGGGGAGCGGGACACAGAGGTGCGGGATTGAACCCGGGGCCCGCTTCCATACCCGCCCGTGGGGCTGCGCGCCGGAACATGTCGGTGGCTGACGGCAGCATAATCTGCGCGGCGTGAGGGGGGTGAGTCAGACTTCAATCTGCGAGTCTCAACTCGACGTCCGCTCACATACCCGCCCGAGGGCGACCCTGCGTGGTCGCGGCGGCGATTCGCGTTAGCGCACAGCAATTTCAGTAGTGGTCCCCGAAGCAGATAAAACACCAGCCTCGGGACCGTGCAATTCGCCTACGAGAGGCCACATGCAGCGCTGCAAAGTCTGGGCACTGTGCCGTTCGGTGCCCCTGGGATTTACAAAAACGGCAGTCCGGTCGCGCTACCTGCGCGACAGCAAAGCGAGGACTCGCTCTTCGCTTTGGCGAGATTTGGGCGGCGCGTCGTTGGTTAGAGGGCGTGGGCCCTGATGGCTCAACCGGCGTATCGGCGACCATAACGTCACCCATGCCACACTCGTCCTCGAGGAACGCCAGGAGCTGATCAAACATAGGAAGAGAAGATGCCTCATCCCTAGCATGCTCCTGCTCAAAACGTGCCCTCAAAGACACCGGCAACCGCTTCAGTACAATACGTACAAGAAGATATGACCACTGGGCGACCGGCAGGTCCAAGCGGTTGAGCGCGTTAGTGGCTATCAAAAGGGGGTTAAGCAGTTCGGTCCTCAACTGGGCGGCGTTGCTCACGACCGGGAGGTCCATAATCTGGTCGAAACATCGCATGTTATGATAGCGCTTTGTAAGCAATGACCACGCGACCCCATAGCTCCCGTCACATATCGGGAGGTGCTGCACAAGGCCCCGTGCCTCACCATCAAGCACGGAGCGCAAATAGGCCAGATTTTGAGAAGGACCTAAATCTTCCCTTGAGTCTACGAGGCTCTCAAAAAGGCCGATGTACCCCATCCACGTGTCTAATCGACCATCAAAACGTGGAAGGTCCAAGTTCGGCAGCTTAGTCAAAAGGCCCACGGGAGTCTTCACGGGGGCCCTATGGGGCGGTACTCCGGCGCGCGAGGCTAAGATCTCCGGCGCGCTCTGGGCGATGGCGTCGGCCAGGTCCATAATCTGGACGTAGTCCTCGTGGACTTGGTCCCGTCGTTCCTTCGGGAACGACTCAAGGGGCACTTCATCAACATTTAAGATGAAGCGCCGGTAAAGCGTCTCCAACTCCTGAAGTCGTATAGGGCACTTCTCATGCCTGTCCAACAATGATTCTGTGCGATCCTGTCTTTGAACCAATGCGGCAGCGGAAGTAAACCATCTCAGCTGCGACGTAATCCCGGCACAGGATTCACTAACAATAGCAAACGCGGCGGTCGCCATCTTCAAAGCACAAGCGTACAACAATCGCAAAACAAAGCAACAATAATTATAATAAGGCTATCCTTCAAATAGCGCAACAGCTGTTATCGATTCAAACACAAGTTTCAAAACTTAATAAAGGCTTTTAACAATAAATCAATAAACAAATATCTTAAATAGATAATAAAATAAAAACAATTTTTTTATTCCAACTGGCGACTGACAGTCACTAGAAATGTTACGTCATCATGAAGACATAATTTACTACAGCCAGGCTCTGATGCGACTGATGCGAGCTTATGTTGTGCTGATGATTTAATGAATGTATATTTGTCATTTCTATACCCCTTAGTATATGCTCTGTGGCCAGTCTCAGGCCAGCTGTTAACCCCAGTAACATTAGAGGACAGCTTTATCCAGATGCTAGGAGGGCGTAAAAAAGAACGAAAAAAAAAAAAAAAAAAAAGAAAAAACGAAAACAAGAACTGACCACTTGTAAACGATATAAATAAGTTTAAAAAATAAGTTTATATTTTGAAAATGCAACTCTTTGCCAATATTATTGACTATTTTATGTTATGTATATACAATTGATAAAAAGGAGTGAGAATATCATATTATAGAAACATATATATCAACACTTTAAAGAACCTAAAACTAAAAACCTTAAAAAATAAAATAAAATAACTTAAGTAGGTATATTAATAAAAAGGAGTCCCTTTAGGCAAGGTCCCGAAGATAATGGCAGCGTTCCCCCTTTGAATTGCTAGACTTATTATTTGTCCGAGGTAGCTGCCAGCTCTTCGGTCTCCTGTGATGTCGACTAACCTTTTTGTTATTTCCTTAAGGAGCCTTAAAGAGCTAGGACCCCACGGACCAAGGGTCTCGACGCCGAATGGGACAAAATCATATTCGGTGCCTAGACCCCTGTATTTGCAAATTTTAGCTTTTTCAGCCGCTTCACAAGCCGCACCAGCTCTGTTGTTGGTTCCATGTAGATGGGAAGGGGCCAGCGTGTCTAAACAGGTTGCATCCCACACCAGCACCCGGCCCATCTTCCATGGAATCAAACTCATACCGTCCGGTCTCTTGCCATCGTCTCTTGCAATACCAGTCGGCTCAAGTAGACTTGGCACGTTGACGGTGGCAAGGGACCGGCGTATGACATCGTTGAGTGCAGCATGTCTCGAGAAGCGGCCTACACTTTTTTGGCATGACAGTCCGTGATGTCCTAGCTTGTCGACATCACTGCCACAGGGACATTTATGGGGAGCGCAGACCGGAACCCCAAGCCGTAGACAGGTTGCGATTCGGAGCGTGTCAGGCTCAAGAAAAGTTCCTGTATTTGACGAAGGGTACGCGTGAAGCCAGTAGCCGGCCTCATGCGTACCTACGGCCAAAAGCCTAGCACGCGCCGAACCTGTACTACAGCTCAAAAGATTCTCAAAAGTCAATTTGCAATTTATGTCGTCCCAGCTCCTCTGTGAATTTGGAGAAAATGGAAAATTTTGACCTGGGCATGCAATTAATAAAGCGTTTCTAGCTCCTTCCAAGCCAGCAATCTCAAAGTTTGAAGGGGATGCCCTTAAAATTTTACTTATGAGATTTGCTGAACTATGGACAGAAGATAGGAAGGCTGGTAAAGCGACAGTAGAAATTTTGCGAATCCCTAAACCACCATAACGGATGGGTAGGGATGCTTGGGACCAAGATTGCTCGTTCAGCTGCATATTAAGAATCGATTCTAAGCTAATTTTGATTAAATCGTCTACTTGTGCCAAAAGATCTGGGCGATTCCAAAAGGAGCAGCAACGGAGCACATACGTAAATTTTGGGACGAAAATACAGAATTTTAAGATGCAAAATGCATAATGTGGACTAATTTCAAGGAGATGGTCAGCAGAATTTAGTAATTGAATTATTAATATATTCAAAAATAGATTCATCAAAAATTGGAGAACCTAAAAGGTAAAGGGAATTACTGTTAACTATTTTAATATTTGGAGCCAAAATATTAAATTTTTGTTTTACGTCATTTAAATTTAAGTCGCAGTTATTTATAAAAAGTTCGCTTTTGCTAAAATTAAGCTCCAAACCAATGGCTTCAAATTTATTTTTTGATTAAAAAAAGGTCCGAAAACGCAGTATCCACATCACCTCCTAGGGTTTCGTCATCCAAATACCAAACGTTGAATTTAGAATTTAAACTTTTGATTATCGAATTTATAGCCAAACTAAAAATTGCAGGCCCAAGGGGATCACCCTGTTGACAACCTACTTCCGAGGACAATTCATTAGAACGATATAACAATTTTGTTGGGACAGCGTAACTGAGAATTATTTTAATTTGTTATTTATATAATTCCTGTATCTTATGTAAGTAATTTTAAGAATTTCATTTCCGGGATCTATGCGCAAATCTTTTTGTAACTTATTTCTGTTTCGAATGCATCGCAATATTCCTGGGGTAATCCAGGGCTTTATTATGCGTCTGGATTTCGCAATTTTTACTATAGTCGTATTTACTTTTAGCGCGTTCTGTATGATATTTATTGATTTATCAATAATTATGTTAGGGTCGTCACAAGTAAGTAGTTCCGATAGTTCATTTTTATATAGGTTAAGAATAGCTTTATTGTAGTCTACTTTTATTTGAGTTTTTATTTTATTTCCAGGTTTAAGTGTATTTGATAAATTTAGAAGTACCATTGCGTGGTCGGTAACAGTTGTGTTCAGCACAACAATAACCGCCTTTTTATCCTTACAGTTTAATTTAAGTATAACATGATCAAGGCAGTTGTTTGCTCTAGTAGGCAATGTGTGACCAGAAAGAAGTCCCTGCATTGACATCATATTAAGGTACATCAATCGGTTGTTGCGGTCCTGATGATTCATTAGTTTTAGGTAACAGATTTATATTAATATCTCCGGTAATAATAATATTTTTACACTTTTTAAGACTTGTAAGATGTGCACAAAGAGAATTAATAAATGTCTCTGCGTTTTTGTTACATGGTGACATATATACCTAAAATAATTGTATCCTTATATGTAATATGCAAGCAAGAGGCATGCTCCAGACATATTTCTTTAACGTTCACATCTTGATAGTAATCTTTTATATAGACAACAACTCCATCACTTTGATTTAAATGACTTTCACTGGCAAACTGATTGTAATGAGCAATGGAAGGTACTTTTTTGTTCGAATTTAGCCAGCATTCCGTTAAAATCATTAAGTCAATATCCAAATTACAGTTTATAAGGTTAATTTGAAAGTCGTCTATATTATATATATAGATACTTCTTATGTTTTGAGTAAAAAGAGTGAAATGGTTTTTTTTTTTTGTAAGGTAGATATATAAAATATTCTTTTCATCACAAATAGCTTGCGTATTATAATAATATTTTTTAGATTGCTATTCATTATGACAAATAAATTTAATAAACTTCATAATATTTACACATATATATACATACATACACGCATACATATATATATATATATATATATATATATATATATATGCAACGTATTGCTTGACGTATGTATGTGCAACGTATTGATAAATTTTCCTCAAACAATACGTTAGGTATATGATATAGTTTGGGACTTTCCTCATATAATACACATTTCCCCAAACTATACAAAATCTTATCGAAAAAGTCGTCAAACAATACGTTGCACACACATATATATATATAAGTATGCTATATATATATATATATATATATATATATATATATATATATATATATATATATATAAGCATACTTCTTATTAACCGTAGTGGCATACCCAGTTAAGGTTAGATAAGATTTTTTATTTTTATTGCGTGTTATTTGCTTATGTATTATAATATAAGAAGATGGGTTGGTTTTTTAACGGAATTTTATTATTAACGGAAATTATGGATCTTTGGTCTGAACTCAGATGAAGTAAAAAAAGGTAGATAGCGCACTTGGAACAAGAAAGTGAAGCCACTTTTTTAAGTATGTGTGAGTGAATGAAGGGTTGCCATTTTTTAAAATATCCCTTAAAATTGTATATTAATAAAAATAGGTAATAAGTGAATGCGACAGTGAATATTTTTATAAAATACAATAATATTACGAATATGTAGGAGGCGTGTAGGATCACTTTATAAACTGTCTCAATAGATATCTTATTGACACAATTGTATTATTTATTTATTTATTCCCATGAATGTAGTAAATACATAGGTGATATTAAAAAAAAAAAACAAGTTTTATACATTCTACCATAACATGGTGTGTGAAAATAAAACTTTACATAAATAAACAATTAATATAAATTAACAGGAAAAAATAGTTACAATTAAATAAACTTGATAAATACAACATGTCCTTAAAATCATTGTCAGAGAATAACAGTTTCGAAATAATTGATTATAATAGTAATTAGAAAGTCACATTTTATCAATACACAATTTAAATTAAATACATAATATGTCGTTTTCCATTAAAAAACATTTAAATTATAAAAACATTTCTCTGCAAGCCACACTGTTACATTTTTTTAAATTTATTAAATGTTAAATCTTTGAATTTATAAATAATTAAATACATAGTCCTGCTGTGGGTACGTGAGTCCCAAAAAAAATACAACATAGGTTATACGAGGTCATTTCGATTCAGTCATATAGCGATCAAATAATAAAATAATAATTATGTCACCTCTGTACTTAATTATTTTGCTTGGCTTTGCCTGCAATTGACTTACCCACTATTGGGCTATTAGAAATACTAACTTCTGGCAACACTCTTCCGATACGTCATTTCGGGGCAATAATATTATTTATGTTGATTAACCTCAAAATAGTGTTAAAATATCTTAAAAGAATATAGTCTTGTGTTTATTTATGTGTGAAACGATATTTCTTTAGACTCTTTGGTCACTTTTGTATTGTTTTTACACCATTTAATTACACAGAACGGTATTTTTTTGGCAAACTTACTGCACGACGACTCGTAAGATACTAACAGAAATGAGCTTAGTTTTGGTGTATCTGTGTGCGTGAGCGCGTGTATTTACATGAAGGAGTTTAGTTTTGTGGCTTCAGTATTAGCAAAGGCCGTGCGTCATCTACCTTTTTTTACTTCATCTGAGGGTCTGAATTAAAGTATTTTATTTATTTATAGCTATGTACCGCGTTTACATTAGTCGTCATCATCATATTATGCATTCAGTAAAAAGCGGTTATTTAAACATTACAAACAAACACTCCAATTTTATTTATCTGTATAAATAAGTAGCGTCAATTAAAAACCAAGTATCAGTCCTAAGTTATAAGCTACAACTTACTAAGTATACCTACTTGTTACAATAACTGACTGATTTCTTAACTCGCTACTGTACCTACTTATTGAAATGGCTTCAGGGAAAGACAATTATGCTGTTTATACTTAATAATCAACAACAAACAAAAATAAACAACATCCGAAAATCGAAACTAAATCACAATAGATAATATTCCTATTAGCCCGCCCTATTTGATATTTTAATCGGCAAAATGGCGCCTGTCGAAACATTTGACAATAATACTTACATTCATTGTCTGTGATCTAATGCTATAATTGTATTTATGTAATTGTGGGGGCATCTTTATTACATTTGAAATGCATTTGAAGCTGCTAAAATATTATTCTTAGTGATGAGAATCTGTAGCCAATTAGCTAAATAATTTGTGGCTTTAGTAAAACTATAATAAGTAATTAACTTCAGAGACAAATTGCTAATTTAATACTTATGTAGGTCCCTATGTTGAAAAAATATATAATATATAAATATATTTATATCGATGGGTCCTACATATGGGCCAAAATGCAAAATTAAAACTTTGCAGGAGAGGCTTCCAAAGTTTAAATTTGCTATAATTGTCGATTGATAAAATCGAAGTTTACGAAACTTTGCTCGTTATCTAAGACAACTATCCTCCTCATTTGCACTACACTATTTTATTTATACATTTATCGGTTATTTTTTTACGTCACATTGGCCCTTCTACGTTAGTTTTTGATAAAAATATTTTTGTTTAAAAGCACCCTAAAAGCTCCAATGTGCCATATTGGCCATTATACGCGTATTATGCTAAGTAGCATAAAGTAAATCTTTATATTATTTTTTACTTATAAAATCTATCAAAAATTAAAGTAGTTGATTATTCCTTAATTAAAATAAAATATATTTAGATAATAAGCTAAATAAGTCACATTGACACTTATACGTTTTACTATTTGCTAACCGGCTAACTTGAGTTTTCAGTTAGACCATTTAAATAATAAATAAATTATAGTAAAAAAAACTAAAAAACACGCATTAATAGCCAACCCAACTAAAATTTGAAAATAATTTTTAATGGATGAATTAAATGGGTTAACGAAATTACTTATTGTAAAAAAGCGTGGTGCTAGTAACTAAGTTTTTATATTAAATAGATACCGATGAAATATTTTTAATAATGAATATTGAGCACCTCACGCATATATATATTGAGCACACTTTAGAAATGAGTGAGACTAAAAACAACATAAGTGATGTAGGTAACTTGCGCGCCTTACGCCTTCCTAACATGTGCTATCCAGATCATCCTAATCAGTATATTGGAATAATTTTATCAAATTATTGTATTGTCATCGGTCCTCGATAAATCTACAAAGTTTGAACAAAATCTGGTCGTTAGAAGTAAGTCTAAATCAAGTCTAAAGGAGTCGGTTACAAACATACATACAAACATACAGGTGAAGCTATTATAAAGCGTGTAAAAAGTACAATTGTTTTATTCATTTATCGAAATGAAACTTGACTGAGCCTTAAAACTACATAATATTATGGACCCATTTTCAATCGTATTGGTGTTCTTTTGAAAAAAAAACACATTTTTTTAAATGAGCTGCTAAGTACTGAATATCTTAATTTGAAATTAACACAATTATTTAATTTAAATAATGTATAAATGCCTATCCCGAGACACAAGATGTTAAGTCTCTGTGCCAGTAATTACATTGCCTAACACCACTACTACAAAATGTTCATAATAATTGGTATACAGATGGGATAGTATTTTCACGACATAAATCAAGCAAGTCTTTCTTCTTGGAAAATTGTATTGGTAACAGCTGATTGTAACATAGTTGCAGAGGAATATCAGTTTGTCTTCGGCAACTGGTCCTCTTGTTCGTACAGGCTGTTGTAAGATTTTAGTATGACTGTCAATAGCATCTTCATCCAAATCATATTTACAGTATAAAACGTATGATCCGTTGCGGCTTAGACCAAAGAATTATGTCCTTCCTGATAATTGAATGTCATCTTATACTTATTAAATTAAATTGTAACGCAAAAAGACAATGTAATAAAAATTTATATGATTTATGCACATCACATTTCGGTGGGCGTATAAATCTCTAAGTACTCTTTGGACCTTGTACGTTTAAATTCATGTCACTTACGCCGTTATACCGTACTATATAAATCGTGTTTCTATGCAGAAATCTTTATTTTTTAATAGTTCACATGATTAATTATATCGATAAGATGCGTTTACCATAAAAAAGTCAAAATGGCCAAATTGTTAGTTTTTTATTGTTAGCTTTTGTATTGCACGCGTTTTTAATGAAGTATTCATATATTAGTAATTTATCCAAAAATGATTTATTAATAGAATTCATTATATTATAAAAAAGGAATACATATATATAATAACGAAGCGGCTGAAAAAGCTAAAATATGCAAATATAGGGGTCTAGGCTCCGAATATGATTTTGTCCCATTCGGTGTCGATACCCTTGGTCCGTGGGGTCCTAGCGCTTTAAGGCTCTTTAAGGAAATAACAAAAAGGTTAGTCGACATCACAGGAGACCGAAGAGCTGGCAGCTACCTCGGACAAAGAATTAGTCTAGCAATTCAAAGGGGGAACGCTGTGAAAATCTTCGTAACCTTGCCTAAAGGGACTCCTTTTTATTAATATACTTAAGTTAAGTTAATTAGTTAATAAGTTAAGTTAAGTTAAGTTAATATTATATTTTTTAAGGTTTTTAGTTTTAGGTTTTTTTCTTTTCGTGTAATTTATATCCAATATGTTTTTATTTAATTATTTAAAATTGCAATAAATTACAAAGTACTATTTATAAACAATGCTAGGAACAATAATAAAATATATGAATAAAAAATATAACTTTTTCGTAGTTTTTTTGCTGGTAGTAGGTACTAATTTGAATTAAAATATTGATGTATCATAGGGTAGTTACGAATAATTTTGTATCTTTATGACACAAAATATGTAAATACTATAGGACGTCTGACACCTCAATCCTCCCGTGAACATGGTTGCTGGAAAGTATCCGAAACGTCGGGCATTTAAAAATCTTAATAAACCGCGATAAAATCCGTAAAAGTTATTTAAATATAATAAAAATGTACTACTAAATTAAATAAATATATTTTATAGAAACGTACTATTGGGCCTTACAGTGGAAGTAAATAGTATTCCTTAAATTATTATAGTTTGTAAATTGGAACCATTTTTTTTAATGTCACATGGAGGCAACCGAGCAGTCGGAGCCGGAGGTGACTACCAACGCCCATAGACATCGGCACAGCCAAAAGTTATGCAGATGCGATGCCCTCCTTTTTCCTATACCTCCCAATGGGCCACCAGAAACTCACAAACCGCACGAAACGCGACAGCATAGCTGTCACTTGACGCCGGTATTATGTGAGCGAGAGATACCATCACGGTTGTGCCAGCCCAATTCGGTTACAAAGCAGCATGGCTACTACTACTTTATTTGAAAAATAAGATTTAAAATAATACTTCTTATACGCAGACGAAGTCGCGGTTAAAATCTATGATATAATATACTGCACTTACATTAATAAAATCATTTTTGTCCGTCTGTTTGTTCCGGTTAATCTCTGAAATGGCTAAGCCGATTTTGACGAGGCTTTTACTGGTAGATAGCTGACGTTATAAGGCGTTACTTTGGCCATAAAAATAATCATCATCAATCCGAACGGCTGTAAATCTAAGTAAACGCGGGCGAAGCTGCGGGCAACAGCTAGTATATTTTATAAAAACGTACTATCGGGCCTTACAGTGGAAGTAAATAGTATTCTTTAAATTATTATAGTTTGTAAATTGGAACCATTTTTTTTATGTCACATGGAGGCAACCGAGCAGTCGGAGCCGGAGGTGACTACCGACGACCATAGACATCGGCACAGCCAAAAGTTATGCAGATGCGTTGCCCTCCTTTTCCCTATACCTCCCAATGGGCCACCAGAAACTCACAAACCGCACGAAACGCGACAGCATAGCTGTCTGTATCATTTGACGCCGGTGTTATGTGAGCGAGAGGTTGTGCCGGCCCAATTCGGTTGGAAAGCAAAAAAATAAGATTTAAAACAATACTTCTTATACGCGGACGAAGTCGCGGTTAAAATCTATGAAATAATATACTGCACTTACATTAAAAAAAACCATTTTTGTCCGTCTGTTTGTTCCGGTTAATCTCTGAAACGGCTAAGCCGATTTTGACGAGGCTTTTACTGGCAGATAGCTGACGTTATAAGGCGTAACTTTGGCCATAAAAATAATCATCATCAATCCGAACGGCTGTAAATCTAAGTAAACGCGGGCAAAGCTGCGGGCAACAGCTAGTATGAAATATATTTAAAAATGCAAATAATACACATTATCAATATTTGGTTATATATATACCTTGGATACATAAAAATACAAATATTTTTACATATTATAATGCTGGTATAAGAAAAACCGATTTAAACTTAGCTTGTCCAAAATAAAGGATAATGAACTTAAAATATTAATATATATATATATATATATATATATATATAAAACATAAAGTAGGTAGAACCACGATGTAGATGTAGGTATACATTTAAATAATATTAATTTTGTAAAATTCTGTAGGTATAAATTATTAAAATCAAAATATTTAGTGCTGTATTTGCAGATTTAATAAGTGTTCTTTAAGTTTAACCTTGAAATTATTCACCGTTTCGAGACATCGTAATGGTGGAGGCAAATTATTCCAGCACTTTGTAGCCATGTACCTGAAGCTGCCCCGAAATGCTGCTGTTCTGTGCACATGTGTAATAAGCATGAACGCCGACCCTCTGGTGTTATAACTAAGCTGCCTATCACACTCCCACTGCAGTTTATCATAAAGGTAGGGCGACGTTCTGTATCGAATTATACTAAACAGTAATGTAGCAAAGTGTAGCTCCATTCTCTTGTCCATACGAAGTATCTTGGCCTCGTGGAGAAAAGGCGATACATGCGCACGTGAGGTTGCCATCCTCGCCCCTTTCCCTCTGCTCTTGTATCTCCTCTTCTTATAAGAGGGGTACAAAGAGTCCCCTCGGCTCAATTAGCTTCGCCCAAGGTGCTGAGTTCACCCTAGGTTTCTGAGCCCCACTGCCATGTCAAGACCTGAACCATGGTGAGGATGCTGATATTTAGTTATTTTGTCCAAAATTACCTTAGTTCTTAGTTTGTCATGTAAGTTTGTATGTTTAATGTATATCATTACACACATATGTGCGTTTAAATGGTAGCCGGCTCTTTCATGACATTCGATGGCTCTTTCAATCACAACATGTTTTGAAAGAGCCGATTTCTATTTTTTTTTCAAATCAAGATTTAACTATGTTACAGTTATGTTTTTTATATTTTTACTTCTGACATGTCTAGTCTAATAAACGAGTTAAAATAAAAATGCATTTTTTATTAAGATATAATTAGCTTTATATATTTTTAGGTGCTTTAAAAAAACTGGCTCTTTCATCCACACTCTCCCCTACCTACTCATATTTGAAAGGCCGGCAACGCACCTACTAACCCTCTGGTATTGCAGGTGTCAGTAGATGTCGCTTTCACTTACCATCAGGTGAACCGACTGTCCGTTTGCTATAAAAAAAATAAGAAAAAAAAAATATAATTGGTAATTGTCATACCTATTTACTACACATTATTTCTATACAAATGTTATCGACGTTTCTAATTTCAGATTTTATTCGAATGATAAGTCCATGGAGGGTTTGAGTTTATCAAACACACACGGCACACCACAACATAAATCAATTATTTATACGCCCCATTATGCCGCGCGTTAAAGTAGTTATAATTTTATGTGGTATATTTAGGTATTAAAAATGTCCAAAATAGAAGTTCAGTGCTTATGTTGCGGATTATTTATTTAGTTATTATTATTTACTATTAGTTCTTTATTTTTACTTAGATAAGCATTTTCTACAAAATTAAAATATGTACAATAGTAGGTAAGTGCTGAGACCTGGTCACTGACAGTGTCGCAGAAGTTCCGTTTTCCGGGGTTTGCCAAAGAGCTATAGAGCGCAGTATCTTGGGCATAAAAAGAACAGATAGAGTGCGAACACACATCGACCCTCTGAACCCTTCGCCCCGCGCTGTATAACCATAGAGCAACACGGGCCTCCGTCCGGCGCCGGAGTGTATAACTTGATGTTTCTATTCTATTCTAAACACGTGAAATCCAACCATCCCAAATATAAATCAATAGAGGAGCCCCGAAATGTGTACGAGTGAAATTTAACTTTATTTTTAATTAGGTACTTGGATAAGCAAACAGGCAACGATCCATTAAATGGTAAGTGTTCAGCATCACCCTTGACCATAAACAAATTCACGTGAGGCTAGCCCAAGCAGCCTATTTATGTCTTGCCTTCTTTTCTTTTACGCCGGGAAATGCTCTGAGGCATCCTGCGGGGGAGTGGGTCCCACAGCGAGTACCACATACCCGCGTGGGGAGCCACGTGGGTATGTGGGACTCGATGCACCCGAAAGGTAGTAAGTGGACGCAGCTCTATCCAATAAAACCCGGCGAGTGCCACCAATGTCACCTTTGGTGAGGTGCCCCGGATCTGTTGAGCAAACAGGGCACCTCGACGGCTAGTCAGTCCCTCAGGGGACACCTACTCTATACAGAGGGGTTGTCCCGCACCACAGAACAACCCCTCCCAACGTCGGGACAGTACAATGGGGTGAGGTTCCCGTTCTCGCCCCTTTCCCCCTGCTCTTTTGTCTCCTCTTCTTAAAAGAGGAGTACAGAGACCCCCTTGGCTTAATTTTTTTTTTTTTTTTTTTTTTAATTTTACTACCAAATAAAAAATACAATACAGAAGACATTTAAGATTTTAGCAGCAAAAAACCACATAGGGTTTAAACAAGTGCTAAATTTTAGTGTACACCACTTTAAACTTAATTAATTAATAACAACATTTTTTTTTCGATAGGTACGCGCTAAATGTTAAACTTAGGAGCTAGGTGACTATTCTCTATAAAATGTTTTTTTAATATAGTTTTAATATTAGTCGGTGTTAATTTGTGTCGTAGTTCGGGAGGTAGATTGTTTATAAGCCGAGGTACAAGATATTCAGTCGTACGCTGCCCGTACACATTATTTGCACTCAATGTACTCAATAGATTTCTCGAGATAGCTCGGGTATGCACAGGGTGATCAATTAATTTTAATTGATCATTAAAGTAATAAAGTAATTCGCTTCGCCCAAAGTGCTGGGCTCTTCGTAGGCTATTTAGCCCCACCGCCACGACAAGGCCTGAACCATAGCGGGGCATTTATGTCTTGCCTAGCCTGAGACGTCTTAAACTACGTCTTAAATTATTAATTAATTAGAATTAGTATATCAGTAATTTCACTGCCTTTTTTACAGAAAAAGTAAGCAGGGTGGTGGTACCCATGCATATGGTAGTCCGGCACAGCGCATCCTTCCCTCTGGTGAAATTAACTCCAGGCTAGCCACAAAACTATCGAGAAGTTGTTGTTGTCAACATAATAATATAGTGAAAAAGTAGTTAGGCCTACGTATTTATCTGGAAAATTAAATGTGGAAAACTCCAATACACCTTTTTCTTCTTAAGCATACCGCAACGAAGGGGGGACTCCCTGGGTGGGTATGTGTGTCTTTGTGTCCCCTCTTTTTATAAGAGGGTTACCAAGAGCAGCTCTCTTGATTAATTGGCTTCGCCCAAGATGCTGGGTTCACGTTAGGCTACTGAGCCCCAACGCCACACTTAAACATTAACCTTAAAACCAAAACCTTAGTTTTTTTTTAATTGAACGCCAAGCTTGAACAATGGTAAGGAAACTCCAAATACCTATGGCATTCCTCCGTAATTGTTTTAAAGAACGTTACGGAATTTTACATACCTAATATGAAATTCATATAAAAATAGAGACGAAGTAAATTCGACTTATGGTCTATGGATCGCCGTTACCTCATATCCTTTAATTTTCACGATCGTTCACTCTAATCATTTAGAAAAAATTTAAACGCTAATTAATGTGGGTGCATGGTCTCAACAAAGTTCATTTAAAAGTTACGTAATTAATTCTAACGGCCATGATTTTTACAGTAAATCGTTTTTTGGGCAAATTTAAACCTAGTAACATTTTCTATAATCATATTGACAGATTTCATGGTATGACAGAAATAAAAGAGGAAAATCAAAACATGAGTTCTACTGTTGAAAGGTCAACTTGCGTTTTTTGTAATATTGTAAACAAAGTAGATAATACAGAACTATTATATGAAGATGAGGATGTTTGTGTGTTTCGAGACATCAAACCAGCCAGTGACTATCATATATTGACTGTACCAAAGCGGCATATTGAAGACGCTAAATGCTTGACTACAAACGATAAAGAACTGGGTAACATTGTCTTGTTTAGCCTTAAGAATTAAATAAGTTATTTCAGTGTAATTTCAGTTATGACTACCCTGACTTTGTATCATGTATAAGTCGACTTAAATCGTAGTCCGTAGAGGTCCATCCAGGTTTATTGCCCTCAAAATATTTAAAAATTGCAGTGTTGATTTACACATGGATATATTTTTAAATCGTAAACGATAGAGCAGCGTTTCCAAAACTTTGTACCCCTCCTTCTAGACCCACTCAAGTTTTTTAACCCCCTGATATACTAAATTAAAACACATCTATCGCAATATATAAGTATACAATATATTGTATGTATTACAATCATTAGTATGAAGCTGCTTATTTTTTAGGTACTCTTTTGTCTCGTCAAGTTCTCCTGGTACTTGTTTAAAATAAGGAGGCAATGGTGTGACCCGGTAGAAACACTGTGATAGAGAAAAAGTAGATTAAAGACTAAAAATCGTTTAAAATAGTTTTTTAAACATTATGAAAAATTAAATTAATGTTTTATTTCTGGTGGTGGTTTAGGTAAGGTTGTCTTTGACAGTAATTGATCTGTGACAACTCTCTAAATATCCTTTTTGTTTATTTTAGTGGAAAAAATGCTGTCTGTATCAAAAGAATTGTTAGGAAAGAATGATTTATCTATTGAGGATGCAAGGTTCGGATACCATTGGCCACCTTTTCGTAGTGTAAAACATTTACACTTACACACAATAGCTCCAGAATCTAAAATGGGGTTTATAGCAAAAGCCATATTTATGAAAAATTCTTATTGGTTTGTTTCTGTAAGTATTTCTCTATACTGTCTATTATGTTGTGATAATATATACTGATTATGAAATAAAGATTATTATTATTATATATTGCTTACATTGCTGAATAAAATACAATCATATCATGATTGGATTTTCTCATTTTTTGGAAGTTGAAGATTGAAAGTCATCAGATTGGAAGCTTGTACTCCCATAATGGAGGATTTTAGTGACTTTGTTTACATTGGAAACACAATTTTAACCTGTGACAGCCTTATTACAAAAAGTGGTTTTCCTAAATAACCTGGTTTAAACTTTTAATAACTATGGTCTAAATAAAAATGGTATAACAAATCTTGGTTTTGCGATAAACCATGGACTATTATCATGGCTGATGCTAAACCTCGGCGATCCCTAGTTTAACTGTGGTCTGAATCACTAAATACGGATCAGTCAAAATTTTCTTTCCATGTTAAATGATCTTTTTCGGCACTCCAATTCTTAGATCTATTTTTTTTTTGTTGGTCCATCACATTAAATCATTAAAATTACTATAGAAGGTAAACAAGAGGCACCTGTGCACAATAGATTTTAAATTCCAAAGCTAAATGATTTTTTTTCAACTTGTGATGGTTTGATGTTATGGTTTCATATTAACGCTCGAGAATTTCAATACAGGTACTTAGATGTATTTTTAGAAATTAATACAGCATTTAGTAGTATACTTAAACCTAAACAAAACTGCTATCGAAGAAATAACTTAATCTATATTATTATAACTACTGGTCCGATTTGAAAAATTCTTTCAGTGTTAGATAGCCCATTTATCGAGGAAGGCAGTCAGTCAGTCAGTCAGTCAGTCAGGTCACTAATATTAGTTGAGTAAATTAATGTGGGCAATAGCTAGTGTTAAATATCTATGCGAAATAAAAAGGTATCAATATTTTTAACGCTCCTAAACATTGTGTAATCATTAGCGTACTATCAAAACGTTTTCTTTTCTGGGCAAAATGAATGTTGCTATAAAATGATATGGTCAACAAATGACATTTGTATTAATTTGTGGTTGATATTTTAAAAAATCAAATGACGGTACTAAAAAGACCACGGTTCTTTCAGGTTTCGTAATACGAACAATTTCAAACCACGGTTCTGTAGATGGGCCTCGAATTAATAGTACAGGCTTAAACCAAGGTTTATCTAGTTTTTTGTAATAAGACAAGGTTTAAAATGTTGGCAATGGTTTATGGTCGCAGATATCTAAATATGAGTCACAAAAAAAGATTTAAATAGATTTATAGTCTATATTTGATCTCATGTTGCTTTCAATAAAACTAAATTTATTATCAAGCTTTACAACCGATATTTTTAATTTGTTGCAGCCCGAATATGTTGCAGCTAAACTCTGAAAAGAAAAAATAAAAAAACTTGAAGGATTTTATTTATGTGTATATTATTGCATCTGTCTGTGAAATAAAATTGGTACTTGCTTTTATTTATTACTGATTATTGTTATTTAATGTTTATATATTGATGATTAAAATTAACGTAGTAATTATGATTGATTTCCATTATTTCAAATGCACCTGATTAATTGCAACTAATTATCAAAATTTGTTTAAAGACACTTATTAGGTCCTTACTTATGACCCCATCATGGTTCAGGCCTTGACGTGGCGGTGGGGCTTAGTAGCCTAGGGTGAGCCCAGCACCTTGGACGAAGCTAATTGAGCCGAGGGGGCTCTTTGTGCCCCTCTTATAAGAAGAGGGGACAAAAGAGCAGGCGGCGAGGATGGGAACCTCACCCCATTGTACTGTCCTGACTTTGGGAGGGGTCGTTCTGTGGTGCGGGACAACCCCTATGTGGAGATGGCGTCGGTCCCTTGCGGGACTGACTAGCCGTCGAGGTGTCCTGTTAGCTTAACAGATCCGGGACACCTCACCAAAGGCGGCACTGGTGGCACTCGCCGGGTTTTAGTGGGTAGAGCTGCGTCTACTTAACAACTTTCAGGCGCAGCGAGTCCCACATACCCGCGTGGGGAGACCCACTCACCAGGCGACATGCCTCAGAGCATTTCCCGGCGTTAAAGGAAAAAAAAGGTCCCTACTTATGAAATTGGCGTTTTGTCGTACTGACCACTTTGATCTCAAATATACCCTCTAATATAACCTCTTTGGTTAGGAATTCCAAATTCGAATTTATACAGCTATTTACTCATGCATTTGCGTTTCGAAAACCATAATTCATTTGTTTTTTTCCTGTTTTATTTTTCATCTTTGCGTCACTCAGTTTAAATGCTATTTTGGTATTTCCCATGTGTTACATGGGTCAATCAATTTTTAAAGGTCCCGAGCATAATTTTCTCCTATTTTTTTTTTTTGCTTCATTTTCAGCATTTTACTATTTCATTTAGAAGAGGAGTCTTCGTAGATTAAGATTATATAAGCAGAAGTGATGTTGATTAAATACATTTGTGGATTTAACTTCACTAACCGATCTTTTCACGGGAAATAATGTCCTTTGGACAACTTACACAGTAGTACTTTTTTAAATGTTAAATGCCCTTAAGAATTAAAACAAATTCTTCTAATATTAAATAATAAATAATATTTTGATATTTGTTCTATCTACACCCAAAATACGAAATATTTTTATTAAAATTAAAACGAATGATGTCTCTTGGACAACCAAATTATGTTTCATATATAAAAAAAATGAAGTAAAGCGGAAATAGTGATATTTTTTTACAAAAAACTATTAAGGCGAGGTTGTTACGTATTGTATTATTGATTTTACAAAATTAAAATGAACTGATTCTCGATAAAACTGAATGAATGAAGTATAATGTGATTTTCATATGGGGACATCTTAGTTGTCCAGAAGACATATTTGGTTGTCCATGGGACATTATTTGTTTGTCCAAACGATAATGACCACCATCTAACCTTGAAATATTATATTGTTAGAAGGTAATTATTGTGTTGTATGAAAAACAATATAAAGATACCTAATTTACTTACATTTGATATGGTTTTCAGGGTCCACATTTAGAATTCAAAATAAAACAGCTTTTTCTAATCAGTCAAATAGTTTACTCTCTTATCTATTATATTGCAGTCTTAGACAATCTCTCTTAAGTTTTTCTTGAGATCCAAATGTTAACATTAATTTACTTTAAATCACAAAATTTGCTTTGAGCTTCATTAAATTACTAACTAGAATCACAATATTTTCAGTAGAACCTCTATTAACTTACTTGAGATTATATAAAAATTCTTACTTAAACCTAGGAAGACATTTTTTAACTCTTAAAAAACTTCTAGCTAAAACTGTTTAAATGAAAACGTAGTTAAAATCTAGCTTAAAAAAAAAGTCAACAAAATTTCTTAACGTAAGTTTATAGTAGGAGCAACTCGTACTGGGAAGCAAAAGGTTGAGTTTCGGCGTCCTGTTCCGTTAATTTTAGGTGCTGGTAGAATCATCTTGATTTCCTTCAATTCAACACTTGCGAGATCTGGCTCTAAAGGCATCCGGAACTTCATATTGGCTTTGTTCAGAAGCCGCAGGAATGACACTCCATAACAGTCATTGCCCTCTATTTCAATGATCTTTCCGACGTAATAAACCTTGAGGTTTTTTGCATTAAACATGACTAAAACGTAATCATCTTCGGCCGGTCTTCTAGTCAGCTTTCCGAAATTTCCTCTTATTACTGAGAAGTCCTCATCATCTTCATACACTTCGTCCATAGCACTTTTGTCATTAGATGGTTCGGGCATAATTCCAGTCTCTTCTTCAGTCGTATATTCATTAATATTATTTTTATTGAAATTCCTTTTTATCTTCTTCTTGGGAACAATCTTTTTTTCTTTGTTATCTAAAACCGCTTTACGTTTGACCTCCATAGCTTTCGCCTTATTTTCCTTGCCCTCTTTCTTATCATTCATACTTTCGGTCAGAAAAGTAGATGCATTTTTATCGATTCCAGGTAATTCACAATTTTGTCCTGAAACTGATGGCTGGGTGGTATTGGTTTCATCATCAGAATCCTCACCATATACTCTCTTGTAAATACTAGCGCGTCGAGTGTTATGCAGATTGGTGTATGTAAAATCACCTTGTTTTGAAGATTTCAAGTTGATAAGAGGTACGTCATCATCGCTAGAAACATCTTCACAAAGATTTAAGTTTAAAGGTATCACAGGATCCAGTACCACGTTGTCGATTTCAGGTATGTTTTCACAAGTATTGACAGAGGATGAAGCGTTTCTTGCAGCTTGTGAAGGTAAGTACATCTTTGGATGCAAGCATTCGCAGAATGCTCGTGAGCAGAAACAGCTCAAATTTCTGTGCATTACTTGACCACGAATCCTTGAAAAGATTTGGTGTACATCTTTGGTTCCAGGCAGAGGGATGAGATCATTCGGAATACATCTCTGGACGTTGTCAATATTTTCTTTGGTGATGTAAAACAACTTAATCTTACTTGATTCTTGAAGAATTGTGTAAAAGCCAAATGCGTCAATAATGTCATTTCCAGTAGCCACCTTTTTCTCGGCTTCTCGTTTTAAATATCCTCCAATCCCATCAGCTGGACCCTTGCCATGGCCAGCTTCGAAAAATGACCAGCTAAAAGCTTGAAATCCATAATCAAATGTCTTTGTGCAAGCCAAATAAAAATTTGCCTTTTGGCGATACTGTGAAAACGGGCCGTCAGAGAAATAATGAATAGTGTCGATGTCCCCGTAATTTTCAATTATATGTTTCAGTATCGGGTCTAAATGCGCCCATATTGCAGCCGGTTGATGTATATTACACGGTGATATAGTGCAAAATGGCAAAACTTTGTGCTTTTCATCACTGTCATATACATACACGACAACAGTGTGAAGAGTTATTTGGTTACGTGATCCACCAAAATGATGCGCTTGAATTTCTTCACTACATTTAGCGTTGTAGTTTTCGCTAAAATCAACCAATATTACCGCTTCATTGGGTCGAATCTCGTCAACACTTTGCCGGAAGTTCTTGTTCTGTGTTTTTATATTAAAAATATGCTTTTTTAATGTTTTCAAATCCCCTTTAAAATTCTCCTGCATATCTTGTATCGTGTCTTCTATCAGATTTTTTACATTCATTATAGTTTTAATTCGTTTCCCTTCTTTCCTCTTCTCGCACCCATTCCAACCATTGTATTTTGCCTTTAACATTTTCGCTGTTAGTTTTTATTTCTTTATCATGACACTGAACACAGACTCCATACATACAATCTTTTTGATTGCTGTTGCAAACTGTTTCCATTATCAGTGCGCCAGTATCTATTGCATTAATGACTCCTTTTCGTTTTAAAGCCTTGAACTTATGTTCGGCATTTGTGTGTGTTTTACAAAGACACATGTCTCTTCCATTTATTGTCGGTCTAACTATGTAGAAGGGCCGGTGTTTTGTAAAATTGAAATATGAACATTTGACGCCCGGATTCTCAGCCTTAAAAGCCTTGAATAAATTTTTTAACGAGTCCAAAAGGTAACGTTTTTGTACTTTCTCATGGCCCCTAGTTACGGTTTCTTTTTTTCCAGCGGTATTCCTCGATACGTCATCCCTCAAAAAGAAACATTGTATTTTTTTTCTAAGTTCTGAATCTTCTCTGCGTCCTGTTATCTTTGCCTTAAAATTTCCTTTTGCGAACCCCAAACTGTCCTTTATAATTGTTGTCTTTTGCCGTGCATTTGTAATGTTGTCAAATATATTCTTCACCGTATTTTTTTCTTTTCTATTCTTTATATTTTTGTATCTTTCTTTTATAGCGTTTGTTAGGGTTTTGAATTTAATTTCTTCTCTGGCTTGTTTTTCTTTTGCTTCAAGTGCTTCTTTAGCCTTACGATGAGCTCTCTCACCAACGTCGCTCGGACGACTGTCGCCGTGATTTTATATCAATCAAAATGGTGTTTGAGCCCGACAGTTAACTATTGTGTTTGGCTTGTTGTTTAGGAGTCTACCGCGCCACCTGTGTTTTGGTTCCATAAATAAATTACGGTTGTCCGTGAGACCTGTGCCATGTAGGTGATTTATGGGGACAAAAGTAAAATGCCTGAAAATCGTATTATATCCAATAAAAAAAATTTGTTTGTATGTTTTGATGTCAATAATTATGAACTAAACAAGAAGTGTATTTGGTATTTATGGTCGTGATAGTATGTTTTTCGTGATGCGAAGTTTGTTAATGCATTGTGGCTTGGGGACAAATGTGATAGTACTGGGAAATTGCATTTAGTCTCTTGGACAACCATGAAACTACGCACAAATTAATAAAACAAGTAAAATATTGTTCACAATAATGCTAGAAAATATTAAAAGGAATATAATTAAAACCAATTTAACTCTTTATGATTTAATATTTATTAATTATCGTTCAGGGACATGATGCGCGTACCGTCGGACCAATAAAAGTTGATCGACCCACATATATAAAAGCGATTATTTTAATATTAAATACATTGTTAGGTAACAAGTGTTAGGATGAGTTTTTAGTCAGTGTTTACGTTTAAGTTTTTTTTTTTTTTTAATACCTAAAACCCCAGGAACCTCGCAGGACTAGATAGTAGGAGAAAGGAGAGTTTTGGTTCTGTGACTTTTGCCATAACTCAATACATAATAAGCCTATGTTTTGCCCAAGCGCCGCCACTTCCCCAACCCGTAATTCACACTGGTTTGCCTACCTATTTACCTACCTAATCTTTACAATGCTACCACAGTTAATAACATTCAGTCAGACAATTATTAAACTGATGTTTATTTTTGTATGACAATAAAATCTACAGAATTATCAAAAGTCGTCCGACATTTTAGTTTATGATAGCTAGCTAGTTCTATGAGGTAGCTGGTGTTTTACCAATAACCGTGTATAACTTTTTATGTAAATGAAGTCAAGCTATAATTTATGTGTATTATATGAAACTATCTAAGACCTTTCATGGTTGGATGTGTAATAGTGACACTTTGCTTGGAGTATAAAATAAACACAACACCTTGTGTTTGTTTTCATTGTATAAATTATTTTATTTTAATTCCATACGGGCACATTTTTACACTTTACCTATCAATTCAATTTATTGACACATTTTACAAAAAAAAACCGGCTTCAAAAATATATACAATTTATAGTAACTTAATCTTGTTAAAAAGACTCCAAAAATAACTATAATGACTTGGTAAACGCAAGTTTGTACATTAGTAGAACATTAAGTTGACTATAAATTGTAGGCACAAAAATCAAAGAAACACAGTTATTTTATTACTTTTTAGTTTAGTATTTTTGAAGTCTGTTTTAATTTTTTGTAAAACGGTTTTATTTCTTAATTTTTTGTGATTCCGAAGTTCGTCGTCTTGGCGTTCATTGAAGGAGGCCTATATATGTTCAGCAGTGGACGGATAAAGGGCGATCATGATAATTAGGATGACCGCGACATTATGGTGTGCTACCAAAGCGTCCTATACAATTGTTACATCGACAAGAGTAATAAAATGAGCATGTCAGCATATCATAGAGTTAAAAGAAATCAACCAAATAGGCATACAGACGAATTGAGAACCTCCTTTTTTTGAAGTCGGTTAAAAAGCGGGCAAAGATATGGACAAAATATGTTAGCCGGAATAAATAGTTTGAAATAATATCATAGTAGGACATCAATGGAGTATAAGGACGTTGTGAAATAGATAAAAGTGATAAGCATAAGCTGATAATCTTATTCCTTATCGATTTACTAATTAGCTTACAAATGTACTTTTTTAAAGAGCTCTTTTAATATGAAGTACTTACGCATAATTCATAAATTAGAGGGAAAATTTAAAGGATAAAAAAAACTTAATTTTTGGCGATTTTTCAAATGGCTAATATTGGCTAACAAAAAAATTGATGGATGGACCAAATTGAAACTCTAAGGGTACAGTGGCCTAAAAAATGCGCACTTAACATTAGTTATTTCCCAATCTTCACAATGTAGTACGGGATTTTCTAAAAGACCTCCAAAAGTCCTGTTTTCCACTATTTTTCAAAACCATTACAAGGACTTTTTTTAAAACCATGCCAGAACATTGTAAAAAAATCATTCAAGTTTCTGAAAACCATTTTCGATTTTTTTGTGCGATCGTTGGTTGTCGAGATATTGATGAACAACGAGAAAATGATCCATTTTCATTCAAACTCCGATAGCTCGGTAAATAATGACTGTATCGAGGCCTTCAATAAAAGAAGTTAAAGTTAAATAAACAATCTATCCAATCCATACCTACCAACCTAGTAGTTAAGTTAGTTTTTTTTTTCAAGTCTGTATACCAAAAATAAGATTGAAAAAAGTCTCGAGTGTTTTTTGGTCATGAAATTCATTAATTTCTTTCGTGATATTGGTTGGTTAGAAATTCTTGTATTGCTTATATCTACAAACTAGAAATTCAAAATTCAAATTCCAACTTCTATATGCTCTTTATGTCACTCCAATACGATTTTTTTTATCAAAGATCTAAATCGCCAAAGTTTTGGTTTTTTTAATCTTTTAATTTTTTCTACTAGTCCTTACTTCCTTACTAATATTATAAATGCGAAAGTAAATCTGTCTGTCCCTTCTTCACGCCTAAACCACTGAACAGATTTGGATGAAATTTGGCACAAAGATAGTTTGAAACCCGAGAAAGGACAAAAGATAGTTTTTAACCCGGATATCCCAAGGGAACGGGATTTATGCTGGTAAAACCCCGGCCCTGTCTATTTTCTGAACCACGGAACAGATTTTGTGAAATTTGATATAAAGATACTTTGGAACTGAACGTAGGACTTAAAATAGTTCTTATCCTGAAAATCCCATGGGAACTATGCGGGTAAAACCTCCAGACTGTCTATCTTCTAAACAACGGCACAGATTTGGGTGAAATTTGATATAAAGATACTTTGAAACTTAAAATAGGACTTAAAATAGTTCTTATTCTGAAAATCTCACGGGAACAGGAACTATGCGGGTAAAACCTCCAGACTGTCTATCTTCTAAACCACGGAACAGATTTGTGTGAAATTTGATATGAAGATACTTTAAAACTTAACGTAGGATATAAAATAGTTGTTATCCTGAAAATCCCACGGGAACGGGAAATATGCAGGTATAACCCCAGGACTGTCTATCTTCTAAACCACGGAACGGATTTGGGTGAAATTTGATATGAAGATGCTTTGAAACCCAACGTACGACATAAAATAGTTGTTATCTTGCAAATACCACGGGAACGGGAGTTATGCAGCTAAAACGCCGGGACTGTATATTTGTTAAACCACTGAACCAATTAGAGTGAAATTTGATATGGAGATAGTTTGAGACCCAAGGTAAGACGTATAAGTGTAACAAGAAGTTTTTTTAGATGCGTCAATAGATGGCGGTAACACAAAATGTAGATCACGCTATCTATTACAAGATGCGAATCCTTATGAGGGTCGCACCTTTGTATTGCAAGCCTTTCGAATGAATACTGTATCCTGTGTTTGTAAATTGGAACCATATTTGTAAGCGACGCAATATAATTTATAATATTGTTGGTATATAATCTGTATGTTGGTACAACCTTTTAATATTAATGTTACCAGTGTAAGGTATTCTGTAAAAGTGTTATGTGAGTCGTCCAGTAACCGCCGCTGCGAACGGAACGTTTAACTTAAACGGTTTAAGATTAAGTCTCGCCATTGTAAAATACTTCCTTTAAATAAAATTATATTTCCTCATCCGCGAGTGTTTTACATTCGAACTAAATCCGATCTCCGACAATATTATTTGCAAAATAAGATTTAAAGAAATACTTCTTACATGCGGACGAAGTCGCGGGTAAAATCTTTGAAATAATATACGGTCTTACATAAAAAAAAAACATTTTTTGTCTGTCTGTTTGTTCCGGTTAATCTCTAAAACAGCTAAGCCGATTTTGACGAGGCTTTCACTGGCAGATAGCTGTTATAAGGCGTAACTTTGGCCATAAAAATAATCATCATCAAAAGCAACAGCTAGTGTAATATAATTAAACACACACGCTACACATAATATAGCATAAGATTTAGTTAAGTATATATTTTTTTTCATTATCTTTATTTTTTTATCTTTATTTAAATAGGAGTTTTTGTCCAACAAGGCACTTCAACTCCATTGTTTCTACTAATTATACAATACATAAAATACTATTGAAACTTATATAATAGAACAGAATTTAATACATATCTCAGATGTAGGTTTTGATAAAATAGAAATAATTAGACCAACATCTGACCTATTTAGTATTTTAAAGTATTGGTATAAATAATAAATATTTTTTTGAAAAAAATTAAACCGACTTCAAATCACTTACACAAATACTTAGACACTTAAAAGCGAAAAATAAATTAATACCTAGGTATAATTCTTATAAGCGCTACTCACTCGTCTGTTAGAAGTCGGTGCCAACCAAGCCAAGTAGGTATTTTTCGAGACAATTTTTTTTTCTTTAACGCCGGGAAATGCTCAGAGGCATCCTGCGGGGGAGTGGGTCCCGCCCGGCGGGTATGTAGGACTCGCTGCGCCCGAAAGCTGGTAAGTGGACGCAGCTCTACCCACTAAAACCCGGCGAGTGCCACCAATGCCGCCTTTGGTGAGGTGCCCCGGATCTAATGAAAAACAAACAGGGCACCTCGACGGCTAGTCAGTCCCTCAGGGGACCGACGCCACCTCCACAGAGGGGTTTTCCCGCACCACAGAACAACGTCGGGACAGTACAATGGGGTGAGGTTCCCGTCCTCATCCCTTGCCCCCTGCTCTTTTGTCCCCTCTTCTTATAAGAGCCCTCTCGGCTCAATTAGCTTCACCCAAGGTGCAGCGGCTCACCCTAGGCTACTGAGCCCCACCGCCACTTCAAGGCCTGAGCCATAGTGAGGTTATTCGAGACACATAACTGTAGTGGGAGTAAGATCGGCCATTGATTTTATTTGAGAATACGATGTACAAACTTCCCCCGCCACGCCTAATGCTTGTAAAGTTACGTGCCTACTGCCTCGAATAGTAGATAGATACTTGTAGGTAGTATCCATTTACTATATTATACTGAATATTTTGGCATACTGAAACATATGAAGTAAGTCCAACAAAGTTACTGTATATCATTGAAGAATTCCCTCGACCGTCTATGGTCACCATTATCAGACCTGTAAGTGTTAACCCATATGAGTGCAAAGTTCTCATCCATATGAACGATCATTCGAGCGATGGCCGTCAGTGAAAGCACAATATGGCAAGTGATCCTCTCCTTCCACCACCCACGGCGGCGAGAGGCGGTCGCACCGCCCTGAGGGACAAATGCGCGGCCGGTCGGAGGATCCGCCGCGCGCGCGTAAATCCCCAGCACCCTTGTGTGTGCAGTGTGCCTTAAGCGGAGAAGGAGGAGGGGATGGTACCCCCGCCTCCAAAGAACCGTTGTGGCCTGGTGAGGACGTCCACAGCTCTCACGGAAGACACCGCTGGAGTTAAGTGGGTATAGTCTGGGTCCACCTTACCTTACGGCGCAGAGTCCCATATAACCCTGGGGGTCAGTATACTATAATATTCCTCGAGAACCACTATCCATTGTTGAAAACAGCATGAAAAACCATTCAGTAGGTTTTGCGCGTGTCAATCACATACTGTACGCCTACCGAGTCGCTGAGTCGCTATGCCGCCCGCGCGCCACCCGTCGCACATCCGGTGACGTGACGTCACAGTCATTACTCGACGGGCGCAATCAGTTTTCGCGCGTTCCCATATTGAATTGCTTATAAAGGATTCAATTTTCGTGATAATATCAACACAATTTTTCCACAGTTAGTCTTAATATTGCTTGCAGTTTTTGTTTTTGTTAGGGCTGAAAATGGGGAATAAATTTTAATTTACATATTTCTCATTGAAAATAACTATAACTAAAAATCACATGCATATATTAATACTTTTTTACATGACCTATTCTTCATAAGAATTCGTATATATTATTTACAATAGTTAGACTTTTGAAGTCATTATGGTGGGTTTATAGGCTTTTAATTGTAATATTTTCACTGAAAATTTGATTACGATTACAGCACAACAAAAAAAAAATTACACAGTCAATAAAGCAATATCACAAAAAAATTATGGACTTATGTACCTAATTTTATTTTTATATACTAAAGAATCTGTACCCTCTATCCCCTTTAATTACAGTGATATTCTAATGAAATAAAATTCTACCCACTTATACGTTATGTAATGTGATGTTGGTCCCATTACAGTTAAAAAATATTTCATATTAATATAGAACTCTTGGGTTACAAATACATATAACATTTACTTCAAACATTGTAATTTGTGATCTGATTAAATTAAAATATAGTATACAATTCTAAATCAATTTCAGAATATGTAGCGAATAAAAGATAGTTATGCTATAGTATTTCCAAAATTGCACTTGCCCAATTTGTGTGGGGTCAACTCACCCAGTTAAATCTTCTATACATTTAATAGGAAAGCTCTTAAAAACCCTCTATGTATTAATCTTAAAATAAACAATAATTATATATCAGCCATCACAGAAATGTCCATTTGTAGGTTTGCTATATGCAAAATATCCTAAAATAGCAGTAATAAACATCAGAGCCATTGTAGACATTTGATATAATTTTAACATTTTCACATTATTTAAAAGCATTTTGTGACTATTTTGAAGATTGTTTAGTTTATAAACTACAGAATCTGTGTCTTCCCTGCCATCAGAAGATTTTTCAGCATTATCACAAGCGCACTTGAGCCTATATTCATCAGATTTACTGCCGGAGTTCTTCCACAACTCGCTTAACTCTTTCTGAGATATATTAGCTTTAGGTACTTGAATAGATACTACTAAAAATCTGTCGTTTTCGACAGAATTAATTATAAAGCCCGAATTAACAATAATTTGCACAGTTTGTGAAGCAGTACTTGTCAAAATACCACAGCTTGGTTTAACACTGTACTTTTCTGGTGCTGTTGTTCTTATTTTGAAGGAAATAATATTGTCGTCCATGTTTTTAACCACCAAATTTGCAGATATCATGTCTTTTTCAGTTTTAAATATCAGAATCTTTGATGGAGTTAAGCTCAACATCTCACCCGGTGAGTGATCCGTATCAAATTTAGAACTTTTCTGATCATTAACCTTCCCTTCACCGGTGAACTTAAACACATATTCATCTTTACCACCCCAGCTAACTAGAGCTTGTTCAGGGGCAACTAAGTCCTTTAATTTATCTTTATTTACAGCTCTCAGTTTTTCTACAGCTTTAGCTGGGAGGATTCCTTTAACTAACTTAAAACCTGCTGATAACATCCACGGTAGTTGAAATACAATAATATAATTCACGAAATTCGGATAATAATTCTTCAACAACGTAATCATGTACATGATTATGTCGATATCCATATTACTTAATCCGCAACCATCCATATCGAAAAATAATGTAATCTTCTTACCGTCTTCTTCTCTCTCTAACCGCTCTAACCAATAGATTATAACTTTTTTTAATGCATCTATATCTTTTTGACCTTTTACGAATTGTTTCGATTTCATAATAAATATTATACAACTGTCGATATCTCGGCCGCGCGGAAAAAACAGTCCATCTTTTAAGTATTCAATATTAACAGTTTCCTCTGTAATATCGTTAATTCCATTTATTTTCCGCCATGTCATCAACTCATAAAGCATTTCTACAGCTAATTGAACATTATTATCACAATGTTCTAATAGCCGATAAAGGTATTTATCACTTTTTACACGATCTAAATCTCGCGGATCAAACTCTCCCGGTGGATTCGGAATTCCGTCTTTTGTTTTTGCATCAAATAGCATTCGTATTTCAGCTATTTTAGACATTGCAAAAAGTTCATTTACTTAATACCAGACTTATGAGGCGCAACACAAAAACACAATAAATTCGGTGTTTACCAGCAAGTGATAAGACTTAGCTCAGTGACCAGTGTGGTTGATAAGTTGAATAAGCGCGGCTTGCGGCGTTCTGCGTTATCTTGTTGCTGACAGCTGTGAGCTGACAGTGACAACATTGAACCGTTTTTTTTTTTTATTATTAATATTTTATGGCCTGGTTACGAGACCTTTAAGCCAAGTCAGATTATTGGCACAAACTTTTATCCTTTAATGTATCAATTACACTTCACTGATTTTATTTTATTCTATTACATATTTAAATTTTCACTACGGTATTTTTTATGTATTTATATAATGCACTATAACACTTTTTGTTTTTCAGCAAATCACACAAGTGGCGGCGGGAGGTATCACTAAATTCTATTATTTCGCTTGCCATTATTAGTCTTTGGAAAATAAACATTGGATTTTGACACTTGAAGAAAATGTGGTCAATGTCGGCGATCCTGTTGTTACAGAAAGTACAAATATTATTATTTATTATCTTGAGTCTTGCTAGGTGTGAGGGAGCAGTGTTATGGCCAAATCTTAATCTGTTGATTGTGGTGATGTACTCACGGCTAGCTATATCCAACTCATCATACCAGGGTTTTCTCGGTAAATTCTCTTGAATACTTCCGTACCATTTTCCTTTATGTTTTTGATCCTCTTTCCAGAAATCTAGCCACAATTTTTTTATTGAGATATTAACATTGTAATAATAGTCGGTCATAGGAACATGCACCACATTTTTGACGTCAAGAGCATTGACCCCTTTATATGCAGTTTTGTCTGCTATTTAATTACCAGAAATACCTTTGTGTGAGGGAACCCACATAAAGGCAATTGTTATTCCTTTGTTATGCAAACGCCAGACAAAATCTTTAATAAAATAAAGAATATAATTAGTTTTAAAATGAAAATTTACATATTTAAGACTATTTAGTAGACTAAAAGAGTCTGTTATTATTAGAAAATATATTTGTAATAATAATTACAGCTGATTACTGATTATTATTATTTTCATTTAAAGGCATTAGCTACTAGGCTATTAGCCATACAAAATACAATTATTCGGTCTGTAATACGGAGAAATGGCGGGAAACCCCAAGGAGCGCGGCTTCGCCCCTCTAGCCCCCATCAATCAACTATCATTCTCCATTGCATCCACACAAGGCAGTCCACCACAATATTCGCCAAACAATCACATTATATATTACACAGATTAAGTTTTTAAAACAAACACTATAGAAAACCGTCAGAACAGCCCTACTAAGAAAACCACTCCAGAACGGTACTTCATAAGATTCGCCAACCAATCACAATATATAAAGATCAAGTTTTTAAAACAAACACTATAGAAAACCACTCCGAATGGACAAAACACAAAATAAAAATTAATTAACGGGAAACCAAAAATACACAACCGCGCGTCCCGATGCTTCCCGCCATTCTCTCCGATTACTGATTAGCTGCTGAGCTTATTATTTTTACAATTCAAAGGCATTAGCTACTAGGCAATAGCGATGTTGACATTTTTTAGGAATGTTTTTAAATCGTTTATAAATATCTAATGGAGGCCTAAATATTATTAACTTTTGTTCAAATATGTTTAATTCATATAAAATCTTGCATTTTATAATGCATTTTGAATTTCGCTCCAAAACGCTAACATTTGTCAGGTGACGTCATATGTTTATAAATATCGTAAAAGGGATGGGATGATTCTAATTTCTAGTTTTCGTTAGTAAAAAATGGCTTCCAAGTTTTTTAAGTGTTGTGCGGTGCCTATGTGTATAACGTAAAACGCCTAGCCATATATAAATTCTGATGTTTGTTTCATGGTGTATAGAAGTACTTCTATATTCTATGGTTTGCCTATGACGTGGTGTTTGTTGTCACGTGACCTATTTTAAAATTTGTTACATTTTATTCATTAAATATTATTTAAATAAAATAAGGGAAAATATTGTGTTTTTGTAGAATTCTATCATAGAAACTACCAATTAACATAATTTTTATATTAACACTGTCAACGTCCCTATTAGCCATAAAAAATACAATATTTAGTATTTAATACAAAGAAACGGTGGGAAACCCCAAGAAGCGCGGCTTCGCCCCTCTAGTCCCCATCAATCAATTATTCATTTCGTCTTCCCATTCAATCCACCCAGAGCAGTCCACCACAATATTTGCCATAATTCGCCAACCAATCACATTATAATATTATATTAAACAGATTAAGTTTTTAAAACAAACACTATAGAAAACCGCCAGAATAGTCCTACTATATAAAACAGCTCCAGAACAGTCCTCTACAAGATTCGCCAGCCAATCACAATACATACAGATCAATTTTTTAAAACAAACACTATAAAAAACTACTCCGAATGAACAAAACCCAAAAACAACCATTAATTAATGAGAAACCAAAACAACACAACCGCGCTCCCCGATGCTTCCCGCCATTCCTCTATTCTAGATTCTAGAATTACTCTATGGTGGGCGAGGTTGTCACATACATATTAATCTATGGTTGTCACTTGTCAGTTGTCAGATAATCAGTAGTTCACAAGTATTAAAACGTAACATTCTCTATATAGTTTGTGCAAGTATTCACCAGAGTTCTAACAAAACAAAGTGTGTGACTGTCACATTAATAATCGGTTATCTCCCTTTTGTACCCTACTTTTATTGATTGTACCTAATTGGTAGTATCCTACTAAAAGATATCATCAAAAACGTCCTATCATGACTACTGCAGATCTTTTAAATTTATTTGATGCTAAATTAAAGGAAAAAACGGATCACGACTTTCATCCTATGGACTTGGAACGTTTAAAGGATGAAAAATATTTAACAAGAGTAATGAAACACAGTGAAAACGACCCTAAGCAAGCGACTGAAATGTTGTGGGAGATATTTAGTTGGCGTAAAACAGTTGGCGCAAACGAAATCAACGAAAGTAATATAAGAATGGATTACGTTACGGAAGGTGCGTTTTATCCTCACGGTCGAGACGTTGATGGTTCTTTATTGTTGATCATGAAATCAAAAAAACACATTAAAGGTCAAAAAGACATTGACGAAGTGAAAAAAGTAATAATATACTGGTTTGATCGTATTGAACGTCAAGAAAATGGTAAAAAGGTAACATTATTCTTTGATCTGGACGGTTGCGGGCTGAGCAACATGGATATGGAATTAACAAATTTTATAATAGCATTATTCAAGAGCTACTATCCATATTTTCTAAACTATATAATTATTTATCAAATGCCGTGGGTTATGTCAGCAGCTTTTAAAATTATCAAGTCTCTGTTGCCTGCCAAAGGTGTTGAAAAAATGAAATTTGTTAACAAGGATACTTTGAAAGACTATGTAACACCAGATCAGGCATTGACCTGTTGGGGTGGCCTAGACGAATATGTATTTGAGTTTGTACCGGAAAACAAAGGATCGGAACATACACCAAAGAAAGTTACATTTGCCGAACAAAATAACACTCAACATTCGCCTGGAGAAATGCTGCAATTGAATCCAAATAACGTGATTGTATTTACAGTCATAAATGATGAAATAACAGGGCAATTTACAATAAAAAATATGGACGAAGGAGCGGTATCATTCAAAATAAGGACAACATCTCCAGAGAAATTCAGAGTTAGACCCAGTTCTGGAATTCTCACTAGTGGCTCATCACAGAATGTTGTTATTGTTGTTCAGCCAGGATTTCAATTGCGCAATGTATCAAAGGATATGTTCTTAGTTATGTCTGTACAAATACCTAAAACTGATTTATCACCAAAAGAACTTAGTGAAGTCTGGCAAAAATCATCAGGAAGCAAAGTTGATGAATATAGGTTAAAATGCCAGTTTCCAGTAAAGGAAATCCAACAAAATGGCAGCTTGAATGAGGAGAAAAATTTAGAAAAACCAGATTCTGTGGTAAATGCATTAAACAACCTGCAAATGAATTACGAAATATTACACAGGCAAGTTGATAGGTTGAAAATGTACCAATTTTTAACTTTAATTTTAACAGGGATATCTGTGTTTCTTGGCTTTATGGTTTTCCAGCACAGAAACGAGAATGAATATTGTGAACGCATCTAGCCCCTAAACAAAGTGGTTTTCTTAACCACTTTTCAGGCGTATATGGTTTTATATATTTTACTGTTGTTTATTTTAATAACAAACACAGTTTTATATGTAAAATATTGTTGTTTATTACGCAATATGAAAAAACTCCGCATAAAATGATGTTGTCCTGTTTTGTAAGAGGCATTGAAGTTCTATGTCGTACATAAAAATGAAATTAAAACTTGTTAAAGTTTATAAAGTTATTATAGAACAGTTATCTTATTATCAAGTTTACAAATTGGAAAAATTCCTTTACTATATATTAAATTCTCAAAGCTGTTGGGGAATACACCTAATACATGTGATGTTAATATTTAGATTGGTGTTATAGATACAATGTCATGGTACATGAAGTTCAAGGTTTTTAAATGTTACACAAATATTTATTATTTTATTTACGTTGCAAAATACTTGAGTTACGATGGTATTAGCACTTACATTGGGTTTTTTCAGGGTTTTGCTGGGTTTGAGGGCAAAGTTTTTATTGTATTAGATATTGTTTATTTGTAGTAGATAATAGATTTGTCTAAAGTGGAAAAATTTAAGGTGTTCATATGAAAACTTTCCTTTTTCTAATATAACTCTTGTAGGGTTTTTTTTAAATGTTGAAATGTGTACATTTTCACTGTTTTACTTGGTTTAGTACAATTTTTTTTGTCTGTATCTCTCATGCGCTGGAACTGTATCTTCTAGGTATTATCTATTTGTCTCATTTTGTACTAAAAAAGTATTTAATTTTTATATTGGTAATCAATCAATAGTAAATAAAAAATATCAATATATAAGAATTTATTGAGTGTGTACAAATAATAATTTAAGATGTTTTATAGGTTTATCAATTTTGTATTTAGTTTTTGTATAGTTTTACATATGTACTGAATAACATTTTGTGTACTGAAGAACCTTTTGTGATTGTAAATAGTCTTATTGTAATTGTATATACCTACAGATGTTTTATGATTCGAATTTATGTTTTAACCATTCCAAGGTCAGAAGGCTAGACTATATATACTAGTGCTTTACAATCCACCTAAAAAGGTCAAATACAATACAGCATTTTTAACATTTCTGAGTCACGAAAAGGGACACTATATACAGGTCTTCCATACAATTTTAGGATATTAATTTATTTATTTTGCCACAGGCACAGTGCAAATCCAGGCCTGGTTTTTTCATATTGTAATACTTTGTAATATTAATGTAATTAGGTACTGGGTTTTTATTACTGTAAGTTATATTGATGTATATACACTTCTTTTTTAAATGTAATATATTGCCTAAATTATTATTGGGATGGTTCTGGAATTGTTTTTTTAGTAGTTCTCTAAAGTAGTAGGTAAATGTTAATCTTTATTTTCATGTTTTGTAGCTTTAATGTGCCTGTATGATGCAATGTAGTGAGGGAAGACTCACAGAGGCTTTGTTGCAATGTGATATAAAACCAAGCAGCAAACTTTGTTACTTTACAAATGTAGTGGCTTTAATATATAATTTTAGTACTAAATATTGGAATTTTAATTTAAAAAAACAAACATTGATGCCTATAATTATATTCTATTAGTTCAACTATTATGATAATGACTTCCATGTAGATTTCAGCAACTATCCTATAATATGCTCTGACTTTGGAGCTTCAGGGACTGGGTTGCCTTTTTTTCGAAATTTTCTACACTAATGATGCGATGAGCAGATAGCATCTTCTCTACCAATAAGTTCAGACAACCTCACGGCGGCCTTCGTCCACGGTGTAACATACGGTGGGACGACAGCGCGCCATCGGAAGACCAAAGCACTAACTCTTTGGAGTAAATACTAAATATCAAAGTTGGATTAAAGCGACCTGCTTGCTGCGTCCGTTACTCGTCCTTACACGTAGATAATACATGTTTTTTCTCTCTTGTCACTCGTGAACTAAGCATTCATAGATAATGCCGAGATTACGAGCTCCGAAAAATTAAGGTGAAAAAAGGTAATTAAACATTTTAGATTTTTAGTAGTACCTTTTCTTTTTTTTGTGTTTATGTTAGTTGGATAGGCAAACTTGCAAACGTGCCACCTGATGAGAACCTACCCATCATTATCGGAAAATAGTCTATGCCATATATTATAGTCTCAAATGCCGTGACGCCCAAATACGCGTTTCCCGTCTCTTGACTTCCGCGCGAAAAACCGACAATCGAAGGAGCTCCGGGCAATGGAAGCGCGAGTAACCTATTAGTTCATACACCTACCCTGCTTCCCACTTCCCTGCCCAAAAAGCTGAGTCTGACATTACATATACCATTTTTTTTCTTTAACGCCGGGAAATGCTCCGAGGCATCCCGCGGGTGAGTGGGTGTCCCCATTCCCCAAGGGACCGACGCCACCTCCATAGAGGGGTTGTCCCGCACCATAGAGCCCCCTCGGCTCAATTAGCTTCGCCCAAGGCCTGAACCATGGTGGGGACATTACATATATACCAAATCTCAATTCTCATTATATTTTAATTAATTATGAATTTAAATAATAATAATATCTATTAACGCTTTTACACCACGTCAATCTGGTCCCGTGGTAAGTTGTAGAAGAACTTGTGTTACGGGTACCAGACAACGGAAATATATTTAATGCTTTTATAATATACATATTATATTTAAGATTTTTATTATACAGGGTGGCCCTTAACTGTATGAGCGGTTTCAAAATACAATAAAAAATAACTACAAATCTCATTGATTATATATATATATATATATATATATATATATATATATATATATATATATATATATATATATATATATATATATATTTAAAAAGTACAGAAAATGGAAATTTAAGTGACATCTAATTTTTGAAGAAAATGTTTTTTAAGTGATCACCTCCACCTTCTTGACATTCTTGTAGTCGTACTCCTAGATTTTGAAAAACGCGTTGACAAGTTGCTCGTGGAATAGCGTTGATTTCTTGAACTATGTTTTGCTTTAACTCTTCCACTGTTGTTGGATTATTTTCATAGACTCTTGATTTAAGATATCCCCACAAAAAATAATCATTCGGGGAGAGATCTGGACTCCTTGGGGGCCACTCAATGTCCCCCCTCCTCGAAATGAGTTTTCCAGGAAACATTTGTTTCAGCATGTCTATAGAGACGGTGGCAGTGTGGCAAGTGGCTCCATCCTGCTGAAACCAGGTCCTAGAATTATGTCCTTGAAATTCTTGAAGAGACCCAGGAACTCTTGTAACATTTGACAGTAATTTTCAGCTCTCACCGTCACAGCAACTCCTCGTTGGTTTTCAAAGAAGTATGGCCCAATTATTCCACTAGCCGATATTGCAGCCCACACAACGACCTTAGGGCTGTGAAGAGGTCTTTGATGCATCTTGTGGGGATTAGACTCGGACCAAAAGCGGCAATTTTGTTTATTAACATGGCCGTTGACATGAAAATTGGCCTCATCACTGAAGATTATGTTGGAAAATTTTTTAAAACGCTCCAGCATAACATTAGCAAAATTGAGTCGAAGATTAGCATCATTAGCTTTTAATTCTTGTGTCAACTGAATTTTATACGCTTTTAAATGCAAATCACGGTGCAAAATCCTGCACAGAGTCCTTTTGATGTTCAAGGCTTGGCTTCTTTTGCGAGTCGATTGCCGAGGATTTTCTCTGATCGATTCAGAAACACGTTGAATAGTCTCCGGCGTTCGTATTGACTTTGGGAGGCCCGTATTATGAATTCTTACCCAGTTTCTTCAAACATTTTTACCCATTTGCGAATGGAATTCGCGCATGGTGCTTCTCTGATGTCACGCAAACGGAAGTGATCTCGATACATTCGCTTAGAAATAGTCACAGAATTATTGTTTGCATAATACGCTCGAACACAAAACGCACGCTGCGCTCCCGTGAACGCGTCCACGGTGACTAAAAATTCCACGAATTGGCGCGTTTAACGACACCCCCCGCGACCCCGTACCCCTAACGGTTTTTTAATTATAGACAAAACAAACCGCTCATACAGTTAAGGTCCACCCTGTATAATACACATATGACATAATACACATATGACATAATACACATATGACATAATACACATCCATGACACAGGAACACAGAAAACTTTGTTCCCTGACGGGATTCGAACCAGCTACCTCCGGCTTAGCCCCAACGTGCTAACCATTAAGCTACAGAGGTCGTATGTCTGAATGACTGTAAACATCTATGCTCACATCTGTCTGGTGTCCTTGACTGCTATTCTATATAAAAGCTAAAACTGAAAACGTAACGTTGTCTCTTTCTTACGCAAGTAAAACGGACGGCATCATGATAATGATATTATTTTCTAATCTAGTGCGTGCGTAATATAATATGTATAGCAATGAGTATAAATATATTTTTTTTACCTATGAAACTGCAGTTTTGTTTATTTTTTTTTTTGTCATGTAATTTTTATCTTATCTTATCTTATATCTTTAAATGAGCAATTCTTGTATATATATATATATATATACTTATATATATATAATTGGAATCTCGGAATCAGGTCCATCGATTTTGATGAAATTTAGTGTAGAGGGGATTTCGGGGGCGATAAATCGATCTAGCTAGGAATCATTTTTAGAAAATGTCATTTTATTAAAAAAAAAAAAAAATTAACTATATGGAATTTATTTTATACAGCAAGAAGAATTTATAAATAAAACAATATAAATTTTTAAATATTATTTTTTTATAAACACCACAGATGATACGACACTTCCAACTTTCCCGCCAAATTTGAATTGTGGTGTTGGTATAACTGACTTCATTTTTAATTTATCAGCAAAATGCCTAATTAATTCCATTTCTGTCCAGTTGCATGACGTTATAACGAATATACCTGTAAAGTTAAGAATTGATTTGAACACTTTAGAATGTCATTGCAAATGTTTGTAAATTACTGATCTATAATGGAGCCAAATGAAATTCTTCAATGAATGACTGTTCTGAAGTCACTAGAAACCTCTACATTTATAAAAAATAAAACTATATTTTTTTATAAATTTTCTGTTGCCCGACGCTTTGCCCGTTCTAGCTTTTGGGCTAATGTTAATTATTTTGACAGCCTCATGTTATTATTCATGACAAATTTTATAGAAATCTGATCAGCAGTTAGGACTAAAAGTAAGAGGCAGATACAATTGCTTTAGAATTTACAGTATTTTGTAGAGAAATATGAATTTACCTTCAACAAAAACTACTTATACATACCATTTTCATCTAGCATATCAGTAATTTTATTTATATACTTTAGTCGGTTTTCCTTTGGGTTGTCTGGATTCAGACTAATGGCATCGTATGTGCCTTTATCATGGACCAGACCATACTTATAACCTAACTTGCTGACGTCATCGTTTATTATGTCAAATATCTAAAAAAAATACAAAGTGTTTTTTGTAAGAGGAGATTAAGGGGAGAGTGCGCTTCTTGTATGCAAAAAAAGAAAAAAAGTTGTTTTTTATGTGAATCAATATTGGAGCACCTTCCCAAAGGGAGCCGGCAACTGTATGACAGGATTGTGGCGCGGCGGTGGACTCGGCCCAGCACACTCCAGAGGTGTGCCCGAGATGGGCGGCGCTACGCCGCAATCTGATGTCAGTTATCGGAGGGGACTTGACTTTGCCGAGCATCATCACCGCGATGCACCGCAATGACGAGTCCTGAACGGCGACGGTCTCCTTCTGTGAGGCAGTAATGTCCCAGGAGGAGGCCGATGAGCGGGTGAGATCGTAGGCCGCCGACGAGGCCTCCCCCGCAGGCGACGAACAGGGGTGCGTAGGAGGCGCTACTTAATGCGCCTCCAGTAACGCCCCTGTGCTTGGGTCGGGCCGAGGTTGGGGTTAACCTGGGTCCAGATAGGCACGACGTCGTCGGGGACTGCTAAAAGTATCGTGAAAACGAACGGCCGAGCAGTCCCCCCTTTCGAGGAGTCTGGCCTCTCGCCGGGGCCAGCCTGTCGCCGCTGTCTAGGTATTAAATGTAACTCACTTGAAACTTTATAATAGGGAATTCAGTTTTGGAAACTTTCTCTGCTAGTGTTATTGCTTCTTCACAATAATCCACTCCAAGTAAATTTGTGAAACCTTCTCTGGCCAGTTCTGATAATGTGTAACCATTGCCACAGCCTGAAAAATAAAAGAACAAATAATTATTTAGAATTTTTTTTACTATTTAGAAAAAAACAAAATTAAATGCT
This sequence comes from Helleia helle, assembly GCA_963853865.1. Lineage (NCBI taxonomy): Eukaryota > Metazoa > Arthropoda > Insecta > Lepidoptera > Lycaenidae > Helleia > Helleia helle. Next base: position 5,611,732 of record OY971434.1, read on the forward strand.
TGTCTGATTAAAGTGCTGAAGGTAAAAATAACAAACTGTCCAAATTATCATCCTATTTTAATGCCAACTTACCCACCACGGTTCAAGCATTGTCAAAAAAAAATCAGTTGTTTGTAAAGTCAGTTTACTGACGACATTTGAACGTGACAACGTCATAATAAATGGAACGCCTCAGAGCGAGGTAACGCTGCATGCGTCATGTTTTTTCGTTCGTGCAGTCGGCTCCATAGAATTATAAGACATTGTCACATCAAAACTTACCTAAATCAATTACAGGTGTGTTTTTGTCTACTCCACATTTACAGATCCAATTCACCACTCTTAGTGCGCTATCTTCTCCAAACCAAACATCACCAGTATCCCCATGGTTGTCAAAATTTAATATCTCCTTTTGATACGTTTGCTGCCAATAGGTCTGAGTGCCTAGTTCAGATGAGTTTAGTTCATCATCCATGTTGTCTGTAATTATATTAATATTTGAGCTTCTTCAATATCAAAGTTTCGGCAACTCTTACTAGCGCCGGGTGGTGCCTTGGACCATAGACTCCTCTATGGCAACAGTGCATTAAATAATCTAAGCTACACAACATAATTATGAACGGTTGTATAGAAAAAATAAAAGTTTAGGATGTCCTGTATAATATACAATAAACATGTACAGGTTGTTTTTGAGTAAATACCGGATTCGTGTGTGCCTAAACAGTAATAAAATTTTGTGTTTATATCAGGAAACAAACAACCAAAAATTTTGTAAACAATACTTTCGGAAATAGGGTTCTAGTATAAGCAAACCTTGATTAATTTAGGCTTCGATGAAAATTTCTTGCCTAAGTATCTTATTTCAAATAAACAGAAAAAGTATTTCTTCTCTCTATTTCTGTAACATATTTTGTAAATTTAATTTAATATTTTCCACAGAGGTTAGGTGTTAGAAATTAGAATTGACAACTGACATTTAACAAATTTGAAATTGACAATTTCTGCTTTTTTTTCTTATGGTCTGCACTTAGTGCATTGCCAATGACGAGGTACTATTTAGTATGTAATATAGAGAAACGGATAGAAACTCCAAGGAGCGTGGCTTAGCTCCGCTAGTACCCTCAAGCAACTATCACTTCCAAATCCACCCACCCAGAACAGTCCTCCACAATATTCGCCAACGAATCAAAATATATACAGCTTGGCAAAAAAGAGTATGTCGTGGTGACAGGTGGAACTAAATATTTTACTAAATGGAAACCTATGCTGTTGGTAATACTTGGCCGACAAATACTAGCTTTTAAGTAAAGCTTAGTGTTTCACATTTATTTTTAACGATTTGATGAAATTATCTTACTGATTTTCCATATTATGATGAGACCTAAGTGAAAGTGGCGCCCTAATTTTTTCCATACTCTTTTTTGCCAAGCTGTACAGATTAAGTGTTTAAAACAAACACTATAGAAAGCCGCTGCGAATGAACAAAATACAAAATAACAATTTTTAATAAATCAATTAGGTAACGGGAAACCAATAAAACACAACCACGCGCCCCGATATTTCCCGCCGTTCTTTCTAATGAATTTTTCTATAAAACAATCAACTGTTCTGTTACTGCTGCCACTAATTTGTCAATTTTGTAAAAAAATACACTAAATTTTATAAGCCTAATATTATGCTATTTGAATAACATTATATTTATAATATTATTATGAATATAAGCTGGCCGTTTTGGAAAAGATGCCTAAGTTCAGCAGTGGACGGATAAAGGCTGATGGAATGATGATCCACATTTTAATATTATACATATTATTGTATAATATTTTTATAGAAGAGGGGGTAAACGGACAGTCGGTTCACCTGATGGTAAATGAAAAGCGACATCCACATACACCCGCTATACCAGAGGATCAGCAGGTGCGTTGCCGGCCTTTAAGATACGATGATGCTCTTTTCTTGAAGGTCCCTAAGTCGTATCGGTTCTAACATAATATTCTAACACTTTCATAATTTAAAAATACGTAATAATAATTTACTTAGAAAGTAAGAGAAAATATGAAGTACATACCCATAATTTTGTTTTCATACAACTAACAGTTTTTTAATATTCTGCCCACGTCAAGGGGTATGTGCAATTCTGTGGCTATTCTCTGCCCTGTGACCAGTGCCAACTGTCAACTGTCAAGTGCCATTTTTTTTTAGCGATTTCACCCATAGACAAGAATTGTCAAGTGCCAGTGGCGTCAGTGATGCCAGATGGGGGGAATTCTCCCCAAATTTGAGGGTATTTTTAGAACACGGGAGGACTTTTGGGGGGACAAACCTTTGGGGGTTCTACGGCGTGAAAAATTGGCTTATTATTTATCTGAACGCGATCTAACCGCTCACTTGCACAACAATAAACCATTAATATAACGCAGCGAGTGATTAAATCCTATGTGGTATTTCAGGATGCCTTGGTGAAGATAATGGCACTGTCAAAACAAAATTATTTAAGAATGTATAGAAAGGAGTGAACTGCTGACGACGCAATTGAAGATGCTGATCCAGTCATAGAAACAATCGCTGAATTAATTTAATTTTTTTTGTTGTATTTGAATAAATAAATATTTTCCAATTAGTGGGAGATTTTTTCTCAAAATACTACTATTTTGGGGGGATTTCGATTGGGATTTGGGGAGAATCTCAGTTTATCATCTGGCAACACTCTATGGCGCACCGCGACCGCGCACGTCAAATTTTATTTGTTTCTCCACATGATCTGACATCATTTCGGTAATAACAAAAAGTGCATAGTCCTGCCGTAAATCGTAATATAGCGCGCTTTATTTAATTTTATATAACTGTTTATTCTCAATGGACATAATGTGACCGAGTGCAAGTTCTGTAACAGATTAAGTTCTATAAAATAGCTGTAAATAGTTAGTAGAGACAGGTTCATAATCAGCGAATAAATTAATACTTGTTAAGGCCGTTCGCCGAATCAATATTTTTGAGGCATTATTTTTCCTTTTTTAAACTTTGTTTCTTCTTGATTTTCTTGTTTTACGGTGCTTCAGGTGTCTGTGATAGCTAAAATATATAAACTAGAAAATTTATTTACGTAACAAACTTGTTCATGCATCTTTGAAGAGGACAAGTGTTGAATGAGAAAACTGGTGAGTAATTACTTAATACGATAATAAAGTGTACCAGTCAGCGATAGCTTAATGAGGTCAAAATTATTTGTCGTAATTTTATATTTAGATTGAAATTGCATATTAAATACGAATATTTACATGTTATTTAATCTATACTAAAGCTGAAAAGTTTGTTTGTTTGTTTGAACGCGCTAATCTCAGGAACGACTGGTCCGATATGAAAAATTATTTCAGTGTTAGATAGCCCATTTATCGAGGAAGGCTATAGGCTTTATAACATCACGGTGTGTCTAACAGTAGTTAAGTTGAGTAAGTTAATGCGGGCGAAGCTGCGGGTAACAGCTAGCAATAAATAAATCTCGTGTTGTGTTACTGGACTGTTATTATGATATTAAACAAACCACAAACTTCAGTTATAAAGCTACCAAACCTTACACAAACTTGAAATATCTGTTTAGTCTTGTGATAAATGAATATACTATAGTAAAACATTTATTTATTAATTCACACTTTGTATGAAAATAAAATATGGACAGTTATTGTTTGTGAGCTTGGATATAAGTGGGGGGACCCATAAGTGGTAATCTTTTATTATTTATTTATTTATTTAATAATTAATGTACAAGAAAAACTTAGGACTAAGTGTGAAAAATTAAAAGACAGGTACAAAGGTACGGCTTATTCCATGAATCCTTTAAAACTATCCATTTGATTTAAATTATTATCATCGTGTTATGCTATTTTATGACTATAAAAATCATCGTTATCAGTCCAGATATGGATGTTAGTGTCCACATATCCGCATTGTACGCATTGCATGCATAACGTTAAGGATCTCTTTGTATAGAAAGCGACACTTGAGTGCAATCTATACGGTGTCGAGTAGCGGACACACTTGTATCTATACAAAGACTACTATGATCCATTTAATGTGGTGCGTGCAATGCGGACAATCAAAATGAATATGTGTTATAATGTGGGGATCAGCTAGTGTAAAATAATCAGCTTTGCTGTGTGTCGGATAGAAAGGCAACACATAAATGAGTTGCCTGGGCAAGTTCCAGGTAAATTAGTTTATGTTCATGTTCAACGTTAACCACTTACCATCAGGTGGCACAACTGCCAGTTTGCTTATCGAGCTAACATAAAAAAAAACAAAAAAAATTACTGTGATTCTAAGTTGGACCACTAAGTGTGTCGGTGTGTAGCATCGTTGAAAGGATATTTCCTAGTTGTGGTTCTTAGTCATGTTTTATCTAAAAAGGGATTTTAAAAGGCTTTTAAAAATCATCCATTGGAATATCAAATGAGCTTATGAATAATCACTGAATTGCAGTTATATATATACCTATATATCAACTTTTATAGATTACTTTACTTACTTGTCTAAATAATACAATTAATCATTATATATATAATTCTTCTGTGCGCGTGTATGTTACTGATCTCCTCCTAAACACCTGACCCAATTTAATGTTTGTGTGTGTATTCAAGTTAATTCGAGAACTATTTAGATCATAATTTGTTCCACTACAATATGTTATGTACAGGACAAGGTCTGTTGAGACCTGTAGTTACTTATAATATAGTTCGTAGCTTATCACCAAACTTGACAATATTCTTCAAATCTCTTGAATTTTTTGCCGAAATTTATAGAGATATTTGGCTTCTGGCAGAAATCGACTTTTGGTTGGGCACTAGCAAGTAGCAGTTGTTCTAAGCTAAGCGAAAGTATGCATTAGGGCCAATAGGCCATTAGCCTACTAGACAATTCGAAAAGAAAAGAAAAAAGCTTTGTAGTCTGAAATTTGACATTTACTCCATTGTATACAAAATAAATAAAAAATATTTTATTCAACTATTCCATTATTACGGCACTTATTTATTTGCACGCCAGTGAAGCCGTTTTATATAACATGCAGTGTTTAAAAAAACAACATAATATTTATAACCTGTTTGAGTGTAATCGGGATCCAAAGGTGATTGACCTCAACAGGCTACAATGTAAATATATTGCGAAGTCAAAAACCGCATCATTATTACGGTTGGAAGATAAAAAAAGACAAGCGCGAGTCGACTCGCGCTGAGGGGTTCCGCAAAAACATTCTATTAACAACAAATTAGGCGGTTTCATATTTTTTTCTTTTACTTATGTTTCGAGACCTAGCGTCTTATCAAAGTTCAGGATAGGTTTTAGTTTGACAGACAACGAAGTAATCTGATAAACGTTCCGTTTTGTCATTTTAAGGAATGAACCCTAAAACGTCGTAAGTCGTTTGACTAATAATGAGTTACAAGTAAGTCGTTTGACTAATAAGTTACAGTACAGTTACACGCTTTATCCTGGCCCGACTGTTAACTAAAATAACGTTAACGCCTTAGAGATATTTACCCGACTAAGCCGAAAAGAATGGTTATAATTTTAGTATTTGAATTTAAACACTAAAAAAATTTGATCAAAATTAGGCCAGCTGTTTAGGAGGAGTTCAGTGACATGACGCATATAAAAATTATATAATACACCAGCTAGACTAGACTACGGAACCCCACCGCCACGTCAAGGCCTGAACCATGGTTGTGAACCAACTAGATACCGCAACGTAATGACATGAGCCCGTTTAGCTTTGTGTTAAAACACAATCAATAATTGTCAGCCTCTATCTGTCCACTGTTGAACATAGGCCTCCCTCAATGAACGCCACGACGGCCGATCCCTTGCCACTGGCATCCATCACGGACCGCCACCGCACGGTGATCGTCTTCTCACCTGGTTAATGGCCGACCAACACTTTATTTACCTAAACGTGGCCTCCACTCTTGAACCTTGTCGACCCATAGGCCATCCGTAAATCCACAGGTACCTACAATGAATTTTGTGTAGTTGTCCAACCAATCCAAAAGATATTGTTTGTGAGTCATCTAATGGTAAGTGGTCGTCGCCGCTGAACCAAAACGAGTTCGATTGGAATTATATTTGTACCAAATTCATCCGTCAACATCATATTCATATTGAAGTCTGTCTGTCTGTGGTCGGTAAGCAAAATTTCTTGTGATACCACGCCATATTTTTAATTTAGAGATAGCTTAGCCCAGTCCATCCCTTTATGTCATCCATTTGCTTCGTGGACGTACATGTGACGTACAGGACTGCTCTTTCCCGGTATTTTGCCCGAATCAACCTTATGAATTTGCACTGGGCACTCTTCATATCACTGAAAAAGGCACTGCCTCATTTCATTGATTAGGTACTACTCTCGAACAGTTTGCCTTCTTGAGATTCATCTATGCGTTGTCTATACTGAGACGCAACAGTAATTACCCCTGACCTGACCTTCGTGAGTTGACCTTCTCACGACGACACAGGAAAACTTGACAGAAGACGACAAAACAAAATAATTTGGCATCCATGGGTCTTAGGGGCCGTCCATAAATTACGTCACACGTTAAGGGGAAGGGGAGGGGGGGGGTCGACGAAGTGTGATATTATGTGACAAGGGGTGGGAGGGCTCCGAGATTTTGTGACGTCACATAAGACTAATAAAAAAATGAAATTAAAAAACAATTTAAACCAAAATAAAAATAATTTCGGAACAGCTGTTTTAATTTTTCAATTTATTTATGTAAAAATTGCAAAATATGTGACGTCACACTAGAGAGGGGGGTCTCATAAATGTGTCCATCTGTGACAAGGACGGGGGAGGGGTCCAAATATCATGAAATTCGTGTGACGTAATTTATGGATGGCCCCTTATTTATATGCCAGACTAGCAGCGCCCTGCTGTTTCACCCGCGCACTTCCCATTCCCGTGGGAGTACAGGGATAAATTATTATAGCCTATGCTGATGTTTATTAAATTCTAATCTAATTAAAGTTTCATTAAAATCCATTTTTGCGTGAAAGAGTATTTTTTATGTCATAAGGAGGCAATCGAGCAGTCCCCATCATGGTTCAGGCCTTGACGTGGCGGTGGGGCTCAGTAGCCTAGGGTGAGCCCAGCACCTTGGGCAAAGCCAATTGATCCGAGGGGGCTCTTTGTACCCCTCTTATAGGAAGAGGGGACAAAAGAGCAGGGGGCAAGGGGTGAGGATGGGAACCTCACCCCATTGTACTGTCTCGATGTTGGAAGGGGTTGTTCTGTGGTGCGGGACAACCCCTCTGTGGAGGTGGCGTCGGTCTCTTGCGGGACTGTCTAGCCGTCGAGGTGCCCTGTTAGCTTAACAGATCCGGGGCACCTCACCAAGGCGGCACTGGTGGCACTCGCCGGGTTTTAGTGGGTAGAGCTGCGTCCATTTACCATATTTCGGGCGCAGCGAGTCCCACATACCCACCTGGGGAGACCCACTCTCCAGGCGGGATGCCTCAGAGCATTTCCCGGCGTAAAAGAAAAAAAAGAAAAAAAAGGCAATCGAGCAGTAGGAGCCTTATGTGACTACCACGCCCATAATCATCTGCACAACCAAAATTTATGCAGATGCGTTGCCCTCCTTTTCCCTATCCCTCCCAATAGGCCACCGGTAACTCGCAAACCGCACGAAACGCGACACCATATCCGTCACTTGACGCCGGTGTTATGTGAGCGAGAGGTACCACCCCGGTCGTGCCCAGTTCGGCTGTAGATCAGCATGGCACTACCTCTTACTAAACGTAACATACATCCGTACATTCTTATAAACTTTCGCGATTATAATCTTAGTAGGAATCAGGATGTCTTCGTTAATTTGTTAATGAACATAATTATCGTCGACCAATTGGCCGTCTCTAATTTTCTAATTAAAATGAATTTGTAATTGCAATATTCAATTCTTCTTTTTCTCGTGTCACAACTAAAGGTGTAGCGGTCTATAATCATCCGTAATTCATTAAAATTAAAGTACCTATATATTTTTGTTATGAAAACTCTTTAATTTCTTATTTGTTATATATTTTTGTCTTTGTATTAATGTAAAATCTAACTGTATCTAAACTCACACTCGTTGGCAATAAACTTAAGCAAATTTTGCGCTATACATATAAATAAAATTGGAGTGTCTGTTTGTAATATTATAATAACCGCTTTTTACTCAATGCATATGGATCTATAAGCGGTACATAATATATCAAAACACCATTTTTTTACAATTTTTGTCTGTCTGTTTTTTCCGTCTAATCTCTGAAACGGCTGGGCCGATTTTGACGGGACTTTCACAGATAAATAACTAATGTTATAAGGAGTAACTTGGCTATAAAAATAATCATCATCAATCCGTATACGGCTGTAAATTTAAAATAACGCGGGCGAAGCTGCGGGCAACAGTTAATAGTAAAGTAAATTTTAGTACAAAGATTATTTTTATGATATGTTAAGTGGTCAGCATAGCCCAGGCAACTCATTTGTGTGTCGCCTATCTTAAGACATAAGTGAGTCCGGGCGCTAATAATTACACTGCCTGTCTTGCCCTTCTCTCCGGAACACAGCCAAGCTGTTTCTCGGCAGAAACAAGCAGGAGAGAGCGAGGCAAAAGGGCATCTCCCACCGCTAAATAATTACATTACTGTTCATCCACGCAGACGTAGCTGCGAGCGAAAGCTAGTTTCGTAATATACGTTTCAGTGTGTGTAAAACCAGTTTCCTAGCGTATGTAGGCCAATAACCATATAGTAAAATGCCATAGGAAGTTGCTCTACCACATAAGCAATCATCATCAATATAAATGACATCATCACCACGAACCACATCACCACAATCCACATAACACTATTGAATTGAGAGAACAGACAAATCTTTATACATGTATATGATTCTTCTGTGTATGTACGACACTTAATTCCTCCTGAACGGTTTGACTGATTTTGATGTTTTTTTTGTGTGTATCCAGTTGATTAGAGAATTGATTAAATTCACAAGTCCAGGACGTCTGTCGAGTCCAATAGTACTGATGTTATAAAAACTAAAGAGTTAAACTGCATATACCCTTGTAAATCAATAGGTACAACGGGGTTGGCGTATTCTTAAAAATAAAGTGATAATAAAACAATTATTTTAGTCTGTTTTTTGATCTTTTTTAATTTGGGTCAGATAAAACCACGCGAAACAAGCTGTCGATAAATAATTTCTAAATATTGAATACTTTGAGATAGATGTATGGACGGAAGAGCCTTCCTAGTAGTAAATTACTCCAGTAATAGTATACATCACGCCATAGTTGCAATCATTACAAATGCGCAGATTGTGCCTACACAAATGATAATTTCAAAATTGGAAGCGTTAGATTTTTTTCGATTACATTCAAAATTGACGACTCGAGTGGTTAAAAATAAAGACCATTTTTTGTTACTATTTTGATTTCTTTTTATTTTCTAATTTGAATTTGAACCCCCCACGCAAAGGGACCTGTTATGCATCGTAGTTTTTAAACGCGTGAAAAGCAGGTTTTCTATCGGTGAATATTACATATGGCTAGGACTGGCTATTGACGAAGCTCGTCGTTCCGGATGAAAATACGTTGATGAAGGTGACATAAAGTTAGTTTTGAACTCACTGCTTTGTATAAAAAATCCATTTGCAACGTCACTCTTAGCTAACTTCAGTCAGATCAAGTAAAATAGCGTGTACTCTAAGTTCTAACTGTGATACAGATTGTATGTATACTATATAACTGTAATACGGGATACGTTAGAGCGACGATTGTCTAGAGTCTAGACTTTAGACTGTAGCGGATATTTGCTCGGTCTCATGAGTGAGGTCTGGGTTCGACCCTATTCGGGTGCACCTTCGGATTTTTCTAAATTTCCCGTGTACCTAAACTTGAGAACATTTTGTTTCTTTTGCGCCGGGAAATGTTCTTATGCATCCCGTGGGGGAGGGGGTACTCCCCATGCGGTGTATGTGGGATTCGCAGCGCCCAAAAGACGGTAAGGTGGACGCAGCTTTTAGCCTTTGGTGAGGTGCCCCGGATCTTTTGAGCAACAGAGCACCTCGACGGCTAGTCGGTCCCTCCTCCACCGATGGGCTGCACTGCACCTCAGAACAACCCCTCTAAACGTCGGGACAGTGCAATGGGGTAAGGTTCCCATCCTCACCCCTTATCCCCGTCTGCTCTTTTGTCCCCTTATAAGAGAAGAGGCGAAAAGAGAAGAAAAGCGACAGATACGTTCTTGCGATGATGATATATATCAATTCAGGCGACAGTACCATGGTATATTTGTGCGACGATGAGTGACGTACTTCACAGTAGGTACTTTCGTTCGCATCATTTACACAATATAACATTGAGTACGAGGTCGAATACATTACCGCTGTGTTAAGTGTCTTCTATAATAGATACTAAAACAAACAACTTTTAACTCAAGCTGTATACAGGACGTTACGTGAAAATACGTGCTCAATATAATAAAGTGAGCTTTCTTATGTCATAGGGAGGCAACCGAGCAGTCGGAGCCTTGGTGACACATCCGCACAACCAAAAGTTATGAGGATGCGTTGCCCTCCCTTTCCCTATCTCCCCAATGGGCCACCGGAAACTTATAGAAACTCATCGCATAGCTGTTACTTTACGCCGTTATTATGTGAGCGAGAGGTACCACCCCGGTCGTGCCGGTCCAAATCGGCAAGTAAACGCGGTTTACATCAGATGAACTACAAAAATGACACGGGATACGTCCGGTAGATAGCTCTTAAATATCCTAGCATCTTCAACTGTCAATCTAAATGCAAAAAATTACATGAATTTATGAAATAATTTATAGCCTGACCAGAAAATAAAAACCCTCGCCATATTGCGGAAATTTTCGGAACTAATTTCTGTATGGACGATACTATGGGTTGACGTATACAAGATACAGTGGCGACATCACGCAGAGTTTAATATTTCTGGTCAGACTATAACTTGCATTTGTCCTGAACGTTTATGATATGATTTTATTGATAACATGTACTCGAATATGGGGCCTTTAACCTGTCGATAACAGCTGATAATGTTGAAAATATTTTAAATGATTCATATCCTGTGACCAAACTAAAGGTATATATATGATTGCAACCTTTTTATACAACTCCCCTAAGTTGTATAAAAAGTTGCGTTTTACAACAAGCCTGTATGCCTTATATATATATACAGGGTTGATATATATCAGAAACAACCACGCGGGTCCACGCGGGACTGGATAGCTAACACCATTGATGATCATGACGATAATAAAATCTAATGAATTATCTTTTGCCTGGCTTGTTGGTCTAGTGGTTAGACCCTGACTGCTAAACCAATAGGTCGTGGGTTCGATCCCCAATCAGGACAATTTGTGTGATGAGCATGATCATTTGTTCTGTGTCTGGGCGTAATTTATCTATATTCTATATCAATGTATTTAGAAATATAAGTACAAGCAAGATGGTGCATCCGGAGCCGCAGCACAGCGCATCCCTCCCACTGGTAATAAAAAAAAATTATAAAGGAAAAACATGGTTATTTTGTACTCAATTATCTTCATGATTCATCTATACAGATAAATAAAACTGGAGTGTCTGTAATATTAAAATAACTGCTTTTTATTAAATGCATATTGATGTATACACGGTACATATACCAAAATAATATTTTTTACAATTTTTGTATGTCTGTCTGTTTGTTTCGGCTAATCTCTAAAAAGTCTGCGTCGATTTTGATGGGACCTTCACTGGCAGGTAGCTGATGTTATAAGGAGTAACTTAGGCTATAAATATAATCATCATCAATCCGTGTACGGCTGTAAATCTAAGTTAACGCGGGCGAAGCTGCGGGCACCAGCTAGTTTTTAATAAAAACTCATTGCCGTTATGGACAATTTATTTATTAACATTTTGGGTCACGATTTTTCGTGAACTCCTAAACTGCTGAAGCGTTCAAGGTTTTAATAAAGTGCAGTCTGCAGATTGTAATTTGGTCTACTTTGAGTTTAGGATAGTTTTGAACACGATGCGAGGCGCTGTTGTCTGCGGCAGGGCATCTGCCCGCCCCACCATGGTCAGGCCTTGTCGTGGCTAGGGTGAGCCCAGCACCTTGGGCGAAGCGAATTGAGCCGATGGGGCTCTTTGTACCCCTCTTATAAGAAGAGATGACGAAAGAGCAGGGGGCAAGGGGCGAGGACGGGAACCTCACCCCATTGTACTGTCCCGACGTTAGGAGGGTGTTCTGTGGTGCGGGACAACACCGTCGAGGTGCCCTGTTTGATCAACAGATCCGGGGCACCTCACCAAAGGCGGTATTGGTGGCACTCGCCGGGTTTTAGTGGGTAGAGTTGCGTCCACTTACCAGCTTTCGGGCGCAGCGAGTCCCACCTGTACCCGCCTGGGGAGACCCACTCCCCCGCGGGATGCCTTCGAGCATTTGCCGGCGTTAGAGAAAAAAAGGGCATCTACCCGGACTTTATTTCATGATATTATCATGGCGGGATTGGTTGAGGATGCTGGGTTTTAATTTAATTATCCACTGATTTAAAAATGCGAGATTTCCTTAAATAAAATTTAATACATCTGGACTTACGATGAATTAATATTGACGCGATAACGTCCTAAAAGTGAAAACGTAAAAAAGTCACTGTCATGACGTGACTCATTGTCACGTTCCGCCTGAGCCGAGCGTGCAAGCGAGAGCACGGAGCAAGCGTTAGAGAAGCTCGATCGGCCTAAGCGTTCGGCTTGTGACGTATTATGACGTTATCAGGTAAAATTATCGTCCGTAACCCTTCGTTACAGACAACAGGTAGGTTTATTACAATAAAATAATTATGATCTGCGGCTGTGAAAATGCGAAATTCCTAATCATCTTGAATGAAGATAATTAGCTTTATAAACTTTGTTCTTTATTAAACGACTTCCAAAAAGGAGGTGGAGCTATGTTCGACTGTATTTTTTAAAATATATTTTCAAAGATTTCTGCGTCAATTATTGTCGACCGATTTCCAAAATTCTTTTTTTATTCGAAAGAGTGCACTTCCGACATGGTCCCATGATAAGCAAATCGGGATTCAGGAGTACACCGACTTCAAAAGTAACAATAATGACGTAGTAAGCGCAAAGATTGTACATTAGTAGAAGAATAAGTTGATTATAAGTTGTAGACACAAATGTGGAATGGTGGTATGCGTAAATATATATTCCTTGTGACAAAATATTGGTATGGTCAAACAATTTGTCGAATTTGAATGTCTATCGCTAAAAACGTGTACAGAGCGCGCTACAACTTGTTCCAGTTGAGTTTTTCAATCCCTCTCATCTTTATATATATATTTTTTGTGTGCGTGTGTATGTCACTGAACTCCTCCTAGACGGCTGGACCGATTTTGATGATTTTTTTTGTGTGAGTTCAAGGGGATTCGAGGATGGTTTAGATTCACAAAAAAATATTTTGTACAGGACAACGTCTGTCGGTGCCACAAGTTACATATAATTTTACTCGTATAAACGCCTAGACGTAGGTAATCGGCGTCGCACATTACCACAAGCGGGATCACTTGCGACCTGCGAGCATATAACCGGATGGATTCGTGATGTGAGCCATAAAATTCCGAAACTGGGCAGTGACTTGTCACTGACGTAATACTAACAAGCAACCAGTGATCTGTGTGTACGTCCCATCGGCTAATCATCCATCAATGGCCATCAGTCGGCCAATCGGAGCGCAGAATCAGCGTCACAGCACTTTGGCGGAATTTGTTTTATTTTTATTTTATTTTACTCTAATTACCGCTCTATTCCCGTTATGTGTTCGATGCTTGTGAATAACAGGCAACACATTCGTGCATTGCCTCTCCGGAGAAGTCTTAGTGCCGATGATAACACTGCCTGTCCTGTCATATTTTCCGAAGAAAATCTATTTGTACGTTTGCCAGTTTGCCTATCCCAACTAACATAAAAAAAAAAAACAAATTATAAGAACGAAATAAGTGAGACGCACCACAGGCGCGACACAGCGCATCCCTCCCGCCCGTGAATATATTTTGTTAATTTTACACGATACTTGACTTACCTTGCTATCTTTGACATATGCAAAGTGACTTCCTACGCTAATGCGCAAAACCTACACGAGCAATATTTGAATATCGAATAAACCAATCAGCATCAACATATAACCATCAACCTATAGACCCATAGACTCCTCAATAAACACCTGCGCATACCAGTCGCATCCAACCGGATCGACCACTGCACGCAGATCGTCGTCCCATTAAGACCAGTGATCAGGAAAATTGGTCTTGGTCTTACGAAAGACCTATACTATATTTACACTAGCCGAGACCAAAAAAAAGAAGTATTTGTCATTACTTGTAGACCAAAGAAGCAAGATCGATTCTAAGATTGTCCTTGACTCAGTTGTTCCTGCTTTTCCCATCACTTATTAAGACGTCGTTGGTCGCTGATATCAATGCATGCTATGTTATATTTTCCAGCATAGCAACGCTATATATGTCATAGGTATCGATATATCAGGTGGATAGGCAAACTCACGTAGGCTGATATGGAAGGGTCCTTGCGAACTCTCTCGTGCACCTCGGTTATAGCCTTCGGGAGCTGTTCGACCGCTGCCTGCGGTCTCAACAGTTCCTGAGCGCCTGGAAGGAAGGTCGGCTCTGCCTGCTACCAAAGGCAGGCCGGAACCTGGACTCGGCTGCGGCGGTGCGGCCGGTGGTGCTTCTGAGCAAAGCTGGGAAGGCCTTGGAGAGGGTAGTGGCCTCCCGGCTCGTTCAGCGCCTGAAGGAGGGACTGGGACCGCGACTCGGAGAGACCTAATCTGGGTTCCGGGCACGCCAGTCTACCGTCGACGCCCTCAATCGCCCTCGGGCAGTGACAGTGAGGCGGAACACAGAGGGGAGATGGTGGTCGCTGTGTCGCTGTACATCGCGAACGCCTTCAACAGCCTCCCTCACAGTGTGATACGGAACGCACTAAACTTTTTCGGAGTGCCCCCGTATCTGAGGAGGCTGTTGGAGGGGCACTTCTCTGAGAGGAGACTAGCCTGCGAGAACCGGTTTGAATCCGTAGATTGTTGGTGAGTCAGATGCGGTGTCCCACAGGGATCGGTTCTGGGTCCTATCCTGTTTGTATTCAGACCCTAATAAGTTAATAAAAATGTACTATAAATAATACACAGTATTGGACTGGGCCCTTTTTATTTGATTTGAGATAAGTTTGAAGCATTTTATTGATTGTATGGGCGGCGATTCCTGATAAGATAGTATCCACTGTCAAATGCGTTGATAAGGAAATATCGACTGATTACAATTTATAAGGAAATCCTTTAAGGCTTATTCCTATAAGTACTTCCCAAACATGGGCTTTAGATAGTCATCTGGTATACCTAATAATGACTAATTGAGCCGAAGGAGCTGCTCTTTGTACCCCTCTTATAAGAAGAGGGGACAAAAGGCAGGGGCCAAGGGGCGAGGACTGCAACCTCACCCCATTGTACTATCCCGACGTTGAGAGGGGTTGTTCTGTGGCGTCGGTCTCCTGAGGGACTAGCCGTCGAGGTGCCCTATTTGCTCAATAGATCTGGGGCACCTCACCAAAGGCGGCCATTGGTGGCACTCCCTGGGTTTTAGTGTGTAGAGCTGCGTCCACCTAACCAGCTTTCGGGCGCAGCGAGTCCCACATACCCGCGTGGGGAGACCCACTCCCCGGCGGGATGCCTTAAAGCATTTCCCGGCGTAGCGTAGTAAGCCCAACAGACGCGTGGCAAACCAACATTTAAACAGTTAAACATTCAAATTGTGCTTGCGTGTTTACAATTTTGTGGATTTCTTCTATTTAATAAGTTACATCCAGTTAATGCACACGAAATCATTACTAATAACCTCTGTTAAATATTAATTTACATAAGTATCAGATATTTTACAAAATTAATATCTTTCTCTTGTTATACGAGGGCGGCACTGAAAACTTCGGGAATCAAAGAAGTGACACAACATTACTATTTAAAAATGTATTTATTGCTTTTCAAAGTATTCGCCGCGAAATTTGACACATTTTTGAAGAACCAATCATTGAAGCAACCATTCCATTCGGAAGTTGGGGTCTCCAAAATGGCCGTTTTGTAGGCGTCCACAGCTTCTTCAGGCGATGAAAATCTCTGACCACGCAATTTAGTCTTTACTTTATTTTAGGGAAAGTATAGAAATTATTAGGGCTTAGGTCGGGGCTGTACGGCGGATGGTCTAATAATTCTATGTTTTCTTGCTCTAAAAACTCTTTTGTTCTGTGCGCGGTGTGAGAACTCGCATTGTCGTGATGGAGGATGATGCGGCGGTTGCAGTTCTCTTTACGGAGTTCAGGAACGACCTGTGGCAAACAAATGCTAGCATACCATTCTGCATTAACCGTTCTGTGTTCCTCAAGAGGAATAGTCGCTACATGGCCGGTTTTGGAGACAAACGTGGCCACCATTTTTTTTGCAACACTCCGTGAACGAACAATTTTTGTTGGCTTTAACTCATTTTCGAACACCCAAACTCGTGACTGGTTTTTTGTTTCGGGTTCGTATCCAGGATTCGTCACCTGATACGATGTTGTATACAGCATTTGAGGATCCTGCGTGGAATCTTTCGAGAGTTCTGACGCACCAAGTAACGCGAGCCGCTTTTTGCTTTTCACAGAGCAAATGCGGTATCCATCGGGAAAACAACTTTTTACACCTAATTGTTCATGCAAGAATCAAGATTATTTGTATTTGACTCATGCCTATGTCTAAAGTTGCCTGAATTTCGCGGTATGTCACACGTCGATCTTCCTCAATCAACTTACGCACAGCATCAACGTTTTCTTGGGTGACTGCAGTTTTTGGACGACCTTGACGGGAATCATCACTGAGCTTGACACGTCCACGTTGAAATTCAGCAAACCAGCGATAAATTGTGGTTTTGGATGGGCTTCATCACCAAATGATCCGGTCAACACACTGTTTTTGTGTTAAACCACTTAGAAAGTCATAATAAATCATCGCTCTAGAATTTTCTCGAGTCAATTCCATTTTCTCAACGACTAAACAAGTTTGACAAGACCTTGTGACAAGACCGAGAATCTTTTTTAAAATAAATAAATGGTATTCTTCTTCTTCTTCTTTAGTCTTGGCTCCCAAATGGATTTGCCAGTATCAGAGTGCGTGATAAAATGTTCGGTGACTAAAGCCCATGTTCAGTATTGCGGCATTGTTGACTTATCTGACTCTGCTACTTAGATTTTTTTTTGTGGAGGTGCAAGTGTTAAAAGATTTTATATACGTACAAAAAATAAAAATAAAAACTGTTGTTCCACCTAAAACAAAACATAAACAATGGTTAGTACGACACTATTCTACAGTCTAATGTTATTTTCTACAATAAAGGAACATAAAGTATGTACAAATGGTGTATATACATAGGACAGCACAGATTTAAAATCAACAGGGCGTGGCATATCGGGCGGAAGAGAATCATAAAGTGATGACAAATTACGCGTGCAGCTAAAAAAAATGTGGTCGGGAGTGCCTTCGTCCAGTCCACACTCACAGAGAGAGCTATCTCTTATTCTTATTTTGGCTAGGAAGACGGGGTTACAAGAGTGTCCAAGACGAAGTCGACATATCGTGGAACAAACAGATTTACTCATATTATAATATTTAAAAAACCAAGGTTTAATGGGAATTAAATTTTGAATGTCTGCATAATGTTTCCCCTTTATTCTGCGTGACTGCATCCACAGTTCGTTCCAGTCTGTTGACAAATGTACCTTTGCTAACGGAATAAGATCCTGGCAATACAACTTAAATTGGCTGAGTCCACCCGACCTAGTCGCCTCTTTAGCATAATGATCAACATTTTCATTACCATGTATACCGCTGTGACTTGGAACCCAAGCCAGCACAACTTGGATATTATTAATAAAAAAATTATGGAGCAAATGTTTAATTTTTAGGATCAAGGAAAACTTTGATTTTGATTGAAATTGATTTGATGAGATTGCCTGAAGAGCACTTCTTGAGTCCGATATAATAATAGAATTGTTAAGGCTATGCGACTCAACAAATCTAAGAGCTTCAAGAATTGCTAAAACTTCACCTGTAAAAACAGATGTTATCGGGGGTAATTTATAATTTAATATGACATTAACTTTTGGGATCCAGACGGCCACACCAACACAATCCAACAAAGACAATTTGGAGGCATCTGTATAAATAATGAGCCAGTCCTTAAACTGTCTGTTCATGATCGAGTTGAATTGAGAGTTGGCTGAAATGGATTCTTTAGTAATGGGTAAATCAAGAATGATATTGGGGGAAAAGATAACAGAGGAGTATGGAGTTTCATAAAGGGGATTAAGCCTAAACTGGGCAACTGGACATGGGAGAGAAGTAAACTTTTGGTAGCTCTTAACGAGACATGGAATTTCCTTGTGAGACCAATAACTAGAGGAGGAAGTAAGCTGAGACAGTATACTAAGTTTACGAACTAGTGGATGGTGTGAGGAATGGAAAGCCTTAAAAATAAATCTATCAGACAGATACTGACGACGAAGATGAAGAGGGGCATCTACACATTCCACCTGCATAGCGTTAATAGGAGAGGATTTCATAGCACCTAAAATAATGCGCAGTGATTTGGACTGCACTTTATCCAAAAATTTTAAGTAGGTTTTGTTGCATGGTTCAAGTAGGGATGATCCATAGTCTAAATGGCTACGGACCAGAGCATTATATAGGAGCTTTTGCGTATAGGGATGAGAACCCCACCACACTCCAGATAGAGAGCGAAGAATGTTAACATTTTTTTCGGACTTGTTTAGTATATGTTTAACATGTTGAGAGCCTGTCATACCTGCATCAAGATAAACTCCTAGAAATTTAACCTTGTCTCTAACTGGGAAAACTTGGTTATTAGAAATAATATTTACATTGGGGACAGATCTTGCCCTAGAGAAAACCACCACACTGCTTTTTTCTGTTGATATGGATAAACCATGCCTATCTAACCACTCATTTAAGTACCTAATGGAAGAGTTGAGGCGGTCAGAACATTCCAACACATTTTTGTTAGAAATGTACAATGACACATCGTCCGCATACTGAAGAACATTGCAAAAACAACTTACTGAGAGGTCAAGGTCATGAGTGTAAATATTATATAAAAGGGGGCTAAGGACCGAACCTTGGGGTAGACCTTTCCAAACTTTTCTAGGGGGAAGAGATGAATTTTGGTAGTTAATGATAAGAGATCGGGTTGATAAAAAATTGCTGATATAATTCACAATCTTCACAGGAGTACTCAGATTTAGCATCTTCTGCCTGAGTACCGGAAGCAGAACATTATCATAGGCGGACGATATGTCAAGGAACACCCCCACCAGTGACTCATTCCTCGAAAAGGCAATGCGAATGTCTGTAACAAGGATACTTAGACTATCCAAGGTACTGAAACCTTTCCGAAAACCGAATTGCGTCTTGGAAAGAATGCTCTTACTCTCAACGATCCATTCGAGCCTGTTTTTAATTAGGTGTTCTAAAATTTTTGCCAGGGTTGCCGAAAGTGCAATCGGGCGATAGGAAGAGGGGTCATCACCAAGTTTTCCCGGCTTCAAGATTGGCACAATGACTTGAGTTCTCCATTCCTCTGGAGGTATCTCCGATTGAAAAATGGCATTTAAAAAATTAAGGCAAGTCTTCTGTGTATGTACGCCACTTTTTACCACAAAAGAATAGGGAATACTATCCAAACCAGGCATAGAGTCCCTTAAAGAGTTCAAGACTAATTGAAATTCTTCCAGAGAGAATGGCCGCTCAAATTCAGATAGAGGGGAAAGAGAGGGACTTAAATGAATGAGATTTTCTTCAAAAGAAGGAACTGATGGAGGTGCCAGCTTCTGAAAAAAGGTTTCTAGCCAAACTGAAGAGTCATTAGTCACAGGGCTATCACTTGTTGCAAAAGACCCACGAAATTTTCTGATGTGACGCCAAACTAACGAAGGATGGGAAGAGGGAGACAGGCCTTCACAAAATTTGAGCCAACTACTCTTTTTTTTTTGAGAAAATAATCTGCGAGCCTCTGCTGCAATACGCTTATAATTAAGGAAGTTTTCCAGGTTCATAGTAGTGGAGTAGCGGCGCTCAGCCTCCTTACGACGCCTACAAGCATTCGTACATTCACCATCCCATCAGGGAGGTGAAGAAATTCTACGAATGCCAGCTTTTTTTAAAGGTATATTTTTTTCTGCACATTGTATCAGCGAATTTCTTAAATTAATGTAATTAGAGTGGACATTATCTACAGAGACTGGAGGGATATGGAGAATTTCTTGGTCTGTCATGGTAGCATACTGAGACCAGTCTGCCCCAGTTAATTTAAATCTCATTTTGGAAGGATAGTTTAAAACATAGGGAGAAGGATAATTATTAAAAGACATAACGATAGGAAAATGGTCGCTGCCAAAAGAGCTAGAAAGAATAGACCATGTGTATTGGAAAGAAATATTGCAGGAGCTTAATGATAGGTCAACGGCAGTTTTTGGATTTTGCAGAGGAGAGACGCGGCGAGTGGGAGAGCCATCATTTAGTAAAACTAGGTTATGTTCATCAAAAATGTCTAATAACAGAGGGGACAGATTATCATTCTGATATGAACCCCATGACATATGATGACAATTAAAATCTCCTAATAAAACTATAGGTGGAGTTATGGAGGACAAAATGGAGGAGAGTTCAGACAGCACAGATGATGAGGGGACAGGAATATATACAGACACAAATGAAACATTTATAACACGGACAACCACAACATTCAAACAATCACTATGAGATGAAATACGTATAACATTATATGTACATTTATTAGAAACTAAAATGGCTGATCCAGCCTTTCCATCACTTCTGTCGTCCCGCAAACAGGTATAGCCAGATACCCTAAAACGAGCACCAGGACTCAACCAAGTTTCCTGGACGGCAAAAATTAATGGATCATACTTTTTAAATAAATAAATAAATTCATGTTTTTTATTCCTTATGCTACGACAGTTCCACTGGATCAGATTCCGGGGCATTTTGTATTAATAAAGATGAAAGCTGAGTTAGATTTTGACGAATATTGTTCGGTAACCCGGTATCATTGAACCGGGAAATAATATTAATGAGAATAGAAGTTAATTGTTCTAAGATATTATCATTAGGGGAAATATTCTCTTGAGGATAAGCGCACCCATTAGGGGAGGATGAAATAGGGGATTGAACTATAACTTGGTGAGCTAATCTATCATAACCTGGCTTAGCAGGTGCTCTAGGACGGCGTGGGGAGAATGTTGTTTTTCTATAGGAAGTAGTAACAGGAGAAGGATGCATATTAACAGGTATCGAAACAGGAGGGGAATTTCTAGCAGTGTCAGCAAATGATCTTCGTACCTGCGGGAATCTAGCAGATGCTTCAAGATACGAAACACTTTCCTGCGACATCACTAATTTTATTGCTTTCTGTCTAGAGTGCTCAGGACAGGAAGTATCGTTTGCTGCATGCGAGCCGGAGCAGAATAGACATGTGAGGGACTGGACAGAACAGGATTCACCTTCGTGCATTTGAGCACATTTAAAGCACCTCGGTTTCGACCTACACTGAGCCTTTACGTGTCCAAATCGACAACAACTGTTACATTGTATGGTTGGCAAAATGTAGGTTTCAACCGGTAGGGAGGTAAAATAACAAAATACCCGTGGGGGTAGTTTCTGTCCAGAGAAAGTTAAAACTACAGATTGTGTAGGGATCCAAATGGGAGTATTATTTTCATTATATGTTTTCTGGCTCAGTCTCCGGGCCCGAACAACTTTACCAATACCGTTAGGGACTTCAATATTTTCAACTAATTCCTCCATAGACCATTCCACGGGTACTTCTCGAATAATTCCCATTCGGGAAACGCTATATACTGGGATTGAAGCTATATATCCGCCAGTAGTGAGTGCTGGGTGGTCTAAGAAGGAATTGGCGTTTTCAGCTGTTTTAAATTGAATTGAAACGCGATTGCGCCCAATTCTTTTGATACCGTCCATCACAACATTTTTAATATTATTTTTAAAAAGAAATTGGCCGAATTGGATGGGACGTAGAACAGCACCTGTATTTACGTCTGATTCCTGTCTTGAGACGTGGACTACAAAAGGAGCAACATCATTGGAAGAGTATTTATTTTTTTCTTTAGTATAGTCCGGATGAACATATGTCAGCTGAATGGAAGGAGTTTCGAGCGCGGAAGACACCGATTTTTTGGACTGGGTATTAATATCCATATCAGGACGCCTCTTTCTATTAGTTACGTTAATTTCCATTGGAACTGTAGTACTCGGTGGATTATAACCTCCCCCAGGATCAGGCGGTTCGTCATCCATATTTACAAACAAGTAAAAACTAAACTAAACTTACAGAATAACAGTCACACAACACTTAACAGCACAATAGGACGCAAAAATTTTACAACAGTTATGTTTCTTTATATTAAACAGAAAAATAACCACGCAAGAACTTACAAAACTTGCGCACAACACTCAACCTAAAAGCAGAGTCCTCAATAAATGGTATTCGATTTTTCAAACCAATGAGTTTTCAATTAAAAAGATTTTATTTAATATGACAGGAACAGTGGAAATATTCCATTCCCGATACTTTTAGTGCAGCCTATGTATTTATACTATCAGCTATCAAATCGATAGTGTTTACATGAAATTAAGAATTTGATTTAAAGTGAGTTAGGTTATTTTCATTACAAAAATTATTTAAAAAACGAAACGACATTCTTCTCGTGATCAAAACATTCGTAGATAATGTCGAAATATCGAACTCCACGAAATAAAAGTGAAAATCATGCTAAATATATCGTTTTAAATATTTTTTGTAAATTTAGAATTTATATTTTGTTGGTACGAGAGTAGGTCGTATCGTATGTTTCATACAGCTATGTAATTGGAGTGTACTACCCAGAAATTATTTGTTTGGCAGAACGTTTGCTGGGTCAGCTAGTATTTTAAATACATATTATTATTTTTTCTCTGGCTGTTTGTGTGGTCTGGCGGTGTGTTGTGTTTTCAATGAATGGCCGATGGGGCAATAAGTTTAAAGGTAAGGTCCACAGTTAGGTAGACGAAGTGCGGTGGCCGGTCCGTGTTGGTTGCGAGTGGCAATGGATTGTCTTGGCGTTCATTGAGGGAGGCCTATGTTCAGCAGTGGACGGATAGAGGCTGATGATGATGATAACAATGATAATGATAATAATGATGATGATGATCTAAAATAATGTACTAATCTTCAAATAATGTACTTTATATCACTATGAACGTGAATACGTGATAATTTTTACACATTTTAAATAAGCTCTTATCGTCTGAAACTCGGAATTAACCGTTTTATTACTAGATCAGGCATAAAATTAAGCCTAAACAACTCATTGTTTTTACGTTCCATTTTGTCACGGCAATTATTAGATAAACCTCTTTAAGTACTTTAATTATGAATATTAATTAACACGGAACAGAATTTTAATTTGTTTGATATTTTAACGACTCGTCGAGTTTCGATCCCATTGTTATAATATCGTCGTTTGAAGACAAGCAGCTCACGTGATGTTAGACGATAAAAGCATGAGACAGCGTCACGCTATCTTATTACCCGACTAAAGACAAAACGGTTATGATTTTAGCAAACAAATGATTTTAGCATAGGACAGCAAACGAGCAGTCGAAGAATTTTGGCGACTATCGACGCCTACATCCGCACAACCAGGTATTATGATGTGTATGGACGTCGGTACCGTAAGGCTCCGACTGCTCGTTTGACCCCTTATGACATTAAAACAAACGAAACTCGGGAACATTACCTCTATATTAGGGTAATTTTACACACAAACAGACGCCAAGGCATTGCATACATATGTATGTTGATCGTGCACCTCTCCCCTTATCTCAAACACGCTATCTCTTCCAGGAGTCCCATATCAACGCAACACAATATTTTATTTGCTATACCAATATTTTTTTTTTCGTTGCCATTTATGTGTTGCCTATCCTGAGACATAAGATGTTTAGTCTCGGTGCCAGTAATTACACTGCCTGTCTTGCCCTTCTCTCCGAAACATAGCAAATATGTTTCAATGGAGAAACAAGCAAGGACCCATGCAGTCGGGAGCATACATGGTCACCACCATCTTGCGTGTTTTGATTTGCAATGAGTTGCCTTTCTTTTTTTTTCTTTATCGCCGTAACGCTGAAGCATCCCGCGGGGGAGTGGGTCTTCCCAGGTGGGTATGTGGGACTAGCTGCGCTCGAAAGCTGGTAAGTGGATGCAGCTCTACCCACTAAAGCCTTTGGTGAGGTGCCCCGGATCTGTTTAGCAAACAGGGCACCTCAACGGCTAGTCAGTACCTTAGGCGACCGAAGCGACCTCCACAGACAGGGGTTGTCCCGCACCACAGCACAACCCGTCACAACGTCGGGACAGTACAATGGGGTGAGGTTTCCATCCTCGCCCCTTGTCCCTCTGCTCTTTTGTCCCCTCTTCTTAAAAGAGGGGTATAAAAAGCAGCTCCCTCGGCTCAAATTACTTCTCCCAAGGTGCTGGGCACACTTTAGGCTACTGATCCCCACCGCCACGTTAAGGCTTAACCATGGAGGGTGCAATGAGTTGCCTGGGCTAGTTCCAGGTGTTCATTAATAGAGTTTGCTTGTCCAACTAATATAAAAGTGTTAGCTTAACCCCGATGCCATCTCACAACCGACGCCAGGAGGCCGTGTGGTCGCAGACTGCACGGTTGGCGGGGGGCAACCCCCCACTTTTATAAATCAAAAGTGAGCCGAATGGGCTCACACTAATCCGATGTAGCATAAGGGCCTTCGGGCCGTTAGCATAGATCCATCCGAAAAAAAAACGATGCCATCTTGCAGTCGAAAGACCGTCGAGGGCTTGACACAATAAAAGCTAGCTCCTAGAACTCGTTTCTGTTAATTGGTGACGCTGACTAAATGCCATTTGTTTATCTACCGAATTGCCTAGCTAGAATTTGTTTATGAATAGCCGATTATCAAATTTTAAAGTAATATCAATCTATAATACTAACTAATATCAATGATATATTAATTTTTAATTTATTATTATAAAGAATATACTAACGTAGCAATAGGACGAAGCAGTATTTCATGCCTATGAATGCCTGGAATACTGCTCTCACCTACGGGCTGGAGCGCCCCAGTATCAGCTCCTTCCATTTGACCGCATTCAACGCCGGGCGGCTCGAATCGTCGACGACAATGTTATCTCCAATCGGCTTGATTCTTTGGCGCTGCGTAGAGATGTCGGATCGCTCTGCATCTTCTCCCGCATCTACCACGGGGAGTGCTCTGAGGAATTGTTCGGACTAATACCTGCAGCAGAATTCCATCACCGGACATCGCGGAAAAACTCCAAATTTCACCCACACCATCTCGATGTCCGGAAATCCACAACATCTCGATTTTTACGGCATTTCCTGCCTCGCACGACTAATATATGGAATCAGCTGCCTCCTATGGTGTTTCCGAACCGATACGACTTAGGGGCCTTCAAGAAAAGAGCATACTCATATCTGAAAGGCCGGCAACGCACCTGCTAATCCACTGGTGTAGCGGGTGTCTGTGGATGGCGCTCTTCACTTACCATCAGGTGAACCGACTATTCGTTTGCCCCCTCTTCTATAATAAAAAAAAAGAGAGACACCCCACCATGGTTTGGAGCGGTGCACCTTGGGCGCAGCTAATTGGGCCGAGGGGGCTCTTTGTACCCCTCTTATAAGAAGAGAGGACAGAAGAGCAGGGGGCAAGGGGTGAGGATGGGAACCTCACCCCATTGTACTGTCCCGACGTTGGGAGGGGTTGTTCTGTGGTGCGGGACAACCCATCTGTGGAGGTGGCGTCGGTCCCTTTCGGGACTGACTAGCCGTCGAGGTGCCCTGTTTGTTTTCTAGATCCGGGGCACCTCACCAAAGGCGGCATTGGTGGCACTCGCCTGGTTTTAGTGGGTAGAGCTGTGTCTATTTACCAGCTGTCGGGCGCAGCGAGTCCCACATACCCGCGTGGGGATTCACACTCCCTCGCGGAATGCCTCAGAGCATTTCCCGGCGTTAAAGAAAAAAAAAAAAGCAGAGAGACAGTTAGCTTTACACGTCTAAAAGAGGAAGAAAAAAGTCTATCTCCCTCGTAATGAACCAGTGTGCGACGGGCATAGTCAAATCTTTAACCTTTTCATAATATGTACTTTTATTTATAGACTATATTCATGGAGAATAGAAAGTAAGGAGAACCATCTCTATACTATGAAAAGTGTCCGTCGAAAAGTGGCAAATTAAGGTGTTACATATGACAGGTGGCGCCACTGTAAAAAGTGAAATTACGCACACAAACACGTTTAAATATACAACACGCTTCCACATGCTACTCTAGCGCCATTGTGGACGGTTTTTGAACTATAAAATCAAAAATCAAAATCAAATTTTTTTATTCAAAATAGTACTAATATAGTATCTTTTTGAACGTCAATTGAATCTACCACCGGTTCCAAGGTAAGCCCACTGAGAAGAACCGGCGAAACAAACTCAGTGGAACTAATCTTTTCAAATAATATATATTAATAACAATTTTAACATCTTATCTTGAAATGCCCGGGAGGAACGCCTTATTCCCAGGGTGTGGTATCTTCCATGAAATCTTTTACTTTATAATATGCTTTACCACACAAACGTTCTTTAACAACTTTTTTGAATTTTTTTATGGAGAGCTTTTGAACGTTTTCTGGGATCCTATTGTAAAAGCGTATACAGTTGCCTTTAAAAGAATTGCTTACTTTCGAAAGTCTAATCATTGATGCATGTAACCTGTGTCTATTACGTGTATTCCTACTATGAATATCACTTTTCTTACAAAATTCATTTATGTTTTTTCGAACATACAGTAAATTTTCTAAGATGTATTGAGAGGTGACAGTCAGAATTCCTATTTCTTTAAATTTTTCTCTCAAAGATGAATAGGGAGGCAACTTGTAAATTGCACGAATAGGCCGCTTCTGCAGCACAAAAATGTTGTTTATGTCGGCCGCATTTCCCCATAAAAGTATGCCATAAGACATATTGCTATAAAAGTAGTTAAAATATACTATTCGCGCTGTATCTACATCAGTAAACTGTCTTATTTTTCTCTGCATATGCTGCTGAACTGAGTCTATTCGCCAATTTAGCTATGTGGGGACCCCACTGCAGCTTAAGATCTAGAGTTATTCCTAGGAAAACTGTGGAGTCCACCAATTCCAAGTTTTCACTGTCTAAGAGTACATTTGTTTGCAGTTGCTTAACATTTGGCAAGGAAAATTTTATGCATTTAGTTTTTTTACTATTTAAAAGCAAGTTATTAACGCTAAACCAATGTACCATTCTCGAAACGAGGTACGTCATAATTAGTTTCTTGTCGTTTGATTTTAAAAATAAGTGAAGTATCATCAGCAAACAACACTACCTCTTGACTATCTTTAACTAGGTAAGGTAAATCGTTTACATAAATTATAAAAAGAAATGGACCTAGAATGGACCCCTGTGGGACCCCCATCTCTATTTTAGTCCCGGATGATTTTTTACCATTTATCTCGACCTTTTTATATAATTTGTGACTAATTTGCGTTGACAGGTTGACACTTTTTCAACTTGTCGCCTATAGATATGATGATCCGCTGATGGTTCTCCTTATTTTCTATTCTCGAAGACTATATTTTACTAAAGTGGGTTTATTTATTTTTCAGATTTTATGACCATCGAACGTAAAAATGAAACAGCGCCATCTGTCGACGAGGATACGTCCCGCCTGTTGAGGGTAGTTACGATGTTTCCAACCGCCGCATGAACAATGCCCCGTATTAGATATGCGTCAATTCTACGGGTATTCGTTATACTGGGCTTACTTTGTTTGTGGCTACAGATAATGATGTCGGCAACCAATGGCGTGATGGACAAAGATGGCGGTATGTTGCATTTATTGTATACTTTACAGTGTTGCTAGTTAAAAGAAAAGAAGTAGTACTTAATACCCGTCGTACTTCTTTTCTTTTTAAGCTACTTTAGATTAGATTACCTAAGTCTATGCCCGGTTTTCGTATACAATGTAAATTTACTAAAAATATTTTATTGCATACATCAGGGACCGTTCAAATTTTGTACGATCCTGATCTCTGTGGTGCCTTGATATGGGTTTTTCTAAATTTCTACGTGCACCTGAACATGATATCATCGATTGGTCACAGGTGAAGGAAACCTGCATGCCCGATGAGATAAAAAAAAAAAATTGTGTGTGAAGTTCACCAACCCGCATTGGGTCAGCGTATCCATGAGCTATGACCGAACACCCTCCTCGCCTGATTTCGAGAAGACCCGTACTCAACAGTGGGACATATAAGGGTTGATATTGGTCAACTCGGTCAACCGTGTCTACACACGGCGAATTAATCGTACATTTTCACGTCGAATAAGTGTGTACAAGAGGCCTTAGAGAATAAACTGCAAAAGCAATTATTCATGTTATTACTATTATAGACAATAGTGGGTATTGTTTCTTGAATAAGATATCTCTTGTACGTCCTGTAGAATAGATGGAATTGCATCTCTTGCAACTTGCAGGACACGTCACCTTGGTTTTGTAAATTTCGGTTATATATTTTTAAAATCTTAAGTATTTCATATTTCCATCCCGATCATAGTGATTTTGCAATATTGCTTGCGGTTGGCGAGGTTTAGGATTAAAACAATTAGAGATGTCAAGTAAATACGCAAAAAAGCAAAAGTGTAAATACATCGAAGTTTTTTTAGGTAACTCTTCTGCAGTTGCATTTTTATTTTTCATGAATGTTCTTATGGTGTCATTCATATTGTCGGTTAAGTATACAGCGTAGATAACGAGCTATTTACTTATACCTCGATTGAAGACCGTGAACTGAATGTAACTCTTATCATTTTGTACTTTATTGTTATAATAAAGTGATTCGGACCTATATTGTTCCATTATGGTATGGAACAAAATAGGGCCGAATCATGAATGTATGAATACCCAATTCAGGAAAGCGGGAGTAAGTGATAGCTTACGTGAGTTATGCGCAATTTTTCCAAAACCAGACTGCATTTGTGACAAAATGTGTATATGCCGCAGTCTCATAAACCTAACTTCAGTCCGGCTGTTAAATCCTGCAGAGAATTTTGCTCACTTTGTTTTCCTTCGCCGTAAAGCAAAATTAACGAAGTACGGTATAAATTATAATATAATCAGGGAAGAAGACGTCAGAATGGAAATGGATCACTCGATTGGAGATTGAATCCGTATTCCGTAAACTCTATGTACATCTGAGTGGATGTAGCTTCTGGTAATTGACTGACGAGATACCTAATACCAAGTTGTCAAGGTCACTTATAAACGAGTATACCCAGGACTTAGCGACAACGTCTTGTGGGTATGGGCTCGCCTCTGTGGAGGTGGCGTCAGTCTCTTAGGGGCCTGACTAGCCGTCCAGGTGCCCTGTTCCTCAGCAGATCCGGGGCACCGCACCAAAGGCGGCATTCGTGGCACTCGCCGGGTTTTAGTGATGCCTAAGAGCATTTCCCGACGTAAAAGAAAAGTGGGTATGGGATCGGCGTCTTGAGTTAGGTCCGGGTTGGATCCTGACCCCTGTGGTTCTATGAAATCATTTTTTCTAAATTTCTCCGTGCACCTGAACTTGACCATAGCGTGATTGCTGCTGAAGGAAATTATCATGTGGAAATCTGCATGTCCGATGAGATTAAAAAGCCTTAGAAGGTATGTGAAGTTCACGAACCCACATTGGGCCAGTGCATCGGTGAACTATGGCCCAAACACCGTCCTCGCTTGATTTTGAGGAAAACTAAATAGTGGGACATAATATAACGGTTGATATTATTAATAACCTGGTGCGTAACTCATGTGTTGCATATGAGAAGAAGATAAGTCTCGGTGCTTCTTGGTGCTGCTGGTCCTACTCTTCTTTTCGAAACTGCAATGCTGATTCACGTTCAAACTTGCTACTACATCATCATCAGCCTTTATCCATCAGTCCACTGCTGAACATAGCCTTCTTCAATGAACGCCAAGACGACCGATCCCTTGCCACTCGCATCCAATACGGACCGGTTACTGCACGGAGGTCGTCTTCCTACCTATGATCGACCAACACTTCGCCTACCTAAATGCGGCCTCATTTTATTGTCAATCAAGCGGCGGTTTGTAAATCATATCATAATTTATGTTAATTCAATTGGGCAAGCTTTAACATAATATTTAAAAAATCACAAATTATTTTATCAATTTCAATGAATATTAAAGTTTCCTTAATTACATTCTCGAGATTATCAATGTTAGTAAGGTTAATAAAACTGTCATCTAAAAACGAGTGAATTGTAGTCAGATCGGTTAGAAAAAATACGCTAGAAAAAATAAAGGACCCAAGACGGCTCGGGGAACGCCAAATAATGTCGTATATCAGAAGTTATTCATTATATTCATCAAGATTTGTATTTTCGTTCCTCAAAATGGTTTTATGCGTTAGTTTATGCCTGTGTGCCTATGTTTATGTTTTCCGTTCGTTTATGCCCAATTTATATTAATTCTCAATTTACATAGTCAATATTATGTTGTACAGTCAAACGCATTATATAAATCTATGAATATATATATATATATATATATATATATATATATATATATATATATATATATATATATATATATATATATATAATATATATATATATATGAAATATATAGGAATATCTAGTAAGATATCCTGGTGCCCTGGTATCCACTTCAGAATTATTTTAACCCACCGGCCATCAGTCCTTCGGCGTGTACCACTGTTAATTTAGCGTAGGTACTTATCATTTGCGTAATCGGCTACTTTCGTTCTCTTACGCATGACCTCATTGCGAATTTTATCCGAATAAAGAAGAGCATGTATGTTGCATTGCACAATAAAACTTAATGAAACTTTATCGCGTCTCTAATGCTTATTATAATTTATTCTTACTTTTATTTTAACATAAACTTTTACAAACTTTTCAGATACTAAGCAAGTAAAGGATATTTCTCTTCCTATTAACAACAATACTAACATAGAACAGCCGATTGAAGGTTTTTTATTCTTTTTTTTTTTGCTTTGTTGTTTTGTGTATGTTATTTTATATTCTCGTATAAATATTTTTACCTTTACCGCTTTGCCCATTTTAAATCACTTCCTTGTTTATATTCCTATCACAGTTCCATGCGAAAAAAATGTATGTATTATGTTATGGTGATAATACTATAGTTACGGAATTTACCGCGACTTACGACATTTTACATTAGACGCGAAACGTCGATTCTTTGCCGCAATCATAACGAAAGTCTGAACCATTAGCTTCCACTCAGGCGAATCCTAAGGGAATAAATATACAATCATTACTATCAGTGTCCTTCAAATTATACTGGTCATGTCTTTTAATGAACGTCAAAACGGCTGAGCCCCCGCCACTTGCATCCAACTTGCACACGCACGGAAATCGGAATATATACAAATTGTAGCTCTATAATCTTTATATATATATAATTATTTTGTACTTGTGTATGTCACTGAACTGTTCCTAAGTGGCTGGACCGATCTTGATGATTTTTTTGAGTGTGTTCAAGTTGATTCGAGAAGGGTTTAGGTTAACAAAAAAAAAATATTTTCTACAGGACAACGCCTGTTGGTGCCACTAGTATTAGTATAAAAATGTTTTTGTCATTTTATGGGTAATTTTTTTGGTTTATGTGTTATGGTATTTGTGTGCTTATTGGCCGCGGTTGCAATCGCTAAATGCATATTTTATATGGGAAAATCCTTGTGATGCCATTACAGAAGAAATGGAATCACTCTCAATACAAGATACGCGGGACTATAATGAACTTAAATGGGCTTCAATAATCATGATCATTAAGTAAAAGAAGTACGCCCTACGGTAATAAGAAGAATTTTCACATTGTTGAAAAAAAAGTGTGTGCGTACAAAGTACACATGTCAGAAGTGAAACTTATTTGGCGAAATAATTTTTATATCTCGTTTATATTTATACTAATCTCAAGCTTTAAATTTCCGAGACTTGCGATGCGACGATCGCTGTATCTCACTCTCTCTCTCTCCCTCGATCTTTCTCACTCGCTTGCTCCCTACTCTCACTCCATGGCTATGTGCTTCATGCTGCGTTCGCCCTTTCTCACTCTCCCCCTCTTCTTGAACAAAAACGCATTTTCGTGACGTCTCATCCGTAAAAAATTTACCCTCATGCGCACAAAGAAGTTTCACTTCAAAAATGTTTTGAAAAATGCATTATTAAGCTAAACGTGTTTTTGTTAATTTGTCTATTTGTCTCTGCGATCATCAGGTTTTATGTGAATAATCTTGTGATTATAAATAAAACATATCCATAAAGTTAGGAGACACCTGGCGGATGTACAACATTTAGTATTAGAAATGATAATGATAAATGAATTACAATCTATAGCGAAAGAGGGAATAAAATACGCGCACACACAAAGTAGTCAAACGCACGGCTTAATTGGAGCATCACGACATGACAGCGTCACGACATTTACGGACACGGTGCACGTTGATGTCTCGCATCAAAAGTTCAGACTAACGGAATATACCAGATATTGGACATGCGTGCAGACTTCATGAGATTTCGGCAATCAACTATGTCTGTACAACCAAATTATCTTACTACATGAACACGGCAACAAATGTGCCGGAGAAACAAATGTGCCGGAGAAACAAATGTGCCGGAGAAACAAATGTGCCGGAGAAATAGGCTCAGGGGAGTTTCCGTGCAGAAGTGTTCATTTCAAGATAATTTGGCAGTACTGTTCCGGGCTTTCTACTAAAGTTTCGATACGATAAAAGTTTAGCGTGGTATGTAAGAAGGGATCTTGCTAACGGGATTTTTTTAACGTTGTCCGCTTAAAGTTACATCTGTACCCAAGCTTGCAAGTGAAACTGTCGTTGATATTCAAAATTCATTAATGTTTCAGAAGAACTGATGAATTCAAATGAGACCTCAGAACAGGTGCTGGCCCTCGTTCCACCGGAATTACACAAATATCTAACCGTCCATCCGAGGAATGTCAGTGGTGAGTACAGTTTTTGAAGTGAAAATTTCTTTTGGCGCACCGCACACAGATTTTTGTAGATTATGAGGGAGGCTGATCCGTCACGCTCCGAGGTGAAAGGCTCGATTGGGCGAACTCGGGACCGCCGAGTGTGCCCGAGCGAGAAAGATACAGTCAACTGCTCCTCACTACTGAGTGCTGTGTTGCTGTGGTTTTACTTCTATCGGCAGTCCCTATGACTGGTTAGGTTTTTTATGATACTTGTATAGGTAATAGGCAAGTCACATGATGGTAAGTGATCAGCGTCGCGTTCTGTTTCAAAGAATATAACATGTAGAAGTGCAACACATTCGCATCCCTCCTACAGGTAAGGTATTACCGGTATATTACAAGGTATCTCGTTTGAAGTTAATATACACCATAGCACAACCTTCATAAAGACTCGGCTTTGGCGTGCGCGTGACCGCAACTTTGCATTTTTAAATACAAGGTCTCACATAATTTTAATCTCAAAACCCCTATGGGAATTGGAGCCGCGGTAAACGGGGTCGGACTTTAGTACATATATTTAGTATTAGTGCAATTGTGCTAGTTTCATTGACGATATTACTTAATTTTAAAATCCCCCTAAACGTAGTAGTTGGCGCGCTTACCGTGTGACGTCATAGTACAACGCTTATGCTATGTAAGTTACATTTTGTTGCTTCGTCCAAAGTGGACAAGATGAGTGACATATTAAAGACTCGTAACCTTACAATATAAATGAACCTTCCTAGGTACAACTCTATAGGTTTTTAATGTTCATTTACAGGCAACATAACAGAGAGGTACATCCCTAAAAACGTAACAGACATCCGAAGAGCGATCCGAAGATATAATGACGCACAGATGATATATAACGAGGATATCTTCGGACCCGTGCAGAACGATACCATCATTATAGCAATACAGGTTAGTTAATTAACGAAATTAATAGAAGCAAACTGGTATTATTAAGGCAAATCCAAAAATTTATGGATGAAGAATCCAATTCGAATATTTTTATTAATTGGTATATTATAATATGTACCACCTAAACATGTCTTATAATGTCCTTAAACAAGTTAAAATAACAACAATTTAATGATAAAGTGAGTCTTCTTTTTTGAAGCGAAGCCAGTGTCCATTCAAACAAGAATATTATGAATAAAAAAGGTCGGTTAAAAACAAACATACAAACACACAGGTGAAGCTTATGAAAAGCGTGTAGAAATTTAAAAAAGTTATTAAAGTGCGTTTGTGTGGTAAAGGATTCGCATTCATGGAAGATTCGTTCCTCCCAGGCATTTCTGGATAACATGTATTTGTTATAGAATATTTGAATAGATAGATCAGTTCCACTGAGTTTGTTTCGCCGGTCCTTACTCCTTCTCAGTGGGCTTGCCTTGGAACCGGTGGCAGATTCAATTGACGTTCGAAAATATAATTTGTTGCTACTATTTTGAATAAAAAAAAAATGATTTTGATTTTTGTACGTATCTACATACTGAAGTCTAGATGAAATAAAAGGAAGTTTTCCCTCGAAAAGTTATTTATAGAAAGAATTTGGGTCGTTTCATTTTTCGTTTCGCCAATAGAAACTCTTTTGTACTCAATCCCGCCATGATGTTTTTCTTCACAGTTCTCGATGTTTCTGGAACCTTATTTCGTTCCTTTTGTATTTCTTCTGGTAAACGTTCCATCCAAATTAACTGTTTTGATTCGGTGATGCCTGGTTGTAGAATAAATTTTCTTTTCACCTATAGGTGCGTAAAGAGTCGTCAAGTATAATACAATTGTTATTCGATTCTAAACATTACTGTGGATTTTAAGAGTAGTGATCCTAATAAATAATAAAAAAATTAAATTTTATTATTTTTAAATAATTTCTTAATTTTTAGTGATTCCAAAATTCGTCGTCTTGGCGTTCATTGAAGGAGGTCTATGTTCAGCAGTGGACGGATAAAGGATGATGATGATGATGATGATGATGATGATGATGATGATGATTACGATGACCGCGACATACTGTGGTGTAAAAAAAGCATTCTATACAATTGTTACATCGACAAGTAATAAAATGAGCATATCAGCATATCGTCGAGGTAAAGAAATCAACCAAATAGGCATTATTGGGAATAACTAAAAAACGGCTTGTCAGATCTTAATAAAATTAATATGGGACCAAATTGGAGGCACCAGCTTTCAAACAAAAAAAAAACAAAAAAAAAACATACACACGAATTGAGAACCTCCTCTTTATTTGAAGTCGGTTAAAAAGAAAATTAAGAGGACCATATAAACAATTATATGTTCTCATGGATTTGCTCTGTTTAAAACTATGATGTGATTTATGTTATTCCACAAACTTGTTTTTATTTGTGTTTCTATTTCGGCACTAGCTGTTGCACGCAGCTTCGCCCGCTTTACCTTACTCAACTTAACTATTGTTAGTCACAGCGTGATGTCATATAGCCTACATCCTTCCTCGATAAATGGGCTATCTAACACTGAAATAATTTTTCAAATCGGACCAGTAGTTCCTGAGATTAGCGCGTTGAAACAAACAAACTCGTCAGCTTTATAATATTAGTATAGTTTATTTACCAACCTGATTGAACTCCGTGAAATAATACTGAAAAAACATAACTGTGTCCAGCAGTGGACTGTTTCAGACTGATGATGATTATGATTATGATGGTATCCAGTTTGAACAAATATAACTAGGTCCCATCGAGCATATAGCCGGAATAGAGCGGAAATGATAGTGTTTTGTATGAAAACAAATTTCTACGCGGCGCCGGTTCTGCGTTCAACGCTCTCATCAATTTTTTTTCAAAAAATTTGGCGAAATTTGTTTTTATACAAAACACAACATTCCAGTTATGCTCGATGTGGGTAACACATGAATGAGTTGTCTGGCCCAAGCAACTCAAGTTGTTAGTGTTCATGGGTGACGTTGACCACTCACCATCGCGTGGTTCGCCTGTCCGTTTGCCTATCCAACTACAGTAAGACTCACCAAATATTCCCTCGTCGGCTCCAGTTTGGCTTCATAGTTGGGAATATATTGGGGTGTACGTGCGATAAAAACTCTTGCGAACTTCACTCTTGGATACGCAGGTTCTTGGTACCTGTGCACACATCACACATGCGGATAACTCGAATATTTTTCATTATACTATTCTTTACATAATTTAATTCAGAATTATATACATGGGTTTTTACTTCTGGACTTGCTACCAGATGATAAACAACATTCACCATGTTGTCCATTAACTAACGAGTTTACTCATAACCTGCTTAGGCAATGCACTCGAATCTGCCTATACTTTTTTTTCTTTTACGCCGGGAAATGCGCGGGAGAGTGGTTCTCCCCAGGCGGGTATGTGGGACTCGCTGCGCCCGAAAGGCGGTAAGTTGGACGCAGCTCTACCCACTATAAAACACGGCGAGTGCCACCAATGCCGTCTTTGGTGAGGTGCCCCGGATCTGTTGAGCAAACAGGGCACCTCGATGGCTAGTCAGCCCCACAAGGGACTGACGCCACTTCTACAGAGGGTTTGTCCCGCACCACAAAACCACCCATCTCATCGTCGGGACAGGACAATGGGGTAAGGTTCCCATCCTCGTCCCTTGTCCCCCTGCTCTTTTGTCCTCTCTTATAAGAGGGTTACAAAGAGCAGTTCCCTCGGCTCAATTTGCTTTGCCCAAAGTGCTGGGTTCACCTTAGGTTACTGAGCCCCACCGCCACGACAAGGCTTGAACCATGGTGGGGAAATCTGCCTATATTGGGCCTAAGAAGGTAACCCTCTACTAGTAATTACTATTTTCATCTATGTACAATAAAACCGGTCTCCGCACCCGTCTAGGGTGACCGGTTTTATTTAAATAGCATAGGAGGACAAACGAGCATTCGAAATATTTAACATCTGCACAACCGGAGATTATACAGATGTGTTGCCCTACTTTTCCCAATCCCCCCATGGGCCACGGGAAACTCACATACCGCACGAAACGCGACAGCGTAGCTGTCACTTGACGCTGGGGTTATGTGAGCGCGAAGTACCACCCCAGTCGCGCCGGCCCAAATCGGATGCTGCTATGCATCCGGTAAAAATTTTTCGAATTTCGAAAAAGTGACGAGAGTACAATATTTGACACATTTCTTGAATATTTCATTAACTTTTTTAAAATAAGTATTTGTGAATTATACCACACTAAATCCCAGTGATTCAATTTTTTCGGCTCGGGCTTAATAATTTTCATCCAGCGAAGAACGTCGCTTCTGAAAATTAATATTTTTTTATATTAGTTGGATAGGCAAACGGGCGGTCGAGCTCCATGATAGTAAGGTCAGCGTCGCCCATGAACAGAACATGGGCGACGCTGACAAGTTAACCTGAGACTAGCACAGACATCATTGTGTGTTGGTGGTCATTAGAACAACAACAGTTGTAGTAATGCGTTATTTGAACGCAATGAATAATCCATTATTAAAGAATAACTATGCTGTTGTCAGTTGTCATTGGAACGATGACGCAATGGTACGAATAGGCACGCAATATGCAGACATTAGGTGTGCGAGGGAGATAGCGTTGCGCAATTGAAACAGGATAATATTGTGATTATTATAATCACTAATACTAGGTACCTAATAAAGTTCAAATTTGCTTCTTTTTTTCGTAAATCTTATTGTCACAATTCATATTTTTCAACGTCTATAAATAAACAATAACAGCATAACAGACAGCAGTTTAGAACAACAGTTGTTACAAAATGGCACAACAGGATAATTTATTATTGTAAAACAGCCGTTATTGTCATCACTACTCATTGACGTGTTGCGATGTAAAATGGTAAGTCTTGGTGCTAGTGCCAGGATAGTGGTACCCAGATGGTAGCGCGGCACAAATCCATTCTACCCACCGTCTTCAAATTTCAAAACCTCATTACATGGAATAAACAGACTACATTATGATACTATCACTAGATGCTATTCAGTGCTAGTATAGTGATGATTACTATTAGTTATCACTAGCTGTTGCCCGCAGCTTCGCCCGCGTTACCTTAGATTTACAGCCATATACGGATTGGATTTCCTTCCCTATGTTATTATAAAGTTTTATTAAAATCCATTCAGTAGTTTTTCCGTGAAATAGCGACAAACATTTGGCATTCATTAGTCTTATTTTTATGCCAGACTAGCAGCGCCCCGTGGCCTGGTTTCAACCGCGTACTTCTCATTCCCGAGGGAGCACCGGGATAAATTACAGCCTATATGTTATTCTGATGTATAAGCTATGTTATTGTTAAGTTTCATTAAAATCAATTCAGTAGTTTTTGCGTGAAAGAGTAACAAACATACATTCTTAAACATGCATTCTTACAAACATTCGCGTTTATAATATTAGTAGGATATAGATGCTTTCGGATTCCGAACTGTTTTCTTCCTCTAAGGACCTATTCCTATTATTAGTATTAGGTTAAATACCTATTCCAAAGTTGTCGTATGCCCCAAGTCGGTCCTGTTCGAGATGTAAACCAGGTGCAATGGGTCAGCGGTTTTCTTGGAGGAAGGGTCATGTTTCGAGCAAACTTCACCATCTCGGTGCCAAAAAGAAGGCGTATTTTTGCCGTTATGATCTAGAACGAGAAAACAAGTGTGTGACAACAACGTCCCGGGTTATTTCAACATATTAATAATATATTCAAAAATTAAAATTCAGACAGATAGAAAGACAGATTATCTAATAAGGATTCTGTTTTGTCATTTTGACGAGTGGAAACTTAAAATGTTGTCGGATTTCAAATGGATTGTACATACTTTAATGTGTTCAAAATTTGTTATATTCATATCTGGCAACACAGATGCATCTTCTAGAAACAATAGCCGTCTCCCATCGATATGGTTCTTCAGAATACATTCCTGTAATTGAAATATAACTGCTTTTGTTACCTTCCTTTATCAGTCCCCACTGGACATAGGTATCCCTAAACATTCCACTGAGTCGGACCTTCTCGACCAGTTTCTGCTAATTTGAGCATGCCATCGATATCTAGCTTGGGGGCATCGATCACAACGTTAGCTCCACTCAAGCACTCGCCTACCCCTGCTGTTATCAGTTCTGCGGCCAATTGCCACTTCAGCTTGCTTATATTAGATGTAATCCTATTTATTAATGTATGTTTAATTAGCTTTACATTTCGTTGTGACCTATTACCATTGGTTCTGTGAAGTTTGATTTGTTCGGATTTTCTTTGAAATAGAAAATCTACCAGGGTCACCAAGTTGTCGTCATTACTCGTAAACATTATCTCGACTAGGCCTTATTGTGCCAAGTCCAAGTTCCCAACTCCCAGTTTCTTACGAGTCTGCGTTGTATAGATTATATTATGGAATCTTTGCCTAGTCTAGTTATTGCAACTACATCTGTAGCTGTAACATATATGCTTGAAAGATTACCTTGTACTCCGGATATCCACATTCCTCTTCCAACCATTGTGCAACTTGGGATTCTGACCACGTAAACGGCTCTGGAAATTCTAAAGTGTCGACTACATTTGCTGCCAATTCGTACAGAGTGAGAGGAGACTTTAAACATGGATTTAGTTTCCTGCAAAATATTCCTTAGTTTAAGGTAGAGGATATAGATTATTATTTTTAGAGTACCCCAGGGTTCCATACTGGGACCAATGTTATTGGTTATTTCTATAAATGACCTATTAAACAATATCGTGCTTAATTAAATAAGCAAAACGGATGATAGCCAATTTTTTTCCAACTCCAAAGCCAAATCGCAACTCTTTAAATTTACTGCTAATTAGAAATTCTTATGCCCTGGAAGGGCATAAAAAAACCCATGCAAATTTCAAGACAAGATTGGTCGATTTCTTAATCTTTTTCCAACTTATCCCCTTATTGCCTATCGATGGTAAATGGTGCCCGTAATTACACTGCCAGTCTTGTCCTTCTCTCCACGGCAGTTTCATAGATCAAGATGGTGTTACCCATGCAGGCATGAGCGTGACACAAGCGCATCCACCGGTATAATTTGTGCAATTGTCTCAATCACCTATTGTTAAATAGACAAGTGGTCTTACTTGTTCTTCACATAAGGATCCTTAGGAAAGCACGGACAATCTACGCACGTAGTTTTGTCCGGTGTGATGTACACCGGTACTCTCTCTGGTATCACGATAGATGGTGTTCTTTTCGGTATCTTTATATTTTTACGTTTCCGTTTCTGTAATTTGTAACATGTTATTACATTTTGATTCGGTATTCTGTAGGTCTAGCATGCGCGCACGACAAAATTTTGTCTACCCCTTTTCTCGTATTACTTATATGAAATAATACCAGAAAAGGCGTAGACAAAATTTTGTCGTGCGCGCATGCTAGCCCCACTGGTATATCTATACTAATTATAATAAAGCTAAAGAAAGGAATGGGATTTGAAAAAAATATGTTTGCACCCAATTTAGTATATATATTTTTAGGAAAGTTTGTGGGACGACTGATACTTTTGGGAACAGCTATAATATAATATCTTTGGATACTTTTACACCACGTCAATCTGGTCCCGTGGTAAGTTCTCGAAGAACTTGTGTTACGGGTACCAGAAGAAGCAAGTAATATTGAACCTTTTCATGTGCCTTTTTCTCTTTGATGTCCGAATTGATCAAATGCTTATCCTTACTTTTATTGACTTTCACACCTTTATTCTTTAGCAATCTCCTTGTCTATCTTTATCCTCAAATCGAGTTGGTGTCTCATAAATGTGAATTTTTGTATGTTTGGCGACTAGGAGAATACAATTTAAATATGTACAAAGTGTTTGTTTGTCAATATGATTAAGGAATATTGTGCCTTAGATCGTTTGAACATATCGTATGTGTTATTTACCTTTTGAATTTCTGCCATTATAAATTATTATTTTCTAAAATGTATACACGAATTATGGTTTTTGACATTGACATACGACGGATGATTTTTTTAATAAATGTACGATTATAAGATTTAAAATTTTTTCGGCCATCGAACGGTGACGGTGAACCAACGTAGTTTTTACTTTTTAATATGTTTTGTCTTTATTCACTTAAATTATACAGCTGAAAAAAATATGTTTGTGGATGACTTTAATTTTTAAGAAATACTAGTTTTTTAAAATTCTTTACTATAAATGACCACCTATTTATTTAATAATTTATTTATTATAATATAACCTATATAAGGTTGAGCCAGCTAAATACATTCTATGCATGTTTGTTTTCGGTTCCGGTTTTTCTGTTGGATTAAAAAACAAA
Source organism: Helleia helle (assembly GCA_963853865.1). Lineage (NCBI taxonomy): Eukaryota > Metazoa > Arthropoda > Insecta > Lepidoptera > Lycaenidae > Helleia > Helleia helle. The sequence goes on from OY971434.1 coordinate 5,653,323, forward strand.
TTATGTTCTTTTGTACTCATATTTTATACGTCTTTTTAAAAGCATAGGAGGGCGAACGAGCAGTCGAAGCCTTTTGGAAACTATCGACGCCCATACACGTCAGCACTACCGGATACTTGACGCCGGTATTATGTGAGCGAGAGGTACCACGCCGGTCGTGCCGGCGCAATTCGGCTGCACACCAGTATGGTACTACCTCTTACAAAAAATACGTGTCAAATTCTAAAAGCTAAATGACCAGAAGAGTCCAGTTGAGATATTATGTTGTATAACCAATCAAATACGGTCGACATTGCTCTGTACTGTCATATCTTCACAGCCTAGGAAATAAATGTGTTGATTAGACAAATTCTTTCCTTCTACTGCCTATCTTCTAAAAATACCTCTCTTCTACTATCTTCTTCCCAGAACACAGCAAATTAATGGTACGCTAGTCTAGTAATGCTTTTGTAGTACCTAATGGTAATTTTGTTCTCAGGTGCACACACGCCTCACATACCTGAGGCATCTCATAGTTTCTCTTGCACAGGCGAGAGATATAGACAAGACTCTACTTATCTTCTCCCACGATTACTACGACGAGGAGATCAACAATTTAGTTAAAAGTATCGACTTTACTAAGGTAAGTTTTCGATTGCTCTAAATTTTAATCGACCAAGTTGCGATCAGATGCTCCCATCTCATTTTTTTAACAATTTTATAGTTTTAATATAATGAAAAAAATTCGTTACAATAAAGAGAACGTCACTAAAGATATTTTTTAACTTACAAGTAGCTGACTGATCGACATTTGGACATTTAGTACAGATCTTTCCTAAAGTAACTAGGCTATTCCACAATTAAATTACACGGTTTATACTATGTTTTCCTTCCACGCCAATGGCCTGGATGATCACGATGACCTTGGACTTTTCCTACGGTCCAAAGATTTCTCAATGCTCTGGGGTCTCGCTTTAAGTTCTTCAATATTTTGAAAAATATTTTTTTTAATGTTAAATGGCAGACGTGCCAATGGTAAGTGGTCAGCGTCCCTCATGAACATGAACGAACTTAGAACTAACCGAGGCAACACATGGCACTGTCTCGGTGCCAGAAATTACACTGCCTGTCTTGCCCTTCTCTCCGAAACACATCAAAGCTGTTTCACGGGAGAAACAAGCAAGATGCCGGTACCCATGCAGGCGGGAGCGCTGCACAACGCATCCATCCCCTGTATGTACTAAAAATCTTCAACAGTTGAAAGTAGTCGATGAATGTCTTTGTTTTAGGTGATGCAGATATTCTATCCGTATTCCATACAAACATACACCAACGAGTTTCCGGGGATGGATCCCAACGACTGTCCCAGGAACGCCAAGATGGAACAGTTAGTAAAACTAATTTTATATATTATACAGCAATCCTGCTTATTGAAGTGAAACTTCTTTGGGCGCATGAGGGTAATTTTTTTACGGATGAAACGTCACGAAAATGTGCAACGTTTTTGTCCAAGAAGAGGGAGAGAGTGAGAAAGGGCGATCTTAGCACGAAGCACATAGCCATGGAGTGAGAGTAGGGAGCAAGCGATTGAGAAAGATCGAGAGAGAGAGAGTGAGATAGAGCGAACGTCGCATCGCAAGTCTCGGAAATTTAAAGCTTTAGATAAATATAAACGAGATTTAAAAATTAGTTTGCCAAATAAGTTTGTTTTACTGTTTAAAAATGTTTGAAACTGCTCTGTAAATTATATATTACTAGCTGATGCCTGCAACTTCGCCCGTGTCAACTTGGATTTACAGCCGTATGCAGACTCGTGATAATTATTTTATAACATATGTCACTCCGTATTAACGTAACATTCTAACTTTGAAGGATTTTTTAAAATCGATGGAGTAGTTTTTCGTTTCTTGTCTGATTTCGAGGAGTTCCGTACTCAGGCAGTGGGACCTACCTATAAATGGTATATGTTGATGTTGATGATGTATTTCAGAGCGATAAAAATGAAGTGCAACAACGCGTTACACCCCGACCTGCACGGTCACTATCGGGAGGCGAAGTACACGCAAACGAAGCACCACTGGTGGTGGAAGGCAAATCGGATCTTCAACCAGCTACAGTGCACGTCCACACATACTGGTGAGTGGTTTTCATAAAAAAAAGTGTGTGTGTACTAGCGTACACTCATAAGAAGTGAAACTTCTTAATGACGTTATTTTTCAAATCACGCGTGGTAGGGATAAGAAAAAGATGGCGCGTAACGGAAGAATGTGACGCGTAACGAAAAAATGTTACACTAAATTTTTTTCCAACCCCGATAAAAAAGTTTCACTTCAAAAAAAACTATAAAGTTACAACGTCATAACAAAACGCAAGCGTACAATGAGCGTAACGGGACAATGAGCGTTACGGGACATTGTCGTGCATGCAGCCGACGTTCATCGATGTATAAGACGTTGTCACGTCAAAAATGTGCCGTGTAACGACGCCTGAAAGAAGCGCAAGTTTAAAGCGTAGGAACTAAAGTAAAATTAAAAAAAAAGTAAATATGTAATATGTAAAAAAAATTAAAATGTAAAAAAATGTAAAAGATGTTAAAAAGAAGAAAGAAGTGTCATTGCATATAAGCTGAATAGGCAATATATGTGAACCTGCTACCTGAGTGCGAGTGGTCAGCGTCGCTCATACGTAAACTGGTTTACACTGTACGAGGAAACAATATCGAAGTGCATTGTATCCCTAAACATTCGAAGGAGGAGTGTTCTTTAGTGAGCTGTATTGAATTAACCAAGAATTCAATACAGCTCACTAAAGTTGTAGGGTGTCCTATTGAAGAGAGAGTCCGTCTGTCTGTTTCTACTTCTCATTGACATGATTGTGCAATTTGGCAACCTACGTCTCATAGCAAAATACATACATAAAAAATCCAGTCCTCCCGCGATAAACCGCGATAAAATCCATAAAAGTTGTTTCATTATAATACATTAAAAATACTTTTTTTACGAACCCTCAGCGCGATAGACTCGCATTTCTTTTTTTGATTGTTTGGTTTTATTTTAAATCCAAAAGTACCTACTTTTGACCTCTCCTCAAGCGCTGTTTGTTTCAAGGTATGGTGGTATTTTTGGAAGAAGACCACTACGTGGCGGAGGACTTCTTACACATGCTCGGTCTACTGCGGTCTACGGCGGACAAGACCTGCTCCCACTGCGAGATGCTGTGCCTGGGCACCTACCTTAAGACCTACCAGTACCACTCCAATAGTGATAAGGTAAGGATTATTATAACGAATAAAAATGTGTGTGTCAGCTCCGGCGATTGTCTTTGAACAGGCACAGAAAAAAGACTTACTACACTGAAAATAATCTAAAATAATAATACTTATTAATTATCTATATCAACAATAAAACAAAATTTTAAAATACATGGCCAGCTGCCACGTAGGAAACGTACGTCGGCAGCACAAAAGTATACAAGTAACACACACATTGCTAAAAAGTGAAAGGTGCGCACGATAGGTTGCGCACAAAAGGCGTAACGAAATCATTTGATCACAAAATTTTATTTTTTATATTTTCTTCATACCGGGCGCCTTATATGAAAATTGATTCTTAAGGAGTAAATTCCGATAATTTAATGGTAGGTGTGTATGCTAATATATTAGAATTCATCATTATTATTTTTTTAAGAAAGAATAAAGAAATATATTACGTAAAGAGCGGCGGTGGGGTCACGACATGACAGCGTCACGGCACTCAAGTCAATTTTTTCGCGAGTGCTCGCCAATAAATGTTTCACACTTCGATCAACGTATTATAACAATAATACAATAATAATTAATTGAAGTTTTCACATCCAAAATATTATTCAACATCACAACAATTGTTGATCACAACACTCAATGATCCTGTGGTAAGTTCGTATGTTACGGGTACTAGAAATGAAAATAAATATAACAAATGTATACAAATACATGCACACACATCCAGGATCCAGTGCATACATCTGAACTCATCACACAACGTGCAGTGCAGGCCTGATCAATTGACCAGCCGCCTTCGAAATTTGATCGATTCTTTTTGAAGTCAGCTAAAAACCCATGCCACTCAGACACTAACGAAGCGATTGTAGGCGCTCTGTGAACACACGAACATGCTATAATAGACTGTTAAAATCATAACTACTCTTTTCGCCTTTAGTTGATAAAAAGTAATTTAATTACAATGAATGACTATTCGCGGAAACAACGTTATACCAAGTTTATAACAAAAAGGAGTAGGTAAAAAGGGAAAATACGAGAAGAAACACTAACATTGTTATCTCAATGGAAGGAGAAAATAGAAGAAAGAGAAAGGAGAATGAGAATTTTAGGGGGTTTCATTTCAAAGTTTGAGGCGGGTGAAAAAATCTAGTATATTATATTCTGAAGCAGCTTAGCGTCCCATAATTGACATTAAGTCCTGGTTCGTACGAGAGTTATAAGCGTCGCCTTAAAACCCGACGCTTATAACTTTTTTATTTATTTATATATATATTATATATATAAACAATTCGATTAAAAGTCTAACGCTCCAACGTAGAAAATCAAACAGTGCTCGATAAAAAAGCGCCGCGCTTTAAAAACGCTTTCGGGTATCCGTTTGTGTCATTCAAACGATTTTTAACGTTCGGTGAACAACGCTCGTGCGAACCAGGCCCAAGTCTTGTTAGTTGTGTTTTAGTACTTGTTTTATAAAATCTAGAATATTGTACTTTTAATCAACTTTAAAACGTTAAAATATTCATTTACTATAATTGTAAACACCATTGATTTTTACGGCGTTGAACCCGCTTAGGCATAACACACTCCTCGCCAGATTTCGAGGAGACCCAACAACGTATAAGGGTCGCTTATGCTTTTATTATTACAACGTAAAAGAAAAATGTTCAATTATATATTTTGTTTCGCTTAGCTTTGTCAATGGAGCTTATTTTGTGTATGACACACGAACTCACAGCTGACTCACTCACGCACTGTCACAGTATGACACAAATATGATTATTGACTCAGTTAGTCCAGTCGGGGCAGACATAAAACTGGCCTGAAATAGAAAAAATTCCGGGGGGCGATTTTTTTTTTAACGTCGGATGGTTGGACGTATAAATCTCGATTTTCTAACTAATCCCGGTAGAGGATTCGCCGCCATCTTGGCTGAAAGTTCAATTTTTTCGTTTTTCTGAAATAACTCGTTAATTTTCTACTTTAGAGCAAAAATGGTTTTATTCAAAGTTGTTGGAATTTTAATTTCCAACAAGTTTGGTCATTATCATTTTTACGCTAGGATCAATATTTGCAGAGTTATACTATCAAGTTTATCAAAAAAATCGTAATGGGTGGAATTTTATTTTCTTCAACTTTGGTTCTCGCACTTGATGCTCGCAACGGATTGGAGTTGGAAGAAAACAAATCGTGGGTTGGAACCGATTACAACCATCGCTGACCCAGCACCGGAGTCTTTGCTCAAATTAATTTCCTGCAAATGCAAATCCAAGTGTGGAAAGATGTGCGGCTGCCGTAAAGCGAGCCTCAAGAAGTGCTCTGTTTTATGTCTGCACTGCAGCGGAGAGACGTGTGAAAATGTAACAAACATAAGGGATCTCCTGTTGGAGGAAGACTACCATATTGATCCTAGCGTAAAAATGATAATGACCAAACTTGTGAGAAATTAAATTTCCAACAACTTTGGATACTGCCATTTTTGCTATAAAGTTGAAAATTAACGAGTTATTTCAGAAAAACGAAAATATTCAACTTTTAAACAAGATGGCGGCGAACCCTTTACCGGGATTAGCCCCCCCCCCCCCCCCGACGTTAAAAAGAAATCGCTCCCGGAATTTTTTCTATTTAAATGTCTGCCCCAACTGGACTAAGTTTAAATATGGAACAGTATGGAAACTACCAACGAAACGGCACACTCACAGTCAGATGCTTGTCGGCTGTCGCAGTAAGCAGTTCTGTCAGTAGCGAATGCCGCGTCAAGAAGAGTAGTCGCGTATTTTTTTTTCTTTAACGCCGGGAAATGCTCTGAGGCATCCCGCGGGGGAGTGGGTCTCCCCACGCGGGTATGTGGGTCTCGCTGCGCCCGGCTGGTAAATGGACGCAGCTCTACCCACTAAAACCCGGCGAGTGCCCCCAATGCCGCCTTTGGTTAGGTGCCCCGGATCTAGAAAACAAACAGGGCACCTCGACGGCTAGTCAGTCCCGCAAGGGACCGACGTCACCTCCACAGAGGGGCCGTCCCGCACCACAGAACAATCCCTCCCAACATCGGGACAGTACAATGGGGTGAGACTCCCATCCCCACGCCCCGCCCCCTGCTCTTCCGTCCCCTCCAAAAGGGGTACAAAGAGCCCTCTCGGCCCAATCAGCCTCGCCCAAGGTGCACCGCCCACCCCAGGCCACTGAACCCCACCGCCACGACAAGGCCTGAACCATGGTGGGGATAGTCGCGTATAAGTTTATCTCCGAAAATGGACAACATTTATTATTAAATATCACAATTATTTATTTATAATTTATTATTTTTAAAAATCTAGTTCTACCTACAAGTTGTGTGTTAATATTAAACAGTTTTCCGTGTTTTAAACTATCGTCTTTTGCTGAGTTTAACCGACGCCATGAGATTACTTATTTAAATTGTATTTATATGCTAGTTATTTCAATTCAAATAATCGATCATTACAGAACAAAATTGTTTTATAAAAAAAATATGTCAAAATATTAAAAGATGCTTCAATGAAGCGTAAGTATTTATTCATCAACTAGGCTTAGTTTCCATACTGTTCCATACTTATACTGTGATATTGATGACGTCATCTGATTTTTTTCTTAAAAAGAAAGAATAAAAAATAAGTAAAGAAAAAATCTTTTTATTTTACTTAGGCGAACGTTCAGTCGAGCCACCTGATGGTAAGTGGTCGCGTGGCTTATGAATATCAACAAGTTCATCCAAGATAAGGCCAAGTATCAGGATAGGCAACACATGAGTATGTGTTGCCTATTCTGAGACATAAGATGTTAAGTCTCGGTGCCAGTAATTACACTGCCTGTCTTGACCTCCTTTCTGAGACATGGCCAAGCTGTTTGACGGGATAAATAAGCAGGATGACGGCGGCACAAACGGTTTTAAGACTTTATCCATATATCAAATGTTTCGGCAAAAAGAACAGCGGGCTTACTCTTGACACTGGATCCTAATAGAATTTAGGATTGGGATCGAGAACTTGTCTTTGATTATTATGAAATATTTTGACGTTGAACTGTGTAAATTCGTCATTCGATCCCAAACTCGATTTGGAAGTTGATACGTTAACGTCAAAATATTGTCAAGAGTGCGAAAAATGTACGAGATTGAGAAACCAATTTCAATTAGTTACATAAAATTCCACAGTGATCCAGTCAAATCGTGCGCTAGTGTAGCGTACAAGAGTACCGATTGACAGGTTCTCGATCCCAATCATAAATTTCAATAGGGTCAAGTGTAAAGAGTAAGCCCGCTGGACAGGCAGAGTAATATCTGGCACCGAGCCTTAGCTTAAGTCTCAGGATAGGTAACGCATGAATTAGTTGCCTTTTTTAGACGCGGAAATGCTTTATGCATGTACCCAGGACCGGAGTAGGTACCTGATCCCGTTTGGGACTCACACTTGGGCTCGTATACTGCGTCAAACTGCTACTGCGCTTAAAACTATGTCACACGCAATTCTTCCTTATTACCTGACAGAGAAGAAAGCAACTGAACCTGAGCTACATTCAGCAAGTGAGAGCCGTGCACGAAGAGAGAAGAAAGAGACAGCAAGAGAGCCAGTGGAATTTCCAAGTTTACCCGAATCTCTATTCGAATACTCAAAAGGTTTTTGAAATTAGATAAGCGACTAATGCTTGGTTTACTTGAGTCTAGAATGTTCGATTTAGTATGTTTTTCGGGCATGTTCGATTTCGATTTTTGAATTTGATATTCCATTTATAAATTTGAAATCACGAATTTCAAACTGAAAATTACAAAATTCTAGTGTTTCAGTTATTCAATCAGTTTTAAAATATAGTGCATGATTTTCACGATGACTGTATATATTTTTACGATATTTTCGTTTTATCCAAATTTTCTATATTCATAAACATCTTTTTGCATTGTTTTTTTTTAAATCAGATTATCGACAATTTGTGTTTTAATTTTTCTAGGTTATGAACGTTATGTGTATTTATCGTGTTATTTATTCGAATCAGGAAATAATTTATGGTGTCATGCAGCTTCCTTTGCACAACTTAGTTGGTTCTGGGCTTGTAGAAATTAGGCTAATTTTTTGCTAGTTATTTGTGTTATACAATTTTTCTTATTAGAATTTTGTCTGTCAAATATATTAAATAAATACATAATTTTAAATAAAATTAATATTAAATAAAACTATAATTTATAGTTGATATCTACCTGTTTCACGTAAATTTCAGGCGTAAAATTTACGTTCCTAGACTTCGAACTCAAATCTCATTTTATCAAACCTCATACATATTATGACGTTACTTTACTTTGTAAATAATTTATAAGAGGAAAAAAACAGACATGTTCGAGATGAAGAGAAGAATATCGTTCATCGGTAATATTTTTATGTAAACTTTTTTTTTTATTAAACCATCCATTTTTTTAATTTAGAAACTTAAAATTATTATTATTATTTTCATTTAAAGGCATTAGCTACTAGGCTATTAGCCATACAAAATACAATTATTCGGTCTGTAATACGGAGAAATGGCGGGAAACCCCAAGGAGCGCGGCTTCGCCCCTTTAGCCCGCATCAATCAACTATCATTCCCGATTCCATCCACACAAGGCAGTCCACCAATATTCGCCAAACAATCACATTATATATTACACTGATTAAGTTTTTAAAACAAACACTATAGAAAACCTCCAGAACAGCCCTACTAAGAAAACCACTTCAGAACGGTACTCCATAAGGTTCGCCAACCAATCACAATATATAAAGATCAAGTTTTTAAAACAAACACTATAGAAAACCACCCTGAATGGACAAAACACAAAATAACAAATAATTAACGGGAAACCAAAAAAACACAACCGCGCGTCCCGATGCTTCCCGCCATTCCCCAACTTAAAAGATTTATTGTTTCAATTTTTTAAATTTTGCCATTAATTTACGTACAAAATGACATTGTAAATATTTGCTAACCACAGATATCCTAAAATTTACTGTACAGATTATTATTATAAGAGTTTAAAAAAAAATCTTATTCTTTAATTTTACCTTTTACATAAGTAGAATATATTTCTGTGGTGCTAAATTTATTTTAGATTTGTGTCCTAACATCTTAAGCATGTAGTTAGTTTTTTATCGCTTCATGTATAAAGCATGCTTGAGCATGGCCAATGTTATTTGTGAACAGGCTACGAACAGATATTTAAACTAAGTAACATAAAATATATAAAAAACTGTAATAAAATGGATCAGAGTTTCAAATATCTTTTAATGGCCTGTCTATATTTATGTTATTTTTATCATAAGATTTTTTTAAATGTAAACGTTGTCTTTTACTTTTTTTTTAAATATGGCAACCGTGTATACAAACGTAAAAAGTGACATTGCAAATTCTTCTTCTTCTTTGGCCTTAGCGAGTGACATTGCAAATAGTTTGACTGTTGTTTGACAGTTATGCTTTTTTTTTAGGTTGAGATCACGCCATGGCATTCCAGCATGCATAACATGGGCATGGTGTTCAACAGAACCGTCTGGAACAGTATCATGGAGCTGCAGGATCAATTTTGCGCATATGATGATTATAACTGGGATTATTCGTTATTGCATCTATCACAGAATAGGCCAGGGAAGGAGAAGTTTAAAGTTATGTTATGCAAGGGACCCAGGGTATTCCACATTGGAGAATGGTGAGTATTTTTAGTTTATGTTATTACTAGTTCATGTCAGTGTTTTTTTATGTCATAAGGAGGCAACCGAGCAGTCGGAGCCTTATGGTGACTACTGACGTACATATACATCCGCACAACCAAAAGTTATACAGATGCGTTTCCCTCCCTTTCCCTATCCCCCCAATGGGCGACCGGAAACTCGCAAACCGCACGAACCATAGCTGTCACTTGACGCTGGTGTTATGTGAGCGAGAGGTACCACCCCGGTCTGGATGAAGGAACTACTAAAGATGGATTTTCATGAATCCAAAAACTTGGAGTAGCTTTTATTGATAGAGATTAAATATACAGAACTTGTGTTTAAATTAAAACATTGTGCCCACAATGAAGCCTAAACCCGATCTGTCCAATCTTTGCATCATCTTCTTCAAGATGACTCTGCTATGTACGCAAAAAGGAATAATACACGTTTTAGAAACGAGGGCGGTTACTCAGCGATATTATTTAGGATTGTGTAATTAGCTGAGAAACGAGTTCCTACATTATTTAGGTCTATGTAACTAACCAGGGCCGTATTATAACAGCTTTACCTCTTACACTGTGAACTAAATATCCTAAAATTGTAATATCAGTTTTCGTGATTATTTTAACTCTGTATTATTCGAAGTTATGTACTAAAATACTATGTGCTGCTGCATTAAAATTAGTCAGCTCGTACATTAATTTTTATTGATTGATAAAGTTTATAACTGACAAGGCAGATTGGTCATTTTGATATTCGAATGATCGTCTATTGGTTATCTGAATTGTCTGAGTCTAGACAGAGATGTCACATACCACATTGTCGAATATGCACAACCTTCGTTTACAAAATATTTTTTCTTACACTTTGACACCTTTCAGTGGAGTCCACCACAAGAAGTCGAACTGCAACGCGTCCACGGTGATAAGTAAGGTGCAGAAGTTGTTGAAGAACGCGAAGCCCTACATGTTCCCCAGCAGGGTGACGGCCACCATCAGCGCCGGGGGGGCGAAGCACAATAAGAAGTTGGTCAAGGGGAACGGGGGATGGGGTGATATTAGGTAAGGCAGAAATTGAATTGAAAAAAAACGTAGACAAATGAGGATCTGAAAAACAACGAAACTTCAGAATAACGAGAGAATGAGATAAATATATACTATCTTATACTATACAGGATGTTCAAAGAGTCGTGGATCAAACGTAATAAGGGGATAGTTGAGGTCATTTAAGACAAATAAATGTGCGGCGGTGGACTCGGCCCAGCACACCCTTGGGTGTGCCTGAGATGGGCAGCGCTGCGTCACGATCTGATATCGGTCATTAGAGGGGACTTGTCTCTGTCTTCTGCGAGGCTGTAATGTCCCAGAAGAAGGCCGCAGAGCGGGTGAGAGAGGACGCCGCTGGACTAGGCCTCCCGCGGGCGACGAATGGGGGTGCGTAGGAAGCGCTACTTAATACGCCAAATAAACGTTTTAGTTAACCTTTAAAGTTCATAAACGCCGGTGAGTGCGGCCGTTCAAAAAAAAACAAAAAAAAAAACATTATTTTATTTTCTTTTTAACCAAAAAATAATAATTTTGACGTATGTATAAGTTACAACTAACTTATGCTGCCATCTACCGAGCTACATTTAACATATTTACAGCCATCCAGATTATAGGGAACACTGTATACTTGCATTTTATCTCATTCTCTCATAGGCTAAATCTCATTTAGGAATATGTTTTAACCGACTTCAAAAAAGGGAGGTTCTGAATTCGTCTGTATGGTTTTTTTTGGTGTCGCTTTTTTGTTTTAACGAATTTTCAAATTAGAAATATAATAAAAAAGTTCCTCTTGAAAATTATTTCTAAAAGCCTTTTAAAATAGTAGTCGAATTAAAACTTTTTTCTGCTTATCTTAAAAAATATATATTTTCAGGGATCAAGAGCTATGTGCCAATATGACGAAGATCGGTCGTCAAACAAGAAAATATATTTATTATGCGTAGCTTATACGTTACACGCAGGGCCGGATTTAGAGGTGTGGAGGCCCCTGGCCACAAATTATTCTCCAAATAAAATGACTATTTTTTAGTCAAGATTTTCATTAAACTATTATACTGAAACCAAGTACATTTTGAGCCCTAATTGTTCACATATTGCAATGAATATAATATACATACTTATAATCTTATGAGCGGAAAAAACAGTCGAGACATAAAATCGAACACCCAACCTCCAAGGCTGTGGGCTAGTACTGCCCTATTTAGCCATTGGGATACTATATCAAGATAGGTAAGTAAATTTCAAGTACTTATCGGGACGATTTGAATTTTTTTAATTTCACATATAAGAGTGAACAATTATAGAAGAACTGCTTATGTCAATGTTTGAGAATAATATAATCATGTTTCTACAAAGTACTGTAGGTAAAGGTTAAACAGGGAAATAAAATCAAAAGAAACATGGTTTACTAGTGTTTACTCGTTGCAATTTTAACGATTTTTTTTCGAAGTCTATTGTGGAGGCCCCGAGGCTGTGGCCCCGGATGCCCTCCCCTAAATCCGGCCCTGGTTACACTTGTGTTTTATTACGAGAAGCCTCTCCAAGGTCCACTTAACACAAGGAAGAACTTAATTTACTGAGCAAAATATTGCACAACTAATTTCGTATTCAGCACTTCGGAAATATCGACACCAGGTTACATACCAAATACTATGTATATTAAGATTGTTATATTTTTATATTTTAATATCGAATGTCCGTTATGTTCAAATTCGATACAGTAGGAGCAATTTAACTTGGATAACCTGAAGTTAGCTGCGAGTACGAAGTGAACTGCGAAATACGTGATGCGCTTCAAGACTATCAAACTTCAATTTGGTCAAGATAAATGGCTCGTACTGGATATGTTTTTAATATGAAATGTCGTTACGTTCAAATTTGGTGCCCAAAAGCATATACTAGAGCAAAGTACCTAATTACTATGTACTTTTTTATATAATTTTAAATTAAGTTTATTTACATTCATACTATGATTTTGTGATAAAAAATATTTCATCAGTTTTAATATCAAGATGTTTATTTTGATGTTCCCTCAAAAATTTTTACCGCCGAATAACTGCAAAGAAAAAAAGTAACGTTAGAAAAAATATCATTTAGGTTCATCATATTTATTAAATATATATATATATATATATATATATATATATATATATATACAGTACAATACAAAAAAAAGAAACCATACCTTTTTTACATTCTTCTATCGGCCATATTTTTTTGATTCTTTTTTCGGCCAGTACTCACTAAACTTAATATTAATCAAACAAAATACATATTATAAAACGTGAAATGGCGAATGACGTAATGTGCTTTCATTTTTCCACTATAATAATGACATATCATGTCATAAGCTTTCATAGACGAAACTGAACACTAATGATTGAGCATAATATAAATATATATTTTCATATCACAGATAAGAAACGCTTAGTACGGATTGTGGATGAGTGGCAAAATAGCGCACATAAAAAAAAACATTGATTTAAAAATCCACCCATCTTACCCGAACTAAACGTCGCTTACCTCTTGCTTTAAAAGTTTTAAGGTTAGTTGTGTTTTGTATTTAACGTATGCTAGTCAAAATGTTGAGTTGAGGTATATTTCAGGGTAGCATTAAAACCGTGACTCGATATAGTTAAGCATTTTATATATTTGAAACGAATTTGTAATGTGATTGATCGCATTAGTGCAATAAAAATATAAGTCTGAGCGATATAGGATATCAGGACGAATACAACATAATTCAAGTTGACGCAGGTGAAATCGCTGGCAGCAAGAACATGGAAAGTTAGCGATATTACCATGGAGTTAATAAGTAAGGAGAACCATCTCTCATCTCTGTGAATGAAAAAGTGTCCATCGAAAAGTGACAAATAAGGATGGCGTTACAGCAGAGTGTACATTTTAAATGTGTGTGCGTCCAGAATTAGGCACACATACACACTTATATACAAATTCAAGTCTGAAACTGCTACTTTCACACCATCCCCATTGTTGACGTTATTTAGATCTTACAAATGGGCACTTTTTCAATTTTTCTCCCATATGAGATGGTACTCCTTAACTTTACATTATAGATTGCTATAGTTCATGTAAGATGTCGTGTACGTTTTTTATTAAGTCAAAAGCGCCATCTATCGAGTTAGCCACACTTATCGCGATATTGTTATAGCAATCTGTTAACATTCTGTTAAAGTTTTATAATGGAAATAGTACTTTGAAGATTATGAGAATGTTCTAGATTTGTTAAAGTACGTATTTTTATGGAACTGAAAAGGCGCTGCTTTGTGGTTGACCAAATGTCAACCATAAAGCGGTGTGGTTAATGAAATGTCAAGTGACAAATAACCATTGATTCTTTATTTGAAAATTGATTAGACATTGGTTGATTGATTAAATGAAAGTAAATAATTTCTTCTTCTTGAAATTCTGATAAAATAAAGAATTTCACGTTTAGGATAATTAAATTAAAATAGCTATAACTTCCATCACTATTTCTAATGACAACAACTTTTATGAATTTTATCGTAGTATTAAGATTTTTACTTGCCGGACGTTAGAATACATTGCAACAACCATGTCTTGCCGTGCGACTGCGATAAAATCCGTAAAAGTTGTTTCATTATAATGAGTGGTATTCGAGTAACCATTAGAAAACAAAACTTCCACCACGCGATGACTTTCATCGCGTGGTGGAAGTTTTGTTTTGTGTTGTTACTTCTGTGTCACACAGAATATCGAAGTTATAGTTCATATGTCGCTCCGATTCTTGCTACAATTGATTCTATAACTTATTATTGAATATGACTCAGAAAATAAAGTTTGAATATCGAATTTTAGCAAAACTAGAGCATTTTTATTAAATTTCTTATCAATAGACATTTTGAATAATTTGATGATAGTTCAATAATCTGTGGGGACTAAATCCTAGACATTATGATGTCATTAAGTCAGTGTAGACGAAGAAACTACATAATAAAACGTATACTAATAAGAGATAATGTTTTTTTAATTCGTTTCAATACATCGAAAGTTAAAATTTTGTTACTTATGTAATTTTTTCGTCTTACTATTTTATATTATAAAACGTAAAAATATTGTAATAGTCTTAAGACTAAGCTATCTTTGTTACAACTGAATAAGTGAAAAAAGTAAAGCAAAGGCAAAATTAACTTTACTGAACACAGATCATACTACTCAACCAAAACAATTAGGCGCATGACAGCGATCGCCCTAACCCCGCCTTCGCCCCAACCTCGCCTTCGCCCCAACCCCGCCTTCGCCCCGCGCATCCCCGCGCTAGCGTAGCGCGGGCTGAAGGCTGTCGCTATCATGCGCCTAATTGTTACGTATGAGGTATGTATTTGTTTGTAATCAATGATGTGTTAGATTTTGTAAATGTCGTTAGGCTTTGTTCCCTGAGGTTAAGATTATTTATCATCAATCGGTATTTCTACCTCTGAATGATTCGTTGAGTTCCTTCAAAATATTAAAACTAGAAAAGGAATTTATCTATAAGAATCCTAACTGTATTGAAATGCTTGAAATAAATAAAATTTCGAATTGATATGTAAAGTTCATGTCTGGTTTTATTTTTAACTTTTTGGTAATTGGTTATACTGCACTCAGTAAAACGATACCATTTTGTGTGTAAATTTTCTTTCTTATAACATGAATACGGCTGCCGTGTAAGGGGGGACCCCTTTACGGCCTTCCCCGGGGCCAGCCTGTAGCCGTAGGCTGGAGCTCGCAGGTGCCGCCGATAATCGTCCAGGACACCAAGTCCTGGAACATTGTTTCGCAAGCTATATATGCGAAACAAATTTCATTCAAATCTGCCCGCACGTGCGCCGAAGGCATTAGAGTACAAGTAGAGAACTCTAATGAACACCGCAGGTTCACAGCCTTCCTGACCACGAACAGGATAGGATATCACACTTACGCCCTGGAGGACGAGCGCGTCCTCCGGGTCGTTATCGTAGGAGTGCCCCGAGACATGGACCCGGCCGAAATAAAAGACGACCTGGTCCATCAGGGTTTCCCGGTCTAGGAGGTACATAGGATGTATCATCCCCGATTTGTTCGGGGCATAAGCACAAAATTGTGCTCGTCACCCTGCCGCTCACACCAGCGGCCAAAAACATCTACAATATTAAAGCCGTCTGTAATATGACTGGCTTTCGTGTCGAGGCTCCACGTATGATAGGGCAATGTCATCGTTGCCAGCTTTACGGCCACTCAGCCCGCAACTGTTCCGCCCACCCCAGGTGCGTTAAGTGCCTGGAAGACCACGGGACACCTGACTGTCCCCGTGACAGGGCCACAGCCACAGAGCCGCCCAGCTGCGTCCTATGTTGGGACAAAGGTCACCCGGCGAATTACCGCGGTTGTCCCAAGGCGCCGAAAACGGCGCGCCGCGTCTCAAAGCCGGCAAAAAAGGCGGCTTCACACCTTGGCTTAAGCCGGCTCCGAAGCCGACTCAAGTCACCGAGCCGAGCCGAGCCAAATAGTCGCAACTCCCCCGTAGGCCCCCGAGTAGAGGAGGTAACTAGGGAGGTGGCGAGAAAGGCCTCTGCGCCGCTGGAGGGAGATCCAATCCTTCCGACGGACGCAGAAGAGGTCCAAGACATTATAAAATGCCTTCACGCCAAGAAGGCCCCCGGGCCGGACGGGATTTCCAACAAGGTATTAAAAATACTACCGCCCGCCCTAGTTATCCTCCTGGTTAACATTATAAACGCCCTCCTCAAGGGTTGTAGGTTCCCTGATATATGGAAAGAAGCTACGGTCATAGGAATACCGAAGTCCGGAAAACCGCGCTCGTGACCGTCTAGCTATCGTCCCATAAGCTCGTTAGGAAAAATCTACGAAAAAATTCTGCTTAGGCGGTTGAAAACCGTCATTAGCGAAAAGAATCTTTTCATAGATGAGCAATTCGCCTTCCGCGAAAACCACTGCTGCCCGAGGCAAGTCCACCGTATGACGGAGGATATACTCAGAGGTTTCCATAAGAAAAACAAACACGATACGTGCGCTGTATTCTTTGATGTAGCAAAAGCCTTTGATAAAATCTGGCACGAAGGCCTCATATTCAAACTATTCACGTTAGGAATACCGGACAGATTAGTCATCATCATCCGTGACTACCTTTCGGGCCGGCATTTTAGATATAGAGTAGAGGGCACTCTGTCCTCTCGGAGACCTCTGAGGGCCGGAGTCCCACAGGGCTCCGTGCTGTCTCCGACCTTGTACAACTTGTATACCTCCGACATCCCCGAACACCCGGCGGTTAAACGGGCTCTCTTTGCAGACGATACTGCTCTGTATATCACCCACCCCTCAGCCGCAAGGGCTTCCACCATCCTCCAGCGTGCCGTCACCAAGCTGGGTGAATGGTTCGCAAAATGGAGGATTGATATAAACCCAGAAAAAAGTGCCTCCATAAAATTCTCACATAGGAGGGTCACAAACAGACGACCTTATCGTACCATGAAACCGATAAGGTTAAACAATATAGAAATACCCAGAGTAGATCAGGTAAAATAACTGGGTGTCACCCTTGACTGGTCGATGTCATTTAGACCACACATAGAGTCAGTCACCAAAAAGGCCAAATTCGTCTTGAGCCGTTTATATTTCTTAATTAACAAAAACAGCAAAATGCCCCTCAGGCATAAGCTTATCCTGTATAAAACTTGTATCCGACCCATTATGTCATACTCTTGTGTCGCATTCGCGCATGTGCCACAAAGTCGACTTAATGCACTACAAATAGTCCAAAATATTTTTTTACGCATGGCAACCGGTTGCCCGTGGTACGTAAGAAACATCGACCTGCACAGGGACTTCAGATTAGAGTCCACTTCAAAATGACGTCAGAACGTCACTTTGAAAAGGCACTCCTCCACCCAAACCCGCTCATCGTGAGCGCGGCTAACTATGCCCCAGATAGCTCAGTTCCAATTAGACATAGGTTACCTAAGCATGTTTTAACAGATCCAGCTGACGAAATCTCTCAGCTACTAATGCGCGACGCAAAAGCGCGACGCGAACGTCACAGCATACACAGACACACACACGGTGCTAGGTACACCTGCACACCGCTTGGGCCTCGGGGGCGTAAGCGACGTCGAACCCTACACATGGAAACCACATCGATCCGGATCGATCGCGGAAGCTTAGGTTCGAATCCGATACGAGTAGACACAAACCCAGACCGCGCAAACAACGCTAGCACTACGCTACCGCTAGATTGCTTGGGCACCGCGCATGACCCGCCTCTCTCTCCAGAGGGAGGGATGAGGGTCGGCCCTCATGATGATAGGTTCAATTCAACCGTAAAAGATTCGTCGACCGTATCGGATTTGACTAGTCCAAATGATGCTCTCCCGAGCAGGGCGCGGCGGGGGGCGTCCCCCTTTCGAATACTTCTTAAGTGAGCCATCTGCTCACTTACTGTACCGATTGAGCTTAAAGGCCATCAGGCCGAAAAGTCTAGCCCTTCCGAAAAAAAAAAAAAAAGAAAAGCACTCTCAAGTGCGAGCCCCAGATACGTCTAGGTAACCTAGATAAATGAATTCCCCTATGTCATCTAAAAATGTAGGTCGCTCTAATGCACCGTACATTATTTTTCTAATACATATTGTAAATCGGTTTCTATGTATTTGTCAATTATTTGTCATAATAGGTACTTGAATAATCTCAGAATCAGATCTTTTTCCTGAGAATAAAAACAAGAAATGAGTAAAGCCTTTCGCAGTGAGAGACCTCAGTCTAGTAGTTACTGAAGTCGGCAAGGAGTGATACCACAAAGTGATTTTTCTTTGCCAAATACGTCTTTAAAACTTAGATATGGCCAAGTAAAATTGAAAGCGAATTATCATTACAATCACTATTAACGATCACTATACCTTGATAAAGGAGGTCATTATAATAATATGGCATATTATGTAACTAAAAATGCCCAGCCTTGCAAAAAAAAGGGTTGTAGTAAATAAAAATTCATATAAATAAATTGATTTTTAATTGACTATAAACACAACACAAATTAATATCAATATAAAATATAATTGTATATGCAATTGACCTTTAAAATATATTCTGACTTAACTATTAATTGACAATGTAAAAAGTAGTTAAAGTTGACATCATACTTTTTAAGCAGTCAAACCTGCAACTACGTTATTTAAGTAAACTTTTATTGGGTTTTTTTTTATTAATTTGTATGAAAAAATTACATGCCATTGCTTATCTTTGAAATTCGGTGTTGAATTATTATCATTCAATACCGAATTTTGTTTTCCGTTCTTCTTTTCTTTTTTTCTAGTTGCCAGTAATTGATTTGGGTAAATTCTTCACTGATATTAACCTTGGTGGTGTTATACTGTCGCAGGTACAGAAGCAGTTTTTAGTATTCTTCAGCCCGTTTGGTAGTAAAATGAGAATTCATACGTTTGAGTGCCAAATCTTATAAAATATAATGTTTCCATTGTAACTTATGAAGGATGAAAAAAAAATTGTCTGTTTGTCTGTGCGTTTGTATGAGCTTATCTAGATAATAGTTGATTTCGTTGAGGTTATTTGTTTAAACCTACGTTTCTTAAAGTTGGTTGGGTGACATTTTGTGCAGCGAGCTCAAATTCAAATTATTTATTTACCTAAATATACCACCACCACTATCTTTCTTATTTCTTCGGTAAAGAAAGATTGTTTTCAGGAAGAAGGGTAGAAATGGCAGAAAGTGAAGTAAATTTACTTGTGACCAGATAAACTTGCATCTCAGGGTGGGTCAAGTATCGCAGATAAATAAATAGTTCTGCCTGAACCAATATATATGTATAAAGACTCTGATTTGACGTATCAACCAACCAATAGGGGTTCGGAACGTAAAAACAATAAACGAATGATATAAATATTATGCAGATAAGTATAATAATGATAATACAATAAAAAACTTGCCTTTTCCATTTGTGCAGCCCAGTCCTTGAATGGGTTGAGAAGGGGAGGTTGAGCCGCCAGGAGCTTTTGTTGGTTTAATTTCACCAGGTCCAGGAGATGCGCCTGGTCCCTCGGGTGCCTTGGTTGGTTGATTACCACCTGGTCCTGTTGGCCCGGTAGTTAAGCCTGGTCCCTCGGGTGACTTGGTTGGTTGATTACCACCTGGTCCTGTAGGAAGATGAAGGTCCCTGTGGTGCCTTGGTTGGTTGATTACCACCTGGTCCTGTTGGCCCGGTAGTTGAGCCATGTCCCTCGGGTGCCTTGGTTGGTTGATTACCACCTGGTCCTGTAGGTCCGGAAGATGAACCTGGTCCCTGAGGTGCCTTGGTTGGTTGATTACCACCTGGTCCTGTTGGCCCGGTAGTTGAGCCTGGTCCCTCGGGTGCCTTGGTTGGTTGATTACCACCTGGTCCTGTTGGCCCGGTAGTTGAGCCTGGTCCTTCGGGTGCCTTGGTTGGTTGATTACCAACTGGTCCTGTTGGCCCGGTAGTTGAGCCTGGTCCCTCGGGTGCCTTGGTTGGTTGATTACCACCTGGTCCTGTAGGTCCGGAAGATGAACCTGGTCCCTGAGGTGCCTTGGTTGGTTGATTACCACCTGGTCCTGTTGGCCCGGTAGTTGAGCCTGGTCCCTCGGGTGCCTTGGTTGGTTGATTACCACCTGGTCCTGTTGGCCCGGTAGTTGAGCCTGGTCCCTCGGTTGCCTTGGTTGGTTGATTACCACCTGGTCCTGTTGGTCCGGTAGTTGAGCCTGGTCCCTCGGGTGACTTGGTTGGTTGATAACCACCTGGTCCTGTAGGTCCGGAAGATGAACCTGGTCCCTGAGGTGCCTTGGTTGGTTGATTACCACCTGGTCTTGTTGGTCCGGTAGTTGAGCCTGGTCCCTCGGGTGACTTGGTTGGTTGATTACCACCTGGTCCTGTAGGTCCGGAAGATGAACCTGGTCCCTGAGGTGCCTTGGTTGGTTGATTACCACCTGGTCCTGTAGGTCCTGAAGATGAACCTGGTCCCTGAGGTGCCTTAGTTGGTTGATTACCACCTGGTCCTGTTGGCCCGGTAGTTAGCCTGGTCCTCGTGCCTTGTTGATTACCACCTGGTCGTGGCCCTGGTCCTGAGGTCCCGGTCGGGTGCCTTGGTTGGTGATTACCACCTGGTCCTGTTGGCCCGGTAGTTGAGCCTGGTCCCTCGGGTGCCTTGGTTGGTTGATTACCACCTGGTCCTGAGTTGAGCCTGGTCCCTCGGGTGCCTTGGTTGGTTGATTACCACCTGGTCCTGTAGGTCCGGAAGATGAACCTGGTCCCTGAGGTGCCTTGGTTGGTTGATTACCACCTGGTCCTGTTGGCCCGGTAGTTGAGCCTGGTCCCTCGGGTGCCTTGGTTGGTTGATTACCACCTGGTCCTGTTGGCCCGAGTGACGTCCCGGTGCTTGGTTGGTTGATTACCAGCCACCTGGTCCCTCGGGTGCCTTGGTTGGTTGATTACCACCTGGTCCTGTAGGTCCGGAAGATGAACCTGGTCCCTGAGGTGCCTTGGTTGGTTGATTACCACCTGGTCCTGTTGGCCCGGTAGTTGAGCCTGGTCCCTCGGGTGCCTTGGTTGGTTGATTACCACCTGGTCCTGTTGGCCCGGTAGTTGAGCCTGGTCCCTCGGTGCCTTGGTTGGTTGATTACCACCTGGTCCGTTGGCCGGTAGTTGAGCCTGGTCCCTCGGGTGACGGTTGGTTGATACCACCTGGTCCTGTAGGTCCGGAAGATGAACTGGTCAGGTGCCTTGGTGGTTGATTACCACCCTTGTTGGTAGTTGAGCCTGGTCCCTCGGGTGCCTTGGTTGGTTGATTACCACCTGGTCCTGTTGGTCCGGAAGATGAACCTGTCCCTGAGGTGCCTTGGTTGGTTGATTACCACCTGGTCCTGTAGGTCCGGAAGATGAACCTGGTCCCTGAGGTGCCTTGGTTGGTTGATTACCACCTGGTCCTGTTGGCCCGGTAGTTGAGCCTGGTCCCTCGGGTGCCTTGGTTGGTTGATTACCACCTGGTCCTGTTGGCCGGTAGTTGAGCCTGGTCCCTCGGGTGCCTTGGTTGGTTGATTACCACCTGGTCCTGTTGGCCCGGAGTGACCTGGTCCCTGGGTGCCTTGGTTGGTTGATTACCACCTGGTCCTGTTGGCCGGTAGTTGAGCCTGGTCCCTCGGTGCTTGGTTGGTTGATTACCACCTGGTCCTGTTGGCCAGATGACCTGTCCTGGTCCGGTTGATAACCTGGTGACCGTCCTGAGGTGCCTTGGTTGGTTGATTACCACCTGGTCCTGTAGGCCGGAAGATGACCTGTCCCTAGGTGCCTTGGTTGGTTGATTACCACCTGGTCCTGTGGTCCGGAAGTGACCTGGTCCCTGGGTGCCTTGGTTGGTTGATTACCACCTGGTCCTGTTGGCCCGGTACCTGGTCTTGTTGGTCCGGTAGTTGAGCCTGGTCCCTCGGGTGCCTGTTGATTCCTCGGGTGCCTTGGTTGGTTGATTACCACCTGGTCCTGTTGGCCCGGTAGTTGAGCCTGGTCCCTCGGGTGCCTTGGTTGGTTGATTACCACCTGGTCCTGTTGGCCGGTAGTGAGCCTGGTCCCCTGGGTACCTTTGTTGGATGGTGGCGTGTGGTCCCCCGTTGGATGGTGCCCATGTGGTCCCTTTGTTGGTTGATTACCACCTGGGTGTCCGGAAGATGAACCTGATCCCTGAGGTGCCTTGGTTGGTTGATTACCACCTGGTCCTGTAGGTCCGGAAGATGAACCTGGTCCCTGAGGTGCCTTGGTTGGTTGATTACCACCTGGTCCTGTAGGTCCGGAAGATGAACCTGGTCCCTGAGGTGCCTTGGTTGGTTGATTACCACCTGGTCCTGTAGGTCCGGAAGATGAACCTGGTCCCTCGAGGTGCCTTGGTTGGTTGATTACCACCTGGTCCTGTTGGCCCGGTAGTTGAGCCTGGTCCCTCGGGTGCCTTGGTTGGTTGATTACCACCTGGTCCTGTTGGCCCGGTAGTTGAGCCTGGTCCCTCGGGTGCCTTGGTTGGTTGATTACCACCTGGTCCTGTTGGCCCAGTAGTTGAGCCTGGTCCCTCGGGTGCCTTGGTTGGTTGATTACCACCTGGTCTTGTTGGTCCGGAAGATGAGCCGGGTCCTCCGGGTACATTTGTTGGATGGTGGCCGTGTGGTCCCCTCGTTGGATGGTGCCCATGTGGTCCCTTTGTTGGTTGATTACCACCTGGTCCTGTAGGTCCGGAAGATGAACCTGATCCCTGAGGTGCCTTGGTTGGTTGATTACCACCTGGTCCTGTAGGTCCGGAAGATGAACCTGGTCCCTGAGGTGCCTTGGTTGGTTGATTACCACCTGGTCCTGTTGGCCCGGTAGTTGAGCCTGGTCCCTCGGGTGCCTTGGTTGGTTGATTACCACCTGGTCTTGTTGGTCCGGTAGTTGAGCCTGGTCCCTCGGGTGACTTGGTTGGTTGATTACCACCTGGTCCTGTAGGTCCGGAAGATGAACCTGGTCCCTGAGGTGCCTTGGTTGGTTGATTACCACCTGGTCCTGTTGGCCCGGTAGTTGAGCCTGGTCCCTCGGGTGCCTTGGTTGGTTGATTACCACCTGGTCCTGTTGGCCCGGTAGTTGAGCCTGGTCCCTCGGGTGCCTTGGTTGGTTGATTACCACCTGGTCCTGTTGGTCCGGTAGTTGAGCCTGATCCCTGAGGTGCCTTGGTTGGTTGATTACCACCTGGTCCTGTAGGTCCGGAAGATGAACCTGGTCCCTGAGGTGCCTTGGTTGGCTGATTACCACCTGGTCCTGTAGGTCCGGAAGATGAACCTGGTCCCTGAGGTGCCTTGGTTGGCTGATTACCACCTGGTCCTGTAGGTCCGGAAGATGAACCTGGTCCCTGAGGTGCCTTGGTTGGTTGATTACCACCTGGTCCTGTTGGCCCGGTAGTTGAGCCTGGTCCCTCGGGTGCCTTGGTTGGTTGATTACCACCTGGTCCTGTTGGCCCGGTAGTTGAGCCTGGTCCCTCGGGTGCCTTGGTTGGTTGATTACCACCTGGTCCTGTTGGCCCAGTAGTTGAGCCTGGTCCCTCGGGTGCCTTGGTTGGTTGATTACCACCTGGTCTTGTTGGTCCGGAAGATGAGCCGGGTCCTCCGGGTACATTTGTTGGATGGTGGCCGTGTGGTCCCCTCGTTGGATGCCTGTCCCTCGGGTGCCTTGGTTGGTTGATTACCACCTGGTCCTGTAGGTCCGGAAGATGAACCTGGTCCCTGAGGTGCCTTGGTTGGTTGATTACCACCTGGTCCTGTTGGCCCGGTAGTTGAGCCTGGTCCCTCGGGTGCCTTGGTTGGTTGATTACCACCTGGTCCTGTAGGCCCGGTAGTTGAGCCTGGTCCCTCGGGTGCCTTGGTTGGTTGATTACCACCTGGTCCTGTTGGCCCGGTAGTTGAGCCTGGTCCCTCGGGTGCCTTGGTTGGTTGATTACCACCTGGTCCTGTAGGTCCGGAAGATGAACCTGGTCCCTGAGGTGCCTTGGTTGGTTGATTACCACCTGGTCCTGTTGGCCCGGTAGTTGAGCCTGGTCCCTCGGGTGCCTTGGTTGGTTGATTACCACCTGGTCCTGTAGGTCCGGAAGATGACCTGGGCCCTGTGGTACCTTTGTTGGTTGATTACCACCTGGTCCATTTGTTGGATGGTGGCCTGTGGTCCCCTCGTTGGATGGTGCCCATGTGGTGCCTTGGTTGGTTGATTACCACCTGGTCCTGTTGGTCCGGAAGTTGAGCCTGGTCCCTGGGGTGCCTTGGTTGGTTGATTACCACCTGGTCCTGTAGGTCCGGTAGTGAGCCTGGTCCCTCAGGTGCCTTAGTTTGATGATTACCACCTGGTCTTGTTGGTCCGGAAGATGAGCCTGGTCCCTGAGGTGCCTTGGTTGGTTGATTACCACCTGGTCCTGTTGGTCCGGAAGATGAGCCGGGTCCCCCGGGTGCATTTGTTGGGTGATGTTGGCCATGTGGTCCGCATGTTGGATGGTGCCCATGTGGTCGCTTGGTTGGTTGATTCCCACCTGGTCCGGTTGGTCCGGACGACGAGCCTGGTCCCCCTGGGGCCTTGGTTGGTTGATTACCACCTTGTCCCGTAGGTCCGGAAGATGAGCCGGGTCCTCCGGGTGCATTTGTTGGATGGTGGCCATGTGGTCCCTTCGTTGGATGGTGCCCATGTGGTCGGGTGCATTTGGTTGGTTGATTGCCCACCTGGTCCTGTTGGTCCAGCAGTTGAGCCTGGTCCCTCGGGTGCCTTGGTTGGTTGATTACCACCTGGTCCTGTAGGTCCGGAAGATGAACCTGGTCCCTGAGGTGCCTTGGTTGGTTGATTACCACCTGGTCCTGTAGGTCCGGAAGATGAACCTGGTCCCTGAGGTGCCTTGGTTGGTTGATTACCACCTGGTCCTGTTGGCCCGGTAGTTGAGCCTGGTCCCTCGGGTGCCTTGGTTGGTTGATTACCACCTGGTCCTGTTGGCCCGGTAGTTGAGCCTGGTCCCTCGGTTGCCTTGGTTGGTTGATTACCACCTGGTCCTGTTGGTCCGGTAGAAGAGCCTGGTCCCTCGGGTGCCTTGGTTGGTTGATTACCACCTGGTCCTGTTGGCCCGGTAGTTGAGCCTGGTCCCTCGGGTGCCTTGGTTGGTTGATTACCACCTGGTCCTGTAGGTCCGGAAGATGAGCCTGGTCCCTGAGGTGCCTTTGTTGGTTGGTGGCCGTGTGGTCCCTTCGTTGGATGGTGCCCATGCGGTCGCTTGGTTGGTTGATTGCCACCTGGTCCTGGTCTGGTAGAAGAACCTGGTCCCTCGGGTGCCTTTGTTGGTTGATTTCCACCTGGTCCTGTTGGTCCGGTAGAAGAGCCTGGACCCTCGGTTGCCTTGGTTGGTTGATTACCACCTGGTCCTGTTGGTCCAGTTGAAGAGCCTGGTCCCTGAGGTGCCTTGGTTGGTTGATTACCACCTGGTCCTGTTGGTCCGGAAGATGAGCCTGGTCCCTGGGGTGCCTTTGTTGGTTGATTACCACCTTGTCCTGTAGGTCCGGAAGATGAGCTGGGTCCCCCGGGTGCCTTGGTTGGTTGATTACCACCTGGTCCTGTTGGCCCGGTAGTTGAGCCTGGTCCCTCGGGTGCCTTGGTTGGTTGATTACCACCTGGTCCTGTTGGCCCGGTAGTTGAGCCTGGTCCCTCGGGTGCCTTGGTTGGTTGATTACCACCTGGTCCTGTAGGTCCGGAAGATGAACCTGATCCCTGAGGTGCCTTGGTTGGTTGATTACCACCTGGTCCTGTAGGTCCGGAAGATGAACCTGGTCCCTGAGGTGCCTTGGTTGGTTGATTACCACCTGGTCCTGTTGGCCTGGTAGTTGAGCCAGGTCCCTCGGGTGCCTTGGTTGGTTGATTACCACCTGGTCCTGTTGGCCTGGTAGTTGAGCCAGGTCCCTCGGGTGCCTTGGTTGGTTGATTACCACCTGGTCCTGTTGGCCCGGTAGTTGAGCCTGGTCCCTCGGGTGCCTTGGTTGGTTGATTACCACCTGGTCCTGTTGGCCCGGTAGTTGAGCCTGGTCCCTCGGGTGCCTTGGTTGGTTGATTACCACCTGGTCCTGTTGGTCCGGTAGTTGAGCCTGGTCCCTCGGGTGCCTTGGTTGGTTGATTACCACCTGGTCCTGTTGGTCCAGTTGAAGAGCCTGGTCCCTGAGGTGCCTTGGTTGGTTGATTACCACCTGGTCCTGTTGGCCCGGTAGTTGAGCCTGGTCCCTCGGGTGCCTTGGTTGGTTGATTACCACCTGGTCCTGTAGGTCCGGAAGATGAGCCTGGTCCCTCGGGTGCCTTGGTTGGTTGATTACCACCTGGTCCTGTTGGCCCGGTAGTTGAGCCTGGTCCCTCGGGTGCCTTGGTTGGTTGATTACCACCTGGTCCTGTTGGCCCAGTAGTTGAGCCTGGTCCCTCGGGTGCCTTGGTTGGTTGATTACCACCTGGTCTTGTTGGTCCGGAAGATGAGCCGGGTCCTCCGGGTGCATTTGTTGGATGGTGGCCGTGTGGTCCCCTCGTTGGATGGTGCCCATGTGGTCCCTTTGTTGGTTGATTACCACCTGGTCCTGTAGGTCCGGAAGATGAACCTGGTCCCTGAGGTGCCTTGGTTGGTTGATTACCACCTGGTCCTGTAGGTCCGGAAGATGAACCTGGTCCCTGAGGTGCCTTGGTTGGTTGATTACCACCTGGTCCTGTTGGCCCGGTAGTTGAGCCTGGTCCCTCGGGTGCCTTGGTTGGTTGATTACCACCTGGTCCTGTAGGTGCGGTAGAAGAGCCTGGTCCCTGGGGTACCTTTGTTGGTTGATTACCACCTGGTCCATTTGTTGGATGGTGGCCGTGTGGTCCCCTCGTTGGATGGTGCCCATGTGGTTGCTTGGTTGGTTGATTGCCACCTGGTCCTGTTGGTCCAGAAGTTGAGCCTGGTCCGTGGGGTGCCTTTGTTGGTTGATTACCACCTGGACCTGTAGTTCCGGTAGAAGAGCCTGGTCCATCAGGTGCCTTAGTTGGATGATTACCACCTGGTCTTGTTGGTCCGGAAGATGAGCCTGGTCCCTGAGGTGCCTTTGTTGGTTGGTTACCACCTGGTCCTATCGGTCCGGAAGATGAGCCGGGTCCCCCGGGTGCATTTGTTGGGTGATGTTGGCCATGTGGTCCGCATGTTGGATGGTGCCCATGTGGTCGCTTGGTTGGTTGATTCCCACCTGGTCCGGTTGGTCCGGACGACGAGCCTGGTCCCCCTGGTGCCTTGGTTGGTTGATTACCACCTGGTCCCGTAGGTCCGGAAGATGAGCCGGGTCCCCCGGGTGCATTTGTTGGGTGATGTTGGCCATGTGGTCCGCATGTTGGATGGTGCCCATGTGGTCGCTTGGTTGGTTGATTCCCACCTGGTCCTGTTGGTCCAGCAGTTGAGGCTGGTCCTTCGGGTGCCTTGGTTGGTTGATTACCACCTGGTCCTGTAGGTCCGGAAGATGAACCTGGTCCCTGAGGTGCCTTGGTTGGCTGATTACCACCTGGTCCTGTAGGTCCGGAAGATGAACCTGGTCCCTGAGGTGCCTTGGTTGGTTGATTACCACCTGGTCCTGTTGGCCTGGTAGTTGAGCCTGGTCCCTCGGGTGCCTTGGTTGGTTGATTACCACCTGGTCCTGTTGGCCCGGTAGTTGAGCCTGGTCCCTCGGTTGCCTTGGTTGGTTGATTACCACCTGGTCCTGTTGGTCCGGTAGAAGAGCCTGGTCCCTCGGGTGCCTTGGTTGGTTGATTACCACCTGGTCCTGTTGGCCCGGTAGTTGAGCCTGGTCCCTCGGGTGCCTTGGTTGGTTGATTACCACCTGGTCCTGTAGGTCCGGAAGATGAGCCTGGTCCCTGAGGTGCCTTTGTTGGTTGGTGGCCGTGTGGTCCCTTCGTTGGATGGTGCCCATGTGGTCGCTTGGTTGGTTGATTGCCACCTGGTCCTGGTCTGGTAGAAGAACCTGGTCCCTCGGGTGCCTTTGTTGGTTGATTTCCACCTGGTCCTGTTGGTCCGGTAGAAGAGCCTGGACCCTCGGTTGCCTTGGTTGGTTGATTACCACCTGGTCCTGTTGGTCCAGTTGAAGAGCCTGGTCCCTGAGGTGCCTTGGTTGGTTGATTACCACCTGGTCCTGTTGGTCCGGAAGATGAGCCTGGTCCCTGGGGTGCCTTTGTTGGTTGATTACCACCTTGTCCTGTAGGTCCGGAAGATGAGCTGGGTCCCCCGGGTGCCTTGGTTGGTTGATTACCACCTGGTCCTGTTGGCCCGGTAGTTGAGCCTGGTCCCTCGGGTGCCTTGGTTGGTTGATTACCACCTGGTCCTGTTGGCCCGGTAGTTGAGCCTGGTCCCTCGGGTGCCTTGGTTGGTTGATTACCACCTGGTCCTGTTGGCCCGGTAGTTGAGCCTGGTCCCTCGGGTGCCTTGGTTGGTTGATTACCACCTGATCCTGTTGGTCCAGTAGAAGAGCCTGGTCCCTCGGGTGCCTTGGTTGGTTGATTACCACCTGGTCCTGTAGGTCCGGAAGATGAACCTGATCCCTGAGGTGCCTTGGTTGGTTGATTACCACCTGGTCCTGTAGGTCCGGAAGATGAACCTGGTCCCTGAGGTGCCTTGGTTGGTTGATTACCACCTGGTCCTGTTGGCCCGGTAGTTGAGCCTGGTCCCTCGGGTGCCTTGGTTGGTTGATTACCACCTGGTCCTGTTGGCCCGGTAGTTGAGCCTGGTCCCTCGGGTGCCTTGGTTGGTTGATTACCACCTGGTCCTGTTGGCCCGGTAGTTGAGCCTGGTCCCTCGGGTGCCTTGGTTGGTTGATTACCACCTGGTCCTGTTGGCCCGGTAGTTGAGCCTGGTTCCTCGGGTGCCTTGGTTGGTTGATTACCACCTGGTCCTGTAGGTCCGGAAGATGAACCTGATCCGAGGTGCCTTGGTTGGTTGATTACCACCTGGTCCTGTTGGTCCGGAAGTTGAGCCTGGTCCCTCGGGTGCCTTGGTTGGTTGATTACCACCTGGTCCTGTTGGCCCGGTAGTTGAGCCTGGTCCCTCGGGTGCCTTGGTTGGTTGATTACCACCTGGTCCTGTAGGTCCGGAAGATGAACCTGGTCCCTGAGGTGCCTTGGTTGGTTGATTACCACCTGGTCCTGTTGGTCCGGAAGTTGAGCCTGGTCCCTCGGGTGCCTTGGTTGGTTGATTACCACCTGGTCCTGTTGGCCCGGTAGTTGAGCCTGGTCCCTCGGGTGCCTTGGTTGGTTGATTACCACCTGGTCCTGTTGGCCCGGTAGTTGAGCCTGGTCCCTCGGGTGCCTTGGTTGGTTGATTACCACCTGGTCCTGTTGGCCCGGTAGTTGAGCCTGGTCCCTCGGGTGCCTTGGTTGGTTGATTACCACCTGGTCCTGTAGGTCCGGAAGATGAGCCTGGTCCCTGAGGTGCCTTTGTTGGTTGGTGGCCGTGTGGTCCCCTCGTTGGATGGTGCCCATGTGGTCCCTTTGTTGGTTGATTACCACCTGGTCCTGTAGGTCCGGAAGATGAACCTGGTCCCTGAGGTGCCTTGGTTGGTTGATTACCACCTGGTCCTGTAGGTCTGGAAGATGAACCTGGTCCCTGAGGTGCCTTGGTTGGTTGATTGCCACCTGGTCCTGTTGGTCCAGAAGTTGAGCCTGGTCCGTGGGGTACCTTTGTTGGTTGATTACCACCTGGTCCTGTAGGTCCGGAAGATGAACCTGGTCCCTGAGGTGCCTTGGTTGGTTGATTACCACCTGGTCCTGTAGGTCCGGAAGATGAACCTGGTCCCTGAGGTGCCTTGGTTGGTTGATTACCACCTGGTCCTGTTGGTCCGGAAGATGAACCTGGTCCCTGAGGTGCCTTGGTTGGTTGATTACCACCTGGTCCTGTTGGCCCGGTAGTTGAGCCTGGTCCCTCGGGTGCCTTGGTTGGTTGATTACCACCTGGTCCTGTTGGCCCGGTAGTTGAGCCTGGTCCCTCGGGTGCCTTGGTTGGTTGATTACCACCTGGTCCTGTTGGCCCGGTAGTTGAGCCTGGTCCCTCGGGTGCCTTGGTTGGTTGATTACCACCTGGTCCTGTTGGCCCGGTAGTTGAGCCTGGTCCCTCGGGTGCCTTGGTTGGTTGATTACCACCTGGTCCTGTTGGCCCGGTAGTTGAGCCTGGTCCCTCGGGTGCCTTGGTTGGTTGATTACCACCTGGTCCTGTTGGTCCGGAAGATGAGCCTGGTCCCTGAGGTGCCTTGGTTGGTTGGTGGCCGTGTGGTCCCCTCGTTGGATGGTGCCCATGTGGTCCCTTTGTTGGTTGATTACCACCTGGTCCTGTAGGTCCGGAAGATGAACCTGGTCCCTGAGGTGCCTTGGTTGGTTGATTACCACCTGGTCCTGTAGGTCCGGAAGATGAACCTGGTCCCTGAGGTGCCTTGGTTGGTTGA
Source organism: Helleia helle (assembly GCA_963853865.1). Taxonomy (NCBI): domain Eukaryota; kingdom Metazoa; phylum Arthropoda; class Insecta; order Lepidoptera; family Lycaenidae; genus Helleia; species Helleia helle. Next base: position 5,684,286 of record OY971434.1, read on the forward strand.
TTGCCACCTGGTCCTGTTGGTCCAGAAGTTGAGCCTGGTCCGTGGGGTACCTTTGTTGGTTGATTACCACCTGGTCCTGTAGGTCCGGAAGATGAGCCTGGTCCGTGAGGTGCCTTGGTTGGTTGATTACCACCTGGTCCTGTAGGTCCGGAAGATGAACCTGATCCCTGAGGTGCCTTGGTTGGTTGATTACCACCTGGTCCTGTAGGTCCGGAAGATGAACCTGGTCCCTGAGGTGCCTTGGTTGGTTGATTACCACCTGGTCCTGTTGGCCCGGTAGTTGAGCCTGGTCCCTGAGGTGCCTTGGTTGGTTGATTACCACCTGGTCCTGTTGGCCCGGTAGTTGAGCCTGGTCCCTCGGGTGCCTTGGTTGGTTGATTACCACCTGGTCCTGTTGGCCCGGTAGTTGAGCCTGGTCCCTCGGGTGCCTTGGTTGGTTGATTACCACCTGGTCCTGTTGGCCCGGTAGTTGAGCCTGGTCCCTCGGGTGCCTTGGTTGGTTGATTACCACCTGGTCCTGTTGGCCCAGTAGTTGAGCCTGGTCCCTCGGGTGCCTTGGTTGGTTGATTACCACCTGGTCTTGTTGGTCCGGAAGATGAGCCGGGTCCTCCGGGTGCATTTGTTGGATGGTGGCCGTGTGGTCCCCTCGTTGGATGGTGCCCATGTGGTCCCTTTGTTGGTTGATTACCACCTGGTCCTGTAGGTCCGGAAGATGAACCTGATCCCTGAGGTGCCTTGGTTGGTTGATTACCACCTGGTCCTGTAGGTCCGGAAGATGAACCTGGTCCTTGAGGTGCCTTGGTTGGTTGATTACCACCTGGTCCTGTAGGTCCGGAAGATGAACCTGGTCCCTGAGGTGCCTTGGTTGGTTGATTACCACCTGGTCCTGTTGGCCCGGTAGTTGAGCCTGGTCCCTCGGGTGCCTTGGTTGGTTGATTACCACCTGGTCGTGTTGGTCCGGTAGAAGAGCCTGGTCCCACGGGTGCCTTGGTTGGTTGATTACCACCTGGTCCTGTTGGCCCGGTAGTTGAGCCTGGTCCCTGAGGTGCCTTGGTTGGTTGATTATTACCTGGTCCTGTTGGTCCAGATGATGAACCTGGTCCCTGAGGTGCCTTGGTTGGTTGATTACCACCTAGTTCTGTAGGTCCGGATGATGAACCTGGTCCCTGAGGTGCCTTGGTTGGTTGATTACCACCTGGTCTTGTTGGTCCGGAAGATGAGCCGGGTCCTCCGGGTGCATTTGTTGGATGGTGGCCGTGTGGTCCCCTCGTTGGATGGTGCCCATGTGGTCCCTTTGTTGGTTGATTACCACCTGGTCCTGTAGGTCCGGAAGATGAACCTGATCCCTGAGGTGCCTTGGTTGGTTGATTACCACCTGGTCCTGTAGGTCCGGAAGATGAACCTGGTCCCTGAGGTGCCTTGGTTGGTTGATTACCACCTGGTCCTGTTGGCCCGGTAGTTGAGCCTGGTCCCTCGGGTGCCTTGGTTGGTTGATTACCACCTGGTCCTGTTGGCCCGGTAGTTGAGCCTGGTCCCTCGGGTGCCTTGGTTGGTTGATTACCACCTGGTCCTGTAGGTCCGGAAGATGAGCCTGGTCCCTGAGGTGCCTTTGTTGGTTGGTGGCCGTGTGGTCCCCTCGTTGGATGGTGCCCATGTGGTCCCTTTGTTGGTTGATTACCACCTGGTCCTGTAGGTCCGGAAGATGAACCTGGTCCCTGAGGTGCCTTGGTTGGTTGATTACCACCTGGTCCTGTAGGTCCGGAAGATGAACCTGGTCCCTGAGGTGCCTTGGTTGGTTGATTGCCACCTGGTCCTGGTCTGGTAGAAGAGCCTGGTCCCTCGGGTGCCTTTGTTGGTTGATTTCCACCTGGTCCTGTTGGTCCGGTAGAAGAGCCTGGTCCCTGAGGTGCCGTTGTTGGTTGATTACCACCTGGTCCTGTTGGTCCGGTAGAAGAGTCTGGTCCCTCGGGTGCCTTTGTTGGTTGATTACCACCTGGTCCTGTTGGTCCAGTAGAAGAGCCTGGTCCCTGAGGTGCCTTGGTTGGTTGATTACCACCTGGTCCTATTGGTCCGGAAGATGAGCCTGGTCCATGGGGTGCCTTTGTTGGTTGATTACCACCTGGTGCTGTAGGTCCGGTAGAAGAGCCTGGTCCCTCGGGTGCCTTGGTTGGTTGATTATCACCTGGTCCTGTTGGTCCGGTAGAAGAGCCTGGTCCCTGAGGTGCCTTGGTTGGTTGATTACCACCTGGTCCTGTTGGCCTGGAAGATGAGCCGGGTACCCCGGGTGCTTTTGTTGGATTGTGGCCGTGTGGTCCCCTCGTTGGATGGTGCCCATGTGGTCGCTTGGTTGGTTGATTGCCACCTGGTCCTGTTGGTCCAGAGGATGAGCCTGGTCCCTGGGGTGCCTTTGTTGGTTGGTGGCCGTGTGGTCCCTTCGTTGGATTGTGCCCATGTGGGCGCTTGGTTGGTTTTGGGCTACCTGCCCTTGTAGGACTTGAGCTTTGTCCGCCTGGAGCCTTCGTCGTTTCTGGGCCTTGATTTATGCTTGTTGGATTATGATATTCCTTTACGTACGTGATAGCGGTAAGTATATCTGCAAGTGTGCAACATAGAACATTTATAGAGTCGTAGTGACGATAATGAAGTGTGAATTTGTACTAAGGCCCTCTGCCTTAGTACAAATTTAAGTCCAGGCTAGCATGCGACAAGATATCTCTTGACTAAAGTAAAGGGAGATAATATCTACATAGAGTATTTTCTCGATAACTCGTTAGGGCAATAACACGTAATACGAAGAGAAGAGAGCTACAACGAGTAGTCTTCGTATACCGAAATTATATACTTATAGTAGCGAAACGCCACAGTATACAAAAAATGGGCACCCGGTTTTATTTATTTAAATTTAAATTACTTTATCTTGTTCTTAATATCGAAAACGCATGTCAGCTACTGTAGACAGAGAGATAATACGAGAAAAGGGGTCTGTAGACAAAATTTTTTCGTGCGCGCAAAAACTGTATAAAAAAATCTGGCTCCATATCACAAATCACAATGTCTTTTAGGAATGCAAATTACATATTGTTTTATTTAAGCGCATTTCACTTATTATAATAGAACTTTTACGGAGAGGATTATGTTTATATCATGCATAGATAGGACGAAATAAATAATTGTTTAGGTTAATTTTTAATTAACGTTAAAACGTTGGGACGTCTGACACCGGGGTCTTTCAATGACCATTGTTGTAAGTATACGAAACGTCAGTATGTTAAAAACTTAATAAATCGCGATAATATCCGTAAAAATTGTTGTAACCGTGTAAATTAAATTTTACGAACCTTTGTTAATTCAGTATTTAGAAAAAATTACGGAACGTGAGTTTGATAATGAGTGGCCTAGTTTATTGCGAAATCATGACATTCATTATATTTCATTTTTAACCTTTGATTTATGGTTTACGAATCTTTTTTTTTTTTTTTTTTAAAGTAATAATAATATGTATGTATGTATTTTGCAACAGTAAAAATTAAAAAAAAATCACAAAAGAGCAACTCTTTTGAAGGACAGGGCATGGACAGGATAATAATATCTTGCTTGCTTGCTTCTCCCGTGAAACAACTTTGCTGTGTTTCGGAGAGAGGGCAAGACAGGCAGTGTAATTACTGGCACCAAGACTTAACATCTTATGTCTCAGAATAGGCAACACATAAATAAGTTGCCTGGGCTCGTTCCAGGTATACTAGTTTATGTTCATGGGCGACGTCGACCACTTACCATCAGGTGGTACGTTTGCCAGTTTGCCTATCCAACTAACATTTTAAAAAAAAACTTGCTAGACTCTACTTACCAGTCTTCTCAGTTACTTCCGGCAGACTACGCATGGCATCGATTGGTTCTGAAAATAAATTACTTATAACTATATAATATTATGATTATACTTATTATTACAAAGTAAGCTTTTTCTAATCGTTTATTTCATATAATTTTAACTATCTTTAAATTATTGTTAATCCACCCCAAAATAAAAACTAAATAAATAATTTCTCATAAATAACTTTTTCCTTAATAATAATAATAAGGGCCAGCCCTGGGAAAGTGCCAGGCAACGAAGAAGCAGGTTTAATTTTAATTCAAAGTGGCCATATTTAAACTCCTATTATTTATATAGATAACGCTCACCATCAATTCCTGTGTACTGTTGTATCTTCAATACAGCGTCCTCCAATGCTGAAAAATTTAATTTAAAGTTTAAAAGTACGTAATGTATGTTTCCTTTGGGGAAACCGCGACAGATTATCGAAAAAGGGGACGGTCCCGTTCAAAATGGGATGTATGTCACAAATACATGTTTTTGAAGTTTAATTTTAAAATATCGGTATAAAAAATATGAAGAGTAAAATTCAGTGATCGAATGAGTTTTTGTGCGCACCTTTCATTTTTTAATACTGTGCCTATGTGTACACACACGCACACATGTTATCGCTAGGATATTTTATGCCCTCAGGCGCTACAAGTACAAAAATATTTGAACAATTTTGTACTAATTTGCTTCTAGATGCTTTGAATCTTATTCAATTTAATGTATATTGCGAGTTTGTCTTATAATTAAAACCCGACGCAAAAAACGGGTGTTCGAAATATGACAAGTGTCTGTATGTGTGTCTGTCTGTCGCACCGTAGTTCTCGAACGGGTGGACCGATTTGGATGCGGTTTCTTTAACATGAAAGCTGGTTTTCCAGCTTTGGAGCTTTTTTAGGTTTAACCTTTTGATATTTAAATTGTTTTCTGTATATGTATTGAAATATTGAAGATTGTGTACTTACAATGACGACGGCTTATTGTTACGAACACTCGGATGAACCTGATGATGTCTGAAATAAAAATATTAAAACACTTTAAAAAAATATAAGAACATGGAAAAAAATATCAGCGCTATATCTCAATAAGGATAAAGGTTTTCATTAAAAATATATAACTCCTGTATCATAATCGTTATAAGACTTCCGTCCACTGCTGAACATAGACCTCCATGAAGACTGATCCCATGCCATTTGCATGAAATTAAAAAAAAAATGTAAAAGTTTCAAAACAATGTGACATAATCCAGCAGCAATAATATAATAGGTAATAATATTTAGCAAGTTGAACATTAATTTAATTAAAAATAACTCACCAATCTTAACAAAGGTGCGGAGAGTTCTGATCCATCTGAAGAATCCTGAAACGGCAGTAAAAATATGATAAAAATCGAGTAAATAGATTAATATTTTATAAAAAAGAACTGTAATTATTATGTACACACAACAGACTAATTAAACGAAACAATAATAAAAAAATAATAATTTAAACATTTTTTTAAATTTGTTTACAATGTTTACATTAGAGGAACGACGGAAAATTTCGGGGCGCGCGGTTTTGTTTTTTTGGTTTCCCGTTAATTAATTCCTATTTTTTTTTCGTTCATTCGGAGCGGTTTTCTATAGTTTTTGTTTTAAAAACTTAATCTGTATATATTGTGATTGGTGTGCAAATAAAAACCGCTCCAGTCCAGTCCACTACTAGGTGGACTGTTCTGGAGCGGTTTTTTATAGAGGGACTGTTCTAGCGGTTTTCTATAGTGTTTGTTTTAAAAACTTAATCTGTAGGTATATGTTGTGATTGGTTGGCGAATATTGTGGAGTACTGTTCTGGTTGGGTGGGGTGGGAAGTGATAGTTAATTGATGGGGACTAGAGGGACAAAGCCGCGTTCCTTTGGATTTCCCACGGTTTCTCCGTATTACAGACCAAATATTGTATTTTGTATGGCTAATAGCATAGTAGCTAATGCCTTTGAAAAAAAAAGTTTTTACCTTTGACACGGAAGATTCTCGTGATCTTAGTGATGGCTGTCTTTATGTCTGTAGTATTTGTAATCCTTATCCACGTTTGGAAGAAAACTATCATATCCACCTCCGTATAGCTCCTGATCGTTTTGACCAACTCGAAAATATCTAAAAATATTTCGTGTATTAGTCAAATAGAAAACAAAAAAACAAATTTTGATGCTTTTTCAAAAGTGTACCTGTTTCCAAAGTTATGCTCACAATCACTTCCCAAGCTCGTTTCAACGCTGTAAAAATAAAATTACCATATTAGTAGATTTTTTATTAGTTGTATTGGCTAACGGGCAGACGAGCCACATGATGGTAAGTGTCACCGTCGCCCATTAACATACACAAGTTAACATGAAACTATTCCAGACAATTCATGTTTTGCCTGGGATGGAGACCGAGTCTTACGTCTCTGGTTATCATCCAGAGATGTCTTGGTACCAATAATAACGCTGCCTGTTCTGCCCTTCTTTCCAAAAGACAGCAGAGCTGTTCCACGGAGTAAACAAACACAGACGCGCGGCACGAGCGCATCCCTGATCCCTCCCTTGGGTTTATGTGTGTAGCCTTGTTATTAACATTCAACCATTATGACCAACTATTACTAATAAAATATATTTTTATTTAGCATATGACAACAAATGGAAGCTAGCACCACGATGATGATGATGTCACGTCGATGACCATATATGAGTTCATACCACCACGGAAACATGAGGTCATTGTGGCAGTAATCAACCTCTCCTGTTGTCTACTGGTCATTAACCCATTCAAACCCATTCACCCAGCACACAACTTCACCTCGGAGTAGCCCAGATAACTCATCCATGCCTTGCCTGTTCTGACAGATAAGATGGTATATCTGTGCCAGCGCAAAACCGTGTCACGGAATAAATTAGAAAAATGGTTGTTGAGCACCATAAGACGTATCACTAATTCACTAGTCTCAAAGCACCATATATTATAAGTGTACAACATATTATGTAAGATAGACATTACTTACATTTGGTTTCAGTTATAACCAAGAGGTTTTTCAGTAGATCCAAAGTATCACGGTTCGCGTGTTGTTGCAATTGTTCTATAAATTCCAAACAAGTCACTGAAAATAGAACAAATATTAATATTTTTACAAAAAATACATTAATTGAACAAACCTAAAATAAGTACCTACATAAATTAAAGTGAGAGTGAGAGAGAGAGAAAGAACGTCCCAAATAATAGATTAAGGATGAAAGACTTGATCAATTTTTTAAATTTCTCTCCATGTGAAAAGGTAGGTACAGTAAAGACTAGACTCTGAAACAGTTTTTAAGAATCAAAAGTAAGATCCATTATATATTCAAAGAAAATTCATTACTTTTCTTCATTATTATTATATCTATGTATGTAATATATATTAGGTTCATCGGTCAACGGTCATGTAGCCCTAGTATTACAAAACTTACATTTTCTATTGGTGAGACTTAGGATGTCTTTGCAAGCGTCATTGAGGTTGGTCTGTTGAGTCATTTCGAGGAGGTTGGTGAGCACTCCGACAGGATCTCTCAATTTTGTCACTCGGTTTATGTTCTTGAACACGTCGATGAGGTCTGGAAAAAAATATAAAAAATCGGTTGTCTGTAAAGTCGGTTTACTGACGATAGTTGACCGTGACAACGTCATAAGAAAACGCCTCAGAGCGAGGTAACGCCGCATACGTCATGTTTTTTCGTTCGTGCAGCCGGCTCCATTGACTTACAAGACGTTGTCACGTCAAAAAAAAAAAAGCTGCACCCCTCGGTTAGTTCGATTCTAAAAATGACAATAATCAAATGCGAAAATATTTACCTGGTAAATCGCGCAAAGATTGTCGCGTTCAGGCATAGTTTTATTATATTGGAACTGATAATTATAAGATATTTACCATTATTCAATAATATCATTTGAAGACTTAAGTTAATATTTACGACTAAGTTTTTGACACAGCAAGGTGAGCTTTTTAAGCTTATGCGAAGGCACTCGGGTTGGCTGAGGTCAAGGGACCTCGCAAACTTAGGCACTTGCATTATAGATTAAATAAGTTTGCACTCGAGCCGTTTGTTTATTATCATTACCTATAATTTAAGCTAATTCAGCTCATATTATTTTAAATTAAACGATGTATACTGGTACTTACTGTCGATTTTGAAGAGGGTTTTGAATGTAAGTTGCAAAGTTTTCAGGTTCTTTGTATTGGTCATTGTGTACATCCTCTGCAGCAGTGTCCTCAGATCTACAAATAATCATAATCTTTATTTTCTAGAATATGGTAACAAAATTGGTGTCGGCTTATTTTGGTAAATTTTTAGAACACATATTCTGCTCAAGGCATGCAAATTTTAGTGGTTTTAAATCTAAATACACATCATCAGTTACATTCAAATATAAATAACAAAATTGTAAGAAATTAATTAACTATGAGGCATATTTATGCATAAATTCATAGTATAATACTAGCTGTTGCACGCAGCTTCGCCTTAACTCCTATTAGTCACAGCGTGATGTTTTATAGCTTAAAGCCTTCCTCGATAAATGGCCCTAACACTGACAGAATTTTTCAAATCGGACCAGTAGTTCCTGAGATTAGCGCGTTCAAACAAACAAACTCTTCAGCTTTATATTATTAGTATAGATAAATCGAGTCAAACTTAATCCTATTGTACAAGTATTATAATAAAATAAATATAAGGTTGTCAACATTGTAAATTGGTCAAATTAAATTAATTTAAATTCAAAGTACAAAGCCATTAAAAAGTTAATGGTCATCACACAAAAAGTAATTTAGCCAGTAATAACATTTAGTAAGCAACATTTTTTTAAATTTCGTTTTAAAAAGATTAATATTGAGATCTCTAATTTTTTTTGGTATTTTGTTATAAAATATATTCAAAGTGTAATAAATGTGTCTATGAAAGGGGATGTTAGCAACTATTTAATAAAAAATGTCGTTCTATGAAGTAGGTAGTAAGTGATAAGGCATATTTAATTCTCAACTTACATATTTTAGATATTGTTAGGATAAATATTTCTAATATTTGGGTCGAATGTGATTTGAACCGAATTCGAACTTCGGCGGAACATTCAGTGAAATTAAAAATAACTTCGGTTCATTTTTAGCGCTTTTAAATACTAGTGGATACATAAGAGATTTATTTTATTGTTGAAACACCCTTTAATATCTAAAAAAGAATTAATGTTTCTGAAAGTTTCGTTTGTTATTGTGAACCAAAACGTGATATTTTATTTAATATATCTACGAATTGTAATTAAGATGTTTGTTGGAAGAATAATAATTTTATTTAATTTTTTATCGCATACAAGATAAGATTTCTAATTAAAATAAATGAGTAATGACCATAAATATATTTATTTGTAAAAGACTTGATTTTAATTAAATATTATAACAGACTTGCTTTACATTAATTTCAGTCAAAATAGTGCAAGTAAGTCAGTGGCCGAATTTGGGGCCGAATATCGAAGAATTCGGTTAAAACTAAAAATATTATAAAGAAATAACACTCACTGAACCTGTAAGAATATTGCATGCATTCCTCGAGTGCATAACGGAGTTCTGGAAAAAAGTTAAACATTATTCACAAAGCCTCAATAATTAGAATTTAAAAAATCTGAATAATTTTTTTTCGATGTAGGATTTTACTTACTTGGTAGTCCTGTGACGTCCTTAAACTCTATGATGGCTTGAGAGAAAGTGTCTGTGCCGACCATTTTTGTGAACAAAGCAGTGGCTTCACCCAAGTCTGGAAAAATGGTTACAAAAATTACATTAAAATGTACCTACTGTAATGTACATAACTTAGAGGTTGTATGAATCATCATCATCATCATCATCGTCATCAGCCTTTATGCATCCAGTGCTGCACATATCGTCTAACGCCAAGCTGATCCAGACTAAGTTGTACGATTACAGATTTATAAAATAAAATATTTCTCACCATTGGTTCTCAAAAGTGTAATCATCACTTGCAGTGTAGCTGTGGCGTCTGAAATATATTAATCTGTGTTAATAACATATTTATACAAAAATACATATATTAAACTACTCATCAGATACAGCAAAAAATTAATTATAATTATTTATAAGTATATAGTATATAGCCAACTAGCTGTTCGCACAGACTTCGTTCTGTCAAAGGGGGAGGGGGAGGAATTCTTCTAATCCGTTCTTAGCTGACCTCTACATGGCATAAGTAATATTCCTACCAAATTTCAAGTCTCTTGGTCGTACGCCCGAATATCAAACGAATCTCAAATTTAAGACGTACTTAGACTCGTATTGTCTCTCTTTTTTTATTTGAATCTGACACATCGTAGCATGAGTTTAAGTACGTCTTACATTTGAGATTCGTTTGAGTATTCGGGCGTTATAGTTCTAGAGATATCGTGACGAGTCAATCTATAGAACAGCTTCTATTTATAGATTACTTTTCTCGCTTTTGCTGTCAAAAGTGAAAATATTTTTATAAAGACTATGTCATTGAACAAAAAATGATAATTGATCTGGCCAAACCTAGGGCCAAACTGACAGTCAAGCTGTCGCAGATCGCGGTGACAGATGTTAATAAACACGATCTAATTCACCCAAGACCAGAAGTCTCCTTCGCAAGGCAACTGTTGACAGCTATATCAAGGATTTCCTGTATGCATGCCTTTCTGTACCTGGAAAGCCTTCGCTTTACGGAGAATATCAAGGACGATGGTGGAGGCGGGCGGGCACAAAGCCACTCTTACCTATTTCAGTTTCTAGAGCTTCCATTACGTTCAGGAACTCGCCAGAGCCAATTCCTCCTGTCAATTGCAGGATATGCTGTTGGAGCGCGTCAAGACCTGGAAACACAATACAAGAGTAAGGGAATATGTCCACAAGACAAGTTTTAAGTTATCATATTAAACTGGCGGACTCTCTTATCCTGTATCAAACAATTTGTATGTAAACGTAAATTCTCGAGTTCACTTGAACACACAAAAAATGTCATCATATTCGGTCCAGCCGTTTAGGATAAATAGGAAAGATTAAACAATCAAGATTTTACCGAGATCACGGCGATTATAACAGCTGAAATATCGGGAACTGAAAATGTCCCGTAAACATCCCATTTAAATATTAAAGGTAAACAAATTACCACTGAGATTATCGAAGTTGTGCGAGTAATAATCGTTGATGTCCACAGCATCTGTAAAAGGTAAATCCATAATAATATGTAGGTAATAGGACAACTTTCTAGAAATAAGGAGAGATACAAATATGTAAATGGTTTTTACTTTATTATGTTATTGTATATATCACATTTTTTTTATTAGTATATAGTATTTTATATGTACAATTTATGTGTATATTTTTTCAGAATGCCGCCAAAACGACTAATAAACTTATGGTAGTCCTGAAAACCAGTGCTAGGACCAATAGTCCTAACTTACTGAGGTCACACCTTTTTCGAGGCATGCTGCGAACATAATAATATGTACCTACATAATGTGTTACCTAGTTAAATAATTTAATGGATCAGTTTGTTGTTTTTTTTTATTTAGGTTTTTTTTTTCTCATTGCCATAAATACGTACTTGTTTTTTTTTTCTTGTATAATTTTCAGTTGATGCAGTATGTTTTTCACAAATAAAGTTATTTATTAATATTATTATACAAATAAAATTAATATACAAACCCCTTCGCCCCTTTACTAATTACTTAAAAAACCATCTTTTTAAAATTTACGTAGTATTTCAATCTAAACTACTTATAGACACTTTTTACGGGATTTTAAGTGAAAATTACGAAATGTGTTAAGTTTACATTTCCAATAAAGTAAGTTTCCAACAAAGTAAGCAATATTATTGACAGAAATACCACTTATTTCATTTTTTATATTTTCATCGGTTTATTGTATTGTGTTAAATCTTTCTACATGCTTTGTATGTCGTACGTTTACTTGTAACACTGTCTTGGTATAATAAGGAAGTTTTCATTTATTTTTATTTATTTTATAAAAATAGCACTAAACTTACAATAAAACCTGTTGAGTTTCTTTTTAATTATCTCCATAAATGACGAAGTTATGATTCTTTTCCCGTCCGCTTTAAAACTTCTCGGCGCGCGGCTTCTGACGTCACAAGTCTCGCTCACGCACCGCGACTTGCTCGCTTAAGTCGAACCCCCTTCCCCACACACTGTTGACCCGGTGAGACTTGTGACGTCACAGAGCAAATGCTCCGCGCGCGTTCGGGGTTCAGTAAAAATGATTCGTTTTGTCATTTTTTAAGTGATTGAAATAATTCTTTCACCATATATAATATAATGTTTTTGCAATAATAAAAACTTCCTTATTGTGTTGTTGTGATTGTGTGAGATAAATAAATACTAACGAGCAGCGCCTGTGATGCGGAGCAATATCTCTATGACCCCGGAGAAGTTGGAGTGGCCGGTAACGCGCTGGATTGCTTTGAGAGCCTGGAATACATCTGCGAGGGAAATAATATTAAGTGTATAATAAAATAATAATAAAAAAATATATTTTTGGACACTTTTACACCACGTCAATCTGGTCCCGTGGTAAGTTCTCGAAGAACTTGTGTTCGGAGTACCAGACAACGGAAATATATTTAATACTTTTATAACTATACATATGTTTATGATTCTTATTATATAATACACATCCATGACCCAGGAACACAGAAAACTTTTTTGTTCCCTGGCAGGATTTGAACCCGCTACCTCTGGCTTGAGCGCCAACGCGCTAACCATTGAGCCACAGAGGTCGTCAAACTGCTCAATCCTACTCCTGCAATTTTAAGATTTAATTGGTAGGGGGTCTCAAGCCAGTTTTAACGTATCCCTGGCTCCCGAGATCGTATCAAAGAGTCATTTGGTTTTTTTGTAACTTACATTGGGAAACTGACAGACGTGCCTACCCTAATGGTAAGACGTAAAGATAAACGAGCTCATCACAGTACCACGTTAAAGTGGTGTAATTTTTCATCAACAGTTTGGTATAAACACATTGCTTAGCCTGTTGTTCTAGGTGAAACACAGCAAAGCTATTTGACGTAACAAAAACACAGCAGTACAATAATATCTCAAAATATGTAAATGGATTGAAGTATACTCACTGCTTTCATTGCTCAAAATCTTCAATAATCTGACCAGCATTTTGATATCTGAAAAGAGAAATTGTTGTTAGAAATTACAGCAAACTTCTGCTTTATTTTCGCAACAAAAAATTACAATAAAATTAATTATATAATTCTGTAGTACATTTAATTTTAGTGACGACGCTTTACCCAAAACAGATATTAAATATTGCAAAGTTAAGGCATTCTATATAGAGAAGGCTAATTTTAAAAACTAAAAAGGTCAGAATATGTATATGTACTTACCCGAGCTTCCTTGGAACTTCTTCATGAATCTTACGATGAAGGACCAGCCCTTGTGACCTCTACACATATTCAGGAAATCATAAACTTTGTCGTCATCTGTAAAAAAATATCCTTTAAATGTGGTATTTTTAACCAACTTCAAAAAGGAGGAGGTTCTCAATTCGTCGGAATCTTTTTTTTAAAGCACAGGTGTTATATTTTAGTGTCGGTCGAGTGGTTTATATTTTTTAAATTGATGGTTATTTCATTTGTAAATATATATTTGTTACATAAACTTGTGCAATTTCGTGGCGGCAAACAGCGAGACTCTGTCATTGGTGTGTAGATACGTAAGTAAGTATTTCTTAATTTCATCTTATTATCTTTCGTTATATATCTTTTTTTTGCTAGCCTATGCAGTCCCACTGCTAGGCAAAGGCCTCCTCCAAGCTCTTCCATACATCGCGATCTTTCGCCACCGTCGGCCAGCTAGCCTGGTATGAGTCTAAGATGTCACGCCATCTTTTTCGGGGCCGGCCTCGGCGACGTCGTCCATCTTCTGACACCTTTATTAATTATAATATTCTATTGTTAATAACATCTTCTGTACTGACCTTGAACTTGAATAACTGTTTTGATATACGCGATCGATAATCTTTCATCTAAAAAAAGAAAAAATATTAAGAAGTTTTAAAGTGCTAATACAAAACGTGTTTATATTCTTAATAATTACAAAACTTTTGTGATACGAACTAATGATGGCATTTGAATAATATTACCTCTGTGTCCAGTTAGGTCGAAGATCGTGTTCAAAACATCGGTGCGTGCTGAAATAAATAAATAGTTTATAGCGGTCTGCTGTATGAATGTGAGTATGGACTCGGTTATAGAAAAAGGCCAATTGTAGTTGGACATTGTGACTACACTGACTTTTTTATGTTATGTAGATAGGCAACGAGCTAACGAGCCACCCAGTAAGTACAGTACTTCATGCTACGTTCGCCCTTTCTCACTCTCTCTCAATCTTTGACAAAAACGTTGCACATTTTCGTGAAATTTCATCCGTAAAAATGTTACCCTCATGCACGCAAAAAAAGTTCCAATTTAACAAAAACCAGTTCATGCAGAACCAACCCAGGCAACTAAGAGTCTCGGTGTCAGTAATTTAATTGCCAGTTCTGTCTCCCTTTCCGATGAACAGCAAAATCACGGTAACGGAAGCAAAAGGCAGAAAGGTACAGCGGTAAAGGCTACTGTAAAATTATGAGGGAAATATAATATTAAAATATCAACCGAATAGAATTCACCGATGCGCTGGCCCAATGCGGGCTAGTGAACTTTACACAGCTTCAAAGACTTTTAATCTCATCAGGCATGCAGGTTTCCTCACGATGTTTCCTTCACCGGTGAGCATGCGATGGTCTCATGTTCAGGTGTACGTAGAAATTTAGAACCATTTAAGACATCTCAGGGGGTCAGGATCGAACCCGGACCTCTCGCTCAAGAGACCGAACCCATACCCACTAGATTACCTTCGCTCACATTAAATGAGGGAAAGCCATTTATTATATGTACTTACTATGAACATCAAGGACGGTCTTCAGCTTGTCTGATATGAGGTTCCGGACTCCACCTGTAAGATAAACCAATTATATGAAGACATAATATTTTACATAGGTAGAGAATCTTGAAGTGCGACGGGATAGCGTGGTGGGAGTCGGTGTTGTTCTTACCGAGATCCCAGGATTCCCCAGCAAGCGCTTATAAAGATAACTGAGGAGGTTTTTAGTGGGTAAAAATCACCACATACCCCTACTCTGTACCCCAGCGGAATTCGGAGGCAACTGGTCAGGCAACTCATGTGTTGCCTATCCTGAGACATAAGATGTTAAGTCTCGGTGCCATTAATTACACTGCCTGCCTTGCCCTTTTTTGAGAAACACAGAAAAACTATTTGACGAAATAAATGAGCAGGACGGTGGTTTCCATGCAGGTGGACGCTCGGCATACGTCCTTCTTACTAAAAAGATGACCACATCTCAGAAAAAGACAGATAAGTAAGGTTTGAATAGAAAAGGAAATGCAAGGTTGGAGGTTCATGCTGGAGTATGAAAGCAAGTGAGCAAGCTGAAAGCGCTCTTTCCTACCGATCCCGTCAGTGGTTGCTATGGCTGAGATTTCCTAACTTTTGACAATTTTAAAATATATTTTACCAAGAACACCAGGTAACAACCCTCGTGGTGGATTCCTGCGGTTGCCACGATGCCATTGCTGGGTATTCGCATCAGGTGCTGTATTCTCCCCTGAACCGTCAATTTCTTGTCCTGAAGTGTCTGTCTGGTCCGGTTCCCCTGAACTTTCTTGTCCCGAAGATTGGTCCCATGAATCACTTGAGTATGAACTTTCTGAACTCTCGCCTTGCACGTACGTATCCGTAGACGTCTCACCAATTGACGTAGTCTCATCGGTTACAGTATATTCTTCTTTGTAAGTAGTTTCCTCCACATTCTGGGTTTCATATTGCCGTGTATCGATTTTTGTATACATGTACTGTTTGGTTACATCTGAAAACAAATAAAATTTTATAGTCTATTGATGACTGTATTTATGGTGTGAGGTAAGGCCATGCATTGCAGCCGAATTGGGTTGGCACGACCGGGGTGGTACCACTCGCTCATGTAACAATGACGTCAAATGACAGCTATGCTGTTGCGTTTCGTGCGGTTTGTGAGTTTCCGGTGGCCCATTGGGGGATAGGGAATAGGAGGACAACGCATCTGCATAACTCTTTGTTGTGCAGCTGTCTATGGGTGTCGGTAATCACCATATGGCTTCGACTGCTCGGTCGCCTCCTTATTACAAAAAAAGTGATTGCCATTCTATGGAATATTCTAGAATGTATTTACAAGAACGCTGATCGCTTGATGTCCCATAGAATCGTTTCATAGTTCTTATTATAAGGTAAATATGTGAAACAAAATAGGATTAGGACATCAATAGGTCTCACTCAAAGAACGCCAAGACGACCGATCCCTCACCACTCGCATCCAACAGGAACCGGCCACCGTACAGTGTATGGAGGCCTATGTTCAGCAGTGGACGGATAGAGGCTGATGATGATGATGAGGACATCAATTAAAATTCGTGGTGGCTAAGAGGTTGTTTAAGAATGGTAATGTATGACCTGAGTATAAAGTCCAAACTAAGAGATTTTTATGACATGGTAAAGACTTCGTGACGTGGCGGTGGACAATTTCCTACAATGTCATGTCATTACTTCAGCAATAGGTCGTCATATTGTGGGATGTAAGAGGGCCGGTGGATGTTATAGACCAGGTTATTGGGTAGAGGGCTAGCTTGCGCGCACGACAAAAATTTTGTCTACCCCTTTCCTCGTATTATTTCATACAGTTAATACGAGAAAAGGGGTAGACAAAATTTTGTCGTGCGCACATGCTAGCCCTAGACAGTTACTCTTGTCTCCAATCCCAAAATCTGTTGCTTATAATTAAATTGAATTATTGCCAGGACCTCAATTCAAAATGTTTCAAACCCTTATTTTATTAGAACTCATTTTTGCACACTCACCACCATCGTCAGCTATGACCAAGAATACCTGAAACAAGTTATATGTTCGTTACACCAATATCTCAATGAGGAGTATCTTCGATCATTCAAGAGACGTTTACACAATAAGTGCAGGTGAAGCCACAAGCAACAGCTAGTTAATAGTGAACAATTTTCTTACACATGCCAAGAATTTTTGGTATTTATTTGCAGAACATTAACATTAGTCCAGGAATTAGAATAAAAAAATAATTTAATAGATTTAACTCAGAATTATGACTATGAAATTTTAATGTAATACAGCTAACAATTTGAAATTTCATAATATTAATGATATTATATCACTTCTCTCTCGGATCGCTCATTAAGTGCACGTAGTCTGGAGGTGCGATCGTTAAAATTTTATATTTTCAATTTATGTCAAAAATGATAAAGTAATAAATAGGAGTGCCGAATAAGAGATAATATTCTGCATTCGGTCTTTTGAGCGAGAAAACGCTAGATTAGATGGCATTCAAGTTTTGGGTTAAATTTGAATGAAAAAAATAAAAAGTGCGTCCGTACAAAGTACACATGTCAAAAGTGAAACTTATTTGGCAAACTAATTTTTAAATCTCGTTTATATTTATACTAATCTAAAGCTTTAAATTTCCGAGACTTGCGATGCGACGTTCGCTCTATCTCACTCTCTCTCGATCTTCCTCACTCGCTTGCTCCCTACTCTCACTCCATAGCTATGTGCTCCATGCTACGTTCGTCCTTTTTCACTCTCATTCAATCGGTCCAATCACTCTCTCCCTGTTCTTGGACAAAAACATTGCGCATTTTCGTGACGTTTCTCCGTAAAAATCCTCATGCGCGGAAAGAAGTTTCACTTAAAAAAAATATAGGACTTGAGATTTAAAAAAATAGCACGTTCTCTTTAGGTAATATCAAAATTAAAACATTTCCATATAAAAATGATGTGCATACTTACTTTTTTTTTTTGTAAATTTTTCGTTTTATTTTAGTCTGTTTTCAGGATTTTTTATGATCGAGTAAAGTAAATCTTATCGTGTAACAAATTAGCACACCTTTAGACAATATCTTTATGTGTCTCTAATATTTTTTGTGTGACCTATATTAATAATAATATAGTAATATTATTATCTCAAATAATTTGAATGTATAAACCATTCTTCCCGTTTGCCTGCTGTGACTCGGAGGTGTGCTACGCAGCTACGTAATCGCTATGAAGAACTAATAGTGCTACAGATTGTCTACAGGTGCTACGAACGTTCATATCGCAGGACGCTGTCATATTTTATTGCATCTTTCGTACATTTCTGTCATTGTGTGATGTGAAAAATCCATCTTATAAATATCCATCTTTCTTTTATTTAGTTTTCAAATCTTCACTTTATTATTCTGAAACTACTATCTTCTCTATCTCTTTTTAAAGTTATACTTTTATTACATCGTCTCAAACTTTTTCGTCTGTGTGTTGCATGTCGCGTGACGGTCGGCCGCCAAGTTTTCCAAGTATAAAATTAAGATTGATAAAGCGATTTTATACCCTTAATGGAATATTATTCCAAAATTGTTTAGTTAAATGTCTATAATGTGAAAAAAAGTTTCACTTTTACCGTGGTTTCATAAAACCACACAATCCTTTTTTATAGTTAGTTAGGTTACATAATACATTCCCAGTGTTTCACTGGTAAACTAAACTTTATTAATTTTACGAACATAGTTAAAGATATTTCACCTAAGCTTATGCAATATCCTCTGATTCATCCTATTTTTTCATTTATTTATTATCTAATCTCTTATATATAAAATTTCCATGTCACAATGTTAGTTACCGTACTCCTCCGAAACGGCTTTACCGATTTTTACCAAATTTTATATGCGTATTCAGTAGGTCTGAGAATCGACTACTATCTATTTTTCATACCCCTAAGTGATAAGGGTGGTCAACCCCTCAAATTTTAAAAGTTAACGCGGGCGAAACTGCGGGCATCAGCTAGTTTAAGATAAATATTACTTAAATATATAAAAGTTTTCATTATATATAGCGAATATGTTTGGAATTCTGTAAATTATCATCACATATTTTAAGAGGCAGGGAGATTCAAAGTTGCTGACATACAATAGCTATTTTACCCGAATCCAGCAAAGGAAGGATTTCCTAAAGTTCCCAAAACAAATTTATATCAAAGTGACCACATTGTACCACCACAGGCGATTGAACATATAAAAAAACTTACTTGGAGCGCCAGAAGGAAGCCGACGTGGATTTTCATCTTGAAAATCGTCTGTGGACAGACAAAAGTCTTTAACCCACTGCCGTATATCGTAGCCTCCGGAATATTTATATTAAACGAAAGACAAATACACGGACACTTGTTATAATATTATCCGCGCATAATTAAATTATTAGTTGTTAATATATTGTTAATTCAAAATGCGTCATTGAATATTTTTAGTGTTATGCTAATGTGTGTCCAGGTGTTTCCGCCTCCTTTTATTTCATGTCTAAACCCGTCGTCCTGTGAAGAACTGTTTGGTGGTGCTCTATTTCTCCCGTTCCCAAGATTGCTAACTTTCTAGATTTCTTAAGTCCAAAAGGCCAAGGGCAAAAGGGCCTAAATTATGAAAAATAATCCAAACATATATACGCTGCATTGGAGCAGACTTTTTACAGAGCATTTAGTACAGAGTACAGACAATTTTGGCTGCAATACAGTCCTTTAAATGTTGAGGCCAGTTATCAATAGAAATACGCACTCTTTCCATGGGAAAATTCTTCACTGTCAATCGTATGGATTGTTTTAGCGTCTCGAACGTTGGTTTCTAACCAAGATTGGGGGATCGAGCTTTATAACAGCGTCAAGTCTTGCTGAAAGAACCATTCTTGGGGGCTATCCATAAATTACGGCACACGAATTTCAAGATATTTGGACCCCTCCCCCGTCCTTGTCACAGATGGTCACATTTATAAGACTCCCCCCGCCTAGTGTGACGTCACATATTTTACAATAAAATAAAAATAAAATCTGTTCCGAAATTAGTTTTATTTTGATTTAAATTGTTTTTTAATTTCTTTTTTTAATTAGTTCACAGTAGGTACCTAGTCTTATGTGACGTCACAAAATCTGGGAGCCCTACCACCCCCTTGTCACATAATGTCACAATTCGTCGGACCCCCCCTTCCCCTTAACGTGTGACGTAATTTATGGACGGCCCCTTGGTTATGGATCATGGTGTTTTTAAGGGGCTTAACTACCTTCTCAGGAATGATATCTTGATACACTCTATGTTTTGATACCTTTTTCACAAAATATGGCTCGGTCACTCACCGAACCATCACTGAAGTCGGATAATGCCCATGTTGTACTCTGTTGACTAATTGGGAAGCTTCCTTAAATCTTTGAGCACAATAAGGCGGTCATTTTATTTGTTAAAATATTGCTCAATTGTAAAAAAAAACTCATCCGTAAACAAAATTTTTCTGTGATCTTTTCTTGCGTTGGTAACGCTTAAGTATTTTTGATTTTACCACCATATTCTTTTTAGGGTTCTGTAGCCAAATGGCAAAAACGGAACCCTTATAGATTCGTCATGTCTGTCTGTCTGTCTGTCCGTCCGTCCGTATGTCACAGCCACTTTTTTCCGTACTATAAAAACTATACTATTGAAACATGGTAAGTAGATATATTCTGTAAATCGCATTAAGATTTTTACAAAAAAGTAGAAAAAAATCAATAAATTTTGGGGGTTACTTAGAACTGAAATTCAAAATTTTTTTTTCAACGAATCCATACGTGTATGGATAGGTCTTCAAAAATTATATCTAGGTTTCTAATCCCATTTTTTTCTAAACTGACTAATTTGCGCGAAAGACAATTCCAAAGTGGTAAAATGTGTGTCCCCCTTCCTGTAACTTCTAAAATAAGAGAATGATAAAACTAAAAAAAAATATATGATGTACATTACCTTGCAAAATTCCACCTAAAATTGGTTTGAACGAGATCTAGTAAGTATTGTTTTTTAATCTATACATATAATAAATCTGTAGAGGAGTCGTTTCTGTACATTGAAAATATTTAAAAAAAAATTGCCAGGGTGTTACCTTTAACACCCTGGCAATATATTCTGTTAGTCATCCTTATGACTAACAGAATATATTTCCAGCATTTTTTTAATTTTTGTCTGTTTGTCTGTTTAGTTAACCACGCATCACGTAAAAACTACAAAACCTATGTAAATAACTTTTATACATAAAAATTGTGCGTAACTTAGAGTAACATTTAGTTTTTGTTTCATCGCAATCGCTTTACTCTATCAAAAGATATAATATTATGTATTTGAAATGTAGTTCAATACAATACTTAACAAATAGGATCAGATCAACGCCATCTATTGACAATTTATAGTACCGACTTATTGACAAAAATGTAGTTCAATACAATACTTAACAAATAGGATCAGATCAACGCCATCTATTGACAACTTATAGTACCGACATGTATATCCTATTTGTTAAGTTTAAAGAATTTGTTGAGTTATTATAATATTTTGTTAAAATTTTAATAAATAATAAGGAAAGGAAAGGAAAGGAATAGTAATTACTTTCTTTAATACTTTAGAAAAACATCGTTTTCAATGAATATAGTTTAATGTGTCACTTAATATTAAAAAAAAGATATTTTATAACTGTGTCCGAACGATTACAGATTAACTCTCAATAGATGGCGTTGTGCTTATGACGTCATTTCCTGAATCGCGCTATTAAGATTCTCGGCCAAAGAATCACCCTAACCCGTATTTCAAATTACAGTTGAGTTGTTGGGTGTCTTAAGTTTTCAAAATTCGTTCGTTCGTGTCGTTTAAAAGGTCTTTCTTGGTGTTAGTCTGTTTGTCGTTT
Source organism: Helleia helle (assembly GCA_963853865.1). Classification (NCBI taxonomy): domain Eukaryota; kingdom Metazoa; phylum Arthropoda; class Insecta; order Lepidoptera; family Lycaenidae; genus Helleia; species Helleia helle. The sequence goes on from OY971434.1 coordinate 5,706,019, forward strand.
GATAATTGGTTCTTTAATCTTTCAATATTTTCTAGAATAAGAATATGTCTTCTAGAAAAAAATCAAACCTATCGCAAAGTAGCCGAAATGCTAAAAGGTTGAGATTAAGTAGGTCTCAAGAATCGGAGGAAGATCGTGAAGTGAGGCTAAATGCAATCCGAGCGAACCACATCAGAACTCTTGCATCGGAAACGCCTACTCAGCGTGCGTCTAGGCTTTGCATACAGCGTGCACTTACAGTAGCTTCTCGCTCCCAAGAGAGTATTGACGAACGTGAAGCGCGGTTATCGGCTGACAGAGAACGCCACGCCCTCTCACGCGAGTCTGAGACTTTTACCGAAAGGGAGTCGCGTTTAAGTTCGCAAAGAATCCTGACCGCAACTTTGCGCTCCCAAGAGAGTATCGAGGAACGCGAAGCGCGGTTGTCAGCTGACCGAGAGTGTCACGCCCTCTCACGCGAGTCCGAATCTCTCTCAGAGAGAGAACGGCCATTAACAACAGCCAGAGATAATTATGTAAGCGCCCGGATGAACGATGTACGTTATTTAATATCCGAAAGGGAAAGGATAGACGATCTGCGACGAGCAGAAACAGGAGAACAGCGACAATCTCGCCTGGGAGCTGACCGGGCTCGATACCACATGAACAGAATTATAACTGGCGAGGCTGATGATGAGTTCTTAGAATATAATGTTGTTGCGAACATTATTCTGCCTTGGGAAAATAAGGAAAAATCAGGATTTACATATTCTACAAGAATTGACTACGCCTTCTACGCCTTTATGGGTGGTATGACAGAAATTTGCAATTTTTGTGATGCTCTGAAATGGAGAAAAGAGGCAAATGGAATGTGTTGTTCAAATGGAAAAGTTGTTGTTCCAAATTTACAAGATCCCCCAAACATTATTAAAACTCTTTTAAATGGCGATCACCCCCAGTCTAAACACTTTTTAGACAATATCCGTTCCTATAACAGCGCTTTCCAAATGACATCCTTTGGGGCAAAACAAATAACGGAGGGTCCGTTCATGCCAACCTTCAAAGTGCAAGGTCAAGTTTACCATCTCATCGGATCTTTATTGCCAGATAATGAGCCTAGATTTCTTCAAATTTATTTTGTGTCCGATTACACTGAACAGCATAATATTAGGAATCGCCATCCCCTAGCTTAATGGTGCGCTTATATCAGAACTACAAAACATGCTGCATCAAGTAAATCAATAATATTTAATATTTAATAATCGTGGGGAATTTTAAAGCTGCGTTAGATTCCATTCCACAAGGCAGCAATGATTACAAAATAATCATCAGCGCAGATAGACGTCCTGTTGGTGAACACCGCGGGAGGCACAACGCACCAATGGCAGATGAAGTCGCAGTTGTTTTAGTCGATCAGGAATGTGAGAGTCGTTGTCGAGTGCGTAACACGATGTCGTGTTACGCACTCGCGACGATCGCCTGTAACGCATTATTGAAACTCACCGAGCTTACGATGCCTTGCAATATCCATTAATATATTGTCATGGTGAAGATGGGTACAATTTTGGATTGCACCAAGTGAACCCTACTACGAGGGTCACTAACTATAATAAAAAAATATCGGCTCTGCAATATTATTCATACCTTTTGCAAATAAGGCGTAACTGTTTTGTTTATTTGCAACGTTTTCGTGGTTTGTTCAGTCAATTTATTGTGGACATGTGTATGCAAAAATAGAAACTGAACGTTTAGTGTACATTCGCACTAACCAGCGTCGTTTACGTGCTGAAGAATACGTGCATTTGCGGGACGCAATGCAATCAGATAATAATATCGAAAATTTGGGGCGGTTAGTCATCTTGCCTTCCAGTTTTACAGGTGGTCCGCGATATATGCACGAAAGAACGCAAGATGCCTTTTGCTACGTCCGTAAGTATGGCCGGCCGGACCTATTCATAACGTTCACAACAAATGATTGTGCTTTAATTATTTGGGACGAATGCACGATGGCAAATCGGAAAGCTGTAGAAGCTGTCGATAGAACTTTGCGGGATATAAGGCAAAACGATCGACCGATGGGTGGCATTACAGTCCTTTTCTGTGGTGATTTTCGGCAGACACTCCCAATCATACCGTGAGGAACAAGAGCCGATGAAATTTCTGCCTGTCTGAAAAGCTCTATTTTATGGCGCACTATAACAGTTACACACCTAAGTATAAATATGCGTGCACAGTTAGGAGGCTGCGAAAATGCGCTGGAGTTCTCTAATTTACTATTAAAAATAGGTGATGGTACATATCCCGTACAAGAAAATGGAAAAGTTATTTTGGTACAGAATCTTTGTTTTTCTGTTACATCACAACAGGATCTTATTTCTTCTGTTTACGGGGATTCCACAGACATTGGTAATCAAACTGGTTTTTGGCTATGCCAACGTGCTATTTTGACTCCCCGTAACGACCAAGCGGAAGCAATTAATTTAAAAATATTGACGCATGTTTCTGGAAATAGTATAGAATATACATCCATAAATACAGTTATGGAAGAAGAAGACGTCACGAACTATCCCGTGGAGTTTTTAGATTCCCTCAACACACCTGGTCTTCCAGCCCATAAAATAGTTTTAAAGGTCGGCGTACCGATAATTCTTCTTAGAAATTTATGTCCTCCAAAACTTTGCAACGGCACTCGGCTCAAAATCACTAATTTGCAGCAAAACATCATCGAAGCCGAAATCTTAACTGGTTGCAGAGCTGGTGATGTTGTTTTCATTCCAAGAATTCCCCTCATTCCCAATAATTTTCCTTTCTCCTTCAAAAGAGTGCAATTTCCTGTTAGCCTCTGTTATGCCATGACCATTAATAAAGCTCAGGGTCAGACATTATCCGTTGCTGGATTTGACCTAAGTACTGGTTGCTTTTCACATGGCCAACTCTATGTGGCTCTTTCGCGAGTAAATAACCCCAATAACCTTTTTGTATACGTTCCAGATGGGTCCACATTTAACATCGTTTACAGAGAAGCACTTGCATAAAGATAAGAATGCCAAAAAGTAGACCGTACAGTGTAAGCTTCATATAACGTCACTGAAGTCTGAACGTACTGTACATTCTGAAAGTTATAGAAAATTGTTGCTATACAATTTTTCTCAAAATAAAGTGATTTTGTCCTTCTCGCCATGTTCTCAGTTGGAAATTTCGTAAACAAAAAAATATGATAACGTACTATGCAAGCCCAGTAACAATAGCCCTCTTATAATAATTATATTATTATTAGAGTGGTATTTATTACTATTTCTGTGGATTAGTGATCAATGATCATACATTTTTGTAAAATTTACTGATAATGCGGATTGCGGACGGTTCATACATTTTATAAATAATTGTAGGTATGCCGTGCAGTGTCCGGTCCGCGTTGGATGCGAGTGAGTTCATTGAGGGAGGCCTATGTTCAGCAGTGGATGGATAGAGGCTGACGATGATGATGATGATAGCTACAGTATAGTTACCTAAGTAGGTAGGCGCTAGGTGATTCTTCTTCTCTATGGGTAATTTCAAAAGAGACTAGGTGCTATGAATAAAAGCGATCAATTATATTAAAAGTATAAGGGTTTTAAGTTAGAGAGTAAGTTTTCAACATCCTCTATTTATACAGCTCTTCACACTAAAAAAACTCATTGTTAAATTACGTAATCTACGCGAACGAAGTCGCGGGCACAGCTAGTATGTCATAAATCGTAAACCACAATTTACCTTCATGCAATCAACTCAAATATATAAAAAATATTATTTCGTAAACATAAACCATATTTTTTGTTAAAGTGTCTAATGTTGTATATTATGTAATGGTACGGAACCCTTCGTGCGCGAGTCCGACTAGCACTTGGCCGGTTATATTTATATTATCAGTTAAGAAATGACCAGTGCGTCTCTTATATGCTGCAAGTCCTAAATCGTCTTTTAAAATACGTGACATGGTTCTAGTTCAGGTACCATCTTCATCTCCCGAGACAAAATCTTTTGCTTTCGGACAGGATTTCTTCGAATTCTTTCCCTTACTGATTTGATCGCCTCTTTCGTACGAACACTACGTGGACGGCCAGATCTTTTTCTGTCACAAACAGAGGAGGTTTCATTGTACCTATCAATAGCCGTACACAAACATTTAACTATACCAAGCGTACGGAGATTTTAAAAAAATGTATTTGACTCCATTCCTACTTTGTGTAACGCAATCACAGCGATTCGGATCTCTTTATCACCCCACTCCATTTTAATATCACAAAATATTTTACAATGTATTAGCGCCAAAATGAGAAAACCCAATGAACAATCATAATATGTATAAACAATTAGAAACAAAAATTAAAATCGACTTCAAAAACTAAAAAGTTTTTTTTAATGTCATCAGGGGGCAAACGAGCAGTCGGAGCCTCACGGCGTCGACGCCCATACACATCCGCACAAACAAGGCCACGCAGATGCGCCGCCCCCCTTTTCCCTATCCCCCCCCCCCAATGGGCCACCGGAAACTCACAAACCGCACGAAACGCGACAGCATAGCTGTCACTTGACACCGGTGTTATGTGAGCGAGAGGTACCACCCCGATCGTGCCGGCCCACTTTGACTGTAAGTAATATAATCGCGTGTCCTTAATTTTTGTGCCTACAACTTATAAACAACTTGTTCTTCTACTAATGTAGAATCGTCATTATTGTTACTTATGGAGTCGATGTCAGCTAAGTTAAATAGGTACAGCAACAAAAACGACACCGGTGATATTTGAAGACATCCGCCGGAGAACTGACGTTACCGATATCACGCGAAGAATAAGCTCGTTGAAGTGGCAGGGCTGGTCACACACTCAGGAGAACGGCTGATGGGGCAATAAGGTTCAACAGTGGAAGCCACGTTTAGGTAGACGAAGTGTTGGTCGGCCATTAACTAGGTGGGAAGACGTTCTCCGTGTGGTGGCCGGGCCGTGTTGGATACGAGTGGCGAGGGATCGGTCGTCTTGGTGTTGATTGTTGCGGTGCCGGATGGCTATGTTCAGCAGTGTACGGATAGAGGCTGACGATGATGATGATGATGAAACGCAAAGATTAACGATTAGTAGAAGAACAAGTTGATTATAAGTTGTAGGCACAAAAATTAAGGACACGCGATTATTTTATTACTTTTTAGTTTTTGAAGTCGGTTTTAATTTTCGTAAAAAAAAATAAGTGATTCCGAAATTCGATAAGTACCTGATTTTATTTGTCTGAACTATTATACTCGTTTAATCGACAAGTAATAAAATGACACATCATCGACTACTTACTACTATTTTTGTAGGAACTGACCATTTTGGCATTATATTGTGAAGTAAGCCAAACAAAAGTTGTAAATCTTCGAGGTCCCTCGACTGCCTAATAAGTCTCCATCATCAGACCTGTAATGGCACTTATAGCTCATATGGGTGCAAAGTTCTCATCAGTATAATTTAATTAAGTTCAATCACAAGGTAGCTACTGTAAACTGTTGAGAAGTTCCTTTAACTGTCCTTCGTCTTCATCATCAGACCCCTAATGACAGTTACAATCCATCTAGGTGTAAAGTTCTCATCATTACAAATTAATCAAGCCCAAACACAAGGTTACTGCTGTAAATCGTTGAGGAGTTCCCTCGACTGTCTTTCAGCTCCAGCATCTGATCGACTCTAGACCTTCATTAAATTTTAGTGCTTTAAAATACTTAATTCAAAATTATGAAACGCTCTGGTCGCTCCTACGATTTTCGAAAGTTCCCCTCGATCTCTCTGGGATGCTATCATCAGAGGCCTTAGACAAAGTAACATTAGAAAAACGATAACGAAGTTCGAAAAGAATAAAATGTATGGGATTGACATAAGCCGTCGTCAATTATGTCACTCGTTATCGTTATCGCAAGTTGGTAGACAATGTTAAAATTCGTAACAAAATCATAAGCTGTCAATTGGTTATCGAACACTTATGTCAAACTTATGTTATTTTATTATTGATATTGATTCGTTATCCGTGGGCGTGGGCCATGGAGGGCAACATTTTCACAATTTTTATGAGTTATAGTGTGTATGAGGTCTATTTACATAGAAATTAATTTTAATTTTTTGGTCCGATTTGACACTTCTTTTCGAACTTTGTTGACACTTGACAGTTGTTGTCGTTGCACTGTCACGATCTTTGATTGATCATTGGCTAGAAAATTATTATCGTTATCTCAAAGACGATAACGAATTTCGGCTACAAAGCGTTGTCACTTTGTTTACAGGCCCAGATCCTTGTTTCCTTATAATGGGACCACTTCGGAAGTGCACAGTACCTACACTATAGTCGAATAAAAAAAGTATTTAGAAATCGGTCCACAATTGACGGAGAAATCTGTGTACACTGTACCTACATACATAAAAAAACCAATCGAATTGAGAACCTCCTCTTTTTTGTTGAAGTTGGTTAAAAATGACAATTAAAATGTAATATTTTGTTAATTCTTAATTATAACAGTATTTATGGCCATACTATGTAGGCGCAATATATATGTAAGTAAGTATCTATTACAATTATATTTTTTTATCTATTGTACAATATGCTAATTTTGCGGTTGTTTTATAATTTTTCCGTGGCAGTACTAATGGAAGAGATTCCATCATGGGATAAGTAGTGCCTTTGTACCAGCATTGTTTATAGGTGCTATTTCCCATTGTATTTTGTCCTAGTGTACATAAATTGTTATACAATTATAAAAAAAACCTAACCTAATTAAAAATTAAAAACAAAATTTATTATATGAATTAAAAACGGAAAAAGGTATTACTTGTTGTAAAAAATAAACGTGTGCAATGTTGCAATTTGATTTGATGTCTTGGAGTGGGTCAAAATCAAGTCCAAAGGAGTTGGTTACAAACAAACGTAAAAACTAGGTGAAGCTAATAAAAAGCGAATTACATATACTTCGCGTCAAAAATCAATACGTCTTACATCGGGCTAGATTCAATTGACTTCCAACCATGGTTCAAGCCTTGTCGGTGCGGTGGGGCTAAGTGAACCCAGCACCTTGGGTGAAGCTAATTGAGCCGAAGGAGCTGCTCTTTTTACCCCTCTTATAAGAAGAGGGGACAAAAGAGCAGGGGGATAAGGGGCGAGGATGGAAACCTTATGGGACAGTACAATGGGGAGACCCATTGTACTGTCCCGACGTTGGAAGTAGTTGATCTGAGGTGCGGAACAACCCCTCTGTGGAGGTGGCGTCGATCCCTTGAGGCACTGGCTAGCCGTCGAGGTACCTTGTTTGCTCAACAGATCCGGGGCACCTCACCAAAAGTGGCATTGGCGGCCCACGGCCTGGTTTTAGTGGGTAGAGCTGCGTCCACCTTATACCACCTTTCGGACGCAGCGAGTCCCACATACCCGCCTGGGGAGACCCACTCACTCGCGGGATGCCTCAGAGCATTTCCCGGTGAAAAAAAAAATCTATTGACAGCAGTTGTCATTCTTACAAAAAAAAGTGCGTGCGTACAAAGCACACATGTATTGTCAGAAGTAAAACTTATTTGGCAAACTAATTTTTAAATCTCGTTTATAATTATACTAATCTAAAGCTTTAAATTTCCGAGGCTTGCGATGCGACGTTCGCTGTATCTTACTCTCTCACTCTCGATCTTTCTCACTCGCTTGCTCTCTACTCTCACTCCATGGCTATGTGCTTCTTGCTACGTTCGCCCTTTCTCACACTCTCTCAATCGGTCTCAATCACTCTCTCCCTCTTCTTGGACAAAAACGTTGCACATTTTCGTGGCGTTTAATCCGTAAAAAAATTACCCTCATGCGCGCACAGAAGTTTCACTTCAAAAGCAAAGTCTCTAGTAAGAAGGTAGTCTTCATAAGAATTCAGTAAAATTTAATCCTGACAATCCTAATTAGGATAATGGAATGGAATGGTCCTCAATAAGCCTTCTAAGTTTTAATGAAATCTGACCGTTTGAAGTGGGTCAACATCAAGTCCACAGGAATCGGTTACAATCAAACATACAGGTGAAGCTAATAAAAAGCGTGTAAAAATAAATAAATTATCACATTATAGTTAGACTTCAATTGATTAAAAAACTGGCCACACAGGGAGTTGGCCTTAAACTCGAAGGGTTCCGTACCGCCGCGCCGACTCACGTCGAAAAAACGCGTTGCTTGTTTAGTTTCCGAACTAAATTATTTGACATCATCATCATTATTACTCAGTAACCTTCCAGTGGTTCACATAATACATTGTGAATATTTCAGGAATCTACAGATTGTGGTTCAACATATCATCCGGACGACAAACGATGCAGTGTAAGGGTTCCGTTCCCCTTCAGTACAGAACTCTGAATAATCTGTAACAATGCCTATAGTTACTGTTGTTTTAATATATGACAATGTATAAACATTTCCCAAAATTCTATCATCTGTGCAAATATTTGACGTACATACTTCTTTGTAACGTTAATAAATAATTATAGTTATCAAAATTAAATAATTTTTAAATAATAAAGACACGGACGACCTCCGTGGCTCAATGGTTAGTGCGTTGGCGCTCAAGCCGGAGGTTGCGGGTTCGAATCCCGCCAGGGAACAAAAAAAAGTTTTCTGCGTTCCTGGGTCATGGATGTGTATTAAGTATGTGTAATTATAATAATAAAAAACCTGAAATATATGTATAGTATAAAAGTATTAAATATATTTCCGTTGTCTGGTACCCGTAACACCAGTTCTTCGAGAACTTACCACGGGACCAGATTGACGTGAAAAACAGAAAAACGTAATCATAAATGAATATTAACTTAAACTGCTTGTCTATCCGCCCAATGATAAACCTAGGTATATCCGCCAGCCACACGATTTTCCCTTCACTTTAGAGGAGGCTCCATTGAGGTGTATATGGAGGGGTGGAGATCGGGCCCTATCTCATAATCATATTTTTGAAGTGAAACTTCTTTGTGCGCATGAACGTAAAATTTTTACGGATGAAACATCACGAAAATGTGCAATGTTTTTGTCCAAGAAGAGGGAGAGAGTGATTGAGACCGATTGAGAGAAAGAAAGGGCGAACGTAGCATAAAGCACATAGCCATGGAATGAGAGTAGGGAGCAAGCGAGTGAGAAAGATCGAGAGAGAGAGGAGATAGAGCGAACGTTGCATCGCAAGTCTCAGAAATTTAAAGCTTTAGAGTAGTATAAAATATATATAAACGAGATTTAAAAATTAGTTTGCCAAATAAGTTTCACTTCTGAAAATGTGTACTTTGTAAGTACGCGCACTTTTTTATTTATTTAAAATAGTACCAACAATTACCAATAGTATCTATTTCTCAAAGGGGGGAGGGGGTAAAAAAGTCCTTAAAATGTCATTTAATGAACTAGTTTTTCTATCTCGCCGATAACTAATCGCCGATGGGAATAAATAATAATAGGTCTTAACCTATGAAATTGCCGTTCTGCAGTAGATACTGGCCATTTCAAATCAAAATAATTTTTGTTTGGCTAAGAATTCTAATTCAATTTAAATTCAAATTAATTTTAACCAAGGCACTCGCTTCCGTTCTGGAAATTTCGACCTGAAAAATGAACCTCGCGGTCGTTCGAAGGCTTTGGTTGACAATGACGAATTAAAGGCGATTGTAGTAGTATTGAAGCTGATGATACACAATCTACGGCTGAATTAGCAGCAGCTTTCGACGTTAGCGTCAAAACAATATTGGTCCATTTGCGTCAAATTGGCAAGGTAAAAAAGCTTGACAAATGGGTGCCCCACGAACTCAATGATCGCCAGCGCGAAGTACGCGTCGAGACGTGCCTTGCACTGCTCAATTTGTGTGTCACAAATGAAGGAATTTTGAACCGCATTGTTACCTGCGATGAAAAATGGATTATCTTTGATAGCCGCAAGCGCTCAGCAAGTTGGTTGGATCCTGGTTCAGCACCTAAACAATGCCTTAAACGAAAACTTACCCCTAGAAAAGTGATGGTCACTGTTTGGTGGTCTAGCGCCGGTGTCATTCATCACAACTTCTTACCAAATGGGGTGAGCATTACTGCAGATGTGTACTGTGAAGAACTGAACACAATGATGGAGAAGCTGGCACATCTCCAACCAGCATTGGTCAATCGCTCGTCTCCGTTGCTTCTGCACGACAACGCGCGACCTCATACTGCACAGCAAACGGTCTCAAGGTTGCAAGACCTGGGGTTGGAAGCTCTCCGTCATCCGCCCTACTCACCATACCTTACGCCTACAGACTACTACTTTTTCTAGAATTTAGATAACTTCTTGGCGGGAAAAAAATTCAATACCCGAGAGGCAGTAAAAAATGCCTTTGAAGAATTTGTTGCCTCCTGTCCAGCTGATTTCTTTAAGAAGGGCGTCAATAAACTGCCACTGCGTTGGCAAAGATGCATTGATTGCATGGGTGATTACTTCGATAAATACAAATAAAAAATACATGAAAAAAAATCGTTTAAATTTTTAACGAATTTTTTTAAACGGTAAGTTTTATAAAAATGTTTACAGGAACTAGAATATGCGAAATTCTCTACGGATTGAGACTTGACTTGATTATTTCTCAATAACTTTTGCCCTAAAGTGCATAGTTTCCGAGATATCGGCCAAAAACTTTTTTCAAGATGGCGCTTGAAGCTCCATGTGTATCTGTCAGCATTTTTCGATTTTACGCTCAATATGTAAGTGATCCTTAAGTATATGAAAAAATCGGATCGGAAATTTAGTACAAGGTTAAATTCTATTTTTATTGTACTATAAACCTATACGTGTAAGGGCGAGGCCAAACGAGCGTAATTTTTTGAGTTTTGAGTCGCGTAAAATGAGATAAAAGTATTAAATCTTAGAATAATTACACTTATTAAATATATTTCCATTGTACCTACCCGTAATACAAATTCTTCGGGAACTTACCCCGGGACCAGATTGACGTGGTGTAAAAGCGTCCATAGATATAATTATTATGATTAGTTGCACAGCTCAGGATCAAACTCCGGACATTTGTTCAGGTTTCTAGGTTATAATAACAGGGATAATAATAAAAGTAAAGAAATTTAAAATAATTTATTTCGAGTATATTGTTTTGCTTTGGTACACCAACTATACTAACATACAGACAATTAATACACTGATCCTAGACTGAATATACGAGTTTGAAAAATCAACATAATATATTATATTGCGTTCATACATTATCATGCAATAAATAACTTTGACACAACCCCGAACCCCCTCCCCCTACATAGTGAAACAAGCTCATCCAATAACGATAACGGGATAAAGATATATAAAACCAACATTTGTCTTAACTTAGCTATACATATTTTCTCTCTCTCTCTATTTGAATACATAGTGAAAATTCCTTTCATTTTGAACTGAAAAAGGTAGACGAACATGTCTCAACATCTTGTCGAAGCATTGATGTCAATTTGGAAAATGTAACAAAGTTATTTCTTGCATAACAATAACTTCGTAACTATTAAAGAACATAAAAATCCTACATATTTAATCAACAGAAACAAAGATGGCGACACAAGCTTCGAAAATGGATTCAAAATAAGATATCGCTTATTTAATCATTTATAAGCGGCGTGTAAACTTTTTGTGCCAGCATCTTTATTCTTATACATAGAGAGTTTTTCTATTAAATTAAGCTTGGCATAAAGGTAAATTGGTCGGCTGAAAAAGTAGATGAAAATTTTATGACTCCAATTAAAGAGAGCAAATTGAACAAGCCAAGGATTAAAACAAATACATCCAAAACACATCGCTCATATCTCAATAATTTTGGAGATTTCTGCACAAATCTATTTGATTCTATTTGATTTCTGCAGAAATATATTTTGATTTGAGGATTTATATTTCTAATTTAAAACAACTGTCATGAGTGCATCACTAACTGTTTCTTGGCTTATTGGCATTGCCAATATATATAAAAAAAAAAAACTATCGAGTCTGACAACAAAGGTACTAATAATTATATTACGGTCTTAGCATACGCATGTACAATAGCACGTTTTCAAAGACTTACCCCGATACGAGATGAGCCAAAGATCTGGGATGCATGCATATTTGACCTTCTAGAAGTAGAAATTGGAAATGATGTTGGAATCTCAACATTAACTTAAAAGTGGCAATCACAAACGTTTACCAGATTCCAGATGAGCCAAAGATTTGGAATGTGGATCGCGTTCGGAAACAGTGCATTGAAATACAGACAATACCAATTGAGCCATATTTATTCCACGACAGTTATTACAATTTACAATACTTTACAACTTTGCTCTCCGAATACTAATGCGGCGAAGAAGCCGTTGTAGGATCCACGGGATATATTATAACATTAAATAATATTTAACTATAAGCTTAACTATTTTGAGCTATAACTTACACTACCAATACCACCACGACTTACATAGAACGCCGTTCGTCCATAGACAAGCCTCTTCCTCTCAATTACATAACCAAACCATAAACTCGTTAGGAACTTTGTAGCATCACATAATACTCTTTTGTAAATCAACTTCAAATCTTTAATCAAATTGAATCAACGTTAGCCTTTTTTATCAATGCATAAGTGGTCTGTACCATTAGGAACTCTTTGGTAATGTAAAATTCAATTATACTTTGTAAAGCGCCATCTATTGATAATAATCGAAGTGTGAACCTTCGGCGGTCTATGTAAGTCGTGGTCTTCTACAGAGATTTACATAAGACTAGTAGAAAGGTTATATCCGAATCAAGTATGCTTCAAACATCGGGTGTTTTGTACCGAATGCTCCAAATTAAGGCATGGGATATGCGGTAGTGTTATTCATAATTATAGTAAAAAAAAACTTTTATAGCTATATGGATCATAATATCAATAAGTTGCGTTTTATCTATTTATTTCAATATTATTTCCAAACTGAAGATTTTTTTCTAATTATGTGTTCTGTTTTAAAGGTGGAAATTGTGTTCAAAGATTCGGTTAGAGAAGCGAAACTAATGTAAGCGTGGTAATATAAATTATAAATATTTTTTTATAGCATAAGAGGGCAAACGAGCAATCAAAGCGTTTTGGTGACTATCGACGCCCATACACATACGCACAACCAGAGATTATGCAGATGCGTTGCCCTCCTTTTCCCTATCCCAACGGGCCTCACTGACAAACCGCACAAAACGCGACAGCATAACTGTCCGTTTACGCCGGTATTATGTGAGCGAGAGGTCGTGGCGGCCCAATTCAGCTGCAAAGCAGAATGGACTACCCCTTTAATAAGTACAACAGCTCTGTAATTGCTACTAGAATTATTATAGAGACATTTCCAAGGTAATTAACCAATGTACCGCGTGTTTTTGCACAGTTTACCGCATAGGTATATACTAAAGAACATATTCGGTATTAAAAATAAATTACATCTGTTGTATAACATTTAGTAGTATCGAACTGTTTTTTTTTAATATTCTTACTACTAAACTGTCACTACTAAAACGTGAAAACTATGTTGCATTTCTTGCCTCTGATTGGTCGCTTTTAAATGTGTGACGTCATTTCGCTGCTATGCGAACCTTTTCTACGTGTCGGGCCTAAATCGCGGATTAAAACGAATACTCTACTTAGAGCTATTGTGTATCCGATTCAGAAATTCTAAAGTCATTCAAGTTTAGAAGTTTGTAACGTACGAAATAAAGATCTTTTTAATTTGAACAAAAAAAAATAACCGTACCGCATATCCGATAGCAACAAATGCGCATATTATTTACAAAACGAAATACACGACAGTTATAGTTACAAAACATATGATAATTACATATACTATATAAATACATTGCTTTTTATGAGTTTATCATACACGTTATTTTTTACCGTTTAAAAAAAACTTAAAATGGTTTACGCGTTCATATGAAACAAGAAGAAATATTGCCATCGTCACCGTACCCCATGCTGAATACGGCTCTGCACCTCGAAAGGGCGTCCAAAGACCTAATTCTATGCTAAACAGGATCATCAGAATGAAATTGAAGTAATTTAGGAGCAAGACAAGAAGAAAACGATATTAATTCTCTTGTTCAAGGATGTGTCTAGTTTGTCATATCTATATCTACTTTATATTGTCTACAAACTATGTCTAAAGGACCTTCACAATGATAACGATGTGCGATTCTAAATTGCTATGATTTAAATTAAATCTACATATTTAAGTGTTGTATTTTTTCATTTCTCTAAACGAGTACATATTTTAAATTAAAACTATATCAAAGACATAACGTAATTTCATGAAAAACACATAAAATTACTATAAAATTATTGAGACACTTGAGTTAACATTTGAGTTATTTTTATTGTACTTTTAGATATATTATTATTTCACTATTTTTCATTCTAAATAAGAAAATTCTAATCTCAATAGTTTAAAGAATCAATGCAATACTAGTATTAAAATGTGCCAAAAAATACAACAATAATATATCATATTATACGATATAATGTATTTGTCACAGTAACCGCAGTCAGTGTGAAGGTCGCATTATTTACATGTTTATATGTATGTAAATAAACTTAACAGGCAGTATCTCATCGGACAGTCTTGTGATTTTGTTAAAGAAAAAAACTTTGGTATTCCATTTTCAAATTAAAGCAACAGTCATTTGGAATGAGATTGAGAATGAGAATATTTAAAAATAGAAAAATAAATTAAAAATTAACTATATCTAATTATTAATATTATATTACATTTTAGTGGGTCATATTTGTCAATGATACTATTACACTGTGAAGACTTAAGCTATAGATTATAAACGCACAGATACATATAATACAGCCGAATAACAAATAAAAATTGTATTCGACATATGTCATTTTGATGCCATTATTACAATCTAAAATAATAAAAAAAGTTAACCATATTAGTCTAATGTTAGTAATCCAACTGATAACTAGAATACTATGCAATATATCAAGACTAGTATAGTAATATGGCTTTGAAATTTGAAAACAAGAAAACGTTCTCAGATGATGATATAGCTTAGTGACAATTGTTTTTAAAAAAAAATGGATTAATTACAAAGTCAAGCAAACACTTATTGCAGATATATTTTGTCTCCGTGCCTTCCCACCAATGTGTTTTATTTATTTATTAAGAGCTAGATACAAGTCCTTTGCCCCCACCAATATGAACCTCTCAAAGGTGGCCAGCGGACAAAACCTCCAAGCTGATATAAATCAAGTTCCATCTCACTTGTTCTCTCAAGTTAGTTCCCGGACGTTTCTTTCCTGCCAGTGAACGATACGATCGAACGGATGCCTTTGACAGATGTCTGAAAAGAGGTTTCATGTGAGAAATACAATAAAATATGTTTATTTGCATTGCATTGGTACAGTAGAATTGCGCAAATAAAAATAAGTTTTTTTTTGTTTTCCCGTTAATTAAGTTAAAAATAAGTGTTTGTTTTAAAAACTTAATCGGTATATAATGTGATTGGTTGGCGAATATTGTGGTGGACTGTTCTGGGTGAGTGGAGTGGGAAGTGATAGTTGACTGATGGGGGACTAGTGGGGGGAAGCCGCGTCTTGGGGTTTCCCGTCGTTTTTCCATACTTCAGACTTGGCTTCGGCCTTACTAAACAAATACTGACCAAGCTGTATGCATCCATATTGGGAATAAATTGTCACAAACAAAAACAGCACTCTGGGAATATACTTTTTAAATCGGGCGAGTAATCCCCAAGAGTAGCTGCTACATACAAACTGACAAATATTACCTTTTTATTAATTTAGTATAGGTCAGTGGTTCTCAAACTTTTCTTGACCATGATCCAGGTTGGTTCCGTTGTTAATAACAGCGATCATAAAGTAAAAGAGTATAAGCGTAAAAAACGTTAAACAAACAATTTAACTTAAGTGATCATAAAATTTTGGAAGTGACATTAGTTAAGTATTGAAAATATATTTTTTTTTTGGCATAAGAGCAGTAACATTTTTGAGCTTGCACCTATTTCGTTCATTGTCAAGCCGTTGAATTTCGCGGACTTTTCTTTTGCGGACCATTAACGGTCCGCATACCACTGTTTGGGAACCACTGTTTGGAAACCACTTGTGTAGATACAAAAAAAAATTCAACAAACTGCGTATCTACTGCGTAGATACTATGTTGTAATATTTACACAATTGGTTTGATGTAATGTTTAAAAAAAATTAGGCATGCTAAAGTAGTTTAAAAGAAGTATATTGACAGAATACATGACATTTGTGATAAAGAAAAGCAGGCAACTTCAAATTAATACAATAGTCATTTCTTTTAAAAATATACCAACATATTTATTTTCACTACTAGAACTGTTCAAATGAGGAATTTTATCATGTTCTCTAATTTTATTTTGAAAAACTAGATACTTCAGCATCGTCTACGTACATCCAACGCCTGTGACACGAGACTATAGGACTACAATTTATTTATTTATAGTTTCAATAGACTTTAAACAGCATAGTATTTTTAATACTGAGTTGTCTATATAATATTGTTAACCCTTTAAAGGGCTTTCTTAAGGGCAAAGTTACTGTAATAGATATATTTTTTACGCCGGGAAATGCTGAGGCATCCCGCGGGGGAGTGGGTCTCACCAGGCGGGGATGTGGGACTCGCTGCGCCCGGTGGTAAGGTGGACGCAGCAGCCTCTACCCACTAAAACCCGGCGAGTGCCACCAATGCCGCCTTTGGTGAGATGCCCCGGATCTAATGAGCAAATAGGGCACCTCGACGGCTAGTCAGCCCTCAAGTGACCCACGCCACCACCGCAGAACAACCCCTCCCAACATCGGGACAGTAGAATGGGGTGGGGTTTCAAAGACAGCTCTCTCGGCTCTATTTGCTTTCCCCAAGGTGCTGGGTTCACCTTAGGCTACTGAGTCCGCCACGTCAAGGCTTGAGCCGTGGTGGTGACTGTAATACAGATGGTTGGGGGAAGGAAGACAATAGTCTAAATGGTATACCTTCTTCTTGGATCCGTTGAGGTAGTCCTTGTACATGTCGGAGCGGAGGTAGCGGGAGTAGCTGTCCGACTTCATCAGATGGTACACGTGCGCCTGGAATTGAAATTGTCGTCATGTTTTTGGCTACTCTTGGAAGAGTTTGGTATACAGCGGAGGTATATGCTGCACCACGTCCCGGCTGCATAGGTAACACCATCTTGCTTGTTTCTCCCATCAGTTTCACTGTGTTTCGGAGAGAAGGGCAAGACAGGCAGTGTAATTACGGGCACCGAGACTTAACATCTTATGTCTCAGGATAGGCAACACATAAATAAGTTGCCTGGGCTCGTTCCAGGTAGTTTATGTTCATGGGCGACGTCGACCACTTACCATCAGGTGGCACGTCTGCCAGTTTGCCTCTACAACTGACAAAGAAAAAAAAGTTCAATATGAACTGTATTTGTAGACATTATAATAATACGAAGGTTGTGTATTGTAGCTGGAATTCTTCTGGCCGCTGTTTGTTCTTGGCCGATATAGGTCATTGCAATCTTTTAATGGCTCCCGCTTTAACTGGGGATGGAAACTGGAGAGATCCTACTCCCCCTGAACTCTTGTTAGTCTGTAGGAACTCAGAATTCGCGGGTTCGAGTCCTGCCAAGGGTTTCGGCTAGACAATTTGTACATAAGTGTCTGTACCGGCAACGTGGATGTGTAATTGAGATAAGTTTCTAAACATTAATAATATACCTAACACTCCGAACCCAAGCTCCCAGCACTTTAATATATTAACAGTTCAGATATCTATGAAATAATAAAAGAAGACATGGCTCTAACTTTTTGGACCGGTTGTCCCTTTAGGACAGTCTGTGGTGGTGGGGTTACCGACATCCATAAACGCCTGCAACACCGGAGGGTTCGCAGGTGCGTCACCTTTTCAAATATGAGTATGTTCTTTTCTTTATGACAGTATTCTCTTGTAATATACACTAGAAGATCGTACCTGCGCTTGATCAAAGCAGTATCTGTCCGCGGTGCCCGACTCCACCTTCACTCGGGTCAGTTCCCTGTACAGACAACACACACTACTATGAACAAATAGCTCTTTATGAAACTAGAAACCTTGGAAGAAAAACGGCAAGATAAACTAACACATGGGACGTATATAACAAAGTTCCGCTGAGTTTGTTTCGCTGCTTGTGAGTTAGCTTTGGCAATGGCAGTAAACTTGATTTGGCGTTTAATAAGATATTGTGTGTGTTGTATATTTTTTTTAGCTTTTAGATTCAATTTCAACAATACGCTACTTAGTAAGATATTAAATAGAAAAAAAAATCGAAGCTGTTCGATTTTTTTTCAGCGTGACTTTAGTTCAGCGTTCCCTGTTTACAACACACTCGTTTCTACCAAACAGCTAGGTTCATTTCGGTAAGGGCACCTGGACCACACGGTTTTTATGATGTGCGACGGTCACCTCATATAATACCACCTACCTGCTGGCGGCGTCGATATTGACGGGCGAGGGCGCGTCGACGGCCAGGAACTCCCGCCAGATGTCGCGCGCGCGGGACGACACGCGCCGCACCGGCAGCGCCTTCAGCTCCTGCACCGCCAGCCAGAACCTGCGACGATACGTCACGGTAACTACGTATACCAATCAGATGCCCCAACTTTACGCCATAATAACTGTACGCACCAATCAGATGCCCCAACTTTACGTCAAAATAACTGTATGCACCAATCAGATGTCCCAACGTTACGTCATAATAACTGTAGTACCAATCAGATGTCCCACCATTACGTCATATTATAACTGTATGCACCAATCAGATGTCCCAACGTTACGTCATAATAACTGTATGCACCAATCAGATGTCCCAAGGTTACGTCATAATAACTGTATGCACCAATCAGGTGTCCCAACGTTACGTCATATTATAACTGTATGCACCAATCAGATGTCCCAACGTTACGTGCTAATAACTGTAGTACGAATCAGGTGTCCCAACGTTACGTCATATTATAACTGTATGCACCAATCAGATGTCCCAAGGTTACGTCATAATAACTGTATGCACCAATCAGATGCCCCAACTTTACGCCATAATAACTGTCGCACCAATCAGATGCCCCAACTTTACGTCAAAATAACTGTATGCACCAATCAGATGTCCCAACGTTACGTCATAATAACTGTAGTACCAATCAGATGTCCCACCATTACGTCATATTATAACTGTATGCACCAATCAGATGTCCCAACGTTACGTCATAATAACTGTATGCACCAATCAGATGTCCCAAGGTTACGTCATAATAACTGTATGCACCAATCAGATGTCCCAACGTTACGTGCTAATAACTGTAGTACCAATCAGGTGTCCCAAGGTTACGTCATAATAACTGTATGCACCAATCAGATGTACGACCGTTTCCTCATAGTAACTTTATGCACCAATCAAATATCCCGTACATATAGTTAATATAATATAGTACCCATATAGTTACGTCACAGGGACTATATATACCAATCAAATGCCCTCTTAATCAATTATACCACTTGAATTAAAAATAACTCTCTTTTCCATTTTGAAAACGATTAAAGTATATTCTGATTATTGAGTTAAATAACAAATCAATTGGCACCTCATTCATCAAAATTATATTCGACCCTATGCACACCGCTACAACCCTAACACACCCTTTGCCGTAGTCATACTATACTGTATGTCAACTCACTTGAGGTTCTCCCCGCTGAACTCCTTGGAGAGGAAGCGCGCGAAGTGTTCCCGGCCGGGCGGGTCACGCAGCAGTTCCCGCAGACCGAATGCCCAGCGGCGCACGCGGCGCAGCGGCAGGGGCTCCTTGCTGGAAACAAAGGTTGAAATGACTATAAACCGAAACAGAATATACGTTCTCACGCACACAGGATTGGAGAGCGTCATGCCATTTGCCGTCACGGCGTTTGATTTGATTTGATTTAAAATTGGTATTCAAATACAAAAACAAAGCTCCTTCATATTAGTATTCATATTAGTGTACGTACATAATATGCGTATATTATGTATGCACACATACATACATAATATACGCATATTATGTACGTGCATAAAAAATCTTTTTATTGCAATTGGTTAATCAAACTTTTATCTTTATAAAGGCATGTACGTATCACTGCCTGCCAGGGAATAATCCTATAGTAAATAGTGTATCAGATTTGCTGTTTAAGGCGGGCCTGTCCCGATACACGGCATTTTGAATTCTTTTTTATTTAGAAACTAAGCAAATTTAAGATTTGTAAAAAATATATGTTATTTAACACACCATCATAATATTTCAGTCGTTCGATACACGATTACTTATTTTTTGTTGCATAATAAAAATTGCAAAGATAGGTCAAAATTGAGATGAAAAACCAATTTTATTTGAGTAATATCAGGTTCTGTACAATAAAACGTATACCATAATAAACCTTGTAGAAAATGTCGTCGTTGTCGGTCGTCATAAATTATTTTTTTACAAATCCCTCCCTTCAATTAAATAAATATGTGTTTTCACTCGCTGCCAAAGCGCTCGACGCGGTTTCGAGCTCCATACTAAATTCAGTTCTCGGACAGCCCCGCCTTAAGAAAACTTTCGTCTCAAGGTAGGTAACGAATGGACTAGTAACCCTGGTCCTAGCTTGGTGTTGGTTTTGATAGAACCCGTTTAGAATTATGGACGACGTTAGCCACTTTCCATCGTCTATTAGCGATTTCACTTGAACCTAGCTAACTCCTAGTCGCGGGTGAACTCGTTCAGGTTCACGGGCGACGTTGACCACTTACCATGAGGCCCGTCTACCGCTTTGCCTATCAACTAATACCACACTAACCACTGCTTCTCCTGGTCCCATAGCTCCGTGGTGTCGCTGATCCAGGGGTTGGGCCACTCCGGCGGCGTCAGGAACGCGTCGTACTCCACGTACTGCTCACAGTACGATATGAACCTGGAACAAGATAGTAGACATTCTATGAGTTTCGGCAAAATTATTTAAAAGTGGATGAAAATGGAAAACAGCTTAGATCAACGCAACAATTGGCATAATATACTAACTCCAACTCATGCTTGCCATCTCTTTCTCTCTCAATCTGTTTCACCTTCTATCTCTGTCAAGGTGTTACTCCCTCTCTGTCTCTCTCCCTCTCTTTCTCTGCTTCTACCTCTCTCCCTCTCGTATCGTGCTCACATCTCAGCCACCTTGCTGACCCTAACGAGACTCGCTCTCAGAACAGTGCACGGTTTTCACATCGCCTCTATTTGCTTCCCTCACCCAGACGACCATCTCCCATTTTCTCACTCTCTCTCTCGTACGATACTCACATCTCGGCCACCTTGCTGACCCGAACGTTCCTCCTCTCAAGGCGCGCCTTCAGCACGGTGAGCTGTCTCTGCGCCGCCTCTATCTGCTTCTCTATCGACTGCGCGTCCTGCACCGCCGCCGTCGCAGTTGAAGATTCACCTGCAACAAATTCAATAGAGTCCGGAGCCGAGTCTACCATTTCTCATCTGCTGGGATAGAAAGATTTCTCAGTAACATCAGGAGGTGGATCTGGAGGCGGATCTGGCGGTGGTTCAGGTGGTTGCTCTGGAGGCTCCAGTGGAAGCTCAGGAGGCGGATCCGGTGGTGGACCTGGAGGCGGATCTCGTGGTTGTTCTGGAGCCTCCGGTGGAAGCTCAGGCGGTGGATCCGGCGGTGGCTCTGGAGGCTCCATTGTATACAATATACTAGCTGTTGCCCGCAGTTTTGTCCGCATTAACCGCATTAAATATTAAAATTAAAAAAACATATTATTATAGCCGTATCGGGATTGATGTTGATTATTTTTATAGCCTATGTTACTCCGTATGACCTCAGCTATCTGCCAGTGAAACTCTCGTCTAAATCGGCTCAGCCGTTTCAGAAATGAGCCAAAACAGACAAACAAACAAATTATTTTTAATTGAATTTTTTATGCAGGTACTGCATAGGTATACTTTCATATGCATTTAAAAAAGGCGAAAGATTTATACGTTTTGAATCAGAAATCAGATTCATCAGTTCATCATCAGTTTGAAATCAAGTTCATATAATGCATTTAGTGAAAAGCTGTTTAGAACTGGTGCAGCGTCGCAGCACAAATTTGGCGCAATTTTTTTTCATACAAAATGCATAACATTACTGCTCTATTCTGGTTATATGCTTGATGCTGACTTTTATGACTACTTAGCACTTACCATTTTCCTTGGCAATCTCCGATCCTTTCTGAATAGCCTCCTCGCTCTCTTGCGGGTTTGTGATCGTCACGATTGGGTTGTTCTGGAAAATAGGTATATTATATCAATAAGATCCGTGGTACATACCTTAACTTAATATCATAAATGGAAAAGATATAAAATACCTATGTAAGTTTAATACCTCAATTTGTAATCGGATTTGATAGACAGAAAGGTAGAGTATATTTAGTAGAAAGACAGGTAGGTCATCATTATAGGATGGACATCACCTCGTTTTATATAAAAACGTATTATTGTATTTTAAATCCAGAAACTTCGACTTCACATAAAACTTTAAAATCACAGATGTTTATTATTTCTATCTATTCTATTCTATTCTAGATGTTTATCTTGAGACCTTAATGAATGTAAGATTTCAAATTAACACGGACACTTCTACTCTAAAACTCTTTAAAACGGGAAACAGAAACGGGGGAGGGGGAACGGGAACGTCGTTGTTCATTATTAATTCACAAGTTCGATATTTGGGCAGAAACGAACGCCTTGTTTCCACAAGTTTCCTATGGTGTTCCCAGTTTTGATGAGTTTTAACCAACATTTTTGCATCCATACATACATATTGTGTACATACTGATGCTACCTTGAGGTTGTGCTGCAGAATCAGCTCTTGGCACTGGCGCAGACGCTTAGCCTTGAGCGCGTTGATGCGGGACAGCTTCTTGGGGTCCAGCTCCGTAGTGTTCACGCACCCGGGCTGGAAACAGAACCTTATGTGTAACTGGCTTTAACAAAACCAACTAAATACTTTTTAGTCTGTGTTCACCTTAATTCTGTGACTATAGTACCCGGCATCAAATGGAATCAATCCTCTTCGGAAGAGATCGGTCACTTTCGTCTTTGTATAAATTGAGTATATACATACGTATATACCTACATCCCTCTTATCTACTTCAAGTTTACAATTATATAGTAACTAACGAAGAGCTTTAAAGCATAAGATTTTTTTATAATGGTCCGACCAGATCCACATTGGAATACACTGCTGGTCTTTCCTTCCTTTTGAAACACAGCAAGCTGTTTGACGGACGAAGTATGCAGGATGGTGGTGCATCAGACCGGCGCGTACCTCCCACCGGTAAAACCGCTTAGGGTGCGTTTCCACCATCAGCATATAACCAGAATAGAGCGGTAAATATGTTATGTGTTTTGTATGAAAACAAATTCCGCCAAATTTGTGCTGCGACGCCGCGACGGTTCTGTGCTCTGATTGGCCGACTGATGGCCATTAATGGATGATTGGCCGATGGGACATACATACAGATCACTGATTGGTTGAATTGATATTACGTCAGTTACAAACCACTGACCAGTTTCGGAATTCGGCTCGCATTACTACTTTCTGGTCATATACTCGATGGTTTTCACTGACGGTGTATTGACCAATGACGGTGTTTCCACTGATACAGTCGAGATTGACATCATTATGGCTAAAGACTGAAGCACTTACCATCGGCCGATGCACGTCCCAGAACGCCCTCTCCTGACTGTCCAGAACCTTCCTCTCCAATTTATCTCGCTTCTTGTCGACCTGGAAATATCAGCATAACATGAGCACAAGGCATATCTCATCGTCAGAAATAGCGGCCATCTATAAATTACGCACACGCATTTCATGTTTTTTTCGCCCCCCTCCATCCAATTGATCCAAGTTACCACTGGTCATATTTGTGTAAGAGATTATAGTTAAGATTTTTTATAAGAAACTAGGACATTGTCTCCGTGCAGCGGCCAATCTTAGACAGATTCGAATGTTCGTCTTGACTTTTTGACCCCCGACGAAAAGACTAGCGTTATAAATTGATTTCAATGAGGATTTTTTTTTTAATTTAATAGCTGATTCCTAGACATGTCTTATGAAAATTGTTTCAGCCGTCATTAGCTCGTTAACTGCATTAGGGTTTTATAACATTTCATAAACTTTTAATCTATACTAATATTATAAAGCTAAAGAGTTTGTTTGTTTGAACGTGCTAATCTCATGAACTACTGGTCCGATTTGAAAAATTATTTTAGTGTTAGATGGCCCATTTATCAAGGAAGGCTACAGGCTATATAACATCACGCTTTGATTAACAGTAGTTAAGTTGAGTAAGTTAACGCGGGCGAAGCTGCGGGCAACAGCTAGTATTATATAAAGAGACCTGTCCATCACCACCTGTCACAGGTCAATTGCATTTAAACCCACATACCTTATTATTTAAGGGTGGGGACACCAGCGAGGCCAGACGGGCGATCAGTCCTCATCAACGGGACCATTTCACCCAAAACCCACGTACCTTACTCTGCGCCTCGGCCTGCATGAAGATGAACTCCCACTTGCGGCTGAACATCTTCTGCAGCCGCGCCAGCGACTCCGCCTCGTAGTCCGCCAGCTCCAACCGAGCCTTATTCTGCATCGTCCTCTTGCACAGGTACACGGCTGAAACGTAAAAAAAAACTTGGTACTACTTATACACAAAAAAAAATAAAGAGATAAGTGAGCATGGATAGTCCAATATAATATAAATAAATAATAATAATAATAATAAATAATAATAATAATTCTATAAACCTAGTATTCATTTACTGGAGTTTTGGCTTCAGTCTCTATTCGGTGAGCCTTACCTGTACGGACTGTACCTATCGAATTCATAAACTTTTAACTCACCATAATCTGTGTTTTCCGGTTCCCATTGGTTTGAAGGCCAAAAATATGGCGTTTGAAATCTGCAAATAAAAACCATCTAAAGCGCCAATACAAAACCGCCATCTGTATTTCATTTTTTTTATGTTAGTTGGATAGGCAAACTGACAAACGTACCACCTGATGGTAAGTGGTCGACGTCGCCCGTGAACATAAAGCCCAGGCAACTTATCTATGTGTTGCCTATCCTGAGACATAAGATGTTAGTTAAGTCTCGGTGCCAGTAATTACACTGCCTGTCTTGCCCTTCTCTCCGAAACACAGCAAAGCTGTTTCACGGGAGAAACAAGCAATATGGAGGTACCAATGCAGCCGGGAGCGCGGCACAGCGCTTCTCTCCCACCGGTGGGATTTCATAATGGAATTTAATTGAAACATCAAAAGAAAAACTAATTACAGTAAAAATACTAGTATTCCACAGAGGGGTTGTCCCGCACCACAGAACAACCCCTCCCAACGTCGGTACAGTACAATGGGGTGAGGTTCCCATCCTCACCCCTTGCCCCCTGCTCTTTTGTCCCCTCTTCTTATAAGAGGGGTACAAAGATCCTCTCGCTTAGCTTCGCCCATGGCCCTAGGCTACTGAGCCCCACTGCCACACATCAAGGCCTGAAACATGGTAGCAAACACTTTCTGACCTGGTCTCAGATATGAGATGTCTGGTTTCTTCCATTACCTGTAATATGTGCTATCATTCTTGACAGTCAGACAGTGGTCGTCTATCGGAAAGAGATATCCGTGTGCAGCCAACAAGTGCGCCAGGTGTAGAGCTTCCCAGGTCTCCTCCAAATTCAGGTGTCTTGTCAACCAAGCAACTAAATCGGAACCGGTAAAGACCTAGAATTATAATGAAAACTATTAATGTTGCCCTTGACAAATTAATAAATACTATATGCAAAAATAATCAATTATATGAATCATTCTATCAATGAAGTTCTATTACTGTATACAATAATTTAATATATTTGTCAGCATTATTACACAAACAATGTAGTCTAATTTATAATTTTACTGTTATTATGTTTAAATAATACACATTTTATAGAGATTACTTTATTGTTCTAGGTAGCCAAATCAATACAATTTCTTTTATAATGGCGGTCCTTTTTGATTTTGCCAAAATCCAGTTTATAGAGCTTGGTCTGTGGTTTTGGTTGTGCCCAGATGTCTTTAGGTGTGGTTTGGGGGTAGCCAAATCACAAGTGACATTGTATGTTATTTTTCATCTACCCACTGGATTTATCTTTTATATTAAAAAGTAAAAAAAATGTACCTACTAATTGAAACATAACAACTGTAAAGTAAAATTTTGTATATACCAAGATATATACAAAATTTTACTTTTTTACTTTATTAAATATCATGTATCATGGATTTCCGCATAGAATTTCCTGTATATGAACTAGCTGTCTAAAGTATATAATATACTTACTGATGGTATTTTAGTCATAAAGCTCTTCACTGTCCTAACAGGAACGCCTGTCGTCTCGTCTTGCATTTTTTCAATAATAGCCTCCATCTGTAACCATGAAATTTAAATACTTTATAATATGAAAGAACACAATTTGACATTTGTTTCAAGAATATGATATTGTAGAGCAAGATATGAATGATATATTGTTAGAAAACCATTTCTGATAAAAAAACTGCATCCGAAAAGGTTTGCACATTTGAGAACTATGCTGCAACAGATACACTAACAGTCTTTTGGAAAGGGGTTAAAACATATAGATTGATATAGATGTATTTCACGAAAAGCAGGTGAGCCATCCTTGTGTTTGTAAATGTACATGCACACATTGTCTCTGCGTGCGTGAGCTTGTGAGCGCTAAGTTCAGTACCCTGATACGCTACCTGTAGTTACGCACACAAGAATGCACGTCTGTCGCATCACAACTGCAAATATGTTCCACCCGTTCTCATGAAATAAAACAACTGTTTTTTTATGTCATAGTGAGGCAACCAAGCAGTCGGAGCCTTATAGAGACTACCGACGCCCATAGACATCCGCACAACCAAAAGTTATGCAGATGTGTTGCCCTCCTTTTCCCTATCCCACCCAATGGGCCACCGGAAACTCACAAACCGCTCGAAACGCGACAGCATAGCTGTCACTTGACGCCGGTGTTATGTGAGCGAGATGGTACCTCTCGCCCTCCGGTCGTGACGGCCCACTTTGGCTGCAAAGCAGCATGGCACTATCTATATAGCCTGCCAATGATATATAATTATATGTCATTGGCAGGATTCAAACCTGCTTCTACCACATACATCCAGTCACCTCACCGCTATACTCCAGCTATTAGTAAATATCTACCTCAATACAGAATTCCACTCACTTTCTTATAAACTAGATAGTTGGGCGACTCTTCTGGTGATGGTATAGTGGACATCAATGCCTGGACGTTTGGTGGCAAATTGCTGATCATGTTGTCTTTTTTCTTCTCTTTGTCCTTATCTTTTTCTTCCTTTACACATTTTGTATTCTCTCTGAAATTAAAAAAACAATAAACTGAATAATAAAACAAGATACCTCAACTCCTTCCTTCCTCAATAAATAGGTTATCAAACACAAACTCCTCACTTTTATTATGTTGGCACAGATTAAATTGGAAGGAAAACCCAGTGTACCCAGCCTGGCACTACTACCTTGTAGGTATATTTATTATTATTATTTGTGACAGAATATCAGAATGACGGACAAAGTTTATCATGATCATCATCAGCCTTTATCCGTTCACTGCTGAACATAGGCCTCCTTCAATGGATGGCAAGATGGCCGATTACCTACCTGTAGTAATTATTACCTTCCTGACAACAGTAGGTAATAGTTACTACTTGGTAAAATCTTGAAGTACTTGATGATCTGATGGTGCCAGACCTTAGACATAGGTCCTGATAAGCACATCATACTACAGGCAGATACCAGTTAATACAGAAGTATTCCAGTGGTATATAAGAATTTTAGTAAACAAATAGTTGTCTATTGACTGTATTAATGTAGTATGATAAAACACCAATTGTGGTCTTAGCGGAATTCTACTAGTGTACTTTGTGAAGGGCTTTGCTCTGTCGAAATATATTTTATATTAGTAGTGTAATGTTTATATAGTGAATACATTTGTGGGATGTATTGGTGGAGGCCCTAAAGGGAGATCTCCGACCGAGCGAGATGGTATGCTCGGTCAGGCCGAAGACCAGGCCGGTCGTGTGAGAATGCCCGTTGAAGCCGATGTGGGTTCGACCAGTGCCGCGGTGCGTTGGGCTGGTTGGTCGAGGTACTCGAAGAGGCTGAAGCTGGCTGGCGTGGTGTGGAGAGGTGGGGGAGTGATGATAATGAAAGTTCAGAAGGAGGCGTGTTCTGTCGGGGGTCACCAATGTGGGATTATATAGGTTTGAGCCCCAAAGGGAGATCTCCGACCGAGCGAGATGGTATGCTCGGCCAGGCCGAAGCCCACTTGCTATCCAATCCAGCTGTTGTATGTATAGCAACGAGCTGTGGAACTTCGATAGCGTGATTCAGGAATGTGGCGTTGATTGGTCCACCTCACATTATTAATCTATCAAGTTTTATTTTAAAATATTACCTATGACAGTAGTATATCAGTATAAGTGTAGTCTACGGAACACATGAGTGAACAATGGAAACACATACAAATGTATGTCTAATAACAAGCTCGTCTTTCAAATAAATGTATTATTGCCTAGCAAACTCTAAAGAGTATTGGTACAAAACATAAAAATGGAAAGTATGACTTGACTCAAATGAGTGAACTTTTTTTAAGTGGTAATATCTGCTAAAGACCAAAAGCCAAGAAAAACAAAATAAATATAAAGAGAGTAGACAGATTTACTCTCTGATGACTTAGAACCAGTTAAGTTAGTAAGGGATACTATTTCAGGGACTTGGTAAGTAAACACTATAAAGTTAATTACTTATAAAACATACAAGAACTCCCAAGAAAATAGTTTCTAAGTAAGTATAGGTATACAATTTAATAAAAGAACAAAATAGATAAGAAGAAAGACTCAATATTTTGTTATATATAGATAATAATATGGCTCTATGTCACATTATTGTTGAAAATTATATCGTAAAAGATTTTAAAAGGCTATAGCTTTATAAATAAAGAATAAAAATATAAAAAAAAGATTTTAAAAGGCTATGTAGTTTAACTTAAAATTACCTGGAGGGTCCTTGCTGACAGGCTTTTTGTGCCGCCTTTTCAGATGAATTCATCGTCACCATTTTTAAATATTAATATTATTGCTATCACTAGCACTTCCCAAAATCCACGACCAAAACCATCATGAACACAACAATGTTTATCCTTATGTAATCACAATTTTCCCGAGAATTAGATTCTTTATTATCACTAGTTACTGATGCACTGGACAGCGAGTTTATTTATTTGCATAAGTGTACGACACAATAAAAACTTGTTGCTATAGACGAGTGATAACTTAGCATTTCTATTAGTATTTACATTTATTGAATAAAGTTTCAAGTGATTTTATTTTATAATTTATTTAATACACAATAACATTTTACAGCAAAAAGGATTTTATTCACTTAGACTAGAATTATGGAAGAGTAGATTCTTTGGTTTGCATTTGTACATTAGATTTAAGTTAAGATATCAGAGAAAACCCAACACGGTTTAGTTTTATTTTTCATTCATGAAAAGAACAATAACACTTGAAATTTTAACATTTTTGTATTACCCGAAATGTCAAAGTATGAACGCCATTAATCACATTTTTTTAGATTTATTAAAAAGAGATAGACGATAGTTGTTATGTAAAAAAAAGAGATGGAATAGAAGTATAATATAATGCGACTAAAGTGAAACGCTTTACATTCCGTGTAGTGAATGAAAATTATCGATAATTATCATTTGGTCGGGTTTTATAAGAAGTGATAGCGCATGTGTTTACTACTTTATTGAGCGCCTATCGGGTACTATTTTTAGACCACGAAAATTATTAATAAATAAATAAATAAATAATTATGTACGTTCCGAAAGTTTTAAGTATGTATAAAATATTTTAACCAATTTTAATTATTATGTACAAGAAAATGACCATATATTATACTTGCCAATGAAATAACTTTACCTCAATATAAAAAATAGATGGCAGCACTAAAGTAAGTATGGTAATCATTTTTCTCCAATTTCGCTGGAAAAGAGGTGCGATATTTCTGTAATTAGGCTGAGTATGCGTTATAGTTTATCTAATAATAATGTGGACTTTGATTTAAAATCGTGCATCAATCATTTGATTGAAATGTATTTTATTTCAATCAAATAAGTAATTTCGGAGAGAAGGGCAAGACAGGCAGTGTAATTACTGGCACCGAGACAACATCTTATGTCTCAGGATAGGCAACACATAAATGAGTTGTTCATGGGCGACGTCGACCACTTACCATCAGGTGGCACGTTTGCCAGTTTGCCTATCCAACTAACATAAAAAAAAGATCGTGCGGGAATTTAGATTCTACTTCAAAGATTCTATTATATCTTTAACGTAGATGTAGCGGTTCAGAAAAAAGCTTTTGTCCAACTCATGTTAAGACACTGAAGAGTAAGGGAGGTTGGTCATTATCATAACTCGTATGTTCATCTAATGGATGGGCAGTTTCATCTCATTTCATCAAAATTCATCAATGTTTTTATTAATCTTTTGTTCGAGTCGAAAGTGTGCAAATTAGTACAAACACACAATGTAGGTAATTTGACAGGAATTGAGTCAGTTTTGAAAAATGTGTTTTTTTATAATATAGTTAGGACAGGCAAACTGGCAGACGAGCCAAAAGATTGAAAGTGAACATACAACCTGGAACTAGCCCAGGTAACTTTTTCCCGCACCACAGAACAACCCCTCCCAACGTCGGGACAGTACAATAGGGTGAGTTTCCCGTCCTCGCCCCTTGCCCCCTGCTTTTTTGTCCCCTTATAAGATACAAAGAGCCCCTTCGGCTCAATAAGCTTCAATCAAGATGCTGGGCTCACCCTAGGCTACTGAGCCCTACCGCCACGTCAAGGCCTTAACCATGGTGGGTATGTGTTCTCTATCCTGAGACATAAAATGTTAAGTCTCTGTGGCGGTAATTAAACTACTTGCCCTGCCCTTCTTTTCGAAACAGTAAAAATGTTTCACGGAAGAAAGATATGGAATCAGCTGCCATCTGGATACGGTGTTTCCGTTCTGATACGACTTAAGGACCTTCAAGAAGAGAGATCCTCTAGTGTAGTGGGTGTCTGTGGATGTCGCTTTTCACTTACCATCAGGTGAACCAACTATCCGTTTGCCCCCTCTATAAAAAACAAGCTGAATGGCGATACCCACGCAGAAAGGCTCGCGGCACAGTGGATATATAATAAATACGTTGCATAGTAACGTTCAAAAACGAAAACTTAGTTGTAGGATGTTAGGTATCCCACGTGATATTAGTATAAAAAGTATCCATTTTCTAGCGTTCTTTCTGCGTAGTCTGTGTTGCTATTAAATGCAAAATTTCTTCCAACCCTCTTCCAAGTCCTGTAACGACTGATCATAGATTTTTTATATCGCAGGGAAATCCTTATGGATTGTTTTAGTTAGGGTGGGGTCCCACATTGAGTCAGGATCTACCCAAAAATCCCCACCATGGCTCAGGCCTTGTCGTGGTGGTGGGGCTAAGTAGCCTAGGGTGAGCCAATTGAGCCGAGGGGGCTCTTTGTACCCCTCTTATAAGAAGAGGGGACAAAAGAGATGGGGGCAAGGGGTGAGGATGGGAACCTCACCCCATTGTACTGTCCCGACGTTGGGAGGGGTTGTTCTGTGGTGCGGGAGAAACCCCTCTGTGGAGGTGGCGTCGGTCCCTTGCGGGACTGACTAGCCGTCGAGGTGCCCTGTTAGCTTAACAGATCCGGGGCACCTCACCAAGGCGGCACTCGCCGGGTTTTAGTGGGTAGAGCTGCGTCCATTTACCATCTTTCGGGCGCAGCGAGTCCCACATACCCACCTGGGGAGACCCACTCCCCAGGCGGGATGCCTCAGAGCATTTCCCGGCGTAAATGAAAAAAAAAAGGGTCTACCCAAAGATCCTGGCTGCATCCATAAGGATTTCTCTGCGAAATCAAAAAAAAAGAAAGGATCACGTCAGCGACCGGATGGCCCCGGCGAAGACCAGACTTCTTCTCGTAAGGGGGGGACTGCCCGGCCGCTACTAAGCAGTCCCCACGACGTCATGGCATACAAGCCCAGGATCTCATCCTGAGCCCGACACTAACACAGGAGCGTTACTGGAGGCGCATTAAGTAGCGCCGCCTACGCAACCCCGTTCGTCATCCGCGGGAGGAGGCCTCATCGGCGGCCTCCTCGGCGGCCTCCTCGGCGGCCTCCTCTCTCACCCGCTCGTCGGCCTCCTTCTGGGAGACCATCGCCGTCCAGGACTCGTCGTCACCGAGCAGAATAATATTACCTTAACGGGCTAACAAACATACCAACACTGACATTTTTTATATTTGTATTTTTTAATATATATCCCGGATGTAACTGAATTATATCTTAAATGGCTGAATCAGTAAGTTATGTTAATATTTAAATGTCAAGGCTAAAAGTGAACGTAGCGCTTCTTGATTTCCTTCGATAGTAATTTTTTAAATACCGATTAAGTCAATTGAAAGTCCGATTCGTATTGAAAAAAGTAGAAACCGGAATAGTTTTATAGCATACATTTATTTATTTCGGATGACAATGGTTTACGTCTACAATAAATAATTTCTTTTTGGAACGTAGTTCCTTATCGCGCGTTGCGAAAGGGGGCTAGACGGAAAAATTAAGACGAAAAGTTGTAACGACACTTTTTGCTATAGTTGTAAGCCTTTCGGCGTGCGCGTGTTTCTCTGTCTGTCTCTCTCTCTCTCTCTCTCTCTCTCATAGAAAGCAAGCCAGTTATTTTCGTTACTAAAATTTAGCCTACTGATTAAGTTTATATTATTACACTAGCTGTTGCCCGCAGCTTCGCCCGCGTTAAATTAGGTTTACGGCCGTACGCGGATTGATGGTGATTATTTTTTTAGCCTAAGTTACTCCTTAATACATCAGCTATCTGTCAGTGAAAGTCCCGTCAAAATCGGCCCAGCCGTTGCCGAGATTAGCTGGAACAAAAGACAGAAAAAAATTGTAAAAAATGCTATTTTGGCATATGTACCGTGTATATGCATTTAGTAAAAAGCGGTTATTTATTATTGCAAACAGACACTCCAATTTTATTTATCTGTATAGATTATATTTGTTAATAATAAAAAGGATTGTGTGGTTTTATGAAACCATGGTAAAAGTGAAACTTTTTTCACATTATAGATATTTAACTAAACAATTTTGGAATAATATTCCATTAAGGGTATAAAAATCGCTTTATTGGAAAACTTGGCGGCCGACCGTCACGCAACATGCAACACACAGACGAAAAAGTTTGAGACGATGTAATAAAAGTTTCACTTTAAAAAAATAAAATTTTATTACAATAAGGAATTGCACTAATTAATCGAAACTAACTTCGTTCCATCTGGGTGTCCCTTGACACCTCTCATTTTTTGTATATTGTGTACTTTATTCAGTGGCCAGACTTTTTTTTCTTTTACGTCGGCAAATGCTCTGAAGCATCTTGCTGGGAACTCTCCAGGCGGGTATGTGGGACTCGCTGTGCCCGAAAGATGGTAAGGTGGACGCAGCCTTTAGTGAGGTGCCCAGGATCTATTGAGCAAACAGGGCACCTCGACGGCTAGTCAGTCTCTCAAGGGACCGACAGCACCTCCATAGAGGGATCGTCCCGCACCACAGAACAACACCTCCCAACGTCGGGACAGTGCAATGGGGTGAGGTTCCCATCCTCGCCCCTTGTCCCCCTCTGATATTTTGTGCCCTCTTATAAGAGGGGTACAAAGAGCAGTTCCCTCGGTTCAATTTGCTTCGCCCAAGGTGCTGGGTTCACCTTAAGCTACTGTGCCCCACCGCCAGTCAGCAATCAGTCATTAGACTATAATCAGATCAGTCAAATGAGGAAATTTTAGTGGCCACCAGCCTCTCCTTATTCTGATAGCACATTTGTTCTTTTTAGGCGGTTAATTGGATTCCGTATTAGAAGTGCAGAGGTCTTAGACAAAGTAACATTAGAAAAACGATAACGAAGTTCGAAAAGAATAAAATGTATGGGATTGACATAAGCCGTCGTCAATTATGTCACTCGTTATCGTTATCGCAAGTTGGTAGACAATGTTAAAATTCGTAACAAAATCATAAACTGTCAATTGGTTATCGAACACTTATGTCAAACTTATGTTATTTTATTAATGATATTGATTCGTTATCCGTGGGCGTGGGCCATGGAGGGCAACATTTTCACAATTTTTATGAGTTATAGTGTGTATGAGGTCTATTTACATAGAAATTAATTTTAATTTTTTGGTCCGATTTGACACTTCTTGTCGAACTTTGTTGACACTTGACAGTTGTTGTCGTTGCACTGTCACGATCTTTGATTGATCATTGGCTAGAAAATTATTATCGTTATCTCAAAGACGATAACGAATTTCGGCTACAAAGCGATGTCACTTTGTCTACAGGCCCAGTAGTTCGTTTCATTTTGGAGAGTTAGAACTAAAGTCCGCTGAAGCGCTAAAACAATAGTTATGTTGTTTAACAAAACTGCAGCGCTAGATCGCTTATAGAGTATAGATATTTCGCGACCAACGTCATAAGCACCATGAAATTTCATGGCGCTTACGCGTTTCGTTCAACGTTGTATAACAACAAGTCGGCATTCACGTTAACATAGCCGCCACAGCAGTGGTTGATGCAAGCGTTTAACACAGACTATGTAAGTTGGAGTACGTGCATTCTAGCGCGTGTTACGAACAATCGAGTTGAGACGTAGCTCCTAGGCTCTTTTTTTTTTTAAAGCCGGGAAATGCTCTGAGGCATTCCGCCGGGGAGTAGGTCTCCCCACGCGGGTATGTGGGACTCGCTGCGCCCGAAAAGCTGGTAAGTGGACGCAGCTCTACCCACTAAAACCCGGCGAGTACCACCAATGCCGCCTTTGGTGAGATGCCCCGGATCTAATGAGCAAACAGGGCACCTCGACGGCTATTCAGTCCCCCAAGGGACCGACGCCACCTCCACAGAGGGGTTGTACCGCACCACAGAACAACCCCTCCCAACGACGGGACAGTACCATGTGTCGAGGTTCCCGCCCTCACCCCTTGCCCCTGCTCTTTTGTAAGAGCAGGGGGCAATCTTCTTATAACGCGGGTACAAAGAGCCCCCTTGGCTCAATTAGCTTCGCCCAAGGTGCAGCGGCTCACCCTAGGCTACTGAGGCCCACCGCCACGTCAAGGCCTGAACCATGGTGGGGCCGGGGGTCTCCTAGGCTCTAGTACGTAGTACATGATAACATAATGCTTTGAAATTATTTTTTCTGCACCTGACTGTTTTATTATAAAGTATGATCGGACTACTTCGTTATTAATATATTTTAATTCCTGCTTTAACAGAATAATGTTTTTTTAATTCAACCGTTATTATGACACGTCTTTAAATGAGCATAATGAATAAATATAACAATTTATATTTATCATATAAATTTGCTATTAGTCTATGTATTTTGCCCCCTATAGTTATGAATTTTTCAGGTCCAAGTATACAATCACTATGTAAATTATGTAGTTCGTCTGAATCATTGTAAGCGTTATGTGAGCCATGAAATCCCGAAAGTGGTCAGTGATTTGTCACTGACGTAATAACAATTCAACCTACCAGTGTTCTGTATATGTACGTCCAATCAGCCAATCATCCGTCAATGGCCATCAGTCGGCCAACCAGTGCGCAGAACCGGCGCAACGTCGCAGCACAAATTGGTCGGAATTTGTTGTCATACAAAACACATAACATTGCCGCTCTATACTGGTTTTGGATCATCATATCAATTTCTAAAGTAAATCCATACTCCCCATCATCGGGAATATCAAACAAACTGACATTTTGAATGTAGCTTCTGTCAAAAATTTAAAATCTGATATGGGCTTTAATTATTTTTTCATTGTTATAACTTTTTGGATGCTTACCTATATATTTTTCTTTTATTTTTGGTATTTAATTTTAACTTCAACACTTTTTTAGGTACGAACCTATTTAGATAATATATGGGAATCGTATCTTGATAAATTGTGAAATATAAGAGGTATGAATGGGCTTATATGGATGTATGTTTGTAACTCTTTCACGTAAAAACTACTGAATGGATTTTAATTAAACTTTATAATAACATAGCTCATACACCATAATAATTTATCCCTGTACTCCCACGAGAATGGGAAGTACGCGGGTGAAACTGCGGGCTGTTGCTAGTCTCAAATAATCTATTGTCTTAGGTGATGGTGGATAAGATATCCCCTCCATGTTAAATATCTAATTAAATTGTGGATATGAGCTAGTTCTGCTACATTACTTTTGGGAGAATATAATGCTGCAGCAATGCTCCATAAAACAATATTTATCATTTCGTATGTTCAAACAACTCTTACTATTTTTTATAATTGAGTGATGGCAACTCTACGTACCCACCACCTCGCTTAGGAGAATATTTATTCATATTAATTTGTAAGTGACTAAGTATATCATCCTATTATTATCTCTGTGGATGACCACCCATTTCACGTATACATACATACATAGACGTGAATTACCACCCAGATTCGCAATGTTCGAATTCAGAAAGTTTATTTTTACGTGTAGGTATCTATTAAATTAAAGTAATTATGTCATTTAAATCAGTAGGTACTTTTATAAACAATCTCGTATTTCGTATTACAGGACTTGAGCTGCTGCTCATTTGAGTGTAATAATATAAAATAAATACAACTTTAAGTTGACTTCAAGCATTCTTGGCATCGAGCATATAATCGGAATTATAGAGCGGTAAAGTTAAGGCGTATTTTATGCAAACAAATGTACAAATGCCGCCAAATTTGTGCTGCGACACTGCGCCGGTTCTGCGCTCTTATTGTCCGACTGATGGCCATCGACGCATGATTGGCCGATGGGACGGACACACTGCTTAGTGCTTAGTTAAATTGTTATTACGCCAGTGACAAATCACTGACTCGCATTAGATACCACTACCTGGTTATATGCTCGATGCCTTATAGTATCTTTCAATAATTATAGCTTAAATATTCTCGTTTATTATCCACGAAAGCCTCAGGAATTATGTACTTAGACGTTTTCTGAGGATGGATTTAAGCGATATGTCATTAATCTATTTTGAAATTTGAAATACCGTAGCTATTAATATCAATTTTCTTTAACAATGACTTTATTGAACTATTTGATTTATGAATTTTCTTTCTTTCATGATGTCTATTATTCTTTATATATCTATATTCAAGATCTGGGGTCTCAATTTCACATTTATCACAATTAATGTACTTTGTCATACTTTTATGTTTTTGCACAAATGTCATAGTGTAATAAGTATAGTGTTGATTTCGGATCATTAAAGGTTTAGTATTTATATTTTGTTCTTGAATCATAGCGTTATAATTATAATATTCGTTACAAGAACTCGTAGGGGTATCCTCAACGGAGTGTACTGAAACTGAAAAATAAAATAATAAAAAAGAAACATATTTTAGATAAACATTTATTAGGACATACCTAGGTAGTTTAAAATTAATAAAATTGTTGTTATTCTTAAATAATTTCTAGAAATTATATCTAGAAATTATTTAAATTAATTTCTTAACTAATGGTCCAGGTTCCACGGTCCATTTTTGCACTTGAATACTCTCAAGCTTATTTTCCGTGGGCGGCTCATCAAAATGACAAAATGAATCTATCATTTTGTCATTTTGATGAGCCGCCCAACAATTTCCTGTGTGAAAATTCTCGATTGTGCTAATAGAGGTAATAGAGGTAGCAATGATCCCCACCATGGTTCAGGCCTTGACGTGGCGGTGGGGCTCAGTACCCTAGGGTGTGCCCAGCACCTTGGGAGAAGCTAATTGAGCCGAGGGAGGTGCTCTTTGTACCCCTCTTATAAGTAGAGGGGACAAAAGAGCCGGGGGAAAAGGGGCGAGGATGGGAACCTCACCCCATTGCACTATCCAGACGTTGGGAGATGTTGTTCTGTGGTGCGGGACGACCCCTCTGTGGAGGTGGCATCGTTCCCTTGTGGGACTGACTAGCCGTCGAGGTGCCCTGTTTGCTCATTAGATCCGGGGTACCTCACCAAAGGCGGCATTGGTGGCACTCGCCGGGTTTTAGTCGGTAGAGCTGCGTCCACTTACTAGCTTTCGGACGCAGCGAGACCCAAGGATGCCTCAGAGCATTTCCCGGCGTTAAAGAAAAAAAAAGAAAAAAAAGTGGTAGCAAGGATAAAATATGTCCATTTGATCATATTCAAAAATGTATTACGAACTAGGCTTTTTTTGTTAAATCTAATGATAATTATCTAAATTATTCGAAAAAATATTTGTCCTAGGTCTATCTATGGTTTGATCAAAGAGTCCCCTCCTTCCAACGTGTATCGATAACGAGGTCATCAAAAATGATTATTAACCAGCTGTTTTTTTTCTTTTACTTAGTTAATATTTATATTATTTAACAGCCATATTGTCCAATCATCATAAAATGAACATATTTTATCCTTGCTACCTCTGCTAGCTACCATAATCGAGAATTTTCACACAAGAAATTGTTGGGCGCCTTACGGACGGAAAATTAGCTTGATAGTAATCAAGTGCAAAAATGGACTGTGGAACCTGGACCATAAGTGAATAGTATATTATAAGCAATGTTAGTAATTAATATTTAGGTAATTATATAATATTTAAATAATTGTATAGGGTCAGCATTAACTCTTTAGTGTGTTGAAGCACAAATTGAAGGCTGTAAAAAAAGAGCGTTCGTACAAGTCAGAAGTGAAACTTATTTGGCAAACAAATTTTTAAATCTCGTTTATATTTATACTAATCTAAAACTGTAAATTTCCGAGACTTGCAATGCGACGTTCACTCTATTTTACTCAGTCTCTCGATCTTTCTCACTCGCTTGCTCTCTACTCTTACTCCATGGCTATGTGCTTCATGCTACGTTCGCCCTTTCTCACTCTCTCTTAATCGGTCTCAATCACTCTCTCCCTCTTCTGGGACAAAAACGATTTCGTGAAGTTTCATCCGTAAAAAAAAATTATCCTCATGCGCGTAAAGAAGTTTCACTTCAATTTATATTTTTTTTAATCTTATAGGTTGAAGCAAACAAATATTTAATAAGCTGATTATTACTATGTAAATATGCATTATTTATTACGATACATAAAATATTAGTTGGCTAACTAATCATATATATTTAGTAAAATAGTAGTATTATAGTAATAAAGGCTTGGTGATTACTCCAACCTCATCGCCTAGCCTCTATATCTTTAACTATGTAAATAATTAAATTAGTAGGTAATACATATCATATTTAGTTAATAGTACTAATATTTATAGTAAGTAGCGGATATAATTACCTATGGATATGAACTAATAAAAGTAGGAGTACATTTTTTAAATTCACCTTTAGTGGCAGCTACAAAGTCTTGGAGATGACTCCAGGCCTCTGTGTCCAGGTCAGTTTTGTTTTTTAGAGTTAATACTGAGTACCGCCATCTATTGAGCGGTGAAATACGCTCAATCTCATCACTATGGTAGACTTTTAAATCTATATAATATGTACCCTTTTTTCCTTTGTCCAGTTGACGAAAAATCCCATTGGCTAATCGCCTAGTGATATAGGAACTTAAGGGATGATTCTCTTTACCCGCTGGGTGCTCGAAGTTTTCATCTTCACTGTCACCGAACAAATCCCCAGCAGTCACTTTGCCGCTCTGATTTCTCGGGCGGGTGACTTCTGTTCTTTTGCTGCTGGATGGTTGAGGGCTGGTTGTTGTCTCCACTGCTGGCAGCTTGCGCTTCTTCGATGACTTTGGTTTAATATCCCCAACCGACTCGTCTTCTGACGGGAATAAACGCTCAGCTGTATACTTAGACCTGAAAGAAAAAAAAAAGATTAACAAACCAATATTTTTCGCATACATATCTATAATTTGGTTAATTGATTCAATCTCGGATTTTATCTCTCCGGAATCTCCGGAAAATCGGATTTTATTAGTAGTTAAACAATAGAAAGTTATATCACAGCGTAGTTTCTTAACTGTGGTTAAATACTCGGGAGCAGTATTAAAATTGACACGATGAAATACAGAATTAATATAAGATAAGGCATAATTTAAAAATACTTACATTGTTAGGGAAATCTTGTGAATTTATCTTCACTTCACGAGTGACGACAACACAGTAAAAGAGGTATCGGACAGTCCAAGGAAGGAGTGAATAAAGAATCCGTGTGATCCAGTGTCCTCACTGTCCACTTACTCCTCTTAAGTAGTAAGTCCCCTCCCCCCCCCCACTCATTTACATATATGTAAAAGACGGTTTATAAAAATACTTTGTTGCGCATATTGATCAGTCATCAGAACAATCTTCACGTACTTTAAAACCAAGCTTTGTTTGAATATACGTTACATTCATTGTAATAAGTTTTAATTTTGAATATCAGGAGATAACTTGTACGCCGAAGCTGCATTTATAAAATGTAGCCAATTGCAACTGCGTTGTCCGTGTATTGCATTGTGTGTGCGTTTGGCAAAACCGGTTTTAGTCAAAATGCAGCTGGACCGCTTCGGCTTGGGTCCGCTTGTTTATTTATTCCTGTGGTTTATTCCGTGGAGCCAATCAAACGTGGAATACATATAATACAATTGTAGAATTGATGAAATACTGTACATGTGTAAGACAGGATATTAATTAATTTATTTAATAATTTATGTACAAAAAAAACTTAGAACTAACTGTAAAAATTAAAAGACAGGTACAAAGGTACAGCATGTTCTTAATATTTCTATGCGTACAGCTTATTCCATGGAGGAATCTCCTCCGGCAGACTCGATACTAAAAAAATTGAAACCTACGGCCATAGTAGGGTGTACAAAAAATAAAAATTAATAAAACACTAACAAACAATAATTTAGCGAAAATACATATTATAATGTTAACACTTAATTTATGTTGTACTTGTAAAAACAGCAATAGTATAGGAAGGCCAATTACAAGTTTTCACAAATAAGCTTTGCAAATAAATAAGTAAGTGAGTACATAACAGGAAAAAGACAGTAGACAATCGTAGATAAGTAAGCAATGAACTAAAACTAATACATATAAAATTTTGTGCTACTAGAAGAAAGTAATATCACGTAATATTAAGAAGTTCTTTCAATTTGTTGACACTGGTATAAAATAAATCAATATCGACACTCTGAGATACCTCGTTATATGTTTTGCTGGCTCTTAACGTGTAGAAATTACTTCGATAATTGGAATTAGTAGGTGCGATATGCAGAAGCTGACGTTTCCTAAATGCAGTAGATGGTACACGTAGCTCAATTTCGGTTGCATCGCGCATCGGATATGGACGTGCCTTATAAAGTGCACCGTAGAGTTATTTAATTAATACCGCCTTCTTTACACTACAAAAGCGGAGAGCATCGCCGAATACGTGCGCCGGAAGTTGCAATACTGTCCGAAGGTGCAGGAGCTGGAGTCGCGCCGCAACGTCAATTTCAAGTACCGACCTGCTACCTGCAGGACGTGTTACGAGAAGACTTCTGGCCTCAGGATGTGGTGTTCCGTCGCTTTCGCGGAACAGTACCACCGGAACGCACGAAAACGTAGCGCTAGGAAGTTTACTAACATAATTTTAAGGTTTTATACTAACACTTAGTCTGTATTCTGTAAGGTATAAATATTAGGTCTTTATGAAAAAATTTAAACAATATTTTTTTCATTTATTTTTTATTAATATTAAGCGAAGTAATCACCCATGCAATCAATGCATCTTTGTCAACGCAGTGGCAGTTTATTGATGCCCTTCTTAAAGAAATCAGCTGGACGGGAGGCAACAAATTCTTCAAAGGCATTACCCGAGAGGCAGTACCTCTCGAGTATTGATTTTTTTTCCCGCCAAGAAGTTATCCAAATTCTGGAAAAAGTAGTAGTCTGTAGGTGCAAGGTCTGGTGAGTATGGCGGATGACGGAGAGCTTCCAACCCCAGTCGCGCGTTGTCGTGCAGGAGCAGCGGAGACGAGCGATTGACCAATGCTAGTTGGAGATGTGCCAGCTTCTCCATCATTGTGTTCAGTTCTTCACAGTACACATCTGCAGTAATACTCACCCCGTTTGGTAAGAGGCTGTGATGAATCACACCGGCGCTAGACCACCAAACAGTGACCATAACATTTCTAGAGGTAAGGTTTCGTTTAGGGCATTGTTTTGGTGCTGAACCAGGATCCAACCAACTTGCTGAGCGCTTGCGGTTATCAAATAGAATCCATTTTTAATCGCGGGATACAATCCGGTTCAAAATTCCTTCATTTGTGGGTCTGTTGAGCAGTGCAAAGCACGCCTCAACGCGTACTTCGCGCTGGCGATCATTGAGTTCGTGGGGCACCCATTTGTCAAGCTTTTTTACCTTGCCAATTTGACGCAAATTGACCAATATTGTTTTGACGCTAACGTCGAAAGCTGCTGCTAATTCAGCCGTAGATTGTGTATCATCAGCTTCCACAATTGCCTTTAATTCGTCATTGTTGACCAAAGTCTTTGGACGACCTCGAGGTTCATTTTTCAGGTCGAAATTTCCAGAACGGAAGCGAGCAAACCAATAAAAGGTGGTGCGTTGGTTTGTAGTGTTAGCTCCGTAAACGTGGTTGATGTTGCGTGCCGCTTGTGCCGCGTTGCTGCCACGACGGTCCTCATATTCCATAATAACTCGAATTTTTAACGTATCCATGATGACGAAAAAGATTGAAATACAATGAAAATGTAACACTAATCAATAAACAAATGACTACTTTTGGAAAAAGAATTCCTTGTTTTTAAAATAAAATTAATTTGAAATTAGAATTCTTACTCAAACAAAAATTATTTTGATTTGAAATGGCCAGTACTGCAGAACGGCAATTTCATAGGTAATAGACCTATTATATATCTGCCCATAGTGCCTGAAAATAAATGATTTATTATTTATTATTAATTTTGCTCGTTAGTTCGGGACAATCGATTGCACAATTAGTTAATTTAAATAAAAAGGCTAAATCGGCGACGTTTCTGCGTTCAATCAGTGGTGATATGTGAAATTTCTTGCAACGAGCATGATAATTAGGTAAATAAATTTTGGCTCTATATTGAATATACCTCAAAAATTTCTTTTGTATATTTTCGATACTATTAATATATACATTATAATTAGGGTTCCATACTGCGTACTGGTGAGCAATATTCAAAATTCAAGACTACACACGAAAGCACAATAAAGAATTGTTAATGTCTTGATGTTATTGAATTCAGCGGATATTCTCCAGACGAACCCCAATAATTGAGAAGCTTTTTTAGTAATATCATTGACATGTGTGTCAAAGAGGAGCTTCAAGTCAAAGGTGACGCCCAGATCTCGAATCATATTGACCTGGGCATTAGTCCCGATATTAAGTTTATACTCGTAATAGATAGGTTTAGGCTTTCGAGTAAAAGTACATACGAAGCAATTTAGATACATTTAAATCCAATCTATTAGCTACATAATATTCATGAAATTTGTCAAGATCGCATCGCAGACGACGAGCGTCCTCTTCAGTTCTTATTTGGCTCAATATCTTCATGTCATCGGCAAATAGAAGAATTTTAGAGTTAGGAAAA
Organism: Helleia helle; assembly: GCA_963853865.1. NCBI lineage: Eukaryota > Metazoa > Arthropoda > Insecta > Lepidoptera > Lycaenidae > Helleia > Helleia helle. The sequence goes on from OY971434.1 coordinate 5,749,839, forward strand.
CATGATGAAACATCGTTGATAAATATATTGAAAAGTAGAGGCCCCAATAATGATCCCTGTGGTATTCCTGAAGGAACCTACATAGTTATAGATGAATAACCATTTAAAACAACTGTTTGACATCTGTTATCTACATAGGACGTAAATCATCTGAATAGACTTCCCCTAACACCAATATTTAGTAGCTTGCGCAGAAGTACGATGTGATCAAGACGATCAAAACCCTTTCAAAAATCTGTTACATAGCTTGCACTAAAAGTATCGGGAATGAAATATTTCCACTGTTCCTGTCATATTAAAATCTTTTTAATTGAAAACTCCTTGGTTTTAAAAATCGAATACCATTTATTTATTTTAAAAAAGATTCTCGGTCTTGTCACAAGGTCTTGTTAAACTTGTTTAGTCGTTGAGAAAATGGAATTGACTCGAGAAAATTCTAGAGCGATGATTTATTATGACTTTCGAAGTGGTTTAACACAAAAACAGTGTGTTGACCGGATGATTTCTGCATTTGGTGATGAAGCCCCATCCAGCCCCAAAACCACAATTTATCGCTAGTTTGCTGAATTTCAACGTGGACGTGTCAAGCTCAGTGATGATCCCCGTCAAGGTCGTCCAAAAACTGCAGCCACCCAATAAAACGTTGATGCTGTGCGTAAGCTCATTGAGGAAGATCGACATGTGACATACCGCGAAATTCAGGAAACTTTAGACATTGGCATGAGTCAAATACAAATAATCTTGATTCTTGCATGAACAATTAGGTGTAAAAAAGTTGTTTTCCCGATGGATACCGCATTTGCTCTGTAAGAGCAAAAAACGGCTCGCGTTACTTGGTGCGTCAGAACTCTCGAAAGATTCCATGCAGGATCCTCAAATGCTGTATACAACATCGTATCAGGTGACGAATCCTGGATATACGCGTACGAACCCGAAACAAAAAACCAGTCACGAGTTTGGGTGTTCGAAAATTAGTTAAAGCCAACAAAAATAGTTCGTTCACGGAGTGTTGCAAAAAAAATGGTGGCCACGTTTGTCTCCAAAACCGGCCATGTTGCGACTATTCCTCTTGAGGGACAAAGAACGGTTAATGCAGAATGGTATGCTAGCATTTGTTTGCCACAGGTCGTTTCTGAACTCCGTAAAGAGAACTGCAACCGCCGCATCATCCTCCATCACGACAATGCGAGTTCTCACACCGCGCACAGAAGAAAAGAGTTTTTAGAGCAAGAAAACATAGAATTATTAGACCATCCGCCGTACAGCCCCGACCTAAGCCCTAATGATTTCTATACTTTCCCTAAAATAAAGAATAAATTGCGTGGTCAGAGATTTTCATCGCCTAAAGAAGCTGTGGACGCCTACAAAACGGCCATTTTGGAGACCCCAACTTCCGAATGGAATGGTTGCTTCAATGATTGGTTCCATCGTATGGAAAAATGTGTAAAATTTCGCGGAGAATACTACGAAAAGCAATAAATACATTTTTAAATAGTAATGTCTACTTGAGCACCCTGAGACATGCTGTCAGATAAGTAGTCACTGCAAAGTATGAGGTGCGTAGTAGAGGACCCCCCCCCCCCCCCCAAGAAACCACGCTGTCGATCACTAATGCTTTGTTTTACAGCTGCATATAGTTAGTTATAGATAAGCTTTTCAAAAACTTTTGCGAATAGACAAAGCTTGGATATTGGCCTATAGTGTCCTACGACGTCTTTGGGCCCTTTTTTGGATCGGAGTAATAAACGCCCAAATTGACGGCACTATGCCTAATTTCATTTATAAATAGATATACAAATATTTGTAATAGATAAAGTTGAAAAAAATAAAAAAATACGTACGTGTGAGATATGCTCGTTTCTTAAATAGTCCGAGTTTTTTGTAATCTTGAATTTCAGGTGGTAAAGAATTCCAAAGTTTGGCGGAAAGAACAGTATACGAGTAAGAAAAAAAGTTTTAGTTAGTTAGTTAGCGGGTATGTGGGACTCGCTGCGCCCGAAAGGTGGTAAGTGGACGCAGCTCTACCCACTAAAACCCGGCGAGTGCCACCAATGCCGCCTTTGGTGATGTGCCCCGGATCTAATGAACAAACAGGGCACCTCGACGGCTAGTCAGCCTCTCAAGGGATCGACGTCACCTCCATAGAGGGGTTGTCCCGCACCACAGAAGAACCCCTCCCAACGTCGAGACAGTACAATGGGATGAGGTTCCCGTCCTCGCCCCTTGTCACCTGCTGAGGGGTACAAAGAGCCCCTACCGCGACAACAAGGCCAGATTGTGAAAGATGCGCCCTGTCTGAAAACTTTTCTAGTGTAGCAAGTAACTAGTAAGATGCGCCCGGTCAGAAAACTCTTCTAGTGTAGCAAGTAAGATGTGCACGGTCTGAAAACTCTTCTAGTGTAGCAAGTAAGATGCACCCGGTCAGAACACTCTTCTAGTGTAGCAAGTAACATGCGCCCGGTCTGGAAACTCTTCTAGTGTAGCAAGTAAGATGCGCCCGGTCAGAAAACTCTTCTAGTGTAGCATGTAAGATGTGCGCGGTCTGAAAACTCTTCTAGTGTAGCATGTAAGATGTGCACGGTCTGAAAACTCTTCTAGTGTAGCAAGTAAGATGCACCCGGTCAGAACACTCTTCTAGTGTAGCAAGTAACATGCGCCCGGTCTGGAAACTCTTCTAGTGTAGCAAGTAAGATGCGCCCGGTCAGAAAACTCTTCTAGTGTAGCATGTAAGATGTGCGCGGTCTGAAAACTCTTCTAGTGTAGCAAGTAAGATGCACCCGGTCAGAACACTCTTCTAGTGTAGCAAGTAAGATGCGCCCGGTCTGAAAACTCTTCTAGTGTAGCAAGTAAGATGCGCCCGGTCTGAAAACTCTTCTAGTGTAGCAAGTAAGATGCGCCCGGACTGAAAACTCTTCTAGTGTAGCAAGTAAGATGCGCCCGGTCTGAAAACTCTTCTAGTGTAGCAAGTAAGATGCGCCGGGTCTGAAAACTCTTCTAGTGTAGCAAGTAAGATGCGCCCGGTCAGAAAACTCTTCTAGTGTAGCATGTAAGATGTGCGCGGTCTGAAAACTCTTCTAGTGTAGCAAGTAAGATGCACCCGGTCAGAACACTCTTCTAGTGTAGCAAGTAAGATGCGCCCGGTCTGAAAACTCTTCTAGTGTAGCAAGTAAGATGCGCCCGGTCTGAAAACTCTTCTAGTGTAGCAAGTAAGATGCGCCCGGACTGAAAACTCTTCTAGTGTAGCAAGTAAGATGCGCCCGGTCTGAAAACTCTTCTAGTGTAGCAAGTAAGATGCGCCGGGTCTGAAAACTCTTCTAGTGTAGCAAGTAAGATGCACCGGGTCTGAAAACTCTTCTAGTGTAGCAAGTAAGATGCGCCCGGTCTGAAAACTCTTCTAGTGTAGCAAGTAAGATGCGCCCAGTCTGAAAACTCTAAAACTTGTTAACCTAATATATAAATAGCCTCCTCCTTCTTATATAAATCTTAATACTTACCTCCCCTGTCCTAGGTACCCCAATGGGTCCTCCACCTCCATCGAGAGGGGTTGTTCTGTGGTGCGGGACAACGCCTCTGTGGAAGTCGGTCCCTTGGGAGACTAACTAGCCGTCAAGGTGCCCTGTTGCTCTACAGATCCGAGGCACCTCACCAAAGGCGGCATAGGTGGCACTCGCCGTGTTTTAGTGGGTAGAGCTGCGTCCACCTTACCATCTTTCGGGCGCAGCGAGACCCACATACCTGCCTGGGAAGTCCGCCCCTCCCCAGTGGGATGCCTAAGAGCATTTCCCGGCAAAAAAGGGTACCTGGGACTACTCTGCCCCAGGTATCTCAATCCCTAACTACAGCTGTAGTTATAAGAGACCCGGGCCTCGAAGTTAGAAGTCCTCTCGCAGCACCCTTAAAATATTTTTGGGGTGTTTTCTTAGGGTTTTCATACGTTCCGTGCACATGACCCTGTCATATTGTTTACTCATCAATGAAGGAAGCCTGATAAGATTAATTTTAATCTTTATTTTGTATTATGTAGATAAAGTTCAAAAACTTCAACCCGCATTGAACCAGCAGTAACAATAAGGTGACATAGCCAAATACCCTCCTCGCCTGGAAAGTTTATTAAGTATTGATGCTAGATGCATCTGTTTATGTAAGTACATGTGTACAGAAATCAGGATATAGCTGTATCAGCCGTATCTATCAGCCCCGGTCAGCAGTGGGTAAGCAAAAGCAGCAAAACTATCCAGAATTCCATCAAAAAATGTTGCCCCACATGTCGATACGGCGCCCCGCGATAATAAGCTACGCGGGACACCACTAGCAGAAATGTATCTATTGCTAATGTCTTCGATGGACTGAAACGCATTATGAATGTAAAATGTATAAACAATGCCATATTAACAATAAAGGCACATGGGGCCACAAATCTCTCGGGGCCCCGAGATACGAAGATGTGTGGTCATGGATCCAGTGAGAGAATTAAATAGGTATACTTTGCCTATAACAGTATTGACTAGGTGGGAAGACAATCTCCGTGAGGTGGCCGGTCGGTGTTGAATGCGAGTGGCGAGGGATCGGTCGTCTTGGCGTTCATTGAGGGAGGCCTAGTTCAGCAGTGGATGGATAGGGGCTGATGATGATGATGATGGTACCAGCAGAATACGTATATACATATTATGTTTGAATTAGTTCATAGCATCAACATTCTTATTGTTGTATCAATAATTTGTTTGCCCAAGGGCATGGTTTAAGACGGCCCTCTGTGTATTGTAGGGACTGCGTTAGATATATCAGTATCAATGATACGGGTCCCTTGGCTAAAGATGCGTCGAAATGTGTAAGATAATAATCCTTACATATACCTAATATCCTCAGTATGGGCTCTCTCCCCACCATGGTTTAGGCTTTGTCGTGGCGGTGGGGCTCAGTAGCCTATGGTGAGCCGCTGAACCTTGGGCGAAGCGAATTGAGCCGAGGGGGCTCTTTGTACTCCTCTTATAAGAAGAGGGGACAAAAGAGCAGGGGGCAAGGGGCGAGGACGGGAACCTCACCACATTGTATTGTCCCGACACTGGGGGGGGGGGGGGTTGTTCTATGGTGCTGGACAACCCCTCTGTAGAGGTAGCGTCGGTCCCCTGCCTCTCTCACTAGCCGTCGAGATGCCCTGTTTGCTCAACAGATCCGGGGCACCGCACCAAAGGCGGCATTGGTGGCACTCGCCGGATTTTAATGGGTAGAGCTGCGTCTACTTATCAGCTTCCGGGCGCAGCGAGTCGCACATACCCGCCTGGGGAGACCCACTTTCGATACAGGCCCAAGCTATGCAACTGTTATAAAATACTAGCTGTTGCCTGCAGCTTCGCCCGCGTTACTCAACTCCTATATGTCACAGCGTGATGTTATATAGCCTATAGCCTTCCTGGATAAATGGGCTGTCTAACACTGAAATAATTATTCAAATAGGACCAGTAGTTCCTGAGATTAGCGCGTTCAAACAAACAAACAAAACTCTTCAGCTTTATAATCTTCTAATATATAAAATTTCCATGTCACAATGTTAGTTACCGTACTCCTCCGAAACGGCTTTACCGATTTTTACCAAATTTTATATGCGTATTCAGTAGGTCTGAGAATCGGCTACTATCTACTTTTCATACCCCTAAGTGATAAGGGTGATCAACCCCGCAAATTTTAAAAGTTAATGCGGGCGAAGCTGCGGGCAACAGCTAGTCTTATATATAAAATTTCCATGTCACAATGTTAGTTACCGTACTCCTCCGAAACGGCTTTACCGATTTTTACCAAATTTTATATGCGTATTCAGTAGGTCTGAAAATCGACTACTATCTATTTTTCATACCCCTAAGTGATAAGGGTGGTCAACCCCTCAAATTTTAAAAGTTACGCGGGCGAAGCTGCGGGCAACAGCTAGTATTAGTATAGATTACGCCACGCTGACAATATATTTTGTTAAAGAACCCAGCAAACTTTATTACGAAACGAAATAACACGATAAAAATCTATTTTTTTAACAGAATCAGACCATTACGGTTACTTTGCATATAAATTCATGAAACTATATTTGTGCACCGAAATATAGTTAATTGAAAGTAAGTGTAAAGTTGATTCCGCGTTTATGAGGTCATTTACTTTCAAATCACGAGGCCGCCCGGGCCCAGGGCCTTGTCAATGCACTTGCCAAAGAATATCCTTAAATATAGATACGTTATATTTTATATGTTAGTTGGATAGGCAAACGAGCAGACGAGCCACCTGGTGGTAAGTGGTTAACGTAGTAGAGGTAGTGCCATGCTGCTTTCCAGCCGAATTGGGCCGACACGACCGGGGTGGTACCTCTCGCTCACATAACACCGGCGTCAAGTGACAGCTATGCGTTTCCTGCGGTTTGTGAGTTTTCGGTGGCCCATTAGGAGGGGATAGGGAAAAGGAGGGCAACGCACCTGCATAATTTTTGCTTGTGCGGATGTCTATAATGGACGTCGGTAGTCACCATAAGGTTCCGACAGCTCGGTTGCCTCCTTGTGACATAAAAAAATATGTAAAAATAGCTGCTGAATGACTAACGTACTGTTCCGTACTTATTTAACAAAACAAACACCAACACTAATTGAAGAATACGAGTCGAATTGTAGTACGTTACGCTACATTCTGCAGCCACGGTAGAGAAAAGGAATGTATACTGTGGTGTGGTGGCGGAATATATACTCTATACTGTGGTGCTACAGTCTTGCTCGTTTAACTCCATATCTTGTTGCATGCACGATACTTGACATACAAGACGTGTTAGCCATAATATTTTACATATTCATAATATCCAGAAATCTGGAAGTGATTAAATAATAAACACTTTCCCATGCCAAGAGCCACAGCCAAGAGAAAGCTTTTTAACTCTTGTATATTACCATGTCTCACATATGGATGCCAAACTTGGGCGCTGACTCAGAAACATCTTCTAACATTAAGAACTTGCCAGAGAGGAATAGAAAGAAGCATGGTAGGCGTTACGTTGAAAGACCGCAAAATTGCAGAAGAAATCAAAGACATAACTAAAGTGGAAGACATAGTAAAAAAGATAAAAAAGTTAAAATGGCGTTGGACAGGACACATGACTAGAGACAGCAAGACGAAATGGACGCGCATAATAACGGAATAGCAACCACGAAATGGAAAAAGAAGACAAGTAAAAAGATGGAAGGATGTTAAAAAAAAGATAGGAAAAACAACTTGGATAAGAAAAGCCAATAACAGAATAGAATGGAAAGAGCTGAAAGGTGCCTACTAGTTCAGCTTGTCTTGTGACAACAAACCGAAAAATCCGTTGTGATTGTGATTCAAAATTTAGTAACAATTCAATTTGTATTTATTAAGTTTCTTAGCCTTTATTGCTGGTAGTTGAAACTAACTTTATAAAAATATCTAGAAATCGTCGAAATTCCCATGCGCCTTTAACTAATGCATTCTGGTATTATTATGTTCCGACGGAGATCTAAAGTCTGACGGCGAAAAGACTCATGTTTAAATATCTGGTAAGGAATGTCAGGAATCACGGTGGTTAGTCCACGCGACTCGTGATCAGTAGCCCTTATTTTACACAACCTTACTTTTTTTCTTTTTATATCATAGGAGCAGAGAGCATATAACCAATTGGTTATATAGTCAATGCATAGGAGGGCAAACGAGCAGTCGAAGCCTTTTGGCGACTATCCACACCCATACACCTGCGCATAACCAGAGATTATGCAGATGCGTTGCCCTCCTTTTCCCTATCCCCCAAATGGGCCACCAGAAACTCACAAACCGCACGTAATGCGACAGCATAACTGTCACTTTGCGCCGGAATGATGTGAGTGAGAGGTACCATCCCGGTCGTGCTGTCTCAAGTCGGCTGCACATCAGCATGGCACTATCTTTTTTTTCAGTTGGTTCACCTGATGGTAAGTGAAAAGCGACAGAGACACCCGCTACACCAGAGGATTAGCAGGTGCGTTGCCGGCCTTTCAGATAATATGAGTGTGCTCTTGAAGATCCCTAAGTCGTATCCGTTCGGAAACACCGTAAGTGGCAGCTGATTCCATATATTTGTGGTGCGAGGCAAGAAATGCCGTAAAAATCGATTTGTTGTGGATTTCCGGACATCGAGGTGGTGTGGGTAAAATTTGAAATTTTGGTGGTGGTATTCTGCTGCAGGTATTAGTCCGAACAATTCCTCAGAGCACTCCCCGTGGTAGATGCGGTAGAAGATGCAGAGCGATCCGACATCTCTACGCAGCGCCAAAGAATCAAGCCAATTGGAGATAACCTTGCTATCGACGATTCGAGCCGCCCGGCGTTGAACGCGATCAAATGGAAGGAGCTGATATTGGGGCGCTCCAGCCCAGAGGCGAGAGCAGTATTCCATGTGAGGCCGGACCTGCGCCTCTTACTAAACTTGACACAAAAAGATAGGTCTTGATTGTATGTATACAATTGTTGTATTTTGTTCCGAACACAAAAACGTTTCATATTGAGTGCTAAATTAGTAGTGGTAGCAGCCTTATTCCAAAAAAAGCCTCACGATCAGCGTCTTTTTCGTACTGTTTTCGTAATTTTTAAAGGACACGGACACGACTCTATACGACGTAAACTTTACGTCAAAACAAACAAAAGTAAAAGTACCGTTAGTGACCTCTGTACGGTTTATTCTTTGACACATAACTGTATTAGGATGCAGGAATTCGATCGAAACGCCACAACACGTTTCTGATAAATTGAAAATTATGTTTACACAAAGGCTTTTGTATGTACTTATTAACCCCGGACACAAAAAGAGGGATGAAGTTTAACCGATATGTTTGTTTTTTTTTTTTTTTTCGGAGGGATCTATGCTAATGGCCCGAAGGCCCTAATGCTTAATCGGATTAGTGTGAGCCCATTCGGCTCACTTTTGATTTATAAAGTGGGGGGTTGCCCCCCGCCTACCGTGCAGTCTGCGACCACACGGCCTCCTGGCGTCGGTTGTGAATATGTTTGTTTGTCTGTCTATGGCACTATGAAACTATAAAAAATAACTTTTATACATGATTGAAAAGAAAAACACATAAAATAAGTAAGTTATTTACAAAACAGAAAAACAAGCAGCAAGTTTAATAATTTGTTGTGTGTGTGTGTGTGTGTGTGTGTGTGTGTGTGTGTGTGTGTGTGTGTGTGTGCGCGTGTGTGTGTGTGTGTGTGTGTGTGTGTGTGTGTGTGTGTCAAAGGTTCTTTAACTTCTTCTTCTTAATAATTTAATGCATTTAGCCAATTTATATTTTAACATTATGATTGGGTTCAATATTTTGTTTTATTATTTGCAGCATTGTAAGTTACAGAAGATTGAGCATTGGCGCTCAGCAAAAGACGTACAGACACGGAGATAAGGACCACATTATGTTAACGTCTTCTTTTATTTATCTGGATCAAATAGAATATTTTTGTGTAAGTCGAGTATTTGTAAAATATGAAGATTTCTGATTGACAAAAGGCGAAAGATCTCATAAAGACTCTGACCGAAATAAGTTCAAGATGCGAATGCCAACATAATCTTTGATCTATCATGAGTAGTAAAGAGGTAGTACCTCTCGCTCACATAACATCGGCGTCAATAAACAGCTGTGCTGTCATGTTTCGTGCGGTTTTTGAGTTTCCGGTGGCCCATTGGGGGAATAGGGAAGAGGAGGGCAACGCATTTGTATAACTTTTGGTTGTACGAAGGGTTTTAGTGGGTAGAGCTGCGTCCACTTACCAGCTTTCGGGCGCAGAGCGTCCCACATACCCGCGTGGGGAGACCCACTCCCCAGCGGGAGGCCTCAGAGCATTTCCCCGCGTTAAAGAAAAAAAAATGGTAAGCACCATGAGATTAGTTGATATTTTAAATTTTAAGTTTTAATCTTGTTTTTATTTTTTATAAAATTGTTATGTTACAGTGCGAAGTACCGGTAGATAAAGCTTCAAACAAGATAGATTTTCTTTTATAATAGAGGGGGCAAACGGACAGTCGGTTCACCTGGTGGCAACTTGTCACCGACATACATAGACACCCGCTACACCAGAGGATTAACATGTGCGTTGCCGTCTTTTCTTTTTTTTCTTTTAAGCCGGGAAATGCTATGAGGCATCCCGCGGGGGAGTGGGTCTGCCCACGCGGGTGTATGGCAATCCCTGCGCCCGAAAGCTGGTAAGTGGACGCAGCTCTACCCTCTTACCTTTCAAATATCTGCTCTTGCTGCTCTAATGCTCTTTTCTTGAAGGTCTGTAAGTCAGAAACCTCCTATTTAACGGTATAAGTACACAAAAGGACATTCGTTATCAGATAAACGTTATCGTGTTATAAACAATAAACTTGATTTTAATGTTATTGAAATAACACTTATGATATATTTGCTTGATCGTTAAGAGGTTTTATTTGTTACAAATACAACTCACAGGACACAAATCTTGCCAAGACATGTTTTAAGCGTCTTGTACGGGTAAAAATAAATTAATGTGGTTTAAAATCTTACAACTTTCAATATTAAACCACATGTAACATGTTATTAATTACTATAAGTAACAAAATTGATTGTGTATGTATGATTGAACAGTAATAAAACATAGTTAAGTACTACAACTTACAATAGATACCTATTTCAATTTTTCAATTTCCAAATTTAAATTATCTCGTAGTGTACATATTATCTATAATTACTAATATCACTCGCATCTCGCATTATGTACATATTACATAATAAACATTAAACAGTACGTGTGCATTTTAATTTGACTTATTTGAAGTTAGCTACGGGTGACATCGTGCAGAGCTCGTCAAGAGACATTAATTAATTCTAAACAAAATACGTCACCCGATTGGTTAAAACTCTGTAACTAACTTCACTCCGGCGAAGTTAAATGGCGTGGCTATCCAAATTTATTAATCTGTAGGATAATAATTAATAATATTATATAGAATAGATTTGCAAGATTTTATTCTAACTGCTAATAAAATCATATTGAAAATGAAACCTGATTATAAAATTTCCGGTGTGTTGTAAAATTTATCTTTCAACATATATAGTCACTTTTTCTGGTTTTCTAGTCCAATTATTTTTCATACTACGTGGCTTACGTTCTTTGTTACGTTTATACGCCTAAATTGTACTAAGGGCTTTTCTTAAAAGCGTTTAAGAAAAGCGGGGGTGGGGGGCAACCCCCCCCCCATTTAACCAACCTAAAGTGAGCCAAATCGGCTCACTTTAGGTCTTTATTCATGTGTTGTCTATCCTGAGACATAAGATGTTAAGTCTCGATGCCAGTAATTACACTGCCTGTCCTGCCCTTCTCTCCGAAATACAGCAAAGCACGGGAGAAATAAGCAAGAAGAAACAGACATAGTATAGCGCGGTACAGGCGCATTCCTGCCTTCAATAAACCTCGTGAATCTACGTCGTATGTCGGCAACTTATAATATAGCGTTTCAAATCTTATCTGCTAAAGAAATCTCGAGTATTATCTCAGTACTTATTGTACTAATATAGATATTGTTTAATTACACAGCTGGTATTTCGACGCTTTGCGTCACCAATGTTTCTGTAGCGAATGAATTCGCTTCGAATAATAAGCTTGATAAAATCTTTTTAAATTATAATATACGATCAGCTTCCGTATGTTTGTGGACACGAAACTAAAAAAATTGGCGATGGATTTACTTTTTTTTCGTAACGCCACTTTTCGATACAAGTAGGTTATATTATACGTATGTCCTATATTTTAATCCGAAGTTCATAATATAGTCCAGTCGGGACAGACATAAAACTAGCCTGAAATAGAAAATAATCCGCGGGGGAAAATAACGCGTTTTTTTCACTTGTATCATGTCAGGCTATGCCATCTCTATCATACCTCTTCGTTTTTGCAAGCGTTCAAAATACACCCGGTATGTCTTCTATAAATTCCTTGTGTGCAACAGCCACCACCTATTCCAAGTGCCAGCGCATTGGAACTGAGTAGGGGAGAGGTGGCATGAAAGAGACATTTTTGGTTTTGTGGCCCTAGTAAGCGATTGAGAAAATATTGGGAACAGGTTTGAGTCGAATAGGAAGGGTTTATTATTAAACTATTGAAATGAAATGCAATAATTGTTATTTATCAATTCTTAATTGTAATTAAAATTAAAGACACCTTTAACGCCACAGGTTTCGTGTGCCCATTTCGTGCAAATTTTACATTGAAACCAATCTTCAGTACTTTCCGAATACTTTTTCTTACAAACATTACATTGGTCATCAACTGCTGTTTTATCTTTTGTAATGCTGCGATTTCTTAATCTTGGAGTGACTTTTTCATTTTCAGAAATATCATCTATTGAGTTAGAATCTACATTGGACAACGCATCGCTGCTATTAGCCTTCTCGTTATTTTTGTGTTTATTTGATTCCTGGTTTGTCAAATTGCTCTTGAAAATTTGTTTTACATGTTTAAAGTCCCGTTCTCAGTCTTGGGTGTTTTCTTTTTTAAAATATCCATCATATTTTCTAAAAGCAATCTATCTTTTTCAGGAGTATCTGTTATAATCGTGGTTTTACCTTTACGTTGCTTCCCAGTAGGTTTTCGAGGTAGAGCTTTAGGAAATGGTCGAACGGCTTCCGGAGTCATTAGAGGGTAAGCAGAATCTGAAACTTTAACATGTGAAACTTCAGTATCAGAATATCCGGTAGAGGGTCCAGGTTGCGGCTCATTCAGAGTAAAAGGGCCAGGTCGTGTCTCTTTTGTGGTAGATGATCCAGATTGTGTCTCATCCGAAGTAGCGGGACCAAATTGAAACTCATTTGAGGATGTTCCAGGTTGTGGCTCGTTCAAAGTAGAGGACCCAAATTGTTGCTGACTTAAAATGGAAGGTGAAGAGGTTCGTTCATTTAAATCAAGTTCATAATCAAAACGATAAGATGTATGATCCAATTCTTCTTCATGTAAGGAAGATTCGTCAGAGTTTTCAGCTAAACCAATAGGGGTCTTAAGAGACTGTGGTCGGTCTGTCACGAATGAAGCTAAAAAATCTTCGTCTGAGAAAATATTTTTATTAATTGGCCATATCCCAGTGTTCTTGAAACCAGAAGTTATATTATTCATATTAAAAGCAGCATACAAAGCATCTTTAGCAAATTGAGCAACATTATAAATTGTAACAGTTTTACCAGGGTTTGAAGTCATCCAGTCATTCATGCTAGCTCTATACCTAGATTTGAAGGGTCCAAATACGGTCACATCAAGGGGTTGCAGGCGGTGACTATAGTGAGGTGGAAAGGTAATTATGATAATGTTATTTGCTCGGGCATACAGTACTACATTAATAGTTATACGAGTCTTGTGGTTGTCGAGGACTGTCAAAGCCGGTGATTCAACACTAGGCTTGACGAAGTAAACAAAATGTTTTAAAGATTTTAAAAAGCAATCTTCGGTTATCCAACCAGACACATTTGCGAGGCCTAAAGCACCCGTAGGACCATTTTCGAACATATGTTCCTCAAAATGAACACGCGGAAATATAAAAGCAGGAGGAATACTTCCGCCAGCAGCATTTGCGAAACCCAGCATAGTTACGAGCGAGCCACGTTCTGTTGAGCTGATTTGACCAACTCTCTTAACACCTGTTTGGGCAACTATCTTTGGTGCATTAGTGACCGTCGTGCATACAGTTTCATCCAAGTTCCATATCATATTTGGAGGGAAATTGTCCTTTAAGTAACATTTCTCTAAATTATCGAAAAAGTTTTGAACATTGTGCTTATTAAAGCTCGTAGTTCTTGCTAGGGAGGTATTCTCAGGCTTTCTTACGCTTAGCGAATCATGCCTTTTTAAAAAACTCTTAAGCCAATCTAAACTTGCTGTATTTTTTTCTTCCCAAGAAGATGGCATTGTTAAATTTAAATGAACTGCATACTGATATGCTAGTTCTCTGACTTGTTTAGTTGCCAAGCCGTGGCACATTTTTGCGGAGGTTTTTAAATAATCTGCCAGACAATATTCTTGGTCCACCGTGAAAACGTTTTTATTACCAATATTTGGTTCGTAAACAATTGGAAGTTTTAGCTTTTGCGACCAATCTGTGCAAATTAGCTATTTTCGCAGCCGATCTCACAGAAATGCCTTTCTGTAATATTTCATTAACTGCCTCTTCAATTTTATGTGCCTCGACACGCATTCTTTTCTTAGAAGGCATCTTTAATCTGAAATTTTTTATTTTTTAAATTATATCTAAGGACGCTTTTACACCACGTCAATCTGGTCCCGTGGTAAGTTCTCGAAGAACTTGTGTTACGGGTACCAGACAATGGAAATATATTTAATACTTTTATACTATACATATCTACATATATTTAAGATTTTTATTATATAATACACATATATTGTTTTATATAATAAATATGATTAAATATGTGTATCGTGTATGTATCGTGTATATGTGTATCTAGTATAAAAGTATTAAATATATTTCCGTTGTCTGGTACCCGTAACACAAGTTCTTCGAGAACTTACCACGGGACCAGATTGACGTGGTGTAAAAGCGTCCATAGCTATTATTATTATTATTATATTTAATACCATGACCCAGTAACACAAAACTTTTTTGTTCCCTGGCGGGATTCGAACCCGCAACCTCCGGCTTGAGCGCTATTGCGCTAACCGTTGAGCCCCAGAGGTCGTCGGATATGATATTTAATAGACATCTAGTAAAAAATAGCAGTTTTGAAAGGGACAGTTATGAAAGGGACGTCCCTTTCATAACGGTTTATTGTGTCCCTTTCATAAATATCATACAAAAATTGAAAACATAACCACAAAATCTACAACATTAAAATAAAGTTAACTAACCTTATATTCTCGTATATGTATCTAGCCTATCCTAAACAGTAACTCACAAATAAATAATTAAATTGCGACACTCGATAAATCGTTTCACAATTATAACAGAAAAAATACAATTTGAATGCAATAACGACACTCGCACAAATCCGGCGTGTTTGAAATGACACGAGTATGAAGTTAGCCGCTAACGAACTTGCGTCAACGTTGCCATACGACAAAAATATTGTTGCCTAGAAATTGTTTTTATTTTACGAGTTATTTGAATTGTCCCTTTCAGTACGTGTCCCTTTCAAGTCACCTTTCCCTTACAGACGAGCGACCTAGGCTATTACAAAAGGTCGCAAGTTCGAATTCCTTTGTGCCGAGTCATGAACGTACGTTCATATTATGTCGTGTGTATGCACGTGTATCAAAAACGTTTTTATGTTATGTGAATCTAGTGTCTGTGACACCCCCACCATGCACCATGGTTCAGGCCTTGTCGTGGCGGTAGGGCTCAGTAGCCTAGGGTGAGCTCACACAGAAAGATGAGTGACTTGTGTAACCACGTCGCCCCATTGACATGACGTATCTTTAAATTATTTCATAGTAACTTTCATTATGTAGTTTAGGAGTTCATCACAAATAAACAAAATCACACGAAATTATTATATATAAAGATTATTATATCTAAAACGGAATAGTCAGATGCTACTCATGCTGGGTATTCGAGCGCATCAAGTAGCGCAACGATATTGCGCTGCACCCAACCTTGTAGGTCACAACTCACAAGAGAAAGGTTTTTGTTAGTCGAGAGTCGAGACAGACGAACCGACAGACAAGTCAGGTTGCTCGCTAATGCATGGGTGCTCAGATGACATATTTTTTATTAATATTTAATTTTAGAAAAACAAACGTCCAGACAAGTCTCCCGAAGTATAATATAATGAATAAGCCTAATACCTACAGATAAATAAAATTAGAGTGTATGCACGTATGTTTCTAATATTAAAATAACCGCTTTTTATTAAATGCATATGGATGTATACCTTACACGGTACACATACCAAAATAGCATTTTTTACAATTTTTGTCTGTCTGTCTGTCTGTCTGTCTGTTTGTTCCGGCTAATCTTGGAAACAGCTGGGCCGATTTTGACGGGATTTTCACTGACAGATAGCTGATGTTATAAGGAGTAACTTATATAAGAAAAATAATCATCATCAATCCTTCAACGACTGTAAATCGAAGTTAATGCGGGTGAAGCAGCGGGCAACAGCTAATAATATATATGTATGTATGTATGTATAAGTATGAACATAAACACGTCCAACACGACTATTTCCAGGCAACTTTCGTGTGTTCAGTTTTACCTATCTTGAGATGTAAAATGAGATGATATCTTGAGATATAAGATGGTATAAGTCTCGGTGCCAGTTATCACAATGAAAATCGCAATTAAAATTTTTCTGTCAGCCAGTCTGTCTGTCTGTCTGTTTGTTCCAGCTAATCACTGAAACGGCAGAGACGATTTTGATGGGACTTTCACTGGCAGAAAACTGATGTTATAAGGAGTAACTTAGGCTATAAAAATAATCATCATATATCCGTGTACGGCTTTAAATCTAAGTTAACGCAGGCGAAGCTTCGGGCAACAGCTAGTTCATAATAAAAATGGCACTTTCATGACTTTAGTTCATTTCTGTGATAACAAAAGTTATTTTATCACTACAATATACTATGTCCATATTTCTATTAAATTATATTATTTCAATGTTATTAAAGAACATTTAATAATTAAAAGAAAATATGTCTTTATGTAACGTTACTTGAAGTTATTTTCATAGAAAAATTGTTGAACCGTGAACGTGTTTTATAAGGACGTATCAGGAACAGGAAACAAAAATCGAATGCCTATAAAGCCTTCGGCATTAGGCATTTGTAAGCTACGTCACACAAATTTACTGTTTTTTTTTTAGTTTAACTAGCGGTCCGTCCCGGCTATAGCCTTTTTTTATTTTCAACCGGGAAATGCTCTTAGGCATCCCGCTGGGGAATTTAAAAAATATTGTCGTGGCGGTGGGGCTCAGTAGCCTAGGTTGAGCCCAGCAACTTGGGTGAAGCAAATTGAGCCGAGGGGGCTAGCCGTCGAGGTGCCCTGTTTGCTCAACAGATCCGGGGCACCAAAGGCGGCATTGGTGGCACTCGCAGGGTTTAGTGGGTAGAGCTGCGTCCACTTACCAGCCTTCGGGCGCAGCGAGACCCACTCCCCCGCGGGATGCCTCAGAGCACTTCCCGGTGTTAAAGTTTCATGGGCGACGCTAACCGCTGATCTGTCGGTTATCTGTTTGGCTAAAAAAATATCTAGGTAGTAATATTTTTACTATATCAGGTTAATACGGTAACACTAAATACGAAAGCGGTGCCGAATTTATCGAAACCGGTGTCAACGGCCTTGACTGGCCGACATTGTGTATTACACAATTATGTGATAAATATATTCTATTATAATACACTCTATGATATAATTTGATTTGTGATATAAATAGTAAAGATTTCATTCTAATTGACCTAATTCTATTTGGATTTGTTATCTTTGAAGACTGGGTAAATATCCCTAACAACTAAAAGTAATTAAGACACTTATCGAAAGTTGTCAGAACATTTTGTGAAATCCTCCGGGGTAAAACTCCAAGTCCGGAGCCGATCCTGTGCCGACGGAAAGATTTTACTTATATTGTGGGAGCCCCTAATGTGGCGGCATCCTCTTATGGATCTCTCTCATGTGTCTTCTCTTCTCTTGTCGTGCCTACTGCACCGGAGCCTCAATAAGAGAAGAGCCTGCGTGTCCTCTGGCTCTTCTCCGTCCTTAGGCGCCAGTCATCACTTGCAATATTTTATCGCTTGCTCATTGGTCCATGATACTCTTTGATATAGATATTAAAATTAAAATAGGGTAGGTATACAAAGTTGGATAGTAAGGGGAACTCAACGTCAGGGCTGTCTTGTGAGCGGTACAAACTTACCTTTTTATTTATTAGAATTATTAATTAGAATGTAGATTCAAGTTTTACGAATAGCTCTTTGTAGTGTGGCAATACTGAATAGACTGGGTTGACCTTTCAAATAATATGGCCTTCACATTTTACACCTCATGATATCAAACGACATTTAAAAACTCAACCCTTCGTATATAAAGATATATTTCGTATCACGATATTTTCCCGCGATGCGCTCCTAAATTAATAAACCTATTTTTATTACATTGCAGTTTGGTCGATCTTTTTTTCTTTAGAGATAGGATAGGTTTGGGCACGATAACTAGCCTATGGTGGTGGTGGGTGGCGGGCTAGTCTCAACATGTTGTGCATGGGCGACGTTGACCACTTACCATCACGTGGCTCGTTTGCCTATCCAACTATTATATAAAAACAGTTTTGTCTATAAAATAAATTAGCTTTATGTATAGGAAGGCTTTTATGCATTCATATAGGAAGGCACATAAACAGGTACTTCATTTTATATATGCCTTCCTATATGAATGCATAAAAGCTTACAAAATGCTACGGCCATTTAATTTTCTAGCAATTCTTTAACCTTGACGATATCTTTTTATGTCGATTACTTTCATTGCAATGGCTTCACACTACATTCAGCCTATCTTTTTTCGTATTTGTGACTACGTTTTAAAACGTGTCTTGCTACCTACAGTGAGTTTAACATGCTAAGACATTATTATATATTTAATAACGTAATCACGTACGACATGAAAGCGTGACTTGTCTGTAATGAAATAATGTTTAGGTTAATCGTCGATTAATATAAAAATAAATCTGTGGTAAGTTACTGCGAAGGATGCGGTTTGTACCGCTCGCAGCTAACATATGATGGTAATAGGTATGGGTACCTAAACTTACGCTAGGTGGGCCTATTACTATCTTATTTCATCTACAGAATAGACTTTATGGTTACTAACACCGAGACATGCGTCATAGCATACCTACCTATATGTAGTGACATATACGAAACATTAATCCGTGCTTTTTTATGACGCTGGGGAATGCATTTCGCATGTTACCCGGATAGGCTCAGCTGGACCCTATGTGCGACTCACACTTGGAAGTGCCCTAACTCAGGATCACCTCAGCGACAGGCTGAACCCGGCGAATGCCAGACTACTCCTCGTAAGGGGGGACTGCCCGACCGTCATTAAGCAGTCTCCGCGACGTCGTGCCTAACTGGTCCAGGTTCCTAATTTCTGTCCCGGCATGAGCACAGGGGTGTTACTGAAGGCGCATTAAGTAGCGCTTCCTAAGCGACGTAGAGGCCTCCGTTCACGGCCCGCGGGGGGCCTCGTCGTCGGACTTCTTCTGGGATATTACTGCTTCGCAGAAGGAGCTACCATTACCGTCCAGGACTCGTCATCACACAGAGAAAAGTCCCCTCCGATGACCGACGTCAGATCGTGAAGCAGAGCCACCCATCTCGGGCACACCTCGAGGGTGTACAGGGCAGAGTCCACCGGCGCACCACAGTCGTGACATAGTGTCACTGGCTCCCTGTGGGCCGTCCGGCACAGGTACTCACCAAAGCAACCGTGCCCGGTAAGCACCTGTCAGAAGGAAGGTGAGAGGTTTGCGCTTACGTCGCATCCACGGATGAAGTTCCTGGATAAGTCCTGGTACTCGTTTCTCTTGCTTAACCTACGTTAATCTCGATTCCCGTATAAATATGTAACATAAATCTTTACAAACATACATAGGTATTACTAGCACTGCCGCACTAGAAACGTGAACTTAGTTAGACTAAAGAAAGCTTACTAGAACAAAGCATAGTTGTACGCTGAAATATTTATGGATGTCGTAATAATTTGAGTTTTGTAACTCTGTATATTCGCCTGTAATGGTGTTGACTAACCGGTTTCCGATGTTGTAATATTTCGCGCCATCTTAATGCCAAACGCCTAAATTGATTGTTAATATAAAAATATATTAGCGTTTTTGATATGTAATACGCAGGTAATACGTCATAATAAAGCGATAGATAAAATGACTGACGAATACTTACCTACTTTTTAGCATACGTACAAATTACAATGCCTATTAGGATTTTAGTTCCGCTTCTTGATAAACCTAGGGACGGGTAGCGCTTTTTTTCAGTACATATTAACAAAAAATACTGCTAAGATCCCACACGACACTTTGCTAACTGTATCTCGATTAGATCTCGTCGCTCTTGTACTACAAGTTCTGCATCTACCACGCGTTCTGCAGGAGAAATTTACAATGGATGGATCATGGAATGGAATATGGATATTATATTCTAATGTTCCCAGAGGCTTCGTCTGTGAAACGATTAAATGTTTATAACTACCGGTGGGAGGGAAGCGCTGTGCCGCGCTCCCGGCTGCATGGGTACCACCATCTTGCTTGTTTCTCCCGTGAAACATCTTTGCTGTTTCGGAGAGAGGGCAAGACGCCTGTCTTACACAGACCGAGACTTAACATCTTGTCTCAGTATAGGCAGCACATAAATGAGTTGCCTGGGCTCGTTCCACGTAAACTTATAGTTTATGTTCAAGGGCGACGTCGACCACTTACCATCAGGTGGCTATCAAACTAACATAAAAAAACCATCCATTTAAATTTTTGAATCTACTGTTATAAAAATCTCATAGTTAACATTTAATTTCTATTTAACTTTCTGCTAGTTTTATGCGGGACATTAATTAAAATATGTATGTTGTAAAAGTGATAACTATTTATTACAATAATTTTATTATAATATAAGTACAAGCCATTTTCTCGAATAACGCTGAAATACTCGTTTCACTAAATATAATTATTGCCATTTATCAATATTTTACATCCTACATACATATATATGTTTTATATACATTATTATTTAGGTATTTTTTAAAATTAAATATACATTTTTTTCTGTCTGTTTATGCCATTTTTAATGTACACAGATTAACATAATATGTTACATAGTTATAATGTACTTAGTTCAATGTATGTAGGTATTATTTTTTGTTTTTGGGTGATGGGCCCAAAGATTTAAAACCATTTCATATTCATTTTTAGATATCACAATATTGTAGAGCAACATTCGATTATTCCGAAAACAAATCTCTTTATGTGTACTCCAATACTATATAATTTTAAACTAGCCACTAGCCAAATCATTATTGGTAAATCTTTATAATTTATCTACATATTTAAAAATATACGATAGTCTCGCTAGATAGTTGACATTTTAGCATGGTAAGCTTGTTTATAAATGGAATTTTTATGTGAATGATATTGTGGCAATGTATTCAAATGTTATCCATAAATTATCTTATTAGAATTATAAATATCAACTTTAAAATATGTAGGCTAAAAATAAACAAATACTCGTCTAGTAATCTCTGTTTTTTTTTAAATAAAATAACAATTGTAAATGATACAATGTTTCTACAAACAGTATAAAAATCCTTTCAATTACGGTTCTTTTAACCGAATAATACAGGCCTAAAATTACATTAAAAAACAAAACAATAAATACATATTTACAGAATTTTCATGTACAATTTAATAATATATTTTTTAATTTGATTTGAAAACAAATCCTTTTTACTAGTTATTTTGGCGCCAAAATACATTAAATTGGCTGTATATATGTACAGCTGTTATATGGAATGACCTTGCCATACAAATTAGTTATCTTGTTTTAATATTTACAAATTTAATGGCAATTTGATAAAGCAGGAAGTCCTAATTGCTACATTAATTTCAAATTACTTGGAATTGAACACTTTAATCACAATGCTTAAATTTGTTGCCCTTTCTAAAATGATGTAAACATATTTACAAGGCAGTAACTAATTCCACAGTTTATTTCGCCGGTTCTACTCAGTGGGCTCGCTTTGTTCAGTGGTAGCAATTGATCAATATATATAATATTGAGTCAATAAAAATTTGAATTTCATTGATGCAGAGCTGGGCAATGATTTTTCAGGTCAAGTTTATATGAAACCAAATATTCCTACTTTTAATTTGATTAAAAAATAATTAAAATTTGTCTAGCTTCCTAGTATTAACGTTTTGAATTTTCGCAATATTTTAAATCACAATGTTTGTCTAAATTTACTTTTAAATCTAAACGCTAAATCTATAAAAAAGAATGGTTTTATACCATAATTGATTATTCATAGTTTTAATGGCTGCATATTATTGTATTATATAGCCGTTTTTCTCAGAAATATTATGTTAATTTTGAATAAGGCAACTGTATTTTTAGATTTTTTAAACATTTTACGAGCAAAACTTATTGTAGCTGAGCAAAAATGAAGTTTTTTAATCCACTTTGGAAAAACTTTACACAAAAGTGCTTATCAGAGCTTAGAACCTAGACTAGGGGGTCTCGAGCAGCCCTAAAGTCAACTAAGAATCAGGTTCTTTCATATTTAGAGTTTGCACCGGGCATCAAATGGGCTACAGCCTTGCATATCACACTTTTTAACACAATTTAAGCAATCAATGATTTCCATTAACACCATTTGCTGACGACTCATGAATACTTTTTAAATGGAATGGTGAGATTGTGAACACTTCATTTTCCACTAACTCTCTCAAATTTTCACCACCATAAGACAAGAGAGGAGATATTTCTACATCAATGTTATCTTCAATGATGCCACCGGCTTGTCTTATGTATTTTCTGTGAAGCCGTAAGAGATCTTCCTTGGCAGTGGATGGGCAATCTTTTTTAGCTGAATCAGCATTTTTCAAAGCTGAAAACTCCACATCTCGTGCTACTTCCAAGCAAATAAAATTCTTGGCAAATTCAAACACATCAAATATGAATTTTTCCATCTTAATGCCATTTGGTTCTGATGGTTTTTGACGAATGCCATTCTCATCAACATAAGGTATTTTCTTTTTTGCTACATGCAATTTTATTTTACTTTCAAAATCACAAATCTTTGATAAGAAATCTGATGAGAAGTAGTGATTGCATATATTTCCAGCTGAAAATGTCAATCTACCATCAGGATTTCTTCTCTCCGCTGCTTCATCGGTTAGCTCTGAATATTCTACCACTTTGTAATAACCATTGACCCTGCAAACAACACCAACGGGCTCACTTGGTGATGACTTCTGCACCACCTTAGCTGCACAATCTGCATTTTTACTCTTACAGTAACCAATAAATACAGGGTCTGCTACTTTTATAAGAATATTATCAACGGAATGTGCATGAAGATGTTCAACACCACGTCTTACGAAGTCATCTAAGACACCTTGGCTTTTCAATGCTCTGTATAACCCTCCATTACCATCAGGTGCAGATGATAAATGGTATTTTTCATCTAAAATCATTTTACCATCAAAATCAAAACACGGCAACCTTCCTTGTTCAAAGTAAACAATGTTTTCTTCATTTAAACCAAAGTAAGAGTGGTTCTTAAAGAACTCTGCAGTCGGTGCTTTAGTGTGTTCAGAAGTCATGATGTACCAAGTTATTTTACCAGCTTTCCCTGTCCTTTCTTCAGCCATTTGTTGTACTCTGAGAATTCTTTCAGCTTGAATTTGAAACAGAGTTTTATGCGATGGAAGACCTACATCATACATTCCCTTGGGATGACCAAACCCTAATCTTGTTGCTTGTCCTCCTGCAAGCAATAGAACACCAACTTTACTGTTTGAGATTTCGGTATATCCAATATTTTCATATTCTTCAATTTTAGCTTGAGTTAAACCTGGTACCGATTCATAATGCGTTTGTGGTATAGGTTTTAAATCATCATCCATTTTTTCAAGAATAATTTTGGTTGTATCCATTGCTCTCCGAAAGATCTCGTTCATTTCACTCAAATCTAACTTTTTAATTTCACTTGCAAGCTGTTCCCGCTCATTTTCACTTAATTCAGGCCAGTACTTTATAAGGTGCTCTTGACCGTGAGCGGATAGATATTCCCTCAGTTCTTCGACCGACATTTCTCGAAAATTAAAACGCGATTTAAAGCCAATAAGTTTTATATCTTATCGAGACTGATCGTCGCGATTAGAAAGTATATACTGGCTGATTCGAGCATTCCGTCTTGCTATGAAACATTTTCACTGTTCTCCCACCACAACCGGATCAAAACACGTCGGCTCTTATCTGACATTTTTGTTTATTTACATTTATTGTTTCTTTCACTTGAATACGTGTTAAATGAAAGATAACTTCATTGTAAGGTACATCACCTGTAACATTGGACTTAACTATTTTATTCTGTAACAAAAGAAGCGATGTAAAACCATTTTCTAATTTGGACCAAAACAAAGAGTAAAGAGTAAAATAAACATACATGATAAAGGAACCAAACTTTTACTTCTTCTTCAATTACAACCTCCGCAAGGATTTGCCAAATGAAGAATATTATAATTTAAACCTGGCTTCGGCCAAACCAGCTTACCAATTATGAACAAAGACAATGAGCAAAAACATCTCAAAATTGGCTTCGACCTTACTAATCATGGACTCAAAAGAAAATTACCCAGACTTAGCTCCGGCTTTTGGTATACCGGAATGAAACTTATAAATACAGGCAGGCTTTAGAGACTATAGTTCTTTGCCTTTGCCTATTGGGGAAAAATATAATGTGAAGGAACGGCGGGAAGCATTGGGGCGCGCGATGGTGTTTTTTTTTGGTTTCCCGTTAATTGTTATTTTGTGTTTTGTTCATTCGGAACGGTTTCCTATAGTGTTTGTTTTAAAAAATTAATCTGTGTAATATATAATGTGATTCGTTGGTGAAACTTGTGGTGAAATGCTCTGGATGGATGGAATGGGGAGTAATAGTGGATTGATGCGGGCTAGAGAGGCGAAGCCGCGCTCCTTGGGGTTTCTCTGTATTACATACTAAATATTGTATTTTGAATGATATATATAATTTGAATTAATATTTAATAAATAAAATGTAACAAAATTTAAAATAGGTCACGTGATAATAAACGGAAATGACGTCAGCTGTTCCTATTTAGCGGAAGCGGGAGAATATTGACGTACTTTTATACACCATTTTCCATACGCAGTACATATTGTAAAAACTAATTTTCAGGCGTTTTGACAGTGTACACACACACAGGCACCGTACAACGATTATAAAACTTAGAAGCCATTTTTTATAAACGACAACTAGAATCATTTTTACGATGCTTAACAACATATGACGTCACATGGCAAGTGTTAGCGTTTTGGAGCGAAATTTTATAGGCATTAGACGTATGTAAGCAAAAGTTAATAATATTTAGGCCTATATTAGATATTTATAAATGATCTATAAACATTTATGAAAAATGTCAACATCCCTATTACTGGCACAGAGACATTTTATGTCCCAGGGCAACACATGAATGAATTGCTGGGGATAGTATGAGATTAACTTGTTTATGTTCATGGGCGACGCTGACCACTTATCATCATTTAATGGCTTGTCTGCTTTCCAACTATCATAAAAAAGTAAATTTATTTAGGACTAAGGCAGACGTGTCGATTCTTATAAATTATTATATTTTAAACAATAGATTAACTCTGTCCTGAGATATTTATTTTTGAATTAGTGTTGCTTTACATAAAAATAAAATAAAATAAGCAATACAGTGCTGGTGTTACTATGGTATATTAGTGCGTTCCACTAAGCACGGCGATCATGCTCACGGCCACAGATTTTTAGTTAGCCTTGCTTAGTTCCACATAAGTCACGAGCGTTGAAATCGTAAGCCTAAGTGGAATGGATTATGGGCCGTCTAGAGCGTTGAAGTCAATAACAAATGTCAAATGGTGACAGAAAAATGTATATAAATTTCTTGGTCGACATCTTTATTGTTTTGATGGTTGAAGTTTCTAAATTCCCGCATATTCTCTCAATGCTCACTGCGTCCCACTAAATGTAGTGATTACATTCTCTTGGGCGTCCCACCTCTGGACATAAGTTGTCATGAGCTCCGCGTGAGTGTAAGTCATGACGTCATCGATTACGTTTTTGCCCGTTTCGCCGCGACCACAACGAACGTAGTCACCATGTGGAACGGCCAAAAGAGTACTTTTGGGCGTTGTGAACGCTTACTGGAACGCCCCCATAAGGATGTTATAGATGTCACTAATGAAAATGTCAATTGTCATTCAAAATTTAAATGACAAGTACCCTTGTGTCTTGTGAGCGATGCAAGATATACTTCTGATAATCGTAAACTTCACATTAAATATAGTATTTACAGTTCTTAATAGTTTATTTTTTATAGTGAAACTAATAATACAATCTTTATTCGATGTAAATATGAGCAGAGCACCAAAATCACGCAAAAGAACCGAAAACGAAACAACTAACCAAACAATCGCTAAAAGAGATGCTATTGATGCAAATTGGCTAAAACTATTGTCTAACCCTAAATTAATGAGTAATAATAACGACATAGTAGAAAAAGTTGTCAAAAAAGATTGCTATACAGGAACTTTCCGTCGCGCCAGAAAGAAAAAGCACATTGAAATGCCGTCATCGTCTGTTACAAAACAACAGCAAATTCATGATAATAACAATGTTACCGATAATATACGTTTAGATAGAGCAGATAGCATACCAGATAATACTCCGAGAGAAACTAAGAAAAATAACCTTACAAAGTTTATAGCTATAGACTGTGAAATGGTCGGAATAGGCTATGAAGGTAGAGATCATATGTTAGCCCGTGTTTCTTTGGTAAACAAATTCGGCGATTGTATATATGACAAATTTGTAAAGCCTCGGGAAGAAGTCATTGACTATAGGACTCCAGTGAGTGGTATTCGTAAAGAAGATTTAATCAACGCGGAGGATTTCATGGTTGTTCAAAAAGAGGTGTCTGAAATATTAAAAGGGCGTGTTCTTGTAGGACATTCTATAAAAAATGATTTAAATGTACTGTTCTTGTCGCATCCAAAAAAGAATATACGAGACACATCAAAGTACAAACCATTTAGAAAGGTATGGTCATGTATTTCATATATGTTACTAGTAATATAATATATTATATATATCAGCACTATTAAGATTCGTTTAATGATAGTTGAGATAGGCAATAATAATATCTATGGACGCTTTTACACTACGTCAATCTGGTCCCGTGGAAATTTTTCGAAGAACTTGTGTTATGGGTACCAGACAATGGAAATATATTTAATACTTTTATACTATACATATATTTAATATTTTTATTACCTATATAAAACACACATTTAATACACATCCATGACCCAGGAATACAGAATTTCTTTTTTGATTCCCTGGTGGGATTCGAACCGGCTACCTACCTACCTACCTACAAAGAGAATATAAATAGTATCTTATAAGTGAAGTATTTTGAATACAGGCGGCAGATCTTAGCATCTTTTACCGGTGGGAGGGAAGCGCTGTGCCGCGCTCCTGGCTGCATGGGTACCACCATCTGGCTTGTTTCTCCAGTTAAACAGCTTTGCTGTGTTTAGGAGAGAAGGGCAAGATAGGCAGTGTAATTACTGGCACCGAGACTTAACATCTTATGTCTCGGGATGGGCAAAACATGGATGAGTTGCCTGGGCTCGTTCCAGGTAAACTAGTTTATGTTCATGGGCGACGTTGACCACTTACCATCAGGTGGCAAGTTTGCCAGTTTGCCTATCCAACATAAAAATAATAATAATGGCATTCTTTTGTGGTTTTTATATTATTCTCTGCAGTGGATAGATATGGGCTGATGATAATGATAGTTACATTGAACTGAGCTTATTGAAACAAGTCAGGGCATCTCATCTGAGGATCATTTTATTGTAAATCATAAGACCAGCTTGCCTATACAGTCAAAACTCATCCCTTCTACCAGTAGAAAAATATTTTGATATCTTTTTTCCATAACATATTAAGTCCCATTTTGCATTATAATGTTTCAGGTATCTGACAAAAATTATATACTAATCCTACCTTGTAGTCCTTAGGTTAAATTTTAATTTTAAGCTACTTTATTATTATTATGGTTACTGCAAAAAAGTATTTTTCTAATTAAGTTTATTGTCACCCAATCAAGATATTTTATAAACAATTTACGAAATTGATATGAAAAAATTGGGCAGTAATTTTTTTACATAATTTTTTGTTATTTTTCAGATAACCAAAGGAAGTGTGCCATCTCTTAAATGCCTTGCAAAGGAAGTGCTGGGTATTAGTATCCAATCAGGGGAGCACAGCTCTGTTGAGGATGCTAGAGCTGCTATGCAACTTTACTGTACCGTTGCTAAAACCTGGGAACAAATTTTGAGCCAAAAAAGATGATAATATCAAAAAAACTAATGCCAATTTTCAATTTTCTTTCAAGGACTCTATCTGGTGTATGATATACCGGAAACAGAACGACTACTACTCCTTTCAAATTGTTGCATGTATTAAAAAATGCTAATACTGATTTCTTTTATTAAGTTTACCCAAAAAAAAAAAAACAAAGTGAGATGTCACTTTGACTGCTGTTTGTTTAATTTTTTACTAAAATTCTATAACAGAGTCTACACTCTGTTGTTATGGAACTTGATATAAATAGGTCTCCAATGTGTTGAGATTGATTTTTTTTATGTCACAAGGAGTCAACCAAGCAGTCAGAGTCTTATGGTGAATACCAACGCTCATAGACATCCGCACAACCAAAAGTTATGCTAACACGTTGCCCTTCTATTCCCTATCCCCCCAATGGGCCACTGGAAACTCACAAACCGCATGAAATGCTGTCACTTGACATCAGTGTACATTGAGCAAGAGATACCACCTCGTTCGCGCCAGCCCAATTCGACGATTACTATATGATGATATGATTGCAATTTTTTTCTGGGCTGCTGGCATTGACCCCCAAAAAATTTCCTTCTTTATTATTATCTAACATCTATCCTTTCTTAGTATTTCTAAGGACCTCTATAATTAAATTAATGTCTAGTGATTTAAATTTAGAAGTACTGATTAATTATTTTGTAACTACATTGAAAGGACATTAACAAATATCAGACAGTACATAGGATGTTTATAATGAAAATATAATCACTATTTCTAGAGATTTAAAGGAAAATAACAAAATATGATATATAATCAAAATATTTTTAAAATTATTTGGTTATAAAAAATTATTTTATTGTTATCATAGTAGTATTGTACATCTTTACACAGTTTATCAGTATGAGGTTTTAGGGACATAATATATTATATATTGGTATTTTACAATTTAAACAACACAAAACAGATTAATAATCTGCAGACAGTAGGAAAGTCTAAGTTCTATAAATAGCATGTGGCATGTCCGTAATGTTGAGCGGTTTAACTTGGCTGGAGTGAAGTTACTACTAGTGACATTGCACTATACTCACTAACTTTAATCCAGTGAATTTCTCGTACAAAAAATTAGTTCTATATTACATACAAAAATGGCCTCGTTCATACAAGTCCTTTTCAGTTGTACGCTTGTCAATTCTCATCACTTTAATGCTCTTACGTTTTTATAATATTCATAAAATCTTCTTAAAAAAATATATACAATGTTGTGGCATATTTTGGTTGCCTAGTTTAACAATTCATGTGATTAGTCAACCAAGCTGGGTTGCCAATTTGGGAGATTGCGAGAGAGCAAATTGCGGCAAATTGGAGAATGCTGCTTCCTCTGCTGACGAAGATTCGGAGATCAAGGTAGTTTCGGATCTAGTTCCGAAGGCCAATAGAAAATGAGTTTCCCAAGACAAATCTTAAACTTGATAGTACTATGTCAAATGTAGGAAGCGACTGGATCCAAAATTAATCAATAAGAAATTACTTCGGTAGGGCTTAGGTATTTAGAAGTCAATATAACTTTAAAATATGACTAATAAGAAACTTCTCTTACTTGTGGAGGGGAATTGTTTGTAAAAACATTTTTTTAATCTAGTAACACTGGGTCCCTGGCTCTTGTTGCCGCGTGAGGGCGGTAGTGTCGCAGCTTGAGGTGGTGAGAGCGCTAGTGTCGCCGTTTGAGGTGTCGGAGCGCGCAGCGGGCCGCGGTGCCCTTGGCAATGCGGTAGTTGCGGCCCACACCCTTGAAGGCACCGCGCCCAAATACCTCCACGCACACGCGCACGCGCCGCCCGTCAGCCAGCCGCTCGGGTTTACTGAAATTCATTCGCTCTAGTTTTTACAACCTTATTCATTTAATCTGCTCATTGGCAACATCTGTGAGGAAATCTGCATGTTCAATCAGATTTCAGAAATCAGAAGATTTTTGTTCATAATATGTATTATGTAGGCTTCATTTTGTACTAAAGTACTGTAAAAGTAAAGGCTGTAGAAATGAAGACTTTACTTTTTATGATAGTTGTAAGTTACTCAACTCATGGACATATTTAACTAACAAAAAAAAGGTTGAGTAGGTATTAATATTATATTTTTTGTGTCTCACCCGAACTTAGCGGTGTCGGGCTCGGCCTCGAGCAGCTCGCGCACGGGCGACTTGGGCGCGGCGGCGCTGAACGCCTCTAGCTCGGCGCCCATCAGGTTCACGTACGACTTCCACACGGCGCCCAGCGACATGCCTGAACATCATACCGACATAGCATCATATAAACAAACATTACTAAGAGACATCTAGTAAAAGCCCCTCGAATGCCCTTACAACAAACAATATGACGATCTGGTCTATCTTTCTCAGTGGGCCCACTGAACCGGTGCCCAGGTCCCCGCGATCCATGGAACCCCATGAATTTTATCTATATCTATAATGTGAATGAGTGATCATTTTAAGGAAATAAAACATTTATTTGAAAACCTAATAGTCCCTTAATTACAATATTTACTCTTTACTAGTGCGAAAATCGGCCTCACAGATCTCAAAATCGTTGTTTCCGTCGGGGCCCCATTAACCTAGTGCAAACGGCATGACGCTGTCATGAACCAACTACGCACTACCGGTGGGAGGGTTGCGTTTTGCCGCGCTTCCGTCTGCATGGGTACCACCACCTTGTTCCTCCCGTGACACAGACTTGCTGTGTTTTTGCTCCTACTGCTTGCTCACCCGAGTCGAGGAAGATGGCACCGGCGACGGACTCGAACAGATCCCCCAGCGCTTTGGGCACCTCCACGTCCTCCGCCTGCTCCAGCTCGTCCTCTTGGATCAAGTAGTGCTGCGGACACGGGCACACGTCAACGAGAGTCTAATGGCGCGCCTCGCCAGTGAAAATGATTCAAACAACGTGACGACAAACTTCATTTATTTCATTCCGTCTTTCATAATAGATTTTTACTAAAAATGAATTTAAATCTATATTAATATTCCAGTACATAATTAATAAAAAAGGGCGTGCGTACAAAGTACACATG
The DNA here is from genome assembly GCA_963853865.1 of Helleia helle. NCBI lineage: Eukaryota > Metazoa > Arthropoda > Insecta > Lepidoptera > Lycaenidae > Helleia > Helleia helle. The sequence continues at coordinate 5,781,049 of OY971434.1, forward strand.
TCAGAACTTCAGAAGTGAAACTTATTTGGCAAACTAATTTTTAAATCTCGTTTATATTTATACTAATCTAAAGCTTTAAATTTCCGAGACTTGCGATGCGACGTTCACTCTATCTCACTCTCTTTCTCGATCTTTCTCACTCCCTTGCTCCCGACTCTCACTCCATGGCTATGGGCTTCTTGCTACGTTCGCTCTTTCTCACTCTCTCTTACGGTCTCAATCACTCTCTCCCTATTCTTGGACTAAAACGTTGCACATTTTCATGACGTTTCATCCGTAAAAAAAATCCCTCATGCGCGCAAAGAAGTTTCACTTCAAAAAATCTGACGTAAGATAGAATAACATAGAGAAATAATGTAGTACGAGGGCGGCACTGAAAACGGGAATCAAAGAAGTGACACAACATCACTATTTAAAAATGTATTTATTGCTTTTCGAAGTATTCTCCGCGAAATTTGACACATTTTTCCATACGATGGAACCAATCATTGAAGCAACCATTCCATTCGGAAGTTCGGGTCTCCAAAATGGCCGTTTTGTAGGCGTCCACAGCTTCCTCAGGCGATGAAAATCTCTGACCACGCAATTTATTCTTTATTTTAGGGAAAGTATAGAAATCATTAGGGCTTAGGTCGGGGCTGTACGGCGGATGGTCTAATAATTCTATGTTTTCTTGCTCTAAAAACTCTTTTGTTCTGTGCGCGGTGTGAGAACTCGCATAGTCGTGATGGAGGATGATGCGGCGGTTGCAGTTCTCTTTACGGAGTTCAGAAACGACCTGTGGCAAACAAATGCTAGCATACCATTCTGCATTAACCGTTCTTTGCCCCTCAAGAGGAATAGTCGCAACATGGCCGGTTTTGGAGACAAACGTGGCCAGCATTTTTTTTGTAAACACTCCGTGAACGAACAATTTTTGTTGGCTTTAACTCATTTTCGAACACCCAAACTCGTGACTGGTTTTTTGTTTCGGGTGCGTACGCGTATATCCAGGATTCGTCACCTGATACGATGTTGTATACAGCATTTGAGGATCCTGCGTGGAATCTTTCGAGAGTTCTGATGCACCAAGTAACGCGAGCCGCTTTTTGCTCTTCACAGAGCAAATGCGGTATCCATCGGAAAAACAAATTTTTTACACCTAATTGTTCATGCAAGAATCAAGATTATTTGTATTTGACTCATGCCAATGTCTAAAGTTGCCTGAATTTCGCGGTATGTCACATGTCGATCTTCCTCAATCAGCTTACGCACCGCATCAACGTTTTCTTGGGTGACTGCAGTTTTTGGACGACCTTGACGGGGATCATCACTGAGCTTGACACGTCAACGTTGAAATTCAACAAACCAGCGATAAATTGTGGTTTTGGATGGGGCTTCATCACCAAATGCAGAAATCATCCGGTCAACACACTGTTTTTGTGTTAAACCACTTCGAAAGTCATAATAAATCATCGCTCTAGAATTTTCTCGAGTCAATTCCATTTTCTCAACGACTAAACAAGTTTAACAAGACTTTGTGACAAGGCCGAGAATCTTTTTTTAAATAAATAAATGGTATTTGATTTTTAAAACCAAGGAGTTTTCAATTAAAAAGATTTTAATATGACAGGAACAGTGGAAATATTCCATTAGGAAGGAGTAAAAGTTGTAATTCAATACATTCATTGTGTATTGACAATAAAATTATCAATACTGACAGGGAGGTTGCAAATATTTTTGTGAATTTTTTTGCCAATATTCCAGTTACGACAACTAAAAACCTCATATCGTCTCCTACTGTCGCTGAATCCTTACTCAAAAATTGTGTGAAAGAAAATAATATTCTTTTTAAATTTCATTCCATCTGCTCCAAAGATGTTATAGGTGCTTTCAAACTTATTAATGTCAAAAATACTACAGACTTGTGGGGCATGTCGGTTAAAACGATTAAATATATTATAGAAATAATTGCACCTATCTTAGCGGTAATTTTCAATGATTGTATTGAATGTGGTGTATTTCCTGATTTAATGAAGCATAGTAAAATTCTACCACTTTTTAAATCTGGTGTCACATCTGACCCCTCAAACTTTAGACCGATTTCAGTACTCCCAACACTTAGTAAAATTTTTGAAAAGATCATTCTTAATCAAATTTTAGTTTTTTTTAACAAGCATCAGTTGCTCAATAGTCAGCAGTATGGATTTACTAAAGGACGATCTACAACTGATGCTGGAGTTCACCTACTGAAACATATTTATACAGCCTGGGATGAATCGCAGGATGCCTTAGGTGTATTTTGTGATTTGTCCAAGGCTTTTGATTGTGTTCAACACGCAACATTGATCAGGAAATTACATCACTATGGTATCAGGGGCACAGAACTTAAACTATTAGCATCTTACTTAAATAACAGAACACAAAAGGTAATTGTAAATAATAAAAGTTCCTCTGGTACCAACATAAAAATGGGGGTGCCTCAAGGTTCCATTCTGGGTCCGTTTCTCTTCCTCGTTTACATAAATGACCTACCTTTTCTCATGAAGGATAAGCATGAAATAGTATTGTTTGCCGATGATACTTCTTTAATATTTAAAATTAAGCGACAACAAATGATTTCTGACGAAGTAAACGATGCTCTTTCAAAGATGGTACATTGGTTTAGTGTCAATAATTTGTTACTTAACTGCAATAAAACTAAATTGATTAGATTTACACTACCTAATGTTAAGCAAGTACAAACCAATGTAACATTAAGTGGGGAGATAATGGACTTGGTGAATTCAACTACCTTTCTTGGCATTACCTTAGATGCCAATCTCCAATGGGCGCCCCATATAGCTACCTTATCGAGTAGACTCAGTTCTGCAGTTTTTGCGATTAGAAAAATCAGGTCAATTACGGATGTTAATACGGCTAGACTAGTATATTATGCGTATTTCCACAGTCTCATGTCCTACGGCATTTTGCTTTGGGGACATGCCACTGATGTCTTTTTTTTTTTTTTTATGTTAGTTGGATAGGCAAACTGGCAAACGTACCACCTGATGTTAAGTGGTCGACGTCGCCCATGAACATAAACTAGTATACCTGGAACGAGCCCAGGCAACTCAGTTATGTGTTGCCTATCCTGAGACATATACAATACAATTTTCATACTGCAGAAGCGGGCTATACGGGCTATCTACTGTCTGGGTCCCAGAATATCATTAAGAGAGAAATTTAAAGAAATAGACATTTTGACTGTAGCATCTCAATACATTTTTGTAAACGTGATGTATGTTCGCAAAAATATAAATGAATTTGTAAAAAATGCGATAATCACAATAAAAATACAAGGAACAAACATAAACTTGTTGTGCCATATTTTAGGCTACATAAGGTCAGTAATTCTTTTATGGGTCAATGTATACGTTTCTACAATAGGATCCCAGAAAACGTTCAAAACCTATCGATAAATAAATTAAAAAAAAAACATTTTACAAAAAATTAAAACCGACTTCGAAAATACTAAACTAAAAAGTAATAAAATAACAGTTTCTTTAATGTTTGTGCTTACAACATATAATCAACTTAATCTTCTACTAATGTACAAACTTTGCGTTTACCACATCATTATAGTTACTTTTGGAGTCGGTGTGAGCCAAGGTAGGTAGGTAGGTAATGTACCTACAGCAACAAATACGACACCGACTCCAAAAGTAACTATAATGACGTGGTAAACGCAAAGTTTGTACATTAGTAGAAGATTAAGTTGATTATATGTTGTAAGCACAAACATTAAAGAAACTGTTATTTTATTACTTTTTAGTTTAGTATTTTTGAAGTCGGTTTAAATTTTTTGTAAAATGTTTTTATTTCTTCAGTTTTTAGTTCAGCAGTGGATGGATAAAGGATGATCATGATGATGATGATGGTGATGGTGATGGTGATGATGATTACGATGACCGCGACATACTATGGTGTGCTACCAAAGCATCCTATACAATTGTTACATCGACACGTAATAAAATAATCATATCATCAAGGTAAACAAAACCAACCAAATAGGCATTATTGGTAATAACTAAAAAACGGCTTGTCAGATCTTAATAAAATTAATATGGGACCAAATTGGAAACACCAGCTTTCAAACAAAAAAATAACCATCGAAATCCATTTACAAACGGCGGAGATATCGTGTCACATACATACAAAAAAAAAAAAAAAAAAAAACAGACGAATTGAGAACCTCCTTTTTTTTTGAAGTCGGTTAAAAACTGTTAAAGAACGTTTGTGTGGTAAAGGATACTACAAAATAAAAGAATTTATTGAAGATACCACACCTTGGGAATAAGGCGTTTCCTACATGGCTTCTATGTATAATTATATCATATTATGTACCTATATTGTATAATATTGAAAAGATTAGTTTCACTGAGTTTGTTTCGCCGGTTCTTCTCAGTGGACTAGTTTTGGAACCGGTAGTAGAGTCATTTGACGTTCAATAAGCTACTTTGACGTACAACATTGAATAAAAATATTTTTATTTATTATTTATTATTAAGCTAATATATTGGTTCATTGAGTCTGCGTCTAAGTGTAAATAGATGCTATTTTGTATATAATTTATTTAAAAAAATACGTGGGCATCTATCGCTATCAAAAAGGATAGTTGCCCTGATTTTTCGAGGTATAGGTGCCCTTAGGGGCATCTATGCTATTCAGAAGAAGACATAGTTGTCACATCCGGTGAGAATCTAGCAGAAGCGAAAGCGGAACTGATTATCACCGAAGAAGCATTAACATGGAGCATTTCATCATTCCTACCGTATAAGGCGGCGGGACCCGATGGCGTCTTTCCCAAGATGCTACAAGTTGCCCTTAGGTATATCAAAGATGACCTCCTCACCATATACCGGAGTAGTTTAGCAACAAACTACATCCCCAGTAGCTGGAGAAGAGTCAAAGCCGTCTTCATACCTAAGCCAGGGAAGGTTACATATCACGAGGCGAAATCCTTCAGATGTATAAGCCTTTCTTCGTGTACTGAAGACACTCGAGAAGATACTAGACAGACAAATGAGAGCAGGGATAGAAAAGAGTTCAATGCCGCTACACGCCAACCAACACGCCTACATGGAAGGAAAATCTATTGACACGGCATTACACAATACGGTAATAAGAATTGAAAGAGCTATAGAGAACAAAGAACATGCCCTTGGCTGCTTCTTCGATGTAGAGGGAGCCTTTGACAAGGCCACCCCTCAATCCATCGTGGAAGCACTTAACATAGAGGGGATATCTGGACAGATAACGGGATGGATAACTAATATGTTAAAACATCGCTCGATACAAGCTGACTTAGCGGGAACAACATGCACCATTCGAGCAAGAAGAGGTTTTCCGCAAGGCCTGTCTCTGCTCCTATGGTGCATTATCATAGACGAATTAGTATCAAGGGCTAAACCAAAACCCAGGAAAAACCAAGCTAGTGTTATTCACAAACAAGAGAAAGATTGACAGCATGATTCCATTGAGAATCGATAACGAAAATCTAGAGGTAGTCAATGAAATAAAATATCTGGGGGTAATCCTAGATAGAAATCTGAACTACGAAGCCCACGTTAAAGAGATCTGCACAAAATCCAAATGTGCCCTTGTGCAATGCAGGAGAGCGGTAGGTAGAACCTGGGGCATGAAACCAAATGTGGTTCATTGGATCTACAAGGCCATAGTACTACCAAGAATTCTACATGGAGCCTTAGTGTGGTGGCACAAGGCACAATTAGGAACGAACAGGAAAGAATTCACAAAAGTACAGAGACTAGCCAGCATCATGATATCGAGCGCCATGAAAACAACCCCAACGGCGGCTCTAGAGATGATACTCGGCCTCAACCCAGTTGATCTCACGATCAAGAAGAAAGCGACTGAACAATGGTTCAAGCTCAAGAGCAACAAATTATGGAAGGGAGGGCGCTATGACAAAGGTCACGCCGAGATAGCAAAACAGTACGAAGAAAATCTATCCATGATTTTATCAAACAATGATTTGATAAAGAAGGAGAGAATCTTCGACAAGAAATACAGGATAAGCATAGGCTCGAGAGATAACTGGAACATTGACATCGACCACCCAAAAACAACGATGGTCGGCTACACAGATGGATCCAGGAAGGAATCGACAAAGCTGTCAGGGGCTGGCGTATATATCAGCCATCCAACTGAAATGAAAGCATCGTTTAATCTAGGCAGATTCTCCAGCGTATTCCAAGCGGAGATATTCGCAATACGAGAATGCGCCAACATGATTAAACAAAATATCATTAGCGCACATAGGATTGAGAAGGCAGTCATATACAGTGACAGTCAAGCGGCACTGAAGGCCCTCAGTAAGAGGGAGACTACCTCAGCACTGGTCAAAGAATGCAAAAACACCCTGCAAGATCTAGCAGACCGGACTGAGTTAGAAATTGCCTGGGTACCCGGACATGAGGGAAATGCGGGCAATGAAGAAGCAGATAGACTGGCGAGAGAAGGTGCCGATGAGACGTTCATAGGCCCTGAGCCGAGACTGCCAATAGCACACAGGATAACAAAAAATGTTATAACCCTGAGAATAAACAAAGAAACAAACCAGAGATGGAATGACACGAAGAGCTGCAGACAGTCGAAATTCTTCATCTCGACGCTTGACAGCAAGAAGACTAAAGAGTTGCTTAAACTCAATAGGAACAACATTAGAACAGTCGTAGGAATATTGACGGGACACTGCCCACTCAACAGACACCTGTCAATAATGAAGCTAACAGAGGACCCTCTATGTCCTAAGTGCAAAGAGAAAGAAGAGACCAGTCTGCACTTCATAACGGAATGCCCAGCATATGCATACGCAAGATGGGAGCTGTTTGGAGCGGACGAGCTGAAGAAGGAAGATTTAGCATATCTAACCATAAGGCAGCTAAGTAGTTTTTGTAGATCAACACGTAGGTTTGTGGGGGTGACACCGGAGGGGCAAATGATAACCCGTCCCCGCATCTAATCCCAGAGGTGAGCCTGGGGAATTGGGTGAAATGGTCCCGTTAATGAGGACTGATCACCCGTCTGGCCTTGCTGGTGTCCCCACCCTTAAATAATAATAAAAATAATAATAGGGGCATCTATCCCTCCCTACGTACATATTATACGCAGTAGGTGTATATTTTTAAAACATTTTCAGTACCTGTAATATTTTTTAAGTATAGGTATAATATGTACCTATATTTATATTTGGGCTTTTTAATTATTCTAGCAGAATTATGCCACTAAAACAAATTAAAACTAAGTTCCACAAGAAAAACAAGACTGCAACAAGCAATGGACTTAAGATAATAAAGAAAGAAACCACAAATAAAGAACAAGACAAAAAAATAATTCTTTTAGTGAAAATGACAATGACAACCTCGCTGACTTGTGTGATAAAGAAAATTATAACCGGATGGAGTAGTAATGTAAGCCATAAAATTTCGAAACTTGTCAGTGATTAGTCACTGACGTAATAGCAATTCAGCCAACCAGTGATCTGTATGTACATCCAATTATCCATCAATGGTCATCAGGCTAATCAGAACGCAGAACGGCGCAGCGCAGCGTCGCAGCACAAATTTGGCTGAATTTGTTTTCATACAAAACACATAACATTACCCCTCTATTCCGGTTGAGGTTCTTGATGAGAACTAGCATTTGGTTTTGGTTTTTCGTTAACACGGTATAAAGATGCCCTATCTATCCTTCTCGGTATCTTCATGGTGGGGCAACTATCCATATAGGTAGGCATCTATCCTCAAAAAACATGTCCCACGAAAAGCTAATTTATGCAAAATCTGTATATAATAGGTAAAAGAATAATAGTAGAAATTCAACATAAAGGATTAAACTAGCTATATTAATAAAAAATATTCGTATAAAATTAATATTTTTAAAATTATGAGGCTAATTCAAAAAGTGGGGCATCCATCCCGGTTTTACCTTACATATTATATTACTTTTGCTGTTCGTAAAACCACACTACCTGACTGAAAATGTTTTTTTACGGGCTGTCAATCCGTCATCGAGTATTGCATCAGAGTGCTAAGTCCGAGGTTTTCGCCCACTTGATCGCGTTTACAAAATCAAAATCAAATTTTTTTTTATTCAAAATAGTACTAATACAGTATCTTTTTGAACGTCAATTGAATCTACCACCGGTTCCAAGGTAAGCCCACTGAGAAGAACCGGCGAAACAAACTCAGTGGAACTAATCTTTTCAAATAATATATTATATTAATAACAATTTTAACATCTTATTTTGAAATGCCCGGGAGGAACGCCTTATTCCCAGGGTGTGGTATCTTCCATGAAATCTTTTACTTTATAATATGCTTTACCACACAAACGTTCTTTAACAACTTTTTTGAATTTTTTTATGGAGAGCTTTTGAACGTTTTCTGGGATCATATTGTAAAAGCGTATACAGTTGCCTTTAAAAGAATTGCTTACTTTCGAAAGTCTAATCATTGGTGCATGTAACCTGTGTCTATTACGTGTATTCCTACTATGAATATCACTTTTCTTACAAAATTCATTTATTTACGTTAACGATTTATATTGAATAGAAACAGCGCCACCAAGCGACAAACGTCTGAACCACGAACGGCGAGTACAAGTTCCATACAAATCGGAGATAACGTATACGCGATTCCAACCCGACGCCAGTCCGTATGGTCGCAGACTTCACGGTTGGCGAGGGGTAACCGTGGGGGGTTTTACAAACCAAAAGGAAGCCAAATCGGCTCACACTAATCCGATGTAGCATTAGGGCCTTTGGGCCGTTAGCATAGATCATTCCGGAAATAAAGTATACGCGATCGAGTAGGTGAAATAACTCTCACTTATCACTCAGAGCCACAAGCACACGCACGCTATGTTTACGGATATCTGCAGCTATGGAGACTTCTTTTCCCCTCGGTATTATTTAAACTTATTATTACTATTTGCCGTCACGGTATTCGAAGCTAAGAAGCTAATGGATGTTTCACGTCAATCTGTTTCGTGGGCATATTTAACACATACCTCCTCGCTGATGGAGTGTCCGTTCTCCTCCTGTATCTGCACGTACTTGGTCAGCACCTCGTTCAGGCCGGGCGACATGTGACGGAAGTATCTAAAACATAATGTTGTAATATTCGTAAATAATTCAACATCCAATGAGATTCGGGACACAATTAAGAGATATAACCCAAAATAGAGATACAGGGAATGATAGAAGAATAATAAAAACTTGGAGATTGCTCCGGTTTTGGAAGTGTCCGGTCCCCACTTAGGACACCAGTCAGTCGTTTAGGTGCCATGGAGCATATAAGTGGAGAGCAGTAATGTTGTGTTTTGTATGAAAACAAATTCTGCCAAATTTATGCTGCGACACTGCGCTCTGATTGGCCATTGATGGATGATTGGGATGGGACGTACATATAGATCACTGGTTGGTTGAATTTCTATTACGTCAGTGACAAATCACTGACCAGTTTGGGAATTTTATGACTCTCATTACTACTCTATCTGGTTATATGCTGCTAATAGTTCCGGGGCACTTCATTATAGGCGAATGAAGGAAGGGTTTTTAGATCGGCAAGGGCTTCTCTTAGCCGAGGCCCAGATAGGTCCAGGGCCTTGCGGTACGCGCATAGAAAAAAAGGTTAAGAACCATTGTGGGGACTGACGATTAATTGAATGACAGTGTGATGCCTATATCCTTTTTTGTGATGTAAACCATCTCCCTACTACCAATCTTCTTGGGAAATTTTATCTGAACACGATAAGGGTTCTTCTTACCTGGTGGAAATACGTATAAAATATATTGTATCATTAATATATAATAATAAATTTATGAATGTATTTAGGGGGAATTATTTATAGGGGTGTATATTGTAGGTGAAGTTACTTGTCCATGGTTCAGGCCTTGTCGTGGCGGCGACCTTGGGCGAAGCCAATTGAGCCGAGGGGTTTTTTTGTACCCCTCTTATAAGAATAGGGGACAAAAGAGCAGGGGGCAAGGGGCGGGGACGGGAATTTTCGCCATTGAACTGTCCCGACGTTGGGAGGGGTTGTTCTGAGTTGCGGGACAACCCCTCAGTGGAGGTAGCGTCGGTCCCTTGAGGGACTGACTAGTCGTCGAGGTGCCCTATTTGCTCAATAGATCCGGGGCACCTCACCAAAGACGGCATTGATGGCACTCGCCGGGTTTTAGTGGTTAAAGCTGCGTCCATTTACCAGCTTTCGGGTGTAGCGAGTCCCACATAAGTACCCACCTGGGGAGACCCACTTCCCCGCGGGATGCCTCAAAGCATTTCCCGGGTTTAAAAAAAGGTGCAGTTACTTGTGGAAGCCGTGCCTGGCGGCGAGCGTGGCGAAGATGGTGTTGTTGACGAGCGCCGAGCGCAGGTCCGTGAGCGCGCCCGGCGAGTGGCGCCGCCCGTCCTCGTACAGGTGCCGCGTGATCAGGTAGTCTGGACAACACATAAAATACGTGTTATACACTGTTTAATTATATTTATAAAAAAAACGGTTTATACAGTCAAGGTAGCATAAATGTGCAATAAGACGTTTAAAATATTTGTTATTTACAAAATTATGAGACTTTGAAAATGTGCATATTTAATAGAAATTACATGGTCACAATAGTAAAATACTACAATACGTAGAGTCAATGACCCCAAAGTTGCTTAACTCTGGGGTCGTTGAACTGTCGCTCGACTTAGCTGTATTCACAATCGAAAGTTAATTAAAAATATCTAAAACTAGCAAATACATTCAAACAAGTACCTAATGTATTTTTTTAAATAAAATTATAATATCTAATAAATAAATAATATGATTGATTGTTCGATCTTTTAATACTATAATATAAACTCTTTGTAATTAAAAATTATTTTCCACTTTTTAGTTCGATTAGCTATAAAAGCGTGGTTTTTTTTTTTTTTTCTAATATTTATTTTTGATTTTTTAGTTAGATTTTCAATTAATTATTTTGCGAACATGTGATAGTATTGAAATGCCTTACGAACTTTTTTTTTCACTAAAGCTTCACTGTTGCATGGGGTTTTTCCTGTTAACTTAGAGCAATCAAGTTCTTCAATCCGAATACCGTCTAAAAATATTACACAGCTAAGTGTTCATAACCTTGTCCTGCAGCAAACAGTCTCGAGCCTAGATAAATAACCGCATGATCCACTGCACAACCTTGCATGTTGTGGACGGTTGAAGCCCAACTCAGGATCAATGACAACATTCGTCTCTCAGCTGTACCACAGTTGTATTTCGCTGGGAACTACATCGATATCGGGTTAATCATGTGCTCACCATCTGAACCGAAATCTGAGCGAAAGAGTAAGTCCGAAACTACAGGCATGCGCAGATTACGCGCTAGCTCTATCTCTCTTTGTAAGGGAGTACTTATTATTATTTAAGGGTGGGGACACCAGCAAGGCCAGACGGGTGATCAGTCCTCATTAACGGGACCATTTCACCCAAAAGGGAGTACTTACAAAGGATCCACAAAATAATATATTAATCCTGGCGGTCCTAATAAGGATATTGGGAAACTGTTATTGAATTATTGCATTGTCATCGGTCCTTAATACGTGTGCAAAGTTTCAAATTTCAAACTTCGGAAATTTGTGAAAATATGCTCAAAGATTCCATTACATACATACAACCCAAGCTAATAAAAGCGTGGTAAAAATGAATATCCAAAATATACGCATATAACTTCAGAACCACTGCACCAAATTATCTAATTCTTTTTTTGTTGTGTTAGTTACCGTCATGACAAGGTTTGTATAAAAATGATAACAAACATTTTTGGGTTAAAGGGCAGAACAACGTTGGCCGGGTTCAGATTGTTATAATTATAGGGGATTCTTTCCATACTCATATTAACGACCTCTGTGGCACAGTGGTTTGCGCGTTGGCACTCAAGCAGGAGGTTGCGGGTTCAAATCCCGCCAGGGAACAAAAAAAAGTTTTCTATGTTCCTGGGTCATGGGTGTGTATTAAATATGTGTATTTTATAATAAAAATGTTAAATATATGCATAGTATAAAATAAAAGTATTAAATATATTTCCGTTGTCTGGTACCCGTAACACAAGTTCTTATAGAACTTACCACGAGACCAGATTGACGTGGTATAAAAACATCCATAGATATTATATTATATAACTGCTTCCTTCTCCTTGTTTGTATAGTGATCACATATTATGTTTGTACAGGGTATAATCTTAGGGACTTAGGGCCTTCAAGAGATGAGCATACTCATATTTGAAAGGCTACGTCTTCTAAAGATGTAGCGGGTGTCTATGGATGTCGCGTATCACTTACGACCAGGTGATACGACAGTCCGTTCGTCTCTTCTATAAAAACCCACCGAGTATGGCGTCCCCGAGGAACTCGAGCCGCTGGTAGCAGTCGGTGAGGCGGTTGGGCGCGTGCGACGCGTGCGTCAGCGCCTGCAGCAGGAGCGCGCGGTCGCGGAACCGGTACTGCAGCACGCGTTCTAACTCCTCGTAGCCTGGGAACCATCATTCTTACTTCCATATTTTTCAGCATTTACAATTTACATTTTCAAGCGCCACACTTATCAATGTCGACGATTTGCCGCACGTGATGATACTATTAAAATGTTATGAATCCAACGATGTCAATAACCTAATACATATTGTTGAGGTACTTGTATATTGTAAAACTAGTTTTTTTTTTTTTTTTTTTCGGATGGATCTATGCTAATGGCCCGAAGGCCCTAATGCTTCAACGGATTAGTGTGAGCCCATTCGGCTCACTTTTGATTGGGGGGTTGCCCCCCGCCTACCGTGCAGTCTGCGACCACACGGCCTCCTGGCGTCGGTTGTGTATCAGTGGCGGGACTGTGCCGCGTCACCGTCGGGTGGAGTGGAGCCCCAGGCGGTCTACCCCTACCGGGTGGGCTCATTGGCGTGAGGACCCGGCAGATGGCGCCAGCGATACTGGGGCTGTAAAACTAGTGCACATATTTTGTGCGGGTACGGGAGAAGCCCATAGCCACGTCGTCGGGTCAGTTTTTGTTCCGCGTCTAAATACTTTTCTGTTGTGTATCAATAACTCTAGTGTTTAATCAATAAACATATCTTCACCCACCTTCAACAGCGCTCAATTTAACATTTAATTAATTATACAAAAATGTCGAAATTCGACCCTGGGTTTCTAACTCACCTGACAGCATTTGCTCCAGCTCTCCTTCAGGGTCCTCTATATACCGCAGCAGTGGGGAGGGCGGAGCCTTCAGCTCGCCGTACACGGTCTGCATCCACCGGCCCTGGGCATCGCGGTAGGGCCGCAGCCCCCCCACGGGCCGGCCCGCCCAGCCCCAGTCACGGGGCAGCCCGGGCCCCTCGTCGTCCAGCTCCCCCGCGCCGCCCTCATCCGACGACCACTCCGAGTCAGACGACACCGCCTCCGCCACTCGAGTCTTGACGGTGTTCTGCGAAAAGTAATAAATATTGAATGATGAATTCGAAAATCATAAAGAAAAAAAAAGACATCCAATTGTATTAGATAGAATAATGAATAGAACACAAATAAAAGGAGAGAAGACAAAAAAAACACGCGGATGCTCGGCTCCGACGTGACCGGCAGTAGTCTGTACGCTCGAGCGTGTACCTGTGCGGGCGCGTCGCAGGTGCGGGCGGCGTCGCGCACGTAGGGGTGGTCCGGCGCCAGCGGCAGACGGTGCTGCGGCAGCACGCGGATGCCCAGCCACGACATGAACAGTAGCGCCCCGCGCGGCCCGCACTCCAGCAGGTACGCGCCGATTAGCGCCTCTACGCAGTCCGCTATCGACTTGTCTGAAAAATATAGTACGTGGCGGATTTAGGCTTAGACCTGTGATCACATGAGTAAATAAATCAAAATACCCGCCAAGCGAAAATAATAATTAAATGAACAACGCAGCATCACGCGTGCACTCAATACCCTGCGGTCGAGCACTAGCGGAACCGGTTTCGATCGTTTTCTACTCGTACGTGGCGAGCCACGAGTGTTCACGCACACATGCGTCCGACGCTTGTAGTAGTGCAATCGATTAGCGCGGTTGTATGAAGCTTAGCCTCTGTTCCGTTTATTTACTCATGTGCCGTGATGTTTACCGGTGGGAGGGAAGCGCTGAGCCGCGCTCCCGGCTGCATGGGTACTACCATCTTGCTTGTTTCTCCCGTGAAACAGCTTTGCTGTATTTCGGAGAGAAGGGCAAGACAGGCAGTGTAATTACTGGCACAGAGACTTAACATCTTATGTCTCAGGATAGGCAACACATAGATGAGTTGCCTGGGCTCGTTCCAGGTAAACTGGTTTATGTTCAAGGGCGACGTCGACAACTTACCATCGGGTGGCACGTTTGCCAGTTTGCCTATCCAACTAACATAAAAAAAAGATGTCCAAATTTTACGGAGTGCCAAAATTTAATTTAAGGCGCCTAAAAACCATTTTTTCATATTGCTGAGTTCTATTCGACTTGGACAAAAGTCTCTATAATAATATAATAAAGAACAATAAATAGTTCGTCTTAGAAATCGTTATTCTTCAGAATTACCAGTCGAACAACAAAAAAATCTGCTTTAAGCTTAAGGTTGCGAAATCTACGCCCTGTCCTTTCTAAAAAACTGTCCTTTTTAATTATTGTTTTCCTTTTGTTCGTAAACCTACATGCGTTTATAACTCCAATGATATGATTGTTGTTCTCACCCGGTATACTGTGCTGCGTGATCAAGTTATACGGGATGAAGCAGCCGGAGCTGTCGAGCGGCACGGCGGGCGTTGACTGTGGATCCTTCTGGTCACCCTGTTGACGGAATATTCATTATATAATGGCCTATTGGTGAAGGAAAACGAAGGAAACCTGCATGCCTGATGGAATTAAGTCTTTAAAGGTGTGTGAAGTTCACCAACCCGCATTGGGCCAGCGCATCGGTGAATGGCCCAACACCCTCTTCGCCTGATTTCGAGGAGAGCCGTGCCCCACAGTGGGACATACAAGGGTTGATATTATTATTTGGGATACGGCGAGACGACTATGTTGAATATCTTCTTCTGGATCAGACAACGAAGAAGTACTCAATACCTTTATACCACATAAAGGTAGGAGGTATTGGCCAATGGCTATAAGGCTTTTGAGCAATGAATTGGTTTCCTAGCTGTCTCAAATATGGAATATTCCATACATGAAAATTCTGATCCATTTTGAATGGAAATGCAAAAAAACGTCCCGGTGGTAAGGAAATTGATGAATTATATTTTATAATTTATTATGTTTACAATTATAATTAATGATTTTTAAACGGGCTAGGCCCACCACTCGTTCCCACCGCTACTACTCCTGTGCCAGAATCGACAGCGGTAACCACTAAATGACCCTTTGATACGATCTCAGGGAGCCCGAGGGATACGTTAAAACTGCCTTGGCCTTGCCTTAATTAATGATATAAAGTAAAAATTAATGATAATAAATTCTTTGTATCTACAATATACTTCCTCCGGCAATTATATATACATAATATATACTTAGTCCGGTAATTTTTTATTTAACTTTGGTTATGAATCAATCACTGACTTTTGTTATTTAAAGATTTTTATATGCTATTTATTTAATCAGAAAGTTTTCTTTTTAATTGTCAGGACAGGCGAGCCTATTTATTTTTCAAAGCAAGGTCTTCGCCACCTTCGGCGGAGGCGGCGTCGTGGGCGGGCCAGTCTAATGGGCCAGTACTCACGCTGGGCTGCAGCGTGGGCGGCGGCCTGTGGCACGGTGGCAGCCAGTTGTCGTGCGGCTCAAACTTGGACGCGATCATGCGCGCGCCCAGCCGTTTGTTCCGCCCCAGACGGTACAGGTTCAGATTCGACACCTGGACAATTGATATTGGATTCATATCACTGTACACATATCGCAATGGAATACTTCAATATAATAACGTTCACGTCCCACTGTTCATCTCCTTGCAATTACTGTTGGCTAACTGTGCCAGTAATGGATACCTGCTTGCTGCGCATGTGCGACAGTTTCCCCTCGTGCACGGCGGGATGCGCGCAGTACAGGTAGGCGGTGATGGCGAACTTGAGGAAGCTGTCCCCGATCGTCTCCAGCCGCTCCAGGTTAATCCCGTCGTTGGCGTTCGACATCGTCAGGGCCTGATTGAAATGGGAATTCTAATTATTGGCGTTTTTTTTTTTTTTTTTTTTCGGATGGATCTATGCTAATGGCCCGAAGGCCCTAATGCTTCAACGGATTTGTGTGAGCCCATTCGGCTCACTTTTGATTGGGGGGTTGCCCCCCGCCTACCGTGCAGTCTGCGACCACACGGCCTCCTGGCGTCGGTTGTGTAATTATTGGGGGCATGTCATCTTCTCCTTCGAGAAGTTTAGCTTCGTCAAATGATTTATTTAAATCGCAATACCATCGCCATAGCATACTTTGATTACTTTAAACGTTTGTAGTGTCACAATGTAAAAAAATCGGATTTATTGGCTAATAGTAAGGGCAAAATTCTTATATTTTTACTATAAATCATTATTTTCAAAGTTCGCGTGGATCTTAAAGGTCACAAAAGTTTGGAGCGGTAGAAAATGCTGATAACTTTAGAAACAATTACCCCCACAAAACACATACTAAGCAATAAAGCTAGTTCTTGATTTAAAAAATATATTATCTACACCTTAAGACTCATCGCGGTGTGCACTCAAATATTAGTACTACAATAATTATAAGTCCAAAAAACCAAAATACTCACTTGCAATATAACACTGGGACTCGGTCCGGGATGGCCTTCTAAGTCTGGCTGATAATCAAAATCGAACTCTTTACCATTCTGACCCTTCCCATCCATATAATACGGCTTATATTCGGTCTCACTCTTCCAAGAATTGACCATACTTTCGTATTTCTCTTTAGAATCGAAACCAACATTAACAACTTTCTCATTAACGTACTCCGGTGAATCTATATTTATATCTTTCATTGAGAAACAATTCATTTTCTTTATCTCATCTTCCGGTAAAGTCTTTTTTATTGTGTCCAGTAGTATCCTTTTATTTTTTTCTATCTCTTCCAATGTCATTTCCCCATGAACTTGGATGCCTTTGTACGGGAAGATTTCTTCTAGAACTTTTTTATCTGTGTCATTTGAAATATTTTTATCTGTGTCATTTGAAATATTTTTATCTGTGTCATTTGAAATATTTTTATCTGTGTCATTTGAAATATTTTTATCTGTGTTATTTGAAATATTTTTATCTGCGTTATTTGAAATATTTTTATCTGCGTCATTTGAAATATTTTTATCTGTGTCATTTGAAATATTTTTATCTGTGTCATTTGAAATATTTTTATCTGGGTCATTTGAAATATTTTTATCTGCGTTATTTGAAATATTTTTATCTGCGTCATTTGAAATATTTTTATCTGTCTCATTTGAAATATTTTTATCTGTATCCGTGTTTATACTCTCTTTTAAATTGATTTCTTGTTCTGCCGCTTTTATTTCATTTATTGCACTATTATCTTTTACAAATTCATGCAATTTAGTTTCGTTGTTCGAATAAGTTTTTTCTTCGTCTATCTTATTCTGTTTGCGAGATACTCCTGGAAGTAAATCTACAATCGGTTTGTCTTTTGCAATCAAATTATTTTCAATAATTTGTTCTTCGTGTTTGGCCACGGAGTTTCTATACTTCTCTATATGCTGTAAAGAAAAAAAATTGTTTTATTCCTGAAATTACGTAAGATAAATCAATTGGCTAAAAATCTAAACCTAAAATATAAGTATCCAGCAACAGGTGTTTTGGTAAAATGAAAATTAATGTCTGTTTTAGTCATAATATCAATAAATGATAATATCAAAAAAAATAATCCTTTCCTTGCAGTCGTGTAAAAATAGATATGAACAGAAGGCAATTTACATACAATGTGCACGCGAGCAACGCACACATACACCGTTCACGGACACGATATCTCGGAACATCAGGAACAGTGCGAAGTTCGAAATTCGCCCGCTTGAGACACGCGGCTGTGAATTTGTTTGTGCAAAAATGGAGAGAAAAAAAGAAGTTATTATAATTATTGTTCTGTTATTCCTGTTGTATTCTCAACATTAAATCATACATTATACGATGTAATAAGTATTTATTAATAAGCGCTAATCTATATTAATATTATAAAGCTGAAGAGTTTGTTTGTTTGTTTGAACGCGCTAATCTCAGGAACTACTGGTCCGATTTGAAAAATTCTTTCAGTGTTAGATAGCCCATTTATCGAGGAAGGCTACAGGCTATATAACATCACGCTATGACTAATAGGAGTTAAGTTAATTAAGTTAACGCGGACGAAGCTGCGCCCAACAGCTAGTTAATTATAATATATCATCATAATCATCATCATCAGCCTATATCCGTCCATTGCTGAATATAGGCACTCAATATAATCATAATTTTATTTTTTAATTTTAACTATTATACGAGTGTCACTAACACGACAGTTTTTGCGCATAAGTCAAAGTTAATAGCCCTAGCGCGACCGCCGAGTGTAGGTAGAAAAAGCGAATGAAGTAATTTTTTTACAACATTTTGCGGCTCGAACAGAAGGTTTTGTTTTTTGTTAAAATCGATGATCAGCTCGAGTATTGATAGGAGTAAAAAAAACGATACAAGCGCGAGTCAGACTCGCGCGCTGACAGTTTTGAAAACGTATTATAACAACAACTTAATAAGTTTTCGTATATTTTTTTCCTTTGCTATGTTGTGAGACCAAGCTTCTAATCAAATTTCCCTATCGGTTTTGTTTTGACAGTCAGACAGTTAAACAACGGAGTGATCTTATAAAGGTTTTCGTTATGTCATTTCGATGAACGGAACCCTATAAATACTAATTACAGCTTTAACCCTAACACTATGCAATACACACCTCCTGTGGTGGGGTACCCTCCCGCAGTATGGTCCTGAACAGCGCCACGTCCCTATCGTCATCCGCCTTGTCCGGCAGCGGCGCGGGAGCTATCGGCTTGCGTTTCTCCAGGTCCACCGCTTCCGCTTCGTGGGCAGTCTTGTATTCTATCCTGACTCCCATTGCCGCTGGAATATTGGAGGTAAATATTTTTATACATAGTACCTACTGGTGGAGGGGCAGATGTCAACCTGATACAGATCACAGCTCCAAAAAATCGGTTGAGTAGTTTAGAAGTTAATCGCGGACGTAAAACTTGACAGGAAAGTGTTATAGATAAGGAAAACAAAGTTAGAATTAATAATTGCACTGTGAGCAATATTGATTGTAGAGGTAAGTAGAATCAGGGAGAAAAGTTGTTTCGTGTCCAGCTGAATGCTATAAATAATAAGTTCAAAAACCGTCCAAAATATCGCTAGTGAAGTAACAGGATATAACATGGTATGGTGTTTGTTATTGTTACACATACATAAATGTATGTGTGCGTAATTTGTTGACGCACACACGTTTAAAAATTTACTCTCTTGCTACGGTGGCGCCACCCTTATTTAATACATTTCATGCAAAGAGATTGTACTCCTTGTGTTTATACTGCATGGCCCAGATAGACAGAATTTCAAAAATAGTTACAAATACAATTTTATTTTCTAATTTTTGGAGAAGCATTAGTAATACAGTATTTTAAGCAAGAATTTTCGATATCACACCAATATCTTACCGGTGGTAGGGATGCGTTCTGCCGTGCTCCCGGCTGCATGGGTACCACCATCTTGCTTGTTTCTCCCGTGAAAGAGCTTTGCCGTGTTTCGGAGAGAAGGGCAGTGTAATTACTGGCACTTGGACATCTTATGTCTCAGGATAGGCAACACATGAGTTGCCTGGGCTAGTTCCAGATAAACTTGTTTATATTCATGGGCGACGCTGACCACTTAACATCATGTCTGTCCGGTTGTCTATCCAACTAACAATAAAAATCAATGTTTATTTAGCGGAGTCTTATTTCTCTTGCCACAGTACTCACCGCAGGCGTTCTTGCCGCTGCAAAACCCGCTCGTGTCGGTGTCCTCGTCACTTCCATCCGTGTTAAATTCCGAGTCGTCCGTGTCGAAGTCGCTATAAAAGGAACAGATGTCAATAAAATATTATTTAGCGTTAACTCTAAATGAAAACCCCAACATATTATTGAATTGAAACTTCTTTGCGCGTACGAGAGTAACATTTTTACGGATAAAACGTCACGAAAATGTGCAACGTTTTTGTTCAAGAAGAGTGAGAGAGTGATTGGGACGGATTGAGAGAGAGAGTGAGAAAGAGCGAACGTAGCATAAAGCTCATAGCCATGGAGTGAGAGTAGGGAGCAAGCGTGTGAGAAAGATCGAGAGAGAGAGATAGAGCGAACGTCGCATCGCAAGTCTCGGAAATTTAAAGCTTTAGATATAAACGAGATTTAAAAATTAGTTTGCTAAATAAGTTTCAATTCTGACATGTGTCCTTTGTACGCACGCACTTTTTTACAACACTAAACAACTTATGATAGCTTGGAATGATATTGTAATTATCCCTTTGTGTGAGGCAAAGTCGTGGGGTAATCCATAAATTACGTCAAACGTTAAGGGGAGGGAGGTGGACGTCACTCGTACACATTTAATATATCTACATTTTTAAACCATACATTTTTAGCTATACAATTTTAAAAACCATACAAATGGAAATTTAACGAAATTGCAGAATTGCAGTTTTAATAATTTGTATATGTAAGATTGCTACATATACATATGTGACGTCACCGTCCCCTCCCTATGTAACCAGACTACGTGGCGGCGGGGTGTAAAAATCATGAAAATAAGTATAATAATCGCGTTTCTTACTTTTTATTATTGTACTTCTACCAATGTTCAATTTTAGCGTTTACCACGTCATTGTTATTACTTTTGGTCCACAATTGACGGAGAAATCGGTGTACATACATAAAATATACGAATCGAATTGAGAACCTCCTCCTTTTTGTTGAAGTCGGTTAAAAATTGTTTGCCTCAGCCCTCACCTCGACAGGTAGGAGTAGTCGCTGTCCGCCACAGAGTACGCCCGGGACGGGTTGAACTGACTCTTCGGCTTCTCGACCGGCTCCGCCCAGTTTGTTCCACCTACCACATACACAAAGTTCATTATAATATTAAACTATTTCTACAACATTAAAACAGCTCTAAAACGGGATATTTCCAAGTTTTTCATATTTATTTTGCTTCATATTACATTGTCAACGAATGCCTTGTTCATATACCTATCGAGCTGCGCGAAATGAAAGAAAAAGACGGCGATATTGAAAATAACGATGTTCAGTAATGATTTTATTGCGGTGTAATTGAATGTGATTCAAATGTAGGTATTCTGATTTTGAAGCAAATTTCACTCATCATAATAACCATAGATTTAGAATCCCACGAAGCGTGGGAGCGAGAAATCCTAATCAAGTACAAACCCGAGAGAAAAAGAGACGGAGAATGAAGCACCGATGTCATTGTTTTTGCGAGTAAATAAGAGGCCATAGCGTCCCAGTCTGTTACGTCGCGGTGTATTTTGTTAATTTTTAATTAATTTTGTGAAAAATTGTAAAAATGTGCAACTATGGTGTCATGTTCTGTGAGTGAACGTGACGTTACAAGACGAAATAACGCTCATAATAACCCAAAAAGATACTCTATTGTGTCTATCTTTCTATTTTTTGTCACGTCCCCGAGCCGTCATTGGGTGTCTTGTCCCAAATCTATACTAATATTATAAAGCTGAAGAGTTTGTTTGTGTGTTTGAACGCGCTAATCTCAGGAACTACTGGTCCGATTTGAAAAATTCTTTCAGTGTTAGACAGCCCATTTATCGAGGAAGGCTATAGGCTTTATAACATCCCGCTGTGACATATAGGAGTTGAGTAAAGCGGGCGAAGCTGCAGGCAACAGCTAGTCTATGATAACAACTAATTTGACATTTCATTTGGATCATATTTAGCAACCCGAACACACAAAGGCCTCAACACCCTGATGGTACCTGAGGCTGAGGTACAGAAGGTGAGGTTAGAAGGCAGCGGCTCCATGTAGTCGTCCATCTCGACCGTCTCCGGCAGCGACGACGCCATGTCGTTGCTCCACATGCCGATCTCGAAACCCTGAGCGAACACACACAAATAATTATAGTATAATAATATCTATGGACGCTTTTACACCACGACAATCTGGCCCCGTGGTAAGTTCTCGAAGAACTTGTGTTCGATAATGTTTTCTCGTTGAAATGGCGCTATGGTGCAGGGTGCAAGTTAAAAAAAATATATACATCCATTCAATCAAATGAAATTAAATCAAAAATATAATTTTTTCATAGATAAAAAACTAGTACATTTGAAACATGTCAAATAAAAACTAAGAATTTGTTTTTGAAGTTTTGAAGAGCAGAAAATTACCAATTCTAAAACCACAGTGCTTATAGGCACGCACATATGCATGCACACACGTCCATTGTAGGCGACACACGTAACAAAAAAAACTTGTTCTTTTCTAGATACGAGTCCGTTTTCGGCCATTACTTACACAACAGTATCAACAATCAGTACTAAACTAATATGACAAATCTGAGGAGTGTGTTTGTTTGGTCACACTTATCTTGGAAACTGCCAATCAAATTAGAATAATATTTTTTTACACTACTCACACTCTCTGCTTCTTCTTTCTCTTGTAGGATATCGTTGATCGTTTTCTCCTTAACTTCTTCTTCTCCCTCGGCGTCTTGCGTCTTACTCTGTTCGTCTGGCAAGTTATTGCTGGTAAATGCATTCGAAAGATTATGATTTTTATTGAACAGAATATACTAAATCGATCGAATGTCCAAATAGTATATAATCGGTTCTGGAAAGTTCGGCTGCAGCTTGACCGGACTTGTCACTGTGTACTAAACTTATAGGTGTAGGATGTGTCCTTTAAAAAACCGACCAAGTGCGATTGGGACTCGCCCACGAAGGGTTCCGTATCATTATATGTACAACATTTAAAAAAAAACACATTTATTGTATGGGAGCCCCCCTAAAATATAAATTTTATTCTTTTTTTATTTATAGCGGTAACAGATATACATCATCTATGAAAATAGTCTAACTATCACGGTGCATGAGATACAGCCTGGTGACAGACAGATGGACAGACAGCAAAGTCTTAGTAATATGTAGTGTATGTAGTGTATGTAGTTATACAAACATTGTGTTATGACGTTTGTCTCGAGCGCATACGTCACGAGGCGGGCAGAGTAGAGTCGGTCATTGTCAGACCGTCGGCCCGAGTGGACGTGATGGTGCGTTGGCGAGCCAAATAAGCATTTATATAAGCAAATAAGCCAAATAACACATATACACAAAGAGTACAACTACTACAGTCCCGCTTTTACCCTTCGGGTACGAAACCCTAAAAAGGGTTTTTCTATCCCTTTTACCCTTTTCCTCAATATTTTCTTTATTTCCGTTACGTAAACTACCAGGGCGCTAGGTTTATGCAATGTGATTATTCATTAGTTAAATAACGATTTCACAAAAAGTATAGTTATCGTAGGACTCTTACCATTCACCATTGTCTTTATTACTTTCATTGGCATCTTCATCCTTTTTCGTTTCGGATTTGTCCGAATCTGTGTTGAGTACCTTCAAAAATAACATAAACATTACAAATATTATTCGTAATTTTACTTCCATAAATTCGCGACTTTTTTGAAGTGAAAAGTGGTGAAAAAGGGTAATTTTTTTTCGGATAAAACGTCCCGAAAATGTGCAACGATTTGGTCCAAGAAGAAGGATTTAGATTAGTATAAATATTTATTTATTTATATAACTCTGTTTTATAAACTAATAACTAGCCGTGATGACCTGTAATTGGACTTACATGCTATAAGTTGTTAACTTATAACTTACTAGCTGTTGCCCGCAGCTTCGCCAGCGTTAACTTAGATTTACAGCCGCACGCTGATTGATGATGATTATATTTATAGCCTAAGTTACTCCCTATAACATCAGCTATCTGCCAGTGAAAGTCCCATCAAAATCGGCCCAGCCGTTTCAGAGATTAGCCGGAACAAACAGACAGACAGACGGACAAACAGACAAAAAATGTAAAAAAGGTACCGTGTATACATCCCTATGCATTTAGTAAAAAATGGTGATTTTAATATTACAAACAGACACTCCAATTTTATTTATCTGTATAGATGTATAGATTGTGTACCATTGGTTGTCCTTATTATAATTATAAATAAATAAATAAAGAAAATAAAAAAATATAAACGAGATTTAACAATTAGTTTGCTAAATAAGTTTCACTTCTGACACGTGTACTTTGTACGCACACACTTTTCATTAAAACGCATAAATCTTATTCTAAATAGGCGGAGTCCTAAAGCCGAAAAAGGGGTCCTTAATCGATATACGCGTGTCCGAGTGACCTCGGCAACTCTGTTCAACTTGAAAACATGCTTTTAAAAAAAATACTATACAGGGTGCAATTGAATTCATGGGTATCCTTTCAAATTTAGACACTACTAATGATACTATTTGCATTACGGCTAATAATAAGCAGATTTATAAAAAAAAATGCAAGCAAGGGATTTATTTATTTACTTAAGCTATATATTTCTAATAGATAGGTATCCGTCACGTACATAACTGACGCGAGGTCTACGTATTCTACACGGCGCGGGCGGCATTTTCGTAAACCAAACTGCGCCCAACCGAACTTGACACTTTTTATGACAGGATTTAATTATAAGGGTTTTTTAATAACATGCTTTAATTTTATTTTTAGTATTCGTAACATTAGTAGTTACATGGGCAGTGTCTAAATTTAAAAGGATGCTCATGATTTCAATCGCACTCTGTATATTAACCCAAAATTTGTTAGCGTTAAACTTTTCTCCCGTGTCTAATTACTTACTTTACATACATGGGTGTTAGTGGGAATCGGTAATCAGAAACCAAATCACTTAAGAGCCATACTAATTTCGACACTTCGTATTTAAAGAACCCAGGCTAAACATGTGCCAACTGCTTATAGATCTGAACTTGAAGACTCTTCAAAACTTCAAGACACACGCCCTTACCTCAGCCAGACTCCAGCCGAAGTCGAGCGGCGGCCACTGGAAGCCGGGGCAGGTGGTGTCGTCTATCCGCGGGATGCCCAGCCCCACGTCGATCGCCACGGCGCGCCGGATCTCGTCCGCTATCAGCAAAGCGTTTATTCTGGAACAGTCGATGAACACGCAATTTATTGTGATGTAAAGTTATATTTGTGGAGAGCTTTAAGGGAGATTTATTGACGTGATAACGTCTTATAAGCCGATGAATGCTGGCTGCACGGTTTCTCCCAAGCCGTGCAAGCGCGAGCACGGAAAAAGTGATAGAGAGGCACAATCGGTCTAAGCGTTCGGTTCGTGATTATCAAAATAAACTGTACGCATCACAACTATAAGTACGGCCCACCTCCTTTCGTGAAATACAGCAACAGCACCCTATATTGGCTACTTCACAGAAGAAATTGTTAGAGTGGTGGTACGTCAACAGAAGCATACCTTTCAGTGAGCGGGGTTTGTAGCTCGACCCGGGTATATTTATTTATATAGATATTATTTATTTATTTATAACTCAGATATCAAAGGCGAGTTGAATATATTATAAGGCGGGTTGAATCCTTGTCTAAAACTGATTAGTCTTTGCATGTTTTTGGATTTTTGCACATATATTTACACCTATATATTATGCTATATGTAACTGGTATGTTGATCACCTGTAGAGCACGCAGGGTAGCGCGACGGTGGCGAACCAGAGAGGCGCGGCGAAGGGGTGGCGGCGGCACAGCTCCGGCACCAGAATCTGCTTCTGGTCCAGCCGGTCGCGCTTGTTGCGCCGCGTGCGCTCCGACGACACCGGCAGCGCCACGCCCTTACGGTTCACGTACCTGAACGTACAATATACGTCCAATACACGTACACGCACAATTACGTATAATAACGTACCATTGCACATCATGGGTACAATACAAAATCTTTTTAGAAAATGCGACGGCGCAGCTTCTGACCTTGCGTCGATCTGGACGCGTCAACGTACAACATAATAGCAATACACGTAACTCTAACCCTAATCTTAAGTTAGGACGGCGGACGGTGGTAGGATGTTCTAAGACTTCGTCAATTTGGGCGTGTACGACTGGCCTTAATACTCCCACTTCAAACTGCATGAAATACGCTTAGTTAAAACAGGTGTAGGTTCATGTTAGAACCGAATACATAGTCTATTTTATGCAAACATTTTTGTCCGATCCTTTTTTTTTCTTTTTTTGTTACTAGCCTACGCAATGAAAGAGGTGCAACGCAGTCACAACTTCCAAGGAGTATCCTTGTTTTACGTTATACATTTTTTTTAATAATTTCTAATATGAAAATATATGTCCCGTGATATTTTAGGGTGAAACTTCGGAAACGGCTCGTTAACCTGGGTGTAAGGAGGTTGAGGCGGGCGCTGGTGTGGTCCACATCCAGGAGCGGCTGCTTGGGCTGCGTGAGCTCGGCGCCGTACTTGGCCCGGTAGTACGAGCGGAAGCTGCCGTGCTGCGTCGACGGGAACTCCGACTCAGGAGACAGGTTCCAGCAGATCTCCGCCACCAGGAAGAACTGGGGATTGTTATAAAATCATGTTAATATTGGAATTAAACTATATAGATAAATAAAATTGGAGACTCTGTTTGTTATATCCCTAAAACGGCTGGGCCGACCGGCGACCAGCAGATATTTGTTACAATACCAACAACATTGACAAGGCAAGTGTGGGAACTATGTGCGTGTGTGCAGAATCTCTCGGAACCCACTATAGAAATCACTGTCCTACAACAAATGTGATAGACCAAACTTAGTACTACATATAGAGCATTATCGTTCTTCTTATCTCTCTTCCTCTCCTCTAGTCCACAGGGACTGATTTTTCTCCTCTTCTCCTCTTTGGTCCCCTCACCTGCGGCTGATCCTGGTTCCTGTACCAGGGCGTGACGACGGCGTCCTTGTACTTGTCCGCGTCGAACTCAAACACCTCTCCGGGCTTCAGCAGCGGGTTCTCTATCTTCTTCACCTTATCCTTGTCCTTGCTCTTCTCTTTCTCTTTCCTCTCACTCTCCTCCCACATCGTCGGCTTTTCCACCTCCTGGTTCTTCTGGTCTTCGGTGTGCTTGAAGATTAGCTCGAGGAACTCCCAGTCCACGTCCACGACCATGGTGCCGTCTTCTTTCGTTCCTGGACAAAATATACCTGATTAATTCTATTCTATACTAGCTGTTGCCTGCAGCTTCACCCGCGTTAGTCAACTCCTTATGTCACCGCGTCATGTTATATAGCCTATAGCCTTCCTCGATAAATGGGCTGTCTAGCACTGATAGAATTTTTCAAATCGGACCAGTAGTTCCTTAGATTAGCGCGTTCAAACAAACAAACAAACTCTTCAGCTTTATAGTATAGATAATAGGTTAAAATTGTAGATTTAGTAACATGGTACTGTAAAGAAACGTCGCAGCTATGAGTTGGAAGTAAGAAGAGAGAGATAGAGTAAAGCAAATAAAACACACGTGTTAGTTTGAAATAAAGCAGTATATAAATAATAAAGAGTCTGTCTAACGCAATGACGGTTCCGTAAAATGTTTTTTTAAAGTGATGTATGACTTAGGTATTCTTTGTCAATAGAGAGTATCATATAGGTTTCGGTTAAGATAGACAAGATATCCGCTGCCCGAATGGTCTTATAATAGCTTTTTTATAGCATAGGAGGGCAAACGAGCAGTAGAAGCCTTTTGGCGACTAGCCACGCCCATACACATCCGCACGAAACGCGACAGCATAGCTGTCACTTGACGCCGATGTTATGTGAGCGAGAGGTACCACCCCGATCGTGCCGACTCAATTGGGCTGTGTGTGTATGTGTGTGTGTGCGCGCGTGCGTGCGTGTGTGTGTGTACGATGTTGTCGGTCCTCACTCTTGGTGGTTGGCACGACGTAGTAGTTGTTGTGCGGCGCGGCGTCCGCGTGTAGCCGCATGCCGCGCCGCCGTACACGCAGCACGTCCGAGAACACGAACCGCATGAACCTGCACACATACATATTATTAAGCTTACAGGTAAGTTAAATTACTTTAAAAAATCCACTTATATTTAATTGATTGGTAAATTACAATCTGCACAGACAAATCTTTTGATAAACGTAACAAAATAAACTAAAAAGCAACATTGTGGTATTGTGAAACCACGATGCAAGTGGATCTTTTTTCGGATCGTAGACGAACTGAAAATTTTCGGAAAATTAATCGGTTTAGTTAAAATCACGTTTTTAATCTTAACTTAAAATAGGAAAATGGGAATAATAATGGGGAATCAATAGTAGACAACACATCTAAATATAAATTTTAATTTCAATCTGCGTATAAAGTAATGAACAATTGCGTTTTTTTTTTTTTATTATGTTAGTTAGGCAAACTGGCAAACGTGCCACCTGATGGTAAGTGGTCGACGCCGCCCATGAACATAAACTAATTTACCTGGAACGAGCCCAGGCAACTCATCTATGTGTTGCCTATCCTGAGACATAAGATGTTAAGTCTCGGTGCCAGTAATTACACTGCCTGTCTTGCCCTTCTCTCCGAAACACAGCAAAGCTGTTTCACGGGAGAAACAAGCAAGAAGCAAAGATTATATAAATATTGGCTCCGCCATATTGGCCTTGGCTGCTCTGCCCAGAAACTATCACTATCCCTACTCGCGGACGGCAGTAATGCGACATGCGATAGATAGACGAAAAAATTTGATTGCAATGAAAAAAAAGACTCGCTTCAAATTATTTTAGGAACTTCGAGAAGGAAATACTTCGTCCATATGTTAGCAAGCAGTTTCTCTATCAGTTTTTACAGTGTACAGAAACTGAGTTAATTGTATGACATGTAGGCGTGGTCACCTGCGGATGAGCCTGGCGCGGCGCGGCGACAGACGCACGTCAGCATCGGGCGCCGCCTCCACCGACACGCGCACCTCGCCCGAGCGCGTGTACACCGGGAACGACGGGATCTGCGGCCTGGGGACATGAACACGTACAGCACAAGCGACCATTATGTCTCACTGACACCATGTGTCCATTTGTCTCCTAGGAATTAGGGGAGGAGTAGGAGGTATTCACCTCCCCCAAAAAATTATACTTAACTATTCTGATTTTCCCGAAACCTCATTCCATAGTTTAAAGCATCCGAAACATCGGATATGCACAATTCTTAATGAACTGCGATAAAATTGAAAGTTATACTGAGTTAAATTTGCGTGAACTTTAGAAAGCATTGAAGTAGATCACCATCACTACCAGCCTCCATCCGTTCACTAAACTACATGTGTCCAAAGTAAAATCCATAGCGGTCAGCGTCGCCCATCAACATATATCAGGATATCAGGATAACTTGCTTGTTATCCTGACCAGTCCGTGCAACTCGTCCATAAGTTGCCTATCCGAAGACGTAACACGAGCGTGCGTATTTTCAAATATGTACGGCGATAAATCTTCATTAGACATTTCCTAGGCTACTCACTGCTGCGGCTCGCGCCTGGCCACCATGACGCCGAGCGCCTGGCGCGCCAGCTGCGGCGCGTGCAGCCGCCGCCCGCGCGTGTTGTACCGCTCGGGCAGCGCGCACCACAGACGCGCCGCGATCGCCCACGCCGTGTTGCGGCCTGCACGCACACATCATAATTAGTAAAAATAAATATTGGTTGTCTGTATAGTTTACGGGCGATAGTTTAACGTGACAACGTAATAACAAAACGCAAGCGTACAATGAGCGTAACGGGGCAATGAGCGTAATGGGACAATGAGCGTTACGGACAATGACGCGACATTCCACGAAAATGCAGCCATCGATTTATTAGACGTTGTCACGTCAATAATATACACCGTTATAATAAAATTATCAATGAAAATTTTATGGTAAGTATATTACATCAATGTATAGCATTACAAATGCACCATCAGATTTTTAAAATATTGGTTTTTGACAAAGTTATGAGACCTTGAAAATATGCATATTTAATTGTAATTATATGGTCACAATAGTAAAATACTACAAATACGTAGACCTGAGAATGACTTCGTGTGTTATTGTCGTTAAGCTGCCTCTCCAATCGGCTGTATAATATGTATAAAATGTAAAATTAAAAATAATACTATTTTAAATAGAAAGGACTAATATATCCCTTATTATAGACTGACCAGAAAAATAAAAACCCTCGCCATATTGCGGAAAATTTCAGAACTAATTTCCGTATGGACGATACTATGTGTTGACGTAATAAAGATACAGTGTCGACACCAATGTAGGGTTTATATATTTCTGGTCAGGCTATACATAAATATAGTAGGCCGGAACGACACTACTTCAAAACACATACAAGACGACTTTACTTACTTTTGCTAATGTCCTCCGGCGTGGGCGTCGGGTTGTCTTCTATTTCTTTATCGGTAAAGTCTATGATCGGCTGGCAGTCCGTAAACGCCCAGGCGGTCTGTAAACACACACGATATTTTATGGCTAGTTGCGAGTTAATGAAGAATATTTGGAAAAAAAAAGTTTTTGCTTGCTGTCGTATACGTATACCAACAAAACTATTTAAAACGGGATTTGTAAGAGGTTATGCCATGCTGCTTTACAGCCAAGCTGGGTCGGCACGACCGGGGTGATACCGCTCGCTCACGTAATACCGGCGTCGTGTGACGGCAATGCTGTCGAGTTTCGTGCGATTTGTGAGTTTCCGGTGGCCCATTGGAGGGGGTGGGGATAGGCAAAAGGAGAGCAACGCATATACTGCAACCTCCGGTTGTGCAGATGTGTATCGGCGTCGAAATAGTTGCCTAAAGGCTTCGACTGCTTATTTACCCGGCTATGCTATAAAAAAGATAATGATACCCATCACCCATGCTTTATTTACCATATCACGAGACTCGCGAAATATCGAGGACCACGAAATAAAAATTGTGAACATCCCGTTTTAAATGGCGTTAATAGTGAAAGCCAATGTTCATTTAAATTTAATACTTAAGGTTATTAATATAAAGATTTTAAGCAAAATGATCGATATAAAAATCAAATTGATTAAATAAGGCAATTAATATGATACTTTAAAATCTGACTTGGCTTAAAGGTCTCGTAACCAGGCCATAAAATATTATTAAAAAAAAAAAAAAAATGATACTTAGTGAGCGACGGTGGTCTAATGGGTATGGGATCTGTCTCTTGATTAAGAGATCTAGATTCGATCCTGACTCCCTATGATGCCTTGAAATTGGTTTTTCTTAATTTCTATGTGCACTTGAACATGAGACCATGACTTGCTCACCGGTGAAGGAAACATCGTGAGGAAACATGCATACCTGATGAGATTAAGTCTTTGAAGGTGTGTGAAGTTCACCAACACGCATCGTGTCAACGCATCGGTGAACTATGGCCCAACACCCTCCTCGCCTAATTTCGAGAAGACCCGTGCCCAGCAGTGGGACATGTAAGGGTTGCTATTATATAAATGATACTTGTAATCGTTTACCCGTTTAAAATAGTACTGTCGTCGTTTGGTGGTCCCGGGGCGTGCGCAGTCGTTGTCGTTAAGCTCGTTACTGTCGTTCTCCAACTCTGCCGATTTGAAGTTCTCCTTACCTGATGGTAAAATACGAAAATACATTCGATCGCGTTTGTAATAAAAAATAAAAAATACAGATGTAAAATAATTAAAGAAAATAAAACATAAATTATTTACAGAAAGCATAAAGATATTAGACATTGGATTAGAAGACTGGCTGAAGTCATTAAGGAATATGCAACATATTATGGTAAAATAAATCTCAAGACGATTGGAGATATTGCGTGTACGTATGGGACGCAAAAAGATGCACGTACACATGTTACAAATTAAAATCGGTTGTCTGTAAAGTCGGTTTACTGACGATAGTTGAACGTGACAACGTCATAAGAAAATGGAACGCCTCAGAGCGAGGTAACGCCGCATGCGTCATGTTTTTTCGTACGTGCAGCCGGCTCCATCGAATTATAAGACGTTGTCACGTCAAAAATTAAAAACTTAACTATATACTTTTGTAAATTACTAATTTAAAAACTATTAATTCATAAGAAGCTCTAGTATACCTACGTAATACAATAAAATGTTAATAGATTTAATACTTTAAAGTAAAAAAAGAATAATAGAAGAATTTAGTGTTACCTATCGGCATCAACTGGTTGTCCAGTTCTCCAGACTTGTGCAGGATCCTACAGGCCTGTAGTGCCACCATTCTCCTCGCCAATACGCGAGTGGGCATCGGATGTCCCTAGAAATATATAAATATATAAGCTAACAGCTACAAGAGCTACGTAGATCGGAAAAATTAAAATTATTATGATTCAGGTTGAGTGATCAAAATACTGGGCCTGGTTCTATGACCAGATTGTTGAAAGTTTTCCGAAAATTCGGGAATGTAAATCTTAAAACAACTATAAAATCCGTAAACAG
Organism: Helleia helle; assembly: GCA_963853865.1. Classification (NCBI taxonomy): domain Eukaryota; kingdom Metazoa; phylum Arthropoda; class Insecta; order Lepidoptera; family Lycaenidae; genus Helleia; species Helleia helle. The sequence goes on from OY971434.1 coordinate 5,813,637, forward strand.
TTGGTCTTTCTTAATACATAGCCGGTATCTGGTTAATATTATATCTGCATCTACACTCATATATTTTTTATTCATCAATTTTTATCGTATATTAAGTCAATGTTCGATACTGTAAATGCGCAATCAGATATTTTCAAATATTTGTATTTGACAAAGTTATGAGCCCTTGAAAAAATCATATTGAATTAGATTTTGATGGTCACCATAATAAAATACTACAAAATGATAATCGTTAAACAACACCCACAACGATCATTATGAAACGTAACGTGTACTCACTACTATATTATACTTGACCGGACAATTGAGCGGCATCCGCAAGGTGCAGATGTAGGCGGGGCGCGTCCCGCCCACCCGGTCGGGTAGCGCCACCTCCTCCAGCCACCACTGCGGCGCGAGACGCGTGAACGTGTCCGATGGTAGCTTACCACAGTACCTATATGAAGACAGTCGTAATAAATATATTCGAAAACGCAAGCATGTATGAGCGGCCATTATGTCTTATAGTTGGCCACGGGTCTCCGTGAAATAAAATAAATACTATATTGAATTATAGTAGTACTTATAGTTATTTGAATATTAAGAAATTTTATTTTGTTACTTAGTATCTTACAATTACAAATTATGGGTGAAATAATTGTGGTTTTCCACATTTTTAATATTTTATTAAAAATTTCATAAAAATAAAAACTTACCTATTAATAAGTGCGATTGCCGAACTTAAATCGACACTCGCAATACTGTCGGCGGGCTTATCATTACTATTCGTACAATTTAATTCATATTTAATTTTCTTAAATTTATCATTCGAGACACTTTCATCTAATTCTGGTATATCAGCGATATTATTGTTTCTTGCACATTTAATATCATCGTTATTTACAATTGGAATGTCATTGGTAGATACATGATTTTCTCTATTTGCATCATATTTTGGATCAGGCGGTTGGACTTCTTTAAATTCGCCTTTCTCGTCATCAAATATCAATTCTTTATATACATCATTATTTACATTTATTTCTACATTCTCGTTCTCACTTATTCTATTAATTTCATTATTTACATTAATATCTTTGGTACAATCATCTTCAACATCTATACTATTTACATCTTTGCTTTTACATGGTTTGTCTATACGAGGTGTGTACGGTTTGACAATGTTAGTAACTTCGTCCGCGTGACATTCTTCTTCTTGTGGTGGTTCGAATTGTATGCCACAGCCACATTTTCTTGTGATAATCTAAAAATCGTTTTAGTTTTTACAAAAGCGAAATATTTTTATTTTATTTTAAATTTAAACTATAGTACCTAAGAATCCGTATTTGCTTGTTTCTAATAATAATAATAATAATAATAGAAATTTATTAAGGAAATCATACACTGTTACACAATATACATAATCTAATACAAACTTACACGGCACATATAAAAAATGTAGTTGGGTTTTAAATTAAATGTTGACAATTTAAACATGAGAATACGTAGTTGTATATTAAATACAGTTTATACACATAAGTAAATATAACGTTTCTATTACTATTACATTGAAAAGATTTTAAACAGGAAACAGGAAAACCATGAAATGTTAATATAAATAAATAAAAGCCGAGATTTTTTTCCATAAGAAACTGTAATTCAGGTGTGAATAACTTTTTACCTCGATTTTTTGCCATATTCGATTTTGGGATTTTTTTTCGGCAAGTTTTTTTCATTTTTCTATTCAACTATCCTTATATTAATTACATGATAATCATCATTATCAACCTTTTGCCGTCCACTGCTGGACAAGCTTCTTTCAATATACGCCAAGCCAATCGCCAAACAGGACCGAGCACTGCACTAAAAAACCTACTTGTTGTCTGGAAATTCTGTTTACGCACGATAACATTGCGTGATAAATTCATAATAAATCACAAGTCGAACGCTTAGGCCGATCGTGCTTTTCTATCGCTTGTTCCCCGCACTCGCTTGCACGATCGGCTCAGGCGGAACAGGACACTTTTTCATGCGTGCATCCGGCGTTCATCGATATGTAAGACGTTATCACGTCAAAAAGTTTCTATATTTACCTGGTCCAACTCCTTGTATATGGCGAGATTGTGCACCAACTCGTCACTGTGCGCGCGCGCGTCCGCTAGCAGCGTGACCGAGGAGCGCGGGGCGCGCGCCCTGCCGCGGCACAGTACGTGCGATCTGTACCTGTGATATAAATCCTTGTTAATATAAATGTGCACGTCAGTTCGTATATTGCTATTTCTGAATCACTGATTGCATTTCGATAAAAATGATATGGAATAAATTATATCATAAGCATGGACCATCCATAAAGTCAAACGTTAATTATAGAGGAAGTAAGGTTGGAGGGGATGAACGAATTGTGATATTGTGTGACAAGAGGTAAAATACCCCTTTTAATGACGTCACATTTCAACATCTGAAAGATCTAAGTTCCTTTATTATACAAGATCTTTAAATTATTAACATAAACGAAATCAAAAATTCAAAGGAAAGTAAACTAACTTCGGTCTGCTGGTTTAACTTATTAATTTCTACATGCAAATTTGCAAATTATGTGGCAACACAATAATCCTAAATATGTTGACTGAAAAATGGCTCTGACAAGGACGGAGGAGATGTTAAAATATGATGAAATTTTTATGACGTAATTTATGGAGAGGTTGTTTCTAACCACCTGCTTGGTATAACAAAAAACTGCCCTAATACATCATAAGTAGAACTCCACCAAAACAATTAGGCGCATGACAGCGACCCCCGAAACCCCGCCTTCACCCCGCGCTTCCACTAACGCGATGATGGGCGGCTAGGAACAAGTATAATATGGAATTGACATTCGCGTATACCCGAAAGGGACAGGCATATTTTACAGGGATACCACATTCATAATAACAAGTCTACTTATTTTCTTGAAACAAGTGAATTAAAAATAATAAAAAAATGGTAAAGGTTGATAGATAACTATAAGCATTAGCCCTAACCAAACATTTATTGTAATTTTAGACAGCTGCATTTTTCCGGATTATCGAAAATATTATGTAATGACTAATAACAAACCGCTAAAAACATAAATAATAAAAAAGAAGGCTATATACGTCTTAATATGTATGATCTATAGTACATAGCCTTTAAGGATAGCAATAAACATATTTGTTTTTATTGTGTTTATTTCGAAAATTCCAGTCACCCTTTTTATATAATACCACATTCTTGGGTAATCTGCTTATAACAAAACTGGTATCACCATACCTACATAAGCCGACCAAATTAAAAAGTAGTACAAAATGGCGGCATATTTGACAAACTGTTCGCGAGTGAGAATGTTTGTATGGCATTCAAATTTAGTCGATAATTTTTTGTTGGGCACATCCTTGTTGTGCCCAACAAACAAAGGGTGATATTCTGACAAAGACAAAAGAAAGTGTCTATGTCTCTGTCACTCTTGGATTTTTCGTATGTTGTTATCTCGTTCCAATACGGTATTATTATTAGCTTGTCAAATCTATTGATACTGATCTTAGATGGGCGGGGCAAAGGCGGGGTTCGGGCGGTCGCTGTCATGCGCCTAATTGTTTTGGTGGAGTAGTACTCTACTTATCAAGTAAAAAATATAATTTTAATTAATATTAGCATAATAAAAACTCATTATAAACTTACGAAGGTGGAACGTCCCATCTGACGACTAGATTACACCTGGGCAGATCTATTCCCTCCTCCAAGGCAGGTGTGGCTAGAAGAAGGTTGCATTCGTGCATTCGAAACCTGAAAGTTGTAAAATATAAGTTTCTATCGTTCAAAGGGTTGCTCTATCATATAATATTTTATTCTCACATATTGGTATACTAGGAACAGGAAGAAGAATGTTTTCGTTTTTTTAATGTTAGTTGGATAGGCAAACTGGCAAACGTGCCACCTGATGGTAAGTGGTCGACGTCGCCCATGAACATAAACTAGTTTACCTGGAACGAGCCCAGGCAACCCATTTATGTGTTGCCTATCCTGAGACATAAGATGTTAAGTCTCGGTGCCTGTAATTACACTGCCTGTCTTGCCCTTCTCTCCGAAACACAGCAAAGCTGTTTCACGGGAGAAACAAGCAAGATGATGGTAGCCATGCAGCCGGGAGCGCGGCACAGCGCTTCCCGGTAAAGTCGTGTATTCATATTGGTGTACTAATAAGAAGATATCATCATCGTCAGCCCCTATCCGTCCACCGCTGAACATAGGCCTCCCTCGAGGGCGAGGGATCGGTCGTCTTGGCGTTCATAGGAAGAAATGAGAGTTATTTTTGTATGTTACTAATAATAAAATATAATAATAAAAATAGAAATTTTTGTAATCTGTTCGTTATTCGCTATCGTTGTTGGTGTCCGTGATTACACTGTATATCCCTTAGAATATACATATTATATAGAGTGCGAGTGTCACGCCGCTTCATTGTGCCGATCGTAAGCAGATGCGTTGTAGATATTTGTCTATAGTAAAGCGCTGTGAGAGAGACCTTCTATGTGTAATTCATTAAAAAATATCTATATTTTAAATTAGGACATTCATCATCATCATCGGCCTCTATCAATCCACTGCTGAACATAGCCACCACTCAATGCACGGCAAGACAGAAATGTTATTGTCTCTTTTATTTTGCTTCCGGGAATAATTCTTACAAATTGCCACTCACATTTCACCATTTTAACATAAAAACAAATATACATCGCTTGCGGACCTTATGTGGCGCGTGTTCTATTGACAATGATTGAATGTTTCCAAGGCAATGGTCTATGTTCATACCTGTGCTTACAGTTCATACTTGGTGACGCGCGCTCTATATAATATGTATCCTCTAAGGTCTATCCTGTGTCCTATTCTGAAACTGCAAAGCTGAATGGCAAAAGAAATAAGCATGATGGTTGTATTGTATCTATGCAGCACAAGAGCATACCCTCACCAGTGCTATAATATTTTAAATTTCGTGACTATGACTAATAAAATAAAACAATTATTAGATTTTCACAAGAAAATGTGGTCACTGGTATAAACATCTTCCAGAACATTTGATAACTTACTTCTTCAAGACGTCCTCGTGCTTCCGTCCCTGGCGTTGACTCTCCCGCGCCTCACTCAGCCCGTCGGGTTCCGCGGCGCAGTACTGGGCGCATAGTTGCGACAGCGCCGCTCTTGACCGAGACATGTCCTGACAAACGCTCACATTAAAAAATAATGAATCCATACGAATATTATAATGAAGTATGTACGTGAGTTTGAATGTTGGATGGGACGGTCTTCTTTTCCGAAACTACTTATTCCATTTAGAAAATTCTTTAACCAGTGTATAGTTTGACACATTTTGGAGACTCCTTTAAATTTAGATTAAATATTATATAACTACCTAACACATTTAAAATGATAAGGATCCATACCGTATTTGTATAGCTTTCCAATTACAGTTTTATAATTGGCCATTTTTTAAAGTATTAAAATGGATATAGTATGTTATCCTTAAGAGATAGACATATACCATCGCGGACTTTCCGGTAGACCTATTTAAGATACACAATTCCACCATACGTTATTTTGTTATATCTTAAAGGGTTTAGGCACCGCTTTCGGTAAAAACTCCAAGACGGATAATTTTTCCGACAGTCCCACAGTTTCACCCCCGTACTTTCCATTCCCGTGGGATTACATGGATAAATTATATGTTATATGCTATTCTGATGTATAAGCTATGTTATTGTAAAATTTCATTAAAATCCATTCGATAGTTTTTGCATGAAAGAGTAACAAACATACATCCATACATTCTTACAAAGTTTCGCGTTTATAATATTAGTGGGATTCAAAGGATAAAAAAAAAATCCCTCACCACAATAATCATGAACATTATCTTTGCCATTAACGCCTCCCTCATGTAAACGATGCCACACAGCGCATCAGGGTTTTGCTGCATTTGTAGAATTTTTGCAGCATTATTTCTTTGAACCCTGCCTCGTCCTCGCATCCTATGAGAACGTTTACCAAAACTCTTTTGAACCTTTACATCTTCATTTTTACTGTCTGTATCGTTTTTAGTGTCAGCTATATCGGGTTCTTCGTTCTTTTCAATTACATTGTCTTTAGAAACTTCAGAGTTACAATTTATTTTAGTTTCGTTGTTCTCATTACTTTCATCTATACTGTGTACTGCTGTATTTCCGGGACAAAGCTCGGCGTTACTGAGTTTAGCTTCGAAATCTTTTTCTGTTTCACTTTTATCATTTTCTTTACACTCAACACTATCGCTTTTACTAGGGTTCTGTTCGTTTCCTTTGTAATCATCTAAATCTTTTAAATTTGCTTCATAAGTGTGAACTCTGTCTTCTATTTTATTACCTAATGTAGTAAAGTCACAGCTATCTATCGCGTTTAACATTTCACTTGTTTTAGATTTTCTCATTTTATTAATATTCGTTTTATCATCGTTTTCAACTTTTACTTCATCATTATTAACATTATTTACGTTCGCATCTGGTATACTTTCTTGGTTAATATCTTTACTACTGTCAGATGTAGTTTGTTTACTTTTTGAACTATGCTCTATGTTATTCATATCATCTAACGGTTTAAATTGTTCCAATATTTCGGCGAATCTTAAAACTTTCGGTGTAGAAAATAAACATATTTTATCCCAATCTGATTCGTATTTCGAAAACACTAAATCTGAGTAACATCGAATTTTAATAAATACAGACGTGCAAAGGCAAAGTAGGAGAAAATGTCGTTCATAAGGCACTTTTATCTTAAGCTTTTCTAATTTTACTAATAATGTAAACGCTGCTTTGTCTGCTGCATATGGACCTAAAATAATAATTGTTTAAGATTACCTTTTTTATTATGTTTGAAAAAATTAAAATTTTTCGTTAGAAAGGGCACCGTAAGCTGCGCATGCGCAATTTTAGTGACCCTCATTAACTTAGATCAGGTACCTGAATATTTGTATGTGTTACATAACCAAATGATAGGGCATTGCAATTAGAACCATTCCGAAGTGATGCTTTCCTAGTAATTATTATTGGATAAGAATATCTTAATTTTCATCTTTTGATACTTACCTAATTGATCAAGTACATATAGGAACTCCTTGAACAACTGCTTAGGATCTATCGTGGGGTCCGGTATGTTTATGAACTCTTCGTATAAATCGTCTCCGTATATTTCGGTGGGGTCGTATCTGTGAATATAATTCAAATGAGCATGACTTTGGATAGATTCTTGAGTAAGGTCAGTAAATAAAAAAGTGCGTGTGTACATTTATACACGCATTAGAAGTAATACTCCTTAAATAAAAATACATAGTACAATTTCATTACACTGTAACCTTTTTGCTTAATGTGCTTAATTAAAAAGTGAGAGCCGAGAGGAACGGGTTCGATCCTGACCCCCCTGTGATACCTAGAAAATAGGGTTTTCGAAATTTCTACGTGCACCTGAACATGAATCCATCGCTTGCTCAAGGAAACATCATGAGGAAACCTGCAAACCCGATGAGATTAAGTCTTTGAATGTGTGTGAAGTTCACCAAGCACGCATCGGGCCAGCCCATCGGTCAACTATGGCCCAAAACGCTTCTCGCCTGATTTCGAGGAGGAAACCCGTGCCCAGCAGTGGGCCATATAAGGGTTGACTATGAATTTTAACACTAGCATTAATCGTGTACGGGTTCCGACGGGAAACTTCTTTTAATGTCAAATTTAATTAAATATCATGTACCGACCTGTGTTCCTCAATAAAATTCAGTGCATCACTGATGGTGTTTCTCATGAAGGTATCTAGCTCCTCGTACGTGACCAGCTTCGATTCACCAGGAGTTTGGCCTTCAAATTGTATTACAAGCTCCTTTGGCTTTGCGATGATGGCTGCTATTCTGAAATACGTTAGCATTATTATTATTATTTCTTTAATCAACATGTTTTACTTTTATTTCGCGGAAGTTCTAATACACGAAATATAATATACCAATTTTAATAAAAAAAATTGACGTTAATTTATGCTCAATATTATTTTAAACAGTTTTAACATTTATTATGCTTTTGCATGACAGTTGATTCTATCGCCAACTTATGCGGTGTTACAGAAGAGAAAGGTAGTTATTGTCACCTGAGCAAGTGTTATGGTTGAAGTTGACTTAGCAGATCAATAATATTATACGATAGTACGAACAGTATAAACCTTTAAATTAGCAATGTAGTAGGCTTTTTAGCTGTGTTGGGTTTTAGTAAAGATTAGAGAACTTAATTCGTTTTAAATCTTTTTTCTGTTCTGGGTTAAAGTTCTGGGAAACAGAAATGTTGACAGTATTCATATAAAAATATATATTTTGATGAATTCTAAAAAACAATGTTTTCCCCTTAGTCCTTTAATTTTATTGGATTTATTTAATATTCAATAAATAATGTAACAAAATTTAAGATAAGTCAAGTGACGTCATTGGTGTTTGTTGTCACGTGACAAGAAACACCAATGACGTCACTTGTTCATAAGCACACCATGGAGTTTTTTTAATGTTAGTTGGATAGGCAAACTGGCAAACGTACCACCTGATGGTAAGTGGTCGACGTCGTCCATGAACATAAACTAGTATGCCTGGAACGAGCCCAGGCAACTCGTTTATGTGTTGCCTATCCTGAGACATAAGATGTTAAGTCTCGGTGCCAGTAATTACACTGCCTGTCTTGCCGTTCTTTCCGAAACACAGCAAAGCTGTTTCACGGGAGAAACAAGCAAGATGGTTGGTACTCATGCAGCCAGGAGCTCGGTAGGTATGTACTTCTATACTCCATGAAACGAACATTTTTTTTTTTTTATAGAAGAGGGGGCAAACGGACAGTCGGTTCACCTGATGGTAAGTGAATAGCGACATCCACAGAAACCCGCTATACCAGGAGATCAGCAGGTGCGTTGCCGGCCTTTTAGATGTGAGTATGCTCTTTTCTTGAAGGTCCCTAAGTCGTATCGGTTCGGAAACACCATAGGTGGCAGCTGATTCCATATATTTGTAGTGCGAGGCAGGAAGTGCCGTAAAAATCTAGATGTTGTGGATTTCCGGACATCAAGATGGTGTGGGTGAAATTTGGAATTCTTCCGCGACGTCCGGTGGTGGAATTCTGCCGCAGGTATTAATCCGAACAATTCCTCAGAACACTCCCCGTGGTAGATGCGGTAGAAGATGCAGAGCGATCCGACATCTCTATGCAGCGCCAAGGGATCAAGCCGATTGGAGATCACATTATCATCGACGATTCGAGCCGCCCGGCGTTGGACGCGGTCAAATGGAAGGAGCTGATATTGGGGCGCTCCAGCCCAGAGGTGAGAGCAGTATTCCATGTGAGGCCGGATCTGCGCCTTGTATAATTGAAGGCGGTGTGAAGGCATGAAATACTGCTTCGCCCTATTGAGCACGCCAAGTTTCTTAGAGGCTAGTTTAGCCTTTCCTTCCAAATGACCACGAAACTGCACATCTCTCGATATGTCGACGCCAAGTATCCCAATGCTGGCTGCGGCAGTTAGGGGAGTGCCTTCAAATCGTAGAGGAACGACGAAGGGTGATTTTTTGGCGGTAAACGCGCAAACTTGTGTCTTGTTGGGGTTAAATTGGACCAGGTTAAGTCATCCCCATTCCGAGACTTTGGTCAACAGAGACTCGATTTCAGACACAAGTTTGTTCCGACACTCATCGACTTGTTCCCGAGAAATATTAGAGCGGCCAGTGTATAAGGCATCTCCAGTGCTGTCATCCGCATAACAATGAATGCCGCTGGTTTGCAGCATATCATTGATATGCAGAAGAAACAGGGTTGGAGATAGTACACAGCCTTGCGGAACACCAGCATTAACAGACTTGAGGTCCGAGCATGTACCGTCGACAACGACCTTGATGCTCCATTCTGCTAAAAAACTGGTGATCCACTTACATAATTTCTCGGGAAGCCCATATGATGGTAGCTTCGCTAGAAGTGCTTTATGCCACACCCGATCAAAGGCCTTCGCTATGTCCAAACTAACCGTCAGCGCTTCCCCCTTGCTCTCAACTGCCTCCGCCCATCGATGCGTTAGGAATATTAGAAGATCACCAGCTGAACGATTCCGTTGAAAGCCATATTGGCGATCGCTAATCAGCTGGTGCTCCTCCAAATACCGCCGGAGCTGGCAGTTAATTATGGATTCCATAATCTTTGAGAACAAGGAAGTTATGGCTATTGGTCTGTAGTTGGACGGGTCTGAGCGGTCCCCTTTCTTAGGGATCGGGTGTAACAAAGCTGTCTTCCACGAGCATGGGACGACGCCTAATGAGTATGAGTGCCGAAAAAGACGCGTAAGGACGGGTGCCAACTCAGGAGCACAAGTACGTAGCACTAACGGAGGGATGCCGTCAGGCCCGGTATGGATGTCCAGCGAAAAAAGCGCTTTACGTACGGAGCTCTGTCGAAAAATTATTTCCGGCATTGAGGTATCACACCGAGGGATCGTCGGTGGTATTTTCCCTGGTCATCCAAAGTCGAGTTGGAGGCAAAAAGAGAGCCTAGAAGATCGGCCTTCTCCTTCGCGGTGTGGGCCAACGAGTCGTTCCTCATGTGCAGAGATGGTAGGGATGGCTTACAAAAATTCCCTTGAACAGACTTGGCGAGCGACCAGAATGCACGAGTTCCCGAAGGAAGTCGAACCAATCTCTCGCCAATTCTGTTCACGTACTCCGCTTTTGCCTCAGCAATAGCTCTTTTGAAGGACCTGGAGGCAAAGTTATACTCCTTTTTTAATGCGCTGGTCTTTACATCCTGGGACATCGATGCATTGGCCCAGGCTCGGTAGCTTAAACGCTTATGGCGTGCAGCCATCTTACAAGTTTGACCAAACCAGGGCTGTGATTTGCCGCCTATAGGCACTGAAGAGCTTGGAATAAAAAGCTCCATAGCTTGCAGCACCACCTCGGCGACAGAATCGGCAACGATGTCTGGATCATCCAGCGAGAAGCAAATTCGCCCCCATGGGTAGGATGCAAAGAAGGACCGCATTCCATCCCAATCGGCTGACCTATAGTGCCAAACATGGCGGCAGCTGGCAAAACGTGGCCATGATGCGCGGGCAACTTGCACAGAACTGCGGATCAGACAGTGGTCCGATGAGCCAAGTGGAGCGTCCACGGAGACCACGTAATTGTCCGGGTGAGAGGTCAGCAGAAGGTCCAACAGGGAAGGCGTATGATCTTCCACATCAGGGATACGAGTTGGTGATACCACCAATTGTGTCAGATCATATGCTGAGGCAAAGTCGTAAACAGATCTTCCTGCATGATCGGTTGTACGTGAGCCGAGCCACTCGGTGTGATGGGCGTTGAAATCACCAAGTATCACGATCTCTGCAGATGGGATCTGTTGTAGTACGGAATCTGTAGCCATTTGGATGTGCTCTATGAGTCGATCGGTTTCGTCATTACCGCTGTGGGACCTATATAGGCATGCATAGACGCGGGGATGGTCGTCTTTGCGTAGTCTGTGCTGTCATGTATGTTGGGGGGGGGGGGGGGGGGCACCGGATCTCTCACAAACCGAACGAAACACGACGACATTTGCCGCCATTTGACGTCGATATTATGTGAGAGCGAAGTACTTCCCCGGACGCGCCGGCCCATTCAGCTGCAAGGCAGCATGGCGCTACTTCGTAAAGATTACCAAGAGCTGTCAAGTGGCAAATGTAAACACGGCTAGGCTTTGTGGTTTATTTAATTATTAATATAGAATGCATTTTAATTAAAATGCAAGATTTGCATTAAACGTCTTTAAGCAAAATTTATTAATATTTAGGCCTTCTTTAGATATTTATTTAGTTCAACTCAAATAATTTATTTCAGATTTTTTTTACATCCATATTTTTTTGTAGCAATGTTCTTAATTCTTGTGTTAGTAAAATGATTTATAAGTTTTATAAATTTATAAAATGATAAGCATCCAATACTTGTACTTTACAGTTGGGAGACCCGTCGTAATATTCCTGAAAAATGTCAACATCCCCATTCTAGAGAAATGGAAACTTACCTTTTACCGCCATCAATATCTTCAGCCAAATCCATCTTACAACACAATGCCTTCTCTAACTCTTCTATCTTCCATTCTAATTTCTCGTACATTTCAAAGTCATCCAAATTCTGGTAAACTCCAATTTCACTCTTCTCTTTACTTACTTTTCTATCACTCTCATTTTTATCTTCTTTCTCATCAATCTTTTCTTCTTCATTTTCAACTTTATCCTCTTTATTCATATTTTGCTCTGTTTGTTCGTTTGTCTGTATGTCATCTGACTTAGTATCTACACTGTTTGTGTCATCTGTTGTTTCATTTTCTGTTTTATCAGTATTGTTATTATCTTTGGGCGCTGTAAATAGCGGATATGTAAGGGCTAATATTCTAGGTCTTTCTAAAGTACATTCTTTGTAGAGTTTCATAATCTGAAAGTGAACATTTGTTAAGTTTTTTGTGCGCTTTTTTTTCTTTTAGGCATTTAGGCATTGGGATTGTCACTGGTGGAGACTAGTCATGAATCTATTACGACCTTTTTACCTTTTAGTCAATGCAGCCTTTGAATAGACACAAGCAGAAAATGACAGACTAATTTACAGTATTGAAATAACTTGTATAAGAATTAGATTAATAATTAAACACTTACGTTTTGTAAATTAATATCTTGGAATATAATGTGACAACTATCTACTATAAGAACATTAATGTTTGTTATTGTCAATATGCCTTCTTCCAGAATCTGGTTTATTACTTCGGATGTACATACTAGAACCTGAAAAAGGATGTTGGTTATTTAGTAGTCATGCCACAGATGACTAAAACACTTAACATCATGCAAAGGATAATGTTAAAGTTATGAGCCAATCACATACACTGAAGTGTGAAGGTAATGTCCCTATAATCATTATAAGTTACATGTTCGATTCATCATCAGCATCATCATCATAATTATCTTTTCTCCGTTCACGGACAGGGCTCCTACCATGAGCGCCAAGATGCTGAGCCCACTGCAATTGTGATCCATTGTTGTAGGTCAACCGACCCTTCTAATTAAATTATTTTAGATTACATTAGCATAATTCCTAAACTCTTTATCTACTATTACTATATAAAGAATACTGTCAAATGTAAGTCAAAACACTTACCTCTTTCACCTCCACTTCTTCCTTCCAATCAGCGACATCGCTAAAGTGATTGGCTCGACATATCTTGAGACTCGTCAGAATTGTATACTCGTGTGCAACACATTCAGTCCTTGATGGACGTGTTATATAAATTGATCGTTGTTTACCACTAGATAAAGTTCTGGAAAATAATGTGAAATTACACATGGGCTACGAAAAAATATATTTAAAATATTTCGGGATTTGTTTGTATATTTTAGAGGACAATTTTTTTTTCCAATTCACTTAATTCTTAATATCCACTACATGTCACTGTTGGCTGTAGCATTTTTTTTTCTATTCAGCCAAATAATCATTAATACATGGACAATATTTCCATGCTACTTAAATATAGTTTTTTTTAAAGTTAAATGGAAAGAGTGGCGATGGCCTAGTGGGTATGGGCTCGGCCTCTTGAGTAAGGGCCATCTCATGATCTGGGGCATCAAAGGCGGCCTTGGTGGCGCTCGCCGGGTTTTAGTGGGTAGAGCTGCGTCCACTTACCAGCTCTCGGACGCAGCGAGTCCCACATACCCACCTAGGGAATCCCACTCCCCAGCGGGATGCCTCAGAGCATTTCCCGGAGTTAAAGAAAAAAAAAGAAAAAGGTAATGTTTCATATCTTTGAGCTTTTAGATTTCTATATTTTTGAATATTTAATATATCTCCTTATTAAACTCTTCATTTACAACAAAGTAAGACAATCAAAGGTAAGGCATTAGTAAGGAACCTTCAAAAGTATATTTCTTTATTATAAATCTTAGCGTCTATGTATAAAAAATTGTATAGTGAATAATATCATTTTCAAATGTATATGCGAATTTCACACATTTTTAGGGATTTTATCGTGTTATACGAATACTTTACAGCAATCATATTCACAGGTGGAAAAAATAATCTTAATAAATCATGATAAAATCCATAAAAAGTTGTTTCATTATAGTGAATAAGCTGCTTTACAACCGAACAAGATGTTTTGTGCATTGACACTTTCCTTTGTAAAGATTGTTTATAACGACTGGCAGGTGGTTATTGTAATCTGACACTTATCCTGCTGCAAATGGTTTACTGTTTCATTCTTCAAATAACTTTCTTTTGTTTTGCCTTTTGCATCAATTCTTATCATTATAGAGCTGTACATAAAGTTGTTTTTGAATTGAATAATAAAACACTAACATCTAGAATGTTTAGAATTATTCTTTATTATTATTCAACAATTACACCATGTTCACCTTGCTTGGGTAAAATGGTCCCGTTAATGAGGACTGATCAGCCGTCTGGCCTCGCTGGTGTCCCCACCCTTAAATAATAATAATGTTCACCTAACTAACCGTTAATCTACTATCCGTAACAAAAGTTCGTAAGAACTACTAAAAAACGAAAATAAATTTATGAAATTTATATAAATACATATAAGTATCCATGACCCGTAACATGCAGATATCGCCGTCCCCAGGGAACAAAATGATAACTACCATTATCTTAGTTCTAGTGTTATGCCATATTTGAGATCTCAAGGTGCCAATACATCTGCTTAATTTTTTTCGTAATTTTCATACAGTTATTCATGGAATTACAAAATATTACAATACTATTCGGGAATTCTACCCATGCCTGAAGTTACAAGAACAAAGTTGTACTATAATATTATCAAAATGTATTCACACCTGTTAGTATGACAACGAGTCATAAAATTATGTTCTCGTAAAATATATTCATCTAGATAATGACAATCGCAGTTATCATTTTATTCTCGTCAAAGTTCGTCCACACGTTTTGTATAAAATGTTGTTAGTAAAAGTGAATCTTATGCAGCTAAACATAAATCATATTGCCATACTCTTATATATCTTAGATTTGACGTTAAGGGCCCTTGGTAGATGAAAACGGCAAAATTTTCTGTTTTCTATTAGCTGCTATTTAACAAATTGAAGATTTCTGGCACTGAAATTTCCAATATGTATTACAGAACGTATGTATGAGGTGATGACAGTTTTCAAAACACGATTGGAAAAATTTTGCTCGATAGAAAAAAAATCTGAAGTAACCTCTAAAATTTCATATACATGAATATTACGACCGTGTTTTACAATAATCATTCCTATAAAATCACAAACACATAGGTTTTTACCCTGACGATGTGTTAACAGTTTTAGATTTCCAAAAACTAAAAAAAATATTAACTTTTTGATAAAAATTCGAAGTTTCCATACTAACCGTGGACCCCGGACCACGCATCACCTGTGAGATCCAGTACCGCTTCGGCATTCCCATGCGGGGGTTGTGTCCGTGTGTCACTCGTCACGCGGAACCCGCGAAAGTTACGAGTCCAAAGCAAGAGTAAACAAACTAATATTACCTTGAGAAATAAAAGAAAGTCGACATTGACAGATTGATCAGATGTAAGTTACATCTGGCTATATGTTGTGGAATAATTATTTCTACAAGCAAGTAGATGGAGTGGCCATGGGCTTACCAGTATCCCCTGTTGTTGCCGACATATTTATGGAGGACTTCGAGGAGACTGCTCTGCAAACTTCGCCCATAACACCCAGGTTCTACAAGCGGTACGTAGATGATACTTTCACAATATTACCATCTGATATTCACAATATAACCATATTCTTAGACCATCTTAATTCCATTAATTCCAAATTCAATTCACAATCGAATTAGAAGAAAATAATTCTCTAGCCTTCTTAGATGTATTAGTTATCCGTAATGCCAACAATACCTTAAGCCACACAGTGTATAGGAAGCATACCCATACGGATAAGTACCTAAACGGCGAATCTCACCACCATCCAACACAGTTAGCTACCGTGGGTAAATCTTTGTTTCAGAGAGCACAAGGGATCTGTGATGAGCAACACCTGGAGACCGAACTTCAACATGTCAAGCAAGTACTGCGTGACAACAAGCTTCGGGTACCGCGTCTCCGTCACAGTGAACGTGTGAAACCAGCCACCGTCGAGCGAGTACCTGCAGTTCTACCATTTATTAAAGGCGTCACTGACAAGATTGACTTCATCCTAAAGCGAGCTTCTATAAAAACTTATTTCAAGCCGCCAAAAAAGATAAGCAAATTCTTACCATCTGTCAAGTGTCATATACCCTTACAAGATGCAGGAGTATACAAGCTTGATTGTGACTGTGGTCTCTCTTATATAGGCCAAACTAAAAGATACATTAAAACTCGCGTGAAAGAACATATAGCTGATTTAAAACACCGTCGCTACACTAAGTCTACTATCTCTGAACATAGTCTTGACAAAGCTCGCCATTATATCAGATTTGATAAACCACAAGTCCTCGCAAAAGAACACAGATTCCAACCGAGGATGATCCGTGAGGCTATTGAAATTAAAAAAACATCCTAATTTCAATAGAGAAGATGGCTGGCTTTTACCACCTGCTTGGGATCCCATTATTAAAATTATCAAATCAAAATCCAAGCATAATATGTCACAGATTAAAGATACAGTTAGCACTTTCTGCGTAGATAGGACTGACCAAAATATTGATGTATCATAGGGTAGTTTCAAATAACTTTGTAATGATAGGACGTTGACACCTCAGTCCTCCCGTGACCATGGTTGCTGTAAAGTATCCGAAACGTCGGGCTTGTAAAAATCTTAATAAACCGCGATAAAATCCGTAAAAATTGTTTTATTATAATGAGTGAAATTCGCGTAAACATTAGAAAACAATAAGGTGTATGACAAAAAAGTTTTAAAGGCTAGTTGTAAGTGCTCAAAGAAATATGGCGAAAAAATAAGTCACGAACAAACAGATAGCATAATGCAGCAATATTATAAATAGGAGATCACGAGCAACAGTGTACGGCTGCGAAACATGGGTTCTAAGGAAAGACACATGCAAAAGACTGCAAGCGTTTGAAATGTGGACTCTTCGAAGCATGTTTAGAATACCATGGACCAGTTTTACTTCGAACGTCAAAGTGCTGCAACGAGCAAACCGCAAACGAGAGCTGATGTCGACCATTGTTAAAAGTGGCCTTCTTTGGACCCTTGCAAAGAGGTCCCGTCTTCGAATATCTACGGACAATCCAAGACCAAGGCGAAAGTTGTTTGACGATATAAAGAACTGGACCGGTTTTCTTTATTATAGTTATGTATATGTACTCTAGCATTATAAAGAAATATTATTCTAGGTGATCATTAGACCGTTTTATAGAATTATTTGATTATAATAAATAATATCTAAGGCTGATTTTAATTAGTACCAAAATAGGAAGACTATAATTAAGGTATATTAATAAAAATACTGTTGTTTTGTTTTTAATTTGTTTTATTTAAGTGAAGCAGTGTGTATTTTAAAAATAAGGAAAATTAAGTCCTGATTTTTAAAAGTTTTTATAAAAAATCGAAGCTAATCTAGAAGTTGAAAGTTGCTCAACGCTGTAGTAGTAGCTGACTGTTTGTTTCGGTTTATAAGATAATTATGGTTGATTTTTTAATATTATTTTATTTAATTAAGCCATGGTAGCCCTGTTCTAATATAATAAATAATTTTGAAGAGGTTTGTCAGCTAGCAAACACTCGACAACATATTTAAAAGAATAAAGTATTAGTTGATAACTACTACCATCGTTTTCTTTAATAGCACTTAACAGAATAATGTTAGACAATTGTACGCGAGAATAAGGTTATATTAAGCTATTATCATCATCACTTCCACCCTAATAAAGCGTAGAATAAAATAATACGAGAGTAGTGCAATATTAAGATTTGGATAGAAAATACATGGAATAAAATGATAATCGACATTATACAACGTGGACGATTATTGATTTTGAATAACTTTTCATTTTTGAAATATCTATATTTTGGCGTATCTTACGCGTGTGTCATTAAAACATTTCCAATGCATAAAAAATAAGCATTGCTTTAAGTTAACAATCATCTGTCTATGTCCAGTATTTACGAAGTTATCAACGAAAACATGTTTTTTATTTTTTCTAAAAAGTTGTGTTTTTGTATTTATCATTTTGTTCCCCGGGGACGGCGATATATTCATCATACAAATTATTTGCACTTGGCAGGATTTGAACCCCCAGCGGCTATATTGTGTCCTGTACCAGTAGCCTGACCACTCAACTAGCTGGCTGTCAATTATTGATTTTAACACATATATAGCAAAACATTTATTTTATTACTATTAATCTTCTATATCAAAGCAATTTTTTTTTTTTTTGCAGTAAAGCAAATCAAATGCAATTCAAAGCCATATAAAGGTTATTGAGCTGTGAACTAAGGCCTGATCCTTTAAAAATCATACATATATTCAATTATTTAACATTATAATCTCTTACCCTCGTATTTTATAGGCATGTTCTATCAGCAAGTTCATGGGAATAAATGTAGTATACTCCGTCACAAGTATATTCCCAGCACCCGCTGCAGCTGCCAGCCTTGCCCCTCCCTCCGCAGCCGTGAAACGTGAACAAGACTCCATCTCAACTGTAAATTAATTTATATTTTCCTAGTTGGTGAAGGCATGATTTTGAAAGAAAGATCATATATATGAACACAACTTTAAAATCATGTTTTTCTCAATTTCCCTATGTAACTGACCATGCTGATGTGACATAAAGTAAAATATTGTGATGAAATTTGCATGCCTGACTGAGGTCTTTGAAGGCCTGAGTTACAACCCGCTTTGGGCATGGACTCAAGGAAAGCTTAAGTAAGTTAATCCTTATGTCCATTTCATGTTTTTTGTTTTATTATTTATATTACATTATTGGACCCCACTGTCTGCTGTTGTACGTCATTAGTAATGCTAGATAATTTTTCAGAAAACTGGTCACTTTTTGTGTGAAGATTTTGTGTATGTGTATTTTATTTATGTTTTAAACTTCTTTAACATTATATTCATAGCATTTTAAGCTTTTGTGCAAAGATATGTTTTGTCGGCTTGATGATAATTGTATGTTTGTATGTAGTTGTATACAGAGGTTAGTGATAACTTATAAATATAAAATTTACCTGTCAACACGCGCAGTTAATGTAAATCGATAAGTATAAAATTGATTTAACGGATAATATCAAAATACATTGTATAATTCTTCCAGAGTAAAGATTAATTTTACAAATTTCACTATAGATGAAAACACAGAACTTTACATAAGAAATATAAATGAAAAAACTATAGTCTGTAAGCGAATATTACACCACTTGTAGATATAAACAAGTCCAATAAGAATATCGTTAGTCGTCTATAATAAATTGGTTAAACACTTTTACTTTACCAAGGATAGTTGTGATAGTATTGACTATTGACAACCAATAGTGAATAAAGTTCAATGACATTATGACTGATGATATATTTATTTTATTTTCATTTAAAGGCATTAGCTACTAGGCTATTAGCCATACAAAATACATATTCGGTCTGTAATACCGAGAAATGGCGGGAAACCCCAAGGAGCGCGGCTTCGCCCCTACAATAGAAAACCACTCCGAATGGACAAAACACAAAATAACAATTAATTAACGGGAAACCAAAAAAACACAACCGCGCGTCCCCATGCTTCCCGCCATTCCTCTTATGACTGATGACAAATATGATTATTATTATTTTCATTTAAAGGCATTAGCTACTAGGCTATTAGCCACACAAAATACAATTATTCGGTCTGTAATACGGAGAAATGGCGGGAAACCCCAAGTAGCGCGGCTTCGCCCCTCTAGCCCCCATCAATCAACTATCATTCCCCATTCCATCCACACAAGGCAGTCCACCACAATATTCGTCAAACAATCACATTATATATTACACAGATTAAGTTTTTAAAACAAACACTATAGAAAACCGCCAGAACAGCCCTACTAAGAAAACCACTCCAGAACGGTACTCCATAAGATTCGCCAACCAATCACAATATATAAAGATCAAGTTTTTAAAACAAACACTATAGAAAACCACTCTGAATGGACAAAACACAAAATAACAAATAATTAACGGGAAACCAAAAAAAACACAACCGCGCGTCCCGATGCTTCCCGCCATTCCTCTGACAAATATGAACTGACATCCATAAACATTGTTTTTTTTTTAAGGACTGCACTTAGCGTATTGCCAATGACGAGTTAATATTTAGTCTGTACGATAGAGACACAGCGGGAAACTCCAAGGAGCGCGGCTTTGCCCTTCTAGTCCCCATCAATCAACTATCACTTCCCAACCCACCTACCCAGCATGGACCTAGGCCGGCACGACCGGGTTGGCTCGGGTGGTGGGGCTCACATAACACCGACGTCAAGTGCTGTCGCATTTCGTGTGGTTTGTGAGTTTCCGGTGGCCCATTGGAGGTTTAAGGAAAAGGAGGGCAGCGCATCTGCGTGGACTTGGTTGTGCGGATGTGAGTCTCAGAGTGAGTGAGACTAAGATCAAGCATCAAATAGATTTGACAAGCTAATAATAATACCGTATTGGAACGAGATCACAACCTACGAAAAACTCAAAGAGTGACAGAAACAGACTCTTTCTTTTGTCTTTGTCAGAATATCCCTTTTTTTTTTGTTGGGCTCAAAGATGTTGTGCCCAAGAAAAAATAATCTACTAAATTTGATTCCCTAATAAACATTCTTACTCGCAAAACAATTTGTCAAATATCCGCCATTTTTTTATTTTTTTTATAGAAGAGGGGGCAAACGGACAGTCGGTTCACCTGATGGTAAGTGAATAGCGACATCCACAGACACCCGCTATACCAGGAGATCAGCAGGTGCGTTGCCGGCCTTTTAGATGTGAGTATGCTCTTTTCTTGAAGGTCCCTAAGTCGTATCGGTTCGGAAACACCATAGGTGGCAGCTGATTCCATATATTTGTAGTGCGAGGCAGGAAATGCCGTAAAAATCTAGATGTTGTGGATTTCCGGACATCAAGATGGTGTGGGTGAAATTTGAAATTATTACGCGATGTCCGGTGGTGGAATTCTGCCGCAGGTATTAATCCGAACAATTCCTCAGAACACTCCCCGTGGTAGATGCGGTAGAAGATGCAGAGCGATCCGACATCTCTACGCAGCGCCAAGGGATCAAGCCGATTGGAGATCACATTATCATCGACAATTCGAGCCGCACGGCGTTGGACGCGGTCAAATGGAAGGAGCTGATATTGGGGCGCTCCAGCCCAGAGGTGAGAGCAGTATTCCATGTGAGGCCGGATCTGCGCCTTGTATAATTGAAGGCGGTGTGAAGGCATGAAATACTGCTTCGCCCTATTGAGCACGCCAAGTTTCTTAGAGGCTAGTTTAGCCTTTCCTTCCAAATGACCACGAAACTGCACATCTCTCGATATGTCGACGCCAAGTATCCCAATGCTGGCTGCGGCAGTTAGGGGAGTGCCTTCAAATCGTAGAGGAACGACGAAGGGTGATTTTTTGGCGGTAAACGTGCAAACTTGTGTCTTGTTGGGGTTAAATTGGACCAGGTTAAGTCGTCCCCATTCCGAGACTTTGGTCAACAGAGACTCGATTTCAGACACAAGTTTGTTCCGACACTCATCGACTTGTTCCCGAGAAATATTAGAGCGGCCAGTGTATAAGGCATCTCCAGTGCTGTCATCCGCATAACAATGAATGCCGCTGGTTTGCAGCATATCATTGATATGCAGAAGAAACAGGGTTGGAGAAAGTACACAGCCTTGCGGAACACCAGCATTAATAGACTTGAGGTCCGTGCATGTACCGTCGACAACGACCTTGATGCTCCATTCTGCTAACAAACTGGTGATCCACTTACATAATTTCTCGGGAAGCCCATATGATGGTAGCTTCGCTAGAAGTGCTTTATGCCACACCCGATCAAAGGCCTTCGCTATGTCCAAACTAACCGTCAGCGCTTCCCCCTTGCTCTCAACTGCCTCCGCCCATCGATGCGTTAGGAATATTAGAAGATCACCAGCTGAACGATTCCGTTGAAAGCCATATTGGCGATCGCTAATCAGCTGGTGCTCCTCCAAATACCGCCGGAGCTGGCAGTTAATTATGGATTCCATAATCTTTGAGAACAAGGAAGTTATGGCTATTGGTCTGTAGTTGGACGGGTCTGAGCGGTCCCCTTTCTTAGGGATCGGGTGTACCAAAGCTATCTTCCACGAGCATGGGACGACGCCTAATGAGTATGAGTGCCGAAAAAGACACGTAAGGACGGGTGCCAACTCAGGAGCACAAGTACGTAGCACTAACGGAGGGATGCCGTCAGGCCCACTCGACTTATGGATGTCCAGCGAAAAAAGCGCTTTACGTACGGAGCTCTGTCGAAAAATTATTTCCGGCATTGAGGTATCACACCGAGGGATCGTCGGTGGTTTTTCCCTGGTCATCCAAAGTCGAGTTGGAAGCAAAAAGAGAGCCTAGAAGATCGGCCTTCTCCTTCGCGGTGTGGGCCAACGAGTCGTTCCTCATGTGCAAAGATGGTAGGGATGGCTTACAGAAATTCCCTTGAACAGCCTTGGCTAGTGACCAGAATGCACGAGTTCCCGAAGGAAGTCGAACCAATCTCTCGCCAATTCTGTTCATGTACTCCGCTTTTGCCTCAGCAATAGCTCTTTTGAAGGATCTGGAGGCAAAGTTATACTCCTTTTTTAATGCGCTGGTCTTTACATCATGTGACATCGATGCATTGGCCCAGGCTCGGTAGCTTAACCGCTTGTGGCGTGCAGCCATCTTACAAGTTTGACCAAACCAGGGCTGGGATTTGCCGCCTATAGGCACTGAAGAGCTTGGAATAAAAAGCTCCATTTTGTACTACTTTTTAATTTTGTCGGTTTATAAAATCTGGTGATACCAGATTTGTTATTGGCAGATTACCCAAGATTAATATAAAAGAGTGAGTGGAATTTTCGAAATAAACCATTACTAATATGTTTATTTCTATCCTAAAAGGCTAAATACTATAGATCATACATATTAAGAGGACGTTGGCCTTCTTTTTTGTTATTTATATTTTTATCGGTTTATTTGTCATTACATTTTTTCGATAATCCTCAAAAATGCAGCTGTCTGGAATTACAATAAATGTTTGGGTAGGGCTTATACCTATAGTTATCTAACAACCATTTTCAGTTTTTTTATTATTTTAAATACACTTGTTTCAAGAAAACATGGATTTGTGGATTTGTTATTATGAATGTGGTATCCCTGCAAAAATATTCCTGTCCCTTTCGGGTACATACGCGAATGTCAATTCCATTTGATACTTGTTCCTAGACCTGAACAAATATACATTTAAATATGGAATATAACAATCAGCTCTATCTTTTGGAGAAATATAAAACTACTGCCAAAATGAGTGTACTACAGTACTATCTAAAAAAATATGAAAATGAAGGCAATGTAAGAAATATAATATAAGATCTATGGACGCTTTCACACCACGTCAATCTGGTCCCGTGGTAATTTCTCGAAGAACTTGTGTTACGGGTACGACAACAGAATTATATTTAATACTTTTATGCTATACATATATTTAAGATTTTTATTATATAATACACATCCATGACACAGGAACACAGAAAATATTTTTATTCCCTGGCGGGATTCGAACCCGCAACCTCCGGCTTGAGCGACATCGCGCTTACCACTGAGTCACAGAGGCAGCCTGTGGCCTGAAAGTGTGCTGCTCCTATGTTTCTCCTAGAACAAAATCCTGAGTTCGCTCCCCATAGATTCAGTTTTGGCTACTTATAGAGACTTTTGATAATGAGTCTAGCGGACTCTAGCGCATTGGTCTAGCGATTCGATTTTACAATAATTAAGAGTAGATAACACAAATTTTGGGTATCCGAATGCCATGAAAAAAGAAGAAGAAGAATTGAGTTGTTTTTGTTTACCAATGATTTACCTAGGATTTACCACATACCTATTTGGTTAAAATTTTAATTTTTGGATTTTTTATTGGTATATGTACATGTATGTACATACATGTTACATATTTTTTATACTTATTAAACTTAAAATAAAATAGGCTAAGCATAAATTTTATGTTGTTATCATGGACATTGTTAATAGGCTAGAAGCTGAAATTTTTGCATTGCGTAAAACTTTACAATGCAAAGAAAAAGAATTGTACGAAATAAAACATAAAATATTGACGGTATGTTTGTGTTTATTGCTATGAGTTACAAAATGGTTATACAGTCAAGAAGTGGCTACGATACATGTTCTAATAATTTAATATTACAGACCTCCAACTGTACAGACAACGTGTATAATGTTTCAAGCAATACAAGTTGTGCAGCGAGAGCACAAATATCAAGTAATGTTCCTAAATGGGCAATTGAAAGGTACATATTATTAACTAATGTAATAAAGCTGTAGAGTTTGCTTTTGTTTACCTTTTTTAAAGTAATTTATAACTTTTAAAATAACACAGTCTGTTGTGTTGTGTTCTATTTGCTGCTAAAAATCAATCAAATCTGTAAAAAAATATTTTATTACTTATTATTTTTTGTAATAGAATAAGTATTTGCATTAGAAGAAAACAATCTTGTTTATATTTATTTCAGGTATAGCCGTCAGATACTTCTCCCGGACATTGGGGTCAGGGGTCAAGAGAAGTTGATGGTGTCCAAGGTGTTGGTGGTGGGTGCTGGTGGCCTGGGCTGTCCCGCTGCTGTGTATTTAGCAGGTGCTGGCGTAGGTGAGTCTTACCTGACTTATATATCCTGGACAGCAAATTTATATTTTTTGATCTTCTTGGTACACACAAAGAAAAATTTTATGAAAATAAGTAAAGTACAATTGTTAATCTTCCATATCCCATATTTCAAAATGGTTCCATACCCCAAGAATCCCAGTGTTAACAATATTAATAAGACTTTTATTTGTCCATATTTTTTTCAGAGCTCTTCTATCTTTTGAACCATAATAGATAGATATTTATTACTTCAGTCCATAATGACTAATTTAAAATGACATACTAGTAATTCTCAACTCTAACTAAAAATAGGCATGGTATTGCATACATCATAGTACTATATTTTTTGTATGCAAGTCACTGTTAAATGCAGGTTTTTATATTCCCTTCAAAATTGCAGGTGAAATCGGGATAGTTGATTATGATGATGTAGATATAACTAATATACACAGACAGGTATTACACGGAGAGACAGACGAAAACACCAGCAAAGCACAGTCTGCGTGTGCAAGCTTGCGTAGGTGGGTAGTATTTTATTCCTCTTCTTCAATATTAGCTTCCTCAAGGATTTGCAAATGTCAGAGTAGTATTTTATTTTTCGCTCCATTTTTATCTGTCTATTGAATAAGCAAACCATAAATTGGTGAACCTTTCTTTCTTTGCTCTATCTTATGTTAATAAATAAATAAATTGGGATTCTAAGTTTTTAAGAAACTTTGGCTTTGAAAAGCTGTTAAAACTTCTCAGACAGAAAAAAAGAAGTAAATCATTTGATGTGTATGTAATAATAATAAATAAAGTACTTTTTTTGTTATCTGTAGTCTTTTTGGAGTAGTTTTTAAATATATATGATGAAATTAATCCCAGGCTTATAACTATTCTTTTGCAGTCTTAATTCAAAAATTAAGGTCACCCCATACAATGTCCAACTAGACTCCAAGAACGCAATGCAAATAGCATCCAACTATGATGTAATATTGGATTGTACGGACAATGTACCGACGAGGTTTATGTTGAATGATGTTTGTGTTATGGCAAAGGTGAGATTATTTTATGACATACAGCCTAATATATTGTTTTAAACTAACGCGATCAATATTTATACATATTAATATTATTACGGGTGCTTACCGCGTTTAAAGATTTATTGAGTTCCCGATATTATTTTCCCTTTGAACATCCTGGTGTCTATAAAGTAGACTGTAGTTGTGGCAGTTCATATATCGGCCAGACAAAAAGGACAATATCATGTCGCATCAAAGACACATCAAAGCCTCAACATCTGCTAGAAGCGGGTCCTAATCACTGGATTGAGTTACATAAGCCACAGGTTCTGTCATCCGAACGTCATCATTTCCCTCGATTAGTAAGGAGGCAATTGAAATGAATAAATATCCGAATTTCAATAGAGAAGACGGATTCAGAATACCGAGTATGTGGTCCCGTGATTAGTTTGTGTGAAGGTCCGTCACGATAAAGATGCTCAAAGTCCAAAAAAGACACTCTCAGTATAGTGTGTCGTGGTGAACAAGTACGTCCGTGTGCCGAAACTAGTCGTCCCAAACGAAGAAGAAATACTGTAGACAGATTTTTCGGATCTGTCACCATCTACCAGCACCGTACGTCAGTTTCCCCGTGATCATGGCGATTGAAACATTGCCGAAATATCGGGAACTCAATAAATCTTTAAACGCGGTAAGCACCCGTAATAATCTTTATATATATAATTCTTCTGTGCGTGTATATGTCACTGAACTCCTCCTCAGCGGCTGGACCGATCTTGATGATTTTTTTTGTGTGTGTTCAAGTGGATTCGAGAATGGTTTAGATTCACAAAAAAAAAAAAAATTGTACAGGACAACGTCTGTCGGGGCCACTAGTATTAATATAAATACAGCCTTGTGTAAATAATGTTTTAATGTATTTTTATTATTATTCTAAAGTTTTCAAATATTCTGTTAAATGATTAAATTATAAACCTGTTTAAGAAAGAAAATGTAATAAGGCAATCATTTCGAAGAATAGTGCACAATAGCATTTTACATTATTCTGTTTTGAAGTTTATATTCAGTCTCTAGTTCTTAGGGAATAATTATTGAATTACTGAGGCGAAAAGAATTTTTAAAACAATTTTGCATTTTTTAGAAACCCTTAATATCCGGTAGTGCCTTAAAAATGGAGGGTCAACTTACTATCTATGGATATAGATCTGTCAGGAATTGTAGCGACAAGGTAATTTATTTTATTTTAACTACCATACTTATTCCAATACCTTTTCTAACTAACCTATACCTTTTTGCTGGACATTGTTAAAGTAAAATAATGCATGCAATGACAAAAAGATCATTTTGCATCTCAGTTTAGGCAATGCATATATGAGGTGCCTATGACACTTAGGTCCCAGGAGAAAATGTTTCATATGTACCTATGACTTAGAGTATACACATTATATGATGTATACTCTAAGGCCTCAGATCGACCTCATCGGCCTCAGACGATCACCAGAGGGCTTGTGTGCCATTTACCTGTCTTTAAGTAATCAAATAAAGATACACTGACATTGGCATATCCATGTGATTTTTCATCCATTATACAAGAAGGATTAGCAAATTTATAATGTTAACAGGAGTCTTATACAGGACCATGCTACAGATGCGTTTTCCCCATACCTCCTCCACCGGAAGCAGTCGGAAGCTGTTCCTCGAATGGAGTGGCCGGGCCAGTCCCGGGGGTCATAGGTAATGTTATTATAGGAATACTAACTGCTCCCTGCGGTCCCACCCGCCCTTTGATTAAAAAAAAAACTGCTAAAATAGCCTATACGGAAGGTATAGGCTATTTTAGATCAACAAATGTAATTTTTTTTAGGCATTTTCAAACACAAGCTCTGCAGTTTTATTATATTGGTGTAGATACCAATGTATATATAATATAATGTAATTCTATTGTAAATTAGTGTATTTAGTAACTAAACTAATATTACAGAAGTGTATTTAAACAATGATATCTTTTGAAAAGCTGATTAAAATATTTGTTAATTTCCAGGAGCATTACAAGCTTTGGAAGCTATAAAACTGATAGTGGGGAAACCTCACGAGACTCTGTTGGTGCAGAGGATGTTGTTGTTCGACGGTGAAGACATGACCTTCAGGAATGGTAACTACCATGTCTTGGATATAGTGACCTTAACTTAAAAAGTACGTGCGTAGTACACATGTCAGAAGTGAAACTTATTTTTAAATCGCGTTTATATTTATACTAATCTAAAGCTTTAAAAACCCAGACCGTGCAAACAGCGCTAGCACTACGCTACCGCTAGATTGCATGGACACCGCGCATGACCCGCCTCCCTCTCCAGAGGGAGGTATGAGGGCCGGCCCTCATGATGATAGGTTAAATTAAACCGTAGAAGATTTGTCGACCGTATCGGATTTGACTAGTCCAAATCCTGCTCTCCCGAGCAGCGCGCGCGATAAACCGCGTCCCCTGCGGGGCGCGGAGGGGGTCGTCCCCCTTTCGAATACTTCTTAAGTGAGCCATCTGCTCATTTACTGTACCGATTGAGGTTAAAGGCCATCAGGCCGAAAAGTTCGACTTAACGTTCGACGACGACGACGAAAATTTCCGAGACTTGCGATGCGATATCGCTCTATCTCACTCTCTTGATCATTCTCACTCGTTTCTCTCAAAAGATACAACCAAACCAGTCCAAATCAAACCACCATCACCAATTTTATTTTATTGTTATAGATTCAACTCTAAATTGTCTAAACTCTAAATACAATAAAATGCTTTAGCTAGCAGACGAGGCACTGTGTAAGACACATCTGGTTAACATCACTGAAGAACATAGAAATAAGTGCCAGTAATTACACTGTCCGTCCTGCTGGCTGCAGGATAGCCTGAAGAAACAATCAGGACGGTGGTACCCATGCAGATGGAAGCATGACACAAGCCACCACAAGGACCACTATAGAGATAGTGGTATCCACCGATGTATATAAGTTGTTAACTTCCAGTGAAGCTCCGTCCCCGTAACCCCGAGTGTGCCGTCTGTTCTCCCAACCCCACCATCACCAGTCTGCTGGACTATGAGATGTTCTGCAAGAGTCAGGCTAAAGAGAAGGTGAGCTTTTCCATACTTGGCCCAATACATACATAGATCTTTAGGTTATCAAGACGCTAGTCTGAACATCTGATAATTTTGAAGCGTTACAAATAAGGCAGGTAAGAAATAGTGGTATGCTGCTATGCAGCTGAATTGGGCCGGCACGACCGGGATGGTACTTCTCGCTCACATAACACCGGCGTCAAGTGACAGCTATGCTGTGGCGTTTTGTGCTGTATGTGAGTTTCGGGTGGCCCATGGGGGATAGGGAAAAGGAGGGCAACGCATGCACAATCTCTGTGGTGCGGATGAATATGGGTGTCGATCGTCGATAAAAGGCATCGACTGCTAGTTTGCCTTTCTATGCTATGTAAAAGGCTATGCAGAAAACTCTACTCTATCAACTTTGTGTGATGAACATATACTGCATTGTGGTTATTTTTTTAAAAGGTCTTTTATAAGGTTTACTTGCACATTGTAATAATTAATCCTGTTTCAATATTTTATAAACAAGGAGATGTTTCATTTTGGACCAGCACTATGTACACCACATAGATAAATAGGAAAAAAAAATAGGAATTTCATAAAAATACTAAAAAAATAATTTGAAGAAGGGTACATGCGTCCAACAATGATTATTTGAGAAGTTTTTTAATGTGATAACCCTAATTTTAAGGCGGCCATGACAGTTGTTTTGACATGACGTTTAACCTTAAAAATTAACCCCGACATGTTGTTTTATTCATATGCATCTCTCTCCCATATACAGTAAATAAAATATCCTGTATGTAGTCTTATTTTTTCGAAACCCAGGATTTTCAGAATTCTTGTTATTTTTTATAAAATCGCACATATTACGATATAATATGTCAATCATAGTCATTGTCAAAATGACATTCTTTGCATAATTCTGATCTGATCCGCCATGTTTTACTTTATATTGTGTTGCTCTCCTTGACGAAGTTAATTTAAATGTACATTAAAAAGAATAAGAAACGGTTACTATATTATGTAGCTATATTTACATATTATAGTGTACATAGTGCTGGCCCACGCCTCATACATTTCTTGAACATCTCCTTTATATAACAAAGATCCATATATAGTTATTTGTCAGTGAACAAATACTTACGATGTTAGTAACATTAATTGATTACTATCATTCAAAATTATTCTAAAAAAATAATGTTATGATTAAATAATCAATAATTTTAGCTTGGCAACATTGATTACGCTTTTTTTTATATATATAAAAATATAAAAATCGCTAATCATTTTGCCAATACAGTAAATATATTATATTATATTTGCGTGCTATTTGTGAATTCAAGACACTGTTCAAAACTGCGAATGTTGGGGTAAGTTTGTATTTTTTTTATTTTGTTTTACTTTTGATAACATTCGCAGGGTTGAATTTTTTTTTAATTTATTCTATATTTAATCTTTAATATACCAACTTTAATAAAATTTAATATTCTACAAATTTTCATTAAAATAAAGAATAGATAATAGGGAAAAGCTTAGGCCTTACGTAAAATAAATAAATGGAAAAGTTACACTTTAACTTAACTTTAAATTCATTTTATCTCATTTAATTTATTTTTACTTCCAGAAAAAACAAGAAGCCAAACAGAACTTACAGCGTAGGAAAGAAGGGAAGCAAAAGAGGATGAGCGGGCAAAGCTACTTCGGTTTCCGAACGAAAGTACAAGAAGACAAAAAGAAGTCTATAATACAAGACGTGGTAAAATTGGAGCGTAGAATGGGACCGGCCTGTGAGACAGAACACTGCCACAGATTACGGCAATGCAACTTATTTTCCGAGCAAGAGAGACAACAAATATTCTCCAAGTTCTGGTACAGTATGGACTGGAACGGGAAGAAGAAATACGTAAGGTCCCTCATAGATTCAACACCACCAAAAAGAAGGAGAGTACAACATAAAAGCGGTGTTTCTAGAAAAGTCACTTCGAAACAATACTATCTCATACATAAGGGAGAAAAGAAACAAGTGTGTCGTTTAATCTTCTTAAATACTCTCGGCATTAAAGATACAATGGTCCGACGATGGTTGGCTACGGAAAAACCTAAAACGCCAAAAAAACCACTAAAATCCATCAACGTGGATGTTTACATTGACAGCTTACCAAAGATGGCGCCCAAATGTCAAATGTGCACAGATAATATTGCGTATTTAAATATGTATGATATAAAAAACCAATTTCAGTTGTACAATCAGTATGTAAGGGATATGAAGTCGAAAGGTATAGTACCAGCGTCTAGAAAGACGTTTGGAAAAGTTATTACTTCGAGAAATATAAGAATATTTAAACCGAAAAATGCTAGTGATGTGTGCGATCTGTTTAGTGAACATAATAATATGTCGGAATACACAGACGGACAAGTTAAGAATGTACCCAATAGTTTGGACGTTGAATATTATTATAACCAATGGTGATTATGCGATACATAATATTATAAGGATCAATGAAATTAATTAATCGATGTAATATCGACATACGATAAATTCGATATCGATAATGGAAATCGATAAAACCGATCGTTTGAAATGGTTTAGATCAGATTTTATTATAAAACAGCATGTCTCGATAACTTAGATTGAATTTGGAAATGTGCCTAAGATTTTTTACCAATATTAGTCAGCCAGATAAACAGAGAGGCTACGCACGTTTGTCAAGTTTCGCTTTGCAAAAAAATGTATGTGAATGTTTCCACTGCAACACGCTAGGTACGCATTTTCTTGCAATGGACATTTTCACACACGTGCGTTGTCCCTGCGTGCGCCGCGGTGGGGCCGCGCCTTTATTCACTGTGCATGTACTGTAAATGAAAAATATTTTGAATATACACTTTTTGCATTAAAAAATCTTTTATTGATAGAACTATTGAATTATGACTACAATATGAAACAGATTTTCTGTGTTTCGGAGACAAGGGATGTAATTACTGGCACCGAGACTTAACATCTTATGTCTCAGGATAGGCAACACATAGGTTGCCTGGGGTCGTTCCAGGTAAACTAGGTTATGTTCATGGGCGACGTCGACCATCATGTGACACGTTTGCCAGTTTGCCTATCCAACTAAAAAAAAAGAAAAAAGGGTGTAAACAGACAGTTAGTTCTCGTGGTAAGTGATCATTAATTGATGATTACTGACATCCAAAGACTATACCGGAGTACTTTCAAGTACGTCTCCGAGCGGACCGTGATGCGCAACGTACTCCCACGCTTCGCGGCATCACAGAACAGTTAAAGGCCTCTGCCCCCCGCACAGGCATCAAAGCCTCGAAGAAAGGATCTGCACACACCAGCAGATGGCCGTCAGCAGAGTCGCGGAGCAAGCTCACACGTTCCCGTGGCTTGACGGAGTTTTAGTTTGTAAAACTGCGTTTACCTCACCATCTTCTCGGGTGTAGCGAGTCCCAAGTACCCGCCTGGGGAGTTACCCCTCACCCCCGGGATGTTTAAGAGCATTTCCCGGTGTTTATAAAAAAGAGTTTGCAAGTACGTTGCCAGCCTTTCAAATATGAGTTTGCTTTTTTCTTGATGTTCTCTAAAGTCTATTGGTTTGGAAATACCGCAGATGGTAGGTGATTCGACATCTAATAGTGTCACTGTATTTATTTTTGGAAAAATAATTTGCTATTTTTTTTTAGGATTTGGACCTTAAAGTATTGTCACCAGAATATCGAATATCTGCCACGGAATTGGCTGATCAAATTAATGTCGCCAGCAGTGATATTGAAAATGCGGATACACGCCATCTATTAGTGGACGTCAGAAGTACTCCCGAGTTCCTCATGTGCAATATAGAGGGCGCTGTTAATTATCCCATCGAGAACCTTCAAGAGAAAACTTTGGACAAGCTCATTGAGGATATCAAGAAATCTAGTACAGGTAACTGTGGTACTTCTAGTATCTAATTATTGGTGTAAAAAATAGCTCCGTTTTATGAAAACACGATATAAATATACCTACTACATGACGGAAATTACTGTAGGTATTCCTGTTTGTTTCGTAAGGGATTTTAAACTAATAACCTTATTTATAAATATTTTGGAAGTCAAAGTATATTTTTATTCAACAGTATCATACGAAGGAACGTTGCGCATACTTCAAATGAGTCGATACTAAACTATTTTACGAGAATTGGGCAAAGTTGCGGAGACGCAATAAAATATAAATATATATAAGTACTCGATCAATATGTGAACCTACCTATGTTTTGTCTCGCGAGTAAGGCACAGAGCAAGGCATTCATAGAATGTCAAATATCCTGTTTTAATCGATTAATCCGTGTGTTTCAGTGACGTTCGTATGCAGACGCGGCAACGACTCCCAGCTCGCGGCTCTGAAAGTTCTAAAAGTAATAGGAGACGAACATAAGGGCAAAATAAAAGATCTGACTGGAGGTCTTCACGCCTGGGCTAAACATGTCGACCAGGAATTTCCTGTTTATTAATGTTTTACAATAAATATATTTTATTTAAGTTTTTTTATTATTAAATATCCTCTCGTTAAAATTGTCTTTTAATATCTGAACTGACGATCTATAATAGTTCGACGCCTATAATACTGTGAACACCTTAAGTATCTTTTTTTTCTTTTACGCCGGGAAATGCTCTGAGGCTTCCCACTACCCACTTAAACCCGGCGAGTGCCACCAATGCCGCCTTTGGTGAGGTGCCCCGGATCTGTTGAGCTAAGGGCACCTCGATGGCTAGTCAGTCCCCCAAGGGACCGACGCCGCGTCCACAGAGGGGTTGTCCCCCACCACAGAACAACCCCTCCCAAACTCGGGACAGTGCAATGAGGTTCCCATCATCGCCCCTTGTTCTGCTCTTTTGTCCCCTCTTCTTATAGGAGGGGTACAAAGGGCAGCCCCCTTGGCTCAATTTGCTTCGCCCAAGTGCCGGGCATCTCATTGGGATTTTGCCAATAGACAATGCGCTGTGCCGCGAGCCCGTCTGCAAGAATAAAGTGAGGAAGTTTTTTTTTTTTTTTTTTTATAGAAGAGGGGGCAAACGGATAGTCGGTTCACCTGATGGTAAGTGAAGAGCGACATCCACAGACACCCGCTACACCAGTGGATTAGCAGGTGCGTTGCCGGCCTTTCAGGTATGAGTATGCTCTTTTCTTGAAGGTCCCTAAGTCGTATCGGTTCGGAAACACCATAGGAGGCAGCTGATTCCATATATTAGTCGTGCGAGGCAGGAAATGCCGTAAAAATCGAGTTGTTGTGGATTTCCGGACATCGAGATGGTGTGGGTGAAATTTGGAGTTTTTCCGCGATGTCCGGTGGTGGAATTCTGCTGCAGGTATTAGTCCGAACAATTCCTCAGAGCACTCCCCGTGGTACATGCGGTAGAAGATGCAGAGCGATCCGACATCTCTACGCAGCGCCAAAGAATCAAGCCGATTGGAGATAACATTCTCGTCGACGATTCGAGCCGCCCGGCGTTGGACGCGGTCAAATGGAAGGAGGTGATACTGGGGCGCTCCAGCCCAGAGGTGAGAGCAGTATTCCATGTGAGGCCGGATCTGCGCCTTGTATAATTGAAGGCGGTGTGAAGGCATGAAATACTGCTTCGCCCTATTGAGCACGCCGAGTTTCTTCGAGGCTAGTTTAGCCTTTCCTTCCAAATGACCACGAAACTGCACATCTCTCGATACATCGACGCCAAGTATCCCAATGCTGGCTGAGGCGGTTAAGGAAGTGCCTTCGAATTGTAGAGGAACGACGAAGGGTGATTTTTTAGCGGTAAACGCGCAAACATTTGTCTTGTTGGGGTTAAATTGGACTAGGTTAAGTCGCCCCCATTCCGAGACTTTGGCCAGCAGAGACTCGATTTCAGACACAAGTTTGTTCCGACACTCATCGACTTGTTCCCGAGAAATGTTAGGGCGGCCAGTGTATAAAGCATCTCCAGTGCTGTCATCCGCATAGCAATGAATGCCGCTGGTTTTCAGCATATCATTGATATGCAGAAGAAACAGGGTTGGAGATAGTACACAACCTTGAGGAACACCAGCATTTACAGACTTGAGGTCCCGAGCATGCACCGTCGACAACGACCTTAATGCTCCTGTCTGCCAAAAAACTGGTGATCCACCTACATAATTTCTCGGGAAGCCCATAAGATAGGTAGCTTTGCAAGAAGTGCTTTATGCCACACCCGATCAAAGGCCTTCGCTATGTCCAAACTAACCGCCAGCGCCTCCCCCTTGCTCTCAATTGCCTCCGCCCATCGTTGCGTTAGGAATATTAGAAGATCACCAGCTGAGCGATTCCGTTGAAAGCCATATTGGCGATCGCTAATCAGCTGGTGCTCCTCCAAATATCGCCGGAGCTGGCAGTTAATTATGGATTCCATAATCTTTGAGAACAAGGTAGTTATAGCTATTGGTCTGTAGTTGGACGGGTCTGAGCGGTCCCCTTTCTTAGGGATCGGGTGTACCAAAGCTGTCTTCCACGAGCATGGGACGACGCCTAATGAGTAAGAGTGCCGGAAAAGACGCGTAAGGACGGGTGTCAACTCAGGAGCACAAGTTCGTAGCACTAACGGAGGGATGCCGTCAGGCCTACTCGACTTATGGATGTCCAGCGAAAAGAGTGCTTTGCGTACGGAGCTCTGTCGGAAAATTATTTCCGGCATTGAAGTGTCACACCGAGGGATCGTCGGTGGTATTTTCCTCTGGTCATCCAAAGTCGAGTTGGAAGCAAAAAGAGTGCCTAGAAGATCGGCCTTCTCCTTCGCGGTGTGGGCCAACGAGTCATTCCTCATGTGCAGAGATGGTAGGGATGGCTTACAAAAATTCCCTGAACAGCCTTGGCAAGAGACCAGAATGCACGAGTCCCCGAAGGGACTCGAACCAATCTCTCGCCAATTCTGTTCACGTACTCCGCTTTTGACTCAGCAATAGCTCTTTTGAAGGACCTGGAGGCAAAGTTATACTCCTTCTTCAATGCGCTGGTCTTTTCATCCTGGGACATCAATGCTTTGGCCCAGGCTCGGTAGCTTAATCGTTTATGGCGTGCAGCCATCTTACAGGTTTCACCAAACCAGGGCTTGGATTTGCCGCCTATAGGCACTGCAGAGCTTGGAATGAAAAGCTCCATGGCTTGCAGCACTACATCGGCAACAGAATCGGCAACGATGTCTGGATCATCCAGTGAGAAGCAAATTTGCCCCCATGGGTAGGATGCAAAGAAGGACCGCATCCCGTCCCAATCAGCTGACCTATAGTCCCAAACGCGGCGGCAGCCAGCAAAACGAGGCCATGATGGGCTTGCGACAGGTACAGAACTCCGGATCAGACAGTGGTCCGATGAGCCAAGTGGAGCGTCCACGGAGACCACGTAATTGTCCGGGTGAGAGGTCAGCAGAAGGTCCAACAGGGAAGGCGTATGATCTTCCACATCAGGGATACGAGTTGGTGATACCACCAATTGTGTCAGATCATATGCTGAGGCAAACTCGTAAACAGATCTTCCCGCATGATCAGTTGTACGAGAGCCGAGCCACTCGGTGTGATGGGCGTTGAGATCACCAAGAATCACGATCTCTGCGGATGGGATCTGTTGTAGCACGGAATCTGTAGCCATTTGAATGTGCTCCACAAGTCGGTCGGTTTCGTCATTACCGCTATGGGACCTATATAGGCAGGCATAGACGCGGGGATGGTCGTCGCTGTCAATGCGCAACCAGAGGATGGAGAGGTCCCTACCTTCAAGACTGCCAAGGCGACGAGAGCAGACATCCTCTCTGACGTACGCGCAAACTCCAGCCCGCGGTACAAAAAAGTGTTCTAATTTGTACCCCGGACAAGAGAGATAAGAAGTATCAGCCGGAGAGGATATCTGAGTCTCGGTTAAAAAGAGCAAGGCCGGCTTCGCCGTCTGGAGGTGGTAATAGACGGCGTCAAGATTGGTATGAAGTCCCCTCCTGGGGTAGTCTTTGAGTATTCTGTGCTGTCATGTGTGTGTGTGGGGGGGGGGGGCACCGGATCTCTCACAAACCGAACGAAACACGACGACATTAGCCGCCATTTGACGTCGATATTATGTGAGAACGAAGTACTTCCCCGGACGCGCCGGCCCATTCAGCTGCAAAGCAGCATGGCGCTACTTCGTAAAAAGTAAACTCGGTCTATGCTCTTTGTATTTTACACACTAAGTATGCAATAAAATAAATAGAATTTTGCAGTAAATAACATTTTTAGTATCCATTATTTTGAATTATATAATAATGATATCAACACTTATATTATGTCCTCCTGCTGGGCACGGATCTCCTCCTCGAAATTAGGCGAGGAGGGTGTTGCGCCATATAGTTCACCGATGCGCTGGCCTAATGCGGGTTGGTAAGCTTCACACACCTTCAAAGATTTTAATTTCATCAGGCATGTAGGTTTCCTGACGATTTTTCCTTCACCGGTGAGAAAGCAGTGATCTCATATTCAGGTGCACGTAGAAATTTATAAAAACCTATTTTATGGCACCACAGAGATCGGAATCGAACCCGGACAGGGCTCAGGAGGCCGAGGCCATACCCACTTTCTTTTTTTTTTTTCTTTAACGCCGGGAAATGCTCTGAGGCATCCCGCGGGGGAGTGGGCCTCCCCACGCGGGTATGTGGGACTCGCTGCGCCCGACAGCTGGTAAATGGACGCAGCTCTACCCACTAAAACCCGGCGAGTGCCACCAATGCCGCCTTTGGTAAGGTACCCCGGATCTAGAAAACAAACAGGGCACCTCGACGGCTAGTCAGTCCCGCAAGGGACCGACGCCACCTCCACAGAGGGGTTGTCCGGCACCACAGAACAACACCTCCCAACGTCAGGACAGTACAATGGGGGTGAGGTTCCCATCCTCACCCCTTGCCCTTGCTCTTCTGTCCCCTCTTCTTATAGGAGGGGTACAAAGAGCCCCCTCGGCCCAATTAGCTTCGCCCAAGGTGCACCGCTCACCCTAGGTTACTGAGCCCCACCGCCACGACAAGGCCTGAACCATGGTGGGGAGGCCATACCCACTAGAGTAGACCATCGTCACTTACATTAGTACTTTTATTTAAATATTATAATTTTGGAATTTGATCCATTTTAAACACTTGCTATGAGAAATCATGTTATTGGTACAATTATGTGGTAATATACCTTAGTTTCATTCTTTGTTAAAAAACAAATCGATACCTTATAGACATTAGTACCTACATAAATTTACTTTTGCTACATTAGTACATAATGTAGCGAAAGAGGTTTTTTTTGTTTGCTTGAAATCGCTAATCCCTTGAATTACTAGTCAAATTACCGAATTGGAAATTATGAAGACTGTTATAGACTATAATTATTTTATTAAGTATCAAATATTTTATACATATCACTAAAACCAACAGAATTGCTATTAGATGTTTCTTATTTCAAAATCTCGTCCACGATTCGTAAAATAAAATCTAACCCCATATTGGTGTGGTGAAAACGTTAGCATGAGTCAGAGGTCACTTTAGTGTTATTGTCAGCAAATGATTCGCCG
The DNA here is from genome assembly GCA_963853865.1 of Helleia helle. Taxonomy (NCBI): domain Eukaryota; kingdom Metazoa; phylum Arthropoda; class Insecta; order Lepidoptera; family Lycaenidae; genus Helleia; species Helleia helle. Next base: position 5,852,193 of record OY971434.1, read on the forward strand.
GCCCTACACTGTATACGTTACTGGGCAAGTAGACACGTGCGACGAAGTGGGATGGTCCGGGAAATCTATTGCGCATTACATTTTTTAGCATTATCTGTACTAATATTAAATAGTTTGTTTGGTTTTTAGAACTAACGAAACTAGACTACTTCTATTACTACTAGTCCAATTAAAAAATCTTATTATGTTAGTACCCATAGTTGAACACATTTCACCAGTTAGGTATCACACATGTAATAAACTTTTCATTGGCAAGTCAAACATTTCCCACTGCTTGGAAGAGGGATTACGTAATCCCTTTACCTTAAACCCTAACCCCTCCTCTCACTCCCCACTTTCGATCAATTTCAATACTACCTCTCCTTTTTAAAATCCTGGAAGCTGTCTATCACCAACTGTCTGCTTATCGGGTACCTAGTCTGTTTCAATTCACGCTTCCAGTAAACTTTTTTAAAGTTACATAAGACATACTCCACCTGTGTTAAATCGGTTTAATTAAAACTTTCGATGGCGGCAGCAGCATGTTCGTATAGACGTGTTTACTGCTGGTGTTCCCCAAGACTGTATTCTTTCTCCTTTGCTGTTTTCAATTTTTATTAATAAAATACCTAAAATTACTATATCTTCAACCTACCACTTTCATTCATATGATTTGCAACTATACAGGCATGCAAGCTTAATATATTTAAATAGTTCAGTTACAGCCGTAAACTCTGACTTGGTACAAATAAAAAAGTCACAAGCTATGATAATAGGCAGTAGACAATTGCGCGAGAGGGTTAATTTCGATTCAATTGGCAAAATAATATAGAACGACATACCGATTCCATTCACAGATAAGTCTAGGTATGTAGGACTAACATTTAACTGACATTTATCTTGGACCTCATATGTTTTAGAGGTCGACGTCGTCAATCATTGCATTCCTTGAGAAGGCTGCAGTATTTTCTACCTTTGTGAGCAAAGATCATGTTAGCACAATCACTTTTACTACCATTCTGGGCTACGCTGACGCAACACAAGATCTACTGAACGAACTCGAATATCTTCAGAATGTGTACATCCGATTTCTATTTGGTTTGTGCAAATTTGATCATGTTTCCGGATATCGCTCTCCGTTGAAGTGGTTTCGAATTCAACTTCGCCGGAATACGCACTTCTTATCTTACATCCTTAAATTGTTAAAATTTTCCACTCATCAGTATCTTAGTGAACGCTTTGTATACAGTCCCACTAGTTACAGACCAATACGAGCCTGTATTAACCCAAAGCCTTTGACCATCCCTGATTCTAATTGTGCCTTTTATGGTAATAGTTTTACAGTAAACGCAGCTCGGATGTGGAATAATCTTCCTACATATATCCGAGACAGTACTACTACTGTGGTACTACCATAACTACCTAGTTTCAAATATCGTCTTATGCTACACTTTCTGAATTTACTCAATAATTGACTGTTATATTTTTATTACTAAGTAACTACGTAAGAGGTAGTGCCATGCTGTATGCAGCCGACTTGGGCCGGCACGACCGGGGTGGTACCTGTCACTAACATAACACCTGCGTCAAGTGACAGCTATGCTGTCGCGTTTCGTGCATTTTGTGAGTTTCCGGTGGCCCATTGGGGGGATAGGGAAAAAGAGGGCAACCACCTGCATAACTTTTGGTTTTACAGATGCCTATGGGTGTCGGTAGTCACCATAAGGCTCCGACTGCTCGGTTGCCTCCTTATGACATAAAATAAAAAACTTAAAGGTATTTATTGTGTACGTATTTATATGTATTAATTGTAATGTATATCTTTATATACATAATTCTTCTGTACCTGGTATGTCACTGAACTGCTCTTAAGTGGCTGGACCGATCTTGATGGTTTTTTTTGTGTGTTGAACAAAATTGTTTTCATTGTAAACAAGGTGTACTTATCCCTAAAGTACACCTTGTTTTGCAAGGAACCCATTAGGTACGACTGTTGTATAAATTTTGAGCAAAAGAATAAATAATCTATACAGATAAATAAAATTGGAGTGTCTGTTTGTAATATTAAAATAACCGCTTTTTACTAAATGCATATTGATGTATACACGGTAGGTACATATGCCAAAATGGCATTTTTTACAATTTTTGTCTGTCTGTCTGTTTGTTTCGGCTAATCTCGGCAACGGTTGAGCCGATTTTGACGGGACTTTGACTGATATATTAAGGAGTAACTTAGGCTACAAAAATAATCATCATCAATCCGCGTACGGCCGTAAACCTAAGTTAACGCGGGCGAAGCTGCGGGCAACAGCTAGTAATTTTTAAATAAAAATACATTTTCACTTCAAATTTTACGACAGTTGTTACAAATTTAAAAGACAGCTAGATATTATGAACTGCATATGAAGTTTGAACATGTCCTTTTTTAACTTTTATGTAGAAACGACCTCATAATATAAGTAAATAACGAGATAATTCAAAAATAATCTAATTTTACTCTTCTCTCTCCTTTTGATAAGTATCTACTTATATAAGAGCTCGTAACAATATTTCAAATAAGTATATTCCTATACACATGTTTAAAGAAACGCCCAAGTCATAATATATTTTGACTAAACGAAAAAATTGCTGCAACATAGTCAAACATTACTTTGCGATTGGCACTGAAGGTAAGAGTAGACCCTATCGCGATCGCAATAAGGTCTAAATACAAGTCAAGTAGCTTCTTTTCGTAATTTTGCGAGTGGCCCAAGCCCTATTCCAAATGCTTGGATTGATAGAAGAGTGAAACAAAGCAAACATTCAGTTACATTAGACAAATTTCATTCTAAGTAATAAACAAATTACACTCTTTTATGTAAGTTGGATAGGCAAACTATCGGACGTGTCACCTGATGGTAAGTTACGTCGCCCATGAACATAAACTATTTTACCTTTTTTTTTTGTCTTTAACGTCGGCAAATGCTCTGAGGGGGGGTGGGTCTCCCCACGCGGGTATGTGGGATTCGCTGCGCCCGAAAGGTGGTAAGTGGACGCAGCTCTACCCACTAAAACCCGACGAGTGCCACGAATGCCGCCTTTGGTGAGGTCAGGATCTAATAAGCAAACAGGGCACCTCAACGGCTAGTCAGTCCTCCAAGGGACCAACGCCAGCTCCAGAGAGGGATTGTCCCGCACCACAGGACAACCCCTCCCAACATCGGGACAATACAATGGGATGAGGTTCCCGTCCTCGCCCCTTGCCCCCAGCTCTTTGTCCCCCCCTAGCCTACTGATCTCCACCGCCACGTCAAGGCCTGAACTGAACATGGTGGGGAAACTATTTTACCTGGAACTAGCCCAGGCAACTTACTTATGTGCCTATCCTGAGACATAAGATGTTAAGTCTCGGTGCCAGTAAATACACTGCCTGTCCTGCCCTTCTCTCCGAAACACAGCTAAGCTGTTTCACAGGAGAAACGAAACAAGATAGTGGTAGCCATGCAGTCGAGAATGCGGCACAGCGCAACCGGATTCTTAAACCTAGCTCCTTGGAAAGTACCTTGTTACAGGTACCAAGTAACATTTTTTTATATTTCTTACATCAATAGCCACCTTAACAATCACAGTGACACGTTATCTTCATCCATCGAGAATGTAACCGGATAGAGTAGTAATAGAGCCATAAAATTCCGAAACTGGTCAGTGATTTTTCACTGACGTAATTAGCAATTCAACTGACCAGTGATCCACCAATTTGCCAATCAGAGCGCAGAACCAGCGAAGCGTTGCAGTATTAATTTGGCGGAATTTGTTTTCAGACAAAAAACACATAACATTACCGCTCTATTCCGGTTTTATGCTGCATGTATTCACCATATTAACATTCAGAACCTGATCCAAAATTGAAAAATAGCCTAAATGAATTAACTCATAACCTTCCTTAAAATTAGGCTTTCACATTCGAAAATAATTTTTCTAATCTGTTTGATAGCTCAGAAATCATAATAAATAACAGTTTAGTGTTTTAAGCGTTCAAAAAACCGACATTTTCAGATTTTTTATATGAGTATAGAATTGTTTAGCAAACCTTTCTAGAAAACTGATCTGGCGATTTTCGTTTCTTTAATCGTTTCTAGTCGCCTGTGGACAAAGGCTTTATGAGTCTTCCCGTTTGGCTTATTTTAGGGATGCGCGCGCAAATTGTATCACGCTTAGCGAGTTTTATAAGTGACACGTAGTACATTGATGGTTTGTTAGTCTTATTTTATCTTTTTAACAAAAATATTATTTTGATGGTTGATTAACGCAAACTGTATGTTTGTTAGTTTATAACAGCATAAATAAAAACCTGAATTTTTCAATTTTTCAAAACGAAATATTAAGCTATAAAATATTTCGTACATTATATATTGTGGCTCCTTATGTTTAACTTGTTCCGATACACAATTTGTGTATGTTTTAGCGAGTTCAATTTCCTAACGATTTTTTATTCAAAAATAAAAATAAAAACAAATCCGTTTAAAATAAGATTATTTTTCAATTTATATTTTCATTGAACTGTCGAAATAATTTAACTAAGTACTTGCAATGTTTTTTACAATGATTAAATGTTATCACAATAAGTTTAATAAAACAATTGCGACGCAGAAGAAATACAAGAGGCAATGTAAAACAAAATGTCGCTTTGATATTAAAGTCGCACCATAAATTCCTTCGATGGGAAAATATTTGAAGTCAGTTTCTGGAACCAACCCGTTACGTTGGTACGAATCGCCGGGAAACTTCACAACTTACTACAAAAACATTAAAGTTATAGTTCATACAGTGTTACGAAATAGCATCTTAATTTTTAAATAAATTAAAAACAATAATAATTTATAAAGATAAACAACCTTGTTAAAAAATTTAAAAATATCAACAGATTATAAGTTTATAAGTTAAGCTTATAAAGCTTAAAAGTTAAAAAAAACAACAACAATTTAAAAAAAGTTAAAAGACACATTTTACAAGCTGTTTTTATAAAAAGTAATAAAAATAATACTGAACTGAAAGTATAAAAGAAATAATATTTAGATCTAATCAATTATAATTCGTCTTATAGATAATTACTAAGAAAATAAAATATTAAATTTATTTAAATATTTCTAAACGTACCAAACAGTAATTCTTTAAATAATTTGTGAGTAAGGACTAATAAAACTATTTCTTGTCTTATAATATGATTTAAGTATTCTACAAAATTATAAGGTTATAAACTAGTTATAAAAATATACATATGCGAACAGAGAGTCAAAGAAATATTTTTTTTATAATTCATGACTTAAAAATGGAAGACGCTTAATAAAATAAAATATAAAGCCACTTATTTTCTTTTTTGTTTGATGACGTCATCACGGATACACAAATAACAATGGCAAATGTTGGCAAAGTCCTGGCCACAATAAAAGCCGTAATTACAAGATTGGTGTTCGCTTGCCATGGAATCATCGCCATTTGGCAGGTGACCCTTTTCAAAGATAGCATAGAATATTGGTATCTGGCATCGCCGATCCTACTTCTAATTGTCGAAGGAGTTTTCACGTTGACGATCAAAGAAAATCAAGAGTGGAAATGGTAAGTAATTTTTCGTTGTAGATTTGAAAAGGCATTAGTTACCTGCAGATATACAGATAAGCCAAACTTAAATCATGCGAAAACAGTTAAAATCAACCTTTCTTGGGCCTTAAGTTTTTTTTATACTGTACACGTGTGTTATTCGTAATAGGTATCCATTTAATTGAAAATTAATGTGATCCACATGGAAGGTTCTAGAGCCCAGGTTACTTTAAAAGTTATAGGTAGTTTAAGAAACGGAAAACAATATTCTACACTGTGGCTTTTGTGATAAACTACGTCTGTCATTTGAGAAACTATGCAAACAGAATTAAATCTTCCAAATGATAATATTTTTTGTTGAGCTTTATCACAGCTCTTTGTACCCCTCTTATAAGAAGAGAGAACAAAAGCAACAAAAAAAATGAGCAGGGGGGGACAAGGGGCAAGTATGGGAACCTCACCCCATTGCCCTGTCATAACGTTGGGAGGGGTTGTTCTGTGGTGCGGGAAAACCCCTCTGTGTAGGTCTTGGTCCCTTGAGGGATTGCATAGCCGTCGAGGTGCCCTGTTGCTCAAAAGATCCGGGGCACCTCTCTAAAGGCGGCATTGTTGGCACTCGCCGGGTTTTAGTGGGTAGAGCTGCGTCCACCTTACAATGTTTTGGGCGCAGCGAGTCCCACATACCTGCCTGAGGAGTCCCGCCTCGCCCGAGGGGTGCCTAAGAGCATTTCCCGGCGCAACAGAAAAAAATTGGCGTTTTAGGCTAAATTAATGTTAGGGCTCTAATCTAATTTAAGTTAATAGGTATAATATTTGTATAAGTAATACTTATTTATTCTTACTCTGTTAATAAGTAATTTTTCGCAAATTTCACTCTTTATAATGAAACAACTTTTTACGGAACGTTAAGCAATTAAAAATCTAAATACCTAGTAGGTATAAAAAAAAAGTTGTTCCATTATAATTTAATTATAATGAAACCACTTTGTTATACTTATACATATATTGTTTTAAACTAACGCGAACATATTTATATTAATACTAGCGGCCCGGTACGTGCTTCGCTACGTATAAAGTGAAATAAAAAAAATTGGAACATCAAATTAATTTATTCAAACAAAAAAAATATATTATTAATTGCTAGCTATTTTAAAACTTTCAATATGACTGAAAAAAGTTTCAATATGACCCCAACTGAAAAAGTTTCAATTTGACAGCAAAATCTCCATTAACAAAATGATCCGCCATTTATTGAATTAAAAAAAATGTGATAAATGAAGAACCGCTCGACCGATTTTGTGCAAACTTCACATAAACCATCTACTAAATAGTCCGAACAAAGCCTAAACATTTGGTTGAAATTGGTGAGCCCGTTCTTGAGTTATAAAATTACAACGAAAAGTGGCATTGATTTTTATATATAAAGATGTATATTCATATTTATATTAATATTATTCGGGTGCTTATTTGTTATACTTGCGCTATAAATTATACATATTTTAATCAATTGTCTACCCCGCGGAATTCGATCAAGACCCTCATAGAACCTTTACACCGGACAGGTTTCAACAGTATCTATTTTCGCAGATTTATTCTAGAAATTTAGCTTTTCCGTAAAAATAATGGCTTATATAACTTTGTAGTGGAGAGACATCTTATAGTTCAACATCCTTTACACCAGGGAGTGGTATTCGGTGCTACTTCTAATTGGGCGTGTAAGGATACGCCGCCGGAAGGACCATTAGCATGACGCGATTAGGGGAAGCCCTGACAACTCAAATTATAACCATTATAGAGGCAAACGTTTTTATTCGTATGCCAGTAATGGCAAATAATGGTTATAATAAATACAACGTGTAGCGTTAGTAATAATTTATTTTTTTATTATAAGAAATTTTATCTCAGTTAGAAATTTAACATTATGACGTCATACCTCGTCAGTCATAAAGAAATTGTGTAATATAAAAAAAAATAAGTATTAAACAAAACAGACATCTTTGTTGATAAGACACCTTGGTTGATCCCAACCATTCCCTCCATTCATGTATATATAATAAAAACTGGGTAATATCAATAGAGTTTTTTTTATGTTAGGTGGATAGGCAAACTCGCAAACGTGTCACCTGATGGTAAGTGGTCGACGTCGCCCATGAACATAAACCAGTTTACCTGGAACGAGCCCAGGCAACTCGTTTATGTGTTGCCTATCCTGAGACGTAAGATGTTAAGTCTCGGTGCCAGTAATTACACTGCCTGTCTTGCCCTTCTCTCCGAAACACAGCAAAGCTGTTTCACGGGAGATACAGGCAAGATGATGGTACCCATGCAGCCGGGAGCGCGGCACAGCGCTTCCCTCCCACCGGTAAAGATGCCCCATGCCCTATTGAAGAGGTCTTCTGTCGTAGTTATATAAGTTTTGAGCTCCTATAATAGAGCTCCCAATGCGAAAGTGCCCAATATTTGACGACGCTCCTCCTCCTTTTTTGAAGTCGCTTAAAAATAAGGAGATTGCAAACTCATAGCGTTCCCACACAAAAATTATATCGTATCGAAGCAAGTTGGTCCGAAATGCTTGTAAATTACTAGATTACTAGATAGCCAATCACATAAAAGGTCTGACTTACTTAAGCGGTACCTCGCCGTGACATTATAGCCCCATTCCAACGAGCAACCAACCATCAAATTCTATAATTAATATAAGGTACATAGTAGTAGTAGATAGTATTAGTACATAGTAGTTACATGAGGTACATAGATACATTATAGGCGTTACTCAATCGAATTAGATATTCTCAAGCTCAACGTAAGGTTTTCTAAATGTTTACGCGAATTTTACTCATTTTAATAATAATAATAATATAATATAATATAAAAATATAATATATCTATGGACGCTTTCACACCACGTCAATCTGGTCCCGTGGTAAGTTCTCGAAGAACTTGTGTTACGGATTAACGGGTACCAGACAACGGAAATATATTTAATACTTTCATATTATACATATATTTAAGATTATTATTATATAATACACATATTTAATCCACATCCATGACCCAGGAACACAGAAAATATTTTTGTTCCTTGGCGGGATTCGAACCCGCAACCTCCGGCTTGAGCGCCAACGGGCTTACCACTGAGCCACAGAGGTCGTCAAAATAATATAATGAAACAATTTTCCATCTTCGTCTACATCACTGTTGAGCGAATACCTGCTGTGCTATTATTTATGAAAGGAGTCACTGACAAGATTGGCAACATCCTAAAGCGAGCTTCCATCTAAACATTTTTCAAGCCGCCAAAAAAGATAGGTTAATTCTTACCATTTGTCAAGTGTCATAACCCTTACAATATGCAGGAGTAATGAGTATACAAGCTTGATTGTGACTGTCAAAAAATCAAAAATCAAATCAATTTTTTTTATTCAAAATAGTACTAATACAGTATCTTTTTGAACGTCAATTGCATCTACCACCGGTTCCAAGGTAAGCCCACTGAGAAGAACCGGCGAAACAAACTCAATGGAAATAATATTTTCAAATAATATATATTATATAACAATTTTAATATCTTATCTCGAAATGCCCGGGAGGAACTGTGGTCTATGGTGTGTGGTATATAGGCCAAATTAAAAGATCTATTAAAACTCGCATCAAAGATCATATACATACTTAGCTGATTTAAAACGCCCCGCCGCGCCGACGCTACACTAAGTTTGCCATCGGTGAACATAGTCTTGACAAAGCTCGCCATTATGGGCCCCTTCTCCCAAAACTATAGGTATTTAACGCACCGAATCGCTTTGCACTTACGTTGCGCGGGAGATGTCTTTATATGAACTCCGGTGACCTACCACGGCCGGCAAGCACGCCACAGTATACGAATATGCAGTAGATTGACTATGCTCGAATTATTCATAAATGTGATAATTAATAATTATGCATAACAAAATCTTGTTGTTGTTATAGTTATCTAGTTTTGGATTTATAGAAATACTAGCTGGTGCCAGCGACTTCGTCTGCGCAGGATAAGATAGTTTTATTTCTTCACTAATTAATCGAAAGGAACTTCGATCCATTCGGGTGTCCCTTGACACCTCTCTTTAGTTTTTTTTAAATAAAAAGTATCCTATGTTACTTCTAATACCTCCAAGAATATGTGTACAAAGTTTCATGATGATCGGTTAAGTAGTTTTCGCGTGAAAGCGTAACAAACATCCATGCTTTCACATTTATAATATTAGTAAGGATTAGGAAGGATGAATTAGCTACATAGGTCTAAAAGGTAGTGCCATGCTGCTTGCAGCCGAATTGGGCCGGCACGACCGTAAGGGTACCTCTCGTTCACATGATAATGGCGTCAAGTGACACCTATGCTGTCGCGTTTCTTGCGGTGTATGAGTTTCCGGTGTCCCATTGCAGGGGATGGGGTAAAGGAGGGTAATGCATCTGCATTATCTCTTGTGTGAATGTTTACGAGGACGACCTCTGTGGCTCAATGGTTAGCGCGTTAGCGTTCAAGCCGAAGGTTGCGGGTTTGAATCCCGCCATGGAACAAAAAGTTTTCTGTGTTCCTGGTTCATCGATGTGTATTAAATATGTGTATTATAAATAAAAAATCTTAAATATGTGTATAGTATAAAATATTAAATATATTTCCATTGTCTGGTACTCGTAACACAAGTTCTTCGAGAACTTACCACGGGACCAGATTGACGTGGTGCAAAAAGCGTCCTTAGATATTATTATTATTATGGGAGTCGGTAGTCATCTAAGGCTCCGAATGCTCCTTTGTCCACCTAAGGCCTAAGTTATAAAAAAAATCAATCATTCTAAGAATGCTTGTAGGAGATTAAAAAATTGTAGACAAACATATTCTTTTATACTATATTAATTATTGTTTTAATTGTTTTAAAATTCAACAAAATTTAGTTGTCGTATGCTAGGTCCAGGTTCATTTTCATCGACCCATACATCATCGATCAATGTTAGACACGGGTCTCCTCTGAGAAGAGGGTCAAGGCCATAGTCCTCACGACACTGCCCTGTGGGTAGGGGGCTAGGAAATGATTGCAAATCAGAAATATTTTGTGATGAAGGTTCCTCATTTTCTTTATTGTCGGAAAATTTGAATTCTTCAAGTGTTAACCATTTCTGGAAAAAGACATCACTACATAGTATAAACTATAAAGCAAAGTCGCTTCCCGCGTCTGACTGTATGTATGCTTACATCTTTAAAACTTCACAACGGATTTTGATGCGGTTTTTTTAATAGATAGAATGATTCAAGAGGAAGGTAATAGGTACATGCATAATATAGTAGATAAACACTCATAATTTTAGAAGTTTCTGATGTGATGTCATAAATAAGCACATTTTTTGCACTTACATTGTAAACGCTGGATGAACCCTAACAGATAGATCAAAATAATGTACTACAAAATTATACACCTTAGCCGGGCCCGGTTCCGAATTAATTATTATTGTATCAATGTATGGTAGAATTGTGTATCCTAAATATGCATACTGAAAAGTCCGCCATGGCATAATATGTCTACATTAGTTAAATATAACATACTACCTATATCCATTTTAATACTTTGAAAAATTGACAATTATAAAGCGGTAATGTAAAAGCTATTCACAAAAATACGATATTAATCACTACATATTATAAAATAAAGTCCTACGCCCGTCCATAGATAAATAATTATCATCAATGCGTATATGGTTGTATATCTAAGTTAACGCGGGCGAAGCTGCGGGCAACAGCTAGTTTGTCATAAAACTGTATTAAGATTCTTTTTCCTTATTTTACTTTTTTTATTCGCCATTTCAATTAAATAACTAGGTACTACACAAACTCAAGTATCTATTTATTTACCCTAATTAAAGGTTTTTTATTGCAAACTAATTACAACTAAGAACAACAATTGTTAGTAAGTATTAAGTAGCTATATTATTTACACTGTGTCGTCTTATTTATTTAGACGTAATAATATAAAATGCGCGGTAACAACGTAGTAACGAGCAAAAGCGAAACAGGTCCTACTTCGATGACGCCCGGCTGGGTACTGGCGCGACCTGGTGCGATACGCGAGAGCCATTTTTATCGTTTTTTATTTTTCAAAAATTTTTGAAGTGACATAATAAAGATATATCCAATCATTTTCACGTCATCCCCGTTTAGCAATTTAAACGTAAAAGTTTCATTAAAATTGAGTTACCCGAAGTCTCATACTACTCAATTTGCTTTTAAAATCCACGTTACTTTAGAATTTTTTTTGATCATGTAACATGTTAAATATTGTATTTTTATCCAAAAAAATCCCTAGATCAAAGATGTATCTATACCCTATTTTTTTATTATTATTTTAAAATGACGACTTCTATGAAAACACCTCGATCTAGAAACAACAATTTGGGATAAGGGGCCCTTATATCAGATTTGATAAACCACAAGTCCTCGCAAAAGAACACCGATTCCAACCCAGGATGATCCGTGAGGCTATTGAAATAAAAAAAAAACATCCTAATTTCAATTTACCACCTGCTTGGGATCCTATTATTAATATTATCAAATCAAAATCCAAGCATAATATGTCACAGATTAAATATACAGTTAGTACTTTCTGCGTAGATAGGACTAAGCAAAATATTGATGTATCATAATATAATATATATTCGAATAACTTTGTAACATTAGGACGTATGACGCTTCAGTCCTCTCGTGACCATGGGTGCTGTAAAGTATACGAAACGTCGGGCTTGTAAAAATCTTAATAAACCGCGATAAAATGCGTAAAAATTGTTTCATTATAATCAACGTAAGGTATCATTTTAAGGTATTTTTATTTTTGACTTTTTAACCAACTTCTAAAAAAGGAGGTGATTCTCAATTTGGATGTTTATATATATCTTTTTTAATGATTGCTTGCGTTAGTTTTTTTTTATAATTTAAAATTCATTTCTATATAATGTGTAAGCGAATTTCACTTATTCCATACAGCCAGTCCTATGTCCCGCTTGACCGTCATCTTCTGACCAGGGTTGCTTTAAAGTGGTAAAAAATATACCGGTGGGAGGGATGCGCTGAACCGTGCTCCCGGCTGCATGGGTAACACCATCTTGGTTTTTTCTCCCGTCAAACAGCTTTGCTGTGTTTCGGAGAGAAGAGCAGGACAGATAGTGTAATTACTGGCACCGAGACTTCGCTCAAGGTGCTGGGCTCACCCTAGACTACTGAGCCCCACCGCCACCACAAGGCCTGAACCATGATGAGTTGCCTGGGCTAGTTCCAGGTAAACTAGTTTATGTTCTTGGGCGACGTCGACCACTTACCATCAGGTGGCACGTCTGCCCGTTTGCCTATCCATAATCCAACTGACATAAAAAATACGAATCTGGGGGCATGTGAAAATATTAATAAGTGTCAACTCCTTCAAGATAATCCCCGATAAAGAATATATATCTTTTAATATTACGCGTGTTTGTTGCCAGGTTCTGTCCATCCGTGTTCATATACCTGGGCTTGGTGGTGCCCGCCATTTGGCTGCTGGAGCTGCACAAAGTAGACTTGCGTCTCCAGAAAAAGGCTAATATAACATATATTGAGGTAAGTATCTTATTATGGACAAAAAAAGTTTTAGCGTATATATAAATAAATAAATAAATATGAGCCAACAATCACACCAAGTTAACCTATACCCCTGGTAAGCTTTTTTTTTCTTTAACGCCGGGAAATGCTCTGAGACATCCCGCGGGGGAGTGGGTCTCAACCATGAAGTTAGAAAATAAGAGGAGATGCCCCTTTCTTTAAACTGACAGCTGTAAGTGAGCGCCTGATCCGCCATCTTGAGTGCCCTTTTCATAGTAGTATTCTGTACATAGTTTGTGGTTTTGCTGTCAAAACCCTAGCAATGGTAGCCATGTTAAGTGCCGATTTGAGTTGTAGGTTACACCTTTTTTTCGTAGATATGCCCAGTCCTTCTATATTATGTCTATGGTCTCAACACGCATTGGGACTCGCTGCATCCGAAAGGTGGTAAGTGGACGCAGCTCTACCCACTAAAACCCGGCGAGTCCAACCAACGCCGCCTTTGGTGAGGTGCCCCGGATCCAATGAGCAAACAGGGCACCTCGACGGCCGCTCAGTCCCTCAGGGGACCGACGCCACCTCCACAGAGGGGTTGTCCCGTACCACAGAACAACCCCTCCTAACGTCGGGACACTACAATGGGGTGAGGTTCCCAACCTCGCCCCTTGCCCCCTGCTCTTTTGTCCCCTCTTCTTATAAGAGCCCCCTCGGCTCATTTAGCTTCGCCCAAGGTGCTGGGCTCACCTTAGGCTACTGAGCCCCACCGCCACGACAAGGCATGAACCACGGTGGGGTATCCTTGCTACCTCAGTTAGCTACCACAATCGAGAATTTTCGCAGGAAATTATTGGGTGTCTCATAAGTAAATATAATATAAAAAATCTTTTATTTCTCAAGCTTAAACAGTACGGTAGGTACAATTGTAGAGACACAACCTTTTAAGCATAACAATGCTTGTGCCAGGTTATCCCGCTCTTCCTTACACTATTAGAATTACTGTCATCATCTATATAATAAATAACAAATTAACGGTTATTAAATCTTAAATAACAAATATAAAACAAAACAAATCAAAATGGAGCTACTCACGGAAAATTAGCTTGATAGTAATCAAGTGCAAAAATGGACCGTGGAACCTGGACCTTAAGCTGACTTTTCCTATGAATCTCTTCTTTTTTAATTTTTGGTCTTTTGCAATGCTGTGCCATTGTTCCTAATTTAAATCATACTCCAGCAACTAATTCTTGCGTGTAAAGTAACTTAGAACTCGCTCCTACGGTATCACTGTAGTATTTAGCGGCGAGTTTCAATTCTACGTATATTTACCATGACATGACAACCAACAGCCCTGCACTTTTTGAGCCATATATTCTTGGAAGCGTAAATACCAACTGGGGCAAGTGCTGTCTAATTGGATGTAAGTGGCTGTCGCTTGTTGTCTTTCATTGAACTGACTTACTGACTGATCATGACGAAATAAAACCTAGCCTTACAGGGACACCAACTCGGAGCGTTAAACTAGGTGTTCGGAGTACCGCCGTGAGGGACCTGTGCGCAGCCGATCGGGGAATCCACCGCGCGCGCGAAGGGTTCGGGTTTATGAGACACTTCTAAATGTTCAAGATGCCTTAAGCGAAGTAGGAGGTGGGGATGTTACCACCTTCCTCCAGAGGAGAGTGCCTCCAGGCACAGGAGGACGTCCTCGCATCGACGACGAGGAGAATACCGCTGGGGTTAGTGGGTAGAGTCTGCGTCAATTTACCATCTCTTCGGGCGCAGAGAGTCCGATATAACCCGCGGGTCCCCACGGGTCCGGTGGTATGCGTGAAAGCATTCCCCAATGTCAAAAGAAGGTGGTCTGAGTAACTTTTGTAATGACTAACTTCTAACAGTCATTTAATGCGTACACTACACACCAATTTAATATTAGAAAACGTGGACATAATCATTTATTTGAACCTACGTGCTGCTGATGTTTCTAATAACAAAATTAAAGTAAGATTTTGATTGTGGACTTAATATACGCATCATCATCATCATCATCAGCCTCTATCCGTCTACTGCTGAACATAGGCCTCCCTCAATGAACGCCAAGATGGCCGATCCCTTAATACCACTCGCATCCAACACGGACCGGCTACCGCACGGAAATCGTCTTCCCACCTGGTCAATGGCCGACCAACACTTCGTCTACCTAAACGTGGCCTCCACACTTGAACCTTATTGGCCCATCGGCCATCCGTTCTCCTGAGTGTGTGACCAGCCCACTGACACTTCAACGAGCTTATTCTTCTCGTGATATCGGTAACCTTAGTTCTCTGGCGGATGTCTTCGTTTAAATGATATACGCATGCAAGATTAAAATGTTTTAATTTATTCTATAGACGGAGATACCTCTTCCTGGAGCCACTAAGATTCCCACGGATATGTGGGTGACGTTGATCGAGCAGTTCCTGATGCTCACCCTCATAGTGGGCAGGTGGCTGCTGCCGAAGGGAGACCTCACTAGAGATCAGCTCAGCCAACTCTTACTCGTATACATTGGTGAGTACAGCCCCTCTAGACAAGTAACTTTACGTTTATAGAATAGAATAGAAATTCTATTCTACTCTACACTACACGACTCTACTCTACTCTACCTTACTCTACCCTACCCTACTCTACCCTACTCTACCTTACTCTACCCTACTCTACCCTAGTCTTTTTTTTTTTTCTTTTACGCCGGGAAATGCTCTGAGGCATCCCGCCTGGGGAGTGGGTCTCCCCAGGTGGGTATGTGGGACTCGCTGCGCCCGAACGATGGTAAATGGACGCAGCTCTACCCACTAAAACCCGGCGAGTGCCACCAGTGCCGCCTTGGTGAGGTGCCCCGGATCTGTGAAGCTGACATGGCACCTCGACGGCCAGTCAGTCCCGCAAGGGACCGACGCCACCTCCACAGAGGGGTTGTCCCGCACCACAGAACAACCCCTCCCGACGTCGGGACAGTACAATGGGGTGAGGTTCCCATCCTCGCCCCTTGCCCCCAGCTCTTTTGTCTCCTCTTCTTATAAGAGGGGTACAAAGAGCCCCCTCGGCTCAATTAGCTTCGCCCAAGGTGCCGACTCACCCTAGGCTACTGAGCCCCACCGCCACGACAAGGCCTGAACCATGGTGGGGCTCTACCCTAGTCTACTCTGGTCTATTCTATTCTATAAACGTAAAAGCCACTTGTCTACAGAGGCTGGATGGATTTAAGTGTTTATTAAACAGAACTTTCAATATTTTTTGTTCCTATAGGAAAATTAGCAGATGGATAACTGGAATGTATGTTGACGTCGACCATGAACATAGTCGAATTGATCTAGATCTAACTTTAGGCATTAGAAGGGCATTGCCCGTCCCGTCCTGACACACGAATGGCGACTTCGTCTCACACTTCGGCTCTAGCAACACTGCTTATCCCCCCTGCTTTTGTTGTTTGAGACAGATTCTCAAACAGAAAGAGGTGCTTTATTGTAGACAAATAGTCTTTATTGTAGACGAGTAATCAAATACCCGCCTACACTGAATCACCTAGGAAGGTAATATATTTCGTAAAGGTACCGCAGCGGACATAATAGAATTCTTCGACTCGTTCAAAGACGAGAAGGTTGCGACCGAGAAGGTTCTAGTGCTGCTGACCCTGGCGATCTGGTCGTGGTCGCTGATGCAGTTCACGGTGGTGCTGACCGCCACCAAGTCGCGCAAGTCCCGGGGCACCGCTCATAGGTGTGACATGTACGTATGTAGCACGCACGCACATCCGCGCACGCATGGCGGGCATGTTAGCTTCGCTTATTCATACTAAACGCGAGAACGTATGTCTTAGCTTTGAGCCTCGTTCCCTCACCGGATGTAAGAGAGAAGACCTCGGTCTACTGGCTTAGGCCATTAAAAAAAATGCTATGGATAACAATTTAAAAAAAACTTTCGATGAAATTAAATTTTTATAAAAAAACTATCGAACCGGGAGACATTTTGTGACCGACTTGTGAATCTCAACCATCCTTAAATCCACCTACGACACACAAAAAAAACTTTAAAATCGATGCTACTAAAAAAACTATTAGTGACATAGACACACACATAGAGGTAATATATACTAAGTACTATGATGCCTAGAAATGGGTTTTCCTAAATTTCTACGTGCACCTGAACATGAGACCATCGCTTGCTCACCGGTGAAGGAAACATCGTGAGGAAACTTGCATGCCTGATAAGATTAAAAGTCTTTGAAGGTGTGTGAAGCGAGGAGGAGACCCGTGCCCAACAGTGGGACATATAAGGGTTGATATTATTATTATTATAAAACTAACTCATTAAACATCAACTGAATATACTACGAATCTACCACTGGTTCCAAGGCGAGCCCACTGAGAAGAATCAGTGTAAACACAGTTCTGTCTACCACTACGTTTTTAGAACTACCCCGCGTATGAGTACGATAACAAGTAAAAAGTATAAAACAATGAGACTTAACTGGGAGAGGACCGACCTTTCTTGAAGTCGACTAAAATCATCGAGTATATAACCGGAATAGAACGCTATGTATGTATGCTGCGACACTGCGCCGGTTCTGCGCTCTGATTGGCTGACTGGTGGTCATTGATGGATGATTGGCCGATGGGACATACATAAAGATCACTGGTTGGTAGAATTGCTATTAAGTCAGTGACAAATCACTGACCAGTTTCGGAATTTTATAGGTCACACACTCTATGTGGTTATATATTATACTCGATGACGAAAAAACACCGTGTTCGGTGACTGTCGATCTGTGTCTGGGTGACACAGATCCAGTGTTTCCACTTTAGTGATTTCATTTCCCCTCGCCTCAATTGAGATTTCCCCTTCTCAGGTCTTATTTCCCCTCAACAAAAATTTTACTATAGTTCTTTTTTTTCTGACGACCTTTTTTAGTTAAAAAAAGTTCAAATTAAAAAAAAAACGAAATTGTCTCTCGATTTCCCCTTTCTCTTCCCCTCTGGACCCTATTTTCCCCTTAAAAGGGGAAGTTTCCCTCATTGTGGAAACACTGCACAGATCTCAGACCTAGGCTGTCTTTTAGTTTCTGTAAATTTTGTAAAAATATCATTTTATTCCTTATTAACACTACCACATATCAAGAAACACGCTTGTCGTAGCTTATGTTATAATTAATTAAATTATTTAAGTTCTTAATAAACAATAATGGTCATCGACATCTACTAAGTTATGGATAGACAAAATAGTAAAAAATTAAAAATCTCGGCCCAATACAGGTTATTTAACTTATTGCGGGCAAGCAGTTTTGTCATTCATAAATAATTGTTCTGTTATCATTAACCTTTCGCTATTTTTTTCAAACCGTCATAATTTTTAAACTTGCCATAAATTTTGAAACTTATAACAAACTCTCAAACTTGTCATCAATTTTCAAACTTGTCATCAATCTTCAAACTTGGCATTAACTTTCAAACTAGTCATCAATTTTCAAACTCGGCATCAACTGTAACTTGTCATAAACTTTCGAACTTGCCACAAATTTTTAACTAGGTAGGTACCAAAAGGTGACCAAACGTCCCATAAATGCAGGAACGCGAGCAGGGCCTGCTGCTGTTCCATCGAGGTGTGCGCCATCATGATGAACATTGTACTCCAAGACGCGCCTTTCCTCGCCTTCCGGTTGCTCATCATCGCCCACTACAAAATCATCAATTATATGAACATATTCTTCACTTGTAAAAATACTCTGGTAAGTTTTTTTTTTTAAATTTATGTGGGTAGGCTTGGATTTTATGCTGATCAGGCATCAGCCTTACTATAATATGTGATTTTAATATAGATTTCTTGAACAATTAGAGTAATAATTTGTGTCAATAAAAAAACTTACAGCAAATATATTTTGAGAAATATCTGTAAGTTTCTGCATGAATGTTTTTAATGAAAGAGATATACTAAATAATTAATGTATTTCGTTCTTTAGTGAGAGGTCGTTATTTTATCTAAAGACGAATCTTTGACGTCAAATAAGTTCAATTATAATATAAGGATAAATTTTAGGTAATTCTCCTGCAAATATACCGTTTGTATGTCCTGCATTTGGAGACGGTTGAGGATGGTAATGGTAATTCCGTCTATAGAAAAAGACGGAAACATGATTCAGATGAAAGAAAAGAAAAGGACAAGAAACATAGGTACTTTTAAGTTTATCATTTGATGTGTTTGAAATGAGAATAATTAAGCAAAATTAAAAAAAAACCGCAACTGCCATGTATTAAAATTAGTCGCTACAAGTTTTATGAGCTTTTGGAAAATTCATTTTATCATCATTCAATTTATCAGGGATAACAAAGTTAAAAAACATAGGAAGAAGGTTGAAGAAACGTCAATCTCTGTGATAAGTGACCCGAAAAGAGAAAGTCGAGTTGATGGCGGCAGAATAAGGTAACAATAATCATCTATACATCTATACACATAAATAAAATTGGAGTGTCTGTTTGTAATATTAAAATAACCGCTTTTTATTGAATGCATATGGATGTAGGTATACACGGGACATATATACTAAAATAGCCTTTTTACAATTTTTGTCTGTCTGTCTGTTTGTTCCGGCTAATCTCTGAAACGGCTGGGGCGATTTTGATGGCACTTTCACTGGCAGGTAGCTGATGTTATAGAGAGTAACTTAAGCTATAAAAATCATCATCAATCCCGGTACGACTGTAAATCTAAGTTAACGTGGGCAAAGCTGCGGGCCACAGTTAGTGTTTAATAAAAATGAATGACTTTTTTATTGTATTTTTTTTAGTATAAGTGGTTATGATTCACACAGTCTAGCAGTACCGTCTTTACCATATGGGCACACTGGGCCTGTGTCCGGGGCCCCATCCTCACGAAGGCGTGTACTGTTGTTCCAGTAGTATATTTAATAATATCTACTACTGGTCAAGTAGTTACCAGTAGCATAGCAGGGCCCCATATTTTTGTGTGCCCAGGGGCCCCAACGTGGCCTAAGACGGCCAAGCCCATTCAAGCATATTATCCCAATACCTATATTAAATAATGAACATAATACGAATCAATAAGCGTATACTGTATACGCTCATTGATTCGTATTTTGGGGAAAAATGCAAGCAACATTTCAACAAAAAAGAAGGAGTAGATGGATAAAAATGTATCAAAATGCTCAAAAATCAAAATGTATCTCCGAATTAGATATAAATTTTCCGTGCGCATCGTTATACTGCCTGGTATATAACAGGTCATCCTGCTGTGTGCCGACAGTCACTTATTTCAGCCGCGCCCTTTATACTAGTGATGGAATATGGCTTTTATGTCGATATTGTAGATTTAATAATAATAACTAGAAACTGGCTAATATAATACCCAAAGTTAAAAATACATTTAGTTTAATTATATTCTGAAACGGGTTTAATGACGATTAAATTCATAAATAATAACACAAATATCTAGTCTCATAGTAGGTTTGCAAAGACTTCTAATACACACACACTTGCAATGTTTTATAAATCTAAATGTAATATGTGTGTGTGTGCGTTTGTGTGTGTGTGTATGCAACCATCACTGCCAACAGAAGTATCGATGTATGGAATCATCTGGTAAAGATGTATGTATAAGGCCACTGACTGACTAAACTAAATGTCTGCTTTTGGCGAAAAAAAAAACATCTTCCATAATATTTCCACCCGACAGTCGACACTTCGCGTTCATCATCAAGAGTTTAAGTAGATATCTTATTAGCATCTACATATAAGTGACATCTATGTTTGAGTTATATGATGAACCTAACATTTAAATTCCAATTCATTCGATAGTTTAAGTACAACACTATCTATAGTGATTTAGGAACCCTTTCTTGTGTCAAGGTCCAACCCTGACCCCATCACTATGCTTATACATATATTTTACGTAAATTGTAGAAAGATTAGCACGTTTGTACTTGTATATAACCTGGAACTTATACTAATAATAATACAAACCTTGAAGCAGAACCTTTTAGTCGCCATTTTGATTTTTACTTTTTAGTATGTACCATGTTCTCTAAAGAGTTGGCGCGAGAGGATAATAAGATATTTTATTTATTAATTTCTTAATATTTATGACTATATATGCAACAATTTGGATTTTTTTTCAGGGCAATAATCCTGACCAATTCAGACGAAATAAAAGAATTAGAGCTATCCAGGTTATTTAAAGACCAAGTTAAGATTGACAATGAGAAGAAGAGCAAGTAAGTTAAAAAAATAGCATTCATTAACATCACACATTCACAAACATCGTTTTTCCTTTTGCGCCGGAAAATGCTCTTAGGCATCCCGCAGGGTGAGGGGACTCCCCAGGCATATATATATGTGGGACTCGCTGCGCCCGAAAGGTAAGGTGGACGCAGCTCTACCCACTAAAATCCCGCGAGTGCCACCAGTACCGCCTTTGGTGAGGTGCCCCGGATCTGTTGAACAACAGGGCACCTCGATGTCTCGTCAGTCCACCAAGGGACCGACGCCAGCTCCAGTTCGCAGGGTTGTCCCGGACCACAGAACAACCCCTCCCAACGTCGGGACAATACAATGAGCTTCCCATCCTCTCCCCTTGTCCCCCTGCTCTTTTGTCTACCCTTATAAGAGGGGTACAATGAGCAGCTCCCTTCACCCAAAGTGCTGGGTTAACCTGAGGCTGCTGAGCCCCACGGCCCAATTAGGCTTGAACCATGGTGGGGACACCGAATGGAGCCTATGAACACTGGAAGGAGACGCTATTGGTGATTCACATTCAACTTCATAAATAGTTTAGTATCTATATTGTTATCCATACTAATATTATAAAGCTAAAGGATTTGTTTGTTTGTTTGAACGCGCTAATCTCGGGAACTACTGGTCCGATTTGAAAAATTCTTTCAGTGTTAGGTAGCCCATTTATCGAGGAAGGATATAGGCTATATAACATCATGCTGTGACTAATAGGAGTTGAGTAACGCGGGCGAAGCTGCAGGCAACAGCTAGTTGTTTATAAACCGAAGCGTCTAAGTAAATGGTTTACTAAATTCAATGTATTAACTATGGTATTAATATGTTCAACTGTGAGGTTCTAATATTCTCACTTTTCTGTACTAGTTTGTCACTTTTCAGATCGCGGAAGAAACAAAAGTCGGAATCATCGGAGTCCCTAAATAACGTTCATCACACCACGGACGATTCGGGCATTTGACATCATCGAGTCCGGCGGGAGAGCCCCAAGCGGAGCCCCCGCAGGAGAGATAAGAGGGAAGAGAGGCGCAAAGAGAAGAAAAGCAAGAGACAAGAGACAAGCGAAAGTTCGGACTCTTCTACTTGAAGATAGAATGGCGGAATGGCATTGGTAACTAATCGCGGGTTCGAAACCCTTGAGCAAATGTTTTTTGCATCAAATTTTGTCGATGTGAATGGAGTTGTGGAACTTGCAAATTGAATTCATACTTCTATTAATAAGTAGAATAATTGTAACAGTTTATAGGTAAAAAAAAACTATTCTATTGTTTATTTATAGGTCTGGCTAGTGACTGTGTATATAGGTATATTATGTAGTTCATGTACTAAGTTTTGTAATAAACGAAAGTAAGTAACTCGATATATATTATGATATAAAACTGTAGCTTTAATTATTATCGGTCAGATAATTTTCACTTTGGCTTCGCTGAGAACCAGCCGTAAGTTTGGCGGATTCAGCTATCAAATATTTAGTTTGTGTATCAACGGTGTTCGGTCGAAAAAATAGGTAATAATCTTTATATATATATTTCTTCTGTGCGTGTGTATGTCACTGAACTCCTCCTCAGCGGCTGGACCGATTTTGATAATTTTTTTTGTGTGAGTTCAAGGAGATTCGAGGATGGTTTAGATTCACTAAAAAAAAAATTACAGGCAACGTCTGTCGGTGCCACTAGTATTATATAATATCTTTATCAGTAATTAAGACAGATGCAGAAAATTATAAACAGACAGCGTACATAAATAATGATTTACGGGCTTATGTCACAAAGTAGCAATCGAGCAGTCGGTGCCTTATGGTGACTACCGACGCCAATAGTATGGACCACCACACTCACAAACCGCATGAAACGCGTGTCTCGTAAACAAGACAATCATAGATAATGTCGAAATATCGAGCTCCGCGAAATAAAAGTGAAAAACATGGTAAATATCCCGTTTTAAATAATCGTGCACATTTATATTATCTATATTATCTATCTATAAAGAATAAAAATATAAATATATATATATATATATATATATATATATAGTTAATAGAATCAGGCGTTACCTTGCGGAAATCCATTATATAAGATATTAAATTAATTATATTAATCGTTAACGATTACTAATCGTAGAGTCTACATCCTGAGGATGCCTCGGTGTCGGGGCGAAACGTACGTAGATTGTTTGGTGGTGGTCTTTTACTGTGGTTGTGGTGCATGTGGGGTGGTGGTGCATGCGAGTGTACGCATATGCAGTGTGGGAAAGGAGGGCGGTGCTATATGCATGCATATGCGTGCACTCACACATTTGCTGTAAAGACTGCGTTTTTCGCGGGATAATTGCTAATTAATATAATTAATTTAATATCATATATATATATATATATATATATTTATATTATCTTTCAAGCAATGGTCTATTTCGCGGGTTAAGAACTAGAGTAGCGTAAGGCCAAAATGACAACTTTACAGGAGAGCCGAAAAACAACTCAAATTTACCTATCGCTATCTTATAGGGTTTCTATGGAAAAATCTATAATAATTAGAAATCTGATTTTCACTAATAATAAAGATTTATTTATCGGCTACAGAATAGTGTTACTTTTTGGGCGGTTAAAAAACGTTTTTATTTTAATAAAGTTTATTTTTCAAAAAAATGTTGACATACGTTATTTTGGCTGTTATATAAATTTAATAATTTAGGGAATGCAACGGAACTTCCGTTAAAATGGCCTTAAAATAATAAAAAAAAATCTTCTAAAATTAATAATAATTAAAAATAATAATTATTCGTGGTTGA
Source organism: Helleia helle (assembly GCA_963853865.1). Taxonomy (NCBI): domain Eukaryota; kingdom Metazoa; phylum Arthropoda; class Insecta; order Lepidoptera; family Lycaenidae; genus Helleia; species Helleia helle. The sequence continues at coordinate 5,876,397 of OY971434.1, forward strand.
CTTGAAAAATTTTGGAAAAATCATGATATGTTGGAGGAATAATTAATCCAGATCGACACAGCTTGGTAAATCATGGTACTTATCTGCTGATATAGCTATGTCACCACTGTAAGCTTTTTGAAAAATAACTCTTTACGAGGTTTTTTCTTTTTCTTTTTCTTTAACGCCGGGAAATGCTTTGAGGTATCCCACGGGGGAGTGGGTCTTCCCAGGCGGGTATGTGGGATTCGCTGCGCCCGAAAGGTGGTAAGGTGGACGCAGCTCTACCCACTAAAACCCGGCGAGTGCCACCAATGCCGCCTTTGGTGAGGTGCCCCGGATCTAATGAGCAAACAGCGTGCCTCGACTGCTAGGCAACTCCTCAAGGGACCGACGCCATCTCCAAAGAGGGGTTGTCCCGCACCACAAACAACCCCTACCAACGTCGGGACAGTACAATGGGGTTCCAATCATCGCCCCTTGTTCCCCCTGCTCTTTTGTCCCCTCTTCTTATAAGAGGGGTACAAAGAGTAGCTCCCTCGGCTCAATTTGCTTCGCCCAAGGTGCTGGGCACACCCTAGGCTACTGAGTCCCACCGCCACAACAAAGCTTGAACTATGATGGTGACGAGGTTGCTCTTTTGCCTCTTCTGAATACCTTAATTTTGATTTTCAAACAATACACAGCTCCTCATCAGTCTCTGTTTAATCATAACAGTTTTCAGTTTTTTTTAATCAAAAAATCTTCTTGTCCCATTTATTATACTTTGTAAGGATTTATTCTTGACGCAGTCCTAATTAATAATAGTGAAATAACGGACGGACGGATCAAAAATTGGTATTGATTTCATGGTCAGCTTTATAATTATAGTAGCGTGAATGTTATCAACTTCCATCTGAGTGTGACCAGCTTCATCTTTGTCTTCTCGCTTGAATTTTTCTCTGTAAATGAGCTTCATGTTCACCTTTATTGACTTCTTTCTCTTCATCATTTATATTATCATACGCAAAACATTCATCGCTCATATCATTCCGTGGCTTTATGAAAACCAATAAGCTAAAAAATGTTTATTTCAACAGGTTTTTTAAATACCATTGGAGACAAACGAGCAATCGAGGCCTTTTGGCGACTATCGACGCCCATACACATCCGCACAACCAGAGGTTATGCAGATGCGTTGCCCTCCTATCCCCCCTAATAGGCCACCGGAAACTCACAAACCGCACGAAAAGCTACATAGCTGTATTATGTGAGCGAGAGGTACCAACCCCGGCCGTGCCGGCCCAATTTGGCTGCAAAGCAGCATGGCACTACCTCTTACTTAACCTCTTTAGGTCTCAGGAAGGCAACACAAATGATGTATGTTCATGTGCGACGTCGACCACTTACCATCAGGTGGCATATCTGCCAGTTTGCCTATCCAACCAACATAAAAAAGTAAAAATCTTATTAAACTGCGATAAAATCCGTCAAAGTGTCAAAATAACGTACAGACCGTATTAGACGCGAAAGTGAATCAGAACAATAGAGTTTTATTACGTGCTAAAAGAACGTATATAGCTTTTACACTATTATTGACGTAAAAATTGATTTCATTACTTTAATTGTTTAGTGCCATAGTAGCGTATCGCACCCTTACGTTTTTTTGGTAGGGAAAATAATCACAAAAGCGCAGGAAACAAGGTCCCTTTAGCAGTAACGGTACCTTTACGTTTATTTGGCATGAAACAAGCTTTGGCTACATAATCAAACTTTCTGCGTTAAAAACGTATGACAAGATACGTTATTTGAGCGTTTACTTTCAAGGCATCTTAGGTGTATTATTCGCACTGTAAATCGAGTTTCGATTGTTGTGCTCTTAACTTTTTTGACAAAATAATGTCAGAATTATTATAAGTAGAAATACTTCACTCTAGCAGTAAACGAAAATCAATTTTCTTTATATGCTATTTTTGTACTAAGCAATCTACACACTACATCGATCCAGTTTTTTGGCACATAAAAATATGGGGATTAAAAAAGTGAATGGTGAAAAAAAAATTTTTTTTGTATTTTTGCCCTTACGCTACTCTGGTTCTTGACCCACGATTTACTTTCATCATCTGAGTGGTCATTCGTAACTCATAACTGTGTAATCATCATAATATAATGTTTAGTCACCTAGATCCAGGTGATCTAGGTGTAAACACGACAGTACCAGTATCATGTTTGGGTTTAGAGAGTTCATATATTATTTTCTACAGTTTCTAAGCACAAAATATAATACAATATTGCTTTATCATAATTACTAATATTACTCACATTAAACAGGTGATTAAAACATTTCGAATTAGTTATTTAAATTTATTCGTATTTAATCACCTAGGTTTACCGGTGGGAGGTAAGCGCTGTGCCGCGCTCCCGGCTGCATGGGTACCACCATCTTGCTTGTTTCTCCCGTGAAACAGCTTTGCTGTGCTTCGGAGAGATGGGCAAGTCAGGCAGTGTAATTACTGGCATCGAGACTTAACATCTTATGTCTCAGGATAGGCAACACATAAATGAGTTGCCTGGGCTCGTTCCAGGTATACTAGTTTATGTTCATGGGCGACATTGACCACTTACCATCAGGTGGTACGTTTGCCAGTTTGCCTATTCAACTAACATAAAAAAACATAGGTCCTAGGTGATTACATAGTCAGGTGATCAAAGGGCAGTAATGAGTTGTGAATGATCACCCAGGTGATTAAACGGGAATGGACCAGAACATAATATTATATCCTATTTATAATAAATTGATGGTATTTAAAATATGAAAGTGCCTTAATCAGAATATTATTAATATCTACCCTCTATATTTAATAAAAAATAAATATTTATGATTATGACAACGAGATATGAAGAGTAAAAACTTTTTTAAGTAAAATTAGGAGAATAATTTATTATTTTCATTTAAAGGCATTAGCTACTAGGCTATTAGCCATACAAAATACAATTATTCGGTCTGTAATACGGAGAAATTGCCGGAAACCCCAAGGAGCGCGGCTTCGCCCCTCTAGCCCCCATCAATCAACTATCATTCCCAATTCCATCCACACAAGGCAGTCCACCAATATTCGCCAAACAATCACATTATATATTACACTGATAAATTTTTTCAAACAAACACTATAGAAAACCACCAGAACAGCCCTACTAAGAAAACCACTTCGGAACGGTACTCCATAAGATTCGCCAACCAATCACAATATATAAAGATCAAGTTTTTAAAACAAACACTATAGAAAACCACCCTGAATGGACAAAACACAAAATAACAATTAATTAACGGGAAACCAAAAAAACACAACCGCGCGTCCCGATGCTTCCCGCCATTCCTTAGGAGAATAACCTTTCTTTTCCATTTCGTAAGTACCTACATAATAAAATAAGAAAATATTCTTATATAACGTCTTCTTCTCACACATTTTTTGAACTTGGCAGTTTTGCTAAGATTTTTGTATTTTGCCTTAGACATAAACAGCATATTAATAAATCATGTGAATGGTTCGATATGTTGTTTTCAATAAAAATGTGCATAATATTACAAATATTACGTGGCATTTTTTATTTCAGGCTTTATAATCTGTACGATATTAAACGAATATGACTGTACAACGGAAATTAATTATTTACTAAATAAATACCGAGGTAGCACAATAGGGATGTTGACAAATTTTTTATATTGATTTTATTTGATAGATATACTCTATATAAACACGAAGAAAATACTTTTATGAAGAAATATGTCCAATTTTAATTAAAAAAAAGTTAATAAAATTAGTTTTAAAATTCCCGCTAAAACGCTCCAAGCTGTGATGTGACCATGATTACGTCACAAACCAATAAACTCGCGCTCTGTCAAATTTGCAGTTCGACGGTGATACATAAAACTTGGTTAATACAGTTATGACAGTTTGTTCACTGGTCAGTGACGTCATCGGAAGTTCGCAGACACGCATCGGAAGTTCGCAGACACGTGATAATAAGTGATAAATAGTGCATTTTAAATTAATTTTCTTATATTTATGACAAATAAATAGACTTTGAAAATGTTATTTTAGGTTTTCAAACACTGTCTATGTAAAATATAACTCTACATAAATTTGTAACATGTGTTAACGTCCCTATTATGTACTATTATTACCAACCTACGCACAATCTAAATGTTTTAGAAATTTAGAAATACTTTGTGCCTTTTATAATGAATAATATAGCTTTTATAAATAAATGATGTTGTATATTATGAAGTATATCTTTTTTAGAATCCCTTAAATTGTAGTTCTTGTAATACGGGATATAACAAAATTCGTCTTAATAACAAAGCTGAAGAGTTTGTTTGTTGGACGCGCTAATCTCAGGAACTACTGGTTCGAATTGAAAAATTCTATTTGTGTTGAATAGTCCGTTTATCAATCCGTTGAAGGTCACCTTCCTCGATAGTCGTAGAAGGAGACTATCGCCAACCAGGACTCGTCGTCACCGAGCATCGCAGTGATGACACTCGGCAGATACAAGGCCTCTCCGATAACCGACGTCAGGTGCGTGCAGCTCGCCACCAATCCTCAGGCACACCTTAGATTCGTATTTACTGTGAGAGAGACACTGAGTAGGTGTATTAATATTTAAAAAAAAAACGGATTTTTGGCGCCAAATTCAAATGTTTTTTGCAGACGGGTTTTTTTGCTTTTTTTAAATAATTAAGATAAGTATACCTCATACATTATTCGTTGACTTAAATGACATAGAATGTCATAAAAAATAATTTAATGCATAGATAGAACGCGTTGTTAATTTCTAATTTAAGCTGAAATGACAGAAAATTTTCAATTTGCCGCCAAATCGTAAAACAAATGACAAATGAATGAAATACATAAGTACTCAATAATCGTGGAGGATAGACACAAGAAGTACAATATCTTTCTCTGAGCATGAAGTGTTCATCGAAATGCTTTAAATAAGGGTGGCGCTACATTAGCACATTTAGGACGTGCTTGGGACGTATCCGGCCACGGGTAAGGCCGCCCGCGTCCTTAGCTCTGTGTAGCTGTACCTTTATGTATATTGCTCTGTGGCTCTGCGACTACTACGCGCCGTGTGGTTGGCTTCTTATGGAAAGGATATTAAAATAAATGTAGGTATAAATCTATACTTCTTATTTCTCCCGTGAAACAGCTTTGCTGTGTTTCGGAGAGAAGGGCAAGACAGGCAATGTAATTACTGGCACCGAGACTTAACATCTTATGTCTCAGGATAGGCAACACATAAATGAGTTGCCTGGGCTCGTTCCAGGTCTACTAGTTTATGTTCATGGCGACGTCGACCACTTAACATCACGTACGTTTGCCAGTTTGCCTATCCAACTAACATAAAAAAAAAAAAAAAAAAAAAAAACTTCTAAAAGTGAAAGACTAGATTTTATTTTTGTTTGTTATGAATGAACTTAAAAACTACCATTAAAATAACACCACCTGAGTGACATAGCCCATTGGCTATAGAAATAATCATCATCAATCAGTACAGTTGTAAATCTAAGTTAATGCAGGCGAAGCTGCGAGCAACAGCTAGTAAAACTATATAAGTATGAACAACAATAATTTATTACACTTATTAAATAACAATTATTAAACCTACAATTATAAATATAAATTTTCCTGCTCATTTCAAAAATTCCACACCATATTTGTAAAACAGGAGTCGCCAGAAGTTAGCGCGGTCAGGTGTGAGCGGTGCGACGTATTGTGGCTCCATGTCGATGGCTAGGTGATGTGGGTATGGCATCCACTCACCGTTGCTTGTGTCTGGCGTTGGAGACCTAAAAAATATATATTTGATATTACGTTTATTTATGTATGGAGAATGGCGGGAAGCATCGGGACGCGCGGTTGTGTTTTTTTGGTTTCCCGTTAATTAATTGTTATTTTGTGTTTTGTCCATTCGGAGTGGTTTTCTATAGTGTTTGTTTTAAAAACTTGATCTTTATATATTGTGATTGGTTGGCGAATCTTATGGAGTACCGTTCTGAAATGGTTTTCTTAGTAGGGCTGTTCTGGCGGTTTTCTATAGTGTTTGTTTTAAAAACTTAATCTGTGTAATATATGATGTGATTGTTTGGCGAATATTGTGGTGGACTGCCTTGTGTGGATGGAATGTGGAATGATAGTTGATTGATGGGGGCTAGAGGGGCGAAGCCGCGCTCCTTGGGGTTTCCCGCCATTTCTCCGTATTACAGACCGAATAATTGTATTTTGTGTGGCTAATAGCCTAGTAGCTAATGCCTTTAAATGAAAATAATAAATTTATTTATGTAGCAACTATTTATTACTTAACGACATTTATTGTTATTAAATTATGTGTAATAAATTAAATAACAATAAATGTCGTTTCACAATCAAAGGTGTTTTTCTGTAAAAATTTTGTTTGAAGTACTAACCGTAAAAAAGGAATTTATAAGACAAAGGGATGAATATTATTCAAACAATACATACCCGAACTTCGCGAAATTCGTCCACATTGTTGTCATAAATGTGATCATTCTTGCGTCATCTTCTTCCAACGGTAGAGACAGTCTTTCTAATTCGAAAATATAAAATAACTCATCTCTATTCGCGGTTGCATCTAAGCTGCTATTGGTCAACATTCTTCCTAAATTCCTAGTTCCAATATAACTGAAAATGTACGTAAATATGTCCGCTCCGGAGTTATTCGCATACAACTCTGTAAATAAGGACATAGGTCCGACATACGAAAAATCTGTTTTCAAATTTATCAAGCCGCCGACAACCGTTTCCTCGTTTGTTGTGTTGGAGAAATACGTGTCTATTAACAACTGTCTAAAATCTTCTTTCTCTTCTTGTGGAACTATTAAGTTTCTTTGATCTGTTACTGAGTAATCTCCATTTTGAATTCTATCCATCTGACTTGTAATCGTATTATAATCTAATATCGCTGTAAGACCTTCTACTGTGTTGATTCCAATTATCAAAGGAACTGGATTAAACGATTTATGGTTTTTCGTACTTAAAATGTTATACGGATCATCTGTTAAAAATGGCTCCTCATCATCAAATACTTTTTCAACACTAGGCAGGAATACAGATTTTTCATTCATCTGTTTTTCGATTGCTTGTTCTACTTTCGTCACAGACGTATCTCTATATAACGTCAACAACTCCTTTGGATCAAGTGTGTTGAGACTTAAAGATTTTGCAACTTGGCTTGCCGTGTTTAGAGGATTCCTGTCAAACGATTCAGGGGCAAAAGGCGTTCCACTCTCCGATATTATTCTATGGAAGAGTCCTTTAGTTGTTTCGGTCATGGTGAGATATATAGCCGCTGTACCACCACTGCCTTGTCCAAATACTGTTACATTGTCAGGATCACCGTTGAAATAGGCAATGTTCTCATTAATCCACCTCAATGCCGCTCTAATGTCCTTTAAGCCAGCGTTTCCTGGTGCTTCAGGTATTCCCAAATTGAGAAAACCGTACGCGTTCAACCTATAATTTAACGTAACTAGCAGAACTCCATGGGCTATTAAGTATTCTGAACCATAAAATATCGGAGAGCCGGAGCCTATCCCGAAGTCTCCGCCATGGAGGAAGACCATGACGGGTAAAGTTGTGTTGAGAAATGATGGAACGAAAATATTAAGAACTAAACAATCCTCATTATCACTAGGAGCGGCCAGGGGGTCGTGGGTGGGGAACTGCGCGCACAGCACTGCTGCACTGTCAGCTTTGTATATTCCAGAAAATGATGGAACTGGTTCGGGTGCCTGGAATAGAAGATAATGAATCATATTATGAACATTTTTCTGATTGGACATTACTGATCAATATTTGTTTAACATTTTTGGTTGTGTTTAGTTACTTTAACCTGTAATACCTCCCCCCACCATGGTTCAAGCCTTGTCGTGGCGATGGAGCTCTTTGAGGGAGGTGCTCTTTGTATCTCTCTTATAAGAAGAGCGGACAAAAGAGCACAGATAAGATAAGGTAAATAATACGATAAGATAAGACAAAAAGAAAAAAAAGTGGTGGAACGAGGATGGGAACCCCACCCCATTGCACTGTCCCGACGTTGGGAGGGGTTGTTCTGTGGTACGGGGCAACCCCTCTGTGGCGGTGGCGTCGGTCCTTTGAGGGACTGACTAGCCATAGAAGTGCTTTTTTTGCTCAATCGATCCAGGGCACCTCACCAAAGGCGGCATTATTGGCACTCGCAGGATTTTAGTGGGTAGAGCTGCGTGCACCTTACCACCTTTCGGGCGCAGCGAGTTCTCACATACCCGCCTAGGGAAACCCACTTCCCAGCGGTATGCCTCAGAGCATTTCCCGGCATTGAACCGAGGGAGCTGCTCTTTGTACCCCTCTTATAAGAAGACCAGTTTTATTTTATGAAGATCGAAGTTCGGTTACCCACTGCTAGACCGGATTTAAACCAAGTGGTCTTTCTCGATTTTGAGATTTATCAACCGCTTTGCCTTCCTGAACAATTTAATCCAGAACTGCCAATAAATAGCAACCCGGTCTTGGCCGTATGTGACATATTAAATTCTACTAAGTAAATATTTACCCGAAATTTAACAGGAGTGCCATATCTGATACCTAAATATTCGTAACATAAACCATTATTCGCCAATGCTCCCTCAAATTTTCCCACTTTAGTCTTGACTATTTTCGAACGATCACCGTATACAAAAGAGAATAGTGTTAAAAACACAAAATGGCGGATCGCAGCCATCCTCAAAGAGGGGCGAACAACTTATATAAATTTTGATCTGTCTGTTTATATACACCAACAATTAGGCAATTCGGATAAATAATTATACAATACAAGAATATTATCTTTTATCTGCAGTGATACGTTAAAACTGTAACAAATGTTACGTCTGTTTATCATGTTATTTAGATATTAGGTAAACTTAAGGTTTTTTTTATTTGTTCCTACCCAAAATGTGAAATGAATATTTATACAATTGAGTTTGATGTAAAACTATGATAAAAGTAGCGATAGCCCAGTGGTGAAACCCAAATTCATAGTTATTGACAGCATTTAAGTTTGTATATCAAACCACATTAAGCTGGCGAATACGGCATACTAAGTAGGTATAGGTACCTGATCTTGGCATGAGACCGGTGTAGGTGTCCACTAGTGGGCGGATAAAGATTTCTAAGTACTAATGATTATTTCATTTAAGTCTATTTGATGATTAATGATGAATATTGCTTTGGTATAAATGTACTACGTGCTCGTCTGTGCGGGTACAACTAATGTGCTCCTTTCGTGAGACACCTGGTTGCTATGTTTCGGAAATAAAGACAGGATAAGCATTATAACCAATTGTACCTATGACCAGTCCTGGATTTATAAATAGGCCGTATAGGCCGCGGCCTAGGGGCGGCAGCGTCCTAGGGGCGGCAGATTTCAGAGGACGGTCACTTGACTTCAGAGGATAAAACGCGTGAAAAATTATCAAAGGTCTTAACCCATTCCGCTCCGGCAACGCATACCTCGCGTTCTGCAGAGTTTTTGCTGTGTGCCGCCAACGCACCATATGCGTTGTTGCAATAGTTATATAAAATTTTATTTTTTTGGGCTACGTTCAATGCATTTTGTTTTTTTTAAATGACAAACCATAGATAAACATGTTTGACGTCTAGTAATACTGATGGTTTGTCAATGTCACATTCGAAAATATAATTTCTCAACGGTTTTATGTCGATCGTAAAACGTGCTGTAGTTTTTAAGCGATTTTTTATATTATTTAGAATCATACAGTGATTAATTGTGTAATTATCGAAAGGTAAATGTTTTTGCTATTTACTAATTCATTACATGAGTTATATCAGTAAGAATTGGTAAAGAAAACATATCGAACGCAAACGGTGCGTTTGAGAAAACTGACCAATACCAATCAGATGGATGGTGTTATACAACCATATCCATTTTTGCTGTAGTACAACTACTGGGATAAAGAAATATTTTTTTGTCTCCGATATTTATGGATCGACTTTTATACCTAAATGAATATATGTATATAAATATAAATAAATTACAAAATCGGCCCCATGGTAAAAGTTGATCGTATTCATGATTAGACCATTAGGAAAAAAATCTGCTGTACAAAACATATATTCTATAAATATTAAATTCATTATAAAATAAATAGAAGCAAAATTTAAATAGTATACATAATATTAAAAAAATAATAGATATTATAGTACAGAATAATATATATATATATATATATATATATATATATATATATATATATATATATATATATAATATTACAGAACAGTAGAATAAACTTAAAACTAATCTAAAATAAAAACAAAATAAATAAAAATACCAATTTGAGTTAAAAGGTATTTTGGAGATATGCATGAAATTGTAAACGATATGGTTTTACTTGTAAATTTTGTATCTAGGTACCGACTGGCAGTGGCCACTATTCTACTTTGCAGTTTGCATCTTGCATAATACTATCATAGGTACAACGCAAGGTATGCGTTGTCGGATCTCACGAAAAAAAATTTTACCTGTGTGCCACCAACGCGCCATTTGCGTTCGCTCTTTTTTGTTATTTTTCAAGCTCTAAATAACAATTTTTAAGATAATTTACTATTTATTATACTAAAATAGGTTATTCTTAAACACATTTAACAATAAAAACAAGTGGACTTTTACGAAAACTTTTCAATATATAGCGGAGTGGAATGGGTTAATTGTCTCAAGAAAATACATAGAAGCAGATATAATGAATACCATAAACTATGATGATATTATAGATGATTTTGCTATTAAAAAGGCCCGTAAAAAAATATTGTATCTCTTGTTTCTTTATTACGCTCTCTTTCTTATTGACTAATTCATTCGTTTATTTAACTTTCATTTTTTTTTTTAAATAATAAATTTCCATTTGTAGTAAAGGAGGCCTCTTTACTACAAATGGAAAATTATTATTTTAGAAAGGTATGTACATGGGGCGGCAGAAATAAAGTGGCCTACACTCATAAAAAATATAAATCCGGCACTGCGTATGACCTTACGTTTCAGGATATGCAAGGCATGAATGAGTTGCCTGGATCACCTCCCAGCGACATTGACCACTAACTAACATGTAATTCCCTTCCCACCATGGTTCAAACCTTGTTGTGGCGATGGGGTTCAGTAGCCTAAGGTTAACCCAGCACCTTGGGCGAAGCAAATTGAGCCGAGGGACTTGCTCTTTGTTCAAAAGAGCAGGAGGGGGACAAGGGGTGAGGATGGGAACATCACCCCATTGCACTGTCCCGATGTTGGGAGGGGCTGTTCTGTGGTGCGGGACAACCCCTCTGTGGAGGAAGCGTCGGTCCCTTGGGGGACTGACTAACCGTCGAGGTGTCCTTTTGCTCAACAGATCCGGGGAACCTCACCAAAGGCGGCAATGGTGGCACCAGTCCCACATATCCGCCTGGGGAGTCCCTTCCCCACGGGATCCCTTAAAGCACTTCCAGGCATAAAAGAGAAAAAAGGTGGTTCTCTGTCTGCTTATATAGTATATGCTCAATTTCTGTATTTTACGGATGCATACTACCTACAGGTAACAACTGCCGCTACGCTTATTCGTCTAAAAAAAGGATGCATCCGTAAAATACAGAAATTGAGCATATACTTAGTACAGATGAACAAAGTTGCATGCGTTTATTAGTTTAACTAACAATATAATTTATATTATCAACAGTACGTGCTTTATTTTTGTTTGCAAAATACCTGTAGATATGTGATCGATTGATAAACTCATACAATATATGTTCGTTGTGTAACAATAATTAAGTAATTAATTTGTTTTCCTTTGTTTCCGCTATTGTAAAACCTAATTAAATAATATCTAAGGGTCTTCATTATTCCCCCACCATGGTTCAGGCCTTGACGTGGCGGTGGGGCTCAGTAACCTAGGGTGAACGGTGCACCTTGGGCGAAGCTAATTGGGCCGAGGGGGCTCTTTGTACCCCTCTTATAAGAAGAGGGGACATAAGAGCAGGGGGCAAGGGGTGAGGATGGGAACCTCACCCCATTGTACTGTCCCGACGTTGGGAGGGGTTGTTCTGTGGTGCAACCCGTCTGTGGAGGTGGCGTCGGTCCCTTGCGGGACTGACTAGCCGTCGAGGTGCCCTGTTTGTTTTCTAGATCCGGGGCACCTCACCAAAGGCGGCATTGGTGGCACTCGTCGGGTTTTAGTGGGTAGAGCTGCGTCCTTTTACCACCTGTCGGGCGCAGCGAGTCCCACATACCCGCGTGGGGAGACCCACTCCCCCCCGTGATGCCTTAGAGCATTTCCCGGCGTTAAAGAAAAAAAAGGGTCTTCATTATTGATAAAAGAACAAAATTATTAAGCTGTAACTCCGCTCTGTCCTCGATTAAGGCGGACCTTTCCCGATAAACTGCATTTTGAATTATGAAACCTTGTAGAAAATGTGATTTATAACGGTCGTCATAAATTATTTTTTTATAAATCCCTCCCTTCATTTAAATAAATATGTGTTTTCACTTGCTGCCAAAGTTATAAACTCTAAAGCATCCCGCGGGGGAGTGGGTCTCCCCTGGCGGGTATGTGGAAAACGCTGCGCCCGAAAGCTGGTAAGTGGACGCAGCTGTACCCATTAAAACCCAGCGAGTGCCACCAATGCCGCCTTTGGTGAGGTACCCCAGATCTGTTGAGCAAACAGGGCACCTCGACGGCTAGTCAGTCCCTCAGGGGACCGACACCACCTGCACAGAAGGGTTGTCCCGACCCACAGAACAACCCCTTCCAACGTTGGGATAGTACAATGGGATGAGGTTCCCGCCTCGACCCTTGTCCCCTACTCTTCTGTCCCCCCTAAATAAGAGGGGTAAGGTGCTGGGCTTACCCTAGGCTACTGAGCCCCACCGCCACGACAAGGCCTGAACCATGGTGGGGAATATCACCTTTACATTGTTAGATATATGGCGAAAAGTTTCTGCGTCAATGTATCTTGCAGTCCAATTAACGTCTGCATTCTGCAGCAGATGTTCTAGTGATATCATGTGGATATTGTAGATTATGAACATTTATTATCAGACATTCCAGTCATAGTGTGAGCAAAATTGGCGATGTCTTACTGATTTTTTTAAATTAAAATATAGAGATAACTTATTAAAAATGATGAAGCCAAATAGGCATTCATTTGTTTTGAATCCAAGTTTTTTTTATGCGTAGGTATAGGTAATTGAAAAGCTAAGTTAGCGTTCATAAAAAGGCGTGCTGGTTATCGCTGTGTGGTGGTATCAAAGAGTAAAATAAACGTAGAGGAAGGTGGTATCGAATAATAATTGACCAAATATTATGTTTATTTTAAATTATAATTCATGAAATTACAAATCAGAATATACTTTACTATTTTTAATTTTGTGTATGCCTACTGATGTGTCTTTTAAGGCAAAATAAATCCGAAAAAATATTGTGATAAGGTGAAAGTGGCAAGTCCAGATATTACTCCATCGGATTTCTGAACGGACGTTATACCTATGTCGCAAATTTACTTTTTTGTCTCTAGAGTTTTGACAATTGACGTTTCTCATTCTAAACTATACACACAGAAACTTAAAAAAAAAACTACTTTTTCAGTTAAACAAAATTTTATAGTGTATAATGGTTTATATTAAAGTCTAATTAGACAGTATACAGATAGTTATATGTAAATTACATCTCTATATAAAATTACTTGTTGCTTACGTGTTGACAATAGTCCTGTCTAATGCAACGTTGAAGAATAATATTTATAAAGTCACAAACATGAATAAAAAAACTAGGACGGGACCAAGAATACGTCTTACGAAATCTGCTAATCGAGACATGAAGTTGGAAGAGCCGACTGACGAAAGAAATTACATATATACATGTCAGTATTGTCGAGTGAAATTCACACAAAACAGTCAATTTTTTCGTCACATGATTTCAAATCATCAAAGCCTCAGACGTAAGGCGACTTTCGAGTGTAATGATTGTCAGGTTGTTTTTAATAAGAAAAGTAATCTGGATCAGCATTGTCAAACCAATCATCAGGTCAAAAGTAAATCGAGATGCGAGTCGTGTTCCATTACATTCAAATCTCGTTACTGTCTTCGCCGTCATATGGAATTGAAGAAGCTCATGGCAGAAAATTCGTGTGTTCAGTGTCAAAAAAAGTACTTTTTAAAATATCAGCTGGAGAAACATGTTCTAAACAAACATACATCTAAGAATATGACACATGAATGTGATCATTGCTCCCTAAAATTTAGAGCTAAACGATCATTGTTGACCCATTTGAAACGTATACACAATCGATTATGATTTTTAGTAAGTATACGTAGATTCTGATTAGTTTAAACACATCTTAATTTTTTATATTGTGTATTTAGATTTAGTTTGTAATTTTATATTTAAATTATGTGTCACAAGATGAAAAAAAAATGAAATAAATTTGTTAGATATGTAAGTTGTAAACTGTTGGGCCCCTTTACACACCTGTACACTTTACTAAGTATAATCAACTTAAACAACAGTTCTGATTATGTTGTATTTACATATGCATTAATAAATTATTTTGGCATTAATACTCATTCCTCTCAGAGCTTATACTGCTATCATAATATGGGCAAGACAATAAATATTTTAAGATTAAACAGCAATGAATTAAAAAAAGTAGTTTACATAATTACTGCTACCAATTTTGATTGGTTATGAACTCATGAACTCACCATCAAATAGACATATTATTAGCTGACATTTTCATCACAAATTTTTCATTTATACATGAGACATGTTGGAACTCATAATTTTTGTAAATATGTCATTTTTATTTAGGTACTTAGTGGTTTTAACTTTTAAATTCAATAAAATTAGATACTGTGTGTGTTCAAATAATCCTTATTAGCTTTAGATCGAAAAGAAAATAGCAAGTTTTCATATGTGCAATGATTACCCAATATTTCACTTGCTCTTATATTGCTTCAGTGAGGCATACACTTAATATTTAAAGTAAACTGGTTTTTTAATAACTGTGCTATGAAACAATCATTGTTTGCATTGTAATGTTTTAAACGATACAATAAAAATAAGTTTTACACATGAACATTTAATGTTTGTGAAACTGTAAACCATAGATTATGTATGTTGTAACATGGATCTTTTTATTAATTTATTATTTTTGGCACTATGAATTTATTAGTATAAATAAAACATTACGTCCATAATGAGATTGTTGATATTAAAATGTACATCAAATCTCACTGATTTATTATTAGTATTTATAAAACTTCATAAAGTATATATTTCTCAGTCAATGTAAGAGGCAATGCCATGCTGTTTTGCCTGTATTGCTGGCACAACCTGGGTGGTAACTCTTGCTCACAACACCCGCATCAAGTGATAGCTAAGCGTTTCGTGCATTTTGTGAGTTCCCAGTGGCCCATTGAGGTAATAGGGAAAAGGAGGGCAACACATCTATATAACTTTTGGTTGTGCGCATGTCTATGGGCGTCGTTTGTCACTGTAAGGCACCGACTGCTTGGTTGTCACTTATGAAATTAAAAAGTCTTTTATTTGACTCAAATACCATGAATTTTTGAATATGGTAATGGTAAACAATATATGAGTATTGAATTTATATATAGTAACAATACCTAATGGTAAAGCTTATTATTGGCCTTCATTGAAAGGGGCCTATCTTCAGCAGTGGACGGGTAAGGGCCAATGATGATGATGATGACAGCTTAGTGTTGTAAACCAATACCGTATAACGTGGTCGGTCATTACATCTTGCTAACCAATCCATATTTTTGTAGAAATTAAAATAACATGTTACTTAATAGTAAGTACGAATTAGTATTGTAAGCTGTTAAATACTGTAAAATTTTCTTCAACAGTTGAGTAAGTTGTATTTATTTCAGTTTGATTTGATTTATATATACATATAATATATTTTATATATAAATGTGTCGGTAAAATCTTGTGTGATGACCTATAGATAAAATATTTAATGATGTGTTGCTTGTTGCTTTATATTGAGCTCTTAAATAAAATGTAAGTAGATGACAATAACTTCAATCCTCAAGTAAAATGTATTTGATGATTTTTTTTATGTCTGTTGGATCGAGGCCCCATTAGTGCATTGCGTCGTCGTAGCGTCGACGTTGCGTCGTCGTAGCGTCGACGTTGCGTCGTTTCGTCCATGCTATAGGAGGATGTATATAACATCTTTTATCTTACCACGAGTTCGTTTGTACCTATTCATTGCGAAGGCTGAACTAAGACGGAGCTGCGACGGCGTACACACTTGCATCGCGACACGGACGTCGTGCGTCGACGCAACGCAGTTGTAGCATACAATGTGTTGATCCGTTGCGAAGACGCGACGCAACGCACTAATGGGGCCTCGCCCTTAGTATAGGGCATTAGTAATTGTAATAAGGAAAAAAAATGTTACCACATGATTTAACCTGTAGATAAGTAACAAGCTTAATATTCACTGGAAAAGAGGATTTTCCTATGATTAAAATACATTAACGGTCCAGACATCCAAGACTCAAGAGTATGGGTTACCTATTCCATATCAGATTTCTATTTATTTATTTATTTAATAATTTATGTACACTGAAAAACATAGGTACCTACTTAATAAAATAGTAATAACAAACACTGGTACAAAGGTACTACTTATTCCATAAGTGGAATTTCTTCCAGTAGTACTACTACAGGAGAATTTGAGTGATAATTGCAATATCAGTGTGCACATTATAACCCAAATACTTTAAATACAAAAAAATAATATACTTAATAAATACATAAGCATACACAGCACATACATATATCTAATGTGCTAGTATTTTCGAACAACCTCTTACACTGCTAGTTTTGCGTAAAGCGTATCTTACAATTGCCACTGACGACCAGCATGCATTACAGATGTCATGAGAGTGAGAAAAGACTTAAGAGTACAGGTGGCATCACTTAAACTTAGGTCACTTTTGGTGACATTCGTTTTTATTTTCTTTAAAGAAGAGGGGACAAACGGATAGACGGTTAACCTGATGGTAAGTGAAGGGCGACATCCACAGACACCCGCTACACCAGTGTATTAGCAGGTGCGTTTCTATGGTTTATAAGAGCTTCCTATCTTCCCTTATAAAATCTAAATTACTAACAGTACTTAGTGTCTCCTGATTTCTCCGAAGGAAGCGACAACCTTGTTTCCTTACAGTGAATAACTGAGTAGTGAAGTCAGAAGTGAAAACAGCCATACTAAATATCTTGCCTCTTAAATTGGGCTGAAGTCCAAACATAAATGTGTTTGAGTATTGACTGTAGCTCACAGTCGTTGTCATAATCATCATTAGTCATCCTTAGTTGTGAGATTTACAAAATTTAGGATTAAATATACAGGGTGGATTTTTGAGACGGGTCAGTAAGGGCAGGTACCTTAACCGTTATAGTTACAGGAAAACGTTCCTAGGAGACCATCCATAACTTTTTAAGATATTCAGAACTGCATTCACAGATTTAAAAAAAAAATCTGCGATAAATATGCTGAAATCCAAAAACTTTCTTATGCCTATCGATCCTATTTCGTATGGGGAACAAAATACTCTATGGGACTGTTTAAGGTACGAGTACTAGAAATGTCAGGAATCGCCAATAACATTATACAACTGTGGGAAATAGGTGCACCGATAATATGAATTAATATACATATCTTAAAAAGTTATGGATGATCTCCTAGGAACGTTTTCCTGTAACTATAACGGTTAAGGTTAAAGGTGCCTGCCCTTAGTGACCCGTCTCAAAAATCCAACCTGTATAAACACCAATGGGATTCATATTGTATCCAGATTGGGAAATTTTGGGTATAATAATAGGTAAAATATCCTGTATTAAAGGCTACAAGGTTATCTATATAGGCTTTTCCCTATAAAAAATCTTTAGTTTTTTTTTTATAATACTCTGTAGTGCGTATAATATTACGTTAAAACTAGTGCGGTTGCTCTCTGTAAATGTATGTATGTATACTAATTTCATACATAGTAACAATGTTAAATTATTTTTGAACTACTTTACCTTAGGTATAATAAATAATATTTAACATAGTGTCAATGTTTTATTGAATCTAATATGTTTTATAATTTAAGTAAAGAAACTTAAGTAATTATACAAATTTGAGATAAAAAATTCATTTGTTGTTATAAAACTTTTAACAAGGCAAAAAAATGTGGATATTCCTATTTTTATTTGTTAGATGGTATAAGCAAATGGGCAAAAGAGCACCTGATTAGTCAACATTATCTATGAACATTAAGTAATTTACTCACTATAATTTATTATGAATGGGTAATGAAGATCCAAGACATTAGGTAAACGCCAGTAAATACTGCTTCACCTAAACGGCAATGCTACAAATGTTATATGGATGCTGTACTTGTACAGATTTGCTGCACAAAACTGATCATAAATTGACAGTCCAGCTACCATTTACATCATTACTACTTAGTATATGTGATGGACCAGAACTCTGTTAACAATCGTCATCATCACGGGGTGCCATCTTCATATTGAAGTTTGGAGGTCAGCTTTTAATAATACATAATTTATATTCAAATTTCTTTCTTAATTCTTCTTTAATATACAGATAAAAGAAATTAAAGAGGTACAAGCCTCTGAAACATTTTTCAACAAATTATACCTTAGGCAACATACTAGTTTCTGGTATAATTGTGAGATGTTTTATGTATATTTTCACATAATATAGGCAAAAATAATATTCTTTGATCACAATAAGAATAAAGATCATTAAGAAATCATTTCAAACTATCACTACTGCATCAGCCACAAACCACAACTTTGACATTAGAAGAGATCAACTGAATAATAAACCTTTTTTTTCTTTTACGCTGGGAAATGCTCTGAGGCATCCCGCTGGGAAGTGGGTGCCCCAGGCGGGTATGTGGGACTCACTGCGCCCGAAAGGTGGTAAGGTGGACGCAGTTCTACCCACTAAAACCCGGCGAGTGCCACCAATGCTGCCTTTGGTGAGGTGCCCCGGATCTATTGAGCAAACAGGGCACCTCGACGGCTACTGAGTCCCTCAAGGGACCGACGCCACCTCCACAGAGGGGTTGTCGCACCACAGAACAACTTCTCCCAACGTCGGGATAGTGCAATGGGGTGAGGTTCCCAGCCTCGCCCCTTGTCCCCCTATTATAAGCACGCCCCTACAAAGAGCACCACCCTGGGCCCAATTTGCTTCGCCCATGGTAACCGGCACACCCTAGGCTACTGAACCCCACCGCCACGGGATAATAAACCGTCTAATATAACACACCTACAACATTGTAGCATGTACTGTTTGTGAACATACCTTAGCATACCTTAGCATGTGTGTATTATATATTAGTATTGTATATCTTTGTATGTACTTATGTATGTATTTTATATCTATTATGTAGGTAGGTATATTATTTTATAGATTTTTTATAGCATAGAAGGGCAAACGAGCAGTCGAAAGCCGTTTGGCGACTATAGACGCCCATACACTACCGCACAACCAAAGATTATGCAGATTCGTTGCCCTCTTTTTACCTATCCCCCCAATGGGGGCCACTGGAAATCCATCATAGCTGTCACTTCACGCCAGTGTAATGTGAGCGAGATACTACCCCAGTCCTGCCGTCCCAATTCGGCTGCTAAGCAGCATGGCACTACCTCTTACATATTCAATTTTGTAACGTTTATTTTTGCTGTACCTTCTCTTGGTTCAAAATGTTCCTCTACACTAGGTTGTCTGGAAGAAACAAAGAAGAAAGAAGGTCACTTAAATAGTGATAAAGCCGCCTTTGTGACCTACTGGCTACTTATTTATTGTTTGTTTTATGTTTAAATTTGTGTAATCTTATAGTGCATACAATAAAGAATATGTCATTCAT
Organism: Helleia helle; assembly: GCA_963853865.1. Taxonomy (NCBI): domain Eukaryota; kingdom Metazoa; phylum Arthropoda; class Insecta; order Lepidoptera; family Lycaenidae; genus Helleia; species Helleia helle. Next base: position 5,896,362 of record OY971434.1, read on the forward strand.
TCATTCACACCTTTTGTGCCGATATCTGTATGTTAGCCATATGCTCACCAACAAAGTTGCATAACTTGTAGTCTAGAATGTCTATTATTAGTCACAAACCATATCTGGTTTCAAGATTAATAAAGATTTGTGTAGACTGTAGACAATGTGTCGTCAGGCTTGCTTCCTCACTTAGGCCTCATTTAAAAATCAGTCCGTGAGTTTTCACCTAAGTAGGATCATTATCAACCTTTTTCCATATCTATACAGATAAATAAATATAATAAATAAATAATCTATACAGATAAATAAATTGAAGTGTCTGTTTGTAACATTAAAATATCCACTTTTTACTAAATGCATATGGATGTATACACAGTACATATACCAAAATAGCATTTTATAAAATTTTTGTATGTCTGTCTGTCTGTTTGTTCTGGCTAATCTTGGAAACGGCTGGGCCGATTTTAACGGGACTTTCACTGACAGATAGTCGATGTTTTAAGGAGTAACTTAGGCTATAAAAATAATCATCATCAATCCGTCTATGACTAAATCTAAGTTAATGCGGGCGCAGCTGCGGGCAACAGCTAGTTAAATATATATTTGTTCGGGTGCTTACCAATTGAAACATTGCAAAAATATTGGGACCTTGATATAACTAAACATGGTAAGTACAAATATATGTTTATATATGAAGTGATCGTCAGATTAAAACAACCTTTTTTCGGCTAATGCTGTATGTAGGTGCCTTTAATGAATGCCAAGATTGCCAACTGGGACCCTCATGCGATTTCATCATATTTGGGTTTCCACAAAAACCTCTCATTTCTTAAATTGAATTGACATCTTATTTGACATTACATACATTGATTTACACTTCTATATCAAGCCTAAGTTTAGCCAAACTAGGTTTGAATATTAAGTTTATTTCACACTAGCTATGAATACCCGTTTCGCTGGGTCATTTTTAATTGTATCTAGAACATTCCAGAAGTTTCCTGAACAATCCAGACCATTTTAAATCAATAATAGTCACATTTTCAAAGTTAACATCTTTCAACCCCCGTATCTTTTACACCCTTATAATTATCGACTTGCAACCACCATAGTGCACAATGGGAACCTTGTACCTATTGCCACACACAAACACTTTTCGTCTGCAATGTGTAGTTTTGGCTGCAAAGTGAAATATAGGGACACACACCTCCAATTTTATATATATAAGAGATATGAATGACTGTGTATTTTTACATTGGCTTTTTCAGAATTACTTTAAAGCTGCTACACAATTTTGTGTGCCTCAAACAGACTTATTAGGAATCTAACCCCCGAATACTCAAACAAATCTTGACGTTACGTCTTAAACAACACATGTTTAAGACGTACTTAAACATGTGTTGTCCCTCTTTTTTCTTTAAATCTGACACGTAGCATGCGTTTAAGTATGTCTTAAATTTGAGATTCGTTTGAGTATTTGGGGGTATATTATATATATTTTAATGGCTAATCTACACTAAATAGTACAATATATTATGTAACATCTTACTATTGAAATGTACATTTTTACTTTATTAGATAAAAATATCTTGTTCATGATAGGTTTATAGTTTCATATTTTTTTCCCAAACACTTTTTGTCAATTTATTGTAGTGTCATGAAATACTTATGGTATTTGAATATTGTTCGAACACCTTCTTTTGTGTTTTTCACGTATATGTCGTGCGACATGATCTTTCCTTTTGAATGTTTGGTCACAAATGGGACAAATGGAGTACTGTAATAAATGTTGAGATTTAACATGTCTTAGCATGTGGTCGCGTCGCTTGAACGATGAGCTACAGTGAGGACAAGCATGCCTCTCAATCACTAAATGTACTCTTTCGTGTTTTTCATAGTCACTTAATGAACCACATTCAAAAGTACACTCTCTACAATGAAAAATACACGGTGTGTCTGAGTGCGTGCTTTTCATATGTTTTGATAAAACATCGTGGCGTTTACAGTCTTCATTACACACGGGGCATATGTAGTAGTTTGAATTTGTGTGTACACTATTTATATGTCTCTTTAAATGATCGTGCCTTCGAAAACTTGCCGTGCAAATGGTACACGGAAACCGATTATTGCTCTCATTTTGTTTATTATGTTTCTCAATTTGACGGACATGGTCATCTTTATTTATGAAGCACATATTACACGCCATGGAATCCAAATTTTGAATAGTTTTCCTGCCACCGTTACAATCTGAGGATCCGGTGAGTGGTCCAAGTGAGGAATGTTCGGCAGCGTTTTCGTTTAAAACCGTTTTAACGAAACGAACGACATCCATTCCATCAACCATGTTATACTATATATTATTTAATTAGTATACCAAATTAGATCGATTAAAACTATTTAAACTTGAGATTCGATGAAGCCAAACCAACTCGATGAAAATTTCCGTTTGTAGTAAGTATACACATATGTAGAAAAAGTGTTTTAATTTTAAAAAATGTATGTATTTTTTAACAAAAATACAACTAATAACAAATTCTGACAGTTTTGACAAATTATTATTATTTTCATTTAAAGGCATTAGCTACTAGGCTATTAGCCATACAAAATACAATATTCGGTCTGTAATACGGAGAAATGGCGGGAAACCCCAAGGAGCGCGGCTTTGCCCCTCTAGCCCCCATCAATCAACTATCATTCCCCATTCCATCCACACAAGGCAGTCCACCACAATATTCGCCAAACAATCACATTATATATTACACAGATTAAGTTTTTAAAACAAACACTATAGAAAACCGCCAGAACAGCCCTACTAAGAAAACCACTCCAGAACGGTACTCCATAAGATTCGCCAACCAATCACAATATATAAAGATCAAGTTTTTAAAACAAAACTATAGAAAACCACTCCGAATGGACAAAAAACAAAATAACAATTAATTAACGGGAAACCAAAAAAACACAACCGCGCGTCCCGATGCTTCCCGCCATTCTCCCAGTTTTGACAAATGACAATTATTATTATTATTTTCATTTAAAGGCAATAGCTACTAGGCTATTAGCCATACAAAATACAATATTCGGTCTGTAATACGGAAAAATGGCGGGAAACCCCAAGGAGCGCGGCTACATCCCTCTAGCCTCCATGAATCAACTATCACTTCCCATTGGTTCTATTAACCCAGAACAGTCCACCACAATATTCGCCAGCGAATCACATTATCACACAGATTAAGTTATTGAAACATCACGATAGAAAACCACTCCAGAACATTTCTCCACTATAATATTCTCCAACCAATCACCCGACTTCCATCAGACAGGCTGATCCTATATTTGTATTAACAGTAAGTTACACGACGGATCGATTGAGGTGTATTTATTAGTCCGGGGTATCTAATGAGATATATGTATGTATCGCTAAACATACGATAAATCAATTCTCGTGTGATATGATATATCCGCGTATACGAGTGTGGTGTTAATGACCGGCCCCACGCGCGTGTGTGGACACTGCACTCTCACGCACACACGCGCACACGCTCGAGTGTACCTGCGCGCGCGCACTGCACGCATACGCGCGCGCGCACGCACACTGCCGCGCACACTACAGTTATGCAGCCGCCATAACTTACTTACTGCCGCGACAACGGCTATCTCAATCAATATTGAAAATTATTTAATCCCATCACCGATAAATCAATAAAGAGGTCGGGCTACGAAAAGGTCACAAATTTAATAAAAAACAATGTCTCCCGCCGTGCCTGACAACTAAATATTATGATAATATTGTTGTTTTAAAATTTATTCCCAAGAGAGAAGGCTACGGACTATAATACAGCCTAGACTGTATTTATTAATTTCATTCCGGTATAACAAAAGGCCGAAGCAAATTTTGATTTATTTTATTTTCTTTTATTCTTATTTGTCCATAAACAATTAAGTGAGGTTGATACAAAAATAGTGAGGCCATAGCCTAGCGGCTAGGGGATCGGCCATCTTGGTGTTCATTAAATGAGGCCTATGTCCAACAGTGCTTCTAGCTGATGATGACGATTATATTAAATAATTGGTATCTAGTTTTTTAATGGAACAGTACCATAACAAACAAGTATCCTATACATCTTTCATCAGACCAGAAGGAATGATAAAGGGTCTTCGTATTTTTCATATGGTTTCACATGGTACAAGGTCATGTTATCATCATCACAGTGCTCTGCTCGACAAGCCCGTTTTCACCAAACACAATGAGCATTTGATGACAAACTTGGACTTTCTTCTCTTACTTACTTAATAATTATACTTATTTCTTCATTTGACTTTATAATTTTTAAATACTGAGGGAATATATTAATACACTCTAGTTATGGGATATAAGTATTTTAAATATTTTATTTAAAGATTTTCTAGGTTCAAATTTTTATAGGTTTTTCGATTCGGGCACTTTTTTGCCACTAAAACTTATTCGCTCGGGACAAACTTCTCGGGGTACATTTTGTAAAAGAGATTCCAGAAGGCTATTCTAGAATGAAAAGGCGGTAAGATTATCTTCAACTTGGACCTTCTTCAACTAATAAGAACAGATATTTCGTCACTGATGGGTAGAAATTTCACTGGCAGCAGCTCAGTTGTCTCGGGTGTTGGGTTTCTGAAATAAAAAAATTACATTTTTGTTAATGTCGAAAATGTTTCAGCGTCAGGAAAATCAAGTTTTTTCGAATGTTCATATCAATGATGTAACGAATGTTACTATTTAAACATTTGCGAATGCGAATGCGAATATCTGCCATCGAAATTCGTGAATTCGAATGCGAATATTCAGTTTTGGAGGTTACACCCTAAGAATCGATTATCATATACATATAAGCCGGGGTATGAAAATTTATAGGGCATAAAAATAGAAATTAGGTATGCGTTCGAACTCAGCCCGGTCAAAATAGACATAGACATATATTAATTCCCAACTAGTTAAAAATTTACAGACACCGAAGAGATATATATCACTCTAATGAGAAGTCCCCATTGATCCCGTGTGCAAAAAAAAATCCAAGGTCGCAAAAACCGTTAGTTTTAGGTACAATAAAAATAGCTCAGACTAAAATTGTAGACTAAAATTAACCAGCTTTTGTACTTGTAATGCTTAATCCTGAAATAAATGACTTATTTTATTTATTTTTCCCTAAGATTTTACCATTTTTGAGGAAAAGCTCTTCGAAAGTTAGCTGGAGCTGTATTCTTCACAATACCTATGCATGATTACGCTGTCTCTGAAGTCTGAATATTATTAGACGAGTAATATAAGTAAAATTTTAAATTTGCGTGAACCAGTCATTAGACCACTATAAAAAATTAAGAACAACATTAAAAATATTTTAAGAAGTTAAAACAATTTAGTACCTAAATTATTTCGCTATCGCGAGCTATCGTCGATCAAAGCAAAAAAGGAGGGCAACGCACCTAAACTTACCTCTGGTTGTGTGGATGTCTATGAGTGTCGGTAGTCACCATAAGGCAGCGTCTGCTTGTTTGCCTCCTTATGCCATAAAAAAACTTTTTTACTTAAATTAGTGTTTAGCACTATTTTAAAAGCTTTTATTTGACTTGCAATGTATGTATGTATGTTTGTTCGGGTGGAATCTTTGAACTCAATTTTGAAGTAGATATCATCAACCGATTGAGATGAAATTTTGTATACACGTTTAGTTTGGATGACGATGCACGATATGGTAAATGGTAAATGAGCAAACAGGGCAACTCGACGGCTAGTCAGTCTCCAGGGAGCCGATGCCACCTCCACAGAGGGGTTGTCCCGCACCACAGAACAACCCCTCCCAACGGCGGGACAGTACAATGGGGTGAGGTTCTTGTCCTCGCCCCTTGCCTGCTGCTCTTTCGTCCCCTCTTCTTATAAGAGGGGTACAAAGAGCCCCCTCGGCTCAATTCGCTTCGCCCAAGGTGCAGCGGCTTACCCTAGGCTACTGAGCCCCACCGTCACGACAAGGCTTGAACCATGGTGGGGTCAGTTAGGTTAATATTAATTAGCAACCTAGGTTTTATTTAATGTTATTCCCCAGTACAGGCCTATTATTGAGAAATACATACCTACAAAGTAAGAAGCCGACTAGTCGCCGACTACGATAGTGGCCGGATAGTACTTCCCACTCCCACGGGAGTACAGGGATAAATTATAGCCTAGTTAGGTATATGTTATTCTGGTGTATACGCTATGTTATTGTATGGCGCTGCAGCGCATCAGGAATGTTTGCTGTAGCTCACACCGACGGTTTTAAAGCCGTTATACGCAAAAAAACAGCTTATATGCTGCAGCGCCTGCGAAATGCCAGCAACAGCATTCTGAAAGTTATTGCGGATAGATTTGACTGCCCTATCCAAAAACATTGGATGGAATGGTATAAAAAAAAACATTTATTGTCAAAAACTAACACTACTAACATACTTATAAGTTCATTTTGTAACTAACACACCAACTATATTATATGGGTACTTCTTTTGCCTGAAATAAACATATTCTATTCTATTCTATTAAAATCCATTCAGTATTCTATAGCAATTTTAACATCTTATCTTGAAATGCCTGGGAGGAACGCCTTATTCCCAGTGGTTCCATGAAATCTTTTACTTTATAATATACTTTACCACACATACGGCACTAGCAACTTTTTTGAATTTACGTTTTCTGAGATCTTATTTTAAAAGCGTATACAACTGCCTTTAAAATAATTGCTTACTTTTGAGAGTCTAATTATTGGTACATCTATCCTATGTCTATTATGTATATTATATCCCTACTATGAATATCACTTTTCTTACAAAATTCATTTATGTTTTTTCGGACATACAGTAAATTTTCTAAGATGTATTGAGAGGCCATAGTCAGAATACCTATTTCTTTAAATTTTTCTTTCAAAGATGAGTAGGGGGGCAACTTGTAAATTGGATGAATAGCTCGCTTCTGCAGCATAAACATGTTGTTTATATTGGCAGAATTTCCCCATAAAAGTATGCCATAAGACATAATGCTATGCAAGTAGCTAAAATATACTATTCGCGCTGTATCTTCATCAGTAAACTGTCTTATTTTTCTCACTGCATATGCTGCTGAACTGAGTCTAACAGAAGTAGAACTTTCAAAACACGATTGGAAAAATTTTGCTCGATAGAAAAAAAATCTGAAGTAACCTCTAAAATTTCATATAAATGAATATTACGACCGTGTTTTACAATAATCATTCTTATAAAATCACAAACACATAGGTTTTTACCCTGACGATGTGTTGACAGTTTTAGATTTCCAAAAACTAAAAAAAAATATTAACTTTTTGATAAAAATTCGAAGTTTCCATACTAACCACGGACCTCGGGCCAGGCATCACCTGTGAGACCCAGTACCGCTTCGGCATTCGCACGCGGGGGTTGTGTCGCTCGTCACGTGGAACCCGCGAAAGTTACGAGTCCAAACCAAGAGTAAACCAACTAATATTACCTTGGGAAATAAAAGAAAGTCGCTATCGATATTGACTACCTACTTGTCTGTCTTTACAAAATAATGTTTAGCTAAATATCACAATATATGGTATGGTAATGGATTTTAGTAATTTTTAAATTGTAAATACTTACATGTGCCGGACTTTGCGTTCATTGAAGGAGGCCTATATTCAGCGGTGGAAGGATAAGGGCTTATGATGATGATGAAATACTTACATAATTTACTTAGATACGAACGTGAAGAGTGGTGTGTGGAGTAAATGCTATAAATTGTTATAGAATACATACTATTTGAAAAGATTAGTTCTAGTTTTTTTTAAATTTGAAAAAAAAAATTAAAACTATACAAATATATTATTTTATTATAAATAAAATTGAAGTGTCTATATCGTATTATACGAGTAATTTCAAACTTTTCACTAAATATGACGACCTCTGTGGCTCAATAGTTAGCACGTTGGCGCTCAAGCCCAAGGTAGTGGGTTCAAATCCCGCCAGGGAACAAAAAAAATTCTGTGTTCCTGGGTCATGGATGTGTATTATACATATAATAAAAAACTTATATATACATGTATAGTATAAAAGTATTAAATGTAATATTTCCGTTGTCTGGTATCCGTAATACAAGTTCTTCGAGGATTTACCACGTGACCAGATTGACGTGGTGTAAAAAGAGTCCATAGATTTTATTTGTTCGGTACTTACATCGAAAACCATTTTTAAAATCTGTCTGTTTATCTTATACTTAGCCGGAAGTTTGGCTAGTCTCAGAAACGGCTGGACCGATTTTGACGGGATTTTCACTGGCAGATAACTGATATTACAAGGAGGAACTTAGGCTAAAAATCTAATCATCATCAATTCAAATACTGCTGTACCGACTACCGATGATATATCATCATCATCATCATCATGTATATTATAATATTAGGAGATATTATGATGATATTTATCATCATCATCATCATGTAATGTCGTGATATCGGCCGTATTGAAGTTCATTGTGGGAGGCCTATGTTCAGCCATGGGCGGATAGAGGCTAATGATGATATATTATATCATCATCATCATCATAATGTTCATCACACAACACAACACAACAATCACAGCAAAGCTGTTTCACGGGAGAAACAAGCAAGATTGGGCGTTTTTCCACTCACCGGCACGGCCACGGCACGGTCACGGCACGGCGGTGGCACGGTCACGGCCCGGCACCGGTGCCGTGGCTTCGTTTTTCCACTGTGCCGTTGTCGATGACGGTTTACGCACGTTTTCATAGTTCAGTACTGACACGGACTTCAGCAAGACGACACGTAGATCATAATATTATTATAATTTATACATGATAATGATGACATGTATCATCATCTCTATCGGCCTCTATCCGTCCACAGCTGAACATAGGTCTCCCTTAATGAACGCCAAGACGACCGATCCCATGCCACGACATTACATGATAATGATAGGCCTCTCTCACTGAACACCAAGACGGCCGATCTCATGCCACTACATTACATGATAATGATGTTATAATATATATATATATATATATATATATATATATATATATATATATATATCAGTAGCAGAATTGATCCACCCATGGCTGGTGATAGGCCTCTCTCACTGAACACCAAGACGGCCGATCTCATGCCACTACATTACATGATAATGATGATATTATATATATATATCAGTAGCGGAATTGATCCACCCATGGCTGGTGATAGGTCTCTCTCACTGAACACCAAGACGGCCGATCTCATGCCACTACATTACATGATAATGATGATATTATATATATATCAGTAGCAGAATTGATCCACCCATGGCTGGTGATAGGCCTCTCTCACTGAACACCAAGACGGCCGATCTCATGCCACTACATTACATGATAATGATGATATTATATATATATCAGTAGCAGAATTGATCCACCCATGGCTGGTGATAGGTCTCTCTCACTGAACACCAAGACGGCCGATCTCATGCCACTACATTACATGATAATGATGATATTGTATACCTATATCAGTAGCAGAATTGATCCACCCATGGCTGGTGATAGGCCTCTCTCACTGAACACCAAGACGGCCGATCTCATGCCACTACATAACATGATAATGATGATATTATATATATATCAGTAGCAGAATTGATCCACCCATGGCTGGTGATAGGCCTCTCTTACTGAACACCAAGACGGCCGATATCATGCCACTACATTACATGATAATGATGATATTATATATCAGTAGCAGAATTGATCCACCCATGGCTGGTGATAGGCCTCTCTCACTGAACACCAAGACGGCCGATCTCATGCCACTACATTACATGATAATGATGATATTGTATACCTATATCAGTAGCAGAATTGATCCACCCATGGCTGGTGATAGGCCTCTCTTAATGAACACCAAGACGGCCGATCTCATGCCACTACATTACATGATAATGATGATATTATATATATCAGTAGCAGAATTGATCCACCCATGGCTGGTGATAGGCCTCTCTCACTGAACACCAAGACGGCCGATCTCATGCCACTACATTACATGATAATGATGATATTATATATATATCAGTAGCAGAATTGATCCACCCATGGCTGGTGATAGGTCTCTCTCACTGAACACCAAGACGGCCGATCTCATGCCACTACATTACATGATAATGATGATATTATATACCTATATCAGTAGCAGAATTGATCCACCCATGGCTGGTGATAGGCCTCTCTCACTGAACACCAATTTTTAGCCTAAGTTACTCCTTATATCAAACAACATACCTAACATCAACTATCTGTCAGTGAAAGTCCCGTCAAAATCGGCCCAGCCGTTTCAGAGATTAGCCGGAACAAACAGACAGACAGACAGACGGACAGACAAAGAAAAATTGTAAAAAACACTATTTGGGTATAATATGTCCCGTGTAAACATCCATATGCATTCAATAAAAAGCGGTTATTTTGATATTACAAACAGACACTCCAATTTTATTTATCTGTATAGATTACACAAACAACATAGCTATTTAAATAATAATTATATATAATAATATACATTTTAATAAATAAATAAAATAGGTTGCGGTATACATAGCGAAAGGGCTAAACATTATGTAATGGTTATCTTTCAAAATACAACGAAATAGGATCGCTTGATATTATTAAGTTCGGTGACCTACACAGTACACTGATTACCCCTCGCGCGGGGCTCGGCGCGGGGCTAGCGCGGGGCTCGTGTGAGTTTTCAATTAAAAAGATTTTAATATGACAGGAACAGTGGAAATATTCCATTCCCGATACTTTTAGTGCAGCCTATGTATACATATTACTATTTAAATTTGTAACTTGTTGTAATATAAACGCGAAAGTTTGTATGTATGGACGTATGTATGTTTGTTACTGTTTCACTGTTTGTATTTGATATCGTTAAATCACACAAACACATTAATTCAAGAACGTGTCACGTACCTACGTAAATATCAGTAGCAACTGTTTTAAATTTAATCAGTGGGGGAAAATAATCAGTAAAAATATTTTCACAATCGGGCAACACCGAGCATTGAAAAAAAAAATGTTTTTATTTAAACCTAATTAATTACAAGATACTACGAAATATTGAAAGATTTCCTGTGAAAAGTGATGTTATTACATTTATTTTATATGTTGTGATGTATCAGATGTATTATATATAACCAATCAAAAATGTCGGGCACAACTGAAGTAATCGCACGCATACCTAGCCCCCCGAACTTCATCTCTCTTCATAGATGTTAAGTAATAAAGGCATAACCGCCAGTGTGCTTATTTTTATATAAAAATTTAAGGCGTAGGGTAAATAGTAAAGACACAATCGCCAGTTGTGTCTTTTCTTCTACGTTTCTTGCTAAGGTGTTGGTATAAAAACTTAGCACAATTGCCACAATATAAGCCCTTTATATTTGATTTACGCCAATTATGTCTTTTCAATTAAATATTTTTAAACAAAAATCGTGAAATAGAAGACATACATCACAATGTGACCTTTTTCTTTACAAAAACTTAAAAAATGGTGCATTTGTGCCCTTTAAGCTTATGCTAACTCTGTTTATTTTATTGCTAAAAATACACAAAAAATTAGGCAGATAGGCCTTTTTTTCCTGATTCCGAATATGTATATATAACTCAATTTCGTGAAAAATGTTAGTTGTGCCCTTTTTAATTAACACGGCAGTATAATACACATAAGTTTTAAATTTTAATCTAATTCTTTTCGACATTAATTCTATTCGTTTTTGATTTTAGTATTATTATTTTTTTTCTCTTCTAATGTTTACGCGAATTTCACTCATTAAAAAAAAATACCGATTTTATCGCGGTTTATTAAGATTTTTACAAGCCCGTCGTTTTGGATACTTTACAGCAACCATGGTCGCGGGAGGACTCCCGTGACCATGGTGGCTTGTAAAAATCTTAATAAACCGCGATAAAATCCGTAAAAATTGTTTTATTATAATTATTATTTTTGTCATTTAAATTTTAATATTTATATTGTACTGCTATGGGTGAAACCTGAAATAAATGTATTTTATTTTATTTAGTAAAGGTATCAATGATCTACCTATGAAATGTCAAAAGTTAACCATACCATACCATTACCATACCATTGTACCATAACCATTGCTATCTAAGCAATGGTTATGGTACAATGGTATACTTTGATTAATTTGATATATTATACGGGTTGATATTTGAGACGGGTCAGTAAGGGTACCGTAATTATTACAGGTAAACGTTCCTAGGAGACCATACATAACTTTTTTAAGATATTCAGAACTGCATTCACAGATTTTTGAGAAAATGTACGGATAGCGAAAAAATGCTAAAATCCACAAATATAAAAAAAAAATGCCTATCGATCCTACTTCGTAAATTAAACGATTCTATTTCGGATTAAAATACTCCATAGGACCATTTAAGGATGAGTACTAGACCCCACCATGGTTCAGGCCTTGACGTGGCGGTGGGGCTCAGTAGCCCAGGGTGAGCCACTGCACCTTGGGCGAAGCTAATCGAGCCGAGGGGGCTTTGTACCCCTCTTATAAGAAGAGGAGACAAAAGAGCAGGGGGCAAGGGGGCGAGGACGAGAACCTCACCCCATTGTACTGCCCCGACGTTGGGAGGGGTTGTTCTGTGGTGCGGGGCAGCCCCTCTGTGGAGGTGGTGTCGGTCCCTTGGGGTATTGACTAGTCGTCGAGGTGCCCTGTTTGTTTATTAGATCCGGGGCACCTCACCAAAGGCGGCATTGGTGGCACTCGCCGGGTTTTAGAGGGTAAAGCTGCGTCCACTTACCAGCTTTCGGACGCAGCGAGTCCCACATACCCGCGTGGGTAGATCCACTCTCCGCGGGATGCCGAGACGATGAGAGCATTTCCCGGCGTTAAAGAAAAAAAGTTAATAATTTACCTAAACGTGTCTACTCTCACGATCAAAAAAGACAATACAAAAAGTACAAAACGCATGTGCTCGATTTTGTTTTGACGTGCCTCTCCGTGTGCATGTATCGCCCTTTAACCACGAGGCCAAGATCCTTCGCATGGACAAAAGAATGGAGCTACATTTTGCTACATTACTATTTGGTATAATTAAATGCAGAACGCCGCCTTACCAGTGCTGGATTAAGCCAGCGCGGCGCCCGTAGCAAATTCTGTCAACGGGCCCGTTACAAATAAACTTTTCTGGATTTAATATGGAAAAATTTAGAGATAACACTTTCAATATCGACTTCTTTGAGCAAATCATGCTCTATATTCAACAAAGTGAAATGATTAAGACGTTCTTCGGCCCATCGTATTCGGCCCTTAATTCATTTTAATACTTTTTAATGTTGATAAAGAACGTTCGCTACAGTTCGCTGCAGTAACTGCAGTTAGTGATCATGAGATACGAGTAAATGCGCAAGGCAATTTCTAAGTATGGGAAACACGATTCTACAGATTTATTTAATAAAAGTTTATAAAAGTGAGTTCCAGAGGCTCCTGTTTCTTGCTGTCATTAACAGGAGCCACATCTGTTTTCAGCAGCTCTGTGAACTGCACTAATTCGCCACCTAGGCAGATCTCCAAATCATTTTCGTAAGCACTGACCATACTTGAGGATTTTACAAAAATTTCTTCAGTACATCTACCATGAGTTTTGTGACTTAGTTTTTTATTCGTGTTGTGTTTTTACGTTAACGTTACGTTACGTATATAAGTAGTTAACGTAAAAACGCAACACGAATAGAAAACTATACCATAACGTAGTTTTTTATTCGTGTTGAGTTGAGTAACTACTATAATTACGTTATTTACACTTGTCACAAAACTCATGATAGAGCTACAGTTGTAAGAGATTTTAGCTGACAAAATAGTTTAAAAACACACTAGTATTCTTATGATATGCTTTCATACGTTTAGTTAAAGCTGAAAGTACTTTATCAATAATGACAATAAACAGTAAACACCTCAACTTCGAAACGTTTGATCCAGGTGTTTGATTCGGCTGTACTACACTCGACGACTTTGTTGTCGAGTGTAGTACAGCCGCTGAAAAGGTTGAACTTTATATTTCGCTTGATTCGTCTTGATGTCTGTTGCTGGTATTCAGTTGATCAAATCATTGGCTCTTGCCCTAATATCTGAAAATGTGGATTGCATTGTTGGACGTAGCCATATAATGATTAGCCCGTATTAAGGTCTTGATCAGACTGCAGAGAAGCACTAGTCGCTTGCACAGGTACTATACTGCTGTTCTAGGTACAGGTTCTAGGATACCGTTCCACGTAATTGTCATTATTCTTGTTTCTAACTTATTCATCGTTGAAACTAGTCCGTAAATTTTATTACGGCACTCCGCTTCGATCCACGTTATCGAAAATGTTTTCTAAAACTTGCCTAATAGTGATAAAACCACATAAAAGTGCCTTCGTAACATCAGCTCGGGCTGACCACCTAGTCTCCGATAACAGTTTCAGAATCGGATTTTTTTAGTGTTATTAATTAATTTTTTTTTTTTTTTTTTTTTAGTGCGTTCGTAAGGCGACCCCATCGACTGATGCAGTGCAACAGTCAACTCAACACGAATAACAACTAAGCAATTAAATTCAATGAATGTGCAAGACGGACTATATTTGGCGTACTTATTTATTTCCTTAATTCGGGCTTGTAAGCCGATGTATTCCCCACTCATGTTTAAGAAATCTAGTAAACTTTGAGCGAGTTTTTCAGCAGTATGACCTACGATGTCCAAGAACTTAACAAATCTTTCCACTGGTCCAGATGACAGAACATAGCGCTCTATCAGACTTAGTTGGTCTACATGCGATATATCTGGAGAAGAATCCAATGAAACTGAGTAGTAATCGCATCTCTTAAATTTCAATCAATTTTAAAAGGTGCTTATCGATGCATATTTTGAATATACGCTAGTCGGATACAATATAAAAAAATCGCACTCCCGCTGTATGGATTTTCATACTAAGTATATATATTTATTACTTATATTTATTACTAAGTATTTTTTATGTGTACCAAGGTCACCTATTGATATGAATAATTGTTATTTGCTTGCTATTTATTTAATATGCTTGTCATTGTTATATGAACTGTTTTCCGCTTCCCACTTACGGGTGACGCTGAAAATCGGCGTTGAAGAATTTCGATTCTCCAACAGATGCCGAGCGTCATTCCATTTCAGTGCTCCCATCAATACATCACTAATACAGATTGCCACTTTTGTTCTTTTTTTCTTAATGTTTATCCTATTAGTTTTATTATTATTGTATTCATGTTGGTAGGTACCTTATATCATGTGTTAATTTTATTGTCTCTTTTAGTTTATTATTTAGATAATAGTTTAAATAGTAGGTAATGGTACCATCTACATTTTTTGTCGTTTTTTTTTGTCATTTCTATTAATAATCTATCTGTATACCGATGTGTCTATGTGGGCGTGAATAAACTTTATTATTATTATAAATAAATTTTCTTTTTCTTCTAATATTCTTCATCGCCAAACAATCCTGTTTCTTACTGTAAGGCCTGTTTCAGTTGGCCTCAAATAAAATATTTAAGGCCAACTGAAATTTAAATACAAGGATTTTACGGTAAGCCGTTGTCTTGTCATGTGAAAATAGGTGATCTACGAAATAAAATGCTTAAAATTAACCTTTTCTAAATTTACTTCCAAACTTCTTTTTACTTAATTTTTTTAGGAATAAATAAGGTTGTTTGGCGATAAAGAAGTTTTTTTTGTGGATTTTGCCCTTACTGACCCGGCTCAAAAATCCACCCGGTATAAAAAAAATCGACTGGTTCCGACCATTCAAAACGGCAATTTCGTATGTGAGGACCCAATATATATAATATATTACTGTATTTTACTTAATTACTGAATTTTTACCTAATAAAAATAATTAATATAATAGATACTTCCTTTACCATAGAACACTAAACTAGCAATCATACATAAATAGGGTTCAAAAATAAAACAAGCTTATAAAGTTTTTAATATTGGACTAATATTTAGTAAAATACCATATTATAATAATAAAATTCATATAAAAATCCAAGTTTTTCATGTTTTAAACAATACCTACTATAACCTGTTGGGGGGAGCAGATGAAAACAAATGAAATCGGTTTTAAATTTGGAACATTTTTCATAGACAAATGTTTATAAAACAGTGTTGCCAGTTAATAAATCATTTGTCAATAGACGTCGCGTCGCTGCCCCAACAAGTTCGTCATATCTCTAAGATAATACTATTCAAACAACAAAAATAAAATAAAGTTCACTCTTTATAAATGAAAACAGCTAGTATAATAGTGTAATTTAGTGTCCACATAAATATATAAAACAGTACCTATTGCATCACCTCGATTTATAGAATTAGAGTCCAAAGCACTAGCGTACCAAAATGCTATTTGAAAATTGTATAAAACAACAAACTTATTTGCATTATTTTGTTATTAGTAGCTTCATTGTTTTAATTTGCATCAACCTTTACTATTTGTCATAATTGTGACACTATTTCTAAATGTCCAAATATCAATAAATAGAATATTGTCATGTTATGTGTGTCATTTAAAAAAAGTAGGTATAGTTCGCTACAAAAAAACTTGATCGTTATACTAAAACATTGACAATAAGTAAAACAAAAAATAAACATTATCTCTGGTATAAAAAGGACGGTGACCAATCTTAACAAACTTGCACTACTTTTGTTGAATAATAGATGGAACTAGCCCTAACCAATAAAGCTAGTCGATTAGTGAAACCTAGTGAACCTAGTGAAAAACCTTTATACTAAAAATTCTCTACTAAATACCAAAATACGCAAAAACACCAAGTTGTCGTTTTACATCTTTCAGATTTCAACAAAGGTACACTTTTTTATCGAGGACACGAAAACATATACAATCAGTAAAGCTCCAAATGTAGAAATTTCAAATCTAGGATTAATTTTATTGTTATATTACAATCTCCTTTACTATTTTTATTTCAAACGTTTAAATATACATAAATATACTTATTTTAATGTTTATGGCCAATGTGCTTAGATTCGGCAAAGCTTACAACTCTAGAATGCATCATGAGTGATTTTTAAACTCTCAAATACTGAAACGATCGATATTAAAAATAAACTATGCTATTATGATATAATAACTACTAATAAAATTAAAAAAAGATACAAAAAATGGTAAAAAATAAATAAATAGGAATAACATCAAAAATACATCAAAACAAACAGGATTTGTATACTATACCTAAAAAAAGGAATACAAAAAATTATAAAGCCACATTATCTCCAGGAATTAAGTAAAATAGGAATTGCGCAGGGCCACGGCCAAACCGCTTGTCTTTTTGGTCTCCTCTTTGGGACATTCTTTGGTCAGTTAAAAAGGAGAAAATATGGCTCAAAATGTACTTACAAAAATAGGATCTGTGACAACACACTTTAAAAAAGATTCGATATTCGCACAGATAAAAAAATATATAAAAAAGTGTAAAACGTAATTGCACTATCCCAAAACGCAAAACTACAAGATATAAAACGCAAGAAAGTTTCAAATTCATTTTAATAATTCCACAATAGTCTAAAATAATTGCAATTCAAATAAACGGGGACGACCAAAAGCAGAACAGTACGTCAAAAATTCGAGAAATAATTTCATTCTTAAAATATGTAAATAATTATAAATGTTTCGCTTAAAAACCTCTTGGTTCTTGTTAATAAAAAGTAATTTTGAAATACAAAATAACATTCATGCTTCACATATAAATGCAAGCTATTGTAAAAAGAAGGTATTTCTGGTAGAAAATGTAACAAATCATAGTTATAATATGTGATTTTTTAGCACAGCACACACACTACCTATATTATGTTAGTATTTATTACTGTCAATTTAGATTGAAAAAAATTACACGCCGGCCAAATATTGCATTTTGGGCAGCGTTTTGGAGATAAATTTACTAAAAAAATAAATTGCACAGTTTATTAAACAAGAACCAATTGATTTTCAATTACAAATTGAAACGGTAACACAAATAAAAAAACCTTACTTAATTCAAACTTAACGACTGAACATTATTGAAACAGGCTCGGGAGAAAATCGAAATACGCAAGTGACACATATCTAGCAACATTTTAACAAAACCATCCATTGTTTAGACAATTATATAACAAGAGAAACAACTATCTATAAAAATATATAAATCTAATTTCAAATTATAATTAAATCCGACTCCTTAATGGATACATTTTAGAATGACAATTATTAGAGGCTGGATAATATAATTACATGTGTTATATTTAATTAGAGATTGATTATTTAAAAAACCATTACGTCAATGATGATATAGAGTCGGGTTTGAAAAATTTGTAAAAAAATATCTTTATTCACCGTTCTAAGAGCTTAGCACAAGGTTTAAACTATCGTCACATTCACGTACTTGCATATAATTAAAAAAAAAAACAAGAGTTTTTAGATCGCGTATCTTAGTTCTTTTACCCCCACGAAGAATATTATAATAATACAACACAATACCTATTGGTGGAATTGCGCTTTTCATATAAGCACAAAGCTGGTTTCAAAAAGATTTTTTTAATGTCAAGATCAGCAAAATTGATTTTGCAATCTGTAATATTCAGGTATTTCGCCATAATTATGTTAAAATAAAAATTAAGCTGGCAAACGTAACAGACGATAGTAAAAACCTCGCAAGTCATATGGATTAAAGTTTACTTTAATTCGATAAACTGTGATAATTTATAAAAATACAGACGTAAATGACAGTGCAAGAAATATTTACAAACACAATATTGTCTAGCAACATTATCGGGTATTAGGTACTATTTTCATTATATTATAATCAAGTTAGGTATTAATGAATTGCGCTACTTTTCGCTATTTTTATAATAATAATAATGTTACAATTTCACTATTATATCTAATTACGATTTTCAAGCCCGCGTTTTGGCGCGCATAGAAAAATCAATTCGGCCGCAATCCGACAACTACATTTATACGCGGATTTAAAACGAAAATAATCGATTTCACTATTCATGCAAAAAGGTAAAATGCCACTCAGGGGACGAAACATCGACTTAAACAACAACTCGACGAACTCTCAAAACTCAAAGTCAGCTATATTATAAAAAAAGTACAAATTTTATGTTCAAAAAATTTTATAAACACACATGCCCCCGCACCGAACATCGTGATATGCGTAATTACCATCTAAGAATGAGAAAAGGAAATAACTACTAATATTAAAACAAACAACATACAACGAGAACAAGAGGTCAAGGTGGACCGTAAACATAGACTCACGCTAAACAACCTACGAACTAACAAACTAAAACAATCAAATCCCACAGCACTAAACTAAATGACGCAACTCCAAAATTCCTTTACAAATTAAACCAATCAAAACCTACACGCTGTGGGGCTGCTGCCACAGAGCAATCTTAAAATAAAATATTATATCAACATGAAAGGGATCGCCCACTTCGACAGATCCGTTATTAACAAGAACAACGTTGCAATAGACTCGTACGTCTATCGTTTTCAGCGTTTCTCACAATTTTCAAAAGCTTGCATATTTAAATTTGCAAAATAACTCGCAACAGACGACATATCCCAAACACCTCGGTTTTTTCTAACACCAATAGTTTCGACAACAGACTCCCGAGCAGCGAGCAGAGTCGCCGCTTCTACGAGTTCTATGTTGCGCGTAAAAAAATCACGTTCGAATTTTACATTATAATTGTTTTTTATAAAAATACAAAAATACAAAATGGGACAGTGCGACCATACACGAACTAACAAACACTCCGTGCCATCTCTAAGGGTAGGGGGCACTTTAAAACAATTCATCGAAAAATATTGAGCAATTTCATCCAAAATGCACACACATCGAAAATGTATAAACGATTTGACATTTAAAAAGTGTTGTCACAAAACATAATACAAATTATACCAAAAACGAAAATGCATAATTATTCGATTTAAATGGACTTTAAAATTAGCTAAGCATGAGAGGGAAAGAGGATTGCGTATTTTGTGTTAGTGAGACGAAAGATATAGGTAGCTTAGAGCGTGTTTCAAAAATCGTCTAGGAAAATTTTCTAAGAGGAATTTGTTAATATCTATGTTGAAACTATATTATGATATATAATTATTACTAAAGAGCTTTATCGCACGTGTGTGCATTTTCAAACTCCGAAATGGTGTTGTGACACTCTTTGAAAAATCATCGTAATATATTATCTATCATAACTTAGAAAATAATTTTATACTTTTATTAAATTTGTCTACGCAATCTAGATTATTATTATAATAAAAACTGGAAAATTCAAAAAGTGTCACAACGCGTCTACATTATGGCAAATAATTTTTACTAAAATGCTCTAATATAAATTCTCTACTTAATGGTTAGAAAAGAATTGCGATTCGCCAGTTTTCTTCCTTCGATATTCTAAGCTATTTAAAAATATATTTGAAAACTTTCTAGTACGGTCGACAAAAGAAAACTGCCGAGGAACGATAAACGAGGCGACAGTCCAAAATGCATGTCACTTGAGCCAATTTACTGACACACAATCAAACAATCAAGTTTAGTCGATCGTGAAATGAACCAATTCAAAATTGTCAAAAATGCCGAAGTATATCAAGTACGGGAGGGGTACACCGATTCATACGCACCATCAAGGCACTTTCGCCTACCAAAAAACACGACACGAAAAAACTTTTACAAAATCATGAAAAAAATATCAAAAATTCGCGCTAGTCTTTTTTCTACAGTCTATCATCCGTGGTCGGTCGGGATACGATGTCTGTATCCGAAGTAATTAAGTACATACCAAAACATCTATCAATGTCTTCACCGATTTTAGGAATGGTGCTACACCGCAGTGGCTGCTTAGAGCTAATTTGTCAACCTACATTGATATTGCTATGTTTTTGGAATTGAATACCTTTCGAATAATCAAAATTTAATCGATCTAAATAGACGCCCCAGATCGAGATAGTCGAAGGTATAAAATAGTCATCACAAACACAGTTGACAAATCAGCAGGCAGTCAAACAATCGTATACAAGACAATTTTTAAAAACATTTCTCAAATTTCAATAAAGTTATAATAATTATCGAAGAAATTCTATATACACTAGACATTTGGTTATATCTTACACAATCTAAACTACAATCTATTGCACTACCCCGGCGGATTCAAAAAATATTTATCAATATATATTTATTCTAAGTCAAAGAAAAAAGTCAAGACTACAGCCAAATTGGTAACGTTTTATTTTGTACTAAGACAATCCATACCGCCTCCCGAGAAATGTCAAATATAGGAACATAACCATGAACAAAATAAATAGCAAACGAGGAGAACGTTCAATATATCCGTATATTTGACTAAAGGAAACGAACTATCGTAAACGATTGCAAATCTCCGTCACATTCGCCGACGCGTCCAACTTGCAAGTTCTATCCGCAACAATATCCAAAAACAACGAAAGGGTATTTAGGAAATTCAATCTAGCTACACAGGTACTTATATATTTTAGAGAATTGTGTTTTCCACTTATGTCTTAAGTAATATCTTACTTAGTGAGCGAGCGCAGGCGACTCTTCGCCGACAGAAGTCGCGATTCGTCACTTAGCTTATCCACAACTATCGGATACATTTTGCTTAAATCGAATTTCTTCTCTTTTGCACATTACTACTATTTAAGTAGAATATAATTGTGATATTAAAAATTGGCGTGCAATAGAAATAACATTCAACCTCCTTGTAGACGGGTGTTTGTGGTGATTATGGTGTTCTGACATACGATATTAAAAAGTTAATATTGTTTTAAAGTGTAGTTTGAAATCGACCTCTGTAAGCGCGACCTACTATTATTCAATGAAATACAGTAGGCACATAAATAAGAAAAGTAATACATCTGTCATACATTATTAGTCAACCTGATTTTTCCTATATTTTTTAAAGATAATGGTCGTGCTTCTAACTGAAATACCGAATGCATGTCTTGTCAGTTAATCCAAAATGTTCTCTTTCAGGATTAGAAGCTCAATGGTCAATCTAGATTATTAAACAATAACTTAGGAATATCGTATGAAAGAACAACCGTTAATGAGTATGTTAGATAATGTTGCAATAAGCGCCATGTCCAAAAATGGTAAGTCATGTCCGGAGCGATACCATTCTGCGTATAGGTCGTTTACAGCAAGCAATGACAGTTAACTATTAAAGTTGCCATGTAACAAAAGTAACCATATTGTGTAGAAATAGCTGCGAAATTAGCTACCAAAACTGTTGCTTGATTATGGCGACATTACGTTTTAGCTACGTTTATATTATGCTTATTATGCTGTATTAAATTGACTAGCGTATACATTGCTTCGCTAAAACGGTCCATACGCATCAATCACTTAATCTTGCCAATGATATATAACGCAGATAATAATCCTCGTACTTGTTCCAAAAAATGATCGCCTTGTATTTAATAACTATCTACGTTAATTTCTCCAGATAAATATTAAATACATGCTATCAAGTGGAAATAGTTACCGACGCCATTTTGAATCTGCATTACATATCCACGGTACAAGCGTCACTATACAATATTTTATACTATACAAAAACTTATCTAATGTCTAAATTTCGCTATAAAATGTTGTATTGCAACACTTACACTAAAATCCGATGATCAAAGTACGTCTCAGTGTTGTTAGTTACGAGCGCCTAAAATGTTTTTTCGACTGTCAAAATTTTTTAAAAATCTTTACATGGGCACTATAACGACTTATTTTCATAACCTCCTTCGACAATTTAAGAATATTATTCAAATATAATGTTTCATTTTTATAATGTACAGACCATATAGATGTTTCCAGAGCTAACATTATGACATTTTAGTGCCGTGTAGTTTTTGTCTACATTAGGGTAGGTAAATAGAATCCCAAGTGGATCTTCTAATCAATTTATAAATATTCTTGCCTTACCTCGGTTAATATATATTTCCTGCCTTTTATTTTCTACATAAACATATATTAAGTATTAAACTTAAATAGCTGCTTCCATGAAATCTTGTTTGTAACACAATTTTAAAAAAATCACTGCACATGGGTCATCGCGAAATGTATCTGGCACATAAGTTAGCTCTTACATATTTTAAAAATACCCGCAATTGAAATTTAAATTCCTAGTCGAACAATCGAGAATGTATTCGGACTACCCTTGGGTGGTGGCCGTTTCCTGTCCGGTGGTGGGTAAGTGGTGGGTCGGTGGTAGGTGGTGGGTGGTAGTGGTCACTAACACCAGCGAAAGGGCACGGCGCGCGGCCGGTCGGCGCCCTCCTTCACCAGCGGCTTGTGGAACTCGCGGCCGGGCCGAGAGTGGATGGTCGCCCAGCAGTGCTCGCAATAGTACTGGAAACGTATTCATAGAGCTTAGTAACTGGAGACACTAAGAAACATGTGATAAAAAGAGATGTGTATATGCTTACGAGTTTGTCTCTTTCTTCAGAATTTACTTTGCCAAGCGTGACCTCTACATACACTCCTTTCACGCACAGAGTGGGGCCATAACAACAAGCATATTAGCATTAAGGAGGACAAAATATATAACATCGCCGATATCGCTACAATGCCTCCCGTGTCTGGATAATACATTAGAACCAACTTCATTAGGCTAATTGATCATCGAGCTAGTTACCTTCCGCACGAACTTCAGGGCGGTACTCACCTGCAGACACGTGACGTTGGCGCAGAAGAAGGGCGCGAACTTGGATCCGCAGCGCGCGCCCGCGCACTCGTCACACATCTGATCGTCCAGCACGTACGGCTTCACCTGGTACACGCGTCAATAAAGATAAAAACTTGTATTGGTTTTGTTAAAAATATACAACTGGTGTGAGGCTCTACGTAGATCCATAATTAAGTACGCCAGCCATATATACTACGCGTCGTGATGGGCTCCCACACCAAATGTATAAGAAACCTTCGACGACCTCTGTGGCTCAGTGGTAAGCGCGTTGGCGCTCAAGCCTGGAGGTTGCGGGTTCGAATCCCGCCAGGGAACAAAAAAATTTTTCTGTGTTCCTGGGTCATGGATGTGTATTAAATATGTGTATTATATAATAAAAATCTTAAATATATGTATAGTATAAAAGTATTAAATATATTTCCGTTGCCTGGTACCCGTAACACAAGTTCATCGAGAACTTACCACGGGACCAGATTGACGTGGTGTGAAAGCGTCCATAGATTATTATTATTATTATAAGAAACCAAATGTCCAAGTGGGTGATAGACCTAGACCTAACCTTTTTTCTTTTTTTAATAGAACAGGGGGCAAACGGACAGTCGTTTTACCTGGTGGTAAGTGACCTAACCTAACGTACGTGGTTTTTAAGATCTGCTAGACGTTGGTGACACACGAAGCTTTTACTCGCTCTGCTGAAGAAGCTTTGTGCCTTTTAGGGGTAATATCATATAACATTATAAAAAATATATATTATATTATATTATTAACAACAAAATTAATAAAGACTAAAACCAACTAATTTTAAGAACCAAAACGAAATGGCGGCCGTACGGTTTTAAAGTACGCGCAGTTCGCGAACTTACTCTCATGTCTATCGTGTCCTTAAAACTTCATACTGGTAAAACGCCCCAAAATTATAAAGTTATTACCAAACGCTAAAATATTCTAATTTAATACTCAAGTGTAGAACTTTACTAACAGCTTTCAACATGCAAATTATTTGTCAATCGCCTCTTCAATCTCTCCCTCTCCTCTCCGTTTGAGCTCGGTAGTAATGTCTAGTACCCACCTCGACTCTCTTGTCGATGTCCCCGTGCTGCAGCTGCACGAAGCGCGCCGAGATGGCCGCGATGTACGACTGCTGGTTGGAGAACGCCACCCGACCCGCACCCTGAACATCACATGCCGTTTACAGTCAGTCAGTTACAAAATATACATACCTACACGTTTATAGCTCAATCACACAAAAAACTAGGGATATACCATGAATATATGACATTAATTAGGTGTGCCTACACTGGCGCAGCAAGGGACTTAAATTTGTAAGTGAACGGGGCAAACGCCTGATTTTTTTATAGAACTCGGGTTCTTCTTAGACCTTCGCAAAAGGGAAAGAGAAAATCCGAAAATCAGTGACGTCTACGACTAAAAATTTCACATCGACTCGAATGATGAGCAGCAACATCAGAACAATCCCGGTAAACGTTTGATCGTATCACTACCACATAACATGCGAGTTTTAAAAATAACGTTCAGATTGCACATATTATGATGCTGACATTTTTCAGTTTATCGATATCTTCAGCAGCACATACCTTTGGATACTTGAGCTCTGGGTCCGTGTCGATGCCCGCGTAGCACACGCCGCCGTACAACCGGTCCATTATCATGGCCAGCTCCACTGGAAACACACCATCGTGTTACTAACATAATCAGTCTTATATTTTACCTATATTACACACCCTACCTTATCATTCCCTTTTTTAGGGTTCCGTAGCCAAATGGCAAAAAACGGAACCCTTATAGATTCGTCATGCCTGTTTGTCTGTCTGTCCGTCCGTATGTCACAGCCACTTTCTTCCGAAACTATAAGAGCTATACTGTTGAAACTTGGTAAGTAGATGTATTCTGTGAACCGCATTAAGATTTTGACAAAAAAGTAGAAAAAAAACAATAAATTTTGGGGGTCCCCATACTTAGAACTAAAACTCAATTTTTTTTAATCAAACCCATCCGTGTGGGGTATTTATGGATAGGTTTCAAAAATAATATTGAGGTTTCTAATACCATTTTATTCTAAGCTGAATAGTTTGCGCGAGAGACACTTCCAAAGTGGAAAAATGTGTCCACCCCCCCTGTAACTTCTAAAATAAGAGAATGATAAAACTAAAAAAAATATATTATGTACATTACCATGCAAACTTTCACCGAAAATTGGTTTGAACGAGATCTAGTAAGTAGTTTTTTTTATACGTCATAAATCGTAAACCGCAATTTACCTTCATGCAACCAACTCAAATATATAAAAAAATATTTAATTTCATAAACATAAACCTTAATTTTTGTTAAAGTGTCTAATGTTGTATATTATGTAATGGTACGGAACCCTTTGTGCGCGAGTCCGACTAGCACTTGGCCGGTTTTTTCCTTTAACGCCAAGAAATGCTCTGAGTCTCCACACGCGGGTATGCGGGACTCGCTACGCCTGAAAGCTGGTAAGTGGATGCAGCTCTACCCAATAAGACCCGGCGAGTGCTACCAATGCCGCCTTTGATGAGGTGCCCCGGATCTGTTGAGTCAAACAGGGCATCTCGACGGCTAGTCAGTCCCCTAACGTCACCTCCACCTCCCGCATCACAGAACAACCTCTCCCAACGTCAGGACAGTACAATGGGGTGAGGTTCCCATCCTTGCCTCTTGCCCCCTGCCCTTTTATTCCCTCTTCTTATAAGAGGGGTACAAAGAGCCCCCTCGGCTCAATTAGCTTCGCCCAAGGTGCTGGGCTCACCCTAGGCTACTGAGACCCACCGCCACGTCAAGGCCTGACTCATGGTGGGGACCGTATCATTCCTAGATTAATCTTGCTAGAATAAATCCTTATTTAACTGGTCATACAGTTATTCCGGTAAAGACTGAATTCATCACTTCAGACCAATACCCAATTGCTAAGTATCTAGCTACCAACGCTTAGAGGATCGATGGAGGAGCAATATTGTGTGTCAAGGTCGGCCCGACACAAAACCTTAAGTTGCACAACAGCGCTAGTCTTGCTCTAGTTCTCTCGGTCTCACTAGAACAAGACAATGAGTCACCTTTAGCATCGAGAGTCGAGACCGAGACCTTGCGTCTCAGGGAGTGCAAACACCGCGTTGTTTATTATGTTTTACAATTATTATTACAATTTTACTATGTAGAATAAGGCGAGTAATTTGAGCTTAGCTATTACGGGCTACGCCCACCACTTGTTCCTACCGCTGCTATTTCTGTGTACCCAGGTTCGACAGGGGTAGCCACCATAATATGAACATTTGATACAATCTCAGAGAGCCCGAATACGTTAAAACACGTAACGACTTGGGACACGTAACGAATTAAATCAGAATAATTCCGAGGAGTAGGAAATATTTTCCATATTACATTCCTAAAAACTGCAGCTGTTAGAAACGAGACCAACGATTTGTTTCAAAGAAAACATTGAGGGAACAAGAACTCGTTATTAATAGGGAACCTAAACTAATCATCTGGTTGCTTCTCTCCCGGCCTATCTGTACTCACCAGCCTTGAGCGGGCGCGGCACACCACCGACGAAGACCGTCTTGCGCGGGTCGAGCGGCATGCTCGCGTCCAGCACGAAGTCTGCGTCGGCGAGCCGCCAGGGCCGGATCTGCACGGGCTTGTCGCGGATGGTGGGCGACGACACGCACAGGTACAGCTTGTCGTCGTCCGTGATGCACGCCTCCATCAGTGCCGCTACAGAGCTCTCATCCTGAAACACGTTGGAGACACTCCATTGTAATGTACTCAGAGATTTTCAGACTGCACACGGGCACACCGCTGCCAATCAACCCACTTCAACACACCCTTCTTCATACTGACTACCCATTAGTATGATACCTTTTTTCTTTAAAGTCATAGACGTTTTATTTGTCGAACACAAAAAAGCCTAGAAGCCTTATTATATACGTCTCACTGTTGGGCAACGGTATCTGCCTTAAAATCCAGCGCAGAAACTTTAGATCACAGTTATGCGCTGGTCCAATTCGGGTAGTGGAACTTCAACAATCCTGTAAGACTTACTCTTATAAGAGTAGCGTGAAACTATGTATTGGTAATATACTTTACTAAGAGTAAAACTCACTTGAAATAGGAGAAAAGCGTAACCCTTGGGTGGAAAATAGCTTTTGCTCTCGGCTTTGTGTGGCCAGTCCACCACTAGAGGACCAAACCGCCTGAAAGACGACGTTATTTCATCTGAAAACAATGTGCACTATTCATAAAAATCGCTCATATATCCTCAGTAGTGCCATTCAGCGAAGTTGGTTCAAAAGGAGAAGCAGTTATTGGTTTTTCTTTTCTTCTCATATAGTCCTCTTATTTTTCCTTTGATTTCATGCGCCTAATAAACAAACTAGACTTTGGTCCTAGATTACCTACCTACACACGAACAACGGTCACGCCTGCCAGGTTGGCAGTTCTTGCGATTTTTTTTAAATTTAAAAGTAAAACTTTTGGTTAGACTGACTCATTTCTCTAAAATCTAAAAATCTCAAAACAGACCCTAAAGTGGTTGATTCACATCTGATGGTTTTTTATTTCATCCACCCCTAGACACAGAGCCCCGTACCAAATACGAACGTCATGTTTCGAATTACATTTAATCTCGCTTCCTAAACATTCACTCTTAGGTGGCATGCGCCAATAAACGCTCTCTTCGAGATAATTCAATAAGAGATATCTATCATGCGTCAGATATGCTCAGATATCTGGGCCATCTCATTGTACCCATCTCGGCGTCTCCGTCTAGATCATGTATTGTTACGCGTATAAAGGCTATGAATATCTAGACAGTACAATTTATTATTATCTAAATTAGATTATTTATAGACATGTCTGACGCCAATGTCGCAAGATCCGATGTTTAATTTGAATATATTAAGGCCATTTACTATCTGTTTGGGTGACGCTGCCGTTCACTGGCCAGTTGATCAATCAGGGGCGATGATTATTGAATGGGTATGCTTCTTTTAGGTGTGCAATTCTTTGATTTCTACAAGCTAAATTATTTTTTCCTACTATCAATATCTCCTAGTATTAACGTTTTTCACAGGACAGCGGACGACACTATAATGCATTCAGATTGTGGCCATTATTTGCCCTGCTATCGTTTTCGTGTAATGTACTCCTAAGCCTAAATATACATCATCATTCCTGACCTAAGGAAGGAAATGGTCTGGAATTCTCCAGAAACTTCCAAGCTTCTCAACACTCACCCTCGTCGATGTCCGGCGGCAGTCCTCCCACGAACACCTTCCGACTGAACCTCTCACCGTGCTCCGAGCCCGCAGACACCGGCGACGAGCGCGCTGGCGAGCCCAGGGCGCTCACGCACATCGAAAGTCCTGGAAGGTACACCAACATTATGAATACGCAAGTAGAAGGTGAAACCGCTTTTACGCTTGTTGACCATGGGTTTCTGAAATTAAAAGAGACTCCCCTTTCCGAAGAGGAGGGACAGGTTGCATCTGCACTGGTTTAAGACAGGCGAACATTTCCTAAAGATATCATCGACATATATATGAGAATTTCACTTAGAACTGTAAGTCTCGGTAGTTCTGACTGTCCTTCTTCCAGTGTGTAGGTATAACATCGGTGACATTCTTTTATCATATACAATTTGTATTGAATCACGTCATATTATCACCTAATTACTAATAAACAACTTTTACGGGTTATATCGCGGATTAGGATTTTTATACATGCCTGCGTGTTGCATACAATTTTCTTCATGTTTCGCTACCCCGTTGAGAAACCGATGTTAACAAGGACAAAAGAAAAGCCTATTTACTAGGCTCTATAACAATTGGGACAACTTTTGTTGAGTAGACCAAACCTATCAGACCGAGGCCAGTTAAAACTCCAAAAGTATTAGAACCCCAGCGCTCACGTCGTTCCCATTCCATACGAACAATATTACTTTTTGTCCAATCCTAGCGCACTATTACAAGTTGCTAAAATCCATTCAATAGTTTTTGCGAATCGGCATTATTTATTTTGTATCGGTTTTCTGCACTAATTGCATGCACCAACATCGAACAAATACTTTTTCCAACTTTAAACACGAGCTATAGTTTGCACGCCTATTTTCCCATTTGAATAGTTAAGTGTTCAAAACTAGGATTATTTCCAAGTGAAGATATATTACATTCTACGTTAGCATAAGTTAAAAAAATAATTATTAGGTACATATTTTAATATATATAAACATATTTTTACCGGCGAGAAGCGTGGGTACCACCATCTTGCTCCAGCAAAGGAATATTGTGCCTGGGAGCTTTATTTTATCTACAGGTAGTTTTTTTTTATTTTAGTTGGATAGGCAAACTGGCAAACGTGCCACCTGATGGTAAGTGGTCGACGTCGCCCATGAACATAAACCAGTATACCTGGAACGAGCCCAGTCAACTCATTTATGTGTTGCCTATCCTGAGACATAAGATGTTAAGTCTCGGTGCCAGTAATTACACTGCCTGTCTTGCCCTTCTCTTCGAAGCACAGCAAAGCTGTTTCACGGGAGAAACAAGCAAAATGGTGGTACCCATGCAGCCGGGAGCGCGACACAGCGCTTCCCTCCCACCGTATGTAATAAGACACTCAAATTTACATCTAGGCAACATGGAGGAGCCACTTGGGCCTTACATCCAGGGTTAGTTCCCAGGGTATCTGTATGACTTTCTCTATAACATGCCATAACATTACTAATCTGTGTACTACTTTATATTTATTTATTTAATACTATATAATAAACAACAATTAATTTTAATTATCGCAGAAAATGCTAATTATATTTATAATTTATATAACAAACGAACTTTGAGATGTTCGAACGAACGGCGTTGTAGTTAATTACGGATTATTATTCCGAAGAATTATACTTCTCGAAGATTCTCACGATTCCGAAAGATTGAATTTGATTGAAAATTTGAGATGATATTTCCTATTCCCATCTCAACGTATAATAGAAACAGAGCGAAGAAATAAAATAATTCCTAATCAGGACTTTAATAGCCTACCACTACAAAATCAATTTATAAAATAGAAATATTAAATACTATTTATTTTTGTATTAAATATTATATCGACGAGGAATATTAAGATCCTTATAATACCGTCGGTATTATAAATATCGAAGGTTGTTAGTTAGTTTGTTACTTGATCACCCAAACGGATTTACATATACGGATTTACATATACGGTATACCGTATACACTTTCCTCCTAACTAGGACTGCATGTAATACCTTAGTCACCTATTCTACTAGAATGCGGTGGTGCTATTCGCCCCACCATGGTTCAAGTCTTGTCGTGGCGGTGGGGCTCAGTAGCCTAAGGTAAACGCAGCAACTTGGGCGAAGCAAAGTGAGCGGAGAGGACTGTTCTTTGTATCCCTCTTATAAGAAGAGGGGACAAAAAAGCAGGGGGACAAGGTGCAGATGGGAACTTCACCCTATTGCACTGTCCCGACGTTGGGAGGGGTTGCTCTGCGGCGCGGGACAACCCCTCTGTGCGTCGATCCTTTGAGGGACTGACTAGCCGTCGAGCCGTGTTTGCTCAACAGATCCGGGGCACCTCACCAAAGGCGGCATTAGTGGCACTCGCCGGATTTTAGTGGGTAGTGCTGGCGTCCACTTACCACCTTTCGGGCGCAGCGAGTCCCACAATACCCGCCTGGGGAGGCCCACTCCCCGGCGGGATGCCTCAGAGCATTTCCCGCGTAAAAGAAAGAAAAAGGTGGTGCCATTCGCCCGTCTGCGAGTGTACCACCATTATGCTTACTACTTTCGTGAAACAGTTTTGCTGTGTTGCATGACAGTGTGATTACTAGTAGTAAGACTTATTGCTACTCAATCCTGTCTCATATTAGTCCTGGCTAACCCCGGGTGAGCTCGTTAGCGTGTGTGGGTGACGTTCGCCACTATTTGAACTAGCAATGATTGTAAAATGCCGTTAATAGCATAATATAGGTTTAATTCTATGTCTAATGGAGGGACGAGTTTCAAAGTCCTTCGAAGTTCCGTATTCGATCTTCATAATTAAATTGCACAGTTTATTGATGCTCGCTTATTGAAATCATCACAATCATCACTATCATCACAATCATCACAATCATCACTATCATCACAATCATCACAATCATCACAATAATCACTATCATCACAATCATCACTATCATCACAACCATCACTATCATCACAATCATCACTATCATAACAATCATCACTATCATCACAATCATCACTATCATCACAATCATCACAATCATCACAATAATCACTATCATCACAATCGTCACTATCATCACAATCATCACTATCATCACAATCATCACTATCTTCACAATCATCACTATTATCACAATCGTCACAATCTTCACATCAACCCGATGTTACCCACTGGTAGGTTAGTGAGGGTCAAAACACCCATCAACCGCCTGTACAACCCCACCATAACAATTAGGCGCATGCCAGACGACACCCGAACCCCGCCTTTGTCCCGCGCTCACCCTAAATAGGAGAAGCGCGGGACGAAGGCAGGGTTCGGGCGTCGCCTGTCATGCGCCTAATTGTTGTGGTCAGAATTCAGATAGTACGTTAGATTTGTTAAATACTTTATTGAGTCCTAAAGGATTTTGTTTGTAACTAAGAGAATCGGTAATTTCTTGTCGCACAATATTTTGTCAGGATCCTTTTGTCCTGCTTTTGTTTGAGAATATTTTGTACATAATTTTCCCGGTGAAAGAGATGCGCTTTAAACCACGCGGATTTTGTATTGATACCATCACCCTGCTTATGTTTCCGTGTTTAGAAAAGAACGGCAGGATAGACTAATTACTGCCCTAATCATTTGTTAGAAGTACAGAACTTACTTGGGTAGGCAAATTAGTAGCAAGTGGTCTAACATATCACCCTGTGATATCAACCCACTAATATGAACGCTAAAATTTGTATGGATGTTTGTTACTCTTTCACGTAAAAACTACTGAATGGATTTTAATTAAACTTTGCAATAATATACATCAGAATAACGCAGGCTATAATTTATTTCTGTACATCAACGGGAATGTGAAGTACGCGGTAGAAACCGCAGGGCGCTGCTAGTATACAATATTATAGTATAAGCTCAGGTGGCTCGTCCAATAGTTTGCCTATCCGGGTGACTGTCACTATAAAAGAGGGGGTGTAGTTACCGGCTGCACTGAGCCTGGAGACCACGTCCTGCGTCTGGTCGTTGGGGCCCGACGGGGAGCCCGCGCCCGCCCCGCTCGCCACCGCCGCCTCCTCCACGCTCGGGAAGAATGGCGACTTTACTGCAACAACAAATATACCGTTACTCCAATTCTTAGGGCTCCACCAATGGGTTGGTTCCGCGGTATTTGCGAACCGATACCATGCTATCAAGATGATCCTTCAAAGGCCAGCAACGCATTTGCAGGCCCTTCGGTGCTGTAGCTGTCTATTAGTGTCGATGATCCATTAGCACCAAGGGGTCAGTTTCCTATGTTGGTTAAGAAATCCTTCCTTCGCCAGTCCGACATACACTATAATCATGACCATTCACTAAATAGGGTGACCATGACACAAGTCGGCAGATTCCATATCCTCTAAACATATTTTATTGAAATCAAAGTTCCAATCAACCTCAGTGGACGCTAGTCAAATATGTCACATGTTTTGGTAAAATTACATATTTTAGCCAAATAACCCAGAATACATATTAGGAAACGGTTCTTGGAATAATAGCAAATAAAACTTTCAATCCATTGGGAGACAGTACCTAGTACAAGGAATGAGGCCAGTCTCCCTACGTTTTTATATATTGACTTTTTCCTACCACTGAGCACTGTACTCATCCACCAAACAGCCAGCGTGTCTGCCCATCAAATAAACATCCCACTTTCAAAGTCACCGGCCACCGAGTCAATGACACCCAGTTGGACGGGCGCCATGGAGCGAGCGAGCTTACAAAACTACATCTTACCTAACACTGTGATTGACAGACTAGCTACACTCACGGCTAACCCTATTACTATCACCATCTTGTCCTAAAAAACGGCTTAAACCCTACAGAATGCAATATATTAGCGTGAAGCTACACTGTACCGAAAAAATAGTTCTCGTATCGTCCCAAGACGTACGGAAACTACACAAGTCGCTGAATCCACAGAGCAAATAACATCATCATCTTCAGATGGTGGGTTAATACACCTTACCACTTTACTCTATGAAACCCAACAGCATAACATTTATTTATATTTTAGCGTTGTCCAGCGATCAAGCAGACTAGTTGTTTCAAGAGATAGATATAGGACCTGGCTTTCTTTGGATCCAGGACATTGAACACTTCCTATTTCATTTCTCACCAACAGAATCCTGAAGTAGTAGACATTAACATGTAAAAAGAAACAGTAGAACTAACATCACAGTATCTCCCGGTGATAACCCTAAGCAAATAAGTTGATAGAAAAAAAAATGACAATCACATCAGATTTGTGACATTACCAGTAAGGAACCAAAAAGTTCGACGTTGGGAGGGACATCCCCCAGTGGAGGTGGTATCGGTCCCTTGAGGGACTGACTAGCCGTCGAGGTGCCCTGTTTGCTCGTCAGATCCGGGGCACCTCACTAAAGGTGGCATTGGTGGCACTCGCCGGATTTTAGTGGGTAGAGCTGCCTCCACCTTACAACCTTTCGGGCGCAGCGAGTCCCACATACCCGCCTGGGGAGACTCCCCCGCGGGATGCCTCAGAGCATTTCCCGGCGTTAAAGAAAAAAAAAGGTGGTAACCCTAAGCAGATAACTTGATAGAAACAATTTAGTTTCCACACATCTCGCAGCGAGCTCACAGTCTGTACTTATAAATACTTCATTCCTATACGTCTACAATATACTAGATAATAGGTAACGGGACGTCGTTTGCGAAACTATCAACGTATCAAGTCAAGTCATTCAGATCTAATTTTCAATAAGTTCAACTAATATGACCTCTATTACGTATATCTGGCGTTGTTGGTCGAAGACTGGTGTTATTTCGAGGGGCCGATACCCCGTTGGTTGATTTTTTAATGTTAGATGGCGATGACATAAATGATGTAAGCTGTGAGCGTAGTACACCTGAGAATCGTCTCAACAACTCATGTATTGCCTATCCGGCGACGTCAGATACTCGGTGCCAATCATTTTACGATACATTTAATTTTATTGACTCTCTACTTTACGATTTCGCTCCACCCTTAGAGCATCCCAGGGCATGACATCCTGCCGGAGACGGTGATCATTAAAATAGTTTCATTTCTGTCTACGATCATAAACGTTTAGGAGAGGAGGCGCATTGACCTTCAGGGTCAGAGAGGTCGGCCGCGACAGGCGAAACTATTTGAAGCAGTAAAACTTAAATAAAAAAAAAAATATTTTGATTTGTCCATCAAATATTTAATACTATTAAAAGTGATTAAGCATAGATCTATTTTTCAGCTCGTGAAATATCCATTACCGAATTCAAGCAAAAAAAACAATGAAACTAAAAATTGTCAACTAAAACATCAGCTAAGTAAGAAGAAGAGCAAGTTAAAGTGTAGTGTTTTTGACATACGACAAATCGATGGAAGCTACCATTGATGAGGCAGTAAGGACGCGGCTCCACCGCGGCACAAGAATCTAAGCATGTTTGTCAAGTTTCGATTTGAAAGAAAATATATGTGATCATTTCCTCTGCAACCCATGGACACGCTACGCACGTCTCTGCATACGCTGCGGTGGGGCCGCGACTTAATAGTAGCTCCGGATGAATATCAGGAGCCAGTGATGAGTCACTTAAGGCTTCACCAAAAAAGACCCTGTCTAGTCGGCCATCTCATCACCACCAGTCTTACACCATTCAAAATCAAACTACACCATTTTAAACCCCCGATTCAAATAACAGCAGCCATTGCCTACTAGTTTCAGGTTTATTGACTTCAAACGCCAATACTATTTTACAGAGTATTTTAACATTTTGCCGCCAATTTAATACTTCTACCATAAAGTTTTGCGGGCAGGACAGATAGTACCATTACTGATACCTTCGTAGCATCAGAGGGTGCGATGTTCATGGGCGACGGCGACCACTTACCATCAGGTGGCACGTTTGCCAGTTTGCCTATCCAACTAACATAAAAAAAGATGATGTCTTTTCTCTCAACATTAGTATATCAAGCCACTTCTACGAGTGAGCTGGTGACAATCCCACGCATCTAATGAAGGAATTTCGAACACAAGTGTTGCCAAATGCATACTATTAACAGAGATAATATTTTAAATATAGAGAGTAGTGTCGACGTCTAAATACATGAGATGTTTCCGTGTATTGCCGGCCAGTTCAAATTGAATGGGAGTGGTGGGGACAAGTCCTCCTTCTTTCCTCTTGTCCTCTTGTTTATTACGAGGCATAGGCTTCTACGTCTAGGGTATAAGGCCTGCAGTGGACCGACGGAAGTGTTATAATCACACTGATTAAAAAAAACTGCTTCATTTATACGGTCCAGATTTATCTTATATATAAAAGTAATGCCAAGTAACTTTTAACGCCCAATCCACTCATCCGATTTCGATAAAATTCCGCAAGGAGTCGATACCAAGATATTATAAGCTATCGACATATCTATAAACCTAACCGACTATAGATACGACTTATCTATAAACCTATCCGACGCTGCAAACGACTAATTTCTTATAGTTTTATATATCTCGACAATATTATAACAATCTGCAGACATCGGCTGATGCATCTGTCGACGTGCGTCCACACGTCTGTCGGACGCCTAACGTTCGCGCTGAAACCCTTTGATCAGTGTCACAAAACTGACAACAAATGGATTTGTGGCGGATGCATCTGCGGACGTTGAATAGAGGGGATATAAGATATGGGCTGACGAAGCTATATCTTATGGTATCTGTCATGGGGTGTAACGCCTTTTAGATGATTCACTACGTGTTACGGATGCGTAGGGCCGAGTGGTGTGGAGTGGTGAGATACTGCCACTCGAGACCACTACCGCTCGAGGAGTTCAGCGATTGATGTCCGATAGCCTACCCTGACAGACTGCCATCATATTTCATTGGATTTTTCTAGAAGCTTACTTTTAGTTTGGGACATGAAAATCATATAATGTTAGTGGTCTACACAGTACACCACGTGGAACAGAATAGTGGAAAGTATGAAACCGGAAAATATTTGTCGATTAGCACAAAATTCTGAAGACGCTCACTCAAGATCAGCGCCCGTCCTGCCTTTGCCAAATCATTATCAGTTTTAAACAAATTAACAGAATCCTTTTATATGAGCAGATTCAATAACAAAATAATGTGTAAAACTTTCATGTGCAGACCGTAGTAGGTACTTTCCCAGACTTGAACGCATGCGGGTAGAAAGGTTAAGGAACCTTTGAGGTCAATATACTTAATGCATATAAAAATTAAAATTCCTTAAAACAATATAAAATATTCACTTACTCTTTCTATACGGGAATCTTGGTCCACGAATAAATGGTGTAATTAAAGGAATAGTATGCACCGACATTATAAATTATATTTAAATAATATTTTTTTTTCAAATTTTCGACACGCGAGCACCAAGTGACACAATACACAAGCAATGAAAAAAATTGACGGACGAATTCGAATTATGAATTTTTTTTTTTTCGAGGCTAGGATTTTGAAATTTTTAATTGTGCGCCCACAATAGACGTAAAAGCAAAACTGAATGTAGAGAAATATTCTTCCCGCGCGTACGAAAATAACTATCTTTTTGGGTTAAAAATGAACTTCAAATACATAGATACTTAGTTCGTCCATTTTTTTACGGAGAAGGAATGTCTTTTGTCGCCTCTATGTTTGGATCGATATGTTGATGGCTTTTTAATCTATATTTTATTGAGGTCACTACATTTGTTATTGAAGCTGTCATGAATTATATTGTTTATCTCACAATAATTATCATCACCCTCATCGTAACCATAAAAATATTTTTGTGACTGTCATTTTTTTATAGAAGAGGGGGCAAACAGACAGTCGGTTCACCTGATGGTAAGTGATAGCGACATAGCGACATCCACTGACACCCGCTACACCAGAGGGTTAGCAGATGCGTTGCCGGC
Organism: Helleia helle; assembly: GCA_963853865.1. Lineage (NCBI taxonomy): Eukaryota > Metazoa > Arthropoda > Insecta > Lepidoptera > Lycaenidae > Helleia > Helleia helle. The sequence continues at coordinate 5,934,352 of OY971434.1, forward strand.
CTTTTAAATGGGAGTATGCTCTTTTCTTGAAGGTCCCTAAGTCGTAACGGTTCGGAAACACCGTAAGTGGCAGCTGATTCCATATATTCGTCGTGCGAGGCAGGAAATGTCGTATAAATCTAGTTGTTGTTGTTTTACGAACATCGAGATGGTGTGGGTGAAATTTGGAGCTTTTACGCGATGTCCGGTGGTGGAATTCTGCTGCAGGTATTAGTCCGAACAATTCCTCAGAACACTCCCCGTGGTACATGCGGTAGAAGATGCAGAGCGATCCTACATTCTACGCAGCGCCAAAGAACCAAGCCGATTGGAGATAACCTTGCTATCGACGTTCGAGCCGTCCGGCGTTGAACGCGGTCAAATGGAAGGAGCTGATGTTGCGGCGCTCCAGCCCATAGGTGAGAGCAGTATTCCATGTGAGGCCGGATCTGCGCCTTGTATAATTTGTAGGCGATGTGAAGGCATGAAATACTGCTTCGCCCTATTGAGCACGCCGAGTTTCTTAGAGGCTATAGTTTAGCCTTGCCTTCCAAATGACCACGAAATTCTAATCGACCTCAAAAAATCGACACGAAAATCGACGCCAAGTATCCCAATGCTGAGGCGGTTAGGGAAGTTAAGGAAGGCCTTCAAATTGTAAAGGTACAACGAAGGGTGATTTTTTAGCGGTAAATTCGCAAACTTGTGTCTTGTTGGGGGTTAAATTATTATTATCATTGGTCTCATTTTTATGCATTTTAGCTCGTTTTTAAATATAATTGTTATGTTCTCGGGTCATGGATATAAAATATTAGTGTAAGAACCACGCAGGGTACCAAGAAACATAGGTTGGTACCTGACCAACAATAAAATCTTTATTTTACTTGCTGAGGCTTAAAATTTTAAATTTAAATTTTATACTTAAAAAACACAATACCTATAGGTACAAAAATATTTAAGTAGGTAGTAGTAGAAGTTGGAAGAAGCTTACTAGAGCAATGCTAAAAATCCTCTTGGTTTTCCTAAATCATGAGGACAAGAAATCAAAAAATGAAAAAATATTGACATTAAAAATAAGATGCCCCAAGAAACCACTCAACAAACAATTCGTATCACCTTGACACAGAGTCGAAACTTGCTAATCAATGTAAATTGCCGCCAATTTAATTGGCATAGCATCCAATGTCGTATTGCAGTGCCCTAGCAGTGCCATGTGTCGCAATGCGTAGCTAACTTCAGGCCGATTTTAACTACAGATAATAGAACAGCGCAAGGCCAAAGAGGATCCATTACAATGACATAGTGTCGAAAAAGGATATTGTGGTAAAATAAAATAATTTATGAACAATTAATTTATTGAAAGGCTAATCTCGCTAAAACATCCAATTTTTTTTTGGTTTTGATGATGGTGTTTAGAATATCGATAATGAAATTTCTTAAAATTAATCTCTTTTATCTAAAACATAGGAACTCGCTACGAACAGCCAAGTGATAAAGATTATAAATTATGTCTTTGACGTGGAATAGTGAAATTTCTTAAATTTTAAATCTCTTTTATCTAAGACACGAGCGACTTACAAGCTTAGGGGGGTAAGATAACAGTTTAATTATTGTTGGTATTCATATAATATGTAATATTTATTAAATTTTACTATTTTGAACCGACATCTAAAAAGAAGGAGGTTCTCAATTCGGATGTTTTAAGAAGGTAATATTATTAAAGGTTTGTCTCTACCCGTTTTTCTGCGTATACCAGATTTGATACTCAGTATGCTACGTACGTGATGAAAATAGACTCCAGTTTGGGTAGGCACGTGTTTTCTCCAAGAAATAGGAAATTATGGAGGAATACCAGTGTCCCGCTGTTTCACCCGCATACTTGCTTCTTGTGGGAGTACAGGAATATACTATAGCCTATATGTTATTCTGATGTATAAGTTATGTTATTGTAAAGTTTCAATAAAATCTATTCAGTAGTTTTTGCATGAAAGAGTAACAAACATACATCCCTACATTCTTACAAATTTTCGCGTTTATAATATTAGTAGGTTGTAGAACACATCCCCACTATGGTTCAGGCCTTGACGTGGCGGGGAGGCTCAGAAGCATAGGTTGAGCCCAGCACCTTGGGCGAACTCTTATAATAAGAGGGGACAAAAGAGCAGGAGGCAAGGGGCGAGGATGGGAACCTCACCCATTGTACTGTCCCGACGTTGTTCTGTGGTGCGGGACAACCCCTTTGTGCAGGCGGCGTCGGTCCCTTGCGGGACTGACTAGCCGTCGAGGTGCCCTGTTAGCTTACCAGATCCGGGGCACCTTATCAAAGGCTCAGAGCATTTCCCGGCGTCAAAAAAAGGATGTAGATTGTAGAGCTAGTGCTCTACAATCTGTATTATGTTGAATAGATATACTACTAACTACATTAAACCAAATCTATTTAAAATGTGGTTGAAAGCTAATACAAGCTACTGCCACAACTAAGGATTTTTCCCAACCCGACGCCAGGAGGCCGTGTGGCCGCAGACTGCACGGTTGGCGGGGGGCAACCCCCCACTTTTATAAACCAAAAGTGAGCCAATTGGGCTCACACTAATCCGATGTAGCATTAGGGCCTTCGGGCCGTTAGCATAGATCCATCCGAAAGAAAAAAAAAAGGATTTTTTAAATTAATAAATGTTGTAATAATGATTAATTATAATGAATCCTAACCAAATATAAAAAGTCATTAGGGAAAATTCTAACGTTCTTTTAGCAGACTCTTTTTACACTACATCGACGATCATTAGTCGTGGCCAGTATAGCGTGACCTCTGACCCAGATACTGGACATATCGATCGAGGTCTCAATTGTTGATGTTCGCTTGGCCTAGCAGTTTTACAGCCAAGGTCCTGTTCTATGTGATTGCGGATCGTTAGTGTTATGTAACATGCGCTACGATGTTAAATACAATAGAAAACTAGTAAATAGTCAATTATCTATAATATTCGTGATGAACGTCTAAACTTTTTTTGACGTGACAACGTCTTATAATAATTCGATGGAGCCGGCTGCAAGAACGAAAACAGATGACGCATGCGGCGTTACCTCGCTCTGAGGCGTTCCATTTTCTTATGACGTTGTCACGTTCAATTATCGTCAGTAAACCGACTTTACAGACAACCGATTTATTTATGTCATCAGGCAAACGATTAATCGGAGCCTCACGGCGCCGACGCCCATACACATCCGCACAACCAAGGCCACGCAGATGCGCCAACCTCCTTTTCCCAATGGGCGACCGGAAACTCGCAAACCGCATGAAACGCGAGAGCATAGCTGTCACTTGACGCCGGTGTTATGTCAGCGAGAGGTACCACCCCGGTCGTGCCGGCCCAGTTCGGCTCCAATGCAGCATGCAGCAAAGGTAGCGTCTTTTACTAATTTATATTGTAATACTAGGGATTCGATTTCATAAAATTTTGCTCAGTGCACAGTTTGGTCCAACTTGAGCCAGGCCACCGGTAATATAAAGACAAAGATTTATGATCATATAATTGATGATATAATCTGTAATCGATAAACTGACCGAGGAAAATTGGCACATATATATTTTTTCAGATGATTTTTTTCTATTCACTTCGATTTAACTCGCCACTAGATGGCGGTGCAGAGATGAATTCAGCTAGTGAAGCTCCACAGCTTCATTATATATTCACAAATAATAGCTCCCACGTAGCAGCTATTATTTGTATACTTTGAATGTATCTCTTTCTGATTTTACACGTCCTAACATATTGTGATGAAGTTTCTTAAGGATATAAGTTATATGCTGTGCTAGGAACTATCGAACTAATTATTGCCTTAGGATTTAGGAACTAATAAAAAGTAAGACAACAGCTAATTAATTAATTAATAAACCTTGAGTATCCGTATATTTAATATTTTTTACGAAATTTCATATTCGCTGGGTGTCTGGGTAATTACGAAAATTCGTCGAATATCATGAAAATATTTACCTAAAAATATTTTCATATACCTAACGTACACACGGTCTGTTTTTCGTTGTTGAATTTTTTGTAATAATGGCGGTCGTTCTTTTTATGAATATTATTATCATTGTATGAAATTTTTGTTTCAAAAGAAATTGAAATTATTATTGGCAAATATAAAAAATCATTAGGTTATTGTGTAAGAATTTTAAACATGTATTTAACAGTACCTACTTATTTATAAGTAAATTTAAATAGACCAAAAAAATGTTCTTATTTTTTGTGCTTGCCTTTTTTTTTGAAAAATCCCAATGAGGAAACAATTAAGTTTATGTGAATTGTCAAGTGTCATTCCTATATTAATAAGTTGTAGAGCATCTAGTTGAGTAGAAAAAAAGTCTAATGGAGGATAATCCTAAGCGTACAGTTAGGCTTCCTGATTGATAGTGACTGGCCAAGTTGTCATGCACATCCCCACCATGGTTCAGGCCTTGACGTGGCGGTGGGGCTCAGTAGCCTAGGGTGAGCCCAGCACCTTGGGCGAAGCCAATTGAGCCGAGGGGGCTCTTTGTACCCCTCTTTTAACCCATTAACGCCCAAAATGAACCCAATTACATTTTTAATGGGTCTGCTTTAATTTTATATTAAGAAACACACAATTATAAAGGTCAGGTAAAGAAAATAAAAAAATAAGTTTTTTTTTCAAGAGTTACAGGGGTGTACCCAAGCGAGTACAATGGGCAGATCAAGTGTTAAAAATACCGAAACATGGTTTCTCCAGACAAAGTGTTTTTGAGCACTTTGGACTACTCCAACGTACTCTGTTCTGGCAATTTACACATCTAAATTGATTTGTGATCAATTCAGGTGTATGGCCATTATTTTGACGATCTACATCCACTACCACATTTGATGAAGGACGGTTTCTTGAAGGTTTTGATCGACGCAAATAATCCCGTGCGATACTTCGTCTAGGTAGGCCCAGTTTCGGTGTCCGAAGCGCACTGGTTTCCCCATTCCCCATAATAAACTCCTTTTTTATGTTAGTTGGATAGGCAAATTGGCAAACGTACCACCTGATGGTAAGTGGTCGACGTCGCCTATGAACATAAATTAGTTTATCTGGAATGAGCCCATGCAACTTATTTATGTGTTGCCTATCCTGAGACATAAGATGTTAAGTCTCGGTGCCAGTAATTACACTGCCTGTTTTGCCCTTCTCTCCGAAACACAGCAAAGTTGTTTCACGGGAGAAACAAGCAAGATGGTGGTACCCATGCAGCCGGGAGCGCGGCACAGCGCTTCCCTCCCACCGGTAAACTCCTTGGCTGGATGATGCTCATAATATTTTATCATAGATCCGTCGATAGACAAATTCTCGTAAAATACTCCCCACTGGCTAGAGCTCCTCTGCTAAATATCGCACAAGGGCTTTACCTTAGACATCGGGTCGTTAGGTGAAGCCATCATGTATGATCAACAAAATGTTGATTTTGTTTTATCTCCAAGTAGCGATTTGTAGACATACAGTTTGCAACGAGTGGCTCACATAGATCTTCATCCAAAGACTAATAAGCACGTTCCGTAGGTAATTGGTTCAGGCTATCGCCTCATAACAAAAGTATATCCAAAAAGTTTTTCTGTCTATTTGGAATTTAAAGTTATGCCTGTTACTTTGACCTGCACACAAAAGACTCTGTTCGTCTATCAAATCACACATTTGATACAGTCGTTTATATCATTACATACATGGTTCAATCGTTCTTCAATGGCGTTATTTACTTCTTATGTATTTGAGTAAAGTAAAAATATATAAAAGTAAAGAGGAATAAAGTAAGTAGTTGGTAAGATTTTACGCCAAATAGGGTTATCCATGAGTGTATCAGTAGACCCAGCCATACGAGAGCATTTTGAAGTTGAGGCATACGTCGAAAGCAGCTCATCATCACTGCTGTTATCGTCCGAGGATACTCTTCTACGTCAAAATAAGAAGTACTTCAACATAGAAGACGGTCCCTGGGACATCTCTTGGCTATGCTTGTGTCACAAGATCATCTTCTGGGCTCTCCTCTTCGTCAGTTATAGCACCAGATTTAGATGGAACTGTGAGAAAGTCGTACTCATAATCATCTCCTTCAGCAATGATAGAATTGACTGCCTTTTCTAACTACAAATAGTGGTATTGCAATGAAAAGCTTCGCTTTTGAACCAGTTTCTATGAATAATTATCTCTACAAAATCAAAATAAAATATAAGTACATTTGCCCATTGTACCTGCTCAAGTACAGTAGGAGAAACACGAAATTTTTTACGTACCAAATTACATGATTTCAGTTTTTGATAATTTATTGGAAATAATAGAATGTGAACAGGTTTTTTAGAAACAATTTTTAATAAATTATAGTTTATAACAAATAAATATTAATCAATTATTTTACCGTGCGCGCTCACAGTTGAACACTAAACAAATCACCTTCAACCCTTACAAATTAAGAATGACAACTGGATCATTTTTCGTCGTATATTACACTTATATTTATATACTGTAAAAATATTTTTTTACATTTTTATTGGCAATCACAAAAATTATCGCGGTTTTTCTTGGTGTACCTGCTTAAGTACGGCGGACGGTAATGGGTTAAGAAGAGGGGACAAAAGAGCAGGCAAGGGGTGCGGATGGGAACCTCACCCCATTGTACTGTCCCGACGTTGGGAGGGGTTGTTCTGTGGTGCGGGACAACCCCTCTGTGGAGGTGGCGTCGGTTCCTCGCGGGACTGACTAGCCGTCGAGGTGCCCTGTTAGCTTAACAGATCCGGAGCACCTCACTAAGGCGGCACTGGTGGCACTCGCCGGGTTTTAGTGGGTAGAGCTGCGTCCATTTACCATCTTTCGGGCGCAGCGAGTCCCACATACCCACCTGAGGAGACCCACTCTCCAGGCGGGATGCCTCAGAGCATTTCCCGGCGTAAAAGAAAAAAAAAAGTTGTCATGCACATAAGGTCGTCACCGTTGCCGGTTGACCTAAAGTGCTATGAAAGTAGACTTACGGGTTATAGCCCTTACAATATAGCTAAATAAGGTTCACAGAGAGCAAACAAATACAACTATATAAAAATTCATAACTGCTTATAGTTTTACGTAAATTAAGAAATAATTTTAAACTTGACACTGGCGTAACATTGCAAATGCTATGCTGTAAATACTTCTTGTATTGATTTGACAGATCTCACCTTAGGGTCTCACACAAGTCTCACTCAAAACACAAATCAGAAAGTAATGCAAGTTTGTTTGGCAAACCCTTGCGGGAGCCATTAAAAAAGAAGTAGAATGCGAGTTTGACAGCTGTCATTCTAACTGCGCCGTATTTTCGAACCTTTTTATATACAAAAAGCTATTTATTGAGATAAGGTTCAAGACTGACAATAAATGACGTCACAATACGAGTCCTACAATTATCCAGTCCAGACTAGGTCAACTTTAACAAAGCGCTTCCTCTTTCTAGATCTAGTTATGTTAGGCATTGTACTAGATAAAGCCCCTTTGTATGACACAGATTATCATCATACTGATAAGGCAGATGTAAAGACAGCATTCAGATGTACTCACAACCATATACCTTTTTTTCGTTGATTAATCATTCAGGATGAATTACTATATGGCATATCTTTAAGTGGCAGTGGGCTGGTTACATATTCAGGAGAACGGATGGCCGATGAGCCAAGAATGTTCAAGAGTGGAGGCTGCGTTAAGGTAGAGGAAGTGTTGGTCGGCTATTAACCAGGTGGGAAGACAATTTGCCTTTAGTGGCTGGTCCGCGTTGGTTGCGAGTGGGAAGGGATCGGCTGTCTTGGCGTTCATTGAGAGATGCCTATGTTCAATAAGGGTGGATGGAGCTCAGGATGATGATGATTATAATATCTTGAAGTTCCCTTCAATAGTTATGATACATGCTCAAGATATTTAGGCCGAATTGGCTGTAATGATGACAGTTTCTACATATTGCCTCGCCAATTATCCGTAATTTCCTTACAGTAATTAATTGGACAGTAACCACAATACAACAATTGCGCCTGCAAAAATTACATAGCAATCGTCGTTTTACGTCAGCCCTAGAATCTAGTCTTACCTACTTAATAATATAGGAACTGTCTTTAAGAACTGCGTACCAGAAACTTTTTTCAATAATATGTCGATTATTGTTGACTGATTTAACGAATTATGATTTCTTAAAATTACATGCTCCGATCTCACAGTGAGATTCACTAAATACTGAATAGCTATAATCTCAATATGTCTCTTTTCAACGTGAAACATGCATTTTTTTTAATCAACTTCACATATTATGAACATAATTTGCCTTATTATAATATGCTCACACGCTGTTGCCTTTCTGACGTCAAATGGTAGGTCCTTTCCAGAAATTACAAGACACCTGCTCTTCCATAACATAGCACAGCTGCTTGGTGGGAGGAATTATCAGAATGGTACTACCGTCACACCGGTAAATTACTTTCTTTTAAAGTTCTCACTAAGTTGGACGTCCATTGTTTATTTCAAATCGATTAGAACTAGACAATTCTGGTTTACTAGGTCATTCGATTGGAACAAATCAATATTTCTACGATTAAAGAATGCGATTGTTTTATATAGATATACATTGTTATAGTTGCGATAGGCGATAGGAATCTTTATTTTCCCTACCATGGTTCAAACCTTGTCGTGGCGGTGGGGCTCAGTAGCCTACGATGAACCCAGTACCTTCGGCGAAACCAATTGAACCAAGGGAGCTGCTCATTGTACCCTTCTTATAAGAAGAGGGGACAAGGGGCGAGAATGGAAACCTCACCCCATTACACTGTCCGGGGATTGACTAGCGATCGTGGTGCCCTGTTTCTCAACAGATCCGGGCCACCTCACCAAAAGCGGCATTGGTGGCACTCGCTGGGTTTTAGTTGGTAGAGCTGCGTCCACTTACCATCTTTCGGGCGCAGCGAGTCCCACATACCCGCCTGGGAAATCCCTCCCGAAGAGAGAGCATTTCCCGGCACAAAAAAAGGACTAAACAACTTTTATCCCGGAGTCGGTGTGGGCGGTCGACTAACATGAACATGACATCGTACGGATCAGACAAAAATTTTAAGCTTAAATACTTGAATTTTCTAAATTATTATAACCAAAGAGACTTTGTGCTTTGGCTTTATATATGCAGGTCACACACATAATTTTTTAGACAAAATGCTATCAATATAAAATTGAAAATGTATTGCTTCCGACTGTTGACGACGAACTAGTTTTATGTGTATACCATTCAAACTATTACCAAACTAAGAATCGATAGTGTGGGGACTTCCTATAGTTTGATGTTCGTGTCAAAAATTGGTGCAAGGTTGATGACCTGTCACGTGGTATAACGCGCATGCTCCAACTGCTTGAGGCCTGACGTTGTCGAGTGAATCTGTGATGATGAAGGGCCGGTATTTATACTTTGGCATTATAGGTCTTAGCATGAGTTTTGGCATTATATTACTGGGACGATAGATAGAGCAAACAATTAGCAAAGTTAAGTTATTGATACGGTTTTAATTATATGTTATTTATGGGTCAAGAAAACGTTTTTCGATATTAAAAATTAGGAGTAGAAAGGTAAACAAAATTAAAGTAAATATATAAAAAAAAATGTAAAGGTAGTGCCATGCTGCTTTGCGGACAAATTGGGCCGGCACGACCGGAGTGGTGGTACCTCTCGCTCACATAATACCGGCGTCAAGTGACAGCTATTCTGTCGCATTTTGTGCGGTTTGTGAGTTTTCGTTGGCCCATTGGGGGGATAGGGAAAAGGAGGGCAACGCATCTGCATAATCTCTAGTTGTGCGGATGTAGGCGTCGATAGTCGCCTTCGACTTCGACTGCTCGTTTGTCCTCCTTTTTTTTATCATAAGTAGATTAACAGTAACTATTAAAATATTTATTATATAAATTTATTATATAATATAAACTTATATAATCTTAGAAAGGTTATTTAACAGATTCAAATAGAAATAAGTAATACTTTTTTATTTTATAGTTGCAAGAAACACAAATTAAAGTAACTAACATTAGAAAGCTTGATGAATTGCATTTTAGAACTAGCTATTTATTGATCGAGAGCTTTAGTTAATATCCCATAAACCCATCATATAGAAAATGCCAATTTTAATCAAATTTACCAATACCTTTAAATAATCATTTCGTATGAAGCCTGAATTTGCCTTAGGAAAAGATTTTTGGGTAAACCATTTGATGGTCTACTTTTTTCTAGACACCCCAAAGCTACGTCGTTACGTACGTCGGTCGTATAGACGTCTTCATGGCGCACCGCTTAGCCTGTACCAACTTTAGATTTTATCTTTATTTTTTATACAAAGAATGCTTATTTTTTGATACACCGAGCCGAGAGAGAGTGTAAAATGTTAAAAAAATCCACAAAGTTCCGCCGGTATCTCAGCTTTGGACTTTGGAGTAGTAAAATAATCATTTTGACGTTCATAAGATACTTTGCAAAGTTGAATATATTTTTAAGCAACTTCATAAACAGACAATAGAACCTCCGCCAGGTTCTATGTTCGACTGTATATTTTTTGAATGTATGTTTACCGATTTCTCCGTCAATTGTAGGCCGATTTTCAAAATTCGTTTTTTCACTGGTTACTTTCTAGCTTGCCCTTCTAGTCAACCAGAATCTTTTAATCACAACTGTTTTAGTCCAAATAGGAAAGTTTACCGATTTGTATTGTTATATTATATTACATTTCGCGTATGTATTCTCTAGTTATAACCTATATTTTCAATTATATATAAAAAAATGCCTACATTCTAAAATATACAAAAACCATGGGCTTTATTTGTGTAGTATTTAGATTTGTGTATGTAACAACACACACACACACTCAAATATGTACACACACATACACATATATACTCACACACATGTATGTACACAAGTTAATGCACTAATACGTCACATCACATATGCATAAATTAGCTAGATTCTGCATCCAGGGGATGTAGATCATGCGGGCAGCCTGTCGCGACCGGCTGGAACGGAAAATTGTGTAAACGTTGCAGAAACAATGTATTATAGGAAAATAAAGAAATGCATCACCGATACATATAAAGATGATTACCTGCTCACTTGGGTAGATCGAGTTCCAACTGTATTGGATCGTAGTTGATTTAAGTTGGATGTTTGTAGCTGGGGATTGGCCGTCTTGACGTTCTGGCCTATATCAGCAGTAGAGAGTGGGCGACCGGTGATGATGGAGGAAGAAAAATACAGACGTAAAGTAGTATTGTAAAATTCAAAGGACCGTGTAGAGGTCAGATGTCCGTTTTTAGATCTTTGTTCTCGTTTTATTGGTTTTTCGCATTCTGACTATTGACTACATCTCAGATGAAGCTAGCGCCATATCTGTGTGAACAAAGCAGTAAAACTTTTTTATGATACTTGAATTGGCAAACTGGCAGGCGTGCCACCTGATGGGGAGTGGTCAGTGCCATCGATGGACGTAAACAGTCGTATGTTGCCAGTCCTATTTTTTCCGCAGGAAAATCCTTATGGATGCAGCCAGGATCTTCGGGTAGATGTGACCTCAACCTCAACGACAGGCTGGCCGAGGCGAATAACAGACTACTCCTCATAATGGGGGACTGCCCGGCCGCTACTAAGCAGTCCCCACGACGTCATGCCATACAGACCCAGGTTCCCATCCTGAGCCCGACACGAACACAGGGGCGTTACTGGAGGCGCATTAAGTTGCGCCTCCTACGCACACCCATTCGTCGCCCGCGGGAGGAGGCCTATGTTGCATGTCCTAAGACATACGATTTTAAGTGAGATCTTGTGCCAATAATTACACAGCCGGTCCTGTCCGAAACAACAAAGCTGTTTGACTGAAGAAACAAACAGATTTTATGTATGTATACCGGTATATTCCTTATCATAAGCAGTTGCAATACGCATAATTTTGGTAAGTACAAAATGTATAAAAATTCCATCGAAGTCATCGACTATGACGTCACGTTATCTTATGCGACCAATCACAAAACAATTATAAGATTTAATTATGACGTCATTTCATTGACAATACGTTATATTTTCGGCCGGAACTCAAAACATTAACAAGGTTTTCTTATCAAACCATCCAAGAGAGACATGATAGTTTATGATAGAAATATGTGGTTTTCCTGTCAGAGATCGTCATCTGAATGTGGACCACGGCCAGACCTAGGAAACAATTGATGTGTAACTAATAAAATAATTGAGAAGCCTACAAAATGTGTTGGCGACAGACCGTTCGTAGGCAATCCGTTTAAACGCCTAGGTCGTGCCAGTATAAATAGATTGGCATTGGACTTCTTTTGTGTGGCTGGGACATGCTTCCTTGATTGCCTTCTTACAATCATTGTCTATGTTTTATCTATATTCTACAAGCTGAGCCCGGCAAACGATGTTCTGCTCTTACCCTAAAATATTTAGCGTCATCATCATTTTTTACAAACGTTGTCCTGTTGATAACCAACACTACATAAAATTAATTATCTAATTTGGTACAGTAGTTCTGAAGTTATGTGCGTATGTACATACTGCGCCTCATGGCGTCGGGTTGAATGTTGTAAGTATTGCCGAAGAAAAGACATAGGATTGTTGGTATAGACGATCCGTTTGGTACGTTAAAGTTGCAAGAAGACAAAATACTGTTAGTGCCAAACTCGTGAGACGGAAACCGCAGTCGGAGACACATTCTCTTACATTTTTTATGTCATCAGGGGGCAAACGAGCAGACGGAGCCTCACGGTGCCGATGCGCTGCCCTTCTTTTCCCTATGGGGCCAATAGGCCATCGGAAACTCACAAACCGCACGAAACGCGATAGCATAGCTGTCAATTGACAGCGGTGTTATGTGAGCGAGAGGTACCACCCCGGTCTCACCGGCCCAGTTCGGCTGCAATGCAGCATGGCACTACCTCTTATTAACTTATTTCTTTATCAAAAGTGAAGGGCGAAGCAGACGAAGACAGAACAAAACGAATGTGCCACTAGTAGTAACTAACGAATTAAGAAATCCTACTCGTACATCAAATTCCAGCAAAATCAAGCAAGGTCTCTAATTAATACGGGTGTCGATATTTAGTATTAAGTAAAAAATCAAAATCAATTTTTGAAGTGTAGAATTCTTTAAGGGCGGTACGCATATTTTTGGATGAGATAGAATCTCTGAACTCGCGACACCGCACACGAAACGGTGGAGACGCAGTTTGACGTTTAAATATATGACGTGGACTCGCGACACCGCACGCGAGCCGCTGGAGACGCAGTTTGACGTTTGATTTATTTATATAAGATTCATAATCTTTTACAGCCTGTATTATAGCTATTTGATTCTAATTGTTTAGTTTTCACTTCTATCGGCAGTCCCTGTGACTTGTTAGTTTTTTTTTATTAAAAATAGTATCAATAAAGTATTTTTTTGAATGTCAATCGAATCTACCAGCGGTTTCAAGGCGGCTTGCCTTGAGACCGCACTGAGAAGAACCGGCGAAACAAACTCAGTGGAACTAATCTTTTCTTCTCTTTTAAACTATCTGCTACACCTTATCTATCCTATCTACTCCATCTAGTAATACAAGACATCAACATAGGCTGGCTGAGCCACTCCCTGAGGGTCCCACGTTACAACATTATTGAGAGCTATTTATTTGTGTCCTTCCTAGATGAGGGGATCTATTGAATTAAATTTGTTTATCCGGTACTGTTTGTGCACTTAACAGTAGTTGCCTGCACTACATTACATAACTTTCAAAATTCTATCAGTTTACATTTAAAAATAATATAAAAATGTACAAACATTAACATAATATGTTTTTCTCTCGAATCATTCGTCCCTTTGCTATGTTCTGTAAAAATTACAAACAGTGAAATAATCGGTATCAAACCGTAGGAGTTGTTTAAGCATTAATCGTTTACAAAATTAGTTAACCTACCTACAGAAGTAACACCACTATTTGACGGCTCTTTAATATCAGTCCTAATAGTCCTAATAGCCTTTAGTCACGACTTTGATGATAGCCTCTGGCCATACACGCTTGTGTATAAAATTGACAAAAAATATGAAAAATGTTGTGTAAGGAATCATCATCATCATCACATCCTCTATCCGTCCACTGCTGACCATAGGCCTCCTTCAATGAACACCAAGACGTCCGATCCCTTGCCACTCGCATCCAACACGGACCGGCCACCGCACGGAGATCGTCTTCCCTGGTCGACCAACACTTCGTCTACGTAAGCGCTGCCTCCACTCTAGAACGTGCTCAACGTGCTATGGAGCGTGCTATGCTGGGTGTTAGTGGTAGTGGGCTGGTCACACACTCAGAAACGACGGCCGATGTGCCGTATATATAATAAGGTTCAAGAGTGTAAGGAAAAAAATAGAAATAAAACGCGTCACACTAAAATGCTATGTAAAAATGTTTATAAGCCTTCCTTGGCGAGATTTTGTAAGTAAACCTATTTAGTTACCTACCAGATAACGGCATAATTACAAAGATAATACAAGAGGTATACTTGTACTGTGTAAGTGCGGGTATTGGGGCACGGTACATCCTAAATATTTGATACATCTCATCACATATCAATTTTACATGCGAAGGGCTCATCCCCACACCTGAACTGAAAGATTAATATATGCTGCACGACCGTTAGCAGAGTCATCACTGACATCTATATTAACATGAGGTGACTGTAGCCCTTTTACGGTCATGGAGTGTAAGATTTAGGGGTTTATATTAAGACAATACGTGTGACAAATACAGCCGGTAGACGCGGGTTCGTAGGTATCCTTCTAATTACAAATTCAAAAGTTTGTTGTTATAATATCATGCATAAATTTCATGTTTTGAAAGGATTTGCATGGATTTTGTGACATAAATGGCCCATTTCTTGGATTCTAAAAAGGGATACTTCTTATTTCAGTAATGATATCAGTGTAAATCATTTTAATAGTTTTGACTTTGGAATATCGCCTTGATAAAAACCGTTTAGGTTATTTTCGTTTTTAAATATGTAGGTATATGTAATACCTTTACGTGCGTGCGTCCCGTCACCTGAAATATTAAATACACCAGTGCTTGATGAACCTGTTAAAAAATTTAACGCATTTGTTGACATGAACAAATGTTTACTTAATACCTTATCAGCTTATCACCACGCCTTGCGGCTATTTCGGCGCGCATGCGCGTCGTCATGGCAACGACAATATGGCGCCGTTTCCATGGATGCGAAAGTAGGGCAGACGAACCCCAGCTGACCTATATACCCCGGCAACTTCGTACCCCGATATATTTTCGTTTCTAGGTTATAGGTTGCATATCATTTTTATGGTGTTCGACTTTTGAGATGTTAAGCGCTCTTTAAAATATGGGTTTGCACTTTTATTGCTAGTAGGTACATACCATCGAGAGGGTCGAGTTATTTATTATAGTTTGTAGTGAATTTATTGATTTAGCGCTGTGTAAATATAAATTTCATAAAATTCCGCTAAAGGCTTTTTGCTAAGTGTTTTACACTGGCATATAATATTATATAAAGATTATATCAGAAATATTTGATTTAATATACTTAACACAATAAAAGTATTGCATTTTTTTTTCTTTTACGCCGGGAAATGCTCTGAGGAATCCCGCCTGGGGAGTGGGTCTCCCCAGGTGGGTATGTGGGACTCGCTGCGTCCGAAAGATGGTAAATGGACGCAGCTCTACCCACTAAAACCCGGCGAGTGCCACCAGTGCCGCCTTGGTGAGGTGCCCCGGATCTGTTAAGCTAACAGGGCACCTCGACGTCTAGTCAGCCCCGCAAGGGACCTACGCCACCTCCACAGAGGGGTTGTTCCGCACCACAGTCCCACCACACCACAACCCAACGTCGGGACAGTACAATGGGGTGAGGTTCCCATCCTCAACCCATGCCCCCTGTTCTTTTGTCCCCTCTTCTTATAAGAGGGGTACAAAGAGCCCCCTCGGCTCAATTGGCTTCGCCCAAGGTAATGGGCTCACCCTAGGCTACTGAGCCCCACCGCCACGACAAGACCTGAACCATGGTGGGGAAAGTATTGCATATCTTAACCCTACATAAAACGACCTATATAAATTCTAATTTTATCCACATCCTATAAAAACTCTATGTCAAATCTCACGTTTTTCCTCCCGTGCAATTAATTAAAACTAACTTTTTTTTTCGAATGGAGCGATACTCGTGGCCTTTTGGCCTTTAGAGAGCTTCGTCGGTACTGTCGGTGCGCGGATGGCTCACTTAGGAATTGGTGACCCCAGACCCCAGGGTTGCATCTTAATAGAACTCGGAGGGTTGTAGCGATTATGACTTTAACAACCCTTCGCTACCAGTTTCGTTAAATGACATGATGGCAGATCTCATTCTAATCTTCGCGGAGATCAACATGCTCACTTGGCCACTAAACCAGGCGCTATTTCAGAACGCCCTCACAAAACCCATAAGCCAACGTTATATTCTGTACAAAATCTGATGTGTTGTCATCAATCGCAAATAGACATGAACGAAAAAAGCACGTATACCTAATATAGAATATGTAGTAGATAGTGTAGTACGTTTTTTAAAGCATAGGAGAGCAAACGAGCAGTCGAAGCTTTAGACTACCGACGCCCATACACATAATATGCACAACCAAGATTATTCAGATGTGCTGCCATCCTTCCCCCCCCCCCCCAATGGGCCACCGGAAACTCACAAACAGCACGAAACGCGACAGCATAGCTGTCACTTGACGCCGGTGTTATGTGAGCGAGAGGTACCACCCCGGTCGTGCCGGCCTAGTTCCGCTGCAATGCAGCATGGCATTTCATAGTATCCATACATGCCCCACCATGGTTCAAGCCTTGTTCGGGCGGTGGAGCTCTGTAGCCTAAGGTGATCCCGGCGCACCTTGGGCGAAGCCAATTGAACCGGGGTAGCTGCTCTTTGTACCCCTCTTATAAGGAGAGGGAACAAAAGAGAAGGGGGGACAAGGGGCGAGGAGTTAAAAACTTTGATTCTAATTTCTTTGCATAATTTTTTTATTATTAGAAATTATGATGATTTTAACATTTGCCTCCATGATGGCTCATTACGCACCACTAGAGGAAAACTATCAAGGTAAGCATCCGGTACAATCTATTTTGTTTAGACTTTTTAACCGACTTCAAAAAAAGGAGGTTCTCAATTCGTCTGTTTTTTTTTTTTTTTTTTTCTTCAGCCTACTTCTCAAAAGCTGCACCGAAAAAACAAGATGGCGGTAACCATACAAAAGATGCAACATAGAAAAATGTCTAACTCCACCGGTTGCACGTAGCCCTACCGACGGTAATAGTCCAAAGAATTCAAATTCAAATTTCTTTATTGGGATACGAGTAAGTACACATTTGACAATTATGATGGATACCGGTAAAAGACTCGCTGTGATATGCCAATAGGCGTACAAATTAAAAATACATTGCATACAAATTAGGACCAAACCCTATGCCCCCTTTAACCCGTTGGGGGCCCTGGGCAGTAGGATAATGGGGCCTCGACGAAAACAACAATTTTAAGATCTGTGAGCCTGATTTTTGGACTAGAGAAGAATAACCGGTAGGAGGGAAGCGCTGTGCCGTGCTCCCGGCTGCATGGGTACCACCATCTTGCTTGTTTCTCCCGTGAAACAGCTTTGCTCTGTTTCGGAGAGAAGGGCAAGACAGGCAGTGTAATTACTGGCACCGAGGCTTAACATCTTATGTCTCAGGATAGGCAACACGTAAAGGAGTTGCCTGGGCTCGTTTCAGGTAAACTAGTTTATGTTCATGGGCGACGGCGACCACTTACCATCAGGTGGTACGTTTGCCAGTTTGCCTATCCAACTAACATAAAAAAAACCTAGTAATAAGGGCAGTACTAGGTATTCTCATCAGCAATCATTTTTGTAATATCACTCAATCATATTCTGATAGAAATAATGGGGCCCCGTGGATCGTAGGGCCCTGAGTGCCCAGTGGGAAAGACGGCCCTGGTCCAAACCCTATTTGAAATATGATAAAATATTATATAACAAGTAAAAATTTAAATTATGATGATCTTAACGTGTAACCAAAGGGTGTGCTAATACACCCTTTAGACAATATTTTAGGTGTCTCTGATATTTTAAGTGAGACCGTTATTTAATAGTACCTAAGTATCTCAAAATTTTGATTTGGCAAACTCTTTTTCCCGTTTCGCCTGCGGTGACTCGCCTTAAGTTAAAATTAATCAATAGAATAGAAAGCCTTAAGTATTTACCAGGTAGCTGTGGAGTTTACTCTAAAATGCTAAAGTATCGCAACATTTCCTTATAACTTTAGGAAAAATTATCGTATTACCTATACGATTAAGTAAAATTTAAAATAACTTACCATAGTACGCCATATTGGCCACCATATGTTCGTTTATCATTGTGTACACTCACTTAACACCATTAATACTAACACTTGAACCTAAATTATATAAGAGTTGAAAAATTGGGAATTATAAACCTTTAATTTAATTTTATAGGTACAAACATTACTTCAAGGAAGCGAGTTCACGAGACGTTCCGTTGATTGTTCAAAAATAATTAAATAAAAATTCTTATGGAAAGATATTTTTGTATATTATACAATTCTCCTCGTATTTTATTTAAATAATGTATATACTCTTGATTTTAACGAATAACACGTTTGTTATTTAATGATTTATTTTATAATAAATCATAAGCAGTGCCAAAATAATGTATAAGTTATTTTATTCTTAAAACATCTTTTATTTCTGAAATCGGTGTCTAATCCTGTTGAAGTGAACTTGCTTAGAGGGCATATGGAAGCCCTGTCTTCTTTTAAGGGACAGGACATTCATGAGTGCAGAGGTTTCTAAATTACCGCCCTCACAGGACAGTAGCGGAGCAGAGCCTTGCGTACGTATAATCTAATGTATACAATGTTGTGTGGGTTAAGGTTTTTTTTTAATATTGAAGAGGGGACAAATGGACAGTCAATTTATCTAGTGGTATGTGGTAAGCGACATCCATAAACACCCGCCACAACATTAGCAGATGCCTTTCAAATACAAACATGCTCTTTCACCGACACGACTTAGGGTCCCTAAGTCGTGTCGGTAAAATAGGTGGCATTTGGTTCCATATAGTGGTTGTGCGAGAGAGAAAATGCTGTAAAAATCGCACTTGTGGATTATCGGATATCGAAGTGGTTTGGGTGAAATTTAATTTCAATAGGGTTTCTTGTATTGTTTTCTAATGTTTACGCGAATTTCACTCATTATAACAAAACAATTTTTACGTATTTTATCCTATATGCCTGCCAAACTAAAAGATCCATTAAAACTCGCGTGAAATAACATATAGCTGATTTAAAACACCGTCGCTACACTAAGTCTGCCATCTGTGAACATAGTCTTGACAAAGCTCGCCATTATATCAGATTTGATAAACCACAAGTCCTCGCAAAAGAACACAGATTCCAACCAAGGATGATCCGTGAGGCTATTTAAATTAAAAAACATCCTAATTTCAATAGAGAAGATGGCTGGCTTTTACCACCTGCTTGGGATCCCATTATTAAAATTATCAAATCTAAATCCAAGCATAATATGTCACAGATTAAAGATACAGTTAGCACTTTCTGCATAGATAGGACTGACCAAAATATTGATGTATCATAGGGTAGTTTCGAATAAATTTGTAATGATAGGACGTATGACACCTCAGTCCTCCCGTGACAATGGTTGCTGTAAAGTATCCGAAACGTCGGGCTTGTAAAAATCTTAATAAACCGCGATAAAATCCATAAAAAAAAAATATTATAAAGGATTTCTTGTGCGAGAAGAAATTGGTCAACGATTGTTGGCAGCCATAATCATGATATAAACTTGAATAGCTTTACTTAACTACTAGCAGCGCCCCGCGGTTTCAGCCGCGTACTTCCCATGCCCGTGGGAGTACCGGGATAAATTATAGCATATATGTCATTCTGATGTATAATCTATGTTATTGTAAAGTTTCATTAAAATCCATTCAGTAGTTTTTACGTGAAAGAGTAACAAACATACATCCATACATTCTTACAAACTTTCGCGTTTATAATATTAGCAGGAGAGACCATCTTTGATATAGAATCATGTTAAGACTAAGAACGTAGAAATATTATTATGATTGTAACTTGCGATACCTAAGTAAATAGCTTGTAGGTTTAATGTCCTGTGCTATGACGTGTTGCTTTGTAACGTTTTTAAGGATGTTACTTATAACCTTTACTAGCTGTTGCCTGCAGCTTCGCCCGCGTTACTCAACTCCTATAAGTCACAGCGTGATGTTTTATAGCCTATATCCTTCCTCGATATATAAGCTGTCTAACACTGAAAGAATTTTTCAAATCGGACCAGTAGTTCCTGAGATTAGAGCGTTCAAACAAACAAACAAACTCTTCAGCTTTATAATATTAGTATAGAAGTATAGATTAGATACGGATGCATAATTATATAAAAAATATGTATATTTGTAGCCTTCTAAGCGATTGAATTGATTTGGTTGAAATTTTGTATGTGTGTGAGAGCAGGTCTCTGAATTTTTGAAAACACAATTGGACTCAGATGTTTTTTTTTTTTTTTTTTCTTTTACGCCGGGAAATGCTCTGAGGCATCCCGTCTGGGGAGTGGGTCTCCCCAGGTGGGTATGTGGGACTCGCTGCGCCCGAAAGATGGTAAGTGAACGCAGCTCTACCCACTAAAACCCGGCGAGTGCCACCAGTGCCGCCTTGTTGAGGTGCCCCGGATCTGTTAAGCTAACAGGGCACCTCGACGGCTAGTCATCCCCGTAAGGGACCGACGCCACCTCCACAGAGGGGTTGTCCAGCACCACAGAACAACCCCTCCCTACGTCAGGACAGTACAATGGGGTGAGGTTCCCATCCTCACCCCTTGCCCCCTGCTCTTTGGTCCCCTCTTCTTATAAGAGGGGTAAAAAGAGCCCCCTCGGCTCAATTGGCTTCGCCCAAGGTGCTGGGCTCACCCTAGGCTACTGAGCCCCACCGCCACGACAAGGCCTGAACCATGGTGGGGGACTCAGATGATGTTGCGATCGTGTTTTCATAATAAACCGATTTGTTTAACTCCCGCCAACCTTCATATTAATCACTATTGTTGTTTTAAAATTTATTCCCAATAGGGAAAAGAAATATTTCCCACCTCAAAGGACAATAATCACTAAAATCAAAATGTCAGATTAAATAATTCCTTTTCCCAGGCGTAGTGTCCATATTTTTATAAGTTTTAAAATTTCATGGATATGTAAGCGAAATGCATAAATCTTTCTATCGGGTCTGCTAGTTTCATAATTTCACTTGTAATGTTTGTAAATACTATATTACTACTATGTTTATAAAATAAAATGTGAGCTAGGCTTTGTATTAGTGATATTAGTCGTTCTGTTTATAATTGTGAAAGCCTGTAAGGACGGTCAGATGGATTCACGGATGGATGAGTTGTTGCTCAATCACACAAACAATGAACGTATTTAATTGAATATTTAAAACCTAAGAATTAAATCACTAACGTATAGTAAATTTAAAATCACTAACATTGTATATTACTGAAATATAGTACTAATTCTAGCTAGAGTTAGTATTTAAGACTACAATAGTTTTTATACATATTCGTACGTTTAATAATATGTTGACCAAAGAGAGGATAGGATAGCAAATTCTTATTTTTTTTTAAATACTAGCTGTTGCCCGCAGCTTCGCCCGTGTTAACTTACTCAACTTAATTACTGTTAGTCACAGCGTGATGTTATATAGCCTGTGCATATGTATAATGTCCTGTGCTATGACGTGTTGCTTTGTAACGTTTTTAAGGATGTTACTTATATCCTTTGCTAGCTGTTGCCTGCAGCTTCGCCCGCGTTACTCAACTCCTATAAGTCACAGCGTGATGTTTTATAGTCTATAGCCTTCCTCGATAAATAAGCTATCTAACACTGAAAGAATTTTTCAAATCGGACCATTAGTTCCTGAGATTAGCACGTTCAAACAAACAAACTCTTCAGCTTTATAATATTAAGTATAGATTAACTGGCTTGAATACCTATTAATATAATACGAGTTGAGAACCCTGTAGACATTTGTAACGTTACAAAATGTAGTAAATCTCTGTCCATTTAGATTAAACCTCCATTTGTAATCATAGACTAATAAAGATTAACATTGCATTAATACTGGCTGATAACAATGTTGCTAAAGAAATTATCGTTTTAAAAATGGCCATTTGGCTTGGGCATTTGGCAATATATTTAAAAAGTGCAATTCAAAACTTGTTCTTTATTCAAATATGCTATAAATTCAAAATATTCTTTTAACGTATTTATTCATGTACATAATTATAATAAGTGTTGCACATGCTATTAATATAACTATGTCAAGGGTATGTTACACAATGCATTAAATATGGTAGTCCTTAACGATCATAGGCCGCAGGTCTTGCATTGTTTTAAGTTATAGCATTCCAGCATTGCCTAATACGCCTTTTTGACACTACACTTCACTTGTACTATGTAAAAGTTATCTTGAAGCATGTTTTCCAAAGTAAAGTTCGTTTTACAATTGACCAGTTTTCAGGTATCTTCAAATGTATAGAAATATACATTACTAATAGAGTCCTGTAAAATATAAAATACTAATATTTATATTACAAAATACTATTTTGCGCCTCAACAATGACATAATATGCGGCTGTAAATCAAAATCTACACGTGCCAAACCGCGGGAAACAAATAGTTAATCTACTTAAATATTACATGGAGTCCCTGTGGCCTGACCTATTATAGTGACCCTTATCGATTTTATGTTGAGGACACCACACCTTGGGATTAAAACGTTCGTTACAAGGCTTTTAACGTCATTTTGCGAGTACATGTATAAAATTTGGACAAAAGAGACACCTTTTAGTGGGCCAAATCTCAAAACCCATTGAAGAGAGTAAACTTGATAAAATATACAAAAATAGGGTAGATGTTATCCCGTCTCAGCGCAACCTATTGTGTTGAAAACTATCCTACCTCAAGTGGGACCAAACTGTAAACAGTCAGTAGAATTTCATTTAAATCGGTTCAGTAGTTTAGATATTTATTGCGGTCAAACAAAGTGATACGAAATTGTTATAATTGAACAGGGATTACGAATATCCCCTCCATGGTTCAAGCCTTGTCGTGGCGGTGGGGCTTAGTAGCCTAAGGTGGACCCAGCACCTTGGGTGAAGCCAATTCAGCCGAGGGATCTGCTCTTTGTACCCCTCTTATAAGAAGAGGGGACAAATGAGCAGAGGGACAAGGGGCGTCGGTCCCATGAGGCACTGACTAACCGTCGAGGTGCCCTGTTAGCTCAACAGATCAACAGATAGGGCACCTTACCAAAGGCACTCGCCGGGTTTTAGTGGGTAGAGCTGCGTCCACTTACTAACTTTCAGGCGCAGCGAGTCCCACATACCCGCCTGGGGAGTCCCCACTCCCCCACAGGATGCCTCAGAGCATTTCCCGGAGTCAAAGATAAAAAGGGATTACGAAAATATTTATGTTTATATATAAATAATAAATGCTGTTTATTAATGACTAGCTGTTGCCTGCAGCTTTGCTTACTCAACTCCTATAAGTTACAGGGTGATGTTATATAGCCTATAGCTTTCCTAGATAAATGGGCTATATAACATTGAAAGAATTTTTCAAATCGGACCAGTAGTTCCTGAGATTAGCGCGTTCAAACAAACAAACAAACTCTTCAGCTTTATAATATTAGTATAGATTTCCGACCTTATAGTAAGTACGCGTAACACAAGTTCATACGAACATGAAACTAGATTAAATGTTGTTAAGTTATAATATTAGTACATTAGATAGAGCTGCGAGTATCAGTGGCTTATAAGTAATTTTTGTCTTATTTTTTGTCTATAAGTAAAAGAAATATACATACATTTCTAGTACAATTAAAAATCTTTGGAGACGAAGCGAATCCAACATCCTATGAGCTTTTGAACGAAAATTAAATTGAATTTGGATTTTGATACATAGTTAAAAAGTGAATTTCTTTCGTCCAATTGCTACTTATTTATGTATAATAATGTTACTTGATGGCAAGCCGGCATATTTGCCACCAAGTAGCGTCGTCCACATTTTTTTAATGTCACAAGGAGGCAACCGAGCAGTTGGAGCATTATGGTGACTTCCGACGCCCATAGACATTAGCACAAACAAAAGTTATGCAAATGCGTTGCCCTCCTTTTCCCTATCCCCCCAATGGGCATGGGAAACTCACAAACCGCACGTAACGCGACAGCATAGCTGTCACTTGACGCCGGTGTTATATGAGCGAGAGGTACCACCCCGGTCGTGCCGGCCCAATTCGGCTGTAAAGTTACATGACACTACCTCTTGACAAATTTGTGCACTCGAGTCTATATTGTGTAAGGGCGATTCCCAAAGTCCAGATAAATCCATGTTTTTCCTATCCGTAGACGCAAAATTCCCGAGTCAGTTACACTGCCGTCCTACTCTTTCGATCATCTTTCTGTCCCGATTCCCAAGATCTGTATCTTGACCCAAGATCCCAAGATCCCAAGACCCAGACCACTCATTCTCGCTTCCTTTCATTGGACTCAAGATCCACGTGTCAGCTACACTACTTTTTCTACCCTTCTACATATTTCTGGCCTAATTCGTAAGTTATCCTTGTTTCCTATCCTGTTTTTTTTATATCATAGGAGGGCAAACGAGCAGTCGAAGCCTTTTGGCACCTATCGAAGTAATATACATCCGCACAACCAGAGATTATGTTGGCCTCCTTTTCTCTATCCCCCAACCCAAATGAAACGCATAAACTTACAAAACGTGTCAGCATAGCTGTCACTTTACGCCGGTGTTATCTGAGCGAGAGGTACCAGTCGTGCCGGCCCTATTTGGCTGCAAAGCGAAGCAGCATGGCACTACCACTTACAAAACCTCTGGTACGCAAGATTCTATCAGTTACCCTGTGTCCTGACCTTCCGATTATCTTTCTGTTCTGGTTTGTACCCAGACAACTCGTCCATGCGTTCGTAAGTAATTACAGGAGTCAGTAACATTGGGTCCGCCATTTTGAATTTACACAAAAACTTGTAAACTGTAATTATATTTGAGTGTTAAAGCGTGAAAAACAATCACAAAATCAATAGCGCCGTGACGTGATGCGCTGTTATATTATGTAAGAGTTTCGCAAGCTCACAAGGTCTCACAATGGAACAATAAACGCTGGAACTACCAAAATATTATAAAAGACAAGGATACATTTTAGGAGTTAGAGGTTTATTTTTGATAGATCTTAGGTTATTTGGAATTACTTTGTGCTTAGGTCCTGACCTGGGTCATCCCGCGACAATGGTTTAGAGTTTAGACCAACAATTTTTGAAGTGAATACTTATTTTAGCACGGTAAGCATATTTTTGGATGAAATAAAATCCCTGGACTCGTGACACCGTTACGAGACGAAATATGACGTTTATATGACTTAGATTTATTCTAAATTATTCGAAGGAACTTATTCGTTTAGGTATAGGTATTCGAATTTAATAGTTTTGTTTTCCCTTCTATCGGCAGTCCCTGTTACTGGTTGGGTTTTTTTTATCCTCGCTAGACCATGGTTGCTGTAAGTGCAGCTCTACACTCTCCCCGAGACAGTCCGAGGCAGGGCGCGCGAGAGTGTAGATGGTAACGCTCGCCCGCCTCAGCCTGTCATTTGTATATTAATAGGCGGACCGAGAGTCGGGAGAGACAGTAAGTGCTCTCAACCGAGAGTGTAGAGCCGCAATAAAGTATCCGAAACACATGTAAAAATCCGTAAAAGTTGTTTCATTATAAAGGTAGCTCAAGTCGACTTTACTGCCAAGGCGCGGTATTAGATGTTACGTTATAATGATCGATAGGGGTTCTGATTCGGTTTCTGGCAGTTCAAGGTTGCTTTCAATGATATTATAGTATATAGAGAGAATGCTATGCCCTTTTTTATTTTACGCCGGAAAATGCTCTGAGGCATCTCGTGGGAGAGTGGGTCTCCCCAGGCGGGTATGTGTAACTGGACACAGCTCTACCCACTAAAACCCGGCGAGTTTCGCCAATGCCGCATTGGTGAGGTGCCTCGGGGCACCTCGACGGCTAGTCAGTCCCTCAAGGGACAGACCGACAACTCCTCCCAATGTCGTGTCATTACAATGGGGTGAGGTTCCCATCCTCACCCCTTGTCCCCTCTGCTCTTTTGTCCTCTCTTCTTATGAGAGTACCCCTCTTATAAGAAGAGGTACCCCTCTTATAAAAGAGCAGCTAGCTCCCTCGGCATTTGCTTCGCCCAAGGTGCTTTCGACTATTATTTAGTGTAAGATATACATTTTAGTACATTTTTTTTTCAAGATGGAGCTACAATAATATTTAAAGGTACCTTTCTTTTAACTGATGGCTCTTATTACTTTATTCAGAAAGTAAACCATTAAGAATACGAAATTACATACAAATCATTACAGCCGTAGTTCCAAAATCAATGTATTTACAATAATTGTCTTTACTGCATACTTTTTAAATTAGCATTAACTTTTTATACCCTACTCTAATTGGTATTTTGGTATTTTTGGCTTTGCCTACCTCTACCACCCGGCGCATCTAGTTTATTGAAACTACTTAGACCTAGCTTCCAGGTAAAAACGATCCCCACCACGTTTCAAGCCTTGTCGTGGCAGTGGGGCTTGGGCCACCACAACCCAGCTCCTTGGGCGAAGGCAATTGAACCGAGAGAGCTGCTCTTTGTATCCCTCTTATAAGAAGAGGGGATAAAAGAGCAGGGGGGACAAGGGACGAAGATGGAAGGAAACCTCACTGTCCCGACGTTAGGAGGGGTTGTTCTGGTCGTTCTGTGGCAGTGGTGTTCGTTTCCGGTTGGCCGGGTTTTAGTGGGTAGAGCGAGTCCCACATATCCGCCTGGGGAGTCCGCCCTTCCCCGCGGGATGTATAAGAGCATATCCCGGCGCACAAGAGAAAAAGAAGCTTAGAACGAGCCTTGTCCATAGGCTATAATGTAGAACAATGTCAAGCAAGAAATATTTAAAAAACTTGCTCGAAATGTCAATCTGAATACCAAGCCTTGACACAATCATCAAGGCTCTTTTAAGGTTGGACGACAATTTGTATTATTTGTTACAGCGGCTTAGATAACAATACTAGAGTGGTATTTACTGCTGATTATTTAGATTCTCATGTATACTAATACTATAAACAGTAAGAGGTAGTGTCATGCTGCTTTGCATCTGAATTGGGCCGGCACGAACGGGGTGGTAACTCTCGCTCGCATATCACCGGCTTCAAGTGACAGTTATGCTGTTGCGTTTCGTGCGGTTTGAGTGTTTTCGATAGCCCATTGGGGGAGGATGAGAAAAGGAGGGCAACGCATCTCCATAACTTTTGGTTGTGCGGTTGGGCGTCGGTGGTCACCATAAGGTTCCTACTGCTCGGTTGCCTCCTTATGACATAAAAATTGGTTCTCTATAAAGTCCTTTTACTGACGATAGTTGAACGTGGGTGGGTGGAACACCGGTGGGAGGGAAGCGCTGTGCCGCGCTTCCGGCTGCATGGGTACCACCATCTTGCTTGTTTCTCCCGTGAAACAGCTTTGCTGTGTTTCGGAGAGAAGGGCAAGACAGGCAGTGTAATTACTGGCACCGAGACTTAACATCTTATGTCTCAGGATAGGCAACACATAGATGAGTTGCCTGGGATCGTTCCAGGTAAACTAGTTTATGTTCATGGGCGACGTCGACCACTTACCATCAGCTGGCACGTTTGCCAGTTTGCCTATCCAATTAACATAAAAAAGTGACAACGTCATAAGAAAATGGAACGCCTTAGAGCGAGGTAACGCCGCATACGTCATCGCATACGTCATGTTTTTTCGTTCTTGCAGCCGGCTCCATCGAATTATAAGACGTTGTTACGTCAAAAATAAAATCGATTCTCTGTAAAGTCGGTTTACTGACGATAGTTGAACGTGACAATGTCATAAGAAAATGGAACGCCTCAGAGCGAGGTAAAGCCGCAATCATCATCGCATACGTCATGTTTTTTCGTTCTTACAGCCGGCTCCATCGAATTATAAGACGTTGTTACGTCAAAAATAAAATCGATTGTCTGTAAAGTCGGTTTACTGACGATAGTTGAACGTGACAACGTCTTAAGAAAATGGAACGCCTCAGAGCGAGGTAACGCCGCATACGTCATGTTTTTCGTTTTTGCAGCCGGCTCCATCGAATTATAAGACATTGTCACGTCATATAAGATAGGTACAGGCCACATACTTTTCTTGGCCGGCGGCTGAAATTGGTACTACCATCGGCATTTTGAAATGTCAGACTGACATTGTCAGTTAGCTCTCAAATACAACTTGCGGTGTTTTGTGTTTTGTGGTTTTTATGAACATCAAACATGCCTGGAGAATTGAAAAGCGATGGCAGAAGCATTGTTTTACGCGTTTCATGAATGAAGAAAAACGCAACCAAGCGCCAATTATACCATTACAAAAAGTATATGAACGAGTTGCTGCCGCTACAGGTTAGTGTTACCAGCATGGATGGGGATGAATTTACCTACATATTAATGAAACGGAAACTTACTTATTTACTTTTTTTATTACAGGCGTTAGTGAAAGGTCAGTGCTACGAATGGTAAATGAAAAGAAACGGGCCGATGAAACAGGGACAACAGTTTCTACTCCGGGGAAAAGAAGAAAAAGAACAACAGGAAAGATAGAAGTCGACAACCTTGATCTCGGTATCATAAGAAGGAAAGTTCACGAATATTACTCAGTAAAAAAAGAAATTCCCACTTTACCGAAGTTACTTAATGTTCTTCGCGAAGAAATTGATTTTAAGCCGAGAGACCCTACGGAAAATATTACATAAACTAGGATTTCGATACAAGAAGACCCAATCTAATAGTTCTTACTGAACGTAATGATATATCCGCATGGAGGGCGACATATTTACAAAAATTCAGGAAAACGAACTTAGTGACAAAAATAAACCTGTAGTTTTTTTGGACGAAACATATATTCACACTTCGCACACAGCTGGACAATGTTGGCAAAGTAATGAGGATGATGGTGTTCTGAACCCAGTTTCTAAAGGAAATAGATATATAATCGTCAATGCAGGAGGAGAAGTAGCTTTTGTCAAGAATGCTTTACTCGTTTTCAAATCAAATACAAAAAGCGGTGATTATCATGATAAAATGAACAACACTAATTTTAAAAAATGGATCGCTGACAAGTTGCTTCCAAATTTGGATCAATGCAATGCAACTGCATTTCAATGTTGCATTGCATTGATTTGCAATTGCAATGTAGTGAGCTATGCAACAATGGCTAACTAAAAAGAACGTGGAATTCCACGAAAGCTATACACAACCTCAGCTTTATGAACTAAATAAAAGACACAAACCGGCACCAGAATACGAAATTGATAAATTGATGAAAGATAGAGGACACACGGTGTTAAGATTGCCACCATATCATTGCGATCTTAATGCAATAGAAATGATCTAGAGTTCAATGAAACGGAATGTAGCAGAGAAGAACCTTCGGAAATCAAGTACTGAAATGCCTCAGTTGATTGCAGAAGCCTTCGACAGAATATCTGTTGTAGAATGGAAAAAACATTGCGATCATGTAAAAAAAATGAAAACAAATACAGAGAAAAATATGGGTGTTTTAGATGAACCGTTCATTATTAGTTTGGCCTGCGATAGTGAAAGCGAAAGCAGTGATTCTGAAGATGAACATTTTGACAATTCGGGAAATCAAATAATTGATGGAGTTCGTCCTCTAGAGTGTGATTCTTCAGATATTGTTTTGTTTGATCATAATTATTGTATCAAAATATAGAGGCAAAACACGTGTAGAGTGCTTAAAATGATTTATTAATAATGCTCTTACAATAAGCCTGCTATTTGTAGTGTTTTGTAATGTTTGTGTTTATTTTCTTTCTTGGTGCGTACAATAAATAATTTTACTATCCACCAACACCTAATAAAAATCCAACTAAAATGTATTTATTTTTATTTCTTGCATTATTAATTACAATGGCAAAGTTTTAATTATCGAACGGTTCCGATTGCTAGGTATCTTAAAAGATATTATATTAATAGTACAGGTAACAATACCTATCATATCAGTATTGTTCCTAAGTTTATGTCACAGTACCCGGATGACCGAGCTTTGCTCGGTTTTTTTTTTTTTAAATAAAATGACATCTTTTTATTCACATGACCTAGCTAGATCGATTTATCGCCCCCGAAACCCCCCATATACTAAATTTCATAAAAATCGTTGGAGCCGATTCCGAGATTCCAATTAATTATATATATATATATATATATATATATATATATATATATATATATATATATATATACAAGAATTGCTCATTTAAAGATATAAGATTTATTTTCCTAGAACTGTATTTTCTAGATATTAGTATACATTGTTATATTAAGACACTTCAATAAATTACTTATTAAGGTAGCCTGCATCACTTCAAATTTTTCCCCATATAATGGTTTATTTTTATTTACTAGCAATACTAATATCCATGACAGCGACGCTCTTACCGGCCAAGAAAAGTTTGATGCACTATAATTTCCTACAATAGACTCGAGTGAGTTCCGTCATGTTTATGGCGATAAAGACTCAATAGCAGGAATCTCGGCCAGTACACGAATCTTACTATCGTCACAAAAATCTTACAAAAGATTGAAATTATTAGGCTTGAAAATGTAACAGATAGAGTATCGAAATAATATTGGTATGAATTAACGTTAGTCTAGGAAGTGAACAAATGAAATAGATTACCCAGAAATGACGTGAGGTTCCCAGGTTCCCATCCTGAAGCCCGACACGAGCACAGCTTTAATAGAAATAATTAAAAAATGTCTATTTTTAATTAATTTATCATTGAAATCTATTGAGTGGTTTATTATTTATGACTCCGCGGGCGACGAACGGGGGGTGCGTAGGAGGCGCTATGCGCACCTTCTGCCTTCCGTCTAACGGGACTCGGGGTAAGGTTGGGTACCTGCCCTGGTAGACAAGTTCCGGCGTCGGCGGGGGTGCTTCAGGTTGTCGCAGTTCTTTCATACTAGGAGGAAGCCCGGTTAGCCCTTTTGAGGGAACCGGTCGCGGGGGTGTCCTGTATTAGTCAGATCCGGGACGCTCCCCTAAAAGCGGCTGAAGGCAACTCGCAGTGGTTTTAATACGGTATACCGTCGCGGGGGCAGCCGGAACGATTCCCGGGTGAATACGCAAAGCATTTCCACTGTGACATTAGAAAAGGCTCGAAATATTTATTTTATTAAAGAGAAACAATACTACGTTAACGTAGTCACGTTTTACGTATTGTTTCAAATATAGATAATGTGCAAAAATGCAAATAAACGCAATTTTATTTGTATAGGCTTTTGTGCAATTGTAAATAAAAGGAGAAAAACTAGTAATTTCCTTAAGAACGAAGAATACATGAGTCACTTGTCTATCACATTAACATAGTGTAAAAAATATGTCGAATCATTGCACAATATCAAAGACACGTTCATCATTTGTTTTATTTTTAAGATAATAATTTACGAAATAAACGTCTGCTCTTGACCGAATTCGAACTTGTGACCTTTCGCGAGTGAAACCAACGATTTACTTTGATAAACGATAGATAAGTGGATTATGATTATGATTATGATTGGCCTATGTTCAACAGTGGACGGATAGAGGCTGATGCTGATGATGATGAAGTGGATTAAAATACTGATTTAGTTTTCCGCTACAAGTTGGATGAATTGAATTGGCGTTCACTAACAGATGTTTCTAGGCGAGTAATATCAAAGTAATATGCATGATCTTGTTTTGCCAATTTCATAGGTTTACAAGATTAGAAAAAAAAAAATTACTACATAGTTATTTTAAAGGAAAATGGCGGGAAGCATCGGGACGCGCGGTTGTGTTTTTTTGGTTTCCCGTTAATTAATTGTTATTTTGTGTTTTGTCCATTCGGAGTGGTTTTCTATAGTGTTTGTTTTAAAAACTTGATCTTTATATATTGTGATTGGCTGGCGAATCGTATGGTGTACCGTTCTGGCGGTTTTCTATAGAGTTTGTTTTAAAAACTTAATCTGTGTAATATATAATGTGATTGTTTGGCGAATATTGTGGTGGACTGCCTTGTGTGGATGGAATGGGGAATGATAGTTGATTGATGGGGGCTAGAGGGGCGAAGCCGCGCTCCTTGGGGTTTCCCGCCATTTCTCCGTATTACAGACCGAATAATTGTATTTTGTATGGCTAATAGCCTAGTAGCTAATGCCTTTAAATGAAAATAATAATAATAAAAGTTATTTTAAATAAAATATAATTTATGTATGATAATAATCGTGTCCTTATGTTTTCTAGTGAATGCGAGCCAATGGTGATTAAATTAGTATTTTTATTCAATTTTACTTAGGTGTTAATTTTAATAATGATAAATTAATTATAACGATGTAAAACAGTAGCATAATGTTTGTAATTAGCATCGAAATAGTTCTAATTAATACAAATAGTTTAGCGGTAAATGAATTGTCAAACATTCAAATCTAGGATATATTTTGACATACATAAATATTAAATACATTCTTCTTTTTATTAACTAGCAACATATTTTTAATTTAACCTTACCTAAGAAAAAAAAATTTACAAACAAGAAAAAAAATTAAAAAAATCTACTTATAAATCTATATTAATTGTATATCTGATTTATGGTGTTTATTATAAATTATATTAGGTAACTAATGCCAATTTAATTCAGATTAATATGAAGGTTGATTCAACGTAATTAAGTATATATTAGCATAATAGTTAGCATCCATGTATTAAAAAATCGTGCCAAGGCAATTAAAAAGGTTGAAAAATGTATTTACACGAATTAATTCCCAATTTTTCCACTTTTCAACACTTTAAACCACTCAAAAGTTCACTGCACTCCAAAACGAACGCATAATATTTTTTTATAAATAGATTGAGCGCGACGCCTCTGCCGCTAATTTTGTTTTTAATCCTAAACGGTCGCGCATGCGCAGTCAACGCGCGCTCTTTTCAACTGAAGACTGATACTCGAACACTCAGCGGCAGCACGGATTGTGAATAACCTACCAAATGAGAAGGACATCACTCCCCACTTGCGTACTAATTTTCTATACAGCTTCCTAATTTATTCGCATATCGTAATAAGTATTAACCGACAAATCAGAAGGGCGAGCACCCGTGAGCAAGTTAATGTCATTTAATGAATATTTAACTCGGTGGGGTTACATGAAAATTCATTGCCTAGGTGTTACAGTACAGTCACGAGGTGCGCAGTTTTGTCTATGATTCGAGTTATTTTTAACTGCATTTCGTGTCGCAAGCCAAACTGAAAATGTCAGCGGTCTAAAATATGTTAAAGCATACTATTTTGTTTGTTTTCAGTTATTTTAGACTTAATGAATATATTTTTTCTCTTAATGTTATGTTACATTATCTGTGATTAGCGTTAGATCGGTCATTTACATCTTTGTCACCGAGTAGACAAAAAATCATGATGCTATTAATAAATATTCTTCGTCCTTAATGAGGACAGAAAAATCTAGAAACAACCGATGTGTACTTAATGTGTTATGTAGAGTTTTGTTGGTGAAAAACGTTTTTCGCTATAGAAAATATTATAACCATTAATTTTCATTAGATTATTTATAATCAAAGCTTATATTCAATCACAAGTCCATAGATACGAATGGTCTTATTTTTTATATCATAGGAGGGCAAACGAGCAGTAGAAGCTTTTTGCCGACTATCGATGCCCATACACATCCGAACAACCAGAGATTATGCAGACACATTGCCCTCCTTTTCCCTATGCTCCCAATAGGCCCGGAAACTCACAAACCGCACGAAACGCGACAGCATAGCTGTCACTTGACGCCGGTGTTATGTGAGCGACAGATACCACCCCGGTCGTGCCGGCCCAATTCGGCTCCAAAGCAGCATGGCACTATTATAAAATTCTATCATTGCCTTTTTTCTCTATTAACAAGAGTAAGTCAATAAAGTCTTGCAAAAAAGGCTATACAGAAGCTAGGTTTACCATACAATAAATTAATTGACTTAAATACCTAATTGTAGTTCTGTAGACTGAATAAAATGGCGAAGGGTGAGGCGATATACTTCAAGTTTTCTGACAGATTAGGTGTGACAGATCCATTTAGGTATACTATCATCGACCGTATCGCAATATAGCGGTAATATGTTGTTTTGAATAAAAACAAACTCCACCAACATGCTGCGACGTTGCGTCGGTTCTGCGCTCTGATGGATGATTGGACGATGGGACGTACATACAGATCACTGGTTGGTTGAATTACTGCTACGTCAGTGACAAATCACTGACCAGTTTCGGAATTTTATGCTTCACATCACTACTCCATCCGGTTAATTTTGATGTAGATCTATAAAGCCACCCACTCGATTAAAATAGCTCTTTCACCAGTACGATGCTTCGTTATCACTTAGTACAGTATACAATATAATAATAAATATAGCTATAAAATAATCATCATCAATTCGAATAAAGCTACTAATCAATTATGAACAGATTATGCAGCAATTAAGTTGGATGCGATTAGAGTGAAATCTTGGTCAGTTTAACAATGATTATTTACTAAAAGCGGCGATGGCCTAGTGGGTATGGGATCGGCCTCTTGAATGAGAGGTCCGGGTTCGATTCTGACCCACCTGTAATGCTTAGAAATGGATTTTTCTAATTTCTACGAGCACCTGATTATCAGACCATTGCTTGCTCACCGGTGAAGGAAACATCATGAGATAACCTGCATGCCCGATGAGATTAAAAGTCTTTGAAGGTGTGTGAAGTTCACCAATCCGCATTGGGCCAGCGCATCGGTTAACTATGGCCCAAAACCTGATTTCGAGGAGGAGACCCGTACCCAGCAGTGGGGCATAATAAGGGTTGATATTATTATATTATATTATTATTAAAAGCGGCTTGATGAATTTCGTCATCATGAAGCTTATTATTACAACCCGTTCCAATCATACGAATTTGTATTACTAGACGAATAAGGTTTTAAGACATTACCTATATTTAGATTAAAGATATTTATCCCGATAAAAAACTGATTCAAAAAGGTTTAAACGTTTCTCAATATCAAGGTAGAAAGAATGCAAAACCAAAACTTCCTCTTCGTTGACCATTGTACTAGATAACTATAAATGGAATGAGTTTATAATATTCAGTATATATGGAAATGTAGTAGAGTACCATGTAAAATTTATAAACAGAAGTAGAGCAACATGCTGGATTAATGTAGAGATGTAGAGTTGGTACTCTGGAATATGATTGCACGCTCATCATTATCATCAGCTGATATCCATCCGCTGCTGAACATAGGCCTCTCTTAATGAACGCCAAGATGAATGATCACTCGCCACTCGAATCCAACACCGACCGGTCACTGCACGGAGATCGTGCTGCTCGCTTATGTTGCGTACAAAATCAAACAATAGTCACAATCGCAGTCGGTTAAAACGTGACGGAAGGTGACACGGTTAGCACAAACAGTAGCCAGTAATAAGGCTACTTAACAAAACGTAGCCAAGGCCGGTGTTAGAATTGCGTAAGCGACAGAGATCAGCGAGAAATGGAAGCGAAAAGTGTGGTAGAGCGTACCCGCTTAAACTATTGAGCGTAGTTGCGTTTTTTATTATTTTATTTAGGAGTATTAAAATACAGAATCTATAAAATAATTTATCACCTACTATAAAGTAATTATAAATATACCTAATATTAGTACCTATCTATTAACGATACAAATTTAGACCACCCAATTTTTATTTCAATCCGCAGAATATTTATATGACTAATATATGAGACTAATTTAAATGTCATGTACATTTATAATCTTACTAAAATAATGAAGGCAAAAGTTTGTAAGTTTGGATGCTTGTTCCTCTTTCACGGCAAAACGGCTGAAACTAATTGGCTGAAAGTTGCAATGGTGATGGCTTATACCTTGGATTAAGATATAGGCTACATTTTATCCCGAAAAATTCAAAGTTGCAGCGGGAAATACATTTGCCTTATTTTTAGTAGGTAGTAATAATAAAGTTAATTGAAATTTCAAAAACGGCGTAATTGTCAAAGGTGTCACAAAATTTATATGTAGGTACTGGCCGAAGAAGACAACAAATATTTTAATATACTATAAATATACAGATGTGTTATATTACACATACATACCTTTTCAGTTTATAATATTAGTAAGGATAAACACTACAAATTATTACTTTTTCAAACTAAATAGTTTTTTTTGAACAGAATTCCTTAATAACACTTATCTATATTATATTTCAAAATTAATAATACATTATATTATGTGCACTGCAAAGTTTGATACATCAAGTAAAATATTTTTAAATACCCCTTTAATTTAGAAATACTATTTTCATATACATTCTATTGTAATTGGGATATCTATAACTTTTTACTCAGCGTAATCTAAAGAACGGAACTATCGAATCTACGTCAATCGTAAGTTCATATTATATTTATATTATTTATAAAACATGTAATAATAATAAAATAAAAGTAAATTAAAAAAACAATTTTATTAAATTGCTTCCAGTGAATCTACATTCGTTGTAATCCGGCCTTTTGTAATAGAACTGCCACTGGCGTGTAGAGTCAACAAACAAAATATTACGTTGTATATTCAATACGCAATAAATAAACCCAGGTCACCTGACGGCAAGTCATCACCGTCGCCTATAACTGACCATAAAAACTACTAGTGTATCTGATATCATCATTTTTTTTGATAGTTAATAGAATCAAGAGTTTGTGAAAATTGATAATATAGGTAGATATCTTTATATTAAATTTGTTAACAAAAATTCCGCGAACGCGGTCTTTGCGGTTTACGCGGTTTTTTCACAAATGTGTGAGTGCACGCATATGCATGCATAAAGCACCACCCTCCCTTCCCAAAAAGTTGTCGCTTTCGTTTACTTTATACCTACTGTTGGGCAAATGATAGGTATACGATATCATACAGATCACGAATGAAACCAATCTGGTCATCAAATGTTAGATATTTTAAAGATAACTGCGGTACTTCCTTTTATTTTCAATCATATAATTAAATAAAAAAAGCAAATTCCATTTATAAATTAAATTACATTTCGATAATTTCAACAGAGAGAGGTATAAGAACTACGTTATTATTCAATATTAAATATCTCTCTTATCTGAAAGTAATATCCGATGTATAAGAGACATAAACAATAAGTTAATATTTTTATCTGTAGCTAAATCCGGGCAAAATTGATTTTAGGCTGTAATGAGTATCCAGCTTTTATTGTATTCATGTAGTCATAATAATTTGGCTGTATATAATGTTTTTTTTTTTAATTTTTATAAATAGATGAAAGTTATAACGGACAGTCGGTTCACCATGTTAATGATCAGCATCCATAGAAACCTATACTAGAGGCGTCTTTCAAATAGGAGTATGGTCTTTTCTTGAAGGTCAAGTCGTATCGGAAATACCGTGGGTGGCCGCTGGATCCACATTATGGTTGTGTGAGGCAGGAAATGACATAAAAATCTATGATAGATACCTTTCATGTGATCTGAGGTGTCTGCTCGCATGATGTCTGTGAGGTAATGCTCCAGAGAGCGCATGTTGTCCAATCCTCCTCGCTCCTGAAACAAGAGGACATCTTATAACCCTTCAAAGAAGAGACAATTTTTCACAAGACCTCTCCGTGTTAACAAGAGGAAATATTGTTAAAACATTTAGCCTAATTAGTCGTGTGAGGTGACCATTTTAACAAGACCTCACCGTATAGGTCCTGGTTTTATTAGCTGAAATAGGCAATCCATTCTAGCCATCCACACGTAGTCTTAATATCCTGGGACTTCTATTCTATTGTATGTTAAATAGGTCTCGGTGTCTCTCCAGTCTTATTAAAACACAAAATATGTACGGTACAACTAAGAACAATTAATAGATGCACGTCCAATAGGGATGTTGACATTTTTCAGAAATGTTTTTAAATCATTTATAAATATCTAACGGAGGCCTAAATATTATCAACTTTTGCTTAAATACATCTAATGCCTATAAAATCTTGCATTTTATAATGCATTTTAAATTTCGTTCCAAAACGCTAACACTTGTCACGTGACGTCATATGTTGTTAAACATCGTAAAAGTGATAAAATGATTCTAGTTGTCGTTAATAAAAAAATGGCTTCTAAGTTTTATAAATGTTGTACGGTGCCTATGTGTGTGTACACTGTCAAAACGCCTGAAAAATAGTTTTTACAATGTGTACTAATTAACATCAAAATTATATTTTTATATGAATATTGTCAACATCCCTATTAATCATACCTCAAATCAGTGATAGTATGAAAAGAATTTGCGTATTATCACGACCAGTAATGCCATCTATATGTCTGTCTTATCCACAAATAAGTTCTACTTCAGGTAAAACGGTCCAGTCAATACCAGATTTACCAGTTGAAGATTGTTTTTTTTATTTCTAAAATATAGTGCGTCCACAAGAAGGCAACCGAGCAGTCGGAGCCGTATGGTGACTACCGACGCCCATAGACATCCGCACAACCAAAAGTTATGCAAATGCGTTGGGCACTCCTTTTCCCTATCCCTCACCCCCTCCAATGGGCCACCGGAAACTCACGAAACGCGACAGCATAGATGTCACTTGACGCTGGTATTATGTAAGCGAGAGGTACCACCCCGGTCGTGCCGGCCCAATTCGGCTGCATATATGTAAATACTTCTTCCTCAATCTGTGACGAGAAGGAGAAATGTAATCTAATGAGCGGTGATCATAGTCAATGTTCACATATTTTTTTTTTAAAACCATACAATTTCAAGGTCTAACGTTTTTTGAGGCCAATGCTTCGGGCGGTGATGATAATAAAATGATGTTATCATCTCATTTCGAAATCATAATGATATGATTTGAATTCAGAACGCTCCCACCCCAGTGTTATCAATTGTAACTATAAATTTCAACGATGGTATCCGTTGTCACGTAGATGTGGGTGACAGTATCAAATAGGGCATCTCTATAGATATTAGCTGTTGCACGCAGCTTTAGTCATTGTGTGTGGTTATGAAGAGAGGGATAGGTAACATCACCTTATAATATTATAATATCAACCCTTTTAATATGTCCCACTGTTGGACATGTGTCTCCTCCCCGAAATCAGGCGAGGAATTGGGTCATAGCTCATCGATGCGCTGACCTAATGCGGGTGGTAAACTACACACACCTTCAAAGAATTTTATATTTTAATCGTATCAGGCATGCAGGTTTCCACACGATGTCTCCCTCATCGGTATCGCAATAAGAAATAACATACCTTTGAATCTTGTTTATATCCCAGATAAACGTCCTGTTTTATTCCGGGAATGACCTTTTTCACAGCAAAATCTCACGTAGGTATATGCATTCACCTGTTTACGCGGTAGGTATTTAACAAACTAGATTTTTTCTCATTTGACGCTTTCACACCACGTCAATCTGGTCCCGTGGTAAGTTCTTGAGGAACTTCTGTTACGGGTACCAGGCAACGGGAATATATTTAATACTTTTATACTATACATATATTTAAGATTTTTATTATATAATACACATATTTAATACACATCCATGACCCAGGAACACAGAAAATATTTTTGTTCCCTGGCGGGATTCGAATCCGCAACCTCCGGGCTTGAGCGCCAACGCGCTTACCACTGAGCCACAGAGGTCGTCAATAAAATACATATTTTGATTTATTTGTTGATATATCATTGAAGAACTCTGACCAAAGAGAATTGAGTAAATCCTCTTTAGAATGTAGATTCTTAATAGAGCCACGTAATTATTATGTTATAATTAACTTTTTTTTTCTATTCAAAGTAAGATTTAATACCGCCAATATATGTTACATAACTTAAAGCGCATAATTAAAAACAATAAAAGACAAAATGTCTAGGTAGCCCCTCTCCGCGGTATCACTTGGGGAGCGGAGGTCAAGTTACGCTGGCCAGCCCACTAACCTACTTCCCGTACGCAGTGCGACGTCACCACGGCAATGCGCTAACCCACAAATCAACGGAAACCCGCCCTTAACTCACCGCCACAGGGTCCAGAATCGACCCCAAGTGTCACCAGAAATGAAAAATCATATCTAATATTAGGATGGTAAGGTTGGTTTTTAAATACCCCAAATTGGACGTTAAAATCATCCTTATGTGAATCGGATAGAGTTGAAATTTGAATCTCGGGGTAGATCCGCAATGCGATTTTTTTGCCTAGTTAAGGTTCTATCTAGATTTTGCGACAGCTTTTTTGGATGAGAAAATACTAGGCTGAAATATCATATGCACATACTATTATAGTAAAAGGTTTTTATAGTAAAAATTGTCGGAGATCCCCGATGTTCAATATATGTATCAACAAACACATAGCACCTGTATTAATAATATAGGTCAGATGTTTGGATAAGGTCGTGGGGTCTTTAGAATTATGTTTAAAATTAGCAAAAACACATGTGAATGCATTTTTTCAAGTGGAATTCGATGATTTGTATCTGTGGTAAAATTTTGTGAACTATTTGTTTATAGTTGAAAATAGCTATTAAAATATTTCACAAGTCATCATCATCATCATTTTATTTACTGTTAGGCTTCTTTGATGTCAATACAATCTAATTTATATAATTCCTTACCATGTTTTTATTAACTCGCTTTCTTGTATGTTGTTGTTTGTTACCCAATGACTTATTTATTCCCATCGAGCATATAACCGGATAGAGTAGTAATGTGAGTCATAAAATTCCGAAACTGGTCAGTGATTTGTCACTAATGTGATAGCAATTCAACCAACCAGTGATCTGCTTTATGTCCCATCAGCCAATCATCCATTAATGGCCATCAGTCGGCCAATCAGGGCCCAGAACCGGCGCAGCGTCGCAGCACAAATTTGGCAAAATTTATTTTCTTATGAAACACATAACGTTATCGCTCTATTCCGGTTATATTATGCTCGAAGTTTATTCCCAACGATCCGACACTTATAACAACGTGTCAGGGGTGGAATATGAATAATATTTGTATAAGAAACTGTACATTATAACAATCAATAAAATTTGTTTTAATTTGTAGAAGCCTTAAAGGAGACCTTACATCAGTGGAAGAGAGTAGAGACGCACTCATGGTAACAACTTCTTTACAACAGCTTCACTATATTACGGAAAGGAGGACAGGACAGGCAGTATAATTTCTAGCACGGAGACCATCTTAAGTCTCATGATAGGTGATCTCATGAACGCTTGAGATTATCTAGGATTAATGCATTTAATTCTTATGGCTGATATTGACCGCTTGCTATCTGCCATGTTATTACAGTAAAATAGCCGTTTCACTTGTCACACGGTCGGAAATTTAGTGCGAGGACAACCTCGCACTAAATTTCCGACCCAACACTAAACTTACTGAGCATAAAATCACAAAATGTTGACAGATCCAGGTGGAGCTTCAAGCGCCATCTTGAAAATAGTTTTTGGTCGATATCTCGGAAACTATGCACTTTAGGGCAAAAGTTACTAAAGTTATTATTGTAAAGAATAAAATTTCGCATCTTTTATTTCCTGTAAACTTTTTTTATAAAATATACCGTTTACGATTTATGGCCCATTTTATGAACCAATTTTTCTATTTCGCCGATAACTCGTAAAATATTGGATCAATCAATAAAATGCATCTAAAAATGGATAGATTATGTATTTTATTGCTTAATCTCGTATTATGAATTATCGTTGAGAAAAAAAAACCGGTTTGCCTAAGAAAAATAACGATTTAAAAAGGTTTTTAATAATAAACGAAAAGACTTATATAGTACTAAATGCTTTAAGTACTCATTTATATATTATACTAGCTGTTGCCCGCAGCTTCGCCCGCGTTAACTTTTAAAATTTGAGGGGTTGACCACCCTTATCACTTAGGGGTATGAAAAATAGATAGTAGCCGATTCTCAGACCTACTGAATACGCATATAAAATTTGGTAAAAATCGGTAAAGCCGTTTCGGAGGAGTACGGTAACTAACATTGTGACATGGAAATTTTATATATTAGATTATAACTAGCTGTTGCCCGCAGCTTCGCCTTTTTTTTTTCTTTAACGCCGGGAATTGCTTTGACGCATCCCGCGGG
The DNA here is from genome assembly GCA_963853865.1 of Helleia helle. Classification (NCBI taxonomy): domain Eukaryota; kingdom Metazoa; phylum Arthropoda; class Insecta; order Lepidoptera; family Lycaenidae; genus Helleia; species Helleia helle. Next base: position 5,976,775 of record OY971434.1, read on the forward strand.
GGAGTGGGTCTCCCCACGCGGGTATGTGGGACTCGCTGCGCCCGACAGCTGGTAAGTGGACGCAGCTCTACCCACTAAAACCCGGCGAGTGCCACCAATGCCGCCTTTGTTGAGGTGCCCCGGATCTAGTAAACAAACTAGGCACCTCGACGGCTAGTCAGTCGCGCAAGGGACCGACGCCACCTCCACAGAGAGGTTGTCCCGCACCACAGAACAACCCCTCCCAACGTCGGGACAGTACAATGGGGTGAGGTCCCATCCTCACCCCTTGCCCCCTGCTCTTATGTCCCCTCTTCTTATAAGAGGGGTACAAAGAGCCCCTGTGGCCCGATTAGCTTCGCCCAAGGTGCAGCGGCTCACCCTAGGTTACTGAGCCCCACCGCCACGACAAGGCCTGAACCATGGTGCTTCGCCTGCGTTAGCATATGTCTAAAGAATAAATTTAAAAATTAAGGTGTAGACCATCCTTAACATTTCGGGGGATGAAAAATAGATGTTGTCCGATTCTCAGACCTACCCGATAATATGCACATAAAATTTCATGAGAATCGGTCGAGCCGTTTCGGAGGAGTTTAATTACAAACACCGTGACACGAGAGTTTATATATGTATGTATTAGATAACAGCATTGCGTCACATTTCCTCACAATTGTAGTAAGTGGGTCACGGGTCGCGGGACGCCCCCATCAGAGTATCACGTCACCGATAAGGGATATGGAGATTGTGACAGGAGAATTAAACTGTCGTCATCATTAAACCCTGGGTACACTCACCATAAATGTCAAAATCACATTCTTTCTTAAATAAATAGCTAGTAACCTTCCTCGATTAGGTAGAGCTAACAAATTCAAAAGGAATTTCTCAAATCCATCTTCTTGTTCTTGAAATAAGTAGTAGGTACCATACAACTGTTTTTTTTTTGTTGACGCAGAGAAATGCTTTATACATGTATGGTTCTTGACTCACATTTGGCCTGGTTCCTGACTCTATGTGGGACTCACATTTGGGCCGTGTATACCCAAAATAAAGCTACTGCGAGCGCCTTCAGCCTACGCTTAAACTAAATCACAAAATCTTTTCCTCAGGCTCAGGTGAACCCAGCACCTTGGGCAATGGCAAGTAAACTGAGGGGGCTTCTCTTTGTACTCCTCTTATAAGTAAAGTAGGGGGGACAATGGGGAGTCCCACCTCCCCTGCGGGATGCCTAAGAGCATTTCCCGGGGGAAGAGAAAAAAAAGGGTCAATAAGTGGAGGATTGCCAGAGATTGGGTGTTTTACCCTATTTTTTTATTTAAACAAGCACGGTCTACATTATTGTAAAGATAACTACCTATTTTGTGTTTCATCATCATCATCATCATCAGCATTTATCCGTCCAATGCTGAACATAGGCCTCCTTCAAAGAACGCCAAGACTTGTGTGTTTACTTATACTTACTTATATACCTAAAAGATCGGCCGCCAGTCTCCTAATAAGTACGCCTACACATAAACCGTGGGGACAGCGTGTTAAGTTTGTATGTTCTTCTCAGATCGATAAGAGTTTGTCACTCATTGATGGCGTACAGATAAATTTTATCAGAAAACATCTAAAAACAGTTAATAAGTCATATTAAGATTATATTTACGACTGGTTCGTAAGTTTGTCGTAGCTCAACGGTCTATGCTGGGTGTTTCTTTGAGACAGGATTCGTAACGAAGAAACCGCGAGAGAACTAAAGTAACCGATTTCGCGCAAAGAATAAGCTCGTTAAAGTGGCAGTGGGCTGGTCACACACTCAGGAGAACGGATGGCCGATGGGGCAATAAGGTTCAAGTGTGGAGGCCACGTTTAGGTAGACGAAGTGTTGGTCGACCATAAGCTAGGAGGGAAGACGATCCTCGTGCGGTGCCCAGTCCGTGTTGGATACGAGGCAAGGGATCGGTCGTCTTGGCGTTCATTGAGGGAGGCCTATGTTCGGCAGGGGACGGATAGAGGCTGATGATGATGATGATGAATATTTTAAAATATAAGAATCAATTTTTAATTTTCGGCGCAAAAAATATAAATATAATGTATTTTATGGAATTTATACATAAAACGTCGTTATCAAAATACAAAATTACATCCGAATCGTAAGAGTCGTTTTGAAGATATCAATGTATAAAATAACTATATTCTCGTTTGATATTTTAATTTATACAAATCCATAGATAGAAATATATTATATAAATTTATATATTATATTATATAAGTGTATATTTCCATCTATGGATTTATACAAAACATTTGCATTTATATGTGTTAAAAGATACCAACCAGCCCTTACTAATGTAGTTCAACAGACCATGTTATAAGTGATATGAGTATATATAGTTGCAAATACAGGGGTCTAGCCTCCGAATATGATTTTGTCCCATTCGGTGTCGAGACCCTTGGTCCGTGGGGTCCTAGCGCTTTAAGGCTCTTTAAGGAAATAACAAAAAGGTTAGTCGACATCACAGGAGACCGAAGAGCTGGCAGCTACCTCGGACAAAGAATTAGTCTAGCAATTCAAAGGGGGAACGCTGCCAGTATCTTCGGGACCTTGCCTAAAGGGACTCCTTTTAATTAATATACTTAAGTTATTAAATTATATTTTTTAAGGTTTTTTAGTTTTAGTTTCTTTGTAATCTTTAAATGATAACAAGTGATATATATAGTTATATATTGGTTTGATAAATGTCGAAACACTTTTATTTCGATATGGTAGAGAAATAAAACTTATGGTTGTCTAAGTTAGATAGACAAAATGGCAAACGTGCGAAGTGGTAATATATAAGTTAATAAATACATATCAAGATGTTGAGTGAGTTAAGAAAATGATTCTTGGTGCATCTTTTAAAGCCAAGCTATTTTCCAAGCTTTTAAATAGATTCTGCAACATTTTAGGTCCTAGGGAAATTAATAATATGAGAAGTGAAATCTTCGTTCAGACGGAATATCAGATTTGGCCTTATGATACTTTATATTATGGAAAAGAAAAAAATGAAAAAGAAAATACGTTTCCATTTGATGTTCGATTTGCGAAAGTGATTTTATAAAAAAAATCGTTTGTCTGTAAAGTCGGCTGACGTTAGTTGAACGTGACAACGTCATAAGAAAATGGAACGCCTCAGAGCGAGGTAACGCCGCATACGTCATAGCATACGTCATGTTTATTCGTTCTTGCAGCCGGCTCCATCGAATTATAAGACGTTGTCACGTCAAAACAGATACAAGGAATCTATGACTAGATAAAAATAATTGGGGTAGTTTATCGATCTGCACAGAATTACTTATTGTTTCTAAAATACCAAATTCACATACTTTAGCTTTATCATTTTTTTCGGTATTTTTAATATTCAAATCGTTTACTTTACACGGATAAACGACATAATTACATCTACCATGAGTTTTGTTACAAGCGTAAATGACGTAACTATACGAGTAGTATTTACGTAAAACGCAACGTGTTACGTTTTTACGTTAATCTTACGTTACGTATATAAATAGTTAACGTAAAAACGCAACACGGATAGAAAACTAAGGTATGATATAGTTTTCTATTCGTGTTGCATTTTACGTAACTACTATAGTTATTTTATATTTTACGCTTGTCACAAAACTCATGGTAGAGGTACTTGCTGTAATTAGAAAACGAGAAGAGCGATTTTTCTTCTACTTCGAGGGTTCCGTACCTTATTATTTTTTAATTTATTTTGGTTCATCAAAAATATAATTATAAAATACAAAAACCTCATCCTCATGTCCCCCTTCTTAGGAACAATTTCCTGTGGTAAATGTGAATATAATAATAGTTCTAGCAGTTTTTGCCTCAAAATATACAAAAAAAAACTATATATTCTGTCAAAAAATGGGTTAACAAAAGATTTTTTTTTTCAATTCGACTGATACTTCGGTAGATTTGCACGTTCAAAATTTATTTTCTTCGTTTAAAATTGTAAATAACGTGGTTGTCTATATTCTCTAATGTTTAGACAAATTTCACTCATTGTAAAACAATTCTTTGGAAATATTTTAGACACTTTACATCAGCCATGGTCAGAAGGACTCCTCACATAAGCAGTTTTAATGATACATGGTTTTTCCCCGTCGCGCGGGATCCCTACGAGGTATCGTATCGTACAGGTGCGCCTGCGCAATCTAATCTCGATTGACAGATGTTTGACAGGTCGCTTATCTGTCGTGGACACGGCTCGGATCACTCTGTTTACTATTTCGCGAATTTTATTAACAGGACTCCAAGTGAGATCTTATACTTCCGTAGGAAAGATTTGATTGCTTGTTTGTTTGTTACGATTTAACTCAAAAATTACTCAACCAATTAAAAATACACCGTTCGAATGCTAGATATAGGCTATAAAGTTTCAGTAAGAGGTAGTGCCATGCTGCTTTGCAGCAGAATTGGGCTGGCACGACAGGGGTGGTGCCTGTCGCTCACATGACACCGGCGTCAAGTGAGAGCTATTCTGTCGCGTTTCGTGCATTTTGTGAGTTTCCGGTGGCCCATTGGGAGGGAAAGGGAGGGCAACGCATCTGCATAATTTCTAGTTGTGTGGATGTGTATGGACGTCGATAGTCACCATAAGGCTTCGACTGCTCGTTTGCCCACCTTTGCTATAAAAACAACAAACATGGTTATTTTATTAAAAGGGTATATTCATATTTGAGAAATCATTTTAATTTTTAATTATACTCTGACCACAATATCGTTTACAGATTTACTTCACGGCATGATTTGTTCACATTGAAACGTACACCAACACTGACGTTGCAGTGATTAAATTATTTTTACATCAAACCTCTTATATTATGTCTTTCCTACAAACATTCAATTATAATACATTCATATAAATAATCGATTCTAACAATTACCTATACTAATTTTAACATAGATATTAATACTCGATTCTAGCATAATATTTTCACTTTTATTTTCAGGAGGTCGTTATTTCGGCATTGTGTGAACAACACAATGCCGAAATATTTCGAAAAGAAGAAATAGGATAATGAAAGTATCAGTATTCTATGAACTAGGTTATCACGGCAACTGTCCCAACAGGTTGAGTCAACATCTTTATCTAGATGAAACAGGGATGAGACATGCTAGTATCGATAAAAACTATCGACACGTTTTATTAGGTATAGGTAATATCAAGTAAGGAAAATAAGGTTGTTAAGAAAATAATAAATATGAAAAGGTTTTAAATATAAATGAGAAAACAAGGTAAAGGAATAAAGAACACGATGTATGACGACATACATAACGAAAGAAAAGGCAGATGACAGTGGAAATTAATATGATGATGTATAATATATACATAATATATTATACATCTATATCTATACAGATAAATAAAATTGCAGTGTCTGTCTGTAACATTAAAATAACCGCTTTTTATTAAATGTATATGGATGTTAACATCGTACATATACCAAAATAACATTTTTTACAATTTTGTATTCTAATGTTTGCGCGAATTTCACTCATTATAATGAAACAATTTTTACGGATTTTATCGCGTAGTTTCGATTAACTTTGTAACGTTAGTACCCACATCTGTCACCTCAGTCCTCCCATGGTTGCTGTAAAGTATCCGAAACGTCGGGCTTGTAAAAATCTTAATAAACCGCGATAAAATCCGTAAAAATTGTTACATTATGATTTTTTAAAATTTTTGTCCGTTTGTCTGTCTGTTTGTTCCGGCTAATCTCTGAAACGGCTGGACCGATTTATATGAGGCTTTCACTGACAGAAAGCTGATGTTATAAGGAGTAAATTATACTATAAATATGATCATCATCAATGGATACGGCTGTAAATCTAAGTTAACGTGGGCGAAGGTGCGGGCAACAGCTAGTATTATAAATAGATGTTTTTGAATTTGGACGGACACTACCGCATAATCCTTGAGGATTACAATACAAAACGCGCGGAAGAACATCGACACGCCGTTTGCCATCGCGGGACTCTAATCGATTTTACTGCTAAGGTCTCCAATAGATGTTTTATATACTGAGGGGGCTCTTTGTACCCCTCTAATAAGAAGAGGGGACAGAAGAGCAGGGGGCAAGGGGCGAGGATGAGAACCTCACCCCATTGTACTGTCCCGACGTTGGGAGAGGTTTGTCCCGCACCACAGGCGGGACAACCCCTCTGTGGGGGTGGCATCGGTCCCCTGAGGGACTGACTAGCAGTCGAGGTGCTCTGTTTGCTCATTAGATCCGGGGCACTACACCAAAGGTGGCATTGGTGGCACTAGCCGGGTTTTAGTGGGTAGAGCTGCGTCCACTTACCAGCTTTCGGGCGTAGCGAGTCCCACATACCTGCGTGGGGAGACTCAGTCCGCTACGGGATGCCTTAGAGCATTTCCCGGGGTAAAAAAAAATTATATTATATATAAAAAAAATAATGCATTAATCCATTTTAAACCGTGCATTATATTATAATTATACACTCAGTGATTCGTTCATATTCTAATTAAACTGAGTCGGCCTGATAAGAGTATATGCCATTACATTGATATAATTTTATCACGTATCTGTTTCGTTGTTAAATGGGATGCCAGGACATGTGATAAAATAACAGGCCAGTTACCTATCCCTTCCAAAATTTCACTTAGGAAAACTGAATTCACCCGGATCGAAAATAGTTTTAAGATATGCAATACAACGTGGTCATCCGTATTTTTGATATGAAACACATATTGGAGTGCCTTGACAATCAAATCGACTCGAATATCGTGACTGCAAACGGTGATTAAGTCTTTTTTGTTATAGATGTGCGTATTAATTAAGAATTATATTATTAAACAGATGACTCACATATGCGGGGCTCCCGTGACGTTCAAATATCAATTAACTCTATATTAGGTTAGTTTTAGGTTAGTTCTAAAATGGATAACCGTGATACAATAATTGACATGTCATAATTGTTAAAGCAGATGTAGAACATGCTAATTTATCTTTTTAATACTAGTACCTTAATAAGATGACATTTTCTAAAAATGATTCCTAGCTAGATCGATTTATCGCCCCCGAAACCCCCTATATACAAAATTTCATGAAAATCAATGGAGCCGATTCCGAGATGCCAATTATATATATATATACAAGAATTGCTCATTTAAAGATATATGATTAATAAAAATAATATCAACCGTTATATTGTCTCACTGCTTTTTTTTTTCTTTTCGGCCTTTTTAGAAATCAGACGAGGGCCATAGTTCACCGATGTCCTGGCATAATGAAAGTTGGTGAACTTAATACAACATCAAAGACTTTTAAATCATGCAGCAGGTTTTCTCTCCTTCACCAGTAGAGCAAGTGATGGTCTCATATTCAGGTACACATAGAAATTTAAAAAGCTAATTTCATGGCATCACAGAGGGTCAGAATCGGACCCGGACTTCTCTCTCAAGAGATCGGGCCCGTTCGGACCCGGACTTCTCTCTCAAGAGATCGGGCCCGTTCGGACCCGGACTTCTCTCTCAAGAGATCGGGCCCGTTCAGACCCGGACTTCTCTCTCAAGAGATCGGGCCCGTTCGGACCCGGACTTCTCTCTCAAGAGATCGGGCCCGTTCGGACCCGGACTTCTCTCTCAAGAGATCGGGCCCGTTCGGACCCGGACTTCTCTCTCAAGAGATCGGGCCCGTTCGGACCCGGACTTCTCTCTCAAGAGATCGGGCCCGTACCCACCAGAGTCTAGACCACCGTCGCTCATTACTAAAGAGATATTTTTTGTTATTTTGGACGTAGAACTTCGCACATAGTCATCCGATTAAAAACTTCCTTCACTAGTACAATGCTATCACAGAGTGACAGAGACTAATAAAAATAATTATCATCATCAGGCTGTAAATGTAAGTTAACAGGACGAACAGACAACATCGCATACTATGTGTAGGGATCATTCAATTGGTCAAATATATCGAAATCGCGCGCAAAACCTAGCGACTACGTAATTGCTTTCCGATAACAAAATTCAATAAGCAGTGTTACTATATTTTCACGTTACACTAAAAACACATATTCATTTAAACCACACAATACCCCTTCGTTGCCATTGTTGTGGATTCTACGAAAATGCGCGTCAAACTTCTTGATCAACAGCCTTTTCCGTCCACAGCTGGACATAGCCCTCTTTCAGAGAACGCCAAAACCGATCCAGGACTCGGGACCGGCCACTGCAAGGAGATCGTCAAACTCCTGGCAAACCCACGTTACTTTTAGAATAAATCTACAATCAATTACTTATTGCCTATATTTCCTTCCCTTCAAACCTTCCAAGTTAGGTATTCTCTTGGTACATATGAGAAAGGAAATTAAGTGAAAGTCACATACAATATATATAATCGTTCCTATACCAAACTTTAATATCAATTTAAAATTTATAATTTTTACAATAGAATTATGAAATTTAGTAAAGGAAAAAAAAAACATTAATTTGTTTTTTAAATTATAATAAACGGGAGTTCTCGTAAACAAGTTCTCTAAATACCGAGCTCTGCGAAATAAAAATGAAAAAACTGGTAAATATCCCGTTTTAAATAATTTAAGTAACTATGTTAACATAAAACTTATAGCGTATAGCACGTTTTTCGGAACCCAGAATGCGCGGGCAGATTCGCGTTTGTCTAGGTTTTTTATACAATGTAGTACTTACAAAGTAGTTTGAAAGTCAATTGGATCTACAAATAGTAAAAATATACAAAAACTTTTTTAACCGAGTTTTGAAGTTAGTCATGACATTCTTTATATTACTTTTATAATATCTAGAACAATATTACTTCATATTATATGTGAAGTTGCAAGTATTTTGTTCAGTAAAGACGTTTGGTTCATTGATTACACCACGTTTCTATTATAATATTCTAGTGTTATCTATGTTTCGTGATTTCTAATCATCGATATTTTTTAATGGTTTCTATACACTAACTTTTCGCAACTAAGGACAATAAAGAATAATATTATATTATAAAACCAATAAAAAATGGCTGACAATAGATATTTGATTTGCCAGATTATATTTCGATTTATAATATTATATATTCGATTAGAAAAAAAATTTAGTGTAACATTTTTTCGTTACGCGTCACATTCTTCCGTTACGCGCCATCTTTTTCTTATCCCTACCACGCGTGATTTGAAAAATAACGTCATAAAGAAGTTTCACTTCTTACGAGTGTACGCTAGTACACACACACTTTTTTATTTATTTTTTATTGAAGTGAAACTTTTTTATCGGGGTTGGAAAAAAATTTAGTGTAACATTTTTTCGTTACGCGTCACATTCTTCCGTTACGCGCCATCTTTTTCTTATCCCTACCACGCGTGATTTGAAAAATAACGTCATAAAGAAGTTTCACTTCTTACGAGTGTACGCTAGTACACACACACTTTTTTATTTATTTTTTATTGAAGTGAAACTTTTTTATCGGGGTTGGAAAAAAATTTAGTGTAACATTTTTTCGTTACGCGTCACATTCTTCCGTTACGCGCCATCTTTTTCTTATCCCTACCACGCGTGATTTGAAAAATAGCGTCATAAAGAAGTTTCACTTCTTACGAGTGTACGCTAGTACACACACACTTTTTTTTTAAGTAAGTAAGTGGTCGGCTTGGTGGTAAGTGATTAGCGTCCCAGATAACTCAAACGATTTCATGACGTTTATTTTCATGGACACGCTTCAATTTTTGACGTGACAACGTCTTATAATTCGATGGAGCCGGCTGTATGCGATGACGTATGCGGCGTTACCTCACTCTGAGACGTTCCATTTTCTTATGACGTTGTCACGTTCAACTATCGTCAGTAAACCGACTTTACAGACAACCGATTTTTTCAGTTTTTCTTTTGCTGTGTTTCGGAGAGAAGGGCAAGACAGGCAGTGTAATTACTGGCACCGAGACTTAACATCTTATGTCTCAGGATAGGCAACACATGTATGAGTTGCCTGGATTAGTTACAACCAATGAGCGGTGGATTCCAACGCTAAAAGTACCTGGTGGGGAAGTGAAATTGTGGACCATAGAGGCATAGACATGGCCGGAACTCAGACAGAGATGAACCTGCAGGTATTTAATGATGGAGATATACCCGCCTTCGACACAGTGAGGGGTGGTAGGAGATCACCAGCCACGTAGACCTCACTGCGTGCACTACAGGTAAACTAGTTACTGTTCTTGGGCGACGTCGTCTTTCTTCTAGCATTTATGTCTTCTAGAAGTTTCTATGATACAATCTATGCGTTATTTAGCCTCAGTTTAAATCATTTAGACCTTCTTGGGCGACTGATAAGAGACTCCAGCGTTATCATGAATCATGATCGATCGTCATGATAAGATACGCTATTCTCAATTCAATACAGTTTGAAACTTTTGTTACGCACAAAACTGTTAAAACCGTTTTATTATAATTAAACTGTAGTAAACCATTACGTAGTAGTGTTTTCCTAAACTTATTTAAAACGGGATACTTACCATGTTATTCACATTTACATCGCGGAGCTCGATATTTCGACAATCTGCGAACGTTTCACGAGACCAGTGACTCGAATTTTAGTAGGTAATAATAATATAAAGTTTATAATAAAAAAAAATAAAAAAAATCGCGAAATCGCTAATCCTGAATATCCTAGTAAGGATAACGGGTCAAACTGTTTAAAAAATTGATTTGTCATTGGTCCTTAATAAGTATGCAAAATTTCGAGTTAATCCGACGTTTTGAAGGGAGTCAAAATCATGTTCAAAGATACATACGTCTGAAGCTAATAAAAGCGTTTTAAAAAATCATGTTAAGGCGACACATTGATACACGACAAAATGGTTTTTAACCGACTTCAAAAAGGAGGAGGTTATCAATTCGTCGGAATCTTTTATTTTTATTTTTATGTATGTTACCTGATTACTCTAAGATGGCTAGACCGATTTGAAAAATTCTTTTTTTGTTCTAAAGGGTATATATATATATATAGTGATATATATGTATGATATATTTTTAGTGATTTCAAAATTTGATAACTGATTTTATTTGTCTGAAATATGGGTAGAACTATTAAACGGGTTGCTCAGATTAAATAGCGCTGTATTAATGAGATGACCGTAGAAAGGGTTTAATTCATTACATAAAAAATGAAAAAACCGAAATGGAATTGTGTAAAACTTTATATACATGTAATTGAAAGCAATCACGGCAGATTTGCTGCTATTCGTTAAATAATTCCATTATATATAGATATATAACATCACCAATATATAGATATACAAAGAATTATACAAAGAACCGGTCCCGTTTGCCCATAAGATGTAAATCTCTTTTTACAAAGAGACATGTTTGATTTTTTTTTCTGTTACAAAAGTCACCTAATCATGTTTTGAAAACTAACAAAATAAACTTTTTACAACGAACTATCAGGTCACCAACTTATATTTTCATTCGTTGGAATTACCGAAATAAATTGAAATTACTGAAAAGTAAATCGAAGTCAAAAACTTTTTCGGATTGATACACAATATTTTAGACTTAGGAATTCTTAATCTAAAAAACTGTGAAAAGGACACAGTCTGTCACAGAATAATTCTTATCAGCTACAATCTGTATAAATTTATGTACCTATACAAAAACAAAACCGTGTCATAATAAAGTATAATTATTAGTGTGTGTACATTATATATATACTATTAATAGGTACCTATGAAATTGCCGTTCTGCAGTACTGGTCATTTCATATCAAAATAATTTTTGTATTCTAATTTCAAATTAATTTTATTTTAATAACATGGATTTTTTTTCCAAAAGTAGTCATTTGTTTATTGATTAGTGTTTCATTTTCATCGCATTTCAATCTTTTTCGTCATCATGGATACGTTAAAAATTCGAGTAATTATGGAATATGAGTACCGTCGTGGCAGCAACGCGGCACAAGCGGCACGCAACATCAACGACGTTTACGGAGCTAACACTACAAACCAACGCACCACCTTTTATTAGTTTGCTCGCTTCCGTTCTGGAAATTTCGACCTGAAAAATGAACCTCGCAGTCGTCCGAAGACTTTGGTCGACAATGACCAATTAAAGGCGATTGTGTAAGCTGCTGATACACAAACTACGGCTGAATTAGCAGCAGCTTTCGACGTTAGCGTCAAAACAATATTGGTCCATTTGCGTCAAGCTTGACAAATGGATGCCCCTCAAACTCAATGATCGCCAGCGCGAAGTACGCGTCGAGACGTGCCTTGCACTGCTCAACAGACACACAAATAAAGGAATTTTGAACCGCATTGTTACCTGCGATGAAAAATGGATGCTGTTTGTAAACCGCAAGCGCTCAGCAAGTTGATTGGATCCTGATTCAGCACCTATACGAAAACTTACCCCTAGAAAAGTGATGGTCACTGTTTGGTGGTCTAACAGCGGTGCGATTCATCATAGCTTCTTACCAAACGGTGTGAGCATTACTGCAGATGTGTACTGTGAAGAACTGAACACAATGATGGAAAAGCTGGCACATCTCCAACCAGCATTGGTCAATCGCTCGTCTCCGCTGCTCCTGCACGATAACGCGTGACCTCATACTGCACTGCAGACGGTCTCCAAGTTGCAAGAACTGGGGTCGGAAGCTTTCCGTCATCCGCCCTACTCACCAGACCTTGCGCTACTACTACTTGTTCCAGATTTTGGGTAACTTCTTGGCGGGAAAAAAAATTAATACCCGAGAGGCAGTACAAAATGCCTTTGAAGAATTTGTTGCCTCCCATCCAGCTGATTTCTTTTAGAAGGCCATCAATAAACTGCCACTGCGTTGGCAAAGATGCATTGATTGCATGGGTGATTAGTTCGATTAATACAAATAAAAAATACATGAAAAAAATTCTTTTAAATTTTTTCATACAAAACGGCAATTTCAAAGACCTAATATTATATAATATATCAGCCTATTAAGATTAATCAGGAATAGATGTTGTATATCATGTATATGTCATATCATAATATGTATATTATTATGTATTTTGAATTATAATCATATTGAGAAATATGGTGCTGCTTATTTTTGAATAAGGAATCCAAGTTCGTTGAAAACGATGACTGTATAAGTCGGTTTCTATATTTATTTTTAATGTATACTCACTAGTATAAATTTGCTTGAAACTAGAAGGCAATGGTGCAACCCGCTATTTTTCTTTTGGCCCGGTACCGTAGGGCTAGCATGCGCGCACGACTAAATTTTGTCGACCATGCAAGTCCTACAGGTCGTGACCCACCAAATGGGAAACGCTGATCTAATCCAAGGTATAATCCATCACCATTTATCTTTCCTTTATAATAATTCTATAACTCTTTTTTTCACTTTTTCCACTTTTATTTTATATAATATATTGCAAATTCAGATAAAATTACACGAACGGTTTCGACAAAATCATCGTCAGGTTCAACCAAGGCCAAATAGGTTCAACCGTTTTTATTGAAAAAGAGCAACATAGATTCAAATATACAAACTTTTGCCTTTATAATATTATTAAGATATCACTCGGTGATAACACCAATATTCGAGTGAAAAATATATTTTTAATTCGGATGAGTAGTTGCGAAGATTACTTTCTTTTTTGAAGATTAGTTTCTACATCCAAACTCACAAACCTTACCTACCTCTTTAATTTAGTAGTATAATAATGAACTGAAATAGTTCAAACTGTCACCGGTTGATTAAATACAATCCGTGTAAAACTAACAATACAATCTAAAACTCCCAGAATTAAAGTTGGGGAGACTTATCCCATTAAGAGATCCCTGATCCCCCAGAATTATTGGGATAAGCCATGATATTGGGATGAACCATCTGCCCGGTGAGGCGTGGAATCGGTATCTTACAATATACTTTTGATCGTTATATATCTAAAATAAAATATAGGTAGTTATTTTACGATCAAAACTATTTAAAACGGGGTATTACCATGTTCTTTAGTGAACGCGGTCCTCAATATTTCTTATTCATGTTCACGAGACCAGGTATTCGTGGAGTCTCCACTATAGTTCAAGCCTTGTCGTGGCAGTGGGGTTCAGCTCAGTTCAGAAATTAAGTGAACGGAGGGAGCTGCTCTTTGTACCCCTCTTACGAGGAGAGGGGACTAAAAAGTAGGGGGGACAAGGGGCGAGAATGGAAACTTCACCCCATTGCACTGTCACGACGTTGGGAAAAGTTGTTCTGTGATGCGGGACACGCCTCTATGGAGGTGGTGTCGGTCCCATGGGGGACTGAATAGCCGTAGAGGTGGTGGCACTCGCGGTGTTACATTAGGTATTCGGTACTGATATGTTCAACGAGTCCCACACACCATCAAACCCACCCAGGGCCGTTGAAAGGCGTTTCCCGCGTTAACAAAAAAAAGGTATTCGTGGACCACGTCAAAATATCGAGCTCCGCGAAATAAAAATGGATTTTAAATCGTTTTGACTGTGTTAGTATATTGAGTCTCTACTCTATATTACTAAATAGAAAACACCGGCACGCTTTTTTATGTCATAAGGAGGCAACTGAACAGTCGGAGCCTTAGGCTGAGTTTCCACCAGAGATGTGCGAGGATGCGTTGCGAGGGATGTGTTTTTGAAGAACCAATAGAATTGCTTCATTTACCTAGCCTCGCTTAGCACAGCTCTGGTGGAAACGGCTTAGCGGAGCTAGGTTTTTTTACGCACAAGACAAGCGAAAGAGTGTGCAAGAAATGTTTTACGAGGAATGTGTTGCGAGGTTTGAGTCCTGTAGCCAGTCCATAGACACATTACACAGTTTCGAAACACATCCTCGCACGGTTCGCACCGCACATTAATGCGCATTTTCACAGCTCCGCTACACATCCTCGTACGACACATTTTCCTCGCACAGCTTTGGTGGAAACGCCCACACATTTCCACAGCACAGCTACACATCCTCGCACGATACATTTCCCTCGCGCATCTCTGGTGGAAACGCAGCCTTATGGTGACTACCGATGCCCATAGATATCCGCACAACCAAAATTTATGCAGATGCGTTGCCCTCCTTTTCCCTATCCCCACAATGGGCCACCGGAAACTCACAAACCGCACGAATTGCGATAGAACAGCTGTCACTTTACGGCGGTGTTATATGTGAGCGAGAGGTACCACCCCGGTCGTGTCGGCCCAATTCGGCTGCAAAGCAGCATGGCACTACCTCTTACGCTTTATGAAACTATATACATATTATAGAGCTCTGAAATTATAGAACATGAACAAGTACACCGCGTTTATCCAATTCCTTGGTAAGCTCGTAATAATTAGTGCTAATAGGAACGGAAATCAAATTTAAGAATTTTTAAAAAACTTAAACAGATTTCAGGATTCTTGTAAACTGTTATATTTAGGGGGATTCAAAATGCTAAATCCTCGCATAGTGGCATGTAAGTTAACCCCTACACCAGACAGCTAAATAGGTGTCATGCCATTGTACGAAAATGTCATTTAAACAAGTGCTGACTACTACCACAGTGTAGGAAACTCCATAACTATTATTTCCATGTTCAGTAAACATGTTAGGAATGGCTAAGGCTTAGCTATTGAGGAAGGACTGGTCTGTAACTTTAGCGACCAACAAGGAAGTTTTAGAACGTAAAATCTCTACAAAATCCATACCCCTCAACGAGAGCCTATATTTTGGTACATTTCGACCCACGTCATAAGCGGAAATAGATTTATTTACTCCTAGTTTTATCATTATTTAAAACAAAAATGATAAAAAAGAAATACTTTAAGACTCCTCATTCGTTTTTTTTTATTTTCTCCTTAACTCCTCATTAAAACACTAACATTCAGAACACATAACAGGTCTTACCATATTCATTACTAAGAAGGTTAAATATGCACACTGAAAGCAACTAAACCATGAAAGTGGCTATCACTCTCCAACATATAGTGTTAGAATGAGATAGAAATATTGAACATAGCCTTGAGGTAAGCTGATAACGAGTAACGTGTTTGTGAAAAATGAATTGTTAAAAACGCAATACGGAGAAAATTATACGACGTATATTACTCGTTCCCAATTTATGATAACCTGGTATCTTTTTTTTTGTTCCCGCTAGGGAATGCTTTTATGTAACCAATGGAAATATATAAATATATATAGCCCGGGGGCTTTATGGGGCTCTCTGCGCCAGAAAAGATGGTAAAGTGGGGCAGACTCTACACACTAAAAACCCCACCGGTGTTCTCCTCGTCGTCTGGGTGACCCGACGAGGGAGCTATGGACCGCACTGGGCCACAACATAAATATATCCTGCCATCTGGAAAATTGAGGGGATTTTTTCTGCCCTTGTGGTCGTTTATTGGAGTAGACTTTATAATGAAATAATTTTTACGGATTATATCACTTTATTAAGTTTTTTACAAGCCCGACGTTTCGGATACTTTACAGCAACCATGGTCACGGGAGGACTGAAAAAATCCGTAAAATTTGTTTTAATAATGCGTTAAATTCGCGTTAGCAGTAGAAAACAATATGGAGTAGTCTTTCCAATTCATGCGATCCCTAGTATTGCTGCGACATTTTAAAGGTTTTTTTCAGCCCACCCCTTTTCTACTCTTCCTAAGTAAGTCTAGCTATCTTCCTATCTAGCTAAGTCTCGCAGTACCTAGAAATGAATGAATGCCTTTTATTTTCTTTCTATCTTTTTTTAGGTTTAGTTTTAACAAAACTATCAAATCTCAATCTAAAAATAGTAAAGTAGACGTGAGATAAAAGAATTAATGTCGACTTCTCTATTTTATTTATCCTATTTCAGTGGTGAAGTACCTCTATACGTATAGAAAAAGCGATAGCAAATGTCTAAGTAATTGCGTTGTTACAATATGCTAAATGGTACATAGTATATATAAATATAGTATTAGTAACAACATTTTGAAATTAGGCTGAATTTGGACCTCCTATTACTATAATCTCTTCTACTTTCTCCCATACCCGTCTCGTATAGCGGAATGAACCGTCTAGCTAGGTTTTAACCTAGAAAAGCCAGTTAAAATGTTTAAGTTAGGTTTAAGGTTAGGGTAATTACCCTCCCCACCATGGTTCAGGCCTTGACGTGGCGGTGGGGCTCAGTAGCCTAGGGTGAGCCCAGCACCTTGGGCGAAGCTAATTGAGCCGAGGGGCTCTTTGTACCCCTCTTATAAGAAGAGGGGACAAAAGAGCAGGGGGCAAGGGGCGAGGATGGGAACCTCACCCCATTGTACTGTCCTGACGTTGGCAGGGGTTGTTCTGTGGTGCGGGACAACCCCTCTGTGGAGATGGCGTCGGTCCCTTGCAGGACTGACTAGCTATCGAGGTGCCCTGTTAGCTTAACAGATCCGGGGCATCTCACTTAAGGCGTCACTGGTGGCACTCGCCGGGTTTTAGTGGGTAGAGCTGCATCCACTTACCATCTTTCGGGCGCAGCGAGTCCCACATACCCGCCTGGGGAGACCCACTCCCCAGGCGGGATGCCTCAGAGCATTTCCCGGCGTAAAAGAAAAAAAAATGGGTAATTCACTAAATATAAAGCTACGCTAAAGTCTTAGTCTGTTCTCGCTGGTTTTTATAACCTCTTTCCTTGAAATAAATAATAAAGTAATGGATAACTCAAACCAAAGAAAACACATATTTTGGTAACTACAACGTAAGTACTGATATAAATAAAACAGATTGAGTAAGATTACGAGTCAAAATTCAGTTTATTATTAAGCATTTGTCATTATTAATGAGAATATAACAATCCAATACTTGCATTACACTCTACATGATTGTAAAAATATGAAAACAATCATATATTTTTTACAACATTTAAATATTACGCGACAAAAATGGATGATAAGAAGTCGTTAACCATTGAAATAATTGGATTCAAAAGTTATCGCGTAATAATTTGTAACTGATTTGTTGATAATACTGTTGTGTACGATAAGGCTTGTTATGTTTTTTAATCTGTGTATTTTGTGGGACAGAGGTTATATTTTAGTTTTGACATGCGTTTCTGCTGGCAACACTGTATTCAATAATTGATCTCATGGGCAAAGTACTTATATCCAGCTCTTAATAAATAAATAAAAAAATGATCTCATAAAATTTTAATTAAAAGTTTGTTTATCGTCATCGTTTATGACTAAAGTATCAATAGGAATACAGCATAAGAAATAAATTATTTTTTAGATATTCAAACGCCTTGAATTAATAATTGTGTATCCTGGATTTAGTTGGCTCACATATTTTTCGTGTTGAAACATATATATTCCAAAATTGTTCCCAAATTTGTATATAATTTCATAGTTTGACTCTATTTAATGTATTTATTATTTAGACTTTCCAACAGATTCGTAATTTTATATATTTGCTATTAGTAGTTACTACTCGTATGTAGATGTATGACTCGTATTTAGATGTTCAGAGACAGATTCAGGTCTATATATTATAAGCAAGTAAAATGCCACTACCACAGTTTTTGATTAGCAAGAGTAGAAACGACAGTTTATGGTGCTAAAATTAGCTCATATCAACGAGTTGGTTTTCTTAATCCACAACAGCAGTGATGTTAGTCAAGGTTCACCGATGAAATTAAAATTTTATATAAAACAAACGGTAACAGGTTGATGACGATGACGGTAATGGATGACGCGCATATGTCACAATTTTTTTTGTATTATTGCTCCTAGTAATAGTAACATCGATGTTCTGCGATGTGAATCCAATGACAAACATGTAAGTACTTGTCCCGTTACAGGAAAAATCTGTTAATTCAATATGAAACTTTTAACTTTTAAGCATATTATAACAAAAAGAGAAACTATAAAATAAACAAATCGTTACATATTAAGTTGCAGTTGTGGTATAAAAAAGAAGAAAAGTATAAAGTTGTAACACTGTAAAGCCTACGCTATAGCCAATCAGGACGCCGCACTGCAGCCCCTGAACGAGAACTAGGTCATGCCCGGCCGAGCCCGATGCGGCTGTGTGGGGTGGCGTCTTTGCCTTGGACGATTTAAAAATAAAACACCCGATGACGTAAAATTTGGAGGGAAACTGGAATTCGTATTATGCTTTATTTATTGTGGAGCTCTCGGTTTATATTGATATTGTGTATTTACATTGTTTTACATGTTTTTAACATAGTGTACTTGTTTTACAACGTATATTAAACAACAGAAACTTTTTTGAAGAGTCTACTCTTCAACGGTTCTGTTGAATTATCTATATTCTATATACATATTAAGTATCAACGCGCTCTAGCGCGTTCCATAGAGCATGTTCCATATTTACTTTTCTTTATGATTATTATATTACATATCAATAAAAAACCCGCAGTCATTATAGCCGACAGAAGTGTTATTAAATTAGAATGATGACATTATAAAATTTCAAATTTAATACAAAAAAAAAACATAATGACGTTAAAATGTCACATTGGAAGCGTTCGGTGACTATGATACATAAATGGAGAACGATCGTAATGTTTATAAGTGTCTACGCAATATAGAGAAAATAAAGTTTTATTGAAGGGTGCGTTGCAGTCTCAGAGATACCAGTTCCCGATTTGAATTTAGCGGATGAAAGGCGGCTGATTATTTATGAAACGGTTTTGAGTCTAATTTGTTTTATAAAAAAAAAAAAAAACATACAGACGAATTGAGAACCTCCTTTTTTTTTGAAGTCGGTTAAAAATGAAAAATGTATATTATTTAGTGACGTCAAGGGTGTGAAGTGATAACGCCGCCTGTGTATGATTCTCCTTTCTATGTAAGCTCCGTGCAAAAAGTGTTCAAAATGCTCAAAGACGTTTTCACTTCAATATGAACATAAAGCAAACATCGAAAAGAATGCCATAACTAACTTTATTTTCTATAATTACTAATCGAGCACCGTATGGTATGTGACCAATAGGAAGCACAGATAATAAAAGTTATGAAATTTCTGGAAGATTTATCATGTCATTTCCTAAAATATAGACCACCTGCAGAGCAAAAACTGGGATAAATACGAAAGTTATGTCATGAAGGAAATTTATGTTATAGGTTGTTCTGCCAAATCTCTCTTATTTAAGGTATTTTTACACCTTGTCCCTTTATTTGGGGTTGCAGTCTATTACAACTAGTAATATATATATATATATTATGTCATAAGGGGACAAACGAGCAGTCGGAGCCTTAACCATAAGGCTCCGTAAACATAAAAAAGGGATGTCTATGGGCGTTGGTAGTCACCAGACTACCAACGCCCATAGACATCCACACAACCAAAAGTTATGCAGATGCGTTCTCCTTCTTTTCCCTATTCCCCCAATGGGCCACCGGAAACTCCCAAACCGCACCAAACGCGACAACATAGCTGTTGACGTCGGTGTTATATGAGCGAGAGGTACCACCCCACTCGTGCCGACCTAGTTCGGCTGCAATGCAGCATGGCACTACCAGTTCTTAATGTTTAAATAAAACTTTTAAAAGATTATAATCGATTCTAATCGCAATTCGTAACGTAATAAAATATCGAATTTACAAAAAAATATTTTTTAAGATGAATCATGAAAGTTATTTGAGAGAAAACAATATTTATATTATAAAATATTATTTATCACCTCAGATGAAGTAAAAAAAGGTAGATGACGCACGGCCTTTGCTAATACTGAAGCCACAAAACTAAGCTCCTTCATGTAAATACACGCGCTCACGCACACAAATACACCAAAACTAAGCTCATTTTTGTTAGTATCTTACGAGTCGTCGTGCAGTAAGTTTGCCAAAAAAATACCGTTCTGTGTAATTAAATGGTGTAAAAACAATACAAAAGTGACCAAAGAGTCTAAAGAAATATCGTTTCACAAATAAATAAACACAAGACTATATTCTTTTAAGATATTTTAACACTATTTTGAGGTTAATCAACATAAATAATATTATTGCCCCGAAATGACGTATCGGAAGAGTGTTGCCAGAAGTTAGTATTTCTAATAGCCCAATAGTGGGTAAGTCAATTGCAGGCAAAGCCATAGCAAAATAATTAAGTACAGAGGTGACATAATTATTATTTTATTATTTGATCGCTAAATGATTGAATCGAAATGACCTCGTATAACCTATGTTGTATCTTTTTTGGGACTCACGTACCCACAGCAGGACTATGTATTTAATTATTTATAAATTCAAAGATTTACCATTTAATAAATTAAAAAAAATGTAACAGTGTGGCTTGCAGAGAAATGTTTTTATAATTTAAATGTTTTTTTTAATGGAAAACGACATATTATGTATTTAATTTAAATTGTGTATTGATAAAATGTGACTTTCTAATTACTATTATAATCAATTATTTTGAAACTGTTATTCTCTGACAATGATTTTAAGGACATGTTGTATTTATCAAGTTTATTTAATTGTAACTATTTATTCCTGTTAATTTATATTAATTGTTTATTTATGTAAAGTTTTATTTTCACACACCATGTTATGGTAGAATGTTTAGAACTTGTTTATTTTTTTTTAATATCACCTATGTATTTACTACATTCATGGGAATAAATAAATAAATAAAACAATTGTGTCAATAAGATATCTATTGAGACAGTTTATAAAGTGATCCTACACGCCTCCTACATATTCGTAATAATATTGTATTTTATAAAAATATTCACTGTCGCATTCACTTATTACCTATTTTTATTAATATACAATTTTAAGGGATATTTTAAAAAATGGCAACCCTTCATTCACTCACACATACTTAAAAAAGTGGCTTCACTTTCTTGTTCCAAGTGCGCTATCTACCTTTTTTTACTTCATCTGAGTTTATCACCTATAATAATTTATATAATCTTCATATACTGATTATAAAATACAGATACTTACTTTTTTGTTAGACAGTAGAGTTGAAGCTATGTAGAGCAACAGTAAATGCAGTTCTGCACGAAACGATTTCACTTGAAAAGGATATAAAAGAATAATCTCAGTTTTATGATATCCCATTCTCTAATCAGATTTCGTATTGAAGAGATTTCGCGTGATATTTCGCTCCCAAGGGTTCATAAATCAAAACAGATAGTGATACCTCTATAGTATTAATTCTAAAAAAAATATGGGACCTCTCCCATATTTTGTTTAGAATTAATACTATATGTAGAAAACAGCATTTATTATAAAAAATAAAAAGCCATAAGATGTTAATAAAATATGATAACAACAATATTTTGAGTAAGAAATTCCTTAAAAATCCGTCAGTGTTGCCAACTATGTTACCGCATCCTCTGAAAGAATGCTTATAAACATTCATTGTTACGATTTCTACCAATGTTTAGCATTACCGCGAAATTTCAATTGACGTTTTATACTTCTTCTTTTTTATGCAAATGGGCCAAGCTTACACAGCCAGCATGCTTTGGAACGATTTCAATTAAATTAAGCATGCGATTTGCTTTTGAAGCAGAAGGTAGTGTTATTTAGTGACTTCGTTGTTTTTTCTGTTAGTTGGGTGGGCAAACGGGCAGACGAGACACATCATGGTAAGTGGTTAGCGTCGCCTATGAACATAAATAAGTTAACCTGAGGCAATAGCCAAGGCAACTCATTTATGTGTTGCCTATCTTGAAACATAAGATGTTAAGTCTCGGTACCAGTAATTACACTGCCTGTCTTGTCCTTTTGTCCGAAACACAGCAAAGCTGTTTCGCGGGAGAAAAAATGGATGGTGGTACCTATGCAGCCGGGAGCGTGACACAACGCATCGCACGTTGTTTGAAAGTCTACCTAAACGAGATTTATTATAAATTTGTATGATTAATAAAAGTAAAAGTGTATGTAATAGTGAAAAATATATTTTTTATAACAAGCCAAAGATACAATAAAATTATAATGTTACGTAAAAGCCATGGCAAAAATTAAAATAAATTATTGCTAAATATAAAAAAAATAATTATCAACATAATTTTATTTTATAAGCATGTTATTATGTAAGCATAATGGCATTTCACCTTAAACTCCAGTGCCGAAACTCGTGAATATAATATAGCATTTTCTTAATCAGCCCTACAATGGCTGTCATAAGAATGGACGTGTAATCAAGTTTCATCCGTTCCCCAATGGTGGCGGTAATCCATCAGACGATACAAAACATACACAGAAAGCCTAATTATTTATCGCTGGCTGTTACCTGTGATATTGTCCAACGAATCATCTTTTCGGGATGCAATCCCATTTTTATTTATTACTAGCTGTTGCCCACAGCTTCGCTCGCGTTAAATTAGATTTACTGCAGTACCCGGATTGATGATGATTATTTTTATATTCTAAGTTACTCCTTATCAGCCATCTGCCAGTGAAACTCCCATCAGAATCGGCCCAGCCGTTTCAGAAATTACCGGAACAAACAGACAGACAGACCGACAAATTTTTAAAAAATGTTATTTTGATATCGTGTATACATCCTTAAACATTTAACAAAAAGCGGTTATTTTAATATAACAAACAGACACTCCAATTTTATTTATCTGTATAGAATAGATGTATAAGATTATGATATAAATATGTCCCTAAGTCCCAATTTTGGTCACAACCTCCCGGTGAGCAAAATTTAAATCCGTTTTTTACCATAATTTTTTTAACAATGACTCTTTATAATGTTCTGAAGGAAATCATCAGTATGGAATGTAAAGTTGTTATTATATCCCTTGTTTTATCATCATCATTTCTTTCCATCCACTTCTTCATCTCCATCCCGTTTCAATATCACCAAGAAGGCCGATCTTCTTGTATGGCCGATCTAGAGCGGGCTCTTTGTACCCCTCTTATAAGAAGAGGGGACAAAAGCGCAGGGGGCATTGTACTGTCCCGACGTTGGGAGGGGTTGTTCTGTTGTGCGGGACAACCCCTCGGTGGAGGTGGCGTCGGTCCCTTGCGGGACTGACTAGCCGTCGAGGTGCCCTGTTTGTTTATTAGATCCGGAGCACTTCACTAAAGGTGGCATTGGTGGCACTCGCCGGGTTTTAGTGGATAGACCAGCTTTCGGGTGCAGCGAGTCCCACACGGGATGCCTCAGAGCATTTCCCAGCGTTAAAGAAAAAAAAAATGACCGGTCTATGATTCTGAATGAAATGAATTGAACCCTACCTACCCTGCAATATTTTCTTATAGGTTTTAAAACTAAAATATGTGGCATACCTAACTACTGCAAAACTTAATTTCGCTCTATAAGAATATCACTTTGTAGTATAAACTATGTTTAACTTAGTTCTATAAGAGTGCATAAGGCGGGGCTTAGCTGGGACGCGCCCATTTTGGCTCTAGTATAATTTCAGAACATAAGTACATGTATGTTTACTGCTGCTGCCATAATACTAATTTTCTACTCGTATTTTTATGAGGCGAAAATTTTATGTCCAAATATGAGAACTATCTATGAGAACATCACATTTGCTTAAAAAAAATGAATATATAAAATATCTAAGTATTTTGTTTACAATCAAACCACCGACCCGTAGTAGGTACTCGGTACACAAGAACGTAGGTACTAGAAATCGGGTACACATTCAAGATTTCGATAAGCATGTGTTTTTATAGCTTTTTTACGTTATTGGGTTATATCGATACGTTTTACCGGTCCAGAAATAAGAAAAACTTTCGTCTTTAATAAATAATAAAGATATCCTAATAATTTCTGATTAATAGGACTTTAAAATCCAAAAATAATTTTCCAAATCAGCAAGTAGTAGATGAACTTTTGTAACAGAAAAAAATATATCAAACATACCTCTTTTAAAAAGAGGTTCTCATCTTAAAAAAGTAGTAGGCAAGTAGTTGTAAAGTTCTAAATATTTTTATTATGCTCGTAGATTCACTTAGTGTTTTTATAACCTCACAGATAATTAATACAGTAACTCTAAACGAAGGCAAAACGTTATCAGCCCGGTTATTCCTGAAAAGGCCATAAAAACTTTTTTTTTTCAGCAAACACAAGTCCACTGCTGAACGTAGGCCTCTCCCAAGATAAACTTTTTGCCATAAGCTAATTCCATTACACCATAGATTATGGAATATAACATAACCCTAACTAAAATACACGTGAATGAGAGTTTGTTTGTTACGCTTTCACGCCAACCGGCACGACCGCGGTGGTACCTCTCGCTCACACTGCACTGGCGTCAGTGACAGCTATGCTGTCGCGTTTCGTGCGGTTTGGGAGTTTCCGGTGGTCCATTGGGGGGGATAGGGAAAAGGAGAGCAACGTATTTGCATAACTTTTGGTAGTGCGGATGTTTATGAGCGTCGGCAGTCACCATAAGACTCCGACTACGGTTGCCTCCTTATGACATAAAAAAACGTGTGCAATTCACATGTGGTAGAAGTGAAACCTTTAAAAATCACGAACATAAGAAACACTGTATAATGCTTCCTATCTCATTTTCTCCCACGTTAAATCTTATGACTTCATATTATGTCTGTCTCTTTTTACTGTCGCTTTTTCGTTTCATCGGCTTTCAAATGCTAAAGAAGTTTTCACTTCAAAAAGCTATTTAAACAAATCGGTTGTCTGTAAAGTCGGTTTACTGACGATAGTTGAACGTAACAACGTCATAAGAAATGCCTCAGAGCGAGGTAACGCCGCATACGTCTCGCATACGTCATGTAACAGGCTATATTTTATTCCCGTAATCGCACGGGAATAGGAACTACGTGGTTGAAAGTTGAAACCACGAGACGCTGGTATATTATACTTCCTCATATAGTGATGGCTTCTCTGACGTCAATTGTCATTGATGAGCTCAGCAGTCACAAAGGTGTGACCAATTTACACCCCGAAACGTAACTGTTGCGTAATTTAATCAACTTTTATGTACGCACAGGATTGTCCTAAATTTTTATACATTTTTTATGACATGTATACTTTTTATGTTTATATGCCGGACTTGGCTACTAAGCCTTTGTAGAGGTTTTATACTCTATGAATATAAATTTAAGGTTTGATACTCTGTGAAAATAAAATAAAAAAACTGCGATATACGCCAGTTTCTATCAAAACTGAATTTGTGTCCAAGAAGCAAGATATATCTATACTAATATTATGAAGCTGAAGAGTTTGTTTGTCTACTGGTCCGATTTGAAAAAAAAAAACAGTGTTAGACAGCCCATTTATCGAGGAAGGCTATAGGCTATATAACATCACGTTGTGACATATAGAAGTTGAGTACCGCGGGCGAAGCTGCAGGCAACAGCTAGTAAGTATATCATATAATTATGATAGGCTTTTTAAGTATGATGTAGTGATACCATGAAAGCATTTCTTTTTCGTTTTATTGTCAATCGACGGAATCAGAGCCTGACAACAGAATTGGAGCAAATTACCACGTTGATTTACGATTCACTTCCACCCAACTCCATGAGTATTATAATATAGTATCAGGTGGGCAAAGCCTATTCGTTATCATTAAGAATTTTTCCTTAACTGAATTTCCCGTGCACATTAATCACATTAGAAAGCTATTTATTAGATCATTTAAGGGGGATTTTACGGTGTACCTTGCATATATTTTTGAGGGGGTAAATGGGCAGTGGGTTCACCTGGTGATTATCACCCATAGACACCCTCGTCACCTGAGAGCTTGGATTGCCATAAGGAGCTATTGAAATAAAACCTCTTTTTTTGAATTTTCCTTAATTGTATCTCGGAAACACCGAAGTAATACTAGTGGGTAAAATGATGTTCTATGCAGATGAAGCTGTTTATTGATCAATACAAAGGTATGAACCACGTGTCGTGTCACCTGTCTACAGTCAATCGATTCGACATGAACTAGGTCACGCTCGCTGGGCTTGACATAAAATATCTAATGAGCATGTTCTATAAAATATATCACAATGTTGTCTATGGTTGAGCCACCACGATACGGGTAAAAAACAAGTCATAGACAAAACTTATATTGTTTGGGCTCAAGTTGTGTAAGCCAAGACTTACAGGTAATTTAAAAATCATGAAAATTATTCCTGACAGGTTAGTATATAACTACTCGTTAATCTGTCAGTGATTGCAGTAAAATATCCGAAACATCAAAAATATAAATATCTTGATAAAACGCGATATGTCTGTAGTCCGTAAATAGTGAGGTTAAATCGATAGCTTAAGTTCTACAGCATATAAATTGAAATGATAATTCTAGTTTCATCATCATCATCAGCCTCTATCCGTCCTTGCTGATCATACGCCTCCTTCAATGAATCCCAAGACGACCGATTGCCACTCGCATCCACCACGGATCGGTCACTGCCTGGAGATCTTCTTTCCACCTGGTTAATGGTTGACTTACACTTCGTGATTCGTCTACCTAGAATAAAATACTAATGTATTCTTGTATACCAATCTTAAACTAAAGTATTGTTAACTTCCCCACCATGGTTCAGGCCTTGTCGTGGCGGTGGGGCTCAGTAACCTAGAGTGAGCCGTGCGCCTTGGGCGAAGCTAATTGGGCCGAGCGGGCTCTTTGTACCCCTCTTATAAGAAGAGGGGACAGAAGAGCAGAGGGCAAGGGGTGAGGATGGGAACCTCACCCCATTGTACTGTCCCGCCGTTGGGAGCGGTTGTTCTGTGGTGCGGGACAACCCCTCTGTGGAGGTGGCGTCGGTCCCTTGCGGGACTGACTAGCCGTCGAGGAGCCCTGTTTGTTTTCTAGATCCGGGGCACCTCACCAATGGCAGCATTGGTGGCACTCGCCGGGTTTTAGTGGGTAGAGCTGCGTCCATTTACCAGCTGTCGGGCGCAGCGAGTCCCACATACCCGCGTGGGGAGACCCACTCCACCGGGGGGTGCCTCAGAGCATTTCCCGGCGTTAAAGAAAAAAAAAAAAGTATTGTTAACTTTTTTAGAAGAGATACCTATATAAAACCTCAATACCTACATATTTTGATTAACTTATTAGAGTTCTATTCGAAACTTCAATGAGCAAACTCATTTACGAAATACTTAAGTTTGAATGCTATTAGATAGATAATATAAAGCTGATATTCTTGGCTGGATAAAGCGTATGTATGTTAAGATACACAATCTCGGCAACACGAGGATTACCTTCAGTGGGGAGGCGAAGATGTGAGATGAAAGCCATGTCACAAAGAAAACTGTGGGATTACCAGAGATGCAGAGATATTTCAAGGAAAGTAAGTATCTAAATACGGATAATCGCATTTTATGTTACTGGCAGTTTGTATTTTTATTAAAGATCGCAAACGGTTACAGGTAGTTCACCTGATGGTAAGTGAATACTTGCGCCTATAAAATACAAAACAGTGGAGTTGATTCGAGAACATCGTAGGAAAATCTCTGCGATGTTCTTATCGAATTGTGAACTTCGGTTTACATTAATAATCAAGTAAAAATATTATTTATTGAAGCATATAAATACTCTTTTTATTGATATTAAACTATTTTTTTACATGCTAATGCTAAGCTAGTACAAAGCTCTCCTGAATTGACACAATCGTCTATTTTCTTTTATTTCCTAATAAGTATAATTATGCTACTTTCTTCTTTTTATGAAAATACAACGTTAAGATTTTTGATTGATTGATTGACAATTTACAGCGAAGAAATAAGCAACTTTTTGAGTCATTTTACAATAATGAACCTTAAATGATCCAGATGAAAATTGGATTTAGCGAGCCCACTTAAGAGAAATATAGTAATGTTCTTTCCATTAAATCGACTAAAAAGTATTTAATGTAAAACATGTAAAGTACTTTTTTTTTCAATTAGAGTAAAATCATGGGTCGTTAAACATGGCGTCTTAGGGACACCCTCGATATAGTACCCGTTTTGAGGGAAAAGCAATTAGTGGGTAGCAGGAACGAATCCACGAATATATTTAGAAATGGAGCATAAATCATATTAAGTACTTAAATTTTTTTAGAACCTTGTAAAAATAAAAATATTTTTTAATATTTTATTTCATATGATTTTCTTCAAGCATTTTATGAAAATATTCTTTATCGTCATATAAAATACGTACAAATAATAAAAAATGTCACAAAGATACAAAATGGTTAGTTTAGAAAATCTGCAAAAAACATAGCTTTATGATAGAATTCTAAATTCAAATTATGTTAAACCTACCGAAGCCTAATTACCGTAATAATAAAAATTAAATGACGTTTCAACGAAGCCTTACAACGAGGTTGTACGATTTTAATCTCTACCCCATTCAGATACGGTTTATTTTTAGATCCGATAACACGTTAGAGTCAGCTGAGTGAATCAATACATCGAACAGTTGGCATAAAATATGTTAATATTTTATTTATTTTAGTTTATAAAAGTACGTCAACTGGTAAAAAAATTTTTGGGAAATAACTAATGTTTTCCGTGAAACTTTGATTTGACTATCTCTGTTGCTTTGGAATGACAAATGAAAACTTGTTTTTTAATCAATTTTCATAGATCATAGATTTTTAATATAAAACAGTACAACAGTCTGACAACAGTATTAAAAAATCAGTCAACATTTTTCTTTACTAACGTAAACTCGTTACAAATCATCGTGGTTTTCTACAACTCTACGTAGAGCAGTAAAATGTTTCAGTCGTTATCAATATCGTGTCTTACCTGGTAAGGTTCATCTGGTTTTCCAGGATATGAAGCACTACGTCGATAATCTGGTGGCCGGGGGGGCGCTGGAGCCCTACGCCACGGGGCGAACGCCGAGGGCTGCGGGGGCTGTGGTGCGGGCCACCTGTATTGTGGGGCACGTCGGAAGGGCGCCCTGTACTGTCTCTCATCATCAACGACGCTTGGTGCGCCGGGGTATTGTAGTTCACCCATCCACGCATACGTCCGACCTCAGCGGTGGTCGGAGCACGACTGGCCTGCGATAACAGATATCGGGTCGATGTTGTCTGCGCGCGCATGCCGTTCCGTTTTTCCCGGCATGTGCCATTGTTTTCCGAATGTGGGGCGACTTTTTTTTCACTAGCAACATTGGCACCTGCAATAGAGGTTTAATGCCGATATTAAGCTGAGGTCAAGTGCTTATTTTTTCATAATCAATGCAGGCAACTGCTCTTAAAATAGAGATAACCGAGAAATCAAAATTGATTTGGTGAAATTACGATTTTTTGCTATAACCATGTTTGTACTAAGATGACTATATGGTCGTAAGTGGTAGCAACCATCATTAAGATATGCATCCAGAACTATAACATAAATGCATCTGCTTTATTGATATCAACTTCGAATTCTCTCTGCCACTAAGTGACGATTTACATATACCTATAGTCCAATCTACCTTTTACACTAAAGTGTCAATTCGTAGTTCAGATATTTAGTTGTGTTAAGCAAAGATGGCGGTAAACTGTCAAAAGTAACTTAAAATGACAAGGCTAAGCTTTAAATTAGCTACAGCTTGTACCAATTTACTACGGTGGCTGAATTGATATTAATTATTCTCCATTTTGTGTGCATTTATAATGATTCTTCGTTAATAAAACTTTTGCTTCAGCGTGAAACGACATTACAAAGAGAAGATCAATTTTCAGGCAATATTTGATGTGAAAACCTCATTTTTGAAATACAGTAGTATTTAGCAGTGAATACATTCCCCTAAATGATTTCAGTCAAATGATTTTTAGGTTTAGTACTTATTAGAATAACGAACCAGAAAACCGCTCCTGATTCCGGCTCTTATCGATATTTTGCTCAAGACAGAATTATAATTTGTGGTTCCAGATTTGGATTATAAGGACTAGCTTAGATTTACAACCGTATCAGGATTGATGATGATTATTTTTATAGCCTATGTCCTAATCCAAGGTATAAGCCATCACCATTTCAACTTTCAGCTAAATTAGTTCAGCCGTTTTGCCGTGAAAGATCAACAAACATCCATACCTACAAACTTTCGCCTTTATATTTAATAAGAAGTCAGATAAGATTACAAAAGTAAGTACTATGTTACTTCAATATGGTAACCAAATTAGTGAATTAGGCATATTACAGTAGAGTTATTTTCGCATTATACACTATTTCGAGGTTACCTTACATGTTCTATTATATCATGTCGTCCGCGAAATGCGGTGCCGCGCATGCGTAGAGCTTGCCTCGACTTCAGGCTTTAAGGCAGTCGCATTCCGTATCGACTTAACACTGTTCGAAAATACACACACAGGTACATGTAATGGCAATACACTGATGTAAAGTTACGTGTCACATGTGTAATGACGTTTGATCATTGATACCTAAGTTACAAGGTGGCTATGTATAGGGAGATTTTTTTCATGACGCAGGGAAATTCTTTTTGCGCATGTAGTTCGAGTGGGTTCCTGACCTTATGTGGGACTCGCAATTAAGGGTGCCCTACCCAAACTAAAACCACTGTAAGCGCCTTCTACCGCTTTTTGAGGGTCCCGGATTTGCAGGCAACAGGATCATATCGGTGACAGACAGGCCGCGGCGAAGGTCAGACTATTCCTCGTAGGGGACTCCCGGAAGCATTCCCGGCGATGTCGTGCCATACTGGACCCAGGTTACCAACCTAAACCCGGCACGAGCACAGGGGCGTCACTGGAGGCGCATTAAGTAGCGCCTCCTACGCATCCCCGTCGCTCGCGGGTGGAGATCTCGTTAGTGGTCTCCTTTCTCACCCGCTCTTTGTCTCTGGGACATTACTGCCTCGTAGAAGGAGACCTTCGCCGTCCAGGAGTCTTCGTCACCGAGCACGTCAAGGATGTGCTGGGCCGAGTCCACCGCCTGGCCACAATCGTGATATACTGCGTATAGAGACCTATGTTAATCCTACTAATGTTATAAACGGGAAAGTTTGTAAGAATTTATGTATGTATGTATGTTTGTTGCTCTTTCACGCAAAAACTACTGATTGGATATTAATGAAACTTTACATCTTACAATAAAATAGCTTTCTTTTTTTTTATTAAACGCCGGGAAATGCTCTGTGGCATCCCGCGGGGGAGTGGGTCTCCCCACGCGGGTATGTGGGACTCGCTGCGCCCGACAGCTGGTAAGTGGACGCAGCTCTACCCACTAAAACCCGGCGAGTGCCACCAATGCCGCCTTTCGTGAGGTGC
The DNA here is from genome assembly GCA_963853865.1 of Helleia helle. NCBI lineage: Eukaryota > Metazoa > Arthropoda > Insecta > Lepidoptera > Lycaenidae > Helleia > Helleia helle. Next base: position 6,008,877 of record OY971434.1, read on the forward strand.
CCCGGATCTAGTAAACAAACACGGCACCTCGACGGCTAGTCAGTCCCGCAAGGGACCGACGCCACCTCCACAGAGGGGTTGTCCCGCACCACAGAACAACCCCTCCCAACGTCTGGACGGTACAATGGGGTGAGGTTCCCATCCTCGCCCCTTGCCCTCTACTATTTTGTCCCTCTTATAAGAGGGGTACAAAGAGCCCCCTCGGCTCAATTAGCTTCGCCCAAGGTGCTGTGCTTACCCTAGGCTACTGAGCCCCACCGCCACGACAAGGCCTGAACCATGGTGGGGCCAATAACATAGCTAATACATTAGAATAACATATAATTTTTCTCTGTAATCCCATGGGATTGGTAAATACGCAGGCAAAAAAAATGGTTGCCTGTAAAGTCGGTTTTACGGGCGAAGATTTTACGTGACATCGTTTCGGTGACTCATCGTAACGTTACCGAGCGTTACACTTTTTCATAAGTGACTCCCAGCCGCAACCTAATTTAAGACGTTGTCACGTCAATATGTAAAATATAACTATGACACCTATAAAGCTGAAGGTACATCATCGTGTGATGAAGTTACCCGAACACACCCGAACACGTTATCAGATCGGTTGTTAGAGATTGTCAACTCGAATCTCACTCTGTCAATATCGGAAATATGCGAGAGACTCAGTACTCGTTTGTTAAGAAAAACAGACTATAGGCGTACGCTTCACTCAATTTCCAGGCAACAAATGACCGCACGCCGTATGCTTTGAGTCCGTGACAGTACTCGGTGGAAATTTTTTACATGATTCAGGGACTTGTACCATTGAGACAAAAGTCCCTCGTCTGCTCTGGCCTTATTAGTAACATAAAATCAATATAGCGCCATCTATATTTAGTACTAGCTGTTGCCTGCAGCTTCGCCCGCGTTACTCAACTCCTATAGCCTTTCTCGATAAATGGGCTGTCTAACACTGAAATAATTTTTCGAATCCGACCAGTAGTTCCTGAGATTAGCGCGTTCAAACAAATTATTTTTTTAGTATTAGTATTCAGTATTAGTATTAGTATTTAGCTTTTGCTAACTTTTAATGTACCCAACGAATAAGATGTTATTCGGAATCGAAAGTAGTAAATAATACTTTGCAATGACAGTTAACGTGATAAATTTTAATTAAGCATATTAAGTTAATTTCCAAAATACCTCTTTATGCAACTGTATTCCGCATCTTCGCTTACGTTAACCTAATTTGTAGCCGCATAAGGCGATTTGGTGATTAGTTGTATAGCCTGTGTTGCTCAGAGATAACGTAGCATTTTTTTTATACAGGAGGCGGCAAACTAAGCGGCAAACTAACATTTCACCTGGTGGTAAGTGATAAGCGACATCCATAGACACCTACATCATCAGCAGGTGCGTTGCGGCCTTTCAATACGAGTATTGCACTGGTATTTTTTTATATATCGGAGGACCTAGTGTCGTAGATTACCCCATACAACCAAACTTACTAATATTACATCTCTGTATTATCAGTATAGAATATAGATAGTAGTATCATATCTCTATCGACATGGGAGTAGGTACCATGTCTAGCCAAAGATGGTTCATCATCACCAAATCAAATCCAATCAAATCAATTTTTTTTATTCAAAATAGTACCAATACACCGGTTCCAAGGTAAGCCCACTGAGAAGAACCGGCGAAACAAACTCAGTGGAACTAATCTTTTCAAATAATATGTATTCTATAACAATTTTAATATCTTATCCTGAAATGCCTGGGAGGAACCCTGGGAATAACCCAGGGTGTGGTATCTTCCATGAAATCTTTTACTTTATAATATCCTTTACCACACAAACGCTCTTTAACAACTTTTTTGAATCATCATCATCCTCTATCTGTCCATTGCTGAACATAGGCCTCCTTCGATGAGCGCCAAGACGGCCGTGGCTTATATACCAGTATAACCCATAAGCTACATTGTATCAGGTAAAATTCAAAGTTCCCACGGGATATAAATTTGCCATATTAATATTAGACAGTAATATAATAATAATAATATCAACCCTTATATGTCCCGCGGGCACGGGTCTCCTCCTCGAGGAGGATTATGGGCCATGGTTCACCGATGCGCTGGCCCAATGCGGGTTGGTGAACTTCACACACCTTCAAAGACTTTTAATCTTATCAGGCATGCAGGTTTCCTCACGATGTTTCCTTCACTGGTGAGCAAGCGATGGTCTCATGTTCAGGTGCACGTAGAAATTTAGGAAAACCCATTTCTAGGCATCACAGAAGGGGGAGGGGGGTCAGGATTGAACCCGGACCTCTCGGCTCCCATTCAAGAGGCCAATTGATGACTTGGTAAACGCAAAGTTTGTACATTAGTAGAAGGTTATAAGTAAGGTAATAAGAAAGTTTATAAGGTGTAAGCACAAAAATTAAAGAAACATAGTTATTTTATTACTTTTTAGTTTTTAGTATTGTATTTTTGAAGTCGGTTTTAATTTTTTATAATATTACTAACATGATAAACACTACTTATTTCTGTTTGTTTTTTTTATTTATCTTATTCTAGCAAGAAAATAAATAAGTTACTTGTTCCAACTCCACGCGGGCGAAGCCGCGGGCGAAAGCTAGCTGTTACGTACAACAAAAGCTATGTATTTGACATACATAACATTGAGAATACATTTTTTTATGGCATAGGAGGGCAAACGAGCAGTCGAAGCCTTTTGGCGACTATCGACACCCATACACATCCGCACAACCAGAGATTATGCAGATGCGTTACCCTCCTTTTCCCTATCCCCCCGATGGGCCACCGGAAACTCACAAACCGCAAGAAACGCGACAGCATAGCTATCACTTTACACTGGTATTATGTGAGTGAGAGGTACCACCCCGGTCGTTTCGGCCCCATTCGGCTGCACAGCAGCATGGTACTGCCACTTTTTTTTTCTTTAACGCCGGGAAATTCTCTGAGGCATCCCTGGGAGTGGGTCTCCCTACGAGGGTATAGGTGGGACTCGCTGCGCCCGAAAGCTGATAAGTAGACGCAGCTCTACCCACCAAAACCCGGCGAATGTCACCAATGCCGCCTTTGGTGAGGTGCCCCGGATCTAATGAGCCAACAGGCTACATCGACGGTTAGTCAGTCTCCCAAGGGACCGACGCCACCTCCGCAGGTGGTTGTCCTGCACCACAAAACGGTCCCTCCCAATATTGGGACAGTACAATGGAGTGAGGTTCCCGGCCTCGTCCCTTGCCCCCTGCTCTTTTGTCCCCCCCTTCTTATAAGAGGGGTACAAAGAGCCCCCTCGGCTCAATTCGCATTCGCCCAAGGTGCCGGGCTATCACTGAGCTACTGAGCCCCACCGCCACGACAAGGCCTGAAACATGGTGGGCATGGCACTACCCCTTACTGATATAGGCCTATTTTCAAATTACAGACCATAAGCACTGTATATCATTTTCAGTTATTACATACAATAATAGCCATGTACTTGACTTACATCACCTTCAGTATATAGGCCTACCTTTCACATTATATACTCAGCACTATGTAGGTCTAGAGCACCTGACTCAGCCTGCATTGGAGTCCTAGCCCAAATACCGCAGCGCCACAGGTTGTATTAAGGTTAAAACAGCTCGAACGCGGCCCAGTGCGCTATATGCACCTAAATATTTTAATATTTAGGTGCATATAGCACTTTAGGTGCATATAGTGCAAATAAACGTAATCATTTTTGTTTTTCTCGGTCAGTATAAAAGCCCAAGTGTGACTTTTAATAAGATATTGTACATGTAGGTACATGTACAGTACCTATAGTTACCTACTTACTTATTGTACTGCCATGCAATAATGTCCCAGAAGGAGATGTTACTTAATGCGCCTCCAGTAACGCCCCTGTGCTCGTGCCGGGTTTAGGTTGGGAACCCTGGCAGTCCCCCTCTTACGAGGAGTAGTCTGGCCTTCGCCGGGGCCAGCCTGTCGCTGAGGTGATCCTGTGCTGCCTGCAGATCCGGGACCCTCAAAAAGCGGCTGAATGCGCTCGCAGTAGTTTTAGTTTAAGGGTAGGGCACTCCCAGGTGCGAGGCCCACATAGGGTCAGGATCTACCCGAAGATCCTGGCGGCATCCTAAAGGATTTCCTTGCGATATAAAAAAGTCAATTATACTTTATTTAATAATTATAATACCCTTATTTCATATTAGTTAGTAATATTACTTGCTTGGGACCACATGAGACAGTACTAAAACTAAAATAGGGTGTGGTTTTTATAAAATACAGTTTTTCAGCAATAGATGTACACGAATTAAAATGCAGCATTGCTCGCTTTGCCGGCCCAAGCGCGACCCGGTTGCCAAATCCTTGGCTATTTGCCAGGAAAGGTCACGTTTGGCAACATCATCACCTCTTTTTCCAATATACCTTTGAAGGAAAACCCCCTTTCTATTTATATCAATTTTTTTTTTTTTTTTTAATTTATTCATATCAATGCCTTTTACGGATACCCGAGATCATCTGGCAGTTCTTCGTTTCGTCTGCTAAGCTTCAAATCCAACACAAAACCACATAAGATTTTCAGGAATTAAATAAAAATATTACGTCAATTTAAAATTTCATTGAAAAAGAGAACAAAAACTTCTATTACGTGGGCCTTTTACCCTTTTTAGTGTTCCGTAGCCAAATGGCAAAAAACGTAACCCTTATAGATTCGTCATGTCTGTCTGTCTGTCTGTCCGTCCATATGTCACAGCCATTTTTTCCGAAACTATAAGAGCTATACTGTTGAAACTTGGTAAGTAGATGGATTCTGTGAACCGCATTAAGATTTTTACAAAAAAGTAGAAAAAAAATAAATAAATACTTAGAACTGAAACTCAAAAAAAATTTTTTCATCAAACCCATACGTCCCACACGTATGGGTTTGATGAAAAAAATTTTGGGTATCTATAGATAGGTCTTCAAAAATGATATTAAGGTTTCTAATACCATTTTTTTTTCTAAACTGAATAGTTTGCGCGAGAGACACTTCCAAAGTGGTAAAATGTGTCCTCCCCCTGTAACTTCTAAAATAAGAGATAAAACTAAAAAAAATGATGTACATTACCATGCAAACTTCCACCGAAAATTGGTTTGAACGAGATCTGGTAAGTAGTTTTTTTTTAATACGTCATAAATCGTAAACCGCAATTTACATTCAATAAACATAAACCATTTTTCTTGTTAAAGCGTATAATATTATGTAATGGTACGGAACCCTTCGTGCTAGAGTCCGACTAGCACTTGGCTGTTTTTTTTTTTAATTTTGGTAGGTATATAATATAGAGATATTTAAATCTTAAATGATAATAGAAAAATTAAATAAGGATTTTAAATATGGATAGAAGATCACAGTGTATCATTCGATGGGATCTCTGATGGGATTAGGGGTATATGGAATACCATAACGATTACTGTTGTTATTTACTATGAATTAAATGGAAAAGTAAACATTTTTGGACTAATAGAAAAGATAAATTTATGACTTAAATAACGCCATCTAGTGTCATCATATAAAACCTATTAATATTAAATAATAACATACGTTAAGAGTTCCATCTACCGGTATGATGCAAATCTTATAAAATTAATAAAGTACTTAAAGTATAATTTTTATAAAAATATGCTTGAAAAATACTACCATCTAGCGAGTATTGAATAATACTCGCTAGATGGTAATTTTAAGCGCATTTCTACTCTAGACTGTTCAAATCGTTTCTAAATTTCAATATAGATGGCACTCACATTTATTTAGCTATTTTTTAAGAACAAGCGACATTGAAAATTTATCCCAGCATATAAAATATATCAATAAAAAAACTAGTGAGTGAAATGCGCTCGCTGGGTCAGAAAAATAATACCTAATTAATTAGAACCTGCTTTATTGTTTGGGGTATAAACATGAAAGCAAATACTTTGGTATCCAAAAACTTCAATAAACACTTTCTGATAGTAAGAAATCGTCAATTATTTTAGACTAGCTTTTGCCCGCAGCTTCGGCTGCCGTCACTTAGATTTACAGCCGTATTTGGAGTGAATATGATAATTATTTTTGTAGCCTAAGTTACTCCATATAACATCAGCTATCTTCCAGTGAAAGTCCCATTAAAATTGGCGCAGCCGGAACTTAGCCGGAACAAACAACACACAGAAAAAAATTGTAAAAAATGTTACTTAGGTGTATGTATCGTGTTTACATCCACATTCATTTAATAAAAAGCGGTTACATATTTTAATATTACAAACAGACACTCCAATTTTATTTATCTGTGTAGATCTTTATTAAACGCAAACATAGTCAGGAGCTCAGAATTATACAGACTGGTGAATTGTAATACTTATTAGGTTTAATTTTATTCGCTCGACGTAGGGACGACTTCGCTCCATAATAGGCATTCCAGACTTCACGAAGAACTAAGACCTGAAAGCAATTTAGTGTTTTTCTCATAATATTTACAACTAGCTGTTGCCCGCAGCTTCGCCCGCGTTAACTTTGATTTACAGCCGTACGCGGATTGATGATGATTATTTTTATAGCCTAAGTTACTCCTTATAACATCAGCTATTTGGCAATAAAAGTCCCATCAAAATCGGCCCAGACAGACAAAAATTATAAAAAAGGCTATTTTGGTATATGCACCGAGTATACATCAATATGGATTCAATAAAAATCGGTTATTTTAATATTACAAACAGACACTCTAATTTCATTTATCTGTATATATACATGTTTTAAATGAGCTACGTAGTGGTATGGTCGACGTAACCACGTTGATAACTTTATTCGTTTATTACACTTTATCTCGTACAATATAATTGTAGTGATGTTATGTAATGTCATGAAACTTTAACGATATCGATACTCGATGTTGTAATTTCCCGTTGTCCAACATGTCCCGCGTGTGCATTAAAGTATGGATATAATAAATTCTAACTAATATTAAGAATCCAAATGTAAGTTTCTTTATTTTAGGCTTTCACGACTAACTTATAAACGGATTTAAAAAATTCTTTCACCAATGGAAAACTGTATCATCAGCGAATAACATAGGCTATGTTTTTCTCCGTATTCCGACGATAAACACAAGTATTTAATAAAGATATTTATGTCATAACGATGTCAGAGCTTTCACATAATATACACAATGTTATTTTATTACAATTATAGCATAATATAGCATATTTTAGTTCCTTTTCATTCTTCTGAGATTTTTAACGATGATAGTTCTAGCAAATCAATCCTAAATGTTATTTCCCAGATAATTTACGTTTTTGTTATTTTTTTCACAATATAAAATATAATGCCATTTATATTTATTTTTTTAGATCATTATTTTCCTGAAATCTTTAAAAATTTTTACAATCACGCTTTTTTACAATAAGTAATTTACAATTTACGCTTTTTTACAATAAGTAATTTTGTTAACCCATTTAATTCATCTATTAAAAATTATTTTCAAATTTTTTGTTGGGTTTTCTATTAAAGCGTGTTTTTTAGTTTTTTTTAACTATAATTTATTTTTTACTTTTAGTGTCGATTTTTTTTTAAAGATTTTATAAATTTATAATTATTTAGATTAAATTTAATGTACTCTACTAATAACAATCACTTTAGAAATGAGTGAGAGACTAAAAAAAACACAAGTGATGTAGGTAACTTGCGCGCCTTACGCCTTCCTAGCATGTCCATATCCTGATCAGGATATTGGAATAATTTTATCAAATTATTATATTGTCATGGGTCCTCGATAAATCTACAAAGTTTGAACAAAATCTGGTCGTTAGAAGTGGGTCAAAATCATGTTCAAAGATTCCATTACATACATAGATACATAGATACATAGATACAACCCAAGCTAATAAAAGCGTGTTAAAAATGACAAATGTCGCCACTTAAAACCACAGAAATTCGTATTACGTTTTCGAAGTTAAATAAAAGCATAGAAAATTCACTTCAATAACAAATTATATGTACTATCAATCTATCGATAAGTATATTATTTTATTTATCTCACCACTATTCCATTTCAGCATATCACAAGTGTCACGACCGTGGTAGCGGACGTACGTCGACATGCAGAAATTCGATCCTACAGGTGATTACATTTATTACTTAAACATAATCCTCATTATCATAAACGCGAAAGTTTGTAAGAATGTATGTTTGTTTACAATTTCACGTAAAAACTATCGAATGTAAGTAGTTTTATGAAACTTTACAATAACATCAGAATAACTTTATAACTTTTATCCCTGTACTCCCACGGGAATGGGAAGTACGCGGGTGAAACAGAGGGGCGCTGCTAGTGTGTTATATTGTCTGCAATTTTTATCAAAATGGATCAACTTTTGATGCATTTTATTTACAGCAACCATGGTCATAGTGTTGTGCCATGGTCCTCACGTTATTGTTGTCTTTATTATGTTTTTACATACTAACAGAAAATGTTACAATCAATAGTAACTAGCTACGTTTATGAATTTGATTGGTTTACGTCATTTAGTTTAATTCGTACAAATATTAGAAAATGGTGCGTAAAATTTCAAGTTTTCGAAGGAAGTGCTGTCAATAGTCAATACAAGTACATTTTATAAATCTAAAAAGTTTAATCGCGCTGATCTCCTGCTCTCCTGGTGATTTTCAAATTACCTTCTTGTACTTTATAGCCTATCTATTGAAGAATACAAACTTATAATTAATAGATTTCGCAAGCGAATCTGTGGGAGACAGCGCTAATATGATAAGGCTAGTTTTAATACAATGGGTTAGTCCTCAAAAGACCAAAGTAAAACCCTAATTATAGGATCACTCCGTTGTCCGTCAAACAAAAATCTATTTGAAAGTTGCGGGTGTCTATGGATGTCGCTATCACTTACCATCCGGTGAAACAACTGTCCGTTTCCCCTCTTCTCTAAAAAAAGAGAAGGTAAACATAATAAAACCTTAGTTTATCTTTACCATTTCGACTACCTCTGCTCAATAAGCGCTCAAGCCGGAGATAATAATATCTATGGACGCTTTTACACCACATCAATCTGGTCCCGTGGTAAGTTCTCGAAGAACTTGTATTACGGGTACCAGACAACGGAAATATATTTAATACTTTTATGCTATACATATATTTAAGGTTTTTATTATATAATACACATATTTAATACACATCCATGACCCAGGAAAACAGAAAATACTTTTGTTCCCTGGCGGGATTCAAACCCGCAACCTCTGGCTTGAGCGCCAACGCGCGTACCACTGAGCCACAGAGGTCGTCGATATAGCGGGTTCGAATGCCGCTAGGGAACAAAAAGTATTCTGTGTTCCTGGATGTGTATTTTATAATAAAAATCTTAAATATATATATAGTATAAAAGTATTATTTCCGTTGTCTGGTACCCGTATCACTAGTTCTTCGAGAACTTACCACGGGACCAGATTGACGTGGTGTGAAAGCGTCCATAGATATTATTATTATTACCATCAAAAAGGGTATATAATGTTATACTTCGGTGTGTTTTTCATTGATGCCTCTATTTATCTGTTAAAATGCAAGGTCGTCCTGATCAATATAACCGACGTTGAACTAAGTTAGGTGCTGTTTAACTTCCGAACTAATACTTCTATTCTCATTTTCAAATAGTTAATCCGGAAATAGTTGTATGAATAGATATGTATAAATATTTACTAGTATCAGTGTCCGTCCATGTGTCGCATACTCGCAACTAGCTTGAACCAACTATCATTTATTAACTCTGTCATCGATCTATGACGACCGTCAACTTATACTAAACATATTGTGTCACTTCTGACATGCTTCTGACCCAATATATTTGCAAGATGGCGATTTCAACAGTAGGTATGAAATATAAACAAATGCAAAAGATAACTATACATTATCATTTTATAGTTCACTAGCGCTCCGTCCCGACTTCGCACGGGTAAACAATTTATAGCCTAGCTTGTGCCCACAGCTTCGCCTGCATTAAGTTAGATTTACGGCCGGATTGATGATAATTATTTTAATACACTTTTATTAGCTTCAGACGTATGTATGTTAGTATGTAACGGAATCCTTGAACATGATTTTGACCCACTTCTAACGACCAGATTTTGTTCAAACTTTGTAGATTTATCGAGGACCGATGACAATACAATAATTTGATAAACTTATTCCAATATCCTGATCAGGATAATCAGGATGGAGGAGGAAGGCATAAGGCATACAGCTTTGCTGTGTTTCGGAGAGAAGGGCAAGACAGGCAGTGTAATTACTGGCACCGAGACTTAACATCTTATGTCTCAGGATAGGCTACACATAAATGGAGTTGATCCAGGTATACTAGTTTATGTTCATGGGCGACGTCAACCACTTATCATCAGGTGGTACGTTTGCCAGTTTGCCTGTCCAACTAACATAAAAAACCACCTCACGCTTTTTTACAATAAGTAATATAATTTTTGTTAACCCATTTAATTCTTCTATTAAAAATTATTTCCAAATTTTTTGTTCGGTTTGCTATTAAAGCGTGTTTTTTAGTTTCTTTTAAACTATAATTTATAGCCTATGTCCTAATCCAAGGTATAAGCCATCACCATTTTAACTTTCAGACAAATCAGTTTAGCTGTTTTGCCGTCAAAGATCAACAAAGTCCAAACTTACAAACGTTCGCATTTATTTAGTAAGATAAGATGTTTTTTTTGCCGGGAAATGCTCTGAGGCAGCCTGCGGGGGAGTGGGTCTCCTCACGCGGGTATGTGGGACTCGCTGCGCCCGAAAGCTGGTAAGTGGACGCAGCTCTACACTAAAACTCGGCGAGTACCAATGCCGCCTTTGGTGAGGTGCCCCGGAGGCCGGATCTAATGAGCAAACAGGGAACCTCGATGGCTAGGCACAAGGGACCGACGCGACGCCACCTCCCCAAAGGGGTTTTCCCGTACTACACAGAACAACCCCTCCCAATGTCGGGACAGTACAATTGGGTGAGGTTCCCATCCTCACCCCTTGCCCCCTGGTCTTTTGTCCCCTCTTCTTATAAGAAAGGTACAAAGAGCCCCCTCGGCTAAATTAGCTTCGCCCAAGGTTCTGGGCTCACTCTAGGCTACTGAGCCCCACCGCCACGACAAGGCCTGGTGGGGAAGATAAGATGTTACTCGCTGATAATGTGGTTCTTTATAGGGGAATATCTATTCAAACAAACAATCAATCACATTTTTTCTCTTTATAATATTAGCACCTACAAATCCCCGAACCGTAAGATAATGACAAGTCTCACCTGAGTTCCTATCGCCGATTCCATTACTATAGTAATTTACTGTACACACCACTATTTTTACAAGTTAAATAACTTTTGTTTCTATTAAATCCATTAATACAATATTATGCAAGCGATAATACAAATAAATAATTATAATTACGGAATTTCGTCATTAAAAGGTTATCATATGATAATCAAGAAAATAGAAACATCCGTGTTGAGTGGGCTGTTTTGAAGTTCGGTATCATTTACATGGATAATATAGAATACGTAATCATTTGATCACAGGTCTGTCTCACACAATGAGATAGCGGCAGATACCTATTCCCCACCATGATTCAAGCCTTGTCGTGGCGGTGGGGCTCTGTAGCACACAGCACCTTGTGCGAAGCCAATTGAATCGAGGAAGCTGCTCTTTGTACCCCTCTTATAAGAAGAGGGGAAAAGAGAGCAAGGGGGACAAGCAACGAGGATGGGAAACTAGCCCCATTGCACTGTCCCGACATTGTGAGGGGTTGTTCTGTGGTGCGGGGGACTTGGGGGACTGAATAGCCGTCGTGCGTTGTACTCTCTACTCAACACATACGCGGTACCTCCCCAAAGACGGAAAAAAGTATACTCATATTTGAAAGGCCGACAGCGCACCTTCCTGTGATGTAGCGGGTGTCAATGGATGTCGCTATGACTTACCACCCGGTGAACCGACTGTTCGTTTGCCCCCTCTTCTATAAAACCAATAATTTTATCGTCATTCCAGAACATCAACACATCCGCTACAATCCACTTAAAGACGAGTGGATCCTGGTCTCACCACACCGTTGTCAAAGACCCTGGAGCGGGCAGACCGAGGAGCTGCCGGAGGAAGAGCCTCCAGACCCCAACAACCCGTTGAGGGCTGGTGCTGTGAGGTCCAATGGACAGGTAATGATTCGAGTAGCTATCTATCGTGTTTGGTCGCAGGGCCATTTTAGGCCATCCTAGGGCCCATGGACGCCCAAAAAGGGCCCCCTTTTGGAAATATAAGAAGGAGAATGTTGATGTTATGTAATATTTACTGTAGTTAATCGTTACAATTCAAACATACCTACGTATAACATAAGTATGCTGCTGATCATTATAGGCACTTGACCAGCGTTAGTAAATAAATATACTATTACAACAACTGCACACATCTTCGTATTTCGGGGCCCCGTAAGAATGAAGCCCAGGGCACAGGCCCCAAGTGCCCTTATGGTAAAGACCACAGATATTTAAAATAAGTTCTTAATATTTCTATGGTAAAGACTGTCCTGTGGTACTGTCTGGTCATCTCATAATGACAGATAAAATCTCATTGTGAATGCTATCTGTTTAACGAATGAACTCAAAAGAATGGGTTCTATGCAAGTTGTTTTTTATGTTGGTTGGGAAGGCAAACTGGCAAACTACCATGATGGTAATTAGTAGTCAACGTCGCCTACGAACTTAATCTAGTTTACCTAACCTAGACAATTTAATGTGTTGCCTATCTTGAGAAATAAGACGTTCAGTCTCGGTGCCAGTAATTACAATACCCGTCTTGCCCTTCTCTCCACAGCAAAGCTGTTTTACGGAAAAAACAAGCAAGATGGTGGTACCCATGCAACCAGGGACACAGTACAACCCTCCCACCGGTCAAATGTACCATGAACAGTCAATATAGAAGATGAACCACCTAGTGGTAACGTTCAACGTCGCCCATAAACGACTTTTTTTTTTCTTTAACGCCGGGAAATGCTCTGAGGCATTCCGCGGGGAGTGGGTCTCCCCACGCGGGTATGTGGAACTCGCTGCGCCCGACAGCTGGTAAATGGACGCAGCTCTACCCACTAAAACCCAGCGAGTGCCACCAATGCCGCCTTTGGTGAGGTGCCCCGGATCTAGAAAACAAACAGGGCACCTCGACGGCTAGTCAGTCCCGCAAGGGACCGACGCCACCTCCACAGAGGGGTTGTCCCGCACCACAGAACAACCCCTCCCAACGTCTGGACAGTACAATGGCGTGAGGTTCCCATCCTCACCCCTTGCCCCCTGCTCTTCTGTCCCCTCTTCTTATAAGAGGGGTACAAAGAGCCCCCTCGGTCCAATTAGCTTCGCCCAAGGTGCACCGCTCACCCTAGGTTACTGAGCCCCACCGCCACGACAAGGCCTGAACCATGGTGGGGCCCATAAACGACCTAGGAATAGTGAAAGGAATCTATTAATGCGTTAACTATTCAGGCATATAAGGCGGTAAGTCTCAGGGTCACTTATTACACAGCCTGTCCTACCTTACGTTCCGAAACAGAGCAAAGCTTTTATCACGGAATAAATGATTAAGATTGTGGTACGCATGCAAAGAGGCCCACGACCCAAGCGCAGCCCTAACGCCAGTGAAATATTTTTTTCTGACCTATGGTGGCATATGGGTCAACAAATACTGCACCAACTGCCTACATTCAGTGATCCAATCAGGTGGTTAGGGGCGACAGCCCATGACGAACTAAGTGAGGGTTTCATTTGCAGCGTAACCCAAATTATGAGTCCACGTACGTGTTCCCGAACGACTTCCCCGCGCTATTGGAGAGGGTTCCAGAACCCCCCAGTCCGGAACATCCTCTGTTCCAAGCTGCTCAAGCTAAAGGTACTTGCAGGTAAATGTACTTTTTATTTTCTAACTCTTAAAACTGCCAACATTGTCAAACTACCCACAGAATCCAACCCGACGCCAGGAGGCCGTGTGGTCGCAGACTGCACGGTTGGCGGGGGGCAACCCCCCACTTTTACAAACCAAAAGTGAGCCAAATGGGCTTACACTAATCCCATGTATCATGTAGCATTAGGGCCTTCGGGCCGTTAGCATAGATCTATCCAAAAAAAAAACCCACAGAATATTTGAAAGTGTTGCTTATTTCATACCATATTGAACGTCGCAAGAAATGATTGTGTGCTATACATATCCAACATTAACCGGCTACAAGACAAGAATTAGCCCTAGATTCATTGGCATTTTTATCACTCATTGACACGCGACAGAGATGACACTCTACAAACTCTAGATTCGGGTGTGTAGAGCATTGTCTCTTTCTAAAGTCCCACTTTTATAGATGAGTATTGTCTCTTTACAGGGTTATGTGCTTCCATCCGGACTCCACTATGACCATCCCGCTGATGTCGATAGACGAAATTTTAGCAGTTATCAAAGAGTAAGTTAAAAATATCGTTGATTCAATTCCAGAATCTATCTGCTGTATGTTCTGTTTAAAAACAATAACACCCCTACTACGTTTTTTTTCTTTAACGCCGGGAAATGCTCCCGCGGGGGGTGGGTCTCCCCACGCGGGTATGTGGGACTCGCTGCGCCCGACAGCTGGTAAGTGGACGCAGCTCTACCCACTAAAACCCGGCGAGTGCCACCAATGCCGCCTTTGGTGAGGTGCCCCGGATCTAGAAAACAAACAGGGCACATCGACGGCTAGTCAGTACCGCAAGGGACCGACGCCACCTCCACAGAGAGGTTTTCCGCACCACAGAACAACCCCTCCCAACGTCGGGACAGTACAATGGGGTGAGGTTCTCATCCTCACCCCTTGCCCCCTGCTCTTATAATAATAATAATAATAATAAATCATTTATTTTCAGGCACTATGGCCCATAGATATATACCTTATAGACTAACATACATATATTATATTACATAAGTGTTAGTATAAAACCTTAAAATTATGTTAGTAAACTTCCTAGCGCTACGTTTTCGTGCGTTCCGGTGGTACTGTTCCGCGGAAGCGACGGAACACCACATCCTGATGCCAGAAGTATTCGCGTAAAACGTCCTGCAGGTAGCAGTTCGGTACTCGCACCACAAACGCCTTGAAGTTGACGTTCCGGCGCGACTCCAGCTCCTGCACCCTCGGACAGTACTTCAATACGTGCGCCGGAGGCGCAGGTATTCAGCGATGCTCTCCGCCTTTGTGGTGTAATGAAGGCGGGATATATACACCGGCGTGTTCGGCTTGGCGGCCCGCACGAGCACGTTGGGCTCCAGTGGGGCTTTGCCGCAGCGATTCTGGACGGTTCTGGGATGGCGCCTCTTCCTCTGCACCACCTCAAAACCATCTTCATCCCGACATCAGACAGAGACATTTTGCGCCCCGCGACGCGTGTTCACGTTCGAGGTCTCTTCAGATGACCTACTTACCGACGTAGCATTACGTAATGACACTACCTCGGCACGCAGATCTTGAATGGTCCTGTCTGAGACCTCTAACCTGGACTGGACTTCTGTTAGGCTCGACTTCAGGAAGATGATGTCCTTAAGGAGCCTGGTGACGTCGACGTGGTCGAACGTGACGGGGGGCAGCTTGTGCAGCTCCTTCGCCACGAAGCTCGGCACGTCGTCCGGGTCGGTCACCTTTATCAAGGTGACGATGTCCTGGATGCTCTTCTCAGTTCCGTCCCTCCGTCTAGACGGCATCTGGTCGAGTTTGCCCAGCACCTCCTACAGTAGTCGCATGCCACTGCTTATATCTTCTTCTTTGAAGTTAGTCTTACATATTTGTAAGATGCTAACTTCATCCATAGTGTCTATGGCGTTTTGTATAAACGCCAGCAGTTCGTTGGCTATGAGTTGCGAACTCATAGCGACGCGAGCGGGCAGCGGCATATAGCCGCGCTAAACATTAATTTAATAACTCTACTGTGCACTTTATAAGGCACGTCCGTATCCGATGCGCGATGCGACCGAATGTCTTATGTCCCCTCTTCTTATAAGAAAGGTACAAAGAGCCCCCTTGGCCCAATTAGCTTCGCCCAAGGTGCAGCGGCTCACCCTAGGTTACTGAGCCCCATCGCCACGACAAGGCCTGAACCATGATGGGGAACAACCCTACTACTATGGCAATCATCTTTAATCAACTACAAGGAAGGAAGCCCTGTGGTTGTAGGTTGAACCTCTTTGGAGGTGTCCCTTGGGTACGTTGTATAGCTAAATGCTACCTTCAACGCCCATTTATTCTTCGGCATAATATATAACCGAGAATCTTCCAGCGACTGATTTAGCTAATTGTCAAATGACTAAATCGTATAGTTATTTGTTATTCATGTCCTGCTATTATTATAAACGCGAAAGTTTGTAAGAATGTATGTTTGTTACTCTATCTCGCAAAAACTACTGAATGGATTTTAATGGAACTTTACAATAACATAACCTATACACCAGAAAGGCTATAATTTAACCTGTACTCCCACGGGAATGCGCGGCACGCTGCTAGTTATTTCATAATTTCAGATGGGTTAATCAATTGCAAGAACTGGGGAGACGGTACACGTGGGTGCAGATATTTGAGAACAAGGGCGCTATCATGGGATGCTCTAACCCCCACCCGCACTGTCAGATCTGGGCGTCAAGCTTCCTACCCAACGAGCCGAGGATTAAAGACAGGTGCAATGCTATATAGAGAAGCGTTATAGATCTCAAGATGAAAGTTTTCTGGTTTAATCTCGAGTGAAATTCTATATTCATGGGTTACGTTGGTTCTTCTGTTTTTTTATGTTAGTTGGATAGGCAAACTGGCAAACGTGCCTCCTGATGGTAAGTGGTCGATGTCGCCCGTGAACACTAGTTTACCTGGAACTAGCCCAGGAAACTCATTTATGTGTTGCCTATCCTGAGACATAAGATGTTAAGTCTTGGTGCCAGTAATTACACTGCCTGTCTTGCCCTTCTCTCCGAAACACAGCAAAGCTGTTTCACGGGAGAAACAAAAAGATGGTGGTACCCATGCAGCCGGGAGCGCGGCACAGCGCTTCCCTCCCACCGGTGAACTATGAACATATTCTGTTCTATGAACATACATAAAAATACATTAAATTAATATGAATAAACCTAAGACGCGTAATTTATAACTAGTAGTACGTAGTATGTTATGTAATTATTGTTACCGTAGTAGGGTCTTATGGAGCGGCATAGTCAATGTTGACTAAGCTCCTTAAATAAAGATTTAAAAAAAATCGGTTGTCTGTAAAGTCGGTTTACTGACGATAGCTGAACGTGACAACGTCATAAGAAAATGGACGCCGCATACGTCATCGCATACGTCATCTTTTTTCGTTCTTGCAGCCGGCTCCATCGAATTATAAGACGTTGGCTGATTTTGATGGGACTTTCACTGGGAGAAAGCTGATATTATAAGGAGTAACTGAGGCTATAAAATAATCATCATCAACCCGTGTTCGGCTGTAAATCTAAGTTAACGCAGGTGGAGCTGCGGGAAACAGCAAGTTTTTTAATATTAGTACTTAGTTCATTACGTGATGACACATATATAGGTATACATGAACTAAACCCATCACCAATTCCTTGGATATGCTCAAAAGCATATGCATTCTTCATTCTGTTGACTTCAAAATCTTTTAGTTGACTTAAAATTGGAAAATTGTAGGCACATTGGTATTTGGTTGGCATCCTTTACCCAATTTAATCTTGGAAACATTTTCCTGACCTTTTTTTAACAAAAATATATATTTTTCTGTGTATCTCTCTATGCGTCTCCTGCTTGTGTTAAATAAATGTTTCTTTCTTTCATATAACGATTAACTACGAGTTTAAACGCGATGACTCGTGACTGGTCTGTTATAATAAGACTGGTTTTAAATTACTGTAATATTTTTCAGGTGCCAAAAGGAGTATTATACGAAATACGAAAAGCCTTTGCTTGTGGATTACTTGCATCAAGAGATGGAGAAGAAGGTATGTCAGAACGTCACTGTTGTCACACTAATTTACATATGTAAATGAGGTTTGGGCAGTTTTGTGAGGTTAATTTTTAATATTTATTTATAACCGGTGGGAGGGTTGCGATGTGCCGCGCTCCCGGCTGCATGGGTACCACCATCTTGCTTGTTTCTCCCGTGAAACAGCTTTGCTGTGTTTCGGAGAGAAGGGCAAGACAGGCAGTGTAATTACTGGCATCAAGACATAACAACTTATATCTCAGGATACACATAAATCAGTTGCCTGGGCTAGTTCCGGGTAATTTATGTAGTTAATGTAAAAAAAAATACATAAAAAGTCGCAGAATGCTGGTAGATTACTTTGATTTTTCCAATATAATGATATTATGTAGATCACATTTAAATTTAATCTGAATAAATACAGTCAAACTATTTGGCGGAAGTAGAGGGTAAAAAGGTGGTATCCAGCCCATCAGTTTCCACAAAATTCTTTTCTCCCACTGTGCACTCGTTTAAACGCATCATCTCATCAACATTTTCATCTTCCAGAGTCGTATAATCCTTCAAAATTCCGAATGGGTGGCGCTAGTGCCGTACTGGGCGACATGGCCCTACGAGTCCATGCTACTGCCTATCAATGGGAAGCCCCAGAGGATGACGGACCTCAATGAGGAGCAGAAGAAGGCCCTAGCTGTGATAATGAAGCAGTTGACCACAAAATATGATAATTTGTTTAAATGCAGCTTCCCCTATAGCATGGGATGGCATGGTAAGACTTTATGTTGCTCTTACATTGTGCAGATTTTGATCGTCTGTATTTTTACACAATTCAAACTTTGATAGAATTATATTATAGAACAGCATCATTTATTAATATATATGGCGCCCTAGTGCCACAATATACATACATACATACAGAGTAACATAGTTAAATATATCTAATAGGTAATAATTTTAGAGGTATTATCATTTAGATCTAATGTGTTTTTATTAATATTATTACTATACATAATATTTTAAGGTGCACCAACGGGGCCGTCTCAGAAGCCCGGGGACTCCCCCCATTGGCTATTCCACGGAGTTTACCTTCCGCCGCTACTACGTTCTGCCACCGTCAAGAAGTTCATGGTGGGTTACGAGATGTTAGCTCAGTCACAACGAGACCTCACTCCTGAACAGGCGGCCATGAAACTGCGAGAATGCGGCGACGTGCATTATAAAAAAATCTAATAGAAATTAACAAAAATTGAACTAAAATAAGGTTAAATTTGTACAAATTTTCTACTTTGTTTCTTTTGTATATTTTTTATGGAAAGTAATATTAAATATTTTTGCAAAAATTCTTCTTTCTGTCTGTCTTTTAACATCTCATTGTTTAAATCTAAGATTACTATACCACTCATACTAACAATATGAGATTTACACTCAGAGTAATTAACCCAGGAGTACACTAACGATAATAATATACTAATGCAATGCAAAATAATCTGTTTCGACAAATGCACACACATTTAATGCGTTAGACTAATTTAAAATTCATGGACGCATGTATTATAATAATAACCTATGATAATTTCATCCTATTCAAACACAAAAAATGTTTATACATGTTTTATACGTGGCCACGAGGATATCAATATACGTGAATCCTTTATAGGCCAGTAAAAATAGAATTTAACCTCGAACTAAATTTCTGGTCCATTTTTTTTATAACTTACTAAGCATAAAATCACAAAACGCTGACAGATACAGATGCTTTAAGCGCCATCTTGAAATAAAGTTTTTTGCCGATATCTCGGCAACTATGCACTTTAGGGCAAAATTATTGAGACCGTTATAAATCGTAGAAAATAAAAATTTGCATCTTTTAATGGCTTATTTATTTATTTATTCAATTTAATATTTGTTGCACTTACAGCTTAAAACCAACGCGTACAATAAAACAAACACAAGTATTATTATAATAAATACACATCAAATACACAAACACATAATTTTACAATACAAAATACGCAAAACAATCTAAACTAATAATAATAGACACAAAAACAACAGCACATTACTTAACACGATTTTAAATACTTACGACATAGTTTGGACGACCTCTGTGGTTCAGTGGTAAGCACGTTGGCGCTCAAGCCGGAGGTTGCGGGTTTGAATCCCGCCAGGGAATAACAATATTCTCTGTGTTCCTGGGTCATGGATGTGTATTAAATATGTGTATCATATAATAAAAATCTTAAATATATGTATAGTATAACAATATTAAATATATTTCCGTTGTCTGGTACCCGTAACACAAGTTCTTCAAGAACTTACCACGGGACCAGATTGACGTGGTGTAAAAAGCGTCCATAGATATTATTATTATTATAGTTTAACAAATTGAGAATGATTCATAGCAAAAATATCAATATTACTGTCAGAGGCTAACATATTATTCAATAAGCGAAGTGCTGACTGCGTTGGGGCGCTCCAGGCAGCCTGCGTCCGCACCCCCAGTGGCGGATCACTGTTATACAGCGCGGAACGCATATACCACATGCGCCTAATGTTACGAGGTTATCTATTTTATTATTTAGTAAATGGTAGTAGTGAACCATAAGGGCACACTTTCGCCTTAGATCAAGTGTGTCCAAACCCACCATACCATTTACATAAAGACAGGGATACATTAAATATGTAGAGTAACCATATAATTTAAAGAATAAATAACGGGCAAACTTTTTTTTGCACTCGTTCGACTAAGGTTGTAGGTATAAAGTTTTTCGTGTGGATTTCAAATTAAGGCATTGTATTCCAATGTACTTCGAATAAAAGCAAAATATAATATCAGAATCGATTTTTTGTTAGAAAATCTTGCCGATTGCCTTGTTATTATTACGAACCTGAGTGATCGGTACGCTTTTTGACACGTTTATTTAATGTGATGATTGAAAGTTAACACCGAATCAAAAATTATACCTATATCGCGTATAGTATCTACTCTAGACAGAGCTTCGCCTTCGACGGTGTACGTATAACGTATCGGAGCACAATGGCTTATTTTTTTTTTGTAAAACTTACCAGTTACCGTTTACGATTTATGGTATATTTAATGAACCGCTTTTTCTATCTCGGACGATAACTCTTAAAATATTTAAAGCATCGTTTATTTCCTTGCCTGCAATAGTAACAAGCCTGTGATATTACAGCATCATACAGACGTCTCGTATGCTGCATACCGCATAATGATGATGTCTCAATTACAGCACCGCTTCGCACAATCGAGTACTCTCAAAAATAGTGCTTTCGCGTTTTTTTATGTTAGTTGGATAGGCAAACTGGCAAACGTACCACCTGGTAAGTGGTCGACGTCGCCCATGAACATAAACTAGTATAGCTGGAACGAGCCCAAGCAACTCAACTATGTGTTGCCTATCCTGAGACATAAGATGTTAAGTCTCGGTGCCAGTAATTACACTGCCTGTCTTGCCCTTTTCTCGGAAACACAGCAAAGCTGTTTCACGGGAGAAACAAGCAAGATGGTGGTACCCATGCAGCCGGGAGCGCGGCACAGCGCTTCCCTCCCACCGGTTAAATCGCGTGATGCGGTAGAAGAAAATTAATCGGTTTAATTTTGTGAAAAATGTCTTTAAGTAGGTATTGATCGAAATTTATATCATTAGTAGTTATAAATTATTGTTTATTGTAGAAACATTTTTTAAGTTGTCGGGTCGTAACTTTTTAAAAATAAAAATCGGTTGTCTGTAAAGTCGGTTTACTGACGATAATTGAACGTGACAACGTCATAAGAAAATGGAACGCCTCATGTGAAAAAAAGTTTCCGTTCTTGCAGCCGGGTCCATCGAATTATAAGACGTTGTCACGTAAAAAAAAGTTAATTCAGACTGTGTTAAAAATAAATTGATGTATGGATGAAAGTAAAAACATTGACCACATATTTTAGAAATAAAAGAAAAACACGTTCTTCACACACAATTTATTTTTCAAAACTGAACATAACGCACTCTTCTGGAGCAAGTTGAAAGCTTTCATGTTCCCAATTAAGCATTAGCTAGGCATTAGCACAATTTGGCATAGTGCGGCACTAAGTTGCATTATGTTCTGTGATTGGAAAACACAAATTGATAGTAAATTCTAGAAGAGGTAGAAATAATAATTGTCAAGGACAACGGCATGAGGTGTGCGGTTGGGTTTTTTTGGTTTCTGGTTAATTAATAGTTATTTTGTGTTTTGTTCATTCGGAGTGGTTTTCTTTAATAGTGTTTGTTTTAAAAACTTGAACTTGAACTTATATATTATTATTGGTTGGTGAATATTGTGGTGCATGGTTGAGGGTGGGCTAGTGGGGCGAAGCCGCGGTCCTTGGGGTTTCCTACCGTTTCACCATATTACAGACGAAATATTGTATTTGGTATGGCTAATAGCCTAGAAGCTAATGCCTTTGAATAGAGGAAAAAATCAACATGTTGACACTGTTGACACAAGGTTGACATTTAATGTAATATGTCATTTGATGAAATAAACAAAATGGCCGTAAGAAAGGAATAAAGCTTCCATTGATTATATTTTTTTTTAAGTTCTCATTAAAGTGATTATAAATACTGCCAAGTTCAAAATGAGGGAAATTAACATAAATATTGAAGGCTACAATGTAAATGGCATTTGTGTCGGTTGTCTTAATTATAATCGCAAAATGTTCCAGCAGGATAAAATAAAGGAGTGTTATGAACTTTTAGGAAACATTGATGTAAGTTTGTTTTTTTCTTATTGAACCTATTGTTTGTATTTGTTATTTGATCAACAGAATAATGTAGTGCATATTATTAGTAATTTAAATATAGGTCTTTGTCATCTTTTGCGAATAATTTAAGATACAAATAGAACAGAAAACCTTAGATACGACTATGGCGTTTTAATTATTGTTTATTTTAACTTCTTCCAAACATTTTTTTTATTATAATTATTGCTTTAATTATATTTTTAATATTCTCTTGCCCATTAAAGAAACAATAATATTATTTGAATACGTACTTAGCCACTCACTAATCTTTAAAAAAAACTTTAAATTTAAAAAAAAATGTCTCAAACATTTTTATTTATTATGTTATTCAGGTTTTATATTATCGTTCTGAAAGTGTTCCCTTTGTGGTGGACAACTTCTTTCTTTTTACACATTGTACTGAATTTTAAAATATACTTTGTTTAATGAATGTATATTATTTTTAGGTTCCCGATGGGCTTACTATCCAAGTATGCTGGGAATGCTTAGCGGCTGTTAGAAATGTAATGAGATTTAGAGAGCAGATATCAAAGTCTATGGATATTCTTTTAGAATATTCTCAAACGGTTTGTGATCCTACTAATATTATAAACACAAACATTACGCTTTATTACGTACAGTATGTTTGTTACTCTTTCACGCTAAAACTACTAAATGGATTTTATTGAAACTTTATAATAACATAGCTTATAAATCAAAATAATATATAGGCTTTAATTTATTTCTATACTCCCACTGGAATGGGAAGTATGCTGGTGAAACATACATATGGGCATAGCTATACTTCTATATTAATATTATAAAGGAGAAAATTTGATTTGTTGTTTGTTTGTTATAATTTAACTCAATAACTACTCAACCAATTTAAAACACTTTCATCATGAAAATGCTTTATTTTATTTTATTTTTTATCTTTTTACGCCGGGAAATGCTCTGAGGCATCCCGCCTGGGGAGTGGGTCTCCCCAGGTGGGACTTGCTGCGCCCGAAAGATGGTAAATCGACGCATCTCTACCCACTAAAACCTGGCGAGTGCCACCAGTGCCGCCTTGGTGAGGTGCCCCGGATCTGTTAAGCTGACAGGGCACCTCGACGGCTAGTCAGTCCCGCAACGGACCGACGCCACCTTCACAGAGTTGTTGTCCCGCACCACAGAACAACCCCTCCCGACGTCGGGACAGTACAATGGGGGTGAGGTTCCCATCCTCATCCCTTGCCCCCTGCTCTTTTGTACCCTCTTCTTATAAGAGGAGTACGAAGAGCCCCTCGACTCAATTAGCTTCGCCCAAGGTGTTGGGCTCACCCTAGGCTACTGAGCCCCACCGCCACGTTAAGGCCTGAACCATGGTGGGGATCATGAAAATACTACGCTAACACTTAGTGACATGGTCAATAGAAATAATCATCATCAATCAGGATATGGTTGTA
Organism: Helleia helle; assembly: GCA_963853865.1. Classification (NCBI taxonomy): domain Eukaryota; kingdom Metazoa; phylum Arthropoda; class Insecta; order Lepidoptera; family Lycaenidae; genus Helleia; species Helleia helle. Next base: position 6,033,097 of record OY971434.1, read on the forward strand.
AATCTAAGTTCTGGCCGGTGAACCTGTTGGCTACAGGTAGCACATGAGATCACTTATTAAATGAAATCTCTTATCAGTAAATTAATTGTGATGTTAGATGTTATAAAATAGACATACAGCCTAAAAATTTTCAACCAGATAACGGTGTATGACACAAAACTACATTAGAGATAAACATCTTAGTAGATAAATCACTTAGCTCTGTGATTAATTTACCAACTTAATATTGCGATACAAAAATACTCTTAAGAATTTCAATAATAATCTACACCTGTGTCAAATAATTGATTAGTAAATAAATTCAATTCCCAAATCCTTCCAGAACCCATTCCTAAATTCACCCGAGGATTTGACTCAATTTGCGTCGAAAAGACTGGATATTGATGAAGTATTCACCCTCTCCGAACCGGGCTCTGGGGATGTAAAGGAAGAAGATAAGATAACCATTGATTATGTGAAAGAAGAAGGCGAAGAAAAAACCAATGTATTTGGTAAGTTTTATGACACACCTTAAACAATTTGGCATAACTTAAGGGTAGGCGCAAACGGGCGACTGACCACAAATCGCGTGGCCGCCACCGGCTACGTGTGCGGCGCGTCTATACAAAATATATGAAAAAGTGTGTTAAGTGGCTGTCGCCGGCTACCGCTGGCTGTGGTTGATCACCCGTTTGCGCCGAGCCTTGAATAGAGAACAGTACAATAAGGCAAAATATGTTTAATAATATATTTGTTAACATAGATTTACCCCAACGAGGTTGATAATGATTATTTTTATAACCTATGTCACTTAGTGATAAAATAGTCAAAGATTTTTAATAATTGAATGACTAGTTTCAAAGGATACCTATCAGTGCTCCATCCGAACAGACAAACAAAGTTTTTATAATAATAATATAGATATAACTAGCTTTGAAAGTGTTGTAAGTACATAGTTACTACATCTTTATTTTATTTTATGATATCCTATTTTCAGAAATACCTGTGCCTGAAGTTAAAGTTGAAGAAAGTGACTTTGGTGATGACAATTATCAGGAAACTGACTTTATTGATGCACAATCATTAGGGAAAGTATCATCCGATGACGACATACAGCTTTCAAAACTCAAAACGGAACCCAAAGAAAAGAAAAAGAAGAAAAAGTTAAAAGATAAAAAGAAAAAGAAATTAGAGAAAGAGTTAGTTGATAAAGTAAGAACTTGGTAAAAAATATTTAGCTTACTTACAAGCAAAGTTTGTATGGACAGATGGTTCATAGTATACTATTTGACCGTTTTAAAGATTACTCGACACAAGATGATGAAACTGTACATTGCTATTACAAGTTTATGTTATTGTAATGTGGAACTATTAAATAAATAATATTATCTATCACTTGATTGCGATTAAAAAAAATACTGAACTAGTATAAGCTTATAAAATTTAATCGTAGTACCTTAAACATTGTATATTCCTTTCAGAACGATGATAAAGTGCCGAGACGCTTAAAAAACTTACCCTCTGATGTGGTGGAGCTGTACACAATGACGGAAAACGAGATGTGGGAGGTTAGGAATGCTGACATTGCCAGTGACGAATTTCAAAGACTTAAATACAAATGTGAGCTGTGTGTTATGATGTTCAACACTAAGAAGCTAATGGAAACTCATGAAAATGGGAGACATAATCCGGTAAATAGATATAAGATTAATGATTATAATGGAGCTGGTAGTACACCAGCTCCATCTTAGTAAGAGGTAGTGCCAAGCTGCTTGGCAACCGAAATGGGCCGGCACGACCGGGGTGGTACCTCTCACTCACATAACACCGGCGTCAAGTGACAGCTATGTTGTCGCGTTTCGTGCGGTTTGCGAGTTCCGGTAGCCCATTAGAGGGAGGGGGGGGGGGCATAGGGCGCATCTGCATAATCTTTATGTCGTGTATGGGCGTGGCTAGTCGCCAAAAGGCTCCGACTGCTCGTTTGCCCTCCTATGCTATAAAAAAAATCCATAAACATTTATTGAACCCAAGAAAGTAGCGAATGATTGTTATAGAATTTTTTTTTTCTTTTACAAAGGCTTTAGCACTATATGTCATAAATAATTCTGACATAATCCATTATAAGGTCCGCTAACATAGTAAAAGCTCTGCTAACATCAAATTGCAGATATTTAGTCCCAATTTCAGAATTCAGAAAGACCTACGGCTCACAGTCTTGGTCTTTGACTAATGCTCAAAAGCTTTACAAGGTTTATCATGCGCTTACAAAACTAAAGTAGTTGATGTAGCCCTGGCAGCTGCTAAGCTTAAATGGGACTGGCCGGACATTTGCAGGATGTCCAACGAGTTGTTGGCAGAGAAAACTACAGACTGAGTCATATTAAATGATCGAAATTGACGAAGATGGTGGGATGACCTTGACGCTTTTCGAAATGCAGCTAATGATAAAGACGCATGGAAAGAGAGGGGGGACTTTGCCCAGCAGTAGGACAGTATAGGCTAGAGAAAAAAGATCCGTTGAAAGGTCTTGTTTCGAGACTAAAGACCTGTGCTACAGATCCCGGTTCACTGCCACTTACGAGACCATACTGAAAACAAGAAAAAATGGGGTATTTTGATATTGGTTTCTTTTACTCAATAACTTGATTAAATATAAACAGATGGATGGAATCCTAATTGTTTTCATATTTACTCTTTTGTCAAACTAAACTTTAGATATTTTATAAATTGGTATTGCAGAAAAGTGAGGATGTGTACCAGTGTGATGTGTGTAAGTCGCTGTTCCTCACCAAAGACAATGTGGCCGTTCACCGAAGGCTACATTACAATGCGTATAAGTAAGTAAGTTTATGATTCAAACTTCTACTTATCTATATATTTATAAACACAAAAACAGAAAAGGCCTAATAAAAAAATTATAATAGGTTAAAAAAGGGTCTAGGTTAAAAAAGAAGCTGCCAGATATTTTATATGTCTTTGCCTTATTATTTGACTATCCTACCTAGTATATTATTCTACTATATAACCATAGACAATAAATTTTTGTGTAAAAAATAATATAACAGAAAAGTATATTTTTTTCACCTATCTTTTTGTCTACATTTATGTTGGCACGTGTCGTTAACTGTAAGAGCTTACCTGCTAATTTGCCCATCTAATATAAAATATTGGACCTCCAATCAATATTTTTTTGTCTGAACATTTGGCTTGTGTAACGAATACATGATAATTTTTGTTCTTAGATGTCGAGAGTGCGGTTTGATAACAACGATGAAGAGGTTGGTGATGGCACACGACTGTGCCAACAAAGGCTACCCCTGTACCAGCTGCGACCGGATATTCAGGTACCCTTAGGACTTCTCTTCCTACTAACCTGTTCACCGGTGGAAGAGTAGCGCTCATTTGCATAGGTCTCATTCTAGGCTCATTATTTATTTCAAACATCCTTGCTATTTTTCAGATGAAAGGACAGTCACGAGGATTAACTTACGTCTCAGGATTCATGAATGTGTTATAAGCTAAGCTTCTTATTTTATAACTATATTATTTTTATAGCCTAAGTTAGCCCTATAACATCAGCTATCTTCCAGTAAAAGTCCCGTCAAAATCGGCCAGACAAACAGACAAAAATTGTAAAAAATGCTATTTTGGTATATGTACCGTGTATACAACCATATGCATTTAGTAAAAAGCGGTTATTTTAATGTTACAAACAGACACTCCAATTTTATTTATGTGTATAGATAATTAAATTATATTCAAATAAATGATTTTGATTTGAATAATGGATTGACAAACAGTGGGTGCCTTTGTCAAAACAATAGAGTTTTCTTCCATTCTTATAACGTTCTTGTAACGTTCCAACAGACTTGAACACATATCATCGATGGAGAGTCTAATATTAATAACGTTTTTAAGGATTTTTTCCCCTGATTTGAACGTGGATTGAACTCGAATTGGTTTCAACTGAAAAAAATGAAATTATTTAAAACCCTTTGTATTCTAAATATTACAAATTCTGCAAACATTTGTTTTTCAGTTCAAAATCCAAGCTGTCGTACCACAAGACTGTGTCTCACCAGGAGAACCCGCAGTGCGACTGCTGCGGGAAGGTGTTCGCCAACAAGATGACGCTCAAGTATCATCTCAAGTGAGTACACATAGTTAGTCCAAGATGGATGCGAGTGGTCTAGCAGCAGACTGCAAAAGGTTGATAATGATGACGAAAGCAAATAAGTAACAAAAATAATATAGCATTTATTTAGATCTTTTTCTTTTAACACTGGGAAATGCTCTGAGGCATCCCGCCTGGGGAGTGGGTCTCCCCACGCGGGTATGTCGGACTCGCTGCGCCCGAAAGATGGTAAGTGGACGCAGCTCTACCCACTAAAACCCGGCGAGTGCCACCAATGCCGCCTTTGGTGAGGTGCCCCGGATCTAATAAGCAAACAGGGCACCGACGGCTAGTCAGCCTCTCAGGGAACCGACGCCACCTCCACAGAGAGGTTGTCCCGCACCACAGAACAAGCGGTTGGGGACAATGGGGTGAGGTTCCCGTCCTCGCTTCTTGCCCCCTGCTCTTTTGTCCCCTCTTCTTATAAGAGGGGTACAAAGAGCCCCCTCGGTTCAATTAGCTTCGCCCAAGGTGCTGGCACACCTTAGGCTACTGAGCCCCACCGCCACGTCAAAGCCTGAACCATGGTGGGTTATTTATTTAGATATGATTAACTCATAGAGAAATAATGAAAAATACAATAAATTAAAACTATAAATCTAGTAATTTGATGAGAGATCAAAAAGTAACGGACGCGCGGTAGCTATACGCACTGTGCGGTCTTCGAAAAAGTAGCCCGCAGAGCGACCGCAGCGGTTTTCAGGTAGTGCGTATAGACATGAATGTTGCAAGCAAATATATATATATATATATATATATATACATATATATATTTGCTTGAGTTCACCCGCACAGCTACCCGTAAAGCGCGTGACAACCTATGGGCTCTTAAGGTCTTATTTATTTATCATTAACAAAAGTTTTGTTTTACCACTATGTAGGACTGAGAATAATGTAACGCTAAAAATCATATATATGGAAATGATAACTAACAAAAACAAATGTCTCCAGAATCCTACCACAGAATAAGAACGACAAGACGAAAGAGAAGTTGTTCATACCGTGCAAGGGCTGCGACAAAGTGTTTCACTCGAAGAAGAGCTACAGGGCGCATGTGTGAGTAGACGTATGTACTGTGATAGTTGGAAGTGAATTAAATATATAAATAAATCCTATAAATTAGCATAGGCATAAGTGAACCGTTATATTGTGCTGGTTGGAAGGATGCTCTGTGCCGCACTCCCGGCTGTATGGGTACCACCATCTTGCTTGCTTTCTTCCGTAAAACAGCTTTATGTGTTTCGGAGAGAAGGGCAAGACAGGCAGTGTAATTACTGGCACCGAGACAACATCTTATGTCTCAGGATAGGAAACACTAAATGAGTTGCCTAAGTTAGTTCCATGTAAACTAGGTTATGTTCATGGGCGACGTCAACCACTTACCATCAGGTGGCACGTCTGCCAATATGCCTATCCAACTAACTGAAAAACTAAAAAAATCAGACCAACCTGTCACTTTGAGACCCAAATCCATTATATAGTATATTGAGATAGTATCTTTGGTTTATCATTCGTAGTTTTAGTACATGATTGTGAACTATGTTGTTAATTTAAATATATTTGTTTCATTTTTGTTGAAAACTAATGTTATTAGTTGAACCGTCTGCTAGTTTGTCAAACTTTATACTGAATACTCAAACGAATCTCAAATGTAAGACGTACTTAAACTCATGCTACGACGTGTCAGATTCAAAGAAAAAAAGTGGGACAACACGAGTTTAAGTACGTCTTAAATTTGAGATTCGTTTGAGTATTCGGGCGTTAGTATCATAACAATATCCTTGTCCGAGTAAACTAAAAAAAAAACTAATTCTAAAATTGGCATGTCTCCCCAGCGTGATCCACGACGGCGTGTCGTACCCGTGCCCGACGTGCGGCAAGCTGTTCCAGTGGAAGCGCAACCTTGCGCGCCACGTGCGCAACCACCGCGAGCGGGACGCGGGCGCGGCGCACTCCTGCCGCGAGTGCGGCAAGTCCTTCGCCAGCCGGGACTGCTACAACAACCACATGCGGCTCAGCAAGCGGCACGTGCAGGAGGACCAATACGTGTACGTACACCCATGCACGCATACGTACATGCATACACACGCACGCACAGTAGCACGCACATGCGTACACACACAGTTATAACACTTCCGTAAATGGTTATGTATGACATAGGATTATCCACAAACTTTCTTAAACCACTCTAGAGAATATAATTAACAGTCATCCGCAGTATATTATGTCCCTACTTTTATAAACGCGTTCCTGACATTTTTCCGTATTTAGCTGTAAAATATCCGCATAGACACGCGAATTGTTATAAATGAGCAAGATATATCCGCAAATGGTTATGGCAGGTATTTTCACCTTTGGCGAAGCAATGTTTTTAATAGGTAGGGGAATCTACAAATATTTGAAAATATCCACAATATTTCCAGACACGCGTGCCACTTCTGCGGTAAGAAGTTCCCCACCAAATGGTGCATGGTGGACCACATCGACTGGGACCATCTGAAGAGGATCAAGTATCAGTGCAGTGTCTGTTTTAAGGTAATTTACATCATTTGTGTTCCAACCCGACTTCACGGTTGGAGGGGGGCAACCCCCCACTAATAATAAATCATAAGTGAGCCAAATCGGCTCACATCAAACAGACGAAACATTATTGTGTTGAATATATTTTTAGATTCATACTAGTAAATATATAAGAAAGTAAAGTATCGCAAAATTACACAAATATATTTTTCTAACAATACAAATAATATTTAATATCTAATACACTAGTTGTAAAAATTAGGGGATCAAAAAAAAGAAATATTTAACGATTTTTTTTTCATATATGTTGGGATTGTGCGATAATTGTTGCTTGGATTATTTTCATAAACTAGAAATTTCAGACTTTAAATTTGTTCTTATTTCCCTTTAATACGACCATTTTTATCAAAGATACAGCCATTTCAAAAATTGCTAAAGATTTAGATTTTTTTTATCCCTTAACCCCACTATACTTTGCGCGTCCTAAGAAGGTATGGGTGACAGATATTAATTGACAATCGTAATGAAGTTACCTAACGAAAATTTATCGATTGGTAAAAAATATGAAATGAAATCGGAATTATCAATTTTAGATTTGTGCATTAAATTGCTGAGAAACGGGTAATTTGTAAATAAGTAATAATAAAATAATAAAAACTATTCAAATCGTTTATTTTTATTATTCAATACAGTCGAAACTCGAAGATTGCATGATCTTTTCTGAATCCAAATCTTCTGCGACGGCAATAATCAACTGTTGGTCGCGAATTCGATTTAGGCGGATATATTTAGTCCTCTCTTTATATATCGTCCTTTGTGTTTAATCAATTATTATTTTTTCAATGACTGATTTTTACAGTTGGGATACGATCATATGATGACCGCTCCTATTCATCGATTTGATGTCGATTCAACAGTGTCAATCTCTATTGACAAAAATTCAGTTCCATGCATCTGACATTTTAATGACGTTTTTTATTTTAATTTCATAATTAAAATTCACAGTTATTATAATATATTACATTAAATAATAAAAATAATAGCAGTTTCATTGATAATCATAGAAAATAAATTTTTCAATTGATAGAAAATAAATTATTTCGTTTGCTTTTTTATTGTTTACTAGTAAGAAATTTGCGTAGCAAGGAATATGAGAACTGTCACGCATACCTTCTTAGGACGCGTGATCTATAGTTTATTTAAAATTTTGTTGCCAGCGTTTACGTTGTTAAACCAACGTTACTTGGTCCATATCAAAAGGTCTTTTTCTATACAAATGATTGACAGACTCTTTGTATTAAAACAATAATAGCTTATAAGTGAATATTTTTACAATACAATATATGTACAAATAAAATTAAGCCTGTACGTTATTATTTAACTTTTCCTTTTATTTCAGCCTTTCAAAACAGCCAAGATCATGGTGGCCCACATGAATAACATACACGAGGGGAAGAACAAGCACCAGGAGTCCGAACACGAGCACCTGTGTGACATCTGCGGAAAGTCTTATAAAGTATGTGATCTTTATTGTTATAAATATTTATACATACTTACGCATGTTATACATGCCGGTTTTATTAACCTTCTGCGCAACACCTGGATAGAAGTTAAGTCCTGCACTATGCAGAGTTTCCTGGGCCCCATAATCATTCCATTTTCTTATAGGTAGTGTTTTTTTTTATATTTCTACTAGTGTCACCGACAGACGTTGTCCTGTACAAAATATGTTGTCTTTTTTTAATCTAAACCATTCTCAAATCCACTTGAACACACAAACAATTCATTAAGATCGGTCCAGTCGCTTTGGAGGAGTTCAGTGACATACACACGTACAGAAGAATTATATATAAATAAAGATTGTATAGGTATATTATATTTTTCTCTGGACTATTAGAGGATAAAAATAATTTGTCAAATATAATAAACATTTTTAGTACCTTTAGGCCGTCTAACAAAAAATATTACTTTTTTACCTACTAAAATGAGACCATTGTTCTTTGGGTTTGACTTTTTTATTACTAATAACGTCTTATTTCTTTTCATATGAGGGCATTTGAGAGTAGGAGACAAAAAAAAAAAAAAAAAATATACTTGAGATCCAAGTTGGTTGAAGTCACCAATTTTTAGACATTCTTAACTACGTGGGGTTTGTGACACACGGCTGCGCTTTACAGACGTCCGTCCAATGCGCGTTGACGGTACTGCTATATATATTAATAAGAGATTTTGCAATGTTGGAACTACACGAGATTTCGAGGTGTTCGTGCGGACTTTGAACTATATATAGAGAGTTTTGTTTGGCTGGGTCCTATTAAACCTCACGTGGTACACGGAAGATTAAGAATACTGTGCATCTTGTAGCACATCATGATAAAATATTTGAATAGTGAAAGACACAATAAATAGGTACTCAATTCCTACTATTATGGTCATATTGTTAACTATTTGCGGATAATTTTATCAATAATCCTCCACGTCAAGTACCAACTGTAAAAAACCGACAACGATCAAACTTGGTCCGCAAACGTCGATATCCGCTAATGATCAGACTTCCGCAAACTTTTATATCCGTCTACGGTTGTGCTATCCCTATTAACTATCCGCTAAACTTCCGCCAATCCCTTGCAGACGGTGAAGCGTCTGAAGGGCCACGTGTGGGCGATGCACACGAAGCGCGCCGACTCCAAGTCGTTCAAGTGCGCGCTGTGCCCCGCCACCTTCGCCTGGCAGACGTCCATCTACAAGCACATGAAGATGATGCACGACAATAAGAGGAACAAGGTGAGCGGTGACAGTTGTCTAGTATAGGTAGTGTTCAGTCAATCCATTAGAAGAATTTTCACAAAATTGTTTAGTACATGATTTCATAGGCATGTGATGTAGTCTCCCGTTCGTGACGAATTTTTAGTTTACGAGTCCATATAGGTCCAGGATCTTCCCGAGATCCTGGCTACATGCGTAGTTAGAAAGCATTTCCCTGCGATAACAAAAAAAAAAGTATGTGATGCAGTAGTGGTCAGGTGAATACACTCATAATACATTGAGTGATGGTTCTACTGAACCATCAATCAATATATGAGTGTATGTGTAATTTTGACTCCTCCGTTTTTTACTAACTTTTATTTAGGGGCTTAGGCCCTTAGGCGACAGGTAATTTTAATAAAATTTATTGAGTTTTTCCCGTGTTATCGTATTAGTAATAAGGATGTTGACTATTTTTTTATATATGTAGATTGTAGTTGATAGCTATACCCTATATAAACACGAAAAAATACTTTTATGAAGAAATATGTCCAATTTCAATAAAAAAGACATAAATAAAAATAGTTCTTAAAATTCCCGCTAAAACGCTCCAAGCTCTCAAGTATCATGTGACAATAATTACGTCACAATCCAAAAAACATATTAGCGCTCTGTCAAACTTGCAGTTCGCCGGTGATACATAAAACTTAATTATGACAGCTAGGACAGTTTGTTTACTGGTCAGTGACGTCATCGGCCGTTCGCAGTCACGTGATAGTGGCTGATGAATAACGCATTTTAAATTAATTTTCTTTAATTTAAGACAAATAAATAGACTCTAAAAATATTATTTTAGGTTTTCAAATACTGTCTATAATGTGTAAAACATAACATGAATTTGTACCATGTGTCAACGTCCCGATTAGCTTACCACAAGACTGGTTGATGTGGTTTCATTTACATAAACATGTATTTATTCTGTTTTTTCCAGCAACCGCGCGCATTGCCCGCTAAGAAACCCGAGTCGTACCAGGCCATGGAGCTCGCGAACCGAATGCAGTACTTCCAGCAGAACATCGCTTCCAACCTCGTGCAGAATATGGCGCAAGACCCGCCGCCCACGCTCAATATTGTTGTGTCTAATGAAAACGTATGTCAGAAGAAAATATTTGTTAATATATCAACAATATTATAAGATTGTGCTTATGTACATCTTTATGTCAAGATTTTTTGTTGTTTATCTACCTTGAACTGTTATTGAACAGAAAAAAAAGATATAAAACACTAGCATCGCCCCGCGGTTTCCCAACTCCTGTGGGAGTACCGGGATAAATTATAGCCGATATGTTATTCTGACGTATAAGCTTATATTGTAAAGTTTCATTAAAATCCATGCAGTAGTTTTTATGTATTATTGCATAAGCAGTATGTATTCATTATCTTTAGACAGTTTACAAACTCGCGAGATATATTGTAAACTAACGGTGCTTACAAACTTACGGTTACATATGCACAATATGCTAGCTCATGTCATGGCAAAGAATATAATTGGGAAATATATTGAACAAGTATATAACATTTAATAAGAGTAACTGAATTTTGAAGTAGAAGCAATAAAGTTTCTAAGATCTGTCATGTCCTGTGAAGTACAGTATCGTTCTGTGACGTCATTTTGCAGCACTTTTTACTACTCTGTGACGTCATATTTCCGCCATATTGTTTTTATCCGCGTAACGTCATTTTTGTGTAACGACAATGTTATTTTGAAGTCAATCCTTAATATTTTTCATTAGGACAAAAAATATTCGCTTTTTATCCGATCTTTTGTATTTTTGTATTAATTGCAAATGAAGTATTTTACAATAAACCTATTGGTACCTATTTACAAGTACGTATTCAGTAAAACAGTAAGGCACTGATTTTTTTTTTCAGCTGTGATTATTTTTACTTATAGCTATATAATAATTTAGTTATATTTGAATAAATATCCGCCATAACTATACGTATTATAATAGAAAGTGATAATTTTTATACAAATAAAGTTTTTTTAAAGATTTGTCAGTTTTATTTTCAATTATGTGTATATAATCTGATATATTGTTTTAAAGTAACGCGATCACTATACATATTTAAATATCTATTGTTTTGGGTGCTTACCGCGTTTAAAGGTTTATTGAGGTCTCGATATTTCGGCAATTGAGACTCCAGTCACCCCGTCCGTGATCATGGCGATTGAAACATTGCCGAAATATCAGGACCTCAATAAACCTTTAAACGCGGTAAGCACCCAAAACAATATTTATTAAACTATGTAATCTGATGTTTCGAAAGCTTCTGAATTTCAGTTTCAAGGAGTTTCAAAAGGAAAAAGTTCGTATAAGTAGTTTAATTCTTAGAAATTCTTAATATCATTTGGCTGTATGTGATTCCTCCCGTTAAAAAGGCCTTAAATATAATACATAAGTCTCCAAACATAAACTAGGTTCAGATTGTTTGCGGGTAGTTTGAAATTAGTTATCTGTAATTGGTTATAATAGTCAGGGGTGACTAAGACAACCTAATTATTCTATTTTCGGTTTTATTAAACAAACAGTTCAGCTTTATAGGTACGAATGTTCCGATAAAATGTGTTAAAGATAAGAAATGAGGGCGCCACTTTCACTTCGGTCTCATCATAATATGGAAAATCAGTGAGATAATTTAATCAAATCGTTAAAATTAAATGTGAAACACAACTTTACTCAAAATCTAGTATTTGTCGGCCAAGTATTGTCAACATTATAGGTTTCCATTTAGTAAAATATTTAGTTCCACTTGTCACCACGTCATACTCTTTTTTGCCAAGCTGTAGGTAGGTACTTATAATAGTTTTTCTATAATAACTGTTTTGCTAAAAGGATATTTTAGGAATGAATTATTGTGCAGTTCATTCTAGCACACATGTTCGCGCACTATGTCAAGTGAGATAGTATTCATTTAGGCCCAGTTCGCGCCGTTAACTTGTTTAACCTTGCTGTAATAAAGACCCTTAGTTCTTGCATTGTCCGCAGTGATAGCTGAAATCAGCCTTGTTTCCCTCAGCAAAAAAAGGTTCTCTCTAAATATATTTTTGTAAATTATGTTAAATCCTGTAAACTTCAATGCTTGAACTTAATATACCTATTAATAATTTCTATGAGGCGGCAATCGTATTTGCTGCACAAACCATTGATTGAAATATTGGGAGTTTCGTTTTTTGCCGTATCCATAGTTCTTGAACATTGATCGTAGACTCAATTTTTGTGTTAGCATCAAAATTGGATTTATTTTAACCCGCGGAGTCGAGTCTTGAGGTTTTATATCCACTTTAGTCAATGGATCAGCTTCCGATCGACATTGGCCAAAATACGCTAAGTTTACTAAAATAAAAAAATATAATATTATTAATAATTCTCATCTCCGGTCTTCAGTGTCCGTTCCTAAACTCAGACAATCGTGTGCTAAAATTATTGTAAGGTGTTTTACGCTTTGCAAATTTTTGTGCATAAATTAATTCGGTCTCGGGACCAGTGGTAGCATGTGTCACTCAGGTAAGACCAGCGGCCTTACTCTTGACACTCGATCCTATTGAAATTTATGATTGGGATCGAGAACTTGTCAATCGGTAGATACTCTTGTACGCTACACTAGCGCACGATTTGACTTGATTACAGTAGAATTTTATGTAACTAATTGAAATTGGTATTCCTCAATCTCGTACACTTTTCGCACACGTTGATGTATCGACTTCGAAATCGAGTTTGGGATCGAATTACGAAATTACGTACACAGTTCAACGTCAAAATATGGTCAAGAGTGCGAAAAATGTAATGTAGGATCGAGTGTCAAGAGTAAGCCGCTGCCATAGAGTAAGTAGGATTTTCTGTCTACGGCCGCTGCATTGCACACAGATTTTTGAAGGCTGTGAATGAGGCTGATCCGTCACGCTTGGATGTGAAAGGCTCGATCGGGTGAACTCGGGACCGCCGAGTGTGCCCGAGCGCCAAAAATACAGTCAACTGCTCTTTTAACTTCTATCCGCAGTCATTATGACTGGTTAGGGTTTTTTATGGTAACGTTGATCACTTACAATAATTACATGGCTTCAGCCAATAATATGGAAGAAGTAATGTCCAGTTTCAACTGGTAAGTAGGAGGATCTATCTCAATGAACACCTTCGTAACATACTTAAGATCGTAAATAATTATAAGAGGAGCTTTGCTCATAATAGCTCGCTGAGCAGATGAACTGAATATAACTGTTGTACACAACTAATTTCGAATAAGTATACCAACAACCTGTTTCTTAACTATACCTACTACAACTAAATCTCTCATTTTTTCTGTACCTATAGAAGCCCATATCTACCATCGCTGCCAGCTTGTTCTTGAGGACCGGGGTTTTGGTCTATAGTATAAATATAGTCTATGAGACCGATCCCACACCAAACCAAAAGCCTGACACAATTATTATTTCCCAGCGAGATTTGCGCGTAAGAATCTCATGTGTATGCACAAACATTTCAAAATTTAACGCTACTACGATAACTAATATAAATTATATTTACCCAGGATTAAACATATATATTTAAATAAATCCATCACCACTTCGAAGAGTAAGGTCGAACCAAGTACATTTAATAGGTACCAAAACCTAGTTAGCCATACGATGCTATAATACTTAATTAATAAGAAAATGTACTTCATATCAGCGACGATAATCGTTAACTAAGTAACTCGTAGTTAATTAATTATTAGATTTGTATTTGGATATTATTAATCCTTACCTGCGCCTATTTTTAAGACCTAGTCTTTTCTAGATTAATTTTTCTGTCAGTCAGTTTCCGAGATTAATGTTATTTTCAAAGAGCATTCGCCATTCTAGTATAGGATACGGATATAAAACGACCTTCACCGAGATGTTTATTTGATGAAACGTATTTTATATTTAATTTAATATGTCAATAAATATATTGCATATGGGTTGCCTAACAAATTTTAGTCCAGGGTATGTTTAATTAATAATTTAAAAAAAATAAAAAATTTAAACATTTCACCGGTATTATTAGATAAATTCTATAATAATCGAAAGTATGAAGCCCATAGAATATGCAAACGTTAGGTTGTCTATTCTTTTCCGGTCCGGTATAGATTTACCTGTTTATACTTGGCTACCCGATAGTTGTGACCGGAAAAAAATAGGCAACCTAACGTTTGCATATTCTATCCGCATCTACACACTGACCACTGCCATAGCACAGTATAGAAACTACAAACTACCAACTCGAAACGGCACTCACACAATCAAGCACATCATTTGTTCACAAAAATGATGTGCGTGTGTGCCGTTTTGAGCTTTTGTTGGTAGTTGCCATCCTGGTTGCATACTTATACTGTGGCCATAATGTGAAGAATATAATATAAATTACTAGTGTCCCGGGCACCGTAGACGACCTCTGTGGCTCAGTGGTAAGCGCGTTGGCGCTCAAGCCGGAGGTTGCGGGTTCGAATCCCGCCAGGGAACAAAAAATATTTTCTGTGTTCCTGGGTCGTGGATGTGTATTAAATATGTGTATTATATAATAAAAATCTTAGATACATATGTATAGTATAAAAGTATTAAATATATTTCCGTTGTCTGGTACCCATAAACCAAGTTCTTCGAGAACTTACCACGGGACCAGATTGACCTGGTGTGAAAGCGTCTATAGATATTATTATTATTATATTATCGTGACAAGTTACACATAAGCATTTTATTAAGAAGTATATAAAATATAAATGTAGGTTTATGAATAGGTATGTACGTAACAAATTTATTTAGGTATGAAGGTAGATAAATATGTATTAATAATTTATACCTACTTCCCAGAGGTAATCTTTGAAAATATTCTTTAGATTAAAAATAATATTATACCATATTGCATTATCACATCGAGCATATAAACCGATAATCCGTATCAGATATAGTAATGACTAATGTGAGCCATAAAATTACGAAACTGGTCAGTGATTTGTCACTGACGTAATAGCAATTCAAACAACCAGTGATCTGTATGTACATACCATGGGCCAATCATCAATGGCCATCAGTCAGCCTGTCATAGCGTAGAACCGGCGCAGCGCAGACCGTGATACAGCTCTGCTGTGTTTCGGAGAGAAGGGCAAGACAGGCAGTGTAATTACTGGCACCGAGACTTAACATCTTATGTCTCAGGATATACATAGATGAGTTGCCTGGGCTCGTTCTAGATAAACTAGTTTATGTTTATGGGCGACGTCGACCACTTGCCATCAGGTGGCACGTTTGCCAGTTTGCCTATCCAACTAACATTTTAAAAAAAATGTATCATTAAGTGACAGAGACTATAAAAATAAACTGGACGCAGGTCCAGACTGATAATTTATTTTTATAATAATAAAAGTAATACCTACCTATACCTATAAGTTAGCCGGTTAGGGACCTTCAAGAAAAGAGCATACTTTTAGGGAATGTTCTATTGCATACTTAAATATAGGACTGCAAGTTAAAAATAGTCGCGCCGCCGGCTGTAACTGTAACAATAAATTTTCATAATTGCAAAAATGTCTTAAATGTAAATATAAGTTTTTAGTTGTTTTATTATTAGATACTATTTAATTTCAATTTAGTTGTTACTCTTGTTTTATTAAATAATAATATTACAATAAAGTATGAGGCGCTTTTTATTTTCTCAGAGATCCTTATCCTACAATCTAAACCATATAATAAATGATATAGATAAAAATATTATAAATAAATAAATAAAACTAGATACATAAATAAATACATAGTGAAAATCAAGATTTTTCTCATGAATGGAAAAAGATACATATTCATATACTTATAGGGTAAGGAGTACAATGATTGGCCCTTTAAGATAAGCATTGACTTTGAACTTAAATTTCTACAAAATAATGTTCATAATTTAATAACACTTGCCGTCAAGTTTCTTCATACAAACTTGGCAATTACAATAAATCAAAACCATTATCATATTGCACGATATTTACAACTTTAAAGCAGAGAATATAGAAAAAGAGCCAAAAATACAATCATTGGCCATAGGTGTACAGAAATTGGCATACCAAAAGTATAATGATAGGCATGCCAATCACTGTACTTTGTGTTTATTAGCACTGCCAATTTTTATACCCCGCTGGGGCCAATCTCTAAACCAAAATATAATTTTAAGCGATAGTGATGTGCAGAGTGTAATTTTTGTAGGTAAGTCCTTATTTCAAGCTATCATAGGAATTTAGGTAGGTACATATACAATGAAAAACAAAGGTAATTAAAGTAATGTTTATTATTCATCACGTCAATATTATTATTATTAATTACTTTAATTATATTAATTTTATTAAAACTAGATTGCTTTCATCATCATCATATCATGCGTTTGTCCACCTATGATGCCGCATTTATTCGCCGCGCCAGCTATTTACCTACTTTGTAAACAGAAAAAGTTTTGGTCACAAATTATATTAAGTTATCAAAATGTTTGATTCCAAATAAATGAAATGAAAAATGGTATTGCAATTCGTAGGTAGGTACCTAATATAATCAACATTCGTACATCACTAAGTATTTAAGATCTCTTTGTACAAAGATTGACATAGGTAAAAGTATAATGATTAGCATGGCCAATGACGTAAAAGTATAATGATTGACCGGGCCAAAATCTAGATCCTGCGATACTATTTACATTTACACTAAAATTACTAATAAAGAATTGGATAATAACATTTATTAAAAGGTTTAAAAAGAGGCGAAATTGCTAAATCACCAATTACTATTTCTGGCATAGATGCTAATCAATTAATCTTCCATATAAGCCATAGGTACTGACTTTGGCCTACTCATATTTAGATTATCCTGAGAGTTTTTGCATGAATTATGCTATGTAAGCCGACATTGAATAGTAATTAATTAACTGAGCGCATATCGCGCCATTTGAATAGCAACTAAATAGTAAAATAATAATGTAAAAATACTTACTTCTTACAATTTTCGTAACAAACCGCACACTTCTTGTAGTCATTAGGAAAGTATTTTTTTGTAAGTGTTGATAGCCGTTCAATTTGAAAACTATTATTAACGTTTAAAAGTGTTATCAACAGAGAAAGATATATATTTTTTTCGTATGTCTTATTGTAATGCAACTCATAATATATTGATTTTACTTTCAAAAGGCCAATGATTGAGAGGGGGCCAAGATTACTACTGCTTACCCTACCTTATTGTACAAATGAAAAAGTATTAAGTGTATGCTTTTAAAGGACATTATTGATTGTTTATTAGTAATTATAACAAAGATTTGAGGATATTTAAGAGAGCTATATTAAAACAACAGTCTTACAAAATTTAAATTTAATATAGTTACAGCTAGCTTAATATAACAAATTTATTTTTTATTTTTGTTCTGTGGTCGTCCCGCGTTCCCGCCGCCTCGCGCCAATGGTGCCGGTCTGCCACGGTTGCCGAAGGCGCCTCGGCCACCCCCTCGACCAGATCTCATGTTCTGTCCACCTCTTCCTTTACTTACTTCTCCACGACCTCTCGCCTTTATTTGTGTCTCTTCTTTGACCATGTCAATGACTTCATCAGGTATTCGCAAATACTTAATCGTGCTTCCTCGTATATAACATTCTGGCATACGCCAAAACTTGTCACCGTCTCTTGAGGTACAAATCACTTCTCTCAAGTTGATATTCATCCAATTATCACAACTTACGAGATGACCATTGTAGGTTTCGCCATTTTTTAATTCAACTAACATAGGATGGTTCTGTGCTGTCCTTAATAGAGATAAGGGTAGCATTTTGAGTAATGATTTATCCAAAGATGTTGAAATTCTTATTTATTTACCTACACAATTTTTAAGCTAGGTTATGTTTGAGTTTTGACACTTGACAATTAGTGTTTCTTTTTTCTTTATTTTATTTTAATGCACTGCACTTAGTGCATTGCCAACGACGAGTTAATATTTAAGCAGTACTATGGAAAAACGGCGGAAAAAACCCAAGGCGCGCAGCTTCACCCTTCCAGTCCCCTATCCGCTCCGAATTAACAAAATACAGAATAATAAATAATTAACGGGAAACCAAAAAAAAACACAATCGCGCGCCCAAAAATTTCCCGCCGAAATCTAGACTAGTGTTTCTTCGTTATTTTTCTTTTTCTGTTTTATTTTATCCTGTTGGAACCTGCTAAGACCAGAGGCCATTCTGCCAAGTCTGTCGTGCTAACAATATAGCCTGCAATACAATATGTTGGCCGAGTGGTGCCGAGTGAAGGCCAATACCAACATATAGACAGTATATTTGCATTGTCTTGCCATCGCTCGGTGTCGCTCGCCTAGTTGGCCGAGTAAAGGCAAGCGCCAACGTGTATAGGACTCATTTGGCGGAGCTTGTCACAACTTGAAGCCGCTCAGGACCACTCGCCACACTTCGGAGCGGTATCGGTTTTTCTACACAAATCAAAGGCGCTCGCGCGCGCTTGGCCAATGGTGTTCACATGTTTGTCCGCGCGCCATACAATTCAACAAAATTGCACCAATAAAATGAAGATACTAGGTATTATCTAATATTTTTTTTTTTTTTAAATGACACTACATACATATGTTCTGTTTCTGTGAATACTCAACATCCACCACCTTCTTTTTAACTAACTTCAACAAAAAGGAGGAGGTTCTCAATTCGATCGGATTTTTTTTATGTATGTGCACTGAATATATTTATCAATAAATTTCACAAAAAAATGCACAAATCACCAAGCACTTTTTTTATAAAAAAAATAACAAAGATAATGACTTTTTGCTATAATTACTTTGATCTTTGGTTAAATTAATTACTTATTAAAATAATAATATTATTTACGCCAGACTAGGCTTGAAATGGTATTAATCAATGTTGGGTATTTTTAAAAAAAGTTTTGTTCATTTCCGTAATCATGATAAATCCTAAAACAAAAAATCTGCAAAAACACTGAAAAAAACATGAAAATGTCATTGTGTAAACTTTTACGACTCTTCTCAAGGGGAGTGTCCCGGATCTGACTAACACAGGACACCCTCCGCGACTGGTTGGTTCCCTCAAAAGGGATAACCGGGCTTTCTCCTAGTATGGGAGAACTCTAACAACCAGGAGAACCCTCACTAACGCCGAATCCTTTCCACCGAGGCAGGTCCTCGTGGCATCGTACTCTCTGTACCGTTCCGCGTCCCCTTTGCGAGACTGTCATCTTGCAGAAGGTCACCACCGCTTGCCAGGCGAGCATGCAGTGCTCCACTCTCCACACTCAAGATAAAGAGGCCTACTCCTAGCACTGCTACGAGTACGTGACGCTGTGCGACCTGTCTCTCGCATGCGCCTAGGGAGTGCTGGACCGAGTCCTCCACAGCACTGCACTTACGGCAGGCTGGCGTCGGCTCCTTTTTGGCCACCCTTTTTTATGGCCTACCTACCTGGGTAGTTCCTGGCCTCCTGTGGGACTCACACTTGGACTGTGTATACTAAACTAAAACCACTGCCAATGCCTTCAGCTGTTTTTTGAGGGTCCCGGATCTGCAGACAACGGGAGCACCTCAGCGATACATTGGCCCCGCCGAAGACTACTCCCCGTAAGGGACCAGCCGGGTGGACACCCGGCCGCCACTAGTTCCAACGATCCGACACGAGCACATGGGCGTTACTGGAGGCCATTAAGTAGCGCCTTCTACGCTCCCCCGTTTTCGCCCGCGGGCGGAGGCGGTCCTCCTCTCTCACACGCTCGTTGGCCACCTTCCGGTATATTACTGTCTCGCAGAAGGAGACTATCGCCGTCCTGGAGTCGTCATCGCCAGGCATCGCGGTGATGACGCTCGGCAGATACAAGTCCCCGCCGATGCGACGTCAGATCGCGACGCAGTGCCACCCATCCCTGGCACACCTCGATGATGTGCTAGGCTGAGTCCACCGCCACGCCACATTAGTGATATACTGTCATCGGCTACCCATGGGCCGTCCAGCACAGGTACTCACCAAAGCAACCATTCCCGATGAGCACCTGTTACCAGACGGAAAAAGAGGCGTTTGCGCTTACAGCGCGACACAGGCACGCATCCAGTGTGATAGAATTAAAAGTTTGATCTTCGTTAGCCCGAATTTTATCTGAAATTTTCATAGATTGGGCGTTTTTCCACTTACAGGCACGGCCACGGTAACGGCGACGGCGACGGCACCGTTGCCGTGGAAGCAAAAATGTATGAAAACATATGGCTCGTTTTTCCACTCACCGGCGACGGCAACGGCACGGCGTTGCCTCCCAACGGTACCGTGCCGTTGCCGTAGTTAGCAAGCTTCCCACACGGTGCCGTCCCGGTAAAACTGCATGTGTATTGTATATGAATTGTAGCCGTGTGCGTGTGTGAGTCCGCGGGGCGTGTAGAAGGACGCGGAGCGGTCAGCTGAGAGACTCGTAGTTAATATCATCTATATATTATGATATTATGAGATATTATTATGATGATAATATATATCATCATCATCATCACTGACTGGAATGTTGGTCTAGTGGTTAGTGACCCTGACTGCTAATCCAGAAGGTCGTTGGTTTGATTCCCACTCAGGACAAATGTTTGTGTGATGAGCATGATCATTTGTTCTGTGTCCGGGTGTAATTTATCAATAACATGTATGTATTTAGAAATATGTAAACTGTATGTATCAGATGGCCGCATGTGAACTCACATTCCCAACATATTATAAATTATTATTATTACCTATATTATTATTATTATCATCATCAAGAATATATCGCCATCTTTGGCCATCCTGGCGTTCAGTGAGGGAGACCTATCTTCAGCCATGGGTGGATCAATTCTGATGCTGATATATATATATATATATATATATATATATATATATATATATAATATCATCATTATCATGTAATGTAGTGGCATGAGATCGGCCGTCTTGGTGTTCAGTGAGGGAGACCTATCACCAGCCATTGGTGGATCAATTCTGATGCTGATTTATATAATATCATCATTATCATGTAATATCGTGGCATGGGATCGGTCGTCTTGGCGTTCATTAAGGGACACCTAAGTTCAGCTGGGGACGGATAGAGGCCGATGATGATACATGTCATCATCATCATGTATAAATTATAATAATATTATGATCTACGTGTCGTCTTGCTGAAGTCCGTATCAGTACTGAACTACGAAAACGTGCGTAAACCGTCATCGACAACGGCACAGTGGAAAAACGAAGCCACGGCACCGTTGCCGGGCCGTGACCGTGCCACCGCCGTGCCGTGACCGTGCCGTGGCGCCTTGCCGGTGAGTGGATAAACGCCCATTCGGATGATTTTAACATAGCCAAGTCCAATTAATGAAGTCTAACCAAACCCCCAGATGGACGTAAATGAGTAATTCATAAAAGTCACAAACTTACAGAAATGAGTTTTATTTAGTAAGAAATTAAAAGCAGAAAATGATAATTATAGGTACTGGCTCACTTTGGGCGCCAGTTATAGTTTATGGGGTTCGGAAAACTCAAAGAATTCTTTTTGCGCACAAAACTATATTGAATTTAGAATGGCTTACAAGAACTTAATACAGTACAGACTTCACTATTAATATAATTAATCTAAGAATACTGGGTCCGTTACGACGGTCGCCGGAACGACGCAATCGTATTAACTCTCCGCGGACTACTCAAGTACTGACTATTGTAAAATGCGGCCGTTAATGTCGGACGCAAAGTCTCGATCATTCCCGATATCGTACCGGCGGTCTGCGTAATCTCCCGACGCGGCGAATGGTGTTGCCAGCCGTGTGTACACCATGCGCTATATCCTCCCCCTCCAAGTCTGCAGAGGTCACAGAGGCAGACTTGGTACTAACAATGTTACGTGGCCTACCCCTTCTTCTATCATGTACAATGGGTTCTGTAAGGCCTGTATATGGGGACAGAAGACTGACATGATACTTGCCGCGACGCTTATTGTCCCTATCGACGACTTCATACGTCGTTGGTGATATAATTTTGCTAATCCTATACGGGCCTTCGCGGCGTGGAGCGAATTTACTAGATTTGGCAGGCGTCACCCGATATGGTGGCGATGAGATGGGAGCGGTGTCCCCTGTGTCTATTCTATGAACTGCAAATGGAGTGGGTTCTCCCCCTGCACCAAAAATATCATCATTATTTTGTAGGAATTCTGTTAATTTAGCTTTATCAATCGATGAGAGGAGAACTCCCTCGCACTCGTTGAGACCCACCGTGGAACTAACCGTAATATGATTTTCATATTCATACTCAAGATTACAATAACCCGAATCGCGTAACGTATAACGATTTCTATAAAAGTCAAGTATCATGCCAGCGTCTTGTATAAAATTAATACCTAACAGTGATTCTGTTGCACCGGGCAAAACCATAAACAAGGTTGGCACTACCACTCCCCGCACAATTACATCAAGCACAGCTGTTTCTACAATTTGTACACGCTTAGCACCATCAGCAAATCTTAATTCAGTCTCTACACTTTTTAAAATTACTTGACCATTATTACGTAAATGCTTTGTTAAATTTTCACTAGCCACAGATTGTTTAGCACCTGTATCTAATAACGCGGTACACTTAACACCCAACACTTCGATTTTAAAAATCGGTCTCACACGTGGTGTAAACGCACACACATCGACAGCGGTTACTGACGCTAATGATGCCTGGGACGCCGTTGCGGGCCGCGCCGCACGTCGTTCCTTACAGGCCTCGCAGTTTGAGCGGATAACACCTGGTGCACCGCATCCATAATAAATAAGAGAGGGGCGCAAATCAGGTTGCACAGTAACTGGTTCTCTCTTAATTGCTTCAGTGATAGTAGGCTTCTTTGAAGTAAGTCTCCGACAATCATCTTTACTATGGCCATATATTTTACAATATGAACATCTTAGCCTCGGCCTATACGACGCCAACCTGTCCGTGGATGTCACCGACGGAGGTGCTAAAGACAAGGACTCATCACAAATCTTTGGGCCACTTGGTATAAACAACACATTATTCTTCTTGGGTGACACCTTGAGGAAGAACATTCCTCAAGGACATCCTCCACCAGTCGAGCATGATGGAGTAACTGGGCGAATGAAGGAGCTTCTAGTTACCCTTTCACGAATGCGTCTATGTAGAAGGCCATATGCCATATCCAGTTGAACCGGATTTTCTGATAGTGTTCCAGATGGAAGTTGTGCAATTAAAGATCTAAATCGGCATACAAATATATCTGTTCTCTCATCACCCTGCTCTCTACTGAATATTTTTCTATATATTTTATGAGGGGCAAGGCGCGGTCCAAAAGTCTGTTGTAATAACTGCATAGCTTCTTCCCAAGTATTTACAGAATGTTTTACGCCATGCCACCATGTCGCTGCAAAGTCCGTGAGTAACATAGGTAAGCCCCTTAAAGCTATATCGTCGTGGTCATTGACACAATCTTTAAAAACTTGTATGGTATCTATGAACGTCATTACATCACCATCTCCAACAAATACCTGAACTGCTCGTCTGACATCACTATTGACGAAGATGACGAAGACTGTGTCGTGGAGACAGGCGGAGCACGCCCGTACTGCGACGCTATTGAAACAGGCGACTCACGCCCGTGTAGCGGAGGAAGTGATGGGTCTGATGCCCCGGCGCGGGCGGACTCATCTTGTTCAGTCAACACCAGCGGGGACACTCGCTCATCTCCGGCGGCCTGCATATTTTGTTGTTGGCCGGCTCGCGTAAGCACCATATCGTATGAAAACACTAAAGTACCTCTAATATGCACTAGTTCGAAATAACGAAGCTAGATATTTAATTAAATTAACACTTATTAATCACTAGTTCGAAACAACGAAGCTAGCTTCTAGGTATTAAACTTATAAACTTAAACACTTAAGTATATGCACTAGTTCGAAATAACGAAGCTAGGTAAGTATTTGATAAAGTTAACACTTTTATTATTCACTAGTTCGAAACAACGAAGCTAGGTATTAAACTAATAAACCAAAAATACTAAACTTTATTCACTAGTTCGAAAATAACGAAGCTAGGTAAACGTAATGTAAGCACTTTGTAATCGAATTTTCAAGTTCGTTTTCGTGCAGGTCGCATCATGCACCGACGCGCGTATGAATGCACTACTATTAACGCACTTGATCCACTTGATCCACTGAATCCGAATTTTTAATGTCTGTTCTGCTTTATTTAACACTAATTATTTCTTTTCGTTTTTTATGATATACAAAGAAGAATTTCTGCCGAACGAGTTTCTGCCGAACGTTGGGACGCCAGATATAGGTAATGGCTCACTTTGGGCGCCAGTTATAGTTTATGGTGTTCGGAAACTCAAAGAATTCTTTTTGCGCACAAAACTATATTGAATTTAGAATGGCTTACAAGAACTTAATACAGTACAGACTTCACTATTAATATAATTAATCTAAGAATACTGGGTCCGTTACGACGGTCGCCGGAACGACGCAATCGTATTAACTCTCCGCGGACTACTCAAGTACTGACTATTGTAAAATGCGGCCGTTAATGTCGGACGCAAAGTCTCGGTCATTCCCGATATCGTGCCGGCGGTCTGCGTAATCTCCCGACGCGGCGAATGGTGTTGCCAGCCGTGTGTACACCATGCGCTATATAATATTATTAAATGATTTTTAATGGTAGGCAAAGTTTAAAAAATTTATCTAACGACTTTATGTTTACGTCATGACTCTTTTATTGGGAACATAGAAATAAGTGAGCTTTTGCTATAGATATTAGATAGTACTCAACGAGACGATTTCATTGGTGTATCTAACTGGACTTAGTGATTTTTTGCCCTTAATGAGTTCTTGCAGTAAGCCGACGATATTTTGTCCCCCAAGGAGTGCGCTTTGCCCCTCAACATCACTCAACTATCACTTCCCACTCCACCTACCCAGAACAGTCCATCACAATATTCGCCAACCAATCACATTATAATACGTAGATAATATTATACAAATTAAGATTTAAAACCAACACTTAAGAGAACCGTCAGAACAGTCCTACTGTAGAGAACTCCTCCAAATGAACAATAATTATTATTCATTTACGAAATCAAAAACTTAACCGCGCGCCCCGATATTTCCAGCTGTTTCCTCAGTTAGTGTTTTTTTTATATATTTATATAAAAAATCTGAGTGCGTACGACGTACACAATATTTTGTCAGAAGTTACATATTTGGCAAACTAAGTTTTAAACCTCGTTTATAATTTATACTAATCTGAAGCTTTAAAGTTTCGAAACTTGCGATGCGACGTTTGTTCTATCTCACTCTCTCTCTCTCGACCTTTCTCACTCGCTTGAGTGGCCAAGATCTGTATGATGTGCCTTTTAGGATAGGAATAAACATAATAGTTTATTTCGAAGATTCCAGTCACCCTTTTATATAATACCATGCTACATACAGCTTGGCAAAAAGAGTTTGGAAAAAATTAGGGCGCCACTTTAACTTAGGTCTCATCATAATATGATGTTTATATTTTTATAAACTATAAAACGAGAGAGATACTGTCAACAAATTTAATAGTTTCAAATAGTAGTGACGAACAAAGTCAAAAGTTATTAAGATACAAATTGCAACTAAAGATCATATTCATTTATAAGATTAAAAATAAAACTAATCAAAAAAATTTACATCGAACCAACAATATTTTTTTTCTCGACAATCACCGAAAGATGAACAAAGGAATTAGCAAAAAAAAACAAAAAGTTGATTTGTCGTCGTCAGGCGCCAACTTCAGATAGCCAATTAGCCAATCACTGAGCGCACCTTACCTCGAGACCAGCAGTACTCACAGTAGGAAAATGGCGACGATTAATGACGTCATAATATATTGCGACGTCATACTGTAACTGTATACTGTTTTTGACGTGACAACGTCTTATAAATCTTATAATTCGATGGAGCCGGCTGTAATAACGAAAAAACATGACGCATGCGGCGTTACCTCCCTCTGAGGCGTTCCATTTTCTTGTGACGTTGTCACGTTCAACTATCGTCAGTAAACCGACAAAAAACTGAAATGCTCTGAGGCATCCCACGGGGGAGTGGGTCTCCCTACGCGGATATGTGGGACTCGCTGCGCCCGAAAGCTGGTAATTGCACGCAGCTCTACCCACTAAAACCCGGCGAGTGTCACCAATGTCGCCTTTGGTGAGGTACCCCGGATCTAATGAGCAAACAGGGAACCTTGACGGCCAGTCAGTCTCCCAAGGGACCAACGTCACCTCCACAGAGGGGTTGTCCCGCACCACAGAACAACCAGTAGAGTGCTCGCGGTTAAAATCGGAACGCGCCCTTAGTTTATGATTGAAGTAGTTCAGAGTTTTAACTAATGCCTTAAATAAATTAAAAAAAAAATAGTTCAGAAGAAGAGGCCATAAAATATTAATAAAAAAAAAAAAAAAAAAGAAGTCAGAAGTCAGAACTGTGCCCAAAAATCAGACTTGGCTTAAAGGTCTCGTAACCAGGCCATAAAATATTCTATAAAAAAAAAGAAGTCAGAACTGTCAATTTCTTCAAGTATCTGTTTATTTTATTTCGCCGTTTAAGGTAGCGAAACTTATTTGTTTTTTTCCAATAACCGTGTAATACATTATTACTTTCACATTGTACTAGATACCAGGTAAAGGTTTATAAATTTATCATTATGCTGTATATTTACAAAAAAGTAAATGTATCATGGGAATTAAAGGTCTTGATTTTACTTTTTTACAAACCATGCCGGTTTTTCTTCCAGATAAAATCATGCCGCAGGCTAGACGAAAGACTCCTTTCAGTGGAAAGGCAAAAAAGCAGCAGCTTCAGAGTAAAAAACAGAACAAACTGCTTCTTATGTCTAGTAAGTAATAAATAAATAATGTGTTTTTGAATCTTTGATTTCTAAGCTGGCTTTGACAGCTGGCTTTACTTTATAATCTAAATTCTAACTATTTATTCTTGAAAAAAATTAGGTTTTAATACAAGTTAACTGCAACATGTGTATAACACATTTTCACAGTCCTCCTTTAGCTATTGTTGTTTTCAATAATAAGTTTTGGGATAACAAAACTACTAATAGAAAAAAATACTAATAGTATCAATTTACTTACAATTTTAGGTACATCTAGTTCAAATGCTTATGATGTGCTCGCAATGAACTACCAGCCAAACAGAGCCCGAGGTAGAGGTGATGCTAACAGATATGCTTTGAAATTTTACCGTGAATCAGATGCTGAACTTAACATAAAAAAGGAAGAAGCGTTGTAAGTTCATTATATTAGTATTATGTATAGCCAATTCAAGGGTTGGGGTGTAGCCTTAGGGGCTCTATGGGCTGGGACTTAGAAAATTTTCGAAATTTTTTGATGTCATGATAACCCCCAATTTTTTTACGCTTAACATACAGAACCTACAACTACAAACATTTTTTACTAATAAATTTTTTTTCCAGGTGTCACCGTTAAAAAGATATTCATCTCCAAAGTTCTTCTTAAAAACAGAATATTTTTCAATTTTTTTTTCTTCTCAGTATTACCCCCTATTTTTATGTATCCATCGGGCAGGGCTGATCATTATGAACATTTTTTGTCATTGGAAGTTTTGTCGTGCGGGCTACCGTAGCGGAGCTGTACGCGCCGGAAGTTTCAAAACACTTAGAATTTTTTCAAGACAATTTATATGATTATGATAACCACCAATTTTTATGTACTCCACGGGCAGGGCTGATCATTATGAACAACTTTTGTCATGTACAGTTTTTGCGGGCGGGGCTTCGTTTTCGAGATATTCAAATTTTTCGGTGCTATTGTAGCCTTGGGGCGCTAGGCTTTCGGGACTTAGAATATTTTTCGATTTTTTTTCTTTTCACTATAACACCCTATTTTTATTTATCCATCGGTCAGGGCTGATCATTATGAACATTTTTTGTCATTAGAAGTTTTGTCGTGCGGGCTACCGTAGCGGAGCTGTACGCGCCGGAAGTTTCAAACCACTTAGAATTTTTTCAAGACAATTTATATGATTATGATAACCACCAATTCTTATGTACTCCACGGGCAGGGCTGATCATTATGAACAACTTTTGTCATGTACAGTTATTGCGGGCGGGACTTCGTTTTCGAGATATTCAAATTTTTCGGTGCTATTGTAGCCTTAGGGGCGCTAGGCTTTCGGGGACTTAGAATATTTTTCGATTTTTTTTTCTTTTCACTATAACACCCTATTTTTATTTATCCATCGGGCAGGGCTGATCATTATGAACATTTTTTGTCATTAGAAGTTTTGTCGTGCGGGCTACCGTAGCGGAGCTGTACGCGCCGGAAGTTTCAAAACACTTAGAATTTTTTCAAGACAATTTATATGATTATGATAACCACCAATTTTTATGTACTCCACGGGCAGGGCTGATCATTATGAACAACTTTTGTCATGTACAGTTTTTGCGGGCGGGGCTTCGTTTTCGAGATATTCAAATTTTTCGGTGCTATTGTAGCCTTAGGGGCGCTAGGCTTTCGGGGACTTAGAATATTTTTCGATTTTTTTTTCTTTTCACTATAACACCCTATTTTTATTTATCCATCGGGCAGGGCTGATCATTATGAACATTTTTTGTCATTAGAAGTTTTGTCGTGCGGGCTACCGTAGCGGAGCTGTACGCGCCGGAAGTTTCAAAACACTTAGAATTTTTTCAAGACAATTTATATGATTATGATAACCACCAATTTTTATGTACTCCACGGGCAGGGCTGATCATTATGAACAACTTTTGTCATGTACAGTTTTTGCGGGCGGGGCTTCGTTTTCGAGATATTCAAATTTTTCGGTGCTATTGTAGCCTTAGGGGCGCTAGGCTTTCGGGACTTAGAATATTTTTCGATTTTTTTCTTTTCACTATAACACCCTATTTTTATTTATCCATCGGGCAGGGCTGATCATTATGAACATTTTTTGTCATTGGAAGTTTTGTCGTCCGGGCTAACGTTGCGGAGTTCTAGCTATGTAACGATATTAAAATATCACGATGTTCTCTTTACGGCATTGCCTGAGTTCCGTCTAATGTATGAAACACAACTGATATTATCTTAATATTTGAAATATTAGCGCATTCTTTACGATTTAATTGTTGTTCGATATTGTTATTGTTGTTGTTATTTTAAAAATTATTTAGTAGTTTATTATTTTTTATTCATTACAATATCTTAAATTTATTATTTTAGATTTTATTTAGTTCGTAGAAGTTATTTTATTATTATTATGTCTGGGCCGTTAATTCTCGACCCATTTTCGCTTGTTTTAAGCAGAAATTTTAATATATATAATTATGCCAATAGCATATATAACGAGGAATCTGCTGTGCAGGCGGCGAAATTTTGGCGGCTTATTTTACGAAGGACACCAAGATGTCCTTCTTGTAGACGTCCCATGAATAAGGAGACCAATATTAATTATAAGTTGGGCTTCAGGTGGCGCTGCAGGAGGGGCAACTGCAACGAGATTCGGTCTCCAATTAAACGTACTTTTTTTGAGCGGAGTAACGTATCTATTTTAAAAACATTAAGGGTAATTTATCATTTTTTGCGAAGAGATAAGGTGGTACTGGCCGCGCAAGAAGTCGAGGTCAGCAAAAAAACAGCCATCCAAATTTACCACTTCTTGCGTGAGGTGTGCGAAGTTGCCGAAGCTCACGACCGGCAAAGAATTGGCGGGCACGATGATATTGTAGAGGTTGATGAGACACACCTCTACACAAACAAGTACCACCGGGGACGTCTTTTGCAGCACCAAATGTGGTCGTTCGGGTGTATCAGTCGGAAGACACGAAATATCCACGTCGAATTAATACCAAATAAAACACGCAGAGTATTGGACCCCATAATTCAAGCGAATGTTTACCCCAACAGTTATATCATGTCCGATCAGCACAGGGCGTATATGGGCGTCCACCTGCGTCTTGGTATGCGCGGGCATTCTTCAGTTAATCACAGTCGCGAGTTCGTAGGGGGAACAGTCGACATCCCAGTAGACTCAAGTCTCGGCAGACCTTTCAATGGTTTAGTACGATGCAAAGTACATACAAATACCCTGGAGCGACAATGGTTGGAGTTAAAGCGTCATTGTCGCACTTGTAGGAGTGAACGCCGCTTAAAGTGGTACATGGGCGAATACATGTACCGCCAAAATATTTTAAGAACTTTGCCGAGCGATGCCGCTAGGTTTCGCCGCCTATTACGGGATATTAGTAGAGTGTATCCCGGATTAAGTAAAAAAGCTATAAAAAGAAGAAATTGCCGCTGCAGCCCGAATTGCCCACGCCGAAACTAAATTATGTACATAATATGAAATATTAGGGGAATGTTAGTTTTAGTAGGGTAGTAGTTTAATGTAACATAGTATAATATTTACTTTCAGTATTTTATTTTTTAATAATTTTCTTTGGTAATGGTTAGGTGGAAAAATTTTGGAGCACTTTTTAAAATTAAATTTAAACAGGGTAAGATGCAAATATTAAATTACATTTTTATGTAATTTAATATTTGCATTAATATTTTATAATTAATTAAAAAGGACTCCTATATTTTTTCATTTATTTTATTTATTAGTAGATAGTGTATTGGGTAACTCTATATTATTATTATTGGTTGTTTCAGCTTGGGCAAAAATGCTTTTTATATGTCAGGACGTTCAGGTGTCTGCTGAGTGCTGTTCTCCTCAGTTACAACTCCAATTTCTCAATCGATGCCCGTGAATTTTGTGAGCCGGTTTGATAGTTATTTCGATTAAATTTTTGGAAAGTTTTCAATATGTCGGTGCCGTAAGGGTTTTAAGCTAATGCAGTTCTCCACTAAATGTGTTGTTCAATTTTGTGTGTATAATAATTATAGAATCGTTTATATTTGTCATTTTCATGAAACTGTACAATTCTCACAGAGCTGCTAGTGTAGTTTTTGTGACTGGCCCCAGAAACTGTTTCCAACAAAATTTTCTAAACTCAGGATTTTGATTGCCTTTCTTTATATGTGTTTGTTTGCTATGTTCTTTATTGTGTGTGTATGTTTGTGTGGTGGCGATTTTCTCCCGCTCTATTGCTTTGTCTATAAAGGTTGAAAATACCAATCAAATTACCCGAATAATTTGCCGTTAATTTGCTTCTGGTTATTAAGTTTGAAAATATACCTACAGCAGATTCCTCTATCACTTGCAATGTAACTTGTGATCTTGGATTTTTTTGTTAAAACTTTACACATCAGTCCTAGGTTTTTTATTTTTAATATTGATAGTTTGTATATATTCGTAGATTATTAATCAGTCATATTAAACTTTATCGAGATATTTACTTACTTATTA
Source organism: Helleia helle (assembly GCA_963853865.1). Taxonomy (NCBI): domain Eukaryota; kingdom Metazoa; phylum Arthropoda; class Insecta; order Lepidoptera; family Lycaenidae; genus Helleia; species Helleia helle. The sequence continues at coordinate 6,064,960 of OY971434.1, forward strand.
TTTTCATAGATACGTGGGTAACACTGAAAATGAAAACCTTTTTTGAATTTCAATTTTAGAACTCTTTGGTAACCTAATGTAGTATATTGCATTCATTTGTTTTTGTGAATTGGCGGCAAATCTAAAACTCTCGTTACACGTGAAAATGAACATAACGCGAGAAAATTTTCGGTCAATGATTTATTATGACTTTCGTTTAGGGTTTACTCAAAAACAAAGCTATGATAGGCTGCGATTAGCATTTTTTAATGAAGCCCCATCTCGTGCCACTATTTACAATTGGTTTAACGAGTTTAAGCGTGGACGTAGCAATCTCAGTGATGATCCGCGTGAGGGACGTCCTTTAACAGCGACTACTGAAGATAACATCAGTGCTGTGCGACGCATGATAGAGTAAGATAAGAGAGTGACCTATCAGCAGATACGGGCAAGCCTAGGCATTGGTATGAGTCAAGTTCAAAAAATATTACACGAACATTTAGGCGTCAGGAAGCTTTGTACCAGATGGATTCCCCATACTTTAACCGACGACCAGAAACGCCTCCGCATGAACTGGTGTCGCCAAATGTTAGATAAGTTCAACGGCGGTAACTCAAATGCTGTATTTGACATCATCACAGGTGATGAAAGCTGGATATATTGCTACGAACCCGAAACCAAAAGACAATCAGCTCAGTGGGTGTTTCCTTTCGAGATCGGCCAACTAAGGTAAAGAAAGGAAGAAGTCAAGGAAAAAAGATGATTGCCTCATTCTTTGGTCGGAAAGGTCAGTTCGCGACAGTTGTGCTAGAAGATGGAAGGACAGTTACTGCAGACTGGTATGTCAATCGCTGTTTGTCTGTTGTCTTGGAAAAAATTCGACAGCAGCGCCCTCGAAGCAGGATCCTCCTTCACCACGACAATGCTTCAGCGCACTCCGCAAAACGGACTGTTGAATATTTGACTATGGCAGGTGTCGAGATAATGAGTCATCCTCCTTACAGTCCTGACCTGGCGCCCTGCGACTTTCATTTATTCCCAAGAACTAAAGATAAAATTCGAGGTATTCGCTTTACGAGCCCTGAAGATGCGGTGAAAGCGTACGAAAATGCCATAGAAGAGACTCCTAAGGAAGAATGGGCCCACTGCTTTTCTCAGTGGTTCCATCGAATGCGACGATGTGTAGAAAGAAACGGAGATTACTTCGAAAAACAATAAAAGTATTGGCAACTTTCTACATTAAGCCCGTTTTCATTTTCTAAACATTTTCAGTGTTACCTAGGTATTTTAGTCTTAGTGGGTTAGATTGGGTATGTTTTGCACATTCTTTATTTACGGTTTTTATTGATTATGCAATAAATACCAGAGCAAAATGTTGTCGATTTTTCTGATGGTGCGTAAACGTCGATACTCCTACCTATACTGCAGCGGTAAAAAACGGCCTAAAAAAAACTTATATTTTTGGACAACACAATGGCGCTTTAACGCAGAATATAATGACTGTCGCTCCAGGGGTTTGTTTAAGGTATTTAACCTACTCGTTGATCTGTCTGATAGTCGCTCAAGAGTATTTGTATGTACTTTACATCGTACTAAACCATTGAAAGGTCCGCGGAGACTTGGGGCTACTTGATCTACCTTATCGCTGATCGGACATGATATAACTATTGGGTCTTTTTTAACCGACTTCAAAAAAAGAGGAGGTTCTCAATTCGTCTGTATGTTTTTAAAAAATCTCTTATGTTATCAAGAACAGCTCTAGCGATTACGACGAAAGTGTCATTTGGTAATTTCACTTCTAAAATCTAGGAAATGTACAGGCTAGTAGGCTATCAATGTCAGTCAGATGGCATGATTTTTATTGGTTTGTTCATTTTTATATGACGAAAGATCGTAAGTGTGGAGTTCGTATAGTCACCTTCCAGCTCCATCATCAGACCCTGATTACCATATAATATCAAAGTACTCGTCAAGAAGAATCAAATGATACCAAACTCGATAGGGTTGCGACATTTAACTACGGAGTTCTCATGGCTACTTTCCAGCTCCATCATCAGATCAGCTCTATGTCATAATAATATTGCATGCAAAATTTCAGCTCAATCGGAAACCGGGAAGTGGATAACTTGCAAGATTTGATTACAGACAACGGGACAGGTGAAACTAAATAAAAGCTTGTAAAAACGCTGCACATTTTCGTGACGCGTTGCATCCGTAAAAAAATTACCCTCATGCGCGCAAAGTTTCACTTAAAAAATAACACAATTTTCGAAGACACCATTTATTTTCATTAGTTTTTACACTTTTATAGAGAGTACACTAATTATAACTCTTGCACTTTTCTAGTACTCTAATGGTCTGTCGTTAGGCAGCTGTCGACTAATTTGGAAATCGACTGACTGATTTGGAAAATAATTTCATATATTAAAAATAAGTGATGATTTTGTTCGCCACTGCTTGCTCCAAATATTTTTTAAGAGACTCAATATCGCCGTGTCGTTTAGAGCAGGCCATGTCCGCTAAAACTGATCATACTACTTTGAAGTCTAAAGGGTTGAAATCTGGGCTAGATGAGGGTCAGTCTTCAGCTATTATAATGTCCGGAACGTTGGTTTCAAGGCAGGCTTGGGTAGTTCGTGCTTTGTGACCAGGTGCAGTCCTGCTGGAAAGTCCACGATATCCTTTTTCATAAAAATGTAGTTTTGAGACTCCTTAATTAAGACACGCCCCACCAAACCATCGATACCAAGCTTTTGAAGTGTCTGGAATATGGCCTACTGCTCCATACCCACTTTGTGCAAGGCAAACACTGCAATCCTATTTTCTTTAACACCCCATTTCATATTGTAATTTGATCATGAGCACGAAAAAATATGTAAAATGGTACAAAAACGAAAGAAGTTTTTAAAAGAATATACGTGTTCCAAATTCAAAATAAATAAAAAGTTGAAAAAAAGAACAGTTTTTATGTAACAGTATATGGCCAGACTAGTTATAAAAAATCAAAGGGCCGCAATGTGTCGCTAAGCGGGCACGTGTCGGCTAGTAAGATACGATATAAAAACACGAATTCATATAATATATTATTATGTTCAAAAAAGTTATCGGAACTTCGCACACTATAAACAAAAATTAACGTAATTAATTCGATCGTAGCAATTAACATAGTCGTATGTGAAAAATCGCTACTTTACAGGACGGCCGTTCAAAGTTTCAAATATGTTTAAAATTAACAATAGTCAATGTACCTTCACCAAATTTGCTATATAAATATATTAATTACCTGACGGAGGAGTATATGCAAATTTATCAAAACTCTATTGGAAATATCAGAAACTGCACATGTAAAATTGTTATCCGCTGAATTATGCAAGTATTTTGTCGGAAATGGTAGAACCGACATTTTTGACAGAACTACTTAATTCGATCGTAGCAATTAACATAGTCGTATGTGAAAAATCGCTACTTACTTACTAAAACACTGTTCTACAGTGTTTTATCAGCGGTAGGTAATTAGGTTGAACCTAATCAGTTAACACCTTCTGAATCACTTTCTTCATGGGTAAGATTAAGCGTTAGTGTGAGATAGGTTCAAATAAAAGTTACGGTAGCACTTAGGAATTATTCCCTCGCTGCAGAGATCTGTAATATTCTGGTATCTTTCCTTACTTATGGGCAAAGGCCCTTGATACGCCTGATTCTGTTCAAGAACATTTTCCAGCCTTTTCTTGTTTCGGGTGTCAGATCGCAACATAACGATTGTCTTTGGTCCTTCATCAAAATCGTTCTTATACTCTATTCTGTCGTTCTATCCTGCACTTATCGAAACCTTCTCGTTTTTGGTCTTCCTTGTCCAAATCTTGTTTACTAGCAAGGCTACTATTAAATCGAAAATGTCCTTTTGTCTTTTTTTTTCACGATGTAAGAATCACCTTCAGATTTAGCCCAACAAACTAAGCAATGCCATTCTTTTGGTACCCAAATCGTTTTGTGTTTGCTATTTCGTTCTAAAATCGCGTGTACACTGTCTCCCTTATTTTGTGTATGACCTTTTTCTAGGAAAGCATGGGTCACTGTTACTCCGAGCTTTTTTACTACGAACATGTAGAGCTAAAACAAGATTCCTATTTTGGTCTGCGCAGTTGTCAGACCAAAAACGAAATTTCTTGACGCTTCGTTTTCAGCATAGAATTTTATGAAGTTAAGTAGACACTTCTATAGAGCCACATCGAATGATTACTTCATGCCACATGTAGCAGGTGCCTATTTTGGATACTAAATCATAGACCATAAAATGTAACCAAGACGACAGATCCCTCGCCACTCGCATCCAACACGGACCGGCCACTGTACGGAGATCGTCTTCCCACCTGGTTAGTGGCCGACAAACACACTTCGTCTACCCGAACGCGGCCTCCACTCTTGAACCTTATTGCTCATCGGCCATCTGTTCTCCTGAGTATGTGACCAGCCCACTGTCACTTCAACGAGCTTAATCTTCGCGTGATATCGGTAACTTTAGTTCTCTGGCGGATGTCTTCGCTTCGAATCCTATCTACCAAAGTAACACCCAGCATAGCACGCTCCATTGCACGTTGAGCTACAGCAAACTCTCGGACCAGTCGCAAATTTAGAGGACACGTTTCGGCCCCGTAGGTCATCACGGAGAAAACGCATTGATTGAAGACTTTCATCTTCAAACTCTGCCTCTACGTGAGAATATGGCTAAGCTTCCTGAAAGCTCAAATTACTTAGTTGGTTAGAAACTTCCGGCGCGACGCGTCAAACTCTGCAACTAGCTGTTCAAACTTCCGCCGCGTTTAACTTCGCAACGGTAGCCCGGACAACAAAACTTCGAATGACAAAAAATGTTCATAATGATCAGCCCTGCCCGTGGAGTACATAGAAATTGGTGGTTATCATAATCATATAAATTGTCTTGAAAAAATTCTAAGTGTTTTGAAACTTCCGGCGCGTACAGCTCCGCTACGGTAGCCCGCACGACAAAACTTCCAATGACAAAAAATGTTCATAATGATCAGCCCTGCCCGATGGATAAATAAAAATAGGGTGTTATAGTGAAAAGAAAAAAAAATCGAAAAATATTCTAAGTCCCCGAAAGCCTAGCGCCCCTAAGGCTACAATAGCACCGAAAAATTTGAATATCTCGAAAACGAAGCCCCGCCCGCAAAAACTGTACATGACAAAAGTTGTTCATAATGATCAGCCCTGCCCGTGGAGTACATAAAAATTGGTGGTTATCATAATCATATAAATTGTCTTGAAAAAATTCTAAGTGTTTTGAAACTTCCGGCGCGTACAGCTCCGCTACGGTAGCCCGCACGACAAAACTTCTAATGACAAAAAATGTTCATAATGATCAGCCCTGCCCGATGGATAAATAAAAATAGGGTGTTATAGTGAAAAGAAAAAAAAATCGAAAAATATTCTAAGTCCCCGAAAGCCTAGCGCCCCTAAGGCTACAATAGCACCGAAAAATTTGAATATCTCGAAAACGAAGCCCCGCCCGCAAAAACTGTACATGACAAAAGTTGTTCATAATGATCAGCCCTGCCCGTGGAGTACATAAAAATTGGTGGTTATCATAATCATATAAATTGTCTTGAAAAAATTCTAAGTGTTTTGAAACTTCCGGCGCGTACAGCTCCGCTACGGTAGCCCGCACGACAAAACTTCCAATGACAAAAAATGTTCATAATGATCAGCCCTGCCCGATGGATACATAAAAATAGGGGGTAATACTGAGAAGAAAAAAAAATTGAAAAATATTCTGTTTTTAAGAAGAACTTTGGAGATGAATATCTTTTTAACGGTGACACCTGGAAAAAAAATTTATTAGTAAAAAATGTTTGTAGTTGTAGGTTCTGTATGTTAAGCGTAAAAAAATTGGGGGTTATCATGACATCAAAAAATTTCGAAAATTTTCTAAGTCCCAGCCCATAGAGCCCCTAAGGCTACACCTCAACCAATTCAAGTGTTTTGTATGAGGTATAGTAATTTATTTATTCAATTTAATATTTATATAATTTACTGGGATAGAGTTTTACTAGGTCACATAAAATTTTATCAATACTAGTGATGGTAGTTATCAATAATCAATACCCATAAAAGAGTTGGGTAATTGATTTGTCTATTACAAAAGTAAGAATAAGCTAAGCTGGCAAATTCTAAAGGAAGCTTAAAAGAAGAAGAAGAACTAAGCTAAGCTAGTAGGACTACAATTAAATAAATTAAATTTCCAGAAAAGCTTTGAACCCAGTGCCGGAAAAGGAAATGGAAGTAGACCCTACAGATTTCTTTCCAAAAGATGTGTCTTTCCCAAAAAGGCCACCATGGGATTTCAAAATGACACCAGCAGAATTGGATGCTCAGGAACAGAAATATTTCAGAGTAAGTTATTCTAGCCTTTTCCAGAACAATTCACGGGTACTAATTTATCCACAAGCACAGGAGTACTTACTGGTTTAAAAGGGCCATAGTTGATCCATTAGAGGCATGTATAAAGTAATGAAAGCTATGTAATGCTTATATGTCCAAGAGCTTTACGTCTGTAACAGAAGAAGTCAGTCTTGATCATAATAATTAAAGGGGGTATGAAAATGTTTCATCAGGTGGCAGATCTGTAAATTTACATATCCAACTATCAATACACACAATTGAATTGTCACAGTGAACCATACACAAAATGGAAAATTTTCAATTATTGGTATGTATTTTTTTAGGAATATATCCAAGCTCTACAAAACAGTGATCATTGGAAGGAAATGTCCTACTTTGAGCTGAACTTGGAGACATGGAGACAGCTGTGGAGGGTTCTAGAGATGTGCGACATATTATTGCTTATTGTGGATGTGAGATTTGCTGTAAGTACAATTTTTTATTCTGAATTCTTCCAAATTTCATTTGTTCCAAGTTCCAAGATAGTTTTAGAACATCCCTTGCTAATTTGGTAGTTACCACCATCAATTCCGTTGACACAAGAGAAGCAGTGATGGTCATGAATGCTTGGCCCATTGAAAAACTTAATAATTTTTTAGACATCAAATAGTAAATTTTTATCATATAAAGAATATGAATAACGGCAAAAAAAAAAAAAAAAAACAAATCATGAGCATATTTGACTACAGTTAGTTCAAGTCAAGCAATGAAAAGGTTAGTCAATTTTCAAATTAATTCATTTAAACATATCGCGAGCACCTATTATGACCTTTTGAAACTTTGTCATAGAAGAGATTGTTGCATTGAAAATTATGTTCACCTGTTCAATAACAAAGTTCGAATTGATCCGGATCAATATTATGTAATAAAATGGTTAAAAAGTTTTGACACCTATCTTATTGCATTGGTGAAAGCTAAAACTGGCTTTAAGGTAACAAACCTTTCTCATTCAGTGACTGTACGTAAAATATACATGATGGTTATAAAAAATTTTTAGGGTATGATGTTCCCACCATCTCTGTATGAATTTGTGGTGAAAGAACAGAAGAAAGATATGATTCTCGTACTCAATAAGATAGACTTGGTACCAGCTTCAGTGGTGGCCGGATGGAAAGATTACTTGATGACAACCTGTCCCGGTCTGAAAGTCGTGTACTTTACATCCTGTCCCGGATATAATCTAGCCGGGGCGAGCAGCGATAAAGCCGGTAACTATGACCTTTATTTTAGTGTAACATTATTTACTCCTGTCAAGGGTTTTTTGATGTTAGTTTGTGGAATTATGAAGGGACTTGGCTCAGAGCGCGTTTATCTATCTACATTGTATTCAATTACGTAGGTCTCCAAGTTAGAAGACGTAAAGGGAGACAGCGGATGTGCGCTGAGGGCGCGACTAAAATATTAGAGGCTTGCAAGGATGTTGTGAACGGTGAAGTGGACCTGAGCTCCTGGGAGAAGAAGATCAAGGAGGAGATGAACTTGGAGTTTGATGATGATGAGCAACCTGAAGTTGGTAAGTTTTAAAATATCCTATTACATTAGATGAGGGTAAAGGTGCGTACGGATAGCTCGTTCCCCTGTTATGTGTAGTCGGAATACGCTGTCCACGTGTACACTGGATACGCGTACGTCCGGTATGGGCCGCCGTGAACCTGAAGGCGAGGTCAATCGATCCTTTCTTTTCTATTAGTTGCTAATACTGTTTTCAACTTTGTTTTCAAATAATTCTATTGGAAGTTTCATTTCCTTTGAAATTGCCTTCCATGCATCTTGGTGTAAATCGTTGTATCTATAGTTAATTATTGTGCTATCCCACAAACACCATTCATAAAAAGCTGAATCAATATGACAATATTTTTTATTATTGAAATTCGATGAACACGCGTGTCTATCCATATTGCCGTCCAAATATAGCTTACCCAGGCGTCCCGACCAAAAATCGACTCACGGTGGCTGTTTGCAAGCCCCAAGAGTGTATGCGTAACTGCAAGTATGGACATGACGTTTCCAGGACACGTGTAACCAACTATGCGTACCTATGACTATCCATACACAGCTTTAGATCTTATATCAACATTTTTGAGTTCATATTTTTTTGACCTTGTAAATATTGTTAGGTCCGAATTATATATTTCTTTCAGAGTATGTGAGTTAAGTCCTTCATCCGAAAAATCTTACATAATTTCGAGGTAAAACTCTATGCCCAAAAATCTCTTACATGTCTGTTGTACTGTTAGTATTAGTAAAATCATATTATTAACTTCGTGAAGCCAATTGAGCGCATGGGCAAAATATGGTCTAAAACCCCACAATTTCGAGTAACTCTTATACTTGCTATAATTTTTTTTTTTCATTTTACGCCGGGAAATGCTCTGAGGCATCCAGCCTGGAGAGAGGGTCTCCCCAGGTGGGTATGTAGGACTCGCTGCGCCCGAAAGATAGTAAATCGACGCAGCTCTACCCACTAAAATCCGGCGAGTGCCACAGTGCCGCCTTGGTGAGGTGCCCCGGATCTGTTAAGCTAACAGGGCACCTCGACGGCTAGTCAGACCCACAATGGACCGACGCCACCTCCACAGAGGGGTTGTCCCGCACCACAGAACAACCCCTCCCAACGTCGGGACAGTACAATGGGGTGAGGTTCCCATCCTCACCCCTTGCCCCCTGCTCTTTTGTCCCCTCTTCTTATAAGAGGGGTATAAAGAGCCCCCTCGGCTCATATGGCTTCGCCCAAGGTGCTGGGCTCACCCTAGGCTACTGAGCCCCACCGTCACGTCAAGGCCTGAACCATGGTGGGGATACTTGCTATAATACAAATAATTATATTAAATTCGTATCATTAATGTGTTTTTTCTTAATTCCAGGAGAAACAATCATAGAGAAGTCGGACACAACATTCTACACCCACGAGAGGTTCAAGAACGGTGTGCTGACCATTGGGTGTGTGGGGCAGCCGAACGTAGGCAAGTCGTCCCTGATGAACGCCATCATGGGCAAGAAGGTGGTCTCCGTATCCAGGACACCGGGCCACACCAAACACTTTCAGACTATATTTTTGACACAACAGGTATTTAGAATTTCGACATAGGATATCTGTTTTATGAGTCTGTTTGTTTGCAAACTCTAATTTCCGAAGCAGTTAGATTTGAAGAAATATTTTTGCACTTGGTATGATTATCAAAGAAGGCTATTTTATTATAGGAAAAAGTATCAGGAAATAGCTTGTCAAGCTTTGAATGAATATTGTTAACGTTATCCTACTAATATTATTAACGCGAAAGTTTGTAAGAATGTATGGATGTTTGTTACTCAAGCTACTGAATGGATTTTAATGAAACTTCACAATAACATAACTTATATCAGAAAAACATAAAGGCTATAATTTATCACGGTACTCCCACGGAAATGGGGAGTAGGCGGGAGAAACCGCGTGGCGCTGCTTGTTTTTCATAAATGTCTGATGTTTTGAGTAAGATTTTGATATACACTTCGCTTTACAGCAATTTCACTTTACATACATTTTACATTAATCGCGAAGGAATGCGCTGTGCTACGCTTGTGTGGACACGTATGACCACGCGTATCTTGTTTGTTACTTCTGTCAAACAGCTTTGCTGTGACTAAGGGTCTCTTGGTTACTGCTGTCGTCTTGGCTATACAGGAGCAGCAGCGCTGGGCATATCCCGTAACCAAAGCGCATTTCACTTCTTACATATTATGTTTGTACGGTCAATGTATCTTTTACTGTATAGATACTTGAAGTAATAATACCGTTTCAGGTTCGCCTGTGCGACTGCCCCGGGCTGGTGTTCCCCTCGAAGGTGCCCCGGCCCATACAGATCCTGATGGGCTCATACCCCATCGCGCAGCTGCGGGAGCCCTACACTACTATTAGGTACTGTTTCACAGTTTACTTATCCAGGGGCGTAGCCAAAGCTGTATCAGCCTTACCACTGATATAGAGTCCTGGACTATAGGGCCCATAAAGTGTGTAAGCCAAATTCTTCATGTTGATATGGGGCCCCGCTAGGATAAGCTACGCCACTGGAATCTATGTAAGAGTTTGTCAAATATTACCCCTGTCATTCATTAAAATGCTTTAATTAGCTTCACCTGTATGTATGTATGTATGTGTATATACACATACATACATACATATAGGTATGTATGTATGTAGGTATGTAGTTGTATTTACACTGTTTTTTCACTTTTATTTCACGGAAAACGTGGTGAATAAGACATTCGTAGATAATGTTGAAATATCGAGTACCGCCAAAATGAAAATGAAAAACATGGTAAATATCCTGTTTTAAATGATTTTAGTACCTAATGAAAATAATGATGTTAATTTAAAATCTTATAATAGGAACATTCCTTTTTTTAACAATTGTATCAGGTTTCACAATTAGATAATAACCTCTAGGTATCTAGCAGAGCGCCTAAACTTACCTCAGCTATTGCGGATCGACCACCCTGAGAACGACGACACGTGGTCCCCGCGGGATATCTGCGACGGCTGGGCCAAGAAACGGGGCTACCTCACCGCCAAGGCCGCCAGGTATCATTCAAATACACATCATATTTTTTCCTTAAAAAAAATATGATGGCTAAAAAGTAATACTAAGAATATTTCTTAAAACCATAATAATTTCTTCCCCATAAGAGTTGTACTCCAAAGCATGTTGAGCTACGGCAAACTTACAAACCAGTAGTAAATTTAGAGGCCATGTTTCAGCCCCGTAGGTCATCATGAGGAGAACACATTGGTCGTAGACTTGCGATGATCTCCGTGTAGTGGCCGGTCCATGTAGAATGTGAGTGGCAAGGGGTCAATCGTCTTGGCGTTCATTGAATGAGCCCATGTTCAGTAGTGGATAGAGGCTGATGATGATGATGAAGAAGAATTTTACTATACCATCGACGATCTTAAACCTCATTTTAATAAAAGACCTTATAATAAATAAATAGTCTCCTGTAAATTATATATTTAATCTAGATGCGCCTCATATATAAGTTCTACCCTCCTCTCTACATAAGTCAGCTGTGTGCCCGACACAGTTCATAACTGATCATACTGTATCTAAGTATATCAAATTTACCACATTCTGTCCGTCATGGTTTTGCGATAATGTATTGAGTATCTTTTAAAATCATGCCATGGTATTCTTTATTAAAACACATATAAACAACTTTTAACATAATGCCAAGGATGACCATTCACTATAATAGAAATGACCTTTAGCATTATCCACCTCATTTTTACACGCTTTATAATAGCTTCACCTGTATGTTTGTATGTATGTTTGTAACCGACTCCTTTAGACTTGATTTTGAATCACTTCTAACGACCAGATTTTGTTCAAACTTTGTAGATTTATCGAGGACCGATGACAATATAATAATTTGATAAAATTATTCCAATATCCTGATCAGGATAATCAGGATAGCACATGTTAGGAAGGCGTAAGGCGCGCAAGTTACCTACATCACTTATGTTGTTTTTAGTCTCTCACTCATTTCTAAAGTGATTGTTATTAGTTGAGTACCTTAAATTAATAAATTTTTTAATTAAAAAATCGATACTAAAAAGTAAAAAATAAATTATAGTTAAAAAAAACTAAAAAACACGCATTAATAGCAAACCCAACTAAAAATTTGAAAATAATTTTTAATGGATGAATTAAATGGGTTAACAAAATTACTTATTGTAAAAAAGCGTGAGGTGCTCAATATTCATTATTAAAAATATTTCATCGGTATCCATTTAATATATAAACTTAGTTACAAGCACCACGCTTTTTTACAATAAGTAATTTTGTTAACCCATTTAATTCATCCATTAAAAATTATTTTCAAATTTTTTGTTTGGTTTGCTATTAATGCGTGTTTTTTAGTTTTTTTAAACTATAATTAGTGTTATATTAAAGGATGACCAGTCAAATGATTGATATATCTTTTAGATTGGACACATATAGAGCAGCTAACAGTATTTTGCGTATGGCGTTGGATGGCAAGATCTGTCTGTGGTTGCGACCTCCAGGATTTACCGACGGGAGAGGTAAGAGAAAAATTCGTGTGCTTGTATAGGTGTTAGTATGTGTGCGTGTGCATGTGTGGGTGTGTCCGTATGTATGTGTGGGTGTGTCCGTATGTATGCGTACGTGTGCGTATGTGTGTGTGCGAGTACGTTCGTGTACGTATAGGGATACGTGTTTCTGCGTGTGCGTGCGTATGTGTGTGTGCGAGTACGTGCGTGTACGTGTGGGTATGTATGCGTTCGTGAGTGTGTGCGTGTCCATAAGCATGCATGTGTTGATAGATTTTATTTACATTAGATTTAATTTTTTTGCTTTATTGGATAATCACTTGACTATTAAAAAAATGCTTACAGCCAAATATGAAACCTGCGATGAGATAAAGTACGTAAAATGGGTGCAAGCTCTGACCAATGTGGACGCTTCATCGACGACCCCCTCCGACTCGGAGGAGGGCGACAGCGGCTCGGACGCTGATGACTCCGGCGAGAGCTCCGAGGGGACGGAGATCGCCAACAAGTTCGCGGCGCTGGCGGGTGATGACTGAAAGATGGCGGCTTCATGTTTAGGTCTGAAGACCTATAAGGAGAAGTGACTGAAAATGACTGAATGGCTTTTAATAAAATTAAATGTTGATGATGCTATTTTTTGTTTGTATGCATTTATATCAGTTAAAAATGTCTTTATTTAAAATAAAATTTAGAAAAATTTCTAAATGAAATAAAAAATAAAATAAATTTTGTTTAATCATTTGAGACATCACCTAATTTTTTATATTCACTGATTCATTTTGATTGTGAAGATTGTCCGGGATTTCCATAGAAATATTTTATTTAAAAGTAGAGAACATTTTTAATCAGACAATTTTTTTATTCTTGAATTTATAAGACTTATGTATGCATGTGCCAATTTGAAGGTTATTATTAATTAGATGTTGATGTACCGTATAAAATAAAACTCGATTCTCTACTATCGCTTAGTATTATAAGGTTAATTCCGTTAAACATTATATTATAGTTTCTGTTGCCGTCCAATAAAATGTACAAGTTTAAAAAATACGGGCTTACCTTTACATTTTTGCATTTTTTGTGATTTTAACATGGAAAGTTAGATTACAAATCTTTTTTTCGATTCACAGGTATTAGCTACGAGGCTATTTGCCATACAAATTTAGTCTGTAATATGGGGAAACGGCGGGAAACTCCAAGGAGCGGGGCTTCGCCTCTCTAGTCCCTATCGATCAACTATCACTTCCCATTTTCTCCACCCAGAACAGTTCACCACAATATTCGCCAACCAATCAAATTAATATATTACACAGATTAAGTTTTTAAAACAAACACTATAGAAAACCACTCTGAATGGACAAAACACAAAATAACAATTAATTAACGGGAAACCAAAAAAACACAACCGCGCGCCCCAATGCCGTTCCACAAATCTTTTTATGTTTAAAATAATATATTTTTAATTCTTTTTTTTAAGGCTTTGAACACTTGGTGCACATGTCAGCGTTATAGGTACATTTACCTACTTGTTGGAAGATAGAGTCAATAAAATAAAAATAATCCTGAAGACGAATTTATACTCTAAAACGATATTGTCTTACCTTGTATTTCATGATAGGTTAGTAATTCTTAACTTGTTACGTATAAGAGAAAGTAAAATTTAAATTAATGATTGTTAGAAGTAACTTTCACGCGGCAGTTCTAATGACAGCTAACTAAAGAAGAAGGATAAATGTGTCCGCCATCTTTAAATTGTATTTGTATTATCGTGATATTCGGCTAGCATCACATTAATTCATACAATGATATTATTGGCTTTTTTATCATGGCTAAATAGTGAAAAATATGTAGAAGAAATTATAATCTGTTCTGCCTAAGATTTGATTGCATAAAAGCCTGCCTGCTTATAGACAGGGTGGATATAGGAGAATAGAGGAGATTGTCTTACAATGGGAATATAAGTATCGTGAATGTTGATACTAAAAGTATTTTCTATAAAATGGATGTTTAAAAATAACGATTTTTCTATCTTAAGCATCACATGTTTAGATGTAATGTTTGAAATTACATTTGTACTGAATTATCCCTGTTTCATGTTAATATTATGTATTTGATATTTATTAATAAATGTTTAAATTTATTGTCTTTTTAAGTTATTTTCCCTTTTCAAAGCAAACAGTTTTTTAAAATTAAATAATGTTAAATCCAACGTTAAATCCTACCCTAATAATTCCAAAGTAAACCCTTAAAAGAAGAGCCAAACAGAGTGGAACGATTGCTAGAAAAATTTCAATATAACAGAATGTAGAGTTGTTGCGAACGCCCCATTTTTTATGTTATAAGAAGGCAACCGAGCAGTCGGAGCCTTATTGGTGACTACCAACGCCGCGACGCCCTAAACCTGAAACTCACAAATCCCACGAAACGCGACAGTATAGCTGTCGCTTGACGCCGGTGTTATGTGAGCGAGAGGTACCACCGCGGTCATGCCGGCCCAATTCGGCTGCAAAGCATTATGGCACTACCTCTTATAAGTCCATTTCCTATCTAGTAAGTGTTATCTCAATAATGGCGTTCTTTAAAAAAGACCTAGGTATGCCCAGCAGAAGACGCATAAAGATGATTCTCATCAAAGAATCTGACATCCTTAAAAGCCCATTTTTATTATAATATCTAATAATTATAATAAAACTAATTTTATTATCTATGGACGCTTTTACACCACGTCAATCTGGTCCCGTGGTAGGTAAGTTCTCAAAGAACTTGTGTTACGGGTACCAGACAGCGGAAATATATCGATGGACCTATGTATAAGGGCCAAACTAACAATTTGGCCATTTTGACTTTTTTATGGTTAACGCATCTTATCGATATAATTAATCATGTGAACTATTAAAAAATAAATATTTCTGCATAGAAACACGATTTATTAGTACGGTATAATGGCGTAAGTGACATGAATTTAAACGTACAAGGTCCAAAGAGTATTTAGAGATTTATACGCGGGCAGTTGGGCCGCGCTTACGACTTTTGTTTATAGTTTGGACCAATTAGCTGGGCCGCCCACCGAACTGTGATGTGCATAAATCATATAATTTTTTATTACGTTGTCTTTTAGCGTTACAATTTAATTTAATTAGTATAAGATGACATTCAATTATCCGGAAGGACATAATTCTTTGGTCTAAGCCGCAACGGATCATACGTTTTATACTGTAAATATGATTTGGATGAAGATGCTATTGACAGTCATACTATTTATATACTTACAACAGCCTGTACGAACAAGAAGACCAGTTGCCGAAGACAAACTGATATTCCTCTGCAACTATGTTACAATCAGCTGTTACCAATACAATTTTCCAAGAAGAAAGACTTGTACTTACTTGAAGAAAATACTATCCCATCTGTATACCACTTATTATGAACATTTTGTAGTAGTGGTGTTAGGCAATGTAATTACTGGCACAGAGACTTAACATCTTGTGTCTCGGGATAGGCATTTATACATTATTAAAATTAAATAATTGTGTTAATTTCAAATTAAGATATTCAGTACTTAGCAGCTCATTTAAAAAAAATGTTTTTTTTTCAAAAGAACACCAATACGATTGAAAATGGGTCCATAATATTATGTAGTTTTAAGGCCTGAGCATTAAAATGAAACTTGACTGATCAAGTTTCATTTCGATAAATGAATAAAACAATTGTACTTTTTTATTATTTAAATGGTCTAACTGAAAACTCAAGTTAGCCGGTTAGCAAATAGTAAAACGTATAATTGTCAATGTGACTTATTTAGCTTATTATCTAAATATATTTTATTTTAATTAAGGAATAATCAACTACTTAAATTTTTGATAGATTTTATAAGTAAAAAATAATATAAAGATTTACTTTATGCTACTTAGCATAATACGCGTATAATGGCCAATATGGCACATTGGACCTTTTAGGGTGTTTTTAAACAAAAATATTTTTAACAAAAACTAACGTAGAAGGGCCAATGTGACGTAAAAAATAACCGATAAATGTATAAATAAAATAGTATAGTGCAAATGAGGAGGATAGTTGTCTTAGATAACGAGCAAAGTTTCGTAAACTTCGGTTTTATCAATCGACAATTATAGCAAATTAAAACTTTGGAAGCCTCTCCTGTTAAGTTGTAATTTTGCATTTTGGCCCATATACATAGGACCCATCGATATTTAATACTTTTATACTATACACATATTTAAGATTTTTATTATATAATACACATATTTAATACACACCCATGACCTAGGAACACAGAAACTTTTTGTTCACTGGCGGGATTCGAATCCGCTACCTCTGGATTATGCGCCAACACGCTAACCATTGAGCCGAGGTTGTCGAATTATAAATATTAATTTTGTCCAATCCTGGTATATTTCGGTTCATTTAAGAATTCTGTTGAATAAAAGTTCTGGGAATAGACCACAAAACGATGCAAAAACGACAGCGTTATGTTCGACACTGTACTCGACTATGGAGGACCATTCACATTTTTATTTTTTACCTGAGTGCGAAGGTGTTTTTAAAATAGCATATAGCACCGGTGGGAGGGATGCGATGTGCCGCGCTCCCGGCTGTATGGGTACCACCATCTTGCTTGTTCCTTCCGTGAAACAGCTTTGCTGTGTTTCGGAGAGAAGGCCAAGAACGGCAGTGTAAGTAAAGAGGTTAAAAAACGCGCGGATCAGCTGTTATATCAACATTGATCAACAATAGCAACGAAGTCAAGAAGTAAGTATCTTCTTAAGTAGGTCGCCCGCGAGCCTGGCATGTTAACATGTATTTTTTTTTCGGAATGATCTATCTATCTATCTATGCTAATGGCCCAAAGGCCCTAATGCTTCATCGGATTAGTGTGAGCCGATTTGGCTCACTTATGATTTATTATTAGTGGGGGTTGTCCCCCGCCAACTGTGTAGTCCTCGACTACACGGCCCCCTGGCGTCGGATTGGAATTAACATGTATCTATATACATTTGTACTTACATTTTTTTAAATTCATTCGCATATTAGAATCCTATAATAATATTCTAATCAGCGTGATTACATTTCATCATCATCATCAGCCTCTATCCGCCCACTGTTGAACATACCTTCAGTAATACTAGCTGGTGCCCGCAGCTCTCGTGTTAACAGCCGTCTGTGGGCTGATGATTATTTCATAGCCTTATAGCACTTGTGATAACGTAGCATTACACCGGTGAAAGAGATTTTTTAACATGGTCCCCTTCAATGAACGCCAAGACGACCGATTCCTCGCCACGCGCATTCAACACGGACCGGCCACTGCACGGAGATCGTATTCTCACCTGGTTTGAGGCCGACCAACACTTCGTCTACCTAAACGCGGCCTCCACTCTTGAACCTTATTGCCCCATCGGCCATCCGTTCTCCTGAGCGTGTGACCAGCCCACTGCCACTTCAACGAGCTTATTCTTCGTGAGATGTCGGTAACTTTAGACGTTAGTTCTCTGGCGGATGTTTTCGTTTCGAATCCTATCTGCCAAAAAAACATCCAACACATAATATACACTCTATAGCATGCTGAGCTACGGCAAACTTTCGGACAAGTTTTTTTAGAGTTTCGGCCCCGTAGCTGTCATCACGGGGAGAACGCATTGGCAAAGACTTTCGTCTTCAAATTCTGCGGTATAGACGACGTGGCAATACGGCTAAAAATGGCAGCACCATTACTATTTGTAATAACACAAAATGTTTACCGACGTTAATAAACACCTTTAAACAGCCGTGTGGCAGCACAATTACAATTCGTAAAGGTTGTTAACAAAATGTTTTCTAACGTTAATAAACACTTTTAAACAGTAGTGTAGCAGTACCATTACTATCCGTAATGGTCTTTAACAAAATGCTTACAAACTTTAGTACTTAAACACTTTTAAACAGCAGTGTGACAGCACCATTACTATTTTTTTTTTCTTTAACGCCGGGAAATGCTCTGAGGCATCCCGCGGGGGAGTGGGATGGCCTGAATCATGGTGGGGAGCACCATTACTATCCGTAATGGTTGTTAACAAATTGTCTTAGATTATTTATATGGCCAAACATTTACTAACGTCTGTAAACAATTTTAAACAGCAGTGTAGCAGCATCATAACCTTTATATTGTTTTCTAATGTTAACTAGAATTTCACTCATTATGATGAAACAATTTTTTTACGGATTTTATCGCGGTTTATTAAGATTTTTATATAATTCACATGCTGTGAAGTACCTAGCCGACGACGTTTTGAATAGGTACTTCACAGGATAGTTACGGGAGGACTGTGTTATTAGACTTCTTAACGTTACTAAACTTTTGTAAAAACTTATGTGTAACAATTAAAGTAAAATTGGAGAGGCATATTTTATATAATATATTATGTTATATTATGTATCATTGGTATATTGAGTGAAATACGCTCACGCGTAATACGCGTGTATCTTGTGTTAACACACTAGATAAAGATATGTTCACTTAAATTATTTCAAGTATGAATATATGTATGTCGTATACCTGGTATATCCGTACATCTGGTACCAGCGAGGACCCACATCTCGATAACTTCATCCGCAGACGCCTTTGTTCGAGGGGGCCTCATTTATCTCCGACGGTTCTTTGAGATGTCCCCCACATAACTTATATAAATAGTAAAGCTTTAGCTTGGGGTTAGCGTAGTTTATAATATTTGCATATAAGCTAAGAATTGAATTGAATTCGAAAAGAGAACAAATTAGAAATGAGGTTCTATGTTTCTACGTTTCGTTTGATGTATGTTCAATTATTTATTGTAATTTATCTGTGATAGTCATTGATCGTTTGTGGTAAAATCATGGCCGGATATCGTATTGTATAAAAATGTCTACGGAATATAGAGATAATAAAGTTTTATCGAAGGGGCCGTTACAGCCTCAGAGATTCCCGATTTAAATTTAGCGATTGATTATTTATGAAACGAATTTGAGTTAAATTTATTTTATAAAAATGAAAAAAATATAATTTAAAGAAAAATGAATCAATAAATAAAAAAGTAAATAATTAAACAAGAAATTAGAATAGTTTTCTAAAAGTCAACCTTTGTATGAATTAGTTGATGTATTTTAGTGACGTCACGGGGATCGGAGTGATATTAAGTATTAACGCCGACCTGGTGGTAAAAATAGATACTGAAATTTTGCCACTTAGTCAGTGGACAATTTATAGTTTATAACGCCTTTTTTATCGCAGGGAAATGCTTTTTTACGCATGTAGCCAGGATCTCCTGACCCTCCTTCTGGGACATTAGGTACTACCTCGCAGAAGGAAACCATCGCCGTCCAGGACTCGTCGTCACCGAGCATCGCGGTGATGACGCTGGGCAGAGACAAGTCCCCTCCGATGACCGATGTCAGATCATGACGCAGCGCCGCCCATCTCGGGCACACCTCGAGAGTGTGCTGGGCCGAGTCCACCGCCGCGCCACAATCGTGACACACAGTCAACGGCTCCCTGCGGGCCGTCCGGCACAGATACTCACCAAAGCAACCATGCCCGGTGAGCACCTGTGTCAGACGGAAGGTGAGGGGTTTGCGCTTACGCCGCATCCACCGCTCAAGGACCGGACGCAGAGCAACCGTTAGGCTTTTGCCATATGGCTGTCGCGCCAGGTCCTCCCACCATAGTTTAGTTTATAACGCCTATGTCGATCTTTCTCCTTTCTATATAGGCTCCACTCTATATACTAAGCTTTTAAAAAAAGCTTTCGGATATTTGCAAAACTATCAACTTTTGCTATAGGTCAAGGTAACTACTATAACTAGGTAAGAATTTAAGTTCTTCATTCATGAAACTTAGCTAAGATATTATTAAAAAAGAACATAAACTATTAATTAATATAGGTAGTAATTGGTTCAGATACTGCTGCAAATCTAAGTAAACGCGGTCGAAGCCGAGGTTCATGCATGTATAGAAAAAAGTGTAAGAAACCGATGAAATGAACACCATTTTTGGATTTTTAGTAATTTCTCATCCACACGCTATGTAATCAAACTTTATGTCCATTGTCATATTACCGTGTAAGTGTATCGTTAACGGCGACGGTAACCCTCTCGTGTAATCCCACGACTTACACGACGAGGTCATTCGAGCCCCGCAATCAAATAAAATTACACTGGACAAGACTGGTTATCCTCTCCGTGACGGCTACGATACGATGTTTATAAAAGTAATAAGATTATATGATAAACAAATTTTTGTTTGGGATAAAATAAATGAAATATATAACATGTCAAATTTGTTAATCATTGCCTAGAACACTAACAGCTCTGATAACATTGAATAATGTGTTGCGCAGATACCTATATTGATCACTATCGACGATGTAGGTAGGTAACGACAATGACAACTCTGAATGCTTACATAATATTGGATTTGTGTCCATCACATCCCCAGAATAATATTACCCTAGCGAGATCACATCTTTTTGAGTACTTACCAAAATCCCAATCGCCTAGTAGAAATTTACAGACTTAAAGTATGTAAAAAATATGCTATAAAACCAACTAAATATGTAAATTTCATAATGCAATTATATTTTATACTTATAGGTTATCCTGGGTCTACATTTTTCATATTATCTATAATATGATATTATAATGTACCTATAGACGCAACATACGATGAAACGACGAAATAATCGTCTGTACGACATAATATCGTGAGGTTTAAATGGTATTAAAGGTTCAAACTTAATTTAAGTTATTGTTAACAGGGTTAATTTGAAGGGTTAACTGTTGGTTAGGTAACTTGTAAATTAGTGCCGTCCATTACCGATAGATGGCGACGTGCTCGGTTTAATGTTGATAAGAGGACCTTGGAGGTAATTTGATGGACAAGAGAAAAGGGGATTATTGCATGCCAACGGATAAGTACTCGATTGCAATCGAAGTAAAAAAATCTACATTAGCATGCATAACCAGATTTTATTTCGTAGGTAAAAAACTTGTACATGAAGCACGTCGAAATAAAAAAAATAAAAAATAATGCTCCAAAAAACCTGGTTTGGGATACAGCCCTCCAAAAAACCAAATAAAAATCTTAGGGGGGTGCTTAATCTTAACACAATTGCCAACAACATTTCTATCCACCAAGCAAAAGGTAATAATATCATATTAAGGCGTTGTGTGAGTAGGCCCATGAGTCATGAACCATGTGATTGCTCTAGTCAGTACTTTCATTTGCATATTTGAGGTGCACCAGAGCGATCTTGCACCTCACATTAGTGAATGAAAACCCTCCCCCATGAACGCCAATTCGTCAATCTCCAGTTATTGATAAACCTGAGCATACCACTAGACCAGGGTTTCTCACTGTCGATCCCTGTTAAAGTTTCCAGGTGCCAGCGAATCCCTTAACTAATTAAATCCCACATAGGGTGGAACTCCAAAGAAAATAATAGTAACTGTTGTGTATGTAACTGTTGTAATAATAGTAACTGTTGAAGAAAATAAGGTTTTTATTTCAATAAAAGGTGATGTAAATGAAGTGAAAAAAAAACTTTTTCCCAGCTGCAAGGAAGGAAGGGTTATGTTTTTAGCGATTATCTTTGTTTTTAATATTCTTTATTTCCTCATAATATCTTCCAAACTGCTAGATGGATTTCTTTAATTAAAATATAATTAATATCCTTAGAGCCGCCTCATTAATCCAAGTGTTCTTAGATAGATGACATTAACAAATTAAATATGGGGGCTGCTGGATTTCATTGTTTGTGGTGATTTTTTTTATATTAATAACATTAATGTTTTGTATTAATAACCTTAATTAAATTAAAAAACAAAAACATGGATGTGCTTCTTTCTTGTCGCATATAGAGTTAATTTTCAAAAAAATCCCCCCGTGGGAGCTCGTGGCGGAGGTTCTTGCCGAGATGCACTCCTATGTCTCGGATAGGAGGTGTCTGGGTGAGAGCCTTACGCTGGACGGGATCCTGCGGGTTCGCCGACTAGGGCAAGAGGCGTTAATGCGGAGGTGGGGGGAGGACCTGGCGCGGCAGCCGTATGGCAAAAACCTGACGGTTGCTCTGCGTCCGGTCCTTGAGCGGTGGATGCGCCGTAAGCGCAAACCCCTCATCTTCCGTCTGACACAGGTGCTCACCGGGCATGGTTGCTTTGGTGAGTACCTGTGCCGGACGGCCCGCAGGGAGCCGTTGACAGTGTGTCACGATTGTGGCGCGGCGGTGGACTCGGCCCAGCACACACTCGAGGTGTGCCCGAGATGGGCGGCGCTGCGTCACAGTCTGACATCAGTCATCGGAGGGGACTTGTCTCTGCCGAGCGTCACCACTGCGATGCTCGGTGACGACGAGTCCTGGACGGCGATGGTCTCCTTCTGCGAGGCAGTAATGTCCCAGAAGGAGGCTGACGAGCGGGTGAGAGAGGAGGCCGCCGACGAGGCCTCCTCCCGCAGGCGACGAACGGGGGTGCGTAGGAGGCGCTATTTAATGCGCCTCCAGTAACGCCCCTGTGTTCGTGTCGGGCCCAGGATGGGAACCTGGGTCTGTATGGCACGACGTCGTGGGGACTGCTTAGTAGCGGCCGGGCAGTCCCCCCCTACGAGGAGTAGTCTGGCCTTCGCCGGGGCCAGCCTGTCGCTGAGGTGATCCTGTCCGTTGCCTGCATATCCGGGACCCTCAAAAAGCGGCTGAAGGCGCTCGCAGTGGTTTTAGTTAGGGTGGGCACTCCCAGGTGCGAGTCCCACATTGGGTCAGGATTTACCCGAAGGTCCTGGCTGCATCCATAAGGATTTCCCTGCGGAAAAAAAAAAAAAAAAAAAAAAAAAAAGTACTTGATTTCTGACTCGGTATTATGTCGATTTCTATATTTAGTTTTTAGTCATCAAGCCATCATTACATAAATCTTGTCGCAAATCCACTGCCGTCGAATGTCGGAGCCCTAGGGGTTCGCGTACCACACTTTGAGAAACCGCGCTCCCGGCTGCATGGGTACCATCTTGCTTGTTTCTCCCGTGAAACAGCTTTGCAAGGTAAGCAGTGTAATTACTGGCACCGAGACTTAACATTTTATGTCTCAGGATAGGCAACACATAAATGAGTTGCCTGGGCTCGTTCCAGGTAAACTAGTTTATGTTCATGGGCGACGTTGACCACTTACCACGTCACGTTTGCTAGTTTGCCTATCCAACTAACTTAAAAAAAACCCTGCACTAGAGGTAAATTTTTAGAATGGGTCATAATTAGAAACCGTATGAACCATCGTATCGTGGACAGCGTATTTATCACGTGTAGTGCTAGCTTTTTTATGTCATATGGGGCAACCGAGCAGTCGGAGCCTTATGGTGACTACCGACGCCCATAGACATCCTCACAATCAAAAGTTATGCAGAAGCGTTGCTCTCCTTCCCCTATCCCCCCAATGGACCATCGGAAACTCACAAACCGCATGAAACACGACAGCATAGCTGTCACTTGACACCGATGTTTTGTGAGCGGAAGGTACCACACAGGTCGTGCCAGCGAAATAAAGCTGCAAATTAGCATGGCACCACTTCTTAACATATCTGTCCCCCGCAACTAAATACCGATTAAAAGTTTGCCCCAATCGTTTGAATAACGGCAAGACAACCAATCTCCAGCCAGTTACTGTATAAAGATTTGGGTGGTGGTTGAATTTACTAAAGACTTAAAAAAACATGGCGAATGAAAAATAAAAGAAATGCTTGGGAAGAGTACGGAACCCTAACAGATTGGAAAGGTTAAGACAATGTTGCCTCGTTAGGGAGATGTTGGTTTTTACAGGAGCGAGCATTGCCTCGGGAATATTAATTGTTTCCATCGATTTGTCTATCCGTGTACAAACGGAAACGGAATAAAGTTAAAAATATTATTGAAATGATGCTAGGAGTAACACATTTTTATTAATGCACTAGATTTTCCCCGCGGTTTCACCCGCGTAGTTCTCTTTCCCGCGGGGATACGGGGAGATTTCTATTAGAGAAAGAACTTTTAAAATCAGTGTAGTTTTTTAGGCGTGAAAGCGTAACAAACCAACAAACATTCATTGATATTTATAATTTTATTAGCGCATAAATTGGAAGATATTTATTTCTCTATGGACGATTTTACACCACGTCAAACTCGTCCCGTGGTAAGTTCTCGAAGAACTTGTGTTACGGGTACAGACAACGGAAATATATTTATTACTTTTATGCCCGGTCCCTATATTTAAGAAACTATCCGTTTTAGTTCCGAATAGTAGTTTAATATACTAGGCTTAAGCTAAAACCGTTCCCATAAAAATGTCTTGTCAGGCAACTTACCGACAGCTTCTTACTGACGGATTGGAGGTTTACCGGTAACGGACGGTAAGCGTATTGTATGGAGATGACAGTTTAGGCGTTCCTATAAATATTTGAAACGTCAAAGACTACTATTGGTAATGTCACTTGGTTACCCCCCGATTTTGGTCGGTATCAGTAAGGAGCAAGTTGTATATTTCACCGTTTTCACTGGAATTTTGAAATATCGAGTTCAGATAGTGATAGAGAAGTGATATTGTATCGAGTTCCAGTGATTCAGAAGAAGATAATAGGCGTGATAGAATATATAATACCCGCGGGGGAGTGGGTCTACCCACGTGGGTATGTGGGACTCGTTGCGCCCGAAAGCTGGTAAGTAAACGCAGCTCTACCCACTAAAACAATGTAGTAGTGTAAAAGTGCTGTAATTATTTGAACTTTACCGGTGGGAGGGAAGCGCTGTGCCGCGCTCCCGGCTGCATGGGTACCACCATCTTGCTTATTTCTCCCGCGAAACAGCTTTGCTGTGTTTCGGAGAGAAGGGCAAGACAGGCAGTGTAATTACTGGCACCGAGACATAACATCTTATGTCTCAGGATAGGCAACACATAAATGAGTTGCCTGGGCTCGTTCCAGGAACACTAGTTTATGTTCATGGGCGACGTCGACCACTTAACATCAGCTGGTACGTTTGCCAGTTTGCCTATCCAACTAACAATAAAAAAAAAAACTATTTAAAATTAATTATTTATCATATTTTCACTTTTATTTCGCGGAGCTCGATATTTTCGCATTGCCAATGGAAAAGTTGATAGGCAAATTGGCAGACGTGCCACCTGATGGTAAGTGGTCGAAATCGCCCATGAACATAAACCAGTTTACCTGGAACTATCACAGCCAACTTATTCATAATATACATAAGATGTTAAGTCTCGGTGCCAGTAATTACACTGCCTGTCTTGCCCTTCTCTCCGAAACACAGCAAAGCTGTTGCACGGGAGAAATAACTAGCACGGTGGTATCTAAGCAGACCGGAGCGCAGCACAGCGCATCTCTCCCACCGGTATCCGTCCTCTGTCAACGAACGCCAAGACGGCCGATCCCTCGCCATTCACCTCCACACAAACCAGCCACTACACGGAGATCGTCTTCCCATTTAGTTAATGACCGACCAACACTTCGTCTATAAATGCTATTTATTATATTTATTTAACTTCTACTTATGACGCCGAGTAAGGTCACTAAACAATGTTTTAAACAACAAAAAATAACCTTGGAAGAGATGTCAGGGATTTACTACATACTACTGACACGTGATTAGGGGTGAAATATAAAAAAAAAACCAATGGTTCTAAATTTTACACCAGCACAGGAATTAGACACAAAACCTACCAGCCATCTTGTGAAGTCTAGACTAGACATTGAATTAATCAAAAACCTCAAGGGCGTGGCCTGTGCCGCCCCGCCCAATTTCCCGCCCAGCCGAAGCCATCCCTACGATTCTAATTTAGTCGTAAACGTAAATTCAACGCGCAGGCACGTATCTGTATTAACTCTGGCAAAATTAGATGTATTTCTTGACATTTCTCAGAAACTACTCATAGAAACTGTTTAAAAACTAAATTTGATGCGTTTCAGAGTGTTTTCGGACATATTTATAGCTAAATATGGAGAGTTTGTGATTGTTTGTTAGTTTGTTTGTTTACAAATACTCACGTGGTTCGGTCGGGTCATTAAACTTTGTGTTTACGTTTTCATTTCCCGCCATTTTACAAAAGTGAATAAAACTATAATTGGAATTTTGGCGTTAAATAAACTAATTAATCGCTTCGTTAATCGGGTTTTAAGCATAACTAAGTGCAAAAAGTGCAGTTTTAATAAGAAAATACTATTTTTAGAAATACAGGTGATTTGTGTTCAAATATGATTTAAGTGTTCAAAAAGTACAAAGAACAGATGTGGGGAGTGATTTTTGAAAATCAGTAATATAAGCATTCAAATTGGATTCAAAAACCCCTCAAAAGCCCCTCGGGGCTAAAACTTTGAAACCGAAAACGTTGTTGGTACACCCTTTTACTAAAACTAACAACAACCTTGATAGCAACAACTTTTCTAAAAACTCGAAACTCGGAAAGCCTAAATATTTACTCGAAACGCCCGTTGATTTGAAACGAAAGACCCCGTTGTTGGAGATACCAAAAGAGAACAAAAAGCCGAAGCTGTATACGAAAGAAACTACCGATGAAAAGTGCGTTGAGATGAAAACAACATCAATACAAACGTACGATGACTCGGAGCGCAACTGCCAAACTCGAAACTGTGAAACTCGCAACTGTCAGACTCGAAACTGTGAAACTCAAAGCTGTCAAAGCCGATTGAAAGTCTGCCACCATTGTTGTTGTCGGGAGAGTTGTGAGGAGACCGCAAAAGCCACTGACCTGCAAACTTGCAACTGTCAAAATCAACCGGTGAAAGTGATTTTCGCGCCAACTATGATGCCATCGATATTTGGTCCTGGTGTCCCCGGGGTTCCGTATATTTTGAAACAGCCAACAATCGGCAATGACAAGGTTAGTTTATATAATAGGATATATTTTTGTAGATGCTACATATAGGTCATTGTTTTAAAATGTACTTAGATTTTTAAAAAAAGTTTATTATCACTAACTAATATGGGAGAAAGAGAGATCCCTTTACTGGCGGAGAACAACGCTTGGACAATAAAAATATTTCTGGTGTTTAAAAAAAGAAGTGTCTTAGAAAGAAAAAAGAAAAACGGCTGTTGTTCTTTTTTTTTTTTCGGATGTACCTATGCTACCGGCCCGAAGGCCCTAATGCTACATCGGATTAGTTTCGGCCCATTCGGCTCACTTTTGGTTTATAAAAGTGGGGGGTTGCCCCCCGCCAGCCGTGCAGTCTGCGACCACACGGCCTCCTGGCGTCGGTTGTGACCACCTGATGACGTGTTCGTCAACTTTAACTATAGTCATAAACGGATTCAGTCGAGACTAGCTTTTAATGTAACACCACAGTTGTCACTTATACTTGTTCTGTCCTATAATACAGCAATGCTTTACACAAGAAATAAGCAGGATTTACGATATCTAGTCTAGCAAAATTTGATGGATAAGGTATGAACTTCATATCTGTGGGAGGAAATCGGTGGGAAGGAAGCGCTGTGCCATGCTCCCGGCTGCATGGGTACCACCATCTTGCTTGTTTCTCCCGTACAACAGCTTTGCTGTGTTTCGGAGAGAAGGGCAAGACAGGCAGTGTAATTACTGGCACCGAGACTTAACATCTTATGTCTCAGGATAGGCAACACATAGATGAGTTGCCTGGGATCGTTCCAGGTATACTAGTTTATGTTCATGGGCGACGTCGACCACTTAACATCAGGTGGTACGTTTGCCAGTTTGCCTATCCAACTAACATTAAAAAACTTCTTCATAATATGAAAGGCGGTTTTTAAAGTATGCGCCGTAGCGTTTACTACGACGTAGCACTACGATGTAGCACTACGGCATCTGCTACGAGGACCTCTAGGTGCTTGTAGCAGGCCCCTAAAGCTAAGAAGTATTTAAGGCGAAGAGGGTAAATACACGTCATTAGAGCTGTATATAAACGTATCGGGTTTGCTAGTGTCCTCACGGTGTTTTAGCAAAAATCTAGCGCAAAATTAAATTAAAATAGTATCTGTTAATGATTGATAACTAAAACATAGTTTCAAATTTAATATTCAAGTTCAATAAAATATCTTTTTTTTAATTCTTGTTGGTCGGCTAACCAGGTTGGAAGACGATGTCCGTGCGGTGACCGGTCCGTGGTGGTGAGTATTGGATGCGTCTTGGTGTTCATTGATGGAGGACTATGTTCAGCAGTGGATGGATAGAGGCTGATGATGATGATACATTTTTGTATTCGAATTAAAAGCAGATTCTTTCCTTCATGTAAAGGTCTTAATAGCACTAGCAATTTGGCCCAGAGCCCTTCTCAAATCACCATTTCTATCATTGGTTTTGGTCAGTCTCATGTATCTGCGGTTCAAAATAGTTTTTTTTTATGTCACAAGGAGGCAACCGAGCAGTCGGAGTCTTTTGGCGACTAACGACGCCCATAGACATCCGCCCAACCAGAGATCATACGTCTGTGTTGCCCTCCTTTTCCCTATCCCCCCAATGGGTCACCGGAAACTAATAAATCGCACGTAACGCGACAGCATAGCTGTCACTTGACGCGGGAGTTACATAGCGAGAAGTACGACCCCTGTCATGCCGGCTCAATTCGGCTGCAATGCAGCATGGTACTACCTCTTAACATGGTTCTAGTCGATCTTAAGTTCCCAGGTTCAAAATAGTTTTCTGACAAAATGAGAAAATATTGCAGTTTGTTGACTTCTATTACAATATTGTCTAAGCTCAGTGCCGTCTTTATCACAAGGCCCAGAACAAGAAGATATGTGTAGGTCGTTGTTCCAGAATATTTAATACTGTGTCCCCACCATGGTTCAGGTCTTGTCGTGGCGGCGGGGCTCAGTAGCCTAGGGTGAGCCCAGCACCTTGGGCGAAGCTAATTGAGCCGAGGGGGCTCTTTGAGACTTATAAGAGGGGTACTCTTATAAGAAGAGGGGACAAAAGAGCAGGGGGCAAGGGGCGAGGACGGAAATCTCACCCCATTATACTGTCCTGACGTTGGGAGCGGTTGGGAGGGACCCTCTATGGAGGTGGCTTCGGTCCCTTGGTGGAGTGACTATCCGTCGAGGTGCCCTGTTTGCTCATAAGATCCGGAGCACCTCACCAAAGGCGGCATTGGTAGCACTCGCCGGGTTTTAGTGGGTAGAGCTGCGTCCATTTACCAGCTTTCGGGCGCAGCGAGCCCCGCGTGGGGAGACCCACTCCCCCGCGGGATGCCTCAGAGCATTTCCCGGCGCTAAAGGAAAAAAAAATAATACTGTTGGTATTATGCATGCAATGACTTACAGCAAACGTATGTGTATGTTTGAATTGTGACAATTAACCATAAATAAGAAATAGCATCATTATTCTCTTTTGAAAAATGAAATTCTTTTTGTGTAAGCTAATTTAAATATTATTACGGGTTAGAAACGTGAAACAAATTTAGAAATTCCTTTCAACTGAGCCGACAAATAAGCTGAAAGATAATATATAAATTACATTTATTTTATCACAAGTATTCAAAACAGGATATTTTTAAATTATAAATCCTGGAATTCGCGGAGTTTGATATATCGACATATTTTCTCGTGTTGCATGAACAGACAGCGTCGTAGACAAATAATGCCGAAATAAGCTCCCTAAAATAAAACTGAAAAGATGGTAAAAATTCTAAACATTTTAATAGTGAAATTTTGTGATTTAATTTAAAATCTTTTTGCTCAGATATTGGTCCGTATTACCATAGCTTGGTCCGGTCCAATGTTGATCCGGCGGCGGAAAAAAGGCTATGAATAAAATTGTAGTTTCTCGAGAATTTATAACGCGTGCGAAATGTATGCTGGCTATTTACATTTATTGCGGGGGTGCGACTTACGGCTTACTCCGAGGATTTGTGACTAGTTAGACCTGCGGATCCGCTTGTGTGACCAGTATCAGAATGAAAGATCTCATAGCCTGACTTTTTCATTATTAGTTTTTAATAGTGTTTAAAATGAGATAGTTACCTACAATATTTTTGTAAGAGGTAGTGCTATGCTGCTTGGCAGCTGAATTGGGCCGGCATGACGAGGTGGTACCTCTCGCTCGGAGGAGGGCCACACATCTGCATAACTTTTGGTTGTACGGATGTCTATGGGCGTCGGTAGTCACCATAAGACTTCGATTGCTCAGTTGCCTCCTTGTGGCATAAAAAATACTTTTATTTACCGGAGCTCCCACGATACTGATGAATAAGGCAATCGGAAACAGTGCCTAAATAATATAAAGCTCCCCGATATAAAATTTAAAAGTAAATATGCCGTTTTAAACAGTTTTTAATCTTACATGGCTTATGTTTATCGAATTCTGAAAAGAAGAATAAAAATATGTTTCCTTATGATCTGAATAAAATAAAATAAAGGAATCTCTTTAACTTAGTTCTTCTTCTTCTTTGGTCATGACTCCCAAATGGATTTGCCAGTGTCAGAGTGCATGATAAAATGTTCGGTGACTAAACTTTAACATAGTTTTCATCTTTTTCAAGCGGAACTTCTAATCAAATTAGTATTTGATATAATATATATATATATATATATTGTATCTGGTATATATATATATATATATCTATATATATATATATATATATACCAGATACAATCTGTCTCTTCCAAATCAATTTTACCCCCGCAGGGTAAGAATTAATTCAGCCTTTTTGTATTCTAAGCTAGTAATAAAAGAAAATATTTTTTCTAAAGTTTAGTCCACTTATGATAATAAAACATCTATTTATATACCTCAGACCTCCCGTGACGGTCGCTGTAAACTACTCAAAACCCCGGTGGAGCTGTGCCTTAGGATTTAGGTATTATAGTTCAAATATACCTATGAATTAACGGTATATTTAGTTTTATTTTAATTTACCGCCGGATGGATTGCGATGTCTAAATGGGTACTACAAAAACACCTTTGCAGAGTTTTGAGAGAAGGGCAAGACAGGTGCTGTAACTGGCATCGAGACTTACGTATCAGGATAGCCAACGAATTCCATTCAAACAGTCCGGTTTAGTCCTAAATGAAGCTCCATATATGACTAAGCCCATTTTCGTATCCAACTAGCCGCAAAAATACCTAGGCGATATCTAGGATGATACGAGGATACCTATTTATTTTCCGACGGAAAATACACTTAGGCGTCCCGCGGGGGATGGGGGATTCCCCAGGGGGTATGTGGGACTCGCTGCGTCCGAAAGATGGTTAGATGGACGCAGCTCTACCCACTAAAACCCGGTGAGTCCCACCACGCCTTTGGAGAGGTGCCCTGGATCTATTGAGCAACAGGCTACCTGGACGGCTAGTCAATACCCCAAGGGACCGACGCCCCCTCCACGAGGGTTGTCCCGCACTACAAAACAACCCCCTCCAACGTCGGGGCAGTGCAATGGGATGAGGTTCCTATCCTCACCCCTTGTCCCCCCGGCACTTTTGTCCCCTCTTCTTATAAGAGGGGTACAAAGAGGGTTTACTTGGGCCAAATTGCTGGGTTCACCTTAAGCTACTGAGCTCCACCGCCACAACAAGGCTTGACGACCTCTGTGGCTCAATGATAAGCGCGTTGGCGCTCAAGCCGGAGGTTGCGGTTTCGAATCCCGCCAGGGAAATAAAATATTTTCTGTGTTCCTGGATCATGGATGTGTATTAAATATGTGTATTATATAATAAAAATCTTAAATATATGTATAGTATAAAAGTAAATATATTTCCGTTGTCTGTTACTCGTAAGTCGTAACACAAGTTCTTCGAGAATTTACCACGGGATCAGATTGACATGGTGTTAAAGCGTCCATAGATATTATTATAATATACATTTATTATAAGGGTTGAACCATGATGTGGTGATACGAGGAAACCTATGAGGTGTTGGTTGAAAATTAAATTAGAAAAGTTAAGTGTGTCCATACTTTATTGATGTCTAATACAGACTGCAAAAAATGAACTTAACGGTAAAACTACAATATCGCTTACTCTATATTATAATATGACATTATTACTATAAAGGAATATACAGCTTGGCAAAAAAGAGTATGACGTGGTGACAGGTAGAACTAAATATTTTACTAAATGGAAACCTATGATGTTGACAATACTTGGAAAACAAATACTAGATTTTGAGTAAAGCTTAGTATTTCACATTTATTTTTAACGATTTGATTAAATTATCTTACTGATTTTCCATATTATGATGAGACCTAAGTGAAAGTGGCGCCCTCATTTTTTCCATACTCTTTTTTGCCAAGCTGTACAGTCATAACTTATATATAAAGGAAATTACACACTACACCTAGATGACCCGTGACCCTGAACCAGACGAAGATCATAGTCATATTGATCTAAATATTTTCTTCTTCTTTTAAATATTTCATTTCTTTTAAAACCAAACTTGTTAATTATTTACTCAAACGGGTGAGGAAATGAGGGCACTTTGTGTTGCCGTAAATCTAGAGGCCGCCGGCCGGAACAAACCCTCGGGGGTTAGGTTTTGGAGCAGTTTCTGTTTTATAATCATCATCATCGTCATCCGTCGTCCGTTTACTGGTTATTAATGAAATGATCTTTATTATAATGACTGAAATTCGCATAAACATTAGAAAACAATAAATGATCTTTATGTATACTAATTAAATAATATAATATAAAAACAATGATTTATGTTACTTGGATAGGGAAACTGGCAGATGTACCACCTGATGGTAAGTGGTCAGCGTCACCCATGAACATAACCTAGTAAACCTGGAACAAGCCCAGGTATTCATTGTTGCCCCTCCTGAGACACAAGATGGTCTCAGTGTCAGTAATTACACTGCCTGTCTTGTCCTTCTCTCCTAAACACAGCTGAGCTGTTTGACGGGAGAAACAAGCAAGATGGTGGCACCGGCATATTATGTTTGCTTGATGCATATTTATGCGTGCAATTTTGCAATATAGTTATACAATACAATTTTACAATATAATTACTACGTAGTTGGTAATTTTTAAGATATATACCATATTGTAAGTCGTGGATTCCCGCAAAGTAATGCTGGTTCTATTTATGTTGTCTTATATAGTTTGTATAAAATACGACATACTAAAATAAGAAAAATAACCAAAGCAACAAACGCTATAAGCTACGCAAAAACATTGAAATGGAAGTGGGCAGGACATGTTGCCCGGCTAACTGATCACAGATGGACTAAAAAAGTAACTTTCTGGAAAGGCCCACTAGGCAAAAGAACAAAAGGTAGACCTATTACACGATGGGAAGACGACATTAAAGCGATAGCTGGTCAAAATTGGAGTAAAGTAGCTGAAGACAGAGACAAATGGGCGTCACTGGAGGAGGCCTACATCCAACTTGGGGTTCCAGTAGATTAAAAAAACAAAAACAAAAAAAAATATATATAGAAATCTAGGTACACATACAATTCAGTAAAAGAAAGAGAAATTATACTAACATAGATTAAACTACATGAACTAACACTAAAATAAATTGTAAGAAGTGGAAACTTTAAATACTGGAAATAAAAGGCTTTTTTATTTTATTTTTATTTATTTTATTTATATAGTTTGTATTATCACATAATATGAGACAAGCAAGTGTATATTGCCAGATGGATTTGGGCTCTGAGTAAGTAATCAAACTCTACATAGCATGCTTATAATATGTATCATCCCCCAAAATCCCATTACAATATTTCAACCATAAAAAACTACATCTGATCATGCTTAAATCCTTTATGACGTATCGTGTAGATATTACGGGCGCTTCGTATTGAATCTCTAATCAATTCATATACGTATTTTTAGCCGACTTTTAAAGAAGTTCTCAATTCGGATGTTTGTATGTAAGTTGTGACGTGTGTAATTGCTTAATGTAGCTTCAACGGGACTGAAATGCCTATGTAAGATAAAAGTCCCTTTAAATAAAGAGAAAAAAAAAACGTAAAAAGGATTACCTTTGCCATGTCAGACTTGGGTTGAGATTTTTATAACAAACACGATACTTCGATTAGCCCTTTGAAGGGTATCCCTTCAGCTGTCCGACTGATGTATTTATAGCGCCGATATCCTCCAGCCCTCCAACGATAGTGGGAGTTTTGAACATAGAATGTGCGAGAAATTGGTCATGTATTTGGTGAGAATCTTTTTATTTTACATGTATTAATTAGCTGTAATAAAAAAACATGAATGCAATTCACACGTGGTAAAAGTGAAACCTTCAAAAATCACGAACATAAGAAACACTGTATAATGCTTCCTATCTCATTTTTTCGCACGTTAAATTTATGTGTCTGTCTCTTTTTACTGTCGCTTTTTCGTTTCATCGACTTTCAAATCACTGCAAAAGGAACTATACTCTAAAATATAGACTATTGTCTTTCTCTATAATTGGGGCATCAGATGGAAAAAGATTTTTTCAAATAATAATAATATGTTGGGACAACTCACACACGGTCATCTGATCCTAAACTAGGCAGAGCCAGTTCTTATGGTAACCAGACAACTGATGTATACTTATATATTTCTAAATACATACATATTAAAGATAAACTACACCCAGACACAGAACAAATGATCATGCTAATCACACAAACATTTGTCCTGGGTGGGAATCGAACCTACGACCTTCTGGTTTAGCAGTCAGGGTGACTAACCACTAGACCAACAGGCCGACTGGTATTTCCGAAGGTGCATACTATTCAGTATGCACCTTCGTATTTTCAAATCGTCCAAGGACAAATTTACAAATAAAATTTAATCCATTCAGTCCTGCCATTTAGGAGTCGACTTTTTTATATCGCAAGGAGGCAACCAAGCAGTCGGAGCCTTTTGGTGACTACCGACGCCCATAGACATTCGCACAACGAAAAATGCAAATGCGTTGCCCTCCTTTTCCCTATCCCCCCAATAGGCCACCGGAAACTCATAAACCGTACGAAACGCGACAGCATAGCTGTCACTTGACGCCGGAGTTATGTGAGCGAGAGGAACCACCCCGGGCGTGCCGGCTCAATTCGGCTGCAATGCATGCTCTTTATTTATACGTAACAAAAGGTCGAAGTTCAAAGTGCTTACCGCTAGTTGATAGAATCAGGCATTACTTTGTGGAAATCTATAATTTGAATTTCGCGAACCACACATAAACTTTACTATGAAGTCTGGATTCCGCACTTTCAAGTAATGCCGCAGTATATAAGTTAGGTTGCGGTTAAGGCAGACCGTACCGGGGCGTCACGCAATAGCAATAAAAGTGGAACTCTTTATAATAGAGAGACTTACACCGTCGTAAAGCTATACAGGGTGTTATTAAATGGATTTTCATTAAATAAAACATATTAATAGATTTGACGTTTAGTGAAGACGCCAGCGGGTTGGTAAATAAAAGGATAATGGTAGAATTAGGGAAAGATAAACTTGTATTAGAAGATAGTATTTTCTTAAACTATACAGGCGCCTAACTTACAATTAAGAATCAAAACGTAACTTATAACAATGAATTGAAATTAACATTAATCATGGAATACTGTAGTGTAATTTGGTCATCGTATTTACAATGTACACTTTCTGAAGCACTTTACTTTTGCGTGTGGTTTATATGAACGGTTCCAGCCAAATGTATAGATTAAAGCATTTCAAAATGGATAGCCTATCGACGCACAGAATGCTGCACTACATAATATTTATTTAAAAAATAAACTCAATTATTGAGTATAACAATTGAGTTCGTTTGAATTGTGTGTTCCTCGTCGTGTGCCTTGGCGCGAGCATATATATTCAGGCTGTTGCATCAGCATGCCAGAACTAATCTAAAAAAATCTCTGCTTATGTATAGACAATTATAAGCATGCGCATTTAGTGAGAAGCTGTTAATTTGAAATTACACACAGACACTTCAATTTTATTTATTTGCATAGATTAATATAAGTGTATACGTGTGGATTAAATAAAAACGTTTTAAACTAGCACTCTGTATAGAAGGTGGTCTGAGCACCCTTTATACGGCGCTAAGATCGTGCTATGAATGTGTTAGTGCGCGAAATATAAAATATGACTTCTTGTGTAATTTATGTTTGAAGTAAGTAAGCTACGAATACCGCTTTATGGTCCCATAACCGACGTATAGGACTACAAGCTGTGTGGTTCAACTGTTTCATATTAATGTTTTATTTTTAGTAACGTTTTGAGTGGCCATAGAAAGAAATCAATTATAAAATCAGGGTAGTATGGAATGGCCTTCTTTGGACACTTGCAATGAGAGTCCGTCTTCGAATTTCTACAGATAATCCTCGAGGGCAAGATACCGGGTAGAAAGCCACCAGGAAGATCAAGGCGAAAGTGTTTTAACTACATCAAAGACTGGATTGGACTAAGATACCACCTTGAACAGAATATCCCATGACCGGACGGAGTACCAAATGCTGACCTCCAAACTTCAATATGGAGATGGCACCCCATGATGATGATTAATATTGAATAAAAAAAATCGCATCCAAATTGGTTCACCCGTTTTAGAGCTACGGTGCCATTGACAGACACACACAGCGGACAAACTCAAGATGCCTCTCATTTTGCGTCGGGGGCTAAGAAAACAATTTATAAAAAAATTGTAATTAAATTTTAAAAAACTATTGACTGCTGGGATAATGGTTTAAAATATGGTATACGTTGCCATAGTTTTGGTTCATCGTCATCATCATCCTTAATCCATCCACTGCTGAACATAGGCCTTCTTCAATGAACGCCAAGACGACCGATCCCTTGCCAACTGGTATTGGTTTACTTGCAAATTGAAAAGTTTCATCTTGTCGGTCATTCATTTTTGCGTTCACACTGAGTGCTAATAGCGCTCGGTACGGAAGCTTATATAAATAAAATAAAAAAAAATGAAATTACACAACTAACCTTGTATAAGCAATAAAGTATAATAAATACATCTTTGTTTCACACAGTCGGTCAACCACTACCTATGTCGCGGAGTGTTCGTGTGTTTCTTACTGATCTCCGGTCAGCCCTAACATAACACTACAGATGTGATACAGTCGCAAACACAAGTGTAAACAGCGTTTTATTTTTAAAATAATTACAATCTTTTGTTTGTAATTAATTCATTACAACAATATACAAAATATTCATTACTTCAGTAAAATAACAGCTTGATCTTAATTAAAAGTTCATATCATGCAATTTAATTTACTAATAATTAATAAAGTAAAATATATAGGAGTTTGGCTGAAAAATTAGTAATTAGTAACAATTATTATAAGAAGTCACTTCCTACTAATATTATAAACGTGAAAGTATGTAAGAATATATATGTATACAATACGTACAATTGACGTATTCTTTAATTATTTTGAAGCTTATATAAGTGGTTTTTAGTATCCAATTAAACTTTTTTTACAGCAACTACGTCAATTAAATTTGCTAATAAACACCTAGAACATTAATCGAAAAAAATAATTTAACAATGAGTTTATAGTTTTTATAATTATCCCCACCATGGTTCAGGCCTTGTCGAGGCGGTGGGGCCCAGTAGCCTAGTGAGAGCCGCTGCACCTTGGGCGAATCTAATTGAGCTTAGGGGGCTCTTACCCCTCTTATAAGAAGAGGGGACAAAAGAGCAGGGGGCAAGGGGCGAGGATGGGAATCTCACCCCATTGTACTGTCCCGACAACGTCGGGGTTGTTCTGTGGTGCGGGTCTAGCCCATCTGTGGAGGTGGTGTGCCCTGTTTGCTTATTAGATCCGGGGCACCTCACCAAACGCGGCATTGGTGGCACTCGCCGGGGTTTAGTGGGTAGAGCTGCGTCAACTTACCAGCTTTTGGGCGCAGCGAGTCCCACATACCCGCGGGATGCCTCAGAGCATTTCCCGACGTTAAAGAAAAAAAAAGTTAAGTTAAGTAAACCAAAGATAATAGAAATAATCAATATTAACTAATTACTACAAACTAATAAAGAAGAAGAAGAAACGAGCACTAATAAAGTTTTTGGTGATGTTTTTTCATACAAGATTTTAAAATAAATTATTATTTTCACATTTAAAACTATTTAAGACAGAAAATTTACTTTATAATAAATTAATTGTTTACGTATGGCTCGTGAACAAGACATTCGCGGACAGTGTCGATATTTTCACTCGTAGAACAAAAGTAAAAATACATGAAAACAATTTTGTCCACGACTGTACTCACTGACCGCGAGGGTTCGCTATCAGAGCGCCGCAGCTAAGTAAAGAAAATATTATTTCTGACCGGCTCTCAGCCCTCAGCCCTCCGTCAACCAAAACTACCCCTCAAACTTAATCTGCGATCCTTCTTTAGATTATTACGTGTACTTTCTATAAAAGTTATGTTCGAAAATACGTATATAAATAGACTATGTAATTAAAGGCAATAAACAAAACATCATCATCATCATCCTCTATCCGTCCACTGCTGACCATAGGCCTCCCTCTATGAACTCCAACACGACCAATGCCTTGCCACTCGCGCCCAACACGGATCAGCCGCTGCACGTCTTCCCACCAACACTTCGTCTACTCAAACGCGGGCTCATTAACCTCTCCTCTTGAACCTTACTGGCCCATCAGCCAATTGCTATCTTGTATAACAAAACATATCCCTTAAAATGTATGTCCAATCAAGGAAAAATTTTAAAAAGTTATTTATACTGATAAAAGAACACCAACGCAATAACAAAAGCTGATGACATTGTACGGCTGAAACGATTTTAATAAAACATGCCTAAGAACCACTGCTAAAAACCTGACCAGCCGTCGAAGTGCCCTGTTGCTCTCGCCGGGTTTTAGTGAGTAGAGCTGCGTTCACCTTACCATCTTTCGGGTTGGGGAGTCCCCCAAACTCATAACACCCGTATTTTTGCGTAGAGTGTTAAAAATACGATATATATATCGCATTTGTTCTTATTTTTTACTAATTTTTTAATATCACCCAAAAGCGTTGACTTTCCGCGTCGGGGGAATTTTGTAAATTATTTTAAGTTAACTTCCCGATGAGCTAGATACTTGATATTTTAGATATTCTAGATATTCACGTAAATCATAATATACAACGAATTAATATAGAAATAGCAGTTACATATTACACACGCAGTATTAGCGCTTGAAACAATTCATTTAGAAAAAAAAAACGCAACAGTCACATGGACTGCTGATAGAAGTGAAAACAAAACAATTAAATTCAAATACCTATAATACAAGCTGTAAAAGATTAAAGAGTACCTATAGGTACAATTTAAACGGCGCACAATATGGCCGCATGACATAATTTAGAAGCAACACAATTTGCGAAACAAATATTGCATAATCTTATATAAATAAATCAAACGTCAAACTGCGTCTCCTGCGGCTCGCGTGCGGTGTCGCGAGTTCAGAGTTTTTATCTCAACTAAAAATATGCGTACCGCGCTAAAAGAAGTTTACACTTCAAAAACGGAAAGGAATCGATGACAATGCACGATGTTTTAATATTAATACTAATTGCACTAAGCAAGATTCAAACCTGTGACCTAGTTACTTAATATATTATAATGTGGTATATTACATTAAAGCGGGCGGTGGTACTATAATAATATAATAAACGATTATTATGCAAAGGTACAAGTATTAAGACAATAGCCTTTCTTGTGGAAATTCCTCGTCTCATCCAAGTGCTATAAAAATTTTCCTTATAATTAGAGTTTGCTTCTAACTTTTTTCTTTTGATCCCCGTGCTGTGGTGTGAGCGATAAGTGGTAGCGACTAGCGTGTAAGTCAACTGTTGCAAGTTGAAACTTTATCCGTTTACTTTTTTATCATATAGAGTCAACTAAATGCAAGCCAATTTGATCTTAATTATAAATAAATATATAAAAAAAAGCCGCTACACAAACGAATAAATCATTATCTTCTACGGTTTATTGTTGCTACATCCAGCAGTTCTCCTAAGGCACTGAGTATCTTCGGCTTCTCAACTATACCAATTAGACGGGGGAGGGGTCAACAATCATGAAAATCGTGTGATGTAATTTATTGATAGCCTACACACAGGCCTATTCCAGGTAGGCATATTTATTTGCTCATCCACTTCAGCAAATAAATACTATGCCTGCCTGGAATGGTATGTTATCAAATAATTGTATGTCATACATTTTTAATTAGTCTGCATTCTATTAATTATTATGATTGATGACTTGCACATGCAAAGTAAAAAAAATATGTTCGTTTTTATGACACACTGGTAGACGTGCCACCTGATGGTAAGTGGTTGACGTCGCCTATTATTATTCATGCCTTATTCATGTGTTGCCTATCCTAAGACATAAGATGTTAAGTCTCGATGCCAGTAATTACACTGCCTGTCTTGCCCTTCTCTCCGAAACACAGCAAAACTGTTTCACGGGAGAAACAAGCAAGCAAGATGGTGGTACCCATGCAGCCGGGAGCACGGCACATCGCACCCCTACCACTGGTATTGGTTCGTATATCATGATCATAATTATTTTAATAAGCAATCCGTTACTGTAATCTCAGTGTTACGTGTCTTTTTTTTTTTTTTCGGAGGGATCTATGCTAATGGCCCGAAGGCCCTAATGCTTCATCGGATTAGTGTGAGCCCATTCGGCTCACTTTTGATTTAAAAAGTGGGGGGTTGCCCCCCGCCTACCGTGCGGTCAGCGACCACACGGCCTCCTGGCGTCGGTTGTGTTCTCAGTGTTACGTGTCTACATTAACCTGTTTCTTAGTTCAAACATGATGTATGTTTAATTTTTATTTTTGACTAATGAAATAATGTACGTATGATCTGTTTTCCTATTTTATTTCACGGGAAAACTACTTAACCATTATCATCATGAAACTTTGTACACATTATTCTTGGAGGTATTAGAAGTAGCATAGGATACTTTTTATAAAAAAACTAAAATCTTATCCTGCGCAGACGAAGTCGCGGGCACCAGCTAGTAAAGCATAAATCATGATATAACTGTTTTTACCTTTGCATGCACTGGCAATCCTTTTTTGGAGTTGTTAATAAAAAATAAAAAAGTATTCAAGTAACAATAAGTAGCTTATGACTCGTCCCACACTTTAATAGATGAAGTTTTGTCAAGTGTCCGGGGCTCCTCTAATAAGCATACAAATGGGGGCCCTTCGCCATCTTCGCGCTAATCACTGTTTTCTTAAACGGTGGAGCGAGACAGACGATCGAGACGGGTATATGTTTGCTGAAATTGAGACATTATTATAATGAGAAACGACCTCTACAAAACTTTGAACCAACCAGAAATTGATAAGAATCAAATATTTTTATTAATCAGCTATTCCGTAATTTTATTATCCTGTAGTTTATGTAGTTTTTTACTATTAGAAAAATATTTTTTTTCTTCTCCAATTAATTATCCATCGAATGCGAAAAAGATTTTTTTTTCAATTCGATCGTAATTCTCTTCGGCTATAGAGTATATGCCTTGTTCTACAATCTCTATTAATATCAACCCTTATATGTTCCACTGCTGGGCACGGGTCTCCTCCTCGAAATCAGGCGAGGAGAGTTTTAGGCCATAGTTCACCGATGCGCTGTCCCAATGCGGGTCGGTGAACTTCACACACATACCTTCAAAGACTTTTAATGTCTTGTCTTTTAAAATCGGGCATGCGGTTCCTCGTGATGTTTCCTTCACCGGCGAGCAAGCGATGGTCTCATTGTTCAGGTGCACGTAGAAATTTAGAAAAACCCATTTCTAGGCATAACAGGGGGGGGGGGTCAGGATCGAACCCGGACCTTTCGGCTCTAACTCAAGAGGCCGAGCCCATTCCCACTAGACCATCTTTGCTTACCTTTTTTTTTTTTTTTTTTTCTTTAACGCCGGGAAATGCTCCGGGGCATCCCGCGGGGTAGTGGGGCTCCCTACGCAGGTATGTGGGACTCGCTGCGCCCGACAGCTGGTAAATAGACGCAGCTCTACCCACTAAAACCCGGCGAGTGCCACCAATGCCGCCTTTGGTGAGGTGTCCCGGATCTAGAAAATAAACAGGGCACCTCGACGGCTAGTCAGCCCCGCAAGGGACCGACGCCACCTCCACAGAGCGGTTGTCCCTCACCACAGAACAACCCCTCCCAACGTCGGGACAGTACAATGGGGTGAGGTTCCCATCCTCACCCCTAGCCGCCTGCTCTTCTGTCACCTCTTCTTATAAGAGGGGTACAAAGAGCCCCCTCGGCCCAATTAGCTTCGCCCAAGGTGCACGGCTCACCCTAGGTTACTGAGCCCCACCGCCACGACAAGGCCTGAACCATGGTGGGGATCTTTGTTTACCACAATCTATATTCTCTAATATGATACCATTTTTTATAAAACGTACTTTTGGCCTTTCGGCCTTTAAAGCTATATGGGTACAATGGGTAAGCAGATGGCTCACACAAGAATCAGTAAGAGGTAGTGCCGTGCAGCTTTGCAGCCGAATTTGTCCGGCACTACCGGTTTTGTACCTCTCGCTCTCTTAATACCGGCTTAAAGTGACAGTTACGCTGACGCATGTACAATGGGGAGGGGAGGGGGTACGCAAAAATGCTTATGCTTCTGCTCGTTTGCGCTCCTATAATATAAAAAACATCAATATATTCAATTTTCCCCGATCTCGTACTTTTATAATATTTACTATTACAAGGGAAAAGGCTATAAATAGATATGAAATGCGACTGTATCACAAATGTATGTCTTATTTCCTTACCCGGTACCCCTCCATATATCAGGGTGAAGCACGTGCGACGTTTTTAATTTCGTTTGCCCCCTTGCGACATGGTCTAGTTAGTGAAAGCTCGGCTTTGAATGAGAGATCCAGGTTTGAGTCTGGGAAAGGCATTAAAAAGTTATTTTAAACTTTATTATATTGCTTTCAAATGTTTATGCGAATTTCGCTCATTTTAATGAAACAATTTTTTATTA
This sequence comes from Helleia helle, assembly GCA_963853865.1. Taxonomy (NCBI): domain Eukaryota; kingdom Metazoa; phylum Arthropoda; class Insecta; order Lepidoptera; family Lycaenidae; genus Helleia; species Helleia helle. The sequence goes on from OY971434.1 coordinate 6,108,405, forward strand.
ATTTTATCGCGGTTTATTAAGATTTTTACAAGCCCGATGTTTCGGATACTTTACAGCAACCACGGTCACGGGAGGACTGAGGTATCATACGGTACAAAGTTATTCGAAACTATCCTATGATACATCAATATTTTGGTCAGTCCTATCTACGCAGAAAGTGCTAACTGTATCTTTAATCTGTAACATAATATTACTTAGATTTTGATTAACTTATTTTTATAATAAGTTCCCAATCACATAGTAAGATCCAGCCTTCTTCCTTATCGAAATTAGGATGTTTTTCAATAGCCTAGTATAATAGTTTCACCCCACCATGGTTCAGGCCTTGACGTGGCGGTGGGGCTCAGTAGCCTAGGGTTAGCCCAGCACCTTGGGCGAAGCTAATTGAGCCGAGGGGGCTCTTTGTACGCCTCTTATAAGAAGAGAAGACAAAAGAGCAGGGGGCAAGGGGGGAGGATGGGAACCTCACCCCATTGTACTGTCCCGACGTTGGGAGAGGTTTTTCTGTGGTGCGGAACAACCTCTCTGTGGAGGTGGCGTCGGTCCCTTGCAGGACTGACTAGCCGTCGAGGTGCCCTGTTGGCTTAACAGATCCGGGGTACCTCACCAAGGCGGCACTGGTGGCACTCGCCGGGATTTAGTGGGTAGAGCTGCGTCCACTTACCATCTTTCGGGCGCAGCGAGTCCCACATACCCGGGATGCCTCAGAGAATTTCCCGGCGTAAAAGAAAAAAAAAAAGTATAATAGTTTCAATAATACGTCGGGCATATAAAAACCTTAATAAACCTCGATAAAATTCGTAAAATTTGTTTTATTCTAAGCCATAATGACCATATCAACATCGCTTCCTCACCAGTGCGGAAAGCGTATCTCATGCGCCTTTGATGGTGTCCAGAGTCAAAATTTTCTGTCGAAGTTATATTGTCACGAGATCATCCACCAGATGGAAGATCTCCTCTGTTCTTAATAAGCTTGTGGCCTTAGATCCTAATCATCTTGGCTCACAATTAACCTTTATACCATTTTTACTAATAAAAAATCACAATCCATCTAAGCCATCTTTACGGAGTGAATGAACATTTGAGTCGTCTCCTGTAAAAATAAAGTGTCACGGTAGAACGGTTTCAATTATACGTCTCAGATGTTCCGGGGGGGATTGAGATGGGGACACGCTGGTTACATTTTTACAACAACACACGTTCCAACGGAATATCGTATATTGTAACTGCTTCAAAGGGTATATTTATTGCTAAAAAATGTGTCTGTGCAATTCACTTACTAAAAGTGAATCTTCAGAATAGTAGCAGAAAGATGGTAAATGCACGCAGCTCTACCCACTAAAACCCGGCGAGTGCCATTTGTTAAGCTGACAGGGCACCTCGACGGCTAGTCAGTCCCCTGCTCTTTTGTCCCCTCTTCTTATAAGAGGAGTACATAGAGCCTCCCTCGGCTCAATTAGCTTCGCCCAAGGTGTTGGGCTCACCCTAGGCTACTGAGCCCTACCGCCACGTCAAGGCCTGAACCATGGTGGGGATAGTAGCATAGCCTACGAGAGAATAGGATAAATATTATACTATACTAAATATTGAAATAAAACTTCTATAACATCGTTGTAATTTGAAAGTCGATGAAACGAAAAAGCGACAGTAAAAAGAGGCGTACACATAAATTCATTCGGCTGTCTTGGCGTTCATTGATGAAGGCCTACATTCAGCAGTAGACGGATAGACACTAATGATGATGATGATAGCCTCTCCATCATCTATTTAATATCTGCTCTTAAAACTTTTTCATTTTAATTCGCGGAGCTCCATATTACGACATTGTCAACAAATGCCTTGTTCACGATGTTCATTTAAAGTTTTGGTATCTCTAGACACGGGTAAAGTCGAAGACAGCAACTATATACAGTATAATGTCCACATTATTTCTTACCCCCAGGCAAAAAGAAATCGTCCCAATCTTGTCCCTAACTACCCTCCGTTCCATGCAAATTACGTATTTAAATAAAACATCCCCCTGTATATTCTGAATAAATTCACAATTTTTGCCCTTTACTTCCCTTGAAAATGTATTGTTTATTATCTGATGGAAATGTTAATGTCATTTAACATCATGTGATTAATATTATTACTAATATTACTCATGGAGTATGAAGTAAAGACAATTCTCTTATATGGGGGAATAAGTGCAAGTGTCCATTTGTAAACTGTAAATAACAGCGGCGCTAGAATAGGAAGTGAATATGAAAATAAGTTAGCAGTTATTGATGGAGTCATGTTTATTTCTTTAGCTTACATTTTTTTCAACACTACGTTGAAAAAAATAATGAATGATTTTTTTATATTCTTTATTGCGCACACATCAAGATGATACAAATCTATACACAAATAAAATTGAAGTGTCTGTTTGTAATTTCAAATTAACATCTTTTCACTATATGCATACGAAAGTATAAACGGTACTTACATTTTGCCCGCAGCTTCGCCCGCGTTAACTTACCGCGTTATCAGCCAGTGAAAGTCCCGTCAAAATCGACCCAGCCGTTTCAGAGATTAGCCGGAACAAACAGACAGACATACAGAAAGATAGACAGACGGACAGACAGACAAAAATGGAAAAAAATGCTATTTTGGTATACATACCGTGTATACATACATCCATATGCATTCAATAAAAGCGGATATTTTAATATTACAAACAGACACTTTAATTTTATTTTTCTGTATAGATAAATATACAAAATAGATATAAAATAAAAACATACAAATATAAATGCATTCAAATTAAGGAATATTTAATTAAATAAATATCGAGCTTCATAATGTTTTGTTGATAAGAGTAATTAGTAACAAAATATGATTTGCACTCTTGCTACTGTGGCGCCACCCTCGCTTTTCAACGGACACTTAACATGACGGATGGACACAGACAGAAGGAATGCTGACTGTATTGCTGAACAGGCTGCAACTGACCTGACTACTGGCAGTTTGTAGCTAGAGTCAAATCAACATGCTCTCAAAAAAAAAATGCAACTCTTGGAAAGAAGACTTTGCTAATGCTAAATCTCGCAATAGAAAGGTATTTGGTACAGGACCATTCACGGGTACCAGCTTTGTAGACCCCGGTTTGAGAATACTAATCTTGGAAGAGGCTAAAACCTAGTTTAAATGCTTCCGGGCACTATCCATCGGCAAGTTTCACATACCTACCCAAGACTGGATGTAAATTTCAGTCAGTACCTCTACCGTGAGTTTTTGTTACAAGCGCAAATGACATAACTATAGTAGTTACGTAAAAACGCAACACGAATAGAAAACTAAGGTATGGTATAGTTTTCGATTCGTGTTGTACTACTATAGTTATGTCATGTGCGAACTCACGGTAGAGATACTGATCACATTGTATCTATCTATTGACATATGTTTTTTGTAAGTATAATTTATTTGGCAATAAGTACGTATACAGATTCTGCACTAAATCTGTCGTTACTAATGAAATAAGTGATCCAAATTGTATACTAACAAACGAATCATGTCTTGAGGTTTATCTATTGGAGATATGTAGGTGATATATTGTATATGGTCTCCTTCTGAGAGGCAGTAATGTCCCAGAAGGAGGCCGACTCACGCAGGCGACGAACGGGGGTGCGTAGGAGGCGCTATTTAATGCGCCTCCAGTAACGCCCCTGTGTTCGCGTCGGGCTCAGGGATCATGGGAACCTGGGTCTGTATGGCACGACGTCGTGGGGACTGCTTAGTAGCGGCCGGGCAGTCCCCCCCTACGAGGAGTAGTCTGGCCTCCGCCGGAGCCAGCCTGTCGCTGAGGTGATCCTGTCTGTTGCCTGCATATCCGGGACCCTCAAAAGCGGCTGAAGGCGCTCGCAGTGGTTTTAGTTAGAGTGGGCACTCCCAGGTGCGAGTCCCACATTGGGTCAGGATCTACCCGAAGATCCTGGCTGCATCCATAAGGATTTAGAAAAAAAAACCAGAACAGCCAGTGTAATTACTGTTTTTTTATGGCATAGGAGGGCAAACGAGCAGTCGAAGCCTTTTGGCGACTATCGACGCCCATACACATCCGCACAACCAGAGATTACGCAGATGTGTTGAAAATGGGCCACCGGAAAGTCGCAAACCACCAGAAACCGGTATTATTTGCGCGAGAGGTACCACCCCGGTCGTGCCATACCAATTCGGCTGCAAAGCAGCATGGCACTACCTCTTACCTACCTGTTACTGAGACTTAACATTTATTTCTCTGGCTGTCCTCAGTTGTGATAAAAATGTATAAATGAGATGCCAGCTGGCCTAGCATGCGCGCTCGACAAAATTTTCTCGTATTATCTCTTTTTTTTTCTTTAACGCCGGGAAATGCTTTGAGGCATCCCGCAAGGGAGTGGGTCTCGCCACCCGGGTATGTGGGACTCGCTGCAACCGAAAGCTGGTAAGTGGACGCAGTTCTACCAACTAAAACCCGGCGAGTGCCACCAATGCCGCCTTTGGTGAGGTGCCCCGGCTAGTCTATCCTCTATCGTCGGGACAGTACAATGGGATGAAGTTCCCATCCTCGCCCCTGCTCTTTTGTCTCCTCTTCTTATGAGAGGGGTACAAAGAGCCCTCTCGGCTCAATTTGCTTCGTCCAAGGTGCTGGGCTCACCCTAGGCTACTGAGCCCCACTGCCACAACAAGGCTTGAACCATGGTGGGGCGACATTTAAATCCATATTTTGTTGTAAATTCATCCAAACCAACGTGTTTAAACATTATACCAATTTTTTGACATAAAAACTTCTAAAGATGAGATGGAATAGAAATTGTACCTCTTATAATATGATACAGTATTGCTTTGAAGGCAAATAAATACAAATCGTAGCTGAAATAATCAGGAGGGTCAGGTGGGCAAGTTTCACAAGCTGTTGAAAAACTTTTTTCGAGTTATTCACTCGCGTCCTATTTTTCGACGCTGGTCATATTTACGCGAGAAATATTTTCATTCTTGGAGAGTATGCTTGCCCAGTGGCATTTTCCGACATATATATTTCCGTTATATATTTGTTGGCGTTCATTGGGGGAGGCCTATATTCAGCAGTGGATAGCGGCTGATAATGATGATGATATTATTTTTTGAATAAATTCCGTAAACTTCATTTAATGATAATAACGTCGAGGTTTTCGAAATCAACATCATCTTTCAGACAGTAACGAAAGTTAACAACTATAAGAATTTCCAAAAATCGATATTGTAGACCACAATTTAAGAATCAATACGTCAGGCTTTAATTCCAATAATAATAATGTCTTATTGGCACTATAGGACACGGGTCTGCTCGAAATCAGGCGAGGAGGGTGTGTTTCGGCCATAGTTGAACGATGGGTTGGCCAAATGCGGGTTCATCACACACACAAACACAAACACAAACACACACACACACACACACACACACACACACACACACACACACACACACCCACACACACACACCCTCAAAGGACTTTTAATCTCATCAGGCATGCAGGTTTCCTCCCAATGTTTTCCGTTACCGGCGAGCAAGCGATGGTCTCATGTTCTTCGGGTGCATGTAGAAATTCAGAAAACCCAATTTTATGGCGCCGGTTACGATCAAACCCGGACCTCACTCAAGAGGCCAAGCCCAAACCCACTAGACCATCGTCACTCACAACAATAGTTTGATTTAAATTTCAGTCGCATATACCAAAAATATCTGTCTTGAACAGTGCAGTGATAAGTTTCTCATTCTTCTATTGATTTCCTATTTTACTCATGATTATGAAACAAAATACAGTCTTCCCGTGACCATGGTTGCTGTAAAGCATTCGTAGCGTCGGGAATTTAAAGAACTTAATAAACCGCGATAAAATCCGTGAAAGTACTTTTATTACAACCGCTCTTGTTTCTATTATTGTTAGTATATTATATTTGATATATCCCGTTATAAAAGAAAATTTCGTACATACGACATAATGTAACCAAAATACATGTACATGACACATTCGTTTTTGTAATAAAGTCCAACCCTCGTCGTTGGGAGGCCATCTGGACCAAAACGAGAGAAAAATTGTAAGGGGTCTGAGAGCGGTCAATTAGTGATGTCTGCGAAATGTCACGCTGCTGATTCCGTTTATAGCCTCGCTTTTATGCTGCCCTGGTACTTTTTATGTGTTGTATGATGATGATTGTGGTATTATAGATCAGCGTTATTAAAGTTCGAAGTTTAGCACACTGCTTGTTTGTCTCGTGAAACAGCTCTGCTATGCGAAGAAAGAAAGGCAGGATAGGCAGTGTAATACTGGCACAGAGACTCAACATCTTGTCTCCTGATACACATGGGCTAGTTCGAAGTAAAAAATAAACAGTCGGATTAAGTAAAAAATCTATTTTCCTTTATTAGCAGAGTTAATAAGAGTTTTAGTACCTCCAAGAACATCACTAATAAACCTGTCTCCAAAACACGCAGGTAATAAACGAGAGGATTTCATCCCAGCAGCGATCAACCCGGTGGGGGTAAAATTAAGTATTTAAAATCACGGGGCAAATTGCTCGCGAGCCAGAGGTAATTGACATTCCTTACCCCGTTAGGGGTTACCAGTATATTTAAATTTTGGATAAATTATTAAAACTAAAAAAACAACAATATGCAATATAAAAGTTAGCAGCTAATAAAAAACTTGATATTTAATTTAATTCAAACAATAATACAACAACTTTTACGTATTTTATCGCGTTTTATTAAGTGATATGAATATTTCCGACGTTTCGGATACTATACAGAAACCATGGGAACGAGAGGACAAAACGGCAAAAATGGCCCGTAAAAATTGTTTTATAATGAGTGCATTTCGCATAAAAATTAGAAAACAAGATGTGAAATGCTAATATTTTTCCCAGAATAATCAACAAAGAAGAAGATTAAAAGAAGTTCACTGTAGGGTACACACCAGGGCCTGTAGAAAAGTGACATCGCTTTGTGGCCGAAATTCGTTATCGTCTTTGAGATAACGATAATAATTTTCTAGCCAATGATCAATCAAAGATCGTGACAGTGCAACGACAACAACTGTCAAGTGCCAACAAAGTTCGACAAGAAGTGTCAAATCGGACCAAAAAATTAAAATTAATTTCTATGTAAATAGACCTCATACACACTATAACTCATAAAAATTGTGAAAATGTTGCCCTCCATGGCCCACGCCCACGGATAATGAATCAATATCAATAATAAAATAACATAAGTTTGACATAAGTGTTCGATAACCAATTGACAGTTTATGATTTTGTTACGAATTTTAACATTGTCTACCAACTTGCGATAACGATAACGAGTGACATAATTGACGACGGCTTATGTCAATCCCATACATTTTATTCTTTTCGAACTTCGTTATCGTTTTTTTAATGTTACTTTGTCTAAGGCCTCTGGGATGTTGCGGATGCCGATTTTTTCACACCCGCAGATGCGAATGCGGATGCTGAGTTTTTAAGGTTCACATCTGTGGATGTTTAAGATATTACGTAAATAAAGTCTATTAATGAAGTATTAAAACAATGATAACGTAATTATTATCATTTTTATTGTAATTAAACATAAGTACTTATTTTTATATTAAAAATAATTAAATATAAGTAATGTATTATATAATTTTTTTTAACTTCACCTACTGGTTATGAAATTAATTTTTTTTAAACAAAATGTTATTACAGCTACTTCAAATATATACTAATATATATACTAATGTACAATTTTTACGTTTTCCACGTCATTATTGTTACTTTTGGAGTTAAACAGGTAGTAGATCAGGTACAGCAACAAATACGTCACCATCGTCCGTCACCAGTGTCGTATTTGCTGCTGTATGCTGACACCAACTCCAAAAGTAAGTGTATCTTTTTAAAATAAATTTATTTCATCTTTTGAATAACTAAACTATGTCCGTACCGGCTTTATTTTTGAGCTTTCATGTTCTGTATACTATTTATTTTCGCCCAAAGTTGGGCTAAAATCAGTGTTCAAATACGAAAGTAAGCTTGTATTTTTTTAAATGAATATTTTTTTTTACGATTTTGGGTACATACATATGTGATCTATGTGACGAGATCAATTTATATTATACTAATTTTTTGATGGTCAACGTCAAACATTGTAGTAATTACTATTCTGCGTTTGTGTGGAAAGTTGAGTGACTTGTGTAACCTTAAGGTACGATATCGTTAACAAACCAATCAAACGTAAAATCTAAAATATATTGTAATACGTGATATTATCGATGTATCCTCGCGTTAATTAAATATTGGGGTGCCGGGATAAAAAGCATATGAATCAGCTGGTCAGCGGATTGTGTCCGATCGACCCTACACCCCCAAACACCCCCAACGCCCCCAGGATTTTTCCGTCAGCAATTATGTCTTTAATGCGCTGAACATGAATTATACGCGTTGATGATAAATATAGATTCAGCAATACAGCAAAAGTGTAAATTACTTTGGTTAGAATCAATCTTTGACCGCAGCACCTTTTAAGCTGTTCTTGTTATTTGCTGTGATTTTATTTAAAATGCTCTTTATTTCCTAATAACTGTTGTCTGTAGTCTTGCCATAGAGCATATGACTGGATTATATCGATAATATTATGTATTTGGTATGAAAGCAAATTCTGCCAAATTTGTGCTGCAACGCTGCGCCGGTTCTGCGCTCTGATTGGCCGACCGATGGTCATTGATGGATGATTGGCCGATGGCACGTACATGCAGATCACTGGTGACAAATCACTGACCAGTTTCGGATTTTTATGGCGCACATTACTAGTCTATCCGGTTATATGATCGATAAGCCTTGCTCTTAGATTTACAGCCAAATTCGTACTGACGATTACATCACAGCGTAAGGAACATACCGGCTACGTTTCAATTTTCATAGACCGTGATTATGTGATTTTCTAGCCCACATAATTCTATGCTATAGGAGTATTTTACTAATACAAGAAACATTTTTAATCGTGTTAGTGAAATAATTCTCGAGTTTCGAAGGTTACCTTTTACATTCAAACTTACAAACATTAGATTTTTATAATATTCTAGTAACATGCACATAGAAATATTATTCTATAGCAAGACGTTTTGCGAGTGAAGTCAAGTTAGGCCTGGTTCGCACGAGCGCTTTTTGACTGAGCGTTAAAAAAAGTTTAAATAATACAAAAGGCTGGCCCATGATGGCTTTTTTAAAGCACGGAGCTTTTTTATCGAACATCCAACAGGATTTTCGACGTTGAGAATTGAGCTTACGGAACTAGGAACTCGCGCCAGCGTCGTGTTTAAGCGTCGCGAGTACATCATATAACGCTAAGGTTTATTATACCTATCGTTTTTTTACAAAAAAAAAAAATATTTTATAGAATTTAGCATTTTCTAATATTTGATAGGAATATTTAAAGATTTTATTAAATCTATTCTAATATTATAAACTGGTAAAGTTTGTGAGGTTGTAGGGGTTATCTCTGGATCCCTGGTGCCCTATTGCCCTGTTTGCTGAACAGCTCCGGGGCACCTCACCAAAGGCGGCATTGATGGCACTCGCCGGGTTTTAGTGGGTAGACCTGCGTCCACCTTACCACTTTTGGGTTTCGAGTCCCACATTTCCGCCTGGGGAGACCCACTCCCCGGCGGGATGCCTCAGAGCATTTCCCGGCGTAAAAGAAAAAAAGGCTTCCACAGGGGTGATGATAATGAAAATACAAACCCTTGGTGCAGAGCTGAAGTTCTCTTTGATGTTCCCCGTCTCACCTGTTTGTCTTTAATCAGGGTTTCATTTATTATTCATTAAATATTTTAACTTGTTGAATGTAGGGTGAGCTCTTTTATTAGTATAACCGACTGTGCTGAGAAGAGGGTTATGTGTTCGATAGGTATGGAAATATGACGATATATTATAGATAAAGATTGTTATCAAATACACTGCATATCTACATCTATGCAGTGTATTTGATAATGATGACGAAAATGATGATGTTATCAGTATAAAAAGACGTTATTCCAATCACAAGTTGTAAATAAGATTTTAAATGCCACACATTGTCCAAATACAACCATTGTAATTATAGTTGGGAGAAGGGGAGGTGTGAACGGGAAACAACTTGCTAAATATATAGAAAATCTTTCAGGTTTACCCAATGTTGAGAGGGTATTTCTATTCACATTTCCCTACATTAAATCAGACAAGTTGCCACAGGAGAATAAAATTAGACTAAAATTAAATAGCCTGTTACACTGTGCATGTAACAATAACTGTATTTTACTTAATGAAAATAAAAGTAACATAATAAATATAATTGACATTAACAACATTTTAAATGATAATAATTGTAACAATCTGACATCTGATAGGTATTACCTATCAAAATTTTATAAGCGACAAATAGCAGCCTCGCTATTATATTTTTTATCTTTAAGTCCAGCCAAGTATTTGGCTAATCCGACCACTGTTTTATTTGAACAGTGTGATAATAAAACATACAATTTTACAAATTTGGAATACGTTCCAAATAGTTTAAACTAGAGTATAAGACAATAGAGGAAATCTCTAGCCCATTAATTAGTAATAATAATAATAATATATTAAATAAAAATATTGAACAAATCAATGTAAAGAAATTAAATAAAAAATTGTACTCATTTAACCTGGTGCATCAAAACTTACAAGGAATGTTAGGCAAAGACTTGGAAATTGAATTATTCTTAAAAAACTACAATATAGACATACTGTGTATTACCGAACATTGGTTAAAAAAAAATGAAATTATGTTCAGCTTCAGTGAGCACCAGGTGGCAAGTTCGTTCAGTAGAGAAAAAGCCATAAGAGGTGGCTCACTAATAATTATTAAAAATGAAATAAAATTTAAGGAACGTACGAATATTGTGGGCCTCTCTGCTGAGCGTACTATTGAAATAGCCTGTATAGAGATGGAGCGCCTTATTATTGTAAGTGTATACAGACCTCCAAATGGATTATATGATTCTTTTGAGAAAATCATGGAAGAATTATTAACTAAAATATGTGGGTCTAACAAGCCCATACTAATTTGTGGTGACTTTAATATTAATTTACTAGAAAATAATTCCACCACAGTTAGATTCACATCATTGTTAAAATCATATAATCTGACTAATCTATTTTCAGAACCAACAAGAATTTGTAGTTCTACAGCTACATGTATTGATAATATTTTTAGTAATTTAACTCCTGTCCACAAAGAAATTATCAACAAGTTGAATTCTGATCACTGTGGTCAATTAGCTGAATTCCTTATAAGTTCTAATAGTAAAAATTGTAACAAAAATAATGTGTTTGTTCCTGTGAATGTAAGACGTATTGAGAAATTTAGGAGTAGTATAATGGCAAATATTACATATTTGAAAGATAACAAAAGTCCAGATTTCGCTTTTGGTGAATTGTTTAATTTAATTAATACACATTTTAAAGCCATTTTTACTTCTAAAACAGTCAGTTCCACAAATAAAAAGGGCTTTAATGATTGGGCAACAGCAGGAATCCACAATAGTAGACGCAAATTATATGACCTTTACCAAGAACGCACATACAATCAAAATCAATCATTTAAGCAGTATGTCAAAATATATTCAAAAACATTCAAACAAGTTTGTATCGCGGCCAAATCGCTTTATATTAAGGAAAAAATTAAAAACGCAAAAAATAAAATAAAAACTACTTGGAACATAATAAAGGATGAAACTGGGAGAGTGGGTAGTCGTAGCTCTGAATTTAATTTAAATATTGAAAATAGAATAATTAAGTCTGACGAGGAAGTTGCGACAGTATTTGAAAAATACTTTTCTGACATCCCGATTTCGACTACAAAAAATTTAATCTCATGTCCTGCAATTGCCGAATCATTGCTTAAAACCAATGTCAAACAATGTGAAGCTAACTTTAAGTTTAAAGAGATAGGACCCAAAGATATTTTAAATGCATTTAACTTATTAAACAATAAAAATACCCCAGATTTATGGGGAATATCTGTAAAAGTCACTAAGCTCATAGTTGATGTAATTGCACCCCATCTAGCAACAATTTTTAATAAATGTATTGATAGTGGCGTTTTTCCTGACTTAATGAAACATAGTCGAGTCTTGCCTCTTTTTAAATCTGGCAGTACATCAGATGTTACAAATTTTCGACCAATATCAATACTCCCCTCATTTAGTAAAATTTTTGAAAAAATTATGTTAAATCAGTTACTATATTACTTTGAAACCAATATGTTACTGCACAAAAAACAATTCGGATTTAGAAAGGGTCTCTCCACAACAGACGCTGGCGTTAACTTAATTGACCACATTTATGAGGCCTGGGAGGAGTCACGTGATGCTTTGGGAGTTTTCTGCGACTTATCCAAGGCGTTTGATTGTGTACAGCATGAGACCTTGATCAGGAAATTACGCCACTATGGGATAGACGGTACGGCACTGGATCTTTTGAATTCCTATCTTAAAAACAGGACTCAAAAGGTCGAGATAAATGGTAAAAGATCATCCGGGACTAAAATAGAGATGGGGGTCCCACAGGGGTCCATTCTAGGTCCATTTCTTTTTCTAATTTATGTAAACGATTTACCTTACCTAGTTAAAGATAGTCAAGAGGTAGTGTTGTTTGCTGATGATACTTCACTTATTTTTAAAATCAAACGACAAGAAACTAATTATGACGAGGTAAACAACACACTTTTGAGAATGGTACATTGGTTTAGCGTTAATAACTTGCATTTAAATAGTAAAAAAACTAAATGCATAAAATTTTCCTTGCCAAATGTTAAGCAACTGCAAACAAATGTACTCTTAGACAGTGAAAACTTGGAATTGGTGGACTCCACAGTTTTCCTAGGAATAACTCTAGATCTTAAGCTGCAGTGGGGTCCCCACATAGCTAAATTGGCGAATAGACTCAGTTCAGCAGCATATGCAGTGAGAAAAATAAGACAGTTTACTGATGTAGATACAGCGCGAATAGTATATTTTAGCTACTTTCATAGCATTATGTCTTATGGCATACTTTTATGGGGAAATGCAGCCGACATAAACAACATTTTTGTGCTGCAGAAGCGGGCTATTCGTGCAATTTACAAGTTGCCTCCCTATTCATCTTTGAGAGAAAAATTTAAAGAAATAGGAATTCTGACTGTCACCTCTCAATACATCTTAGAAAATTTACTGTATGTCCGTAAAAACATAAATGAATTTTGTAAGAAAAGTGATATTCATAGTAGGAATACACGTAATAGACACAGGTTACATGCACCAATGATTAGACTTTCGAAAGTAAGCAATTCTTTTAAAGGCAACTGTATACGCTTTTACAATAGGATCCCAGAAAACGTTCAAAAGCTCTCCATAAAAAAATTCAAAAAAGTTGTTAAAGAACGTTTGTGTGGTAAAGCATATTATAAAGTAAAAGATTTCATGGAAGATACCACACCCTGGGAATAAGGCGTTCCTCCCGGGCATTTCAAGATAAGATGTTAAAATTGTTATTAATATATATTATTTGAAAAGATTAGTTCCACTGAGTTTGTTTCGCCGGTTCTTCTCAGTGGGCTTACCTTGGAACCGGTGGTAGATTCAATTGACGTTCAAAAAGATACTGTATTAGTACTATTTTGAATAAAAAAATTTGATTTTGATTTTGATTTTGACAGATACTCAAACTACAAAACTGAGCCTGTACTAGGGCCTGTGTTACAGGACTCCGGCTATTAAATATCTTTTCCTCAGGATCTTTCTGTTAGGAAACTAACTAAATAAGTACGAATAAAAGACGAAAGTCTGTGAGAACTCCAGATTCCAGCGAGTACAACAATTGCTGAATGTTGGTGAAAATTAGAATAATGTGTGATCTCGAAGTCGTGCAAGAGTATGTCTATCTTTTTTTTTATTCTCACGTCGTCTATAGCGCAGAATTTAAAGACGAAAGTCTTCGACCAATGCGTTCTCATCTCTATTTTACGACTGGTCCGAAAGTTTGCCGTAGCTGAACGTGCCATTGTGCGTGCTATTCTGGGTGTTTTTGGCATATCCTAATAGATTCGAAAGGAAGACACCCGCCAGAGAACTAAAGCTACCGATATCACGCCAAGAATAAGCTTGTTGCAGTGGCAGTGGGTCACACTCAGGAGAACGGCTGATGGGGCAATAAGGTTCTAGAGTGGAGGTCGCGATTGGGTAGATGAAGTGTTGGTCAACCATTAACCAAAAGAGACGACGATCTCCGTGCAGTTCCTTGCTGGATGCGTGTGGCAAGAGATCAGTCGTCTTGGCGTTCATTGAAGTCCTCCTGAAAGATGTTCAGCAGTAGACGAATGGAGGCTGATAATGATGATGAATGTACATACATATTACATTCCCAGCGTTTCGAATACTTTAAAAATCTATACTAATATTATAAATCTGAAGAGTTTGTTTGTTTGTTTGAACGCGCTAATCTCAGGTTCTGATACTGGTGGAGTTGAGTAACGCGGGCGAAGCTGCAGGCAACAGCTAGTACTTAATATGATTTTATATTTGTAATAATTAAATGACTATAAAATTTACTCTACAACTCATCATGATAGACTAAGCAATGAAAGGTCAGCTAATATATCAGGTTCACCAGATCACCTTATCAACAGGCTATCGCACTTTTCCAAATCAAAAAGTATTTCGCAAGGGCGGTGGATAAGCTCAGGTGTTCCCCCCTGATTACCCCTGAGCCCCTGAAGGGGTTACAAAAGCAACAATGGTACCGCCAACCGACCCCTTTGTCGTCCGAATTAATATTTAAACAAGATTCCTCTAGTGGTGCGCTTTGGATTAGAATTTATCGATACCGAAACATATTATTATAGTTACAGCTACATTTACATCATAAGATTTTGGACAATTCACACAATATTTTTATAAATGACTGAATATGTGTTATTTTGATATATAAGCTATAATATTGTAAAGTTTCATTAAAATCTATTCAGTAGTTTTTGTGTGAAAAAGTAACAAACATTCATTTTTTTATGTCTTGGGGACAAACGAGCAGTCGAAGCCTTACACATCCGCACAACCAGAGGTTATGCAGATGCGTTCCCCTTCTTTTCCCTATCCCCCAATGGGTCACCGGAAACTCACAAACCGCACGAAACGCTAGTTCTCTGGTGTATCGGGTGTCTGTGGATGTCGCTTATCAGCTACCACCAGGTGAAGCAACTGTCCGTTTGCCCCCTCTTCTATAAAAAATAATCTTTTTGCCAACTTTTATAGAAATCTGATCACCGATTTAAGTATGAAAATGCTAAAGACATACAAAAGACTTACTTTAGCATTTATAATATTTGTATGGGAATAAAACCTGTTTGCAGGTAGTCTTCTTGGTTGATTTTAGTTTTTTTTTTATAAAAAGGAGGTATATGACCTTAGATCTGCAGCACCAGACAATAGCAGTAGCGTGTTTTGAGCAATAAGAGTCGTAGTTGGAAGTTAGCATGCGAAACACGTTTAGTTTTTTATTGACCTCTTTCATATGTTTTTATTCCCTATGAACCTATGAAACAATATACTTATAAATGTATGATTGATTAAACTGTTTTAGAAGTCATCGATACTGACGGCCGCCCATCCCGCGCCAAGCCGCAGGCGACGACGCGTTCCAATTAGCCCGTACAAACAGCGGCACCGACAGACACACAATATTTTCACTGGCTCCACGGGATGTTTCCACCTAGTTGGCGGTTTGCGCCTCCGAATTACACGGCTGCATTATAACCGACATTAGTGATGTGATCTGACTCATTGGATCAACCGTGGACGGATCAGACCAACCGCTCTAGAAAAGTGGCTTTTACGTGTATACAATAGAAACGTCAATGTATGTCTGACGTTAAGTTGACGAAAGCGAACGTCAATCTCATACATCATGTTTCTATTCTATTCTATACACGTAAAGCCACTTGTATAGTGGGGCAGACCAGATAGGAAAGAAATATGCAAATTTCATCCCAATAAGTAGTTCAAGCAGTTACAAAATGGTAACAGGTAAATGGTACATTTAGTATATATCCAGATAGAGTAGTAACGTGAGCCATACAATTCCGAAACTGGTCAGTGATTTGTCACTGACGTAATAGCAATTCAATCAACCAGTAATATGTATGCACGTCCCATCAGCCAATCATCCATCAATGGACATCAGTCGACCAATCAGATCGCAGAACCGGCGCAGCGTCACAGCAAAAATTTGGCGGAATTCGTTTTCATACAAAACACAACATTACCGCTCTATTACGGTTATAAGCTCGATGGTCCAGCATAACATAAGTTACACACAAAGTTAAGTTGCCATTAAGTTATGATTACTTGAACAAAACTTAGCTAAGATAAACAGTACGGTTAATATTGTAGTACGATGTTGAAAATCTCAGGTACAGGTAGCGGCCTGGGTACGTAGTTTTTGATAATCTAAGGGCTTTTGGGGTTATTAGTATTCCGATCCCCAAAATGACAACGAAATTTTGCTATCCGTCTGTCTGTCTGTCGATCTGTCAAACCAAAATCTATAGGTGACTAACGTAGGTTTTTTTTTTCTTAAACGCAGGGAAATGCTCTGGCATCCCGCTAGGGAGTGGGTCTCCCCAGAGACTCGCTGCGCCCGACAGCTGGTAAGTGGACGCAGCTCTACCCACTATAACCTGGCGAGTGCCACAAATGTCGCCTTTGGTGAGGTGTCCTGGATTTAATGAGCAAACAGGGCAACCAGCCCCCTCGGCTCAATTAGCTTCGCCCAAGGTGCTGGGCTCACCCTAGGCTGCTGAGCCCCACCGCCACGACAAGGCCTGAACCATGGTGGGGCAGAGTCAATTGCAAGAAAATGTCAATTAATTCGTAGCGTATCCGTAAGTTGCAGTGGAAACAATACACTTTCTTGCAAAGCGAAACTTGAGAAACGTGCGTAGCCTCTCCGAGGCCGCGGTGGAATCGCGCCCTTACACTGGCAGGCTGGTGCATGTATTCTAAAGTGTCCCTCGGGCTCCCTGGGATCGTATCAAAGGCTCATTTGGTGGCGAAGTTCGTCTATCCTGGCTACACAGGAGTACCAGCGTTGTGAAGGTAGAGGTAGAGGCGAGTGGTCGGCCTATCCCTTGTGCTATGTATGTTATTTCGTGGGTTCGAATCCATTAATGAATTCGTCTGTAGACCTGTATCATAGTTGTACCTACAATTAAATAAAATCGAAGTGTTTGTATGTAATTTCAAACTAACAGCTTTTCACTAAATATATTATACGGTAAATAAAACGAAAGTATATATGGTACTTACATAAATAAATTAATTTTTAAAATTTTTGTCCGTCTGTTTGTTCCGGCTATTCTCTGAAATGGCTTGACCGATTTTGACGGGACTTTCTCTGGCGGATAGCTAATATTACAAGGAGTATCTTAGACTACAAAAATAATTATCATCAATCCTGACACGGGAGAAGCTGTGGACAACAGCAACTATAGTAGTCACGAATATATTTATATCATCATCAGCTCCCACAATGAACATCAAGACGGCTGTTATAGGTTTTTAATTAATAATAATATTATATTGGGACAAGTCACACACGGCCATTTGATCCAAAACTAGGCAGAGCCTGTAATTCTTATGGCAACCAGAAAACTTATATATTTCTAAATACATACATATTATAGATAAATTACACCCAGACACATAACAAATGATCATGCTCATCACACAAACATTTTTCCTGGGTGGGATCGAACCCACGACCTTCTGGTTTAGCAGTAACTAACTAGACCAACAGGCCAGTCGATTCTTCCCATTCATTCTAAAAGCGACAATTTTTAACATTGTATCCGATTTCCAAAACGATATATTCTTACTTCATCATATCTTAAACTAGCTGTTGCCCGCAGCTTCACCCGCGTTAACTTAGATTTACAACCGTATCCGGTTTGATGATGATTATTTTTATATCCAAGGTATAAGCCATCACCATATCAAGTGTCAGCCAAATCAGTTTAGCCGTTTTGCCGTCAAAGAACAACAGACATCCAAACTTACAAGCTTTCGCCTTTATAATATTAAGTAAGTGAGATATGTTTAACTGACTTTGGATGCGTGCCAGATCAACACTTTGAGTCATATTTCTCTAACTTTGCCTAAAACCTATTTCTGCCTAGTAAACAAGTAAAAAAAAAAACTATCTTTTTAAAAATCGGACTCCTAATATGTTTTTAATTTTTACCATGTCCATTTTGCGGTGCTCGATGTTTTGGCATCGTCTACGAATGCCTTGTTCAAAACAGGTACCTAAATACCTCTTTCAAAACAGTTTTAATAGTTTAAAGTCATAGATGACGAAATTATTTCTGAATAGATATTTAAAAGTGGTAAAATTTATTAAAAACCTTTTTCTGAGATTTCGAGAAATTTCTACGACAATTACATGGGTTTATTATTTCAATTTCGAAGTTTGGGAATAAAGTTAAATGTGTGAACAAATCAGAAAACCCCTTTCTTGCTTTCTGATATAACTTGAGATTAAAACTAATTATGTAAAGTCTTAATGTCCGCCATTTTGAAATTATCTGCGAGAGTAAGTGTTGCCAATTTATGCAGCTCGCGCAGGGTCGACAGGAACATCGCTCCACGGAGCAATCCGCGCCTCGCTCTGATAGTTCCAATGGAACGAACGCTCTTCATAATGTATAAGTTTTTCAATATTGAAATGTTTGACTTGTATTTTAAATTAGGAAATACATGTTTAAGAACATTGTACACTCGATTATAATATGCGAGTAAGTAGAGATACCAATCAAAATATGTTTTTTAAATGGCTCTATAGGTCATAAATATTTAAAAACTTTTACTATAACGAGTCGCCTAAGACTATAGGTGTATAATAACCATAACTTGTCTCTAATTAGAAAAATCGATGCAGATTTTTCTTGTATTATTCCAAAAAATATCCTGCTCTTATTCACTATATTTTGCTATTTAAGGTGGTTAGTGGCAGTCATCAGCTGATGACAACAGTGAACGAAAGATGACTGGCATTTGACCTTCTAAAACTAACTTGATTAGCGAAAAACCGGCAAAAGGCTAAGCTGTTCATAAAAAAAAATCGAATATATTATTTTTTGTTCATTTTTGCATGCATGCATGTCGCATATCAGAATTCTTAAACAAAACCAGAATTAAATAAATAACCAAAATTGCAAACGTCAAGTATCAAGAGGTGTTCTTCGTGGTACACGGGGAAGGGCGCCCTTATCTCGGCTTGTAGTATGAATTCAAATATTTAATTAAAAACTTGCTCCAGCCCTCGGATGATGATTTTTGAATTTCGCCATACATTTCACAACTTCGTGCCGATAACTTGCACAGTCCAGCGCATTCAAATTGTTCTAATTATTTATTTTTTGGACTGGCAAATGGCCCTTAGATTTTTTACGTGGATAGGTCATGAGTTTGATTTCTAAAATCAAGTTAATTTTTTTAAGTCTCTCTGAAAAGTTTATTTTTTAATGTTAAAGAAAAAAAAAAACTAATTTTTTGTGTTGTGTTTCATGTGTTCATAAATATTTTGCTAGTTGTGTGAAAGGTTGTTAGTCGATACAGGTATTACAGCAGGCTGTACGGACCAGGGTTCAGGAACAGATTCCTGTTTAGTTAATAATTTTCCATTCTGTAGCTGTGCACCACTATGTCATGTGTCTTAACAACTTTGATGGATATCTTACTATTTTTTTTTTTTACTAATATTATAAATGCATTTATAATAATTACATCAATTTAAATGGCAAAAACAACGTACCTACTTGTCAAACTTCCAAAAATATTAACTGCCGAACGCAACAAGTATTGATGTGATGATATCATGATGATGATGATAGAGATGTGTTATTAATAACACACGTTTGCATTTTATAATATTAGTAAGGATTTACTACTTATTTGTTTGTTTTTTAATCTACTTCTAGCAAGGAAATATATATTTCGTACTCCACGCGGGTGAAGCTACGGTCACCAGCTAGTATATTTCATATGTACATGTTCATAATATTATTTTTTAAGATTCGTTCAAATTACGTGCTGTTTTTCTTTTCGAAATACAGTAAAGCTGTTTCACCAAACATGTAAGCAAATTCATGGATTAAGTCCATGAAGCAAATTGAAGATTGACACCGATTTCGAAAAAATTACAGAATTGAATTTCGAGAAAACTGCTTTTTTCACATGTCGAGAATATAACACTATCAACGCTTCGCTTATAAGCTCGGAGGAAGCTTAGGCGTGCTAGTATACTGTGTAAGTCTTGTATCTGAATTTAAATTACAATATTAAAATTCTAAAGCGATATTTACGATGTTTTTAATTTTTGTTTCGCGTAGGACATTTTCAGCATCTTGTTCACGAGACATGTGTTCACGACACCGTACATCTGAATTCTGAACAAGGGCACGTGGTAGTCTGTTAAATATAGTTTTAGTACAGATATCTTGATAGTTTTTTTTGTCATTACTTATGCTAGAATTTTTTCTTTATAAAAAAATTAACGAAGGGTAAATAATTTGTTAATAAGGAATATATTTTCTTTAAATATTATTCATCCCATCGATCATATAACCGGAATGCATAATAGTTTGACATTTGAATCTTGAACAATCATCACGCCCATATTTCGGGACTTAATACAACACGAACAGTACCAGGCTGTCATAAATTCAAAGGAGTAATATTTTAATTTCTGCAACAGACAGTAATGTGGAGGGGCCCACCGCTTCCCGTGGGTTCATAATTTACGACCAATATAGACCTCTAGTGCAAGCGTTGAATTTGAAGGGTTTAAAATTTTTAGATGTATTAACTTCGTGCAGGTTTATTATATCTGAAGTCCAATAAGTACAGTAGAACGAAACAATTTTTACGGATTTTATCGCGGTTTATTGAGATTTTTACGAGCCCGACGTTTCGGATACTTTACAGCAACCATGGTCACGGGAGGACTGAGGTGACAGATGTCCTAATGTTACAAAGTTATTCGAACTACCCTATGATAACCTCATTATTTTAATAAGTCCTCTCTACGCAGAAGGTGCTAACTGTATCTTTAATCTGTGACATATTATGCTTGGTTTTTGATTTAATTATTTTAATAATGGGATCCCAAGCAGGTGGCAAGAGCCAGCCATCTTCTCTATTGAAATTTGGATGTTTTTTTAATTTCAATAGCCTCGTTCAATAGACCATGGTTGCTGTAAAGTATCCGAAACGGCGGGCTTGTAAAAATCTTAATAAACCGCGATAAAATCCGTAAAAATTGTTTCATTATAATGAGTGAAATTTGCGCAAACATTAGAAAACAATAAGTACAGTAGATTTGGATCGATAAAAAGGGAAGGATTTAAGAAAAAATTTCCTAACCAGTCGTAGGGACTGCCGATAGAAGTAAAAACTTATAACTTAGAAGTCTACATTATCAGTAGAAAGTACGCAGCACTCAGTAGTGGAGAGCAGCCGACTGTTTCTTTCTTGCTCGGGCACACTCGGCGGTACCGAGTTCACCCGATCGAACCTTTCGTCTCCGAGCGTGACCGATAAGCCTTACTCACAGCCTACAAAAATCTGTGTGCCGTGCCTCAATAGAAGTTTTCACTTCAAAAACCTAGTCAAGTGGACATCTGATTCATGCGCTAGGGTTCCGAAAACGTGCTTTAAGAAATATAACGAATAAACAGTTTTCAGATTTTTTTTCTTTATTTATGTAGTGAGACCTAGCTTCTTACCAAATTTCATGATTCTATGTCAACGGGAAGTACCCTATAGGTTTTGATTTGACAGAGAGACAGATCGAAAACACTGTGATACAAAAAAGGTTCTGTTGTCATTCTGAGGAACAGAACCCTAACAATGACTTCTTACTCGTATACCGGGTGTAATCGTTAAGTGTGCACAGGCGATTATTCCGTAACTATTACAAATATCAAAAAACTTTAAACTGATTTCGAAAGTACTTTAGCTAATGAGTGAAATGACAATAATAACTTATTAAAAATAAAATGAGAAATATCCAAAAATTTTACATTAAACTCTCCCATACATTTTATTTCTTAGTAAGTACAAAATTTTGTATTCATAGAAGATGTTCGAAGTGACGTCATCGTTGTGCAATACAATGACGAGCTCTATTTAGTATTTACAGTTTCTAAATGAACTTTCCTTAAAATTTGCGGAGTAATTAAAGCAATTGCACGACGTACTGTAACGATTCTGTAACTCTTCTAGGCTGTGAACTCTCAGCCTAGAAGTACCTATTCGTTGTATGGGAGAGTTTAATGTAAAAATTTTGGATATTTTTCGTTTTATTTTTAATAAGTTATTATTGTCATTTTACTCATTAGGTAAAGTACTTTCGAAATCAGTTTAAAGTTTTTTGATATCTGTAATAGTTACGGAATAATCGCCTGTGCACACTTAACGATTACACCCGGTATGTTTCATACCAGTAGACGGTACCGGTAAAGGATATATTATTCTGCCACTTCAAAGAGCCACTCTCCTGTTTCTTTTGAGAAGCTTTGCGGTGGCAGAAAGGAGGACAAGATCATCATCATCATCAGCCTCTATGCATTCACTGCTGAACATAGGCCTCCATCAATGAACGCCTAGACGGCCGAGTCCTTGCCACTCGCATCGAACACGAACCGGTTACTGCACGGAGATCGTCTTTCCACCTAGGCAGTATTATTTACCACCAGCGATACCTTACGTCCCAGGATAAGGTTCTTGGACAATGACCACGACAAAACTGTCACAACAACTGTCTGGTTACCTATCTCAATACCTGGAATATAAGGATAAAAGGATCTGCGAACAAATACTGTGATGCAGAAAGAAAGACAGGACAGAACGTTGAGAGGGGTTGTTCCGTGTTGCGGGACAACCCCACTGTGGAGGTGGCGTCGGTCCCTTGAGGGATACACTAGCCGACGAGGTGTCCTGTTGCTCAATAGTTATGGGGCACCTCACCAAAGGCGGTATTGGTGGCACGCCACGGGTTTTTGTGGGTAGAGCTGCGTCTACCCTACCATCTTTCGGGCGCAGCGAGTCCCACATACCCGCCTGGGGTGTCCCCCTCCCCGGTTTTCCCGGTGCAAAAGAAAAAAAAATCACATATTAAAACGCATATAAAATATATTATAACGCAATAATCAAACCACACGTTTCTGGATAAAAGTAGGGTGAATTCGTTTTTTTTTTTAATTTTTAGACAGTGACCACTTACCATCCGACTGTCTCCGACTACCTCACATGAAAGTAACATAAAATTGATAGTTTTCATCTTTTTTTTTACAAAGTATTTGGCGGGAATGTTAATAGAAGCGAACTTTGAACCGCGCACTGTCTAAGCGGCCGCGGAACAAAACGACCACATCTATTGTAATGGGTTCGTCTACTATTTGTGGCCAGTTGCAAGGTGGACACAGAGAGGCGAAAGTCGGCGAGCGTGTTCGGTGACTTATCGTTTGATGATAACTGACCTACGGCAAAGCTAAGTGTTCATGATATCGGTATTTAAATTATAATGTTATTTATTTGTAACTGGGTGATTTAATAGAATCTAAATAAACGGAAAGTTCTAGACCAATATATTTAAGACTTCCTTCTTATATTATAGTTTTTTCAGTCGGGTAACAGATTTTTTGTGTGAAAATTTCACTAAAATTATCGGACATT
The DNA here is from genome assembly GCA_963853865.1 of Helleia helle. NCBI lineage: Eukaryota > Metazoa > Arthropoda > Insecta > Lepidoptera > Lycaenidae > Helleia > Helleia helle. The sequence continues at coordinate 6,132,200 of OY971434.1, forward strand.
AACCAGGTGGGATTACCGGTCCGTGTTGGATGCGAGTGGCGAGGGATCGGTGGTCTTGGTGTTCATTGAGGGAGGCCTATGTTCAGCAGTAGACGGATAGGGGCTGATGATGATAATATTATTATTATTAGTAATTATATATTACTATTATTAAATAATGGTAATTTAGGGTAAAGTGATAACGCTGGTAATTTTGACTTGACCGGAATCTTTTTTTTACTTTATCTCTCATTTTACTATCGTATCGTAAACGGAGCACTAAATTACAATAGATATTCGAAACCATTTCACATATAAATTGACACATTCTCTAACCTTCCTACCCGTGTGTGTTGAGATATTTCATGTGCGCATTTCGACACGTGTTCGATATTCTTGGCAGCCGTGTGCGATAAATAAATCTTTGTATTTCGCGTTTAGAATAACTGACCTTTAAAATGTAGACCTACAATCTTAGGCGCCCTAATGTGTCTGAATATTATGACATGCTTACATTGTCTTTTGTACCTATATCAAGATATTATGAATTTAGCTTCTCGATATACTAGACTCCTTATTCAAAGTCCTAAAATGTAAGTATAAAATGGAATAATATATCATCATCATCAGCCTCTATTCGTCCATTGCCTAACACATTTTTTTTACGCCGGGAAATACTTTGAGGCATCCCGCGGGGAGTGGGTCTCCCCAGGCGGGTATGTGGGACTCGCTGCGCCCGAAAGGTGGTAAGGTGGACGCCGCTCTACCCATGAACCATTTTCCAAAAAAGAAGTTATAGATAATAAAAAGTAGACCTTTTTCTTTATCAAACTTGCTTATTTCAATCGGTTCATGATAACCAATTGATTTATACCTTTTTCATCAAAGTCGGATAAGTATAAGGTTCTACAGTGGAACGTAAATACTAAAATAAATACTTTTTGATAAATATTTTGCCGTAGTCGAGTAAAATATTAAGGTACAGATTTAAATAATCATTTATTTCCTTCTACAGAACCCAATTCTATATCTACACGACTCGATCTCGTCATTATTGTAATTATTCTATTGTGTAAGCCGCCGCTGTTATCTATGTATAATTGTATGCAAATTCTTTTCTAACGTCTAAGGGACTTTTTACAGTTTAAATGATAACAGAGAGTAGAGTGACCAGGATGTAGAGAAATGCGGGAAACTGCTTCATGAAAATATATAAAAATAAAAATGATGACGCAGTAAGGATTCTTGTTACTGTCATCCGTCTCGGCGTTTATTAAAGGAGGCCTATTTTCAGCAGTGGACAGATAAAGGCTGATGAAGAATAGTTCCAAAACCGTCTACAATCAACAATCACGCAGGGTTTAGACGAAATAAATGTGTACGTATTTAGAAATGTGTTTACGTATGTGTGTGCCTATTTCTTGGCGCACACACATATAAAAAATTATCATCTTGCTAATGTGGCGCCACTCTTATTTAACGCTTTTCGATGGACACTTTTCAAACAATGATAGTACTCTTTACTTCTATACTCGATGGAGAAGATACATGATGATAAGATGTCAACGTCACCCAAATAACTTCTCTTACCTGGGACTAGTCTTGACAACTCGTATATCATATGCTGACATATAAGATAGTCTGATAGACATAAAATAGATAAACTATCTCACGGCACAATCCCTCTCAGTTATTATGATTTATTATTATAATTGTGGCCTTTTGTTATTATTATTATTACCTATTATTATTATTATCGGTCAAAGTTGTTACTATTTAATAAGTATACAGATTACATAAAAATTACGCACTGAGCCTAAGCTCTGATTTTAAAATAGCCCATAGTCCAGTCCTGAGACATTCCTGACTCAGAACTATCCCACAATATTCGATTGTACATTCACCCTACTAACAAGGGATCTAAGCGCCTTGCATATTTATACGGCCATGAATATTCTATTTAATTTGAGTTTTTCTTCAAACTCGAGAGCCGGAACAAAACTTAAGTTTCGAAATTTTTCCTTTTGTTTCAAATTGCTGTTGATTTTATGGTATTAGTCATTTTGATGGGCTTTTCAATTAAAGTGGTTTTAAGGCGGTATAATTAAAAAATATGTACTATTTGACGGTTAGGACACGTCATCGAGCATATAGCGGTCTTGAGCTATAAATTTCCGAAACTGGTCAGTGATTGATCACTAACGTATTAGAAATTCTACCAATCAGTGATCTGTATGTACGTCCCATCGGCCAATTATCCATCAATGGACATCAGTCCACCAATCAGAACGCGGAACCGGTGTAGCGTCGCAGCACATATTGAGCGGAATTTGTTTTTATACAAAACACATAACATTATCGCTCTATTTCGGTTATAAAATCGAAGACCGGGTTTCAATCCCGCCAATTGCAGATGTAATGTATGTTGAATGTAGACGATGTAACGGATCATAGATGTGTATGTATTTCTGTTTCAAATACCCGTTACACAAGTTTCTACGAATTTTCCACGGGGATGGGTTAACGTGGTGTTATATTAATTATTTACTAGCGAACCGTCCCAGCTCCGTACAGGCAATCAATTTATAGCTTACGTTACTCTCTGATAATGTAGCTTTCTGTAGATGTTGAGTTTATTATTCTCCTAAATTTAGTTAAATAAAACATGCATTATGCTTGTTACCTGTCAACTTCCCTCCTATATATACATGTGTGACACCCTTTTCTTCCGCTAGCTGGCAACGAGTATAGCCGCGTTTTTCGCTAACTGTTAAACTGTAAAGAAGCTATAGGCTTATCGAAGCTACTAGAACACGATCGTGTGTGTATTGTTCCCGCTTATATTGGAAAAAAAATACGAGGGGTTACGAGAGCTGCTGGCATCAATGGGAGAAGAACAATAATACCAGGTCAGTCGCACATGTCCTATGCCTTCCTCCTGTTCATCGACCTTACGTCTGTCCTATATAATATTACAAGCTAATGCAAGTTAATTTTCATATATTTCTAATAACCCCAAAAATATAGTCTACTCTCTTTATTTTCTGTATTGCTTCTATATGGTTTAAACGAACCGGCTTAGATCTCCTTAATATTTCTGGCCTCACGAGCTATCAGAGGATAGATATTTCTCCCGCACCCCGCAGATAGAATAAGTGAAGATTAGGCAACTCCAGTAGGTGATTTTTTTATGATAGTTTCGGAGCCTATTCAATGCAAACAAATAAACGATTAAATCTTTCTCTTTATAATATTAGTGTTCAATATAGTATATTTTATTATTTTGTTTAGTGTGAGAATTTTACTATTATTATCAACACCATAATATTTACGGATTTTATCTTTTTAAGATTTCTTCATTCCTGACGTTTCGGATACTTTACATCCTTGATCATGATAATAGGACTTCTCAAAGACTTATTGCGAGACTAGGTTTGATGTTGTTTTCTCAATAAACATTTATTTAATATACAAATATCTCTGCTTGCTATAATAACTACATTACCAGCGGCAAACGCCGGTGTCATAATTTAGTTAGTATTTCCTCTTAAGCACTAATGGGTCTAAAAGGCTTTTTGATTAATGTCTAGACTCCAGACTCGTGAGTGCTTACTAAAAGGTAATACTTTTCTAATAACACATATTTCATAAGTCTTTGGGGATAATCTTAATTGTACGGTATCAATGTTCAGTTAACTTGAGATTACGAATATTTTACCGATGGGAGGATTCCACCATCCTGCTTTTTCCTCCCGTGGAAGAAGACCAGGACTGGTAGTGTAGTTACTGACTGAGATTTAGCATTGTTGTGGGAATGCTAGTAATAAATTATGTTCATATTTTTATAGGAGGGCAAACGAGCAGCAATAGTTCGTTTTTAATTTAGTTAAAAAAATATTTTCAAACGTCTTTTCACTTAATTTTTTAGGAACAAACAAGGCTGTTTGACGATAAAGAATATTATGAGTTGATTTATCGTTTTTCAGTACAAAATGTATGGAAAAAGCACGAAAAATGATTTTGGCGATTTCTGACATTTCTAGTACTCATATCTTAACTGGTCCCTTTTGATCCCCACACGATGTAGGATCGATAGGCATAACAAGTTTTTTTTTTTAATTTTAGCATTTTTCGCCAACCGTACATATCCTCTGAAATCTGTGAATGCAGTTCAGAATATCTTAAAAAGTTATGGATGGTCTCCTAGGAACATTTTCCTGTAACTATAACGGTTAAGGTTAAAGGTGCCTGCCCTTAGTGACCCGTCTCAAAAATCCATTCTGTATATAGTTTTATTAGTAATATCAAAATATCGATATTGTAATAATTGTGTTAAATAATTATAATAAAAATAATAAATAATTAGTTAATCTATACTAATATTATAAAGACGTAAAGTTTGTGAGGTTGTAGGTGCGGATGTCCATAGCTCTCGCGCCGGGTCACCCAGACAATGAGGAGAACACCGCTAGGGTTTAGTGGGTAGAGTCTGCATCCACCTTACCATCTTCTCGGACGCAGAGAGTCCCACATAACCACCGGGCCCCCCCGGACCCGGTGGTATGCCTAAACGCATTCCCCAGCGAGACCAAAAAAAAAACAAAAAAAGGGTAATCCCTGGATCCACTGAACCGATTTTGAATGTTCTTTTAGCAATAGAGAGCCACATTATTTGTGAGTGTCATAGGCTATAAAAATAATAAACATCAGTCCAGCAACAGCTAGTCTTTATTCGTTTATCTCTGTACATATCACCTATGAATTAATACAATATATGTATAAATGAATACACGATCTATATTTAAACCACACCTCTCCAGATAGGTAAAGGAGTTGCCTGAACTTCCATGTAAATTCATTTATAGTCATGCGTGACTCTGGCCACCATCATCAGCTGGCACGTTGATAGTTTGCCTACCAAACTAACAAAAAGTTAAAATTAATACAACCAAAGCGCCACCTAGTTAAAAGAGACTAAAACTTAGTATTACTGTATTGTGTTCCTACCCTAGTAGCATTTGCTAATACTTAAAGCACGCCATCTATATTGACAAACGTTAACTATTCACACAAGGAAAGGGGCAAAGGGCTTACTAGGTTATTACTTGGTACACAGAGCATTAAAAGATATCTCTGTGGTATTAAATATTAGAAGCTTCTAGTTGGAAGCTAAAACGAAATACCTAAAAAAATATAATGAAACAACTTTTTACGGATGCTGCTTAGATTTTTACATGTCCGAACATAGGCCTCCTTAATAAACGCCAAGACGGCCAATCCCTCGGCACTCGCATCGTAGTTTCATTATAAAGGAAATTCGCGTAAACCAGGCATAAACATAGGGATTCGAAATTAATGGATGCGCCATAAACGCAATCCCCTCACCTTCCGTCTGACACAGGTGTTCACCCGGCATGGCTGCTTTGGTGAGTACCTGTGCCGGACGGCCCGCAGGGAGCCGTTGACAGTGTGTCACGATTGTGGCGCGGCGGTGGACTCGGCCCAGCACACCCTCGAGGTGTACCCGAGATGGGCGGCGCGGCGCCATGATCTGACATCGGTCATCGGAGGGGACTTGTCTCTGCCGAGCGTCATCACCGCGATACTTGGTGACGACGAATCCTGGACGGCGATGGTCTTCTGCGAGGCAGTAATGTCCCAGAAGGAGGCTGACGAGTGGGTGAGAGAGGAGGCCGCAGACGAGGCCTCCTTACGTGTGCGACGAACAGGGGTGCGTAGGAGGCGCTATTTAATGCGCCTCGCCACTGTGTTCGTGTCGGGTTCAGGATGGGAACCTGTATGACGTCGCGGAGACTGCATAGTGGCGGCTGGGCTGTCCCCCATTAAAAGGAGTAGTCTGTCCTTCGCCGGGGCCAGCCTGTCGCTGAGGTGATCCTGCCCAATAAACATTTAAGCTGAAAAAAGATCTTTTAACCAGTGCAATAACAGCTAGAAGCTTTATAAACGATGTACAAAAGCGTCAAAATATACTTAAGGCTGTAGTAGAGGGTAAATTGTATTATTTAATACAGTACAGCTGCTTTAAGGCTGTATAAAGCCGAAATTATTACTTTTAGCTTGCAAAGAGCACCGAAAAACTCTAAAATACAGCGTATGGTGTAAAAAACTACTATCAGCAAGTTTATAAGACTAGAGCAGTATATCGGCTGAATAGTGCTCTAGAAATCTACTTTTGTATTGCCTAATGCTGTACAAGAGCATTGAATATTGCTACCTTCTGGATATTGGTGTATAATTACTCTGTAGTACAGTCATCATATAAGGCTGGATAATAGCTGTTCAATGGTTATCTAGGAAACCCTTAGAAAGCAAATTTCTGTATAAGAGTGTAATAATATGATGTCTGCTGCATAAGAGTTTAGTCTTACTCTATTGTAAAGCTAACGCGATAAGCGTAAATTTTATCTATTGTACAGCCCTCGGTGTTACAGTAGATGACTTTTACGTTAATAGTGTTTAAATAGAGAACTATGCAGCTTATCGAATATTTTATTGTCTAAGTCAAACTGGAAATGACATTTTTGCATAGTTAATTATATATAGGTATTGTGGCCAGTCTTACATAAGTACTGTATAAAAAATTAAAAAAAATGCGTTATACTTTTAGTTATTTATTTCGATAATGACACGATCAGTCACAAAAATTTGTTTGTATCTAATACTAATTATAAGTTTTTCTCATCTTCTTTTTTTCTCCCTCTTCTTTATCCAGAATTTGTTTTTGGTTTGAAAATAACTTGTCAATATCTAGCTAGGTACCTGAGTAATGAAGTACCTGAAATGAATAAACATTATAATTAAATAAAAAAATTCAAACAGCAGTGTGTCGGTACAAAACCTTAAATATTAAATGTGCTGTAAATACACCTACATATTAAACCTAATTAATAAATTAATTATGATTGCATCATAACGACAGCTGTAAATCTAAAGTGTCAAAGTTAATGTAATCTCCAGTGTACATTGGATATACTGAATGGGTTTCTTTGCTTTCAATAGAACCCTGAATTGCTGTAATATTTACTAAACGTACTCTTTTAAGCAGCTACTATAGCAATTAAACTCTAAGGTACATCCATCATTACTCTTTAGGCTGTTGTATATACTTAAATTACGGCTTTGTTACGCCAAAAGCTTTATAGTGGAGTACTAGAAGGGCAACAGCTGTATAATTGAAGACGCCATTAAACCATAACCTAAAAATTATGGTAACATAATTTATAATATATTTATATGTATATTTTTGAAAAATTCGGCGATATTTACACATAATTTTACTTGTACACAATACAAAAGTTAATTTCTTTACTATTTAAGGCACTGCGGACTAATAAAGCTAGTCTGAATTTGGCTTACATGGTTCTTATTACACTTACACTTTCGTTATTATCTATTATTTCGAGAGCGCATGAGTTTTTGGCTTACTATTAGTATACATATTCACGAAGAAGTAGCAGCCGCAAGCAAAATAACGACCATAACTTAATAATGGGTACTTACCATACAACAAAATAATATTTGTTCACTTCACAAATTAAAATATGGCCACAGTGTGTCACTTATTGATCCGATGAATAAATTGTCTTTTAAAAATAAGTATATTATATGGAAGGAAATTCAACCACAAAGATAATTTTATTCTTATATTCAGACGTTTACAAGCCTGAGGCTGTATATAAGAATAAAATAGGTAAGATTTGAGAACAGTAGCTGTATAATGGTATCTAATTATGCTCTAAGTCAGCTATTACGCAGCTATTATACAGCTGTTAGACAGCTAGATCTACACTTAAAGCTGTATAATTTGGGGCCCAAATTGCGGATATAAGTGCTGTATATCCGGATATACAGCCATAATACAGCCAACTTGTACAGCCTAAGCCCTTCAAAATTTCCATTGTACAGCCTTTATACAGCTGTCAAATGCTATCTGGGTGTTGATTATAGACCCCGGGAACCTCAAAAGTGGCTGAAGGCACTCGCAGCGGTTTTAGTTTACGGGTAGGGCACTCCCAGGTGCGAGTCCCACATAGGGTCAGGATCTACCCAAGATCCTGGCTACATGTGTAAAAAGCATTTCCCTGCATAACAAAAAAAGGGGATTCGATGCAAAGGATTTTTAATGGACTATCAGTCCGAGGGCTGTAATAACTTCTAAATATTGAGAGAGTAATCTTAATACATAGTATGTTTGGGAGTACCTACGTTTGGCAGGCAACGCACCTGCTAATGACGTAGCGGGTGTCTATGGATGTCGCTTATCTTTTTTTTTTCGGATGTACCTATGCTAACGGCCCGAAGGCCCTAATGCTACATCGGATTAGTGTGAGCCCATGTGGCTCACTTTTGGTTTATAAAAGTGTGGGGTTGCCCCCCGCCTACCGTGCAGTCTGCGACCACACGGCCTCCTGGCGTCGGGTTGGTGTCGCTTATCACTTACCACCAGGTGAACGGTGAACCGACTGTTCGTTTGCGCCCTCTTCTATAAAAAGTAAGGTAATAGTTGGATTTGGAATTTAAACATTTCAAGTATTTTAACGATATATTTAATTTGCTGGTGCCACGATCCTCCCCTTCTTGTCCACGATGCCAACGCGCTGCATCCAGCCGATGAACCCCCTGTTCTGCTGCATGTCTGCCTTCTGCCGACCTACGCACTCGGAGAGGGGACGTCGGTACCAGACTGCAAACGACCATAGTTAGCGATACAACTAGCTGAGAAGAAGTGACATGGACTATCTAAAAAGACGTTCAAAGATACTTTTATCTTGAATAGGCAGACGAGCCACCAGATGCAACGTGGTCAACGTCGCCCATGAACTTAATCAGGTTCAGCTGGAACTAGCTCGGGTAACTCATTCATAGCCCGGTACTCGCAGTGGCTTTAGTGCGGTATACCGCCGGACGATCCAGCCCCGGGTGAAAGCGGCTGTATATAGGCCTCCATTAATAAACGCCAAGACGGCCGATCCCTTGCAACTCTCATCCAACACGGACCGGCCACTGCACGGAGATCGTCTTCACCCCTGGTTAACGGCCGACCAACACTTCGTCTACCTAAACGTGACCTCCACTCTAGAACCTTATTGGCCCATCGTCCATCCGTTTTGGTGAGAGTGTGACCAGGGCCTGTAGACAAAGTGACATCGCTTTGTAGCCGAAATTCGTTATCGTCTTTGAGATAACGATAATAATTTTCTAGCCAATGATCAATCAAAGATCGTGACAGTGCAACTACAACAACTGTCAAGTGTCAACAAAGTTCGACAAGAAGTGTCAAATCGGACCAAAAAATTAAAATTAATATCTATGTAAATAGACCTCATACACACTATAACTCATAAAATTTTTGAAAATGTTGCCCTCCATGGCCCACGCCCACGGATAACGAATCAATATTAATAATAAAATAACATAAGTTTGACATAAGTGTTCGATAACCAATTGACAGTTTATGATTTTGTTACGAATTTTAACATTGTCTACCAACTTGCGATAACGATAACGAGTGACATAATTGACGACGGCTTATGTCAATCCCATACATTTTATTCTTTTCGAACTTCGTTATCGTTTTTCTAATGTTACTTTGTCTAAGGCCTACGCCCACTGCCACTTCAACGAGCCTATTCTTCCAGTCTCTGACACGTCTCACTATTAGTGGTTCCTCGAAATTGTTAGGAGAGGAATTCTACGTCGTTTGCATTTGCTTGACATTACCGGGTAAGTACTACATATAAATAAAAATTAAAAAATAAGGTTGTAAAACCAAAATCGCGGAGAGGTAGTAAGATAAAAATAATTATAAATTCCCAATTATAAAATAAAAGAAATACTTGCCAGTTTCATGTAAACAAGAATGGTAGTCAAGCTTGCAATGGTTCAGAAACACCTTCTTCTGTCCACTGCTGGACATCGCGCATTCCGGGTTATAATCTTCCGTACAGGTCACGGGGCAAAAGTGGGAACAAGCTTCGCCATTAACATCCTTATTAAAAGACCTGAAATGTTGTGTAATTATTAGAGTATGTGGCTCAATGGTTAGCGCGTTGGCGCTTAAGCTTAAGGTAGCGGTTTCGAATCCCGCCAGGGAACAAACAGTTTTTTGTGTTCATGGGTCATGGATGTGTTATTATATAATAAAAATCTTAAATATATGTATAGTATAAAAGTATTAAATATATTTCCGTTGTCTGGTACTCGTAACACAAGTCCTTCGAGAACTTACCGCGGGACCAGATTGACGTGGTGTAAAAGCGTCCGTATCTATTTCATTCATTATTATTATTGTTTGCTTTTTTCGTTCACTGTTATTGTTAGTTAAAGTAACAGTTAAATTATCATAGAAATAAAATTAAATGTTTAGTATCGTGTTTCGGCATGATGACCACATTACGCCAATCCTACAAATTTTATAAACTTAAGAATGTACGGATGATGTGTGATGATGTGTATGTTTGTTACTCTTTTTGTATGGATTCTTTGAATGGATTTTAATGAAACTTTACAATAACATACCTTATACATCAGAATAACATGTAGGCTATAATAGCCCCTATATCCCTGCACTCCCATGGGAATGGGAAGTACGCGGCGAAGCTGCGGGGCGCTGTTAGTTGGTCCATAAAACTCTTGCCCCATTATTTATTGATAATATTTGCTACATTATGTAGGTATGCGCTCTCAATTTGTCCAGTACTATTTAATATATTTTTCGACGTCTATGGGCGACGCTAATCACTATCATCTCATGAGCTGCTGTTGATCTAATTTAACTAGCCGTTGACCGCAGCTTCGCCCGCAGTAACTTATAATCTCAGTCGTATCTATAGTGGTAAACGCAGTGATAATGTTATCCGGCAGCGCGCAATATCTTTCCACCTTGCGCAGATCCTGACGGGGCACGACTGCTTCGAAAGGTATCTGTGGAAGGTGACAGGGGCAAAGGACTCTCCATCACTGTGACAGCAGTGAGGACACCACACCCTGGCGGAGTGACCAGCTTGGGCAGAGGCAAGGGCGCCCCTCATCGCAGAGGTTGGCGCGGACCTGTCGCTCCCTTCGTTCATCCGAGCGATGACCTTCAATGAGAGCACATGGCAGGTGGCCAAAAAAAGTGATAAAGTATAATATATATTATATATCTACACAAATTCATAAACATTACGTCTCTATAATTATTTTACAGATATCATAATATACAAGCGCAAAAATGTCTAAGCTAACCTTCTAGAAACAAAAGTTCTTCGTGTTTCCTCCTTTTTCACTTCCCTAGTGGAGGGCGATGGTAGGCTTGGGTTATACATGATCGGCTTTGCAGCTATGTGACCGCCAATGTTTGTACATTTATCCTTGTCAACTATGGTATATCCTGGTAAATGTTAGGGCTTAACTTCAGTTTCATAGCCGTCAAATAGCAATATAGGCCTCGTTCAGACACGGCGACAACCGCGCGGTTTCAGAACTCTAATTAATATAAATTTGACATGTACCTAATCGTGCGGTTCCTGCGTGTATGGACAGGCCAAAAATAAATAGTAAATATTTCTAAACATGAATAAGACCCGCGCGGTTCCCACGCGATATAGTTCTCCTCACAAATATTTGAAATAAGTTCTTAGTATTATTCTCAATGTGAGCGACGATGATCTAACTCTAGTGGGTAAGCGCTCGGCCTCTTCGGTGAGAGCCGGGTTCGATCCTGACCTCCCGCGATGTTTAAAAATGGGTTAAAGATACATTGTGAGGAAACCTGCATGCCTGATGAGATCAAAAGTCTTAGAAGGTGTGTGAAGTTCACCAACCCGCAGTGAGCCAGCGCATCGATGAACTATCTCCCAACACCCTCCTCGCCTGATTTGGAGAAGACCCGTGCCCAGCAGTGGGACATGTAAGGGTTGATATTATATTTATATTATTGTTCTTAATATTTCTATGGGTCTCCTTCAATGAACGCCAAAACAACCGATTGTTACTATACTAAAATAATATAAAATAACTAATGGCCCGAACCTTTACGCCACCAACGCCACCTATTGTGTATTCAAATGCGATAACTGCGACACTGCGATAAACTATGTGCGAGATAAGTTTGAGTACACAGTAGTTGGACCAAACTGCACACAGCGAGCTAAATATCGATGGGTCCTATGTATATGGGCCAAAATGCAAAATTACAACTTTACAGGAGAGGCTTCCAAAGTTTAAATTTGCTATAATTGTCGATTGATAAAACCAAAGTTTACGAAACTTTGCGCGTTATCTAAGACAACTATCCTCCTCATTTGCACTACACTATTTTATTTATACATTTATCGGTTTTTTTTTACGTCACATTGGCCCTTCTAAGTTAGTTTTTGTTAAAAATATTTTTGTTTAAAACACCCTAAAAGGTACAATGTGCCATATTGGCCATTATACGCGTATTATGCTAAAATAAAAAAGTTGCATAAAGTAAATCTTTATATTATTTTTTACTTATAAAATCTATCAAAAATTAAAGTAGTTGATTATTCCATAATTAAAATAAAACATATTTAGATAATAAGCTAAATAAGTCACATTGAAAACGTATAAGTGACGTTTTACTATTTGCTAACCGGCTAACTTGAGTTTTCAGTTAGACCATTTAAATAATAAAAATGTACAATTGCTTTATTCAATTATCGAAATGAAACTTGATTGAGCCTTAAAACTACATAATATTATGGACTCATTTTCAATCGTATTGGTGTTCTTTTGAAAAAAAAACACACATTTTTTTTTAAATGAGCTGCTAAGTACTAAATATCTTAATTTGAAATTAACACAATTATTTAATTTAAATAATGTATAAATGCCTATCCCGAGACACAAGATGGTAAGTCTCTGTGCCAGTAATTACATTGCCTAACACTACTACTACAAAATGTTCATAATAACTGGTATACAGATGGGATGGTATTTTCACGACATAAATCAAGCAAGTCTTTCTTCTTGGAAAATTGTATTGGTAACAGCTGATTGTAACATAGTTGCAGAGGAATATCAGTTTGTCTTTGGCAACTGGTCTTCTTGACAACTCAACTCAACAACACACAAATAGATCTACCAGGCATGGCAATAAATTACGTGTACCTACACAAAAAAGGAAGTCTTTAGAAGAAATTCGTATTGCATGGAAATAAAAATATATAATCATTTACCAAATAAATTAAAAACAAAAAACATAAATTTATATAAGCGATGTTTATTTAATCTTTTATTGACCAAATGCTACTATGGGGTGGATGAATATTTAAAAGATAATGAGTTAATAATATGAGATTTGATGTTTCTCACGACAATTATTATTTAATGATATAAATAGAGATAGATAGAGAATAGCTAACTAATTAATTAATTATTAATAGGACATTATCTAGAATTAAAATAACATTAAATAATATAACTAATACTTTAAAACTGACAAGAATTATTTTTGCATCATTATAATGAATTATTGTGCACCATAGTGATGGTAAGATGTAAGGACTGTATATTCTTGTAAGACCTATAATTTGTTACTACATATAACAATAAAGAATTTTAAATTTGAATTTGTTCGTACAGGCTGTTGTAAGATTTTAGTATGACTGTCAATAGCATCTTCATACAAATCATATTTACAGTATAAAACGTATGATCCGTTGCGGCTTAGACCAAAGAATTATGTCCTTCCGGATAATTGAATGTCATCTTATACTTATTAAATTAAATTGTAACGCAAAAAGACAATGTAATAAAAATTAATATGATGTATGCACATCACAGTTCGGTGGGCGGCCCAGTTAATTGGTCCAAACTATAAACAAAAGTCGTAAGCGCGGCCCAACTGCCCGCGTATAAATCTCTAAGTACTCTTTGGACCTTGTACGTTTAAATTTATGTCACTTACGCCGTTATACCGTACTAATAAATCGTGTTTCTATGCAGAAATCTTTATTTTTTAATAGTTCACATGATTAATAATCGATAAGATGCGTTTACCATAAAAAAGTCAAAATGGCCAAATTGTTAGTTTGGCCCTTATACATAGGACCCATAGATATACTGAAACCAGTGATCATTTTAAATTTTTAATCACTCATTTTAAAGTTCATCACGGACAAATAACGCACAAAATTCTTAATTATATACATAAAGATAACACTAGCCAAGGAATGTTTTCTTTACTCACTGTTGATTTCATTTTTAAATCCACAGTTCACTTTTCTTAAATAGCATTTGTTCAAAAACAATCTGAACTTAACTTTTCCTTCGTCTTCTCGTCTTCCACACACAGATTCCACTATATTATCACAATCTAAATTTGTACAGTCCAATTTACTCTCTTTCCTTGTATTTTTATCTCTCTTTTTCTCTTTCTTATTCACACGGATCACATCTCCGTGTATCTCTTTCTCTTCTCTGATCGGTTTTTCGACATTTTCATTATTTTTACCGGATATAAAAACGACGTCTTTCGATGGTTCTGGAAGTACGTTAGTTTTGTTTATTAGTACCTACGTTCTCGAGGTTTTAGATATGCCGATTCTAACTTTATGTGTCTTTATGTGTATGTAATATAAATGTCTTTAATTAATTTCCGTTCCTAATACCCGTTATACAAGTTCTAACGAGCTTACCATGGGGCTAGGTCAACGTGGTGTTATTATTGGCTAGTATTTATTTATTATCGTACCCAGCACCTCATGGCGAGCGATCAATGACTCCTATTTTGATCGAGTTCACCTGTAGTAATAGCTCTAGTCAGAACTAGGCAGCACCTCTAAAATCCCAGTAAAATGCTTGGGGGGGGGGGGGGGGGCTTATTGAGTAACTTTAATTGCAAAATCTCCTCATAACATCACAAGAAAAATGTAAATGTCTATAATAGTTGTGAATCAATAGCAATAGATGGCGTTATATTTCGACTTACAAAAGGAAGAGTTGAATAATTGGTGCCTTTTTAACAATTAAACAGTTTTAATTAATTCTAGAAAAACCTTAACAAAATATAGTATAACCTCCTCCTTTTCGAAGTCGTTTAAAAATACAGAAGAACCACTTACCAGTCACAGTTTTAGGCTCTCCGATAGTCACAGGTCTATAATAATCTTCATTTCTAATCACTGGCTTCTCATTGGGCACGAATACAACATCTGAATCTCGGGCGTCTGTTACTGCACTTCTAGAAGCTTCTGTTTCTGCTGTGGGCGGGGTTTCCTTGGGATCTGACGCTGGTGGTTCCACCTCACTGTGACCAGCGTAAGTTATGATAATGTCAGAATCATTGTACGCGTATGTTAGTAGGATGGGTATGAATATAATGTAGAGCATTATTGTTTAAGTCACTCGGCGATAAATCTAAGTGTACTGGTGAACGTTGTAATAAGATTATAAGGCGGTGTTCGCAATGAACTAGTTTTTGAGTATGATTTTTAACATGATTATTTCAGCACACACTCGAAGATTTTGTTTTTGAAGTGAAACTTCTTTGCGCGCATGAGGGTAAAATTTTAACGGATGAAACGTCACGAAAATGTGCAACGTTTTTGTCCAAGAAGAGGGAAAGAGTGATTGAGACCGATTGAGAGAGACAGTGAGAAAAGGCGAACGTAGCATGAAGCACATAGCCATGGAGTGAGAGTAGGGAGCAAGCGAGTGAGAAAGATCGAGAGAGAGAGAGAGTGAGATAGAGCGAACGCATCGCAAGTCTCGGAAATTAAAAGCTTTAGATTAGTATGTAAACGACATTTAAAAATTACTTCTCCAAATAAGTTTCACTTCTGACATGTGTACTTTGTAAGCACCGGTGGGAGAGAAGCGCTGTGCCGCGCTCCCGGCTGCATGGGTACCACCATCTTGCTTGTTTCTCCCGTGAAACAGCTTTGCTGTGTTTCGGAGAGAAGGGCAAGACAGGCAGTGTAATTACTGGCACCGAGACTCATCTTATGTCTCAGGATAGGCAACACATAACTGAGTTGCCTGGGCTCGTTCCAAGTAAACTAATTTATGTTCATGGGCGATGTCGACCACTTACCATCAGGTGGCACGTTTGCGAGTTTGCCTATCGAACTAACATAAAAACAGCACTTTTTTATTTGAAAGGCTGGCAATTACGTGATAATATTCTGGTGTAGGTGTCTATGGATGTCACTGTCTGGTGAACCGTCTGACCGTTTGCACCCTCTTCTATAAAAAGAGGTTTCGTGATTAAAACGGACGAAGGAGCCCTCAGTTATTTTAGTAGCTTTATTGGTGACCTTTATATATAAAATCCTAACTAATACAGAATATAATAATATGTAGGTAAGCGAGTTAAAATAACGGGATATTTCGCCAGTCTCATGAACAAGGCATTCGTAGAAAATGGCGAAAAACGAGCTCTGCGAAAAAAATATTTTAACATCCCGTTTTAAATAGTTACTTTTTGAGTTTTGGATATTTTTGAAGTCAAAGAACTGGAAAAACGGGAAGCGACTCTAAAAGTGGCGAATAAAAAAAAAGACAAAAAAATAGTTACATTTTCTGTCAACTTGCTAATAACATTAAAATTTAAAATCGTACTTAGACCAGGGATGTTATATCTATACATATTATATCAAAAGACACCAGTGCTAAACTTCGGATATAATCAGTTTGCTCCGTGCAGAACACAGTTACTACAAAAGTAATCAAATTAAATACTGACCGCTTATTTTAAGTTGACATGGTTATTTTCATCACTAAAATTATTAAAAACGGGATATTTACCAAATTTTGCAGTTTTATTTCCCGGAGCTCGATATTTCGACATTATCTACGAATGTCTTGTTCACGAGAAGACACGTGAACTAGTCGAAAAAAAAAACACGCCAATAATTTTAGTAATTGACGTCATATAATGAGTTTTATATGAACACAGTTACTGCAAAAGTAATCAAATTAAATATTGACATCTCATATAAAGTTAAATACTAGTCTGCATGGCTGTGAATATGGTTTCTTTTCTCATAATTACGTAAGAGCATTGTTCGTTAAAACAATGACTAAGATCTAGAAATAAACCAAAAACCTCGAGCGTAACATTTTGCCCCCCCCCCCCCCAAACATCTTCAAGACGGACATGTCGGTCTTTAAGGAATAAGTAGGTTATTGTCTGAAAAAAATATGTCGCATCAGCTGAAACTAAGGTTGTGTAGCACTGACGAGTAATATTATTCATCATCGACAGGACGTTTTCGTCTCTGTCAAAACAGTAATTTTGTTAATTGAGGTTGAACGGGCAAGTATACAGCCTTATATGTAGATAAATATAGTATGGGCACAATATTATTATAATTTATTAGACTACAAAAATATACATATTCGATATTTTTTTAAACTAATAAAGAGACATCTATTGAAATTCTATAGAAGTAAAATTCTATAATACAGGCTAAGCAACTTGCATTCTTAAGAGTACAACAATTTCCTAATAGATGGCGCTTTTTTTCACTGCGCCCGAATGCAGACAAACGGGTAGAGCTCTCTCATAAAAATGAAATCTCTTATAAATCTATTATAAAAATGAAAACTAGTTGGTGCAATAGTAAGATTGTAATATTTAATAACTTTTCATCCTTATCTAGGTACTATAGCTGGATTCTCAGGACGTTAAGTTCCAGACCTAGAATAGGAGACCTTTTTTATTTTATGCTGGGAAATGCTCTGAGGCATGCCGCGGGGGAGTGGGGACTCTCCAGGCGGGTATGTGGGTCTCGCTGTGCCCGCAAGATGGTAAGTTGGACGTAGCTCTACCCATTAAAACCCGGCGAGTGTCACCAATGCCGCCTTTGGTGAAGTGCCCCGGATTTATTAAGCAACAGGGCACGTCGACGGCTAGTCAGTCCGCAAGGGACCTACGCCACCTCAATAGAGGGGCTGTCCCGCACCACAGCACAACACTTTCCAACGTCGGGACCATCAGTACAATACTCCATTGTACTGTCCCGGTTCCCAGGTTCCCATCCTCGCCTCTTGTCCCCCCCTACTCTTTTGACCTCTCTTCTTATAAGAGTGGTACAAAGAGCAGATCCTTCGGCTCAATTGGCTTTGCCCAAGGTGCTAGGTTCACCTTAGGCTACTGAGCCCCAATACGACAAGGCTTGAACCATGGTGGGGAGAATAGGAGGCCCTGGGTTCGAACCTAGCGCTTTCGTGTAAAATGACGTTACTCTGATCATAGATAGAAAACGCGCAGAAAACGTATGTCTTTGTATGTCAAGTTCGACCCTCCACACTTGTCTATATATCAAACCTTAAGATTTTTTAAACATAGGTGAATTTAGACATAACCTCCTCGCCTGATTTCGAGGCTCGTGCAGTGGACATATACGGGTCACTTATCCTAATTCCTAACTATATAGCTAATTAAACCGCGTGTACTTCTGAATTTCCGAAGTATTCCACGTGCAATACAAACTCTCCTAGGAACAGTTGGAGTGTATTTAGGTCAGCTAAGTACTAAACAAATCCTGCCACCTGCAGCTGGAAGTAATCGGCAAATAAAGTACTTAGAAACTTTATAATTAGTTAGACCTAAAAATATTATATTTTACCATTTCAATGTTTTTAAAGGTACTGAAATTAGAAAATCATGAAATAATATTGTTCGCGATGTTCTTTTTATAAACTTTATAATTAACTTGTAACTTTTCTTAATGATACCATAAATTGAACTTGGATTATAATCGCAATTAATTCATGTTTTATATTATGTAATGCGTGATCATGACAATAAATTAATTAAAACTCTGAGTTCATTTTTTACAAAATTTCAATTGAATCACACAAATAGGATCATCCGCTTAAAACCTTATTAGTTACTTGCTGTTGCCCGCAACTTCGCCCGCGTTACTCAACTCCTATAAGTCACAGCGTGATGTTATATAGTCTATAGCCTTCCTCGATAAATAAGCTGTCTAACACTGAAAGAATTTTTCAAATCGCGCGTTTAAACAAACAAACAAACTCTTCAGCTTTATAATATTAAGTATAGATTTGTTATGTAGTTATATGGTAATATGTTATATAGTAAATATAGATGATCAAATTTATACGACCCCTTTCGTGGTTGGTTAAAAATATTCGATTCGAATCCCTCACCCCCCCTAGCGGGGTCGGTTACAATGGATGAATAAACAGTATGTGTTTAAGGAAACAATAACATTTTTCCTGGGATGCCTATTTGTGGTATAAATAAGGTTTGTATAATAATGAGTTTCCCGGCGTGTTCCCGTGTTCCCAGCCCGCCCGAGGGCTATACACTCGCTAATTACCCGGGCCTGTTCTCGTGCGTGGGCCCGCTGTCGCACCCGAGACGTTAAACCGGGATTTTTTTTCTTTAACGCCAGGAAATGCTCTGAGGCATCCCGCGGGGGAGTGGGTTTCCCCATGCGGGTATGTGGGACTCGCTGCGCCCGAAAAATGGTAAGGTGGACGCAGCTCTATCCACTAAAACCCGGCGAGTGTCACCAATTCCGCCTTTGGTGAAGTGCCCCGGATCTATTGAGCAACAGTCAGTGCCCCAATGGAACGACGTCACTTCCACAGAGGAGTTGTCCTGCACCACTGAACAACCCCTCCCAACGTCGGGACAGTACAATAGGGTGAGGATCCCATCCTCGCCCCTGCTCTTTTGTCCCCTCTTCTTATAAGAGCAGTTCTCTCTAGCTTGCTTCTCGTGCTAATCCCGAGTGATTTTTTTGTGTTAATGGCTAATATGGCTAATAAATACTATGCCTATCCAAAAGAACTGTCGAGAATTGGAATGATAAAAAAGACTGACGAGAATTGGAATGATAAAAAAAACTGACGAGAATTGGAATGATAAAAAAAACTGACGAGAATTGGAATAATAAAAAAAACTGACGAGAATTGGAATGATAAAAAAAAACTGACGAGAATTGGAATGATAAAAAAAAACTGACGAGAATTGGAATGACAAAAAAGACTGACGAGAATTAGAATGCTATATTAAAAGTCACTTTTGTCGTGACGTGAAACATTGGTACCGCTCACCTCTAACACGGCGCTCGGGCACACGCGGTCTGGAAATTTCAAGTTATCTTCGAGAACAGCGTGTCGGCTCTAGAACTTCCCAGAAGTTTATTATGCGTGCACGGATGAGCATGGGTATGCAATATCAGGATTACTATACACTAACGCTCCTGACAGACATTGTACAAAACATTTTGGGCAGACCGAATTGTGAAACTGAACCAATCTCAAATCCACTTGAATGCATACCAAATTATATTATCAAAATATTATCAAAATCGCTCCAGTCATACAGGCATAGAAGAATTGTATTACAATTATGCGTGCATTTTTTTTTAATGTGATCAGGGGGCAAACGAGCAGTCGGAGCCCCACGGCGCCAACACCCATACACATCCACACAACCAAAGCCACGCAGATGCGCCACCCTCCTTTTCCCAATCCCCCCCAATAGGCCACGGGAAACTCACAAGCCGCACGAAACGCGACAGCATAGCTGTCACTTGACGCCGGTGTTATGTGAGCGAGAGGTATATGCGGGTATCAGGGAGGAATGGAAGGGATCGTGTTATTATTTTTAATGTTACTTAGATAGGCAAACTAGCAGACGTCCCGATATTTCGGTAATGTTTCAATCTCTGAATCTCCCCGTGATAATGGCGTAATTTATTTTTTTCATTTAGTATCAATTTTTTTATTCGATTTACACGACTTTACTTAATATGGCGATCACTTTACAACTAGTGAGAGACTAAAAACCACACAAGTGATATAGGTAACTTGCGCGCCTTTTTTTTTTTTTTCGGAAGGGCTAGACTTTTCGGCCTGATGGCCTTTAAGCTCAATCGGTACAGTAAGTGAGCAGATGGCTCACTTAAGAAATATTCGAAAGGGGGACGCCCCCCTCCGCGCCCCGCAGGGGGCGCGTTTCATCGCGCGCGCTGCTCGGGAGAGCATCATTTGGACTAGTCAAATCCGATACGGTCGACGAATCTTTTACGGTTGAATTTAACCTATCATCATGAGGGCCGGCCCTCATCCCCCCCTCTGGAGAGAGAGGCGGGTCATGCGCGGTGCCCAAGCAATCTAGCGGTAGCGTAGTGCTAGCGCTGTTTGCGCGGTCTGGGTTTGTATCTACTCGTATCGGATTCGAAATCGGATGCGCGCCTTATGCCTTCCTTGGATGTGGCAACGTCTTAAAGTGGGTAAAGATAACGTTTAAAGATTTCGTTAATAGATAAATACAGTTGAAGCTAATAAAAGCGTGTCCCATTTACTTGGTGGTGGACCCTCCATTCTCGACGTGAACGAAATCACAAGCCTTAACTTTTTGTGTTAGCAACTTTGATGGACCCAGGGTGATGATATATATTTTGAAAACCAATTTTTTTCCAGGTTCCTGTGGTGCCCATCGTGAGTTCTCCGCCTGCTGTCCCCATCAAGGGTATGTAGCTTCTTCTTTTAGTGTTCCCTTTTTAAAAATAACAAAATGGAAACCTTATAGGATCACTCCGTCTGTAAAAGCTACATTTGAACAAAGAATCATGAATTTGGTATGAAGCTATCTCATATTATAAGTAAAGGTAAGCGTCCACATGTCCGCATCATACGTATCGTACGGACCGTAATTAGTATACTTTGTATAGAAGGTGCGATCCGTATGGTGCGAATAAGTGGACGAACTTGTGTGATTTTCTATACAAAGATTACTACAATCCGTTTGATGTGATGCGTACGATACGGACAAGTGGACACTTACCTTAAAGGATAAATCAAAAATCAGTCGCGCCATGGCAATAAAATTGACTCCAATGTCATGACGACAAACGACAAGGTGTTGTCATATTTTTACGCGCCGAATTTTTAATGTGAATATTTTTCATCTGGGTTTTACACATGACGGCTTTTATTTCAGTTGGATAAGCAAAAGTGAAGTGGTCAGTACTCAGTGATGACCAAAAACTATTATACCTTTTTTTTCTTTTACGCCGGGAAATGCTCCCCGCTGGGGAGGGGGGACTCCCCAGGCGGGTATGTGGGACTTGCTGCCCGAAAGATGGTAAGGTGGACGCAGCTCTACTCACTAAAACACGGCGAGTGCCACCAATGCCGGTTTAGTGAGGTGCCCCGGGTATACTGGATACCTGGAACTAGCCCACGCAACTGAATATATATGTTGCCTATCCTGAGACATAAGATGTTAAGTCTCGGTGCCAGTTAGGCTTTCCCCTTTTTTCGTAGCACCTAGGAATTTTCAGCAGTAAACGGGAGGCTGATAGCATGATGAAATTGTAAATTGTCATTATAGAACCTAATGCTCTTTAATATTAGACCTAGATCATAGAATTAATTACTTTACCATATACGTAGGTTACTTGTTACTTACCATTTCTCTCTGTCTGTTTGTTTTTTCCGGCTAATTTCTGAAACGGCTCGGCCGATTTTGATGGGACTCTCACTGGAAGATAGCTGATGTTATAAGAAGTAACTTAGGCTATAAGAATAATCATCATCAATCCGGGCACGGCCGGAAATCTAAGTGAACGTGGGCAAAGCTGCGGGCTACAGCTAGTTAAATCCATAAAAAATATAGCATTTCAGTTAGTGAAATTCGCGTCAACATTGAAATTAATATTGAATATTTAAGTCCCACTTTGCACGTGTAAAAAATAAAGCTTTTAAGACAATATAAAATGCCTTAATTTATGATATTCTGAGCCAAGTAAATCAAGCCCTTGGTACTTCCCCTTGACCCACAATAAGAATTTGCCAAGAATCGAGGCACATTTGAGGGAAATCCGAAAGAAATGAATTCGTATATCATAAATAATGGTAAAATTATAATTTACTAAAACAATTTTTGACGGATTTTTTTGCGTTTTCCTAAGGTATTCTTGACGTTTTAGATACTTCAACTGAGAATATTTATTTATCATATACTTCAACGTGGAATTAGTAAAAGTTTCATCAAAATTATTTCAGTCGTTTTAGTATAGTAGGTATTCTTAAAAGCTGTAGTGGCGGTGTAGGGAATGTATAATATATTTTGTCAAGTACAGTGTTATTTAGGAGGTGTTGGTTCAAAATTTTGACACGGGGAAAAAGCTACTGTTTAAACCTCTTTTACGGAACTTTCAAAGACAAAACTCTGCTGGCACTTGAGAAAATCGAAAATAAAATTTAGGTAATTATTTTATTTATTTGAATATAATAATATGTTAAAGTAAAAGATACGAATGAAGATTTACGATTTAATAATAAGGCCAATAAGGAAGACGATCTATGCAGTGGCCGGTCCGTGTTGGATGCGAGTGGCGACGGATCGGTCGTCTTGGAGTTGATTGAGAGAGGCCTATGTTCAGCCCCACCACGGTTCAAGCCTTATCGTGGCGGTGAGGTTCAGTAACTTAAGGTGAACCCAGGACCTTGGGCGAAGCCAGGAGGCTGCTCTTTGTACCCCTCTTATAAGAAGAGTGGACAAAATAGCAGGGAGGACAAGGGGCGTGGATGGGAACCTCAGTCCTCACCCCATTGCACTGTCCCGACGTTGGGAGGGGTAGTTATTAGTGCGAGACGACCCCTCTCTAGAGGTACCGACACCACACTCTTATGGGACTGACTAACCGTCGAGGTGCCCTGTTTGCTCAATAGATCCGGGGCACCTCACCAAAGGCGGCATTGGTGGCACTCGCCGGGTTTTATTGGGTACAGCTGCGACCACCTTACCATCTTTCGGGCGCAGTGAGTCCCACATACCCGCCTGGGGAGTCACCTCTCCACAGCGGGATGCCTCAGAGCATTTCCCGGCGTAAAAGAAAAAAAGGCTTGTGTTAGGCAATGGACGGATAGAGGCTGATGATGATAATGATGATAAAAGAAGCAATTATAAGATTCATAATATCTACACAAAAAAAATATGTATTGCTATTCTTATAAAAACCTTTGTTTCTCTTATAAAAACTTTGTTTCTATGATAAATTTTAGAGTTTACGCTAAGTTTCAATGACTATAATAATTACCCTAGATAAAATCTTGGTTCAGAATCAAACACGCATTTCTCAAAGTTTGAATAATTAAATACTTTTATTTTGATGTTACATTAAAACTTATTTACAAGGTACATAATAAATATTGAACAACCACACGTTCGTACGTGGTGGTGTCGAGATCCTGTTCGGTGGCTACTGATGTTAATACATTAATGATGTTAATACATTTATGATGTTAATATATTAATGAAGTTAATACATTAATGATATTAATCATCATGAACGTCGTTTATAGTGGTTACCTCCTCCTCGACATCAGGGGCGAGGAAAGCTGTTTTTGAAGTGAGAACTTCTTTTGCGCACACAGATTTTTGTAGACTGTGAGTAAGGCTGATCCATCACGGTGGAAGTGAAAGGCTCGATCGGCTGAACTCAGGATCGCCGAGTGTGCCCGAGCGAGAAAGACATAGTCAGCCGCTCTCATCGAGCATCCGGATAGAGTAGTAATGTGAGCCAGTACACAATTTATAGATTACATAACTGCTCAGTGATTTGTCACTGACGTAATAGCAATTCAACCAACCAGTGATATTATGTACATCCCATCATCCATCAATGACCATCAGTCGACCAATCAGAGCGCAGAACCTATTATTAAAAATAGTTTTCGTTTTTAGGGTTCCGTAGCCAAATGGCAAAAAACGGAACCCTTATAGATTCGTCATGTCTGTCTGTCTGTCCGTCTGTCTGTCTGTCTGTCCGTCCGTATGTCTCAGCCACTTTCTTCCGAAACTATAAGAGCTATACTGTTGAAACTTGGTAAGTAGATGTATTCTGTAAACCGCATTAAGATTTTGACACAAAAGTAGAAAAAAAAACAATAAATTTTGGGGGTCCCCATACTTAGAACTAAAACTCAAAAAATTTTTTTTCATCAAACCTATCCGTGTCTAGGATAGGTCTTCAAAAATGATATTGAGGTTCCTAATACCATTTTATTTTAAACTGAATAGTTTGCGCGAGAGACACTTCCAAAGTGGAAAAATATGTCCACCCCCCCTGTAACTTCTAAAATAAAAGAATGATAAAACTAAAAAAATATATGATGTACATTACCATGCAAACTTCCACTGAAAATTGGTTTGAACAAGATCTGGTAAGTAGTTTTTTATACGTCATAAATCGTAAACCGCAATTTACCTTTCATGCAATTAACTCAAATATATAAAAAAACATTTAATTTCATGAACATAAACCTTAATTTTTGTTAAAGTGTCTAATGTTGTATATTATGTAATGGTACGGAACCCTTTGTGCGCGAGTCCGACTAGCACTTGGCCGGTTTTATTTATTTCTAATATTCGCATAAATTAAGTAGGTATATTGTTTCTAATGGAACAATATTGGACGCGGTTTATTAAGAATTTTTGCACGCACTAATTTCGGATACTTTACTCCTAACATCAGTTCTCCCGAGACCGTATTTCTACAAAGTATCCGAAACGTCGCGAATGTAAAAATCTTTTTTTTACGCCCGGAAATGCTATGAGGCATCCTGTGTGTCTCTCCAGGTGGATATGTGGGGCTCGCTGCGCCCGAAAGATGGTAAGGTGAACGCAGCTCTACCCAGTAAACCCGGCCAGTGTCACCAATGCCGCTCCGCAATGGTGCTCCGGATCTATTGACCAAACAGGGCACCTCGACGGCTAGTCAGTACCTCAAGGACCGAAGCCACCTACACAGAGGGGTTGTCCCGCGCCACAGAACAACCCTCCCCACGTTGTGATAATACAAAGGGGTGAGGTTCCCATCTTCGCCCTTTGTCCCCCTGCTCTTTCGTCCCCTCTTCTTATAAGAGGGGTCAAAAAGCAGCTCCCGCGATTCACTTGGCTTCACCCAAAGTCCTGGGTTCACCTTAGGTTACTGAGCCCCACCTCCACGACAAGGCTTGAATTTTGGTGGGGGAATGTAAAAATCTTGATAAATCTTAAAAATTGTTGTTTTATTATAATATTCCCGTAAATCTCAAGAACGAACCAGCTTCGAAACAGTTTTATATTTTAGCTTTAGCCTTTAACAATATAATGCGTAAAACAGGCAACGTCACGAATATTACAATACAAGTTAATGAAAAGTGAAACACGGAAGCTACATTAGTAAATAATATCGCTAGAAAATATTTAATATTACAAAAATGGAAAAACGACTGTATGCCTTCAACATAGAGTATATTTTACGTAGATATAGGTTTAGTAATTTTATTAAATAGAACTAATCCCAGTTTGCAGTATGTTTCTATTCATTAAATTTAAAGTAATTATTGTAAAATGCATGTGTAATCAACGTCATCAACCCGATCATCATTATCATTTCATTCATTATTATCGTTTTTTTATGTATGATAGGAAAACTGACGGATGGTAAGTTAGCGTCGCCCAGGAACACACCAGGCTTTATGTGGTACTGGCACATACAACTGGCCCATTTACATGGGACTGGCCCATACAACTGAGCCACTTACACGGGACTATCCCATACAACTGTGCACTTAAACGGGATACATGGCCCATGCGTATTATGCGTGGCCCTTATTCATGCGTTAGTCCTGATATTGATCAGTTACCCTGAGACATAAGATGTTAAGTCTCTGTGCCAGTAATTACACTGCCTGTCCTGTCCATGATGGCGGTGCCCATGCAGACGGGAGCGCGGCACAAGAGCAGAAAATGTCTGGTTGTACATATTACATAAGATACATTTAGATAATGTTTATTTACAGTTTATGTCAGCGTATTTCATGTCCATCGTTAATGTCGGATAGTCGGTAGCCGAAGATATAGAACGAGTACTCTGTGGCTATATCTACAACATTAATAAACACCAACAACAAAGCTTGGATAAAAAAGGAGAAAGTTGAAGTAACATAGAAAATAATAATTAATAATAATATCTATGGACGCTTTTACACCACGTCAATCTGGTACCGTGGTGGGTTCTCGAAGAACTTGTGTTACGGGTACCAGACAACGGAAATATATTTAATACATATGTTTAAGATTTTTATTAAATAATACACATATTTAATACGCATCCATGACCCAGGAACACAGAAAAGTTTTTGTTTCCTGGTGGGATTCGAACCCGCTGCCTCCGGCTTGAGCGTCAACGCGCTAACCTAATTAGGTAATAATTTTAATTAGAAGTTATAATAAAAGGTAGTGAGCGCGGCCTTATGCGAGATGAAATAAGCAGGAAGGTTCTATTTACACTGCATTAAGCACGAAAAACAATTTCCTCCTATTACCTTCGGGTATCTTACGGCTTGGAAGGGGGCCAAATACTTATCCGCCTCGGACAGAAGGACACCAAGACGACTTATGTGTAGAACTAAATGGAATTACGATACCGATTATAATGATGTATCTATTTAGGAAAGAAATATGTTCAAACATGACATTGGCAGAATGATGTAAAATACGATCTTATGCCAGGAATAAAAGAAAAATAAGAAATAGATACTTTCAATGAAGAATGTAGCTTCCTCGCCTTCGACTATCTTCTTGCAAAGACCCAGGCGTTCCTGGTGGGTTAGCCAAGATGCCATTCTACAATCGTAAACGCTAGTAGAAAACTAATAAATGTATGGAAATGACATTTAAGACCACGTGATTTATCAAATTCAAATTCAAAATTCAAATTCAAAAATTCTTTATTGTTAGATGTAGTAACAAATTATAGGTCTTACAAGAATATATAGTCCTTACATCTTACCATCACTATGGTGTACAATAATTCATTATAATAATGCAAACATAATTCTTGTCAGTTTTAAAGTATTAGTTATATTATTTAATGTTATTTTAATTCTAGATAATGTCCTATTAATAATTAATTAATTAGTTAAAAACAAATCTCATATTATTAACTATCGATGTAAAAGTTTATTTATATACATTTGTTAGTTTTCTACTAGCGTTTACGATTGTAGAATGACATCTTGACTAACCCACCTGGCCTTTACATGTACCTTCTTCATGGAGTAACAGTATAATAATAATAATATATTATTATTATATATATTAGAATAATAAATATATACTAGGAATATAAAAGATTTATGTTCACCTATTACATAATTATTATTCAAAACTATTTCTTGAGTCATATAACACTTAATCAATCATTAATCGTGAAATCCCCAAATATCAAAGTATGTGAACCCCAGTTTAATGTTCAGTCCCGACCACTAAGCCACAGGAGCTTAAAATATAAAATATCTTTTATGAACAAACTTGTCTCTAATATTTTCATTATGTATAAATTAATGTAAAAGAATTTAAACTCTCTTTTACTATGTTACAGTTCATATTTGCAAACCAAAGCTTAGATTATAATTTATAAAGTAATAACTATATTTGGATGTGGGAGTTTAAACTTTATTTGTATGGAATAAGGTTTTGTTTTGTTTGTACGTGTTCAGGTTTAACAGGTAAGTGATGTACTGAGGTAGTTAGCGCTAAGTCGTAAGTGTAGGGAGGGTCATGTTCGGTTTTTGTCGATAATATTATTGTATATAATATACATATATGGCGTTTATTGACATTAATAAAATCATAACCCTTGGCTATTCCTTAAACATTAATATTACAAATTGGTGGATTAGTCGTACTTTCAAGGTTCCATATCACCTGTTTTTAAAACTTGCTATTATGGACTGGGGGGCGGGGGGATCTATTGAGCAAACAGGTCACCTCGACAGCTAGTCAGACCTTCAAGAGACCGACACCACCATCACAGAAGGGTTGTCTCGCAACACAGAACAACTCCTCCCAAAGTCCGGACAGTGCAATGGGGTGAGGTTGCCATCCTCGCCCCTTGTACCGCTGCTCTTTTGTCCCCTCTTCTTATAAGAGGGGTACCAAGAGCAACCCTCTCGGTTCACTTGGCTTCGCCCAAGGTGCTGGGTTCACCTTAGACTACTGAGCCCCGCCGCCACGACAAGGTTTGAACCGTGGTGGGGAAATTTTTCGTGCCTAATTTCAAGTACGGTTTGAATTACTTGGTACAGAGGGTAGGTACTACTAACTATATGGGAAAGAATTATAACTATTCTCAGTCTTCTTTGGACAGGCTTACCACTGCATTAAAGTAAGTCTTTGCATTTCTAAAATAGATGTGAGCATCACATTTTCGTCTTTATCACCGCCATCGTTGTCAATCTTTTCAATGAATCCCAAGATGACTAATTCACCGATCTTCGCAGCGATTTTATACCGGTCCCAACACGAAATTATCTCATATCATAGAGGTTCCCTTCCCTTCTTTTTCCCATTTAATTCCACCATACAATTAATTTTGCTCATCTATCGATGAACCACTAGCGCATCACTATAACACAAAAGATGCAAACAGCTTCCAGCATCATGGTGCTTATTTATATTAATTCGCATTGGACTTCTATGAGATTATTCTGACTGATCTCGGTTATTGTACCAAGTTCAACTCTATCTGACTTACTATACGGTTTAAAGTTAAACCATCGATTCCTCAAGGAGTGATGAGGATTAAGTCTTATGCATGTCTTTTATCTAAGTGTTAATGCACATACATGTGCCAATTGGAGAATAAACTGGATTTTTATTTCGCTTTTTTAAGGATTAAGAAATCAGTGAAATAATCCTACATGTTACAACGACATAATTTTTTACTGGTTTATTTTTTATTACCGACGTTTTGTCTTTATACTTTAAAGCCACTATGGCAGAACTGCATGTCAATTTGATGTATACCAGGATCTTAGAGGTCGCTGCTACGCCAATGGGAAAAAAACTTACCAGTTGTCTGTATAGTCAGTTTACGGACGATAATTTTACGTGATTACGTCATAATGCGTCACAAGCCGAACGCTTAGGCCGATTGTGCCTCTCTATCATTTGTTCCGCGCTCTCGCTTGCACGCTCGGCTCAGGCGGAACGTGACACTTTTTCGTCGTCGTTCGTCGATTTATAAGACTAACGTTATCATATCAAAAAACGAAAGCTTATGCATGATATTATTATTATTTTGTCCATTGCTGTCCTCGGAGTTAATGGAAACTGAATTTTCTATATCTCAACGTATTTCTAGCACATAACTCTAGGCCATGGACTGATATAACTATGGTGTATAAAATTACAAATATTTTTCTTGTCCCATATCCTCTATCAGAGATTTGCCTCAAAAAGGTTTTAAGCATGTTCAACATTAGTAACAGTACCGTATCATCGTATAAGATATGCTCCATTATAATAGTGCCTTAGGTTAATACGAGTAATTGTGTGTCATGTGTCTTGACATGAAGATCGAAACACAACTGATTTCACAAATTCTCGAACTCATATATTGTTGTTTTATAATCGAGTTCGAGTGGACTCGAAGCAAAACTGAACATTTCTTGCGTTTAATACTAGAATTTGTTGAGAACTTATGTTTTTTTTTTTTTTTTTTTTTAACTTATGTTTTAACTTATGATAGAAAATATTCAACAAGTAAGAGTAAAAGTGGTCGGTACACAGAAAACGTTTATGAAGTTGATTAAAACGTAGCATTTGTCATCTAGATCATAATAAAAAAACGATTAATACTCGTTTATTAAAATCAGATAAGTGGTTCTGGCACTATGACGGAACTTCGTAAGCACCTCTATACATGAACTGCTAAAATCGGGACGCTTCATTTTGATTTTGTCGTTTCGAGTATTTTTTTTGTCTTTCGGTTTGTTCCGGCTTATCTCTGAAACCGCTAAGCCGATTTTGACGGGACTTTGACTGGCAGATAGCTGATGTTATAAGGAATAACTTAGGAATAACTTAAAAATAATCATCATCAATCCCGATACGGCTGTAAACCTAATTTAAAGCGGGCGAAGCTGCGGACAACAACTGATAATGAATATTAAGATAGTTGCAGCGAATCACTCTCCTATAGATGATGAGATCCGAAGGTATGCTTTGTGCAGGGCACTCAATCTTCACAGGTCCGTTCAATTGTGTACATATACAATCGCGTTTCTCTTATTGGCTGATGGAAATGCAAATTGCAATGAAGGTAATACTAGCAACAAGACTCCGAGGGATCTTCAAAGTCGACGACGCATCAATAAGTCATCAGTGACATAAAAACTTATTGATGACCATCTCGATAAGGATAGCCCCTAATGTAAAGAGTTGGCCGTCACATACCCGGCAGATGTGAAACATCTCTGCTAGTTTTTTATAGCATAGGAGGGTAAACGAGCAGTGGAAGCTTTCTGGCGACTATTGACGCCCATACACATCACAACCAGAAAATATGCAGATGCGTTTTACCTGTCCCCCCAATGGGCTACCGGAAACTGCATCGAACGAGACAGCATAGCTGTCACTTTACGCCAATATGTGAGTAAGAGTTACCACCTCGGTCGTGCCCAATTTGGCTACAAAGCAGCATGGCATTCTTACTTACATACAAAAAGGTAATTCATGCTAATACTAAAGCTAATATATTATTATTAAAATCTATATTGAATATGGACTAAAATAAAGAAATAATATAGTCTAATCGAAACAGAATTGCAAACGGCATGACGGCGTCATGCAATTTACCGTCGGGTATTTTTGTTGATTTTACTGACAAGACCCGTCAATTGAAAAATATTTCACATCAATAACTACATGCGTAGATTTTGATGTGTTTGTTTTGTTATTTTTTACGGATGAAACGTCATGAAAATGTGCAACGTTTTTGTCCAAGAAGAGGGAGAGAGTGAATGAGACTGATTGAGAGAGAGTGAGAAAGGGCGAACGTAGCATGAAGCAAATATATAGCCATGGAGTGTGAGTAGGGAACAAGCGAGTGAGAAAGATCGAGAGAGAGTGAGATAGAGCGAACGTCGTATCGCAAGTCTCGGAAATTTAAAGCTTTAGATTAGTATAAATATAAACGAGATTTAAAAAATTTGTTTGCCAAATAAGTTTCATTTCTTACATGTGTACTTTGTACGGACGCGCTTTTTTATGAGGATCTTGCCTAGGTTCAGCCGTTACAACCTTTACCCAAACATTAGACATAATTTGACGTCACAAGAAGTTTATTAGTACAATGCATACTATATATACAAAGCAGTCTATACGCAATATTAACTCGAAATAGTTTTTCTTTCGAGTTATCATAAAATAAGGATATATGTCACATGAATAAGTGAGTGAGAGGCGTCGAGCGGCTCAGCCGTCGGCGGAGACGAATTGAGGTCAATACGATTAACGCCACATAACGCCAATATCGATATCTGACTACACCGTGACTTCTGATCGGCTTTGCAGTAATAACTGTCGAATGAAGAAGTGTTTGAAACGATAGTAGTAACGTTTTGAGCGTCAAATCTGTTGTCTACCTTCGGTTCCAAAGCGAGGTCACTAAGAGCCAGTGAAACAAACTCAAGGTAGCGATTCAAACAGTTGTAGATGGTATCTACTACTGTTCTTCCCTATGTTTTAAGCCTTGTCTTGGCGGTGGGGCTCAGTGGCCTAAGGTGAACCCAAGGGAGAAGCCAAGGGGGCTGCTCTTTGTATCCCTCTTATAAGAAGAGGGGACAAAATAGTAGGGGGATAAGGGGCGAGGATGGGAACCTGAACATTCCACTGTCCCGACGTTGGGAATGGTTTGTTCTGTGGTGCAGGACGACCCCTCTGTGAGGTGGTATCGGTCCCTTGCGGGACTGACTAACCGTCAAGGTGCCTTGTTTACTCAATAGAGGGCACCTCACCAAAGGCGGCATTGGTGGCACTCGCTGGTTTTTTGTGGGTAGAGACTACCTTATCATCTTTCGGGCGTAGCGAGTCCCACATACCCGCCTAGGCAGTCCCCAGCGGGATGCCTCAGAGCATTTCCCGGCGTAAAAAAAAAACGGCGCGCCACCTGATGCTAAGTGGACGCAAATTAACATAAATGAGTTTACTTTTTCACGGAACAAATAAGCAGGATGGCGGTAGCCATGTAGCCCACCAGCTCCCAACCCCCCACGGGTAAAACTTGAGAGTTACTATAATGTATATTAAGCACATACAAAATTACGCATGAAAATTTTAAACATTTGCCCATTTAAAGTATGCATGTATCAAATTTGAAAAATTTGTAGCCTAATGGATAGTCCTTAAGGTTGAACTAGTCGACGGCGTGAACTCTAACAAAATGATTGCTATCTCACCTGACATAGTGCGCGAACATGTGTGCTAGAATGAAATGCACAATGATTCATTCCGAAAATGTCCTTTTAGCAAAACAGTTATTATAGAAAAACTAATAAGTGTATCTTTTCAAAATAAATTTATTTTATCTTTTGAATAACTAAACTATATCTGTACGGGCTTTATTTTTGAGCTTTCGTGCTCGGTATACTATTTATTTACGCCCAAAGTTGGGCTAAAATAAGTGTTGAAAAACGAAAGTTTAGAAGCTTGTATTTTTTAAATGTATAATTTTTTTACGATTTTGGCACACATAGATAACGACGAGATCAATTTATATTATCCTTAGTTTTTGATGGTCAACGTCAAACATTGTAGTAATTATTGTTCTGCGTTTGTATAGAAAGATGAGCGACTTGTGTAACCTTAAGATCAATATAAGGAATACAAATAAAATATTACAATCAATTTCTTATTACGAAGAATAAGCTCGTTGAAGTGGCAGTGGGCTGGTCACACACTCAGGAGAACGGATGGCCGATGGGCCAATAAGGTTCTAGAGTGAAGGCCGCGTTTAGGTAGACGAAGTGTTGGTCAAACATTAACCAGGTGGAAAGATTATCTCTGTGCGGTGTCCGGTCCGTGTTGGATGCGGAACTAAGTTCATTCAGGGAGGCCTATGTTTAGCAGTGGACGGATAAAGGCTGATGATGACGATGATGATTATGATGAATCAATTTCCTGCTGAAAATGACACAGTTCGTTGAGGGTAAAATATGAACCATTCAGTCGACTTCTTTACTTAATTTCCCTTACATTCATTCGTTACACAAAATCCTTTGTATCTTAATATAAGTCTAAAAACAGAACTACAGTCAAGATGTGTAAGTGACTAGCGTTAATTAAAGTAATGGCTAGCTCACTAAATATTTAACTGTTCTATTACTTAACGGTTAAGTCTGACAGTTAAGAGATTACCGTGCTTCTGTTTGTTTTACACGATCAAAGGAAATTAGCTTTTATTGCGATGGCAGTAGGGATAGTTTTAGTGGGTTTCGCGAGGTTTTGCATCATTTTGAAATTCCGTAGCAGGGCAGTAATGCGATACGTATACTGTCTCTAGCAGACTAACACCTAATATCAAATATGGCGTAGTGGTTAAACGTCTTGCTCTAGTGGATACAGGTTCAATCAAGCCTTAAAATTTTCTCTCTTTTACGCCGGGAAATGCTCTGAGGCATCCCGCCTGGGGAGTGGGTCTCCCCAGGTGGGTATGTGGGACTCGCTGCGCCCGAAAGATGGTAAATGGACGCAGCTCTACCCACAAAAACCCGGCGAGTGCCACCAGTGCCGCCTTGGTGAGGTACCCCGGATCTGTTAAGCTAACAGGGCACCTCGACGGCTAGTCAGCCCCGCAAGGGGCCGATGCCACCTCCAAAGAGGGGTTGTCCCGCACCACAGAATTACCCCTCCCAACGTCGGGACAGTACAATAGGGTGAGGTTCCCATCCTAACCCCTTGCCCCCTGCTCTTTTGTCCCCTCTTCTTATAAGAGGGGTACAAAGAGCCCCCTTGGCTCAATTGGCTTCGCCCAAGGTGCTGGGCTCACCCTAGGCTACTGAGCCCCACCGCCACGACAAGGCCTGAAACATGGTGGGGAAAGCCTTAAAATAATGTATGTTCAAGTGCTTATTTATTGGAACGAAGTTCCTTATCGCGCGTTGCGAAACGGGGCTAGACGGAAAAAATTAAGACCAAAAGTTGTAACGACACTTTTTGCTATAGTTGTAAGGCGTGCGGCGTGCGCGTGTTTCTCTCTCTGTCTCTCTCTCTCTCTCTCTCACACACACACACACATATATGTACATTTTTTTTTTAAATTACATATCCTTCACTAATTAATCGAAAGGAACTTCGATCCATCCGGGTGTCCCTACACCTCTCTTTAGTTTTTTTGTTTTCATATTACGGGAATTGCACTCATTATAATGAATCAATTGTATTTTATTTTATTGTCTTCCTGTAATCTTGGTTGCTGTGAGTATCAGAATTCGCAAACGTAGGTCATGCAAATAAAACATTTTTTGCGGATACTGCCGCTTCAGCGTACCTACTGATAAGTAAAAGATGATAATTCGCGTGATGTCGCCTACTTTCGTTCTCTGCTGATTGCTTTCATTGCAAATCTTATCAGATAACCTCCGAGCATTACGTATTCCATTGCTGTGTTACGGCAAATTTATGGACCAGTTTCACTGCGCGGCGGTGGACTGGGCCCAGTACAGACAGCGGCGCTGCGTATCGATCTGACGTCGGTCATGGATGGGGACTTTTCTCTGCCGAGCGTCATCACCGCGATGCTCGGCGACGACGAGTCCTGGACGGCGATGGTCTCCTCCTGTGAGACAGTAATGTCCCAGAAAGAGGCCGACGAGTGGGTGAGTCAATTAAAGCAAGTCCATACGATGCCAAAATACATTCTTTTACCTAAGATGTGGGTATGTGGGACTCGCTGCGCCTGAAAGCTGGTAAGTGGACGCAGCTCTACCCACTAAAACCCGGCGAGTGTCTCGCACCACAAAACAACCTTCCAACGTCGGGATAGTACAATGGGGTGAGGTTCCCGTCCTCGCCCCTTAGAGTACAACCCTCGGCTCAATTCGCTTCACCTAAGGTGCTGGGCTCACCCTAGGCTACTGAGCTCCACCGCCACGACAAGACCTGAACCATGGTGGGGACATAGGCAACATTCTGATGATGATATAAGTTGTTATTCTTACGTATTAACATCTTATATCATCCACCTTCGCCGGAATGCTCGTATTCTTTCCTTTTTTACAGCATATTAAATGATCCTAAATCTCCACCCTACTTAAAAGAAAAATTCGTATTCCGTACGTCGGAGGTTAAAGAACTTCGGTCTACTGCAAATCTAGTTCTCCACATCCACATCCCCGCTCACTCTACCCATTTCTTTAGTTCCTCCTTTACGGTTAAATCTATTAAACTATGGAATTCATTGCCTACTAACATTAAACAAGCAAAAACTTTAAATATTTTTAAATCTTTAGTCAAAAGTTATTACCTAAATATCCCTTAATTTATTACTAGATATTATATATTTATCTGTTTATTTTATAACTTCTTCTGAAATATATTAAGAAAGTTCTAAATAAAATATGTGTTTTAGTACATAATATGTATGTATTAAGATTAATGTATGTTGTGCATTTATTATTATTATTGTTTTGTATGTTTGTGTAGGTATATGTATATTTATATGTAAGTATATATGTAGGTATATATTACAGGTATATATTATCATATGTATTTTACATTATTCATTAAAAAAATATGTGATATAAATCATTCATAAAATATATAGTTGCACCTGCCTTATAATTTTTATAAAACATTTCCATTACCCAAAGGTTACTTGGAAGAAATCGCTTTTCAGCGATAAAGTCGCCTTTATGTCCGCATGTTTCTTTTTGTTTTGTTATTCTGTTATATTTTAGTAATATGTGTGCACAATAAAGAATATTCATTCATTCATCTTACGTGTCAGGATGTTGCCGTAAGACGTAAAAAATATTCTGTCTGTCCGTCCCTTCTTTCCCAAACTCAGCAAAATTGTTTCAAGGAACAAACAAGCAGAATGGTGGTACCCATGCAGATGGGAGCGTGGTACAGCGCATTCCCCCATCGGTAAATTTCTACTAAACGTCACCTCTATATGAGGCCACACCCTTGTTTCTCTCTACGCTTTAAGAGGAATTTTACATGCAGATGATTATTTTTACAATCCTCAGATTGTCAGGGGTTTGATTAATTTTTGGTAAAATTTCACCAAATTGTCCGCGCATTTAACAAAAATTTTAGGTACTAAATGTTAAACACGAGATGATTAATGAAAAACATATCCCGCGAATCGCTAATTAAAAATAAATATATTTAAATTGAGCTAACCTGAAACAAAAGTCCCTTTGAGAGAGCGTAACGAGTGTTTTTATGTTTACTATGACAACTTCACTAGTAATGATAGTTTTAGGTGCTCGGCGGTGAGATGGACACGGTAGGGTGGTAGGTGGTTCAATCATTGATATGTAATCGAGATATACGTAGTACAGTAAGAGGTAGTGCCATGCTTGCCGACTTGGGCCGGCACGACCGGGGTGGTACCTCTCGCTAACATTACACCGGCGTGTAGGGACAGCTATGCTGTCGCGGTTAGTGCAGTTTGTGAGTTTCCGGTGGCCCATTGAGGGGGGGGAGAGGGCCAACACGTCTACATCTCTGGTTATGTGCGTCGGTAGTCTAAAGCTTCGACTGCTCATTTACTATAAAAAAAACGTTTCAAAAAAATAAATCTACGTCATTTGCGAATAACGAGACTCTTAAGCTAATTTGTCAACGTCACCAATAAACAAACATGAGTTTACTTGCAACTAACCCTAACATAGGGTACGGTTTTGGCATCATATATTGCCCTATGTTTTGATACACTCCCCAGCATGGTTCTAGCCTTGTCGTGGAGATGGGGCTCAGTAGCCTAAGGTAATCCTGGCACGTTGGGCGAAGCTAATTGAACCAAGGGAGCTGCTCTTTGTACCACTCTTATAAGAAAAGGGGAGAAAAGAGCAAGAAGAGGGTGGGAACCTCACCCCATTGTACTGACCCGACGTTGGGAGGGGTTCTTCTGTGGTGCGGGACTACTGTGGAGATGGCGTCGGTCTGGGCTTAAAAGATCCGGGGCACCTCACCAAAGGCGGCATTGGTGGCACTCACCAGGTTTTAGTGGGTAGAGCTGCGTCCACCTTACCATCTTTCGGGCGCAGCGAGTCCCACATACACGCCTGGGGAGTCCCCACTTCTCCGCGGGATGCCTCATGTAAGCCGTCATTATGTGAGCGAGAGGTACCTCTCTACTTACAAATATTAGCAGAGCATGCACCCAAAACGCCTTTGGAGAACCTCCTATTTATTTATTTCTTAGGTACATAAAGAGTCGCTTCTGTAAATGTAAGTAAATTAACATGGAAATTACTTGTGGCGATCAATTACTTCTTAGTGGTTATATCATTGTTCTTTTTCTTCAGCCATTATAAGCTCCTACAAGCATTTGCCACTGTCAGAAATGTCACTGGCTGGTGACAATCCGCAACTGACAAATGTCAGTTGGCGCTTTTATGCCTCTTTGACGCAACACAGAGCTTTGTTGTTTTAGGACGGTTCGAATCTCCCCACCATGGTTCAGGCCTTGTCGTGGCGGTGGGGCTCAGTAACCTAGGGTGAGCGGTGCACCTTGGGCGAAGCTAATTAGGCCGAGGTGGCTCTTTGTACTCTGCCTGTTATAAGAAGAGGGGACAGAAGAGCAGGGGCAAGGGGTGAGGATGGGAACCTCACTCCATTCTACTGTCCCGACGTTGGGAGGGGTTGTTCTGTGGTGCGGGACAACCCCTCTGTGGAGGTGGCGTCGGTCCCTTGCGGGACTGACTAGCCGTCGAGGTGCCCTGTTTGTTTTCTAGATCCGGGGCACCTCACCAAAGGCGGCATTGGTGGCACTCGCCGGGTTTTAGTGGGTAGAGCTGCGCCCATTTACCAGCTGTCGGGCGCAGCGAGTCCCACATACCCGCGCGGGGAGACCCACTCCCCAGCGGGATGCCTTAGAGCATTTCCCGGCGTTAAAGGAAAAAAAAGTGTGTGCGTGTCAGCTCCGACGCACGATTGGAGTTTACTCCTTACGAACGATAATTATAATATATATCGAGTAGAAAAAAAGGGTAAAAAAACGCATCTGCTAAAATGATAAGAGAAACAAACATATATCTGTAATTATTCGGATTATTTATATTACTTCAATAAAGCGTATTACATAAAGTATGTTACAAAATAATAATAATAAAGAGGAGGCCCCGAGAATAAGATCAGGGAGGATCAGGGGCATTTCACTTAGTACATTTGGTTTTTTGTATGAGATTAGAAAGTCGTTATATTGCGTTACATGGCGCTATTTTAGTTTTTTTTATGAAACGAAGAAAACATCGTGAGGAAACCTCTATGCCTGATAAGATTAAAAGTCTTTGAAGGTGTGTGAAGTTCACCAACCCGCATTGGGCCAGCGCATCGGTGAACTATGACCTAAAACCCTCCTCGCCTGATTCAAGACCCGTGCCCAGCACTGGGACATATAAGGGTTCATATTATTATTATTAGATAATTTACAAAAAAAAAATTTTCAGCGTTATTTTATATAAAATACGCATTATTAAATTCTTTGATAAGAAATCCTAAGTCCTTTTCAACACAGAATGGCTTGGTCCAACTCGAAACTGGAAGTTGTCAGGGCTTTAGTTATAAACACCGTGAAGATGGCAAGCCGAGTAGTTCTGTACCAACTTGCTACTGAATAATCCACAGCGGTCACCGCTTTTGTGTGGGTGCGTGGGGTGCAAGGTATAGCGGATTCGCGGTTTATCACGGATCAGCATCCTAGATGCCCCCGTCATGGTCGTGGCGGTGGGGCTCAGTAGCCAAAGGTGCTCTTTTTCTGAGTATCCTGCTTCGTCAAACATAGAACAAAAGCAGGATGGTGGCACCTATACCTTGATCGTATATGCGCTTCCCTCAAACTAAATTATTCTCTTCTATGACGGTGTGTATTGATAATAGTCACTCTACATATCCCACACTATAAATATACAGAAAATAAGGAGTTCCTCCCAAGCATTTCAGGATAAGAAGTTAAAATTGTTATAGAATATATATTATTTGAAAAGATTAGTTCCACTGAGTTTGTTTCGCCGATCATCTCAGTGGGCTTGCCTTGGAACCGGTGGTAGATTCGATTGACGTTCAAAAAGATACTGTATTGGTACTTTAATAATAATATAGCCTTTATTTGCACGCCTTACAATTATGTATATAAAAATATAAAAACGAGAATAAAACAAAGTAAGTGTTTAAAGTATTCAAGAAGACGTAGTCCCTTCTCGGGTGTAGGCCTCATCCAACTGTCTCCATCCATTTTTTGCCTTCTGCGTCCAGTCTGGGCCTGTAGACAAAGTGACATCGCTTTGTAGCCGAAATTCGTTATCGTCTTTGAGATAACGATAATAATTTTCTATCCAATGATCAATCAAAGATCGTGACAGTGAAACGACAACAACTGTCAAGTGTCAACAAAGTTCGACAAGAAGTGTCAAATCGGACCAAAAAATTAAAATTAATTTCTATGTAAATAGACCTCATACACACTATAACTCATAAAAATTGTGAAAATGTTGCCCTCCATGGCCCACGCCCACGGATAACGAATCAATATCAATAATAAAATAACATAAGTTTGACTTAAGTGTTCGATAACCAATTGACAGTACATATATGATTTTGTTACGA
The DNA here is from genome assembly GCA_963853865.1 of Helleia helle. NCBI lineage: Eukaryota > Metazoa > Arthropoda > Insecta > Lepidoptera > Lycaenidae > Helleia > Helleia helle. Next base: position 6,172,812 of record OY971434.1, read on the forward strand.
ATTTTAACATTGTCTACCAACTTGCGATAACGATAACGAGTGACATAATTGACGACGGCTTATGTCAATCCCATACATTTTATTCTTTTCGAACTTCGTTATCGTTTTTTTAATGTTACTTTGTCTAAGGCCTCTGTACCGGCAGTTTTGTGTATGTCATCGACCCAGCGGTCTTTAGGTTTTCCTACCCTTCTGTTTCCGCTTGGACCTGTCCATGTGGTGACGCGTTTTGTCCATCTGTTGCCTGTGGTCCGGGCAATGTGGCCTGCCCATTTCCATTTTAAACTTTTAGTGTGTTGTATTGCGTCGATTATTTTAGTTTTTCTCCTTATGTTCTCTCTTTTGTTTGTCTCTAAGCCTGATTCCTAGTACACTTCGTTCCATTGCATGTTGGCAAGCGCGTAATTTGTTTTTTATTTTGTTGGTGAAAATCCAGGTTTGAGCACCGTGTCATCTCCGCGATACTCGGTGACGACGAGTTCTGGACGGCGATGGTCTCCTTCTGCGAGGCAGTAATGTCCCAGAAGGAGGTCGACGAGCGGGTGAGAGAGGAGGCCGCCGACGAGGCCTCCTCCCGCGGGCGACGAACGGGGGTACGTAGGAGGCGCTATTTAATGCGCCTTCAGTAACGCCCCTGTGTTCGTGTCGGGCTCAGGATGGGAACCTGGGTCTGTATAGCACGACGTCGTGGGGACTGCTTAGTAGCGGCCGGGTAGTCCCCCCCTACGAGGAGTAGTCTGGCCTTCGCCGGGGACAGCCTGTCGCTGAGGTGATCCTGTCCGTTGCCTGCATATCCGGGACCCTCAAAAAGCGGCTGAAGGCGCTCGCAGTGGTTTTAGTTAGGGTGGGCACTCCCAGGTGCGAGTCCCACATTGGGTCAGGATCTACCCGAAGATCCTGGCTGCATCCATAAGGATTTCCCTGCGAAACAAAAAAAAAAAGTTTTCAGCACCGTATGATAGGTACGGCAGCAAGCAAGAGTCTATGACTTTTTTTTAAGCTTTAGTGGAAGTTTTGATTTTAATATCTCCTTGAAGCTCCAAATTTTCTTCCAGGTAATGCTGATTCTATGTTCTATTTCGTCTTCGTGTCTTGTTTTTTTTAAAGCTATTTGCTTACCAAGGTAAATATACTAATCTACGTACTCTATGGGTGCCTCGTTTACCGTAATAGGGTTTTGATAACTATTTGTGGCTGCTTTCGTTTTAAAGGTATTCAGTTGTAGTCCAGCACTTTGGCTGGCTCTGTTAAGCTCTCCGAGCATCTTTTCCAGCTGTCTTGAAGATTTCGCGAAAAGTACAATGTCATCGGCGAAGCGCAGGCCACTTAGGACCTCTGTACCAATTAGTATCCCTTTTTTATTCCAATCTAAATCCTTCATTACGTTTTGGAGTACAGCTATGAATAATTTGGGTGACAGCGGATCCCCTTGCTTTACTCCTCTTCGTATGTAGATTGTTACTTTAGAGTATACATAATATTATATAGAGCGCGCGTCACTAAGTATGAACTGTAAGCACAGGTATGAACATAGTCAAAACCATTGTCTTGGAAACGTTCAATCAGTGTCAAAACGACACGCGCTTTTCATTTTATTTGATTTTACCACGCTTTTATTAGCTTGGGTTGTATGTATCTATGTATGTATGTAATGGAATCTTTGAACATGATTTTGACCCACTTCTAACGACCAGATTTTGTTCAAACTTTGTAGATTTATCGAGGACCGATGACAATATAATAATTTGATAAAATTATTCCAATATCCTGATCAGGATAATCAGGATAGCACATGTTAGGAAGGCGTAAGGCGCGCAAGTTACCTACATCACTTATGTTGTTTTTAGTCTCTCACTCATTTCTAAAGTGATTGTTATTAGTTGAGTACTTTAAATTAATAAAATCTTTAATTAAAAAAGTCGACACTGAAAAGTAAAAAATAAATTATAGTTAAAAAAAAAACCAGAAAACACGCTTTAATAGCAAACCCAACTAAAAATTTGAAAATAATGAAGCGTGAGGTGCTCAATATTCATTATTAAAAATATTTCATATTTTGAAATTGAACGTGAAGTTAATATAAAAACTTAGTTATAAGCACCACGCTTTTTTACAATAAGTAATTTTGTTAACCCATTTAATTCATCTATAAAAATTATTTTCAAATTTTTTGTTGGGTTTGCTATTAAAGAGTGTTTTTTTAGTTTTTTTTAAACTATAATTTATTATGTTAAAATAGTGAAATATGAAGTGCCAAATTGTATGAATGATTGCTGGAAGCAAAATAAAAGAAAGCAATAACATTTCTGTTTTGGCGTTCATTGAGGGGGGCCTGTGTTCAACATTGGATGGATAGAGACTGATGGTGATGATGATGATGTCCTAATTTAAAATATAGATATTTTTAATGTATTACGCATGGAACGTCACTCTCACAGCGCTTTACTATAGATAAATATCTATATAACGCATCTGCTTACGATCGGCACAATGAAGCGGCGTGACAGTAGCACTCTATATATTATGTATACTCTAAGATTGGTACTATTTTGAATATTTTTGGACCTATACTGTTGGGTTAATGGTTCTTAAGCTTCATAAAAAATGGATAGTGGATGCAATGGGCGGCGTTGGACGCGTGATCCTATCCCTTGGATCACTGGAGGGCGGTTACACGAGTGTGTGCGTCTCTTTGATTTCCCAAACGTATAGCCCCGTACGAAACTTAGTTCCCGGATAACGGTGAATTAATTTAACCCTAGTTCAAATAAAACAGTGCGGCTAATCGTCTCATTTAATATTACTTTCAGCCTAATTTAATATTTATCTAATAATTTCCATTTAATATATTATACTAGCAGCTTTCAGCGGTTTCTACTGACGTAGGTTTAATTTTAGTCATCATCATCAGCCTTCATTTATGCCAAATTGAGGTTTGCTAAAGCGTGAAAGGGTAAAAGAGATCTTTTCATTTGATGATATTATGTAAGGATTTAAGGCGAGTCACCGCAGGCGAAACGGGAAAACGGGGTTTGTCAAATCAAATTTTTGAGATACTTACTTATTAAATAATGATCTCACAAAAAATATAGGAGATACCTAATTATACCTATTGATAAGGTTGTTCTAACTGGTTACACGATAGTACACGAAGATGTATTTACTTTAGTTGATCATATAATACAAAATCCTGAAGACACGCTAAAATGGAAACTAAAACGAATAATTTACTAATACAATATGTAAGTTTGAATATCATTTTTATATGAAAATATTTCAAGAATTCGGAATCAAGCCATGTGGGGTCAGACCTGCGCATTATAATTGTAGGCGGTGGAAAGGCATGAAATACTGCTTTGCCCTTCTGAGCACACCGAGTTTTTTAGAGGCTAGTTCAGCCTTTCCTTCCAAATGACCACGAAATTGTACATTGCTCAATATATCGACGCCAAGTATCCCAGTGCTGGATAAGGGGGTTAGGGGAGTGCATTCAAATTGTAGAGGAACGACGAAGGGTGATTTTTCAGCGGTATCGGTAAACTTGTGTCTTGATTAAATTGGCCTAATTTAGGTCGCCCCATTCTGAGACTTTAGCTAACAGATAGGTACTCAATTGACTCGTTACTATGCTAACATTGAGTGATAATAGCTATAAAAATAATCATCATCAATCCGTAAACGTCTGTATCTAAGTTAGAACAGGCAAAGCTGCGGGCGAATACGAGTCAAACAAATTGCCCTAGTAGATTTGAACCGGTGACCTCTAACCCACTCAGTTGACTACGGACTTAGTGATCTTCAAAAAAAGAGCATATCCTACCCATGTAAAATTATAAGTTAACATGCTTATTTGCATCACTAAAATGATTGAAAACGGTATATTTGCCACGTTTTTCACTTTAATTTCTCGGAACTAGTTTTTTATGTTGGATAGGCAAACTGGCAGATGTGTCACCTGATGGTAAGTGGTCGACGTTGCCTATATATAAACTAGTTTACCTGGAACTAGCAACTCATTTATGTGTTGCCTATCCTGGGACAAAGAAGTTAAGTCTCGGTGCCAGTAATTACACTGCCTGTCTTGCCCTTCTATCTGAAACACAGGAAATCTGTTTCACGGGAGAAACAAGCAAGATGGAGGTACCCAAACAGCCGGGAGCGCGGCACAGCGCTTCCCTCCTACCGGTAAAACCACTCGTGAACAAGACATTCGTAGATAATGTCAAAATATCGAGCTCCGCGAAATAAAAGTGAAAAATGTAATAAATATGAAATAACCCGTTTTGAATATTAAACTCATATTATAAAGCAACGTACAAGTCATCCGCTGTAGTCTATGGAAGTTGGTGATCACTTCCTACATGAACCAACTATTCATTTGCATTCTTCAATACAAAAACAATGCACCAGTCAAAATAGAATCACGATCATTTCATACCATCCGACTTAAGGTTTCGTTCCTTATCACCATAAAATAAGTTATCAAAAACTTTTTTACTGCCCCATTACACTTGGGAGTCGTTAAATCCATTTAATCCATGGCCCACTTGATTAATTCCAAGATGGATTCCAAGATGGATTACATCGGGATGTAAATTTTTTTATTTTTTGTTTTGGTGTGTTGTATCCAATATTAAACAGTTAAACAGTAACAAGTAAAGTGTCTATACATATAGGCATATAGTAAATACTTATAGTGTAATTTTTTTTTTTTTTTGTTATCGCAGGGAAATGCTTTTTACGCATGTAGCCAGGATCTCGGGTAGATCCTGACCCTATGTGGGACTCGCACCTGGGAGTGCCCTACCCGTAAACTAAAACCACTGCGAGCGCCTTCAGCCGCATTTTGAGGATTATCCTTATATATATTCCCGGATAGGCATTCAACAGGATCACCTCAGCGACAGGCTGGCCCCGGCGAAGGCCAGACTACTCCTTTTAAAGGGGGACTGCCCAGCTGCTTAGGCAGTCCCCGCGACGTCGTGTCATACTGGGCCCAGGTTCCCATCCTGAACCCGACACGAGCACAGGGGTGTTACTGGAGGCGCATTAAGTAGCGCCTCCTACGCACCCCCATTCGTCGCCCACGGGGGGAGGCCTCGTCGGCAACCTCCTCTCTAACCCCCTCGTCGGCCTCCTTCTGGGACATTACTGCCTCGCAGAAGGAAGCCATCGCCGTCCAGGACTCGTCGTCACCGAGCATCGCGGTGATGACACCCGGCAGAGACAAGTCCCCTCCGATGACCGATGTCAGATCATGACGCAGCGCCGCCCATCTCGGGCACACCTCGAAGGTGTGCTGGGCCGAGTCCACCGCCGTGCCACAATCGTGACACACTGTCAACGGCTCCCTGCGGGCCGTCCGGCACAGGTACTCACCAAAGCAACCATGCCCAGTGAGCACCTGTGTTAGACGGAAGGTGAGGGGTTTGCGCTTACGGCGCATCCACCGCTCAAGGACCGGACACAGAGCAACCGTTAGGCGTTTGCCGTACGGTTGCCGCGCCAGGTCCTCCCCCCACCTTCGCATTAACGCCTCTTGCCCTAGTCGGCGAACCCGAAGGATCCCTTCCAGCGTAAGGCTCTCACCAAGAGACCTCCTATCTGAGACATAGGAGTGCGTCTCGGCAAGAACCTCCGCCACGAGGTAATCTACTTAGGCTACAAAACAAATATATAATATGACTTTGAAACGTATGAAGTATTTTTAAGTTAAGCCGCAAGTGAGATCGTGGTACCCATGCGCATCCCATCGGTAAGACTTTTAGGGAAATCCTTATGAATGCAACCAGGATCTTTGGGTAGATCCTGACCCAATGTGGGACTCGCACCTGGGAGTGCCCACCCTAACTAAAACCACTGCGAGCGCCTTCAGCCGCTTTTTGAGGATCACCTCAGCGACAGGCTGGCCCCGGCAAAGGCCAGACTACTCCTCGTAAGGGGGGACTGTCCGGCTCCCATCGTTAAGCCTATGCTAATCTGAATCCTTACAAATATTCAAAATGGGAAAGTGTTTTTTTTTTTTGTTTTTGCTTTTATCATTCAAAAAGTACAGAATGCCTTTTTAGAAATTGTGATCAGAAAAGATTTAGGTATCAAATTAATTATTTTAAAATCACTTCTGTAAATATAATTAACACGAGTGAAGCTATGGAGAACAGCTAGTTATCTCTTTATATTATAAAAAAATGCTTCACGTCATCTGTCACTTTGTTTGTTGTAAACACATACTTATTTTCTACTGATTTCTAACCATTTTAATATTAAACGAATCCCACCAGTATTATTATTGATACCCCCACCATGGTTCAGGCCTTGTCATGGCGGTGGGGCTCAGTAGCCTAGGGTGAGCCCAGCACCTTGGGCGAAGCAAATTTAGCCGAGGGGGATCTTTCTACACCTCTTATAAGAAGAGGGGACGAAAGAGCAGGGGGCAAGGGGCGAGAACGGGAACCTCACCCCATTGTACTGTCCCAACGTCGGGAGGAGTTGCTCTGTGGTGCGGGACAACCCCTCTGTGAAGGTGGCGTCGGTCCCTTAGGAGACTGACTAGCTGTCGAGGTGCCCTGTTTGCTCATTAGATCCGGGGCGGCATTGGTGGCATTCGCCGGGTTTTAGTGGGTAGAGCTGTGCCGACTTACCAGCTTTCGGGAGACCCACATACCCGCGTGGGGACACTCACACTCCCGCGGGATGCCTCCCAGCATATTTCCCGGCGTTAAAAAAAGTTTTATTATTAATATGCACATTGATATCACTTTAGAAACTCCGAAGGGGCGCGCAGCTGCCAGTATACGTATAAATAAATGGTGAGTCCAAAGGACAAAGGTCAAGCCTCACAATATGTTTAAACAGAATTGACCTATTTAGGAAGCCTAGTTATGAACGCTCGCCTAGTTAACGAGCAATCGTTAAATATTCACAACACCCAAGTCGTGCGATTGTTACGGCTTTCATCATCGTTATAATATATTTTTTATTAATAAATCAGGTTTACAAGTACAGCACGCTAACGTAGTCCGCTGGTAAGCTCAACAGAATTTTTGTTAGGGTACTAAGAACGGCTCTGAGCTGTAGGGCTTCCAAAAATGTTCCTGGGAGCCCTCGGCGGAGGATGATGATATCAAACGTCATCCCAGGAGAAGGACCTGCAAAGGCATCTACTGGCAGGGTCATAGGTTGTATGCCTGGCGTTCCCATGACTCTGTCTAATGGCAGAAAGGAGGAACATCGTGGGGTTTTAGTGGATGCAAGTCCCACATAACCACCGGGTCCCCCCGGGCATGGTGGTATGTAAAAGGCATTTCCCAACGTAAAAAAAGGGTACTAACAACTGAAGTAAAAGTATATACATATATACACATGTATAGGAGGATTCGATTGGTATGGGCAGCATTCAGGAAGTTTAGCCATATTCTCACGTCGTCTATACCGCAGAATTTGAAGACGAAAGTCTTCGACCAATGCGTTCGTGATGACCTACGGGGCTGACACGTGGCCTCTAAATTTAAGTTCCGAGAGTTTGCCGATTCTTTGGCAGATTCGAAACAAAGACATTCGCTAGAACTAAAGTTACCAAAAATCACGCGAAGATTAAGCTAGTTGAAGTGGCAGTAGGTTGGTCACACACTCATAATGGATGATCGATAGGCCAATAAGGTTCAAGAGCGAAGGCCACGTTTAGGTGGACGAAGTGTTGTTCGACTTTTGGTTAATGGTCGAAGGTCGATGCAGGTGGGCAAACGATCTCCGTGCGGTGGCCGGTCCGTGTTGGACGCGAGTAGCGAGTGATCGGTCGTCTTGGCGTTCATTGATGGAGGGCTATGTTCAGCAGTGGACGGATAGAGGCTGATGATGATGATACACATGTATCTTGTCTTAAGTTACTACTTACAAGTGGCTCGTCTTTTTTTTTTCGCAGGGAAATCCTTATGGATGCAGCCAGGATCTATAAGTGGCTCGTCTGCCTATTTACCTATATAAGTAAAATAAAAACAAGGGAACATTTTTATAGCATGGGAAGGCAAAGGAGCAGCCGAAGCCTTTTGGCGACTGTCGACTCCCATACAAATCCGCACAAGCAGAGATTATGCAGATGCGTTGCCTTCCTTTTCCCTATCCCCCCAATGGGCCACCGGAAATTCACAAACTGCACGAAACGCGACAGCAAAGCTTTACGCTGGTATTATGTGAGCGAGAGGTACCATCCTAGTCGTGCCGGCCCAATTTGGCTGCAAAGTAGCATTACACTATTTCCAATCTCTAATCATGTCCTGTATTATAATTACATCACATATATGGATCAGCGGGAAAATATTTGTACCCTGCGAAATGAGATAGGCTCTCAGGGTCTGGGAAGCATTTGATGACGTAGGGAGCGATTAGGAACACGCACCGCTCGTTAAGCAACGTACTAGTAAATCTTGACTTTGGGGAAATTATTTTCGAATTGGGCACTTTATAAAAAGGATTTCAAAATCAAAATCAAAATCAAATTTTTTTATTCAAAATAGTACTAATACAGTATCTTTTTGAACGTCAATTGAATCTACCACGGTTTGGTTATGCTCATGTGTTTAAAGGGTGTGAATTCAATAAGATTGTTTATCTTTTTGTAGTGAAATATTATGATGGCTTCAAATACAGATACAGATAGCCTAACTGTGTTTCAACTTCCAGTAAAGTGCGGGTTACATAGAAGAGGAGGCAAATGGACAGTCGTTCACTTGGTGGTAAGTGATAAGTGACATGCATAGACAGGTACACCAGAGGAATGGCAGATGCATTGCCTTTCAAATATGAGTAATGATGATGATGTGATATACTGTAATTAGGATGAACGAACAAGTCAGGCTTTGTTGCCTACCTAAATGCCCGCAAGCCTAGCTTTGTTTGTTACCAGGATCGCATGAATTTGTGGATATAATGTATGACCGTTATATGAAGACAAACAAATTGTTAGCGGTACAATCCCACGGGAACTCATAAATAAAGGAAATTATACATCGTGGTCTTGGGTAGTGATAGCAAAATAATAAGGACATGACGTATTATGTACTTATAGTAAAAAGGAACATCACGATATGATAAGGTCTATTAAAGAGATAGGTCGAGATTTGACCTGTGTATCCCTAAACAAATTTAAGAAATTCTTTCATTGAAATTATCAAAATCACTAGCTCAACTGTGAAGAAATCTGCATTTTTAACCAATTACAAAAAAGGTGGAGGATTCTCTTCGAATTCGACTGTCTTTTTTTTGGATAAGCACCATTTGGCTGTGAATTTCGTTTGCTGGCATTTCGGGTAACAGGTTAGGGTTTTGTGAATGACTAACGCTATTTATAAAAAGAAACTACGAAAGGGGAATAAGGTTTTAAGATGAATAAAGAGTGATATGATATTTTATATATTTTTTAAAGTAAACAATCCTTGTAATATCTCCCCACCATGGTTCAGGCCTTGTCGTGGCGATGAGGCTCAGTAGCCTAGGGTGAGTCCAGCACTTTGGGTGAAGCGAATTGAGCCGAGGGGGCTCTTTGTATCCCTCTTATAAGAAGAGCAGGGCGCACTCCTCCGCGGGATGCCTCAGACCATTTCCCGGCGTTAACGAAAAAAAAATCCTTATAATACCTATCTACTATGTTAGAATTCAAGTCTTTTTAAAATGTTGGTAATCCAAATCTTCCCTTTTTAGATTTTTATGCTTCCCTAATGATCATGAAATAGAGTAAAGAAATGATAATCTACCAGGAATAAATGTTCCAGAGAAAATTGCGTCCACCCATTTGCAGTTTGACATCACCACAACTTTTTTGCCGACCGTCCTAACATACACGGCATCGTGACAATCTGTTTGTTCATTATTAAATACATTTCATTCCTCTCCCGTATGTACAGATAGCAACGAAAGCCCTTGGTACACTTTTTTGTTCTTCAAACAATGGGATAGTCTGTATTGTTCGTTAGTTGTGGATTGATTGAATTCCCTATACGACTATTGTAGCGTTAGATCACTGGAAGTGGGAAAGTTATGGGAATTTTCTGATATATTTATATTTCTAAGTCTCGAACTAAGTGTCGACCTCAGCCTCTCGTAAAGGATTCTGCCAAAACTTTGTAAGATATTTTTTGTCAGTTCAATCAAAATGGCAGTCGGTCTGATGGTGATTTCGTATATAAATTTAAATAAATCAACCCAAGACCAGCCAATTCTCTAGTTGGTTGGCAGCCTTTGCAGCTTAAAGGCCAACATACCAAAAGCATAGACCCCTTCGAAAAAACCCCTAAATTAGCCCTTTAGCCCTTATTTTGTTAGCATAATAAGTCTCTGTTTTTTTCGAACTTATTTCGTTAATTAGAACTAGTATAATAATAGTGAGTATCACATCAGCTTAGAATTTCATATCGACAGAAACATTTTTGCCTTTATTCCACGAATTCGGTGTCGACATGTTCAGAATGTCTGACGAGCCGCATCTGGCAGCGTACAATATTTACTTGTCCCGCTAGATATTCACGCGGCTTCACTCGTAATATTGTTAAGATTTCAATGAAATACAGCGACACAAAGACTGACCTGTTGGTCTGGTGGTTAGTGACCCTGACTGCTAAACCAGAAGGTCGTGGGTTCGATCCCCACCCAGGACAAATGTTTGTGTGATGAGCATGATCATTTGTTGTGTCTGGGTGTAATTTATCTGTATTATGTATGTATTTAGAAATATATAAGTATAAAAATATATAAGTATAATATACACTAAGTCTGCCATCTGTGAACATAGTCTTGACAAAGCTCGCCATTATATCAGATTTGATAAACCACAAATCCTCGCAAAAGAACCGATTCCAACTAAGGATGATCCGTGAGGCTATTGAAATTTAAAAAACATCCTAGTTTCAATAGAGAAGATGGCTGGCTTCTACCACTTGCTTGGGATCCCATTATTAAAATTATCAAATCAAAATCCAAGCATAATAGGTCACAGATTAAAGATACAGTTAGAACTTTCTGCGTAGATAGGACTGACCAAAATATTGATGTATCATAGGGTAGTTTCGAATAACTTTGTAATGATAGGACGTATGACACCTCAGTCCTCCCGTGACCATGGTTGCTGTAAAGTATCCGAAACGTCGGGCTTGTAAAAATCTTAATAAACCGCGATAAAATCCGTAAAAAATTGTTTTATTATAATAAGTATATATCAGTTGTCTGGTTACCATAAGAACAGGCTCTGCCTAGCTTGGGATCAGATGGCCCTGTGTGAGTGGTCCCAATATATCATTATTATTACACTATGAGGACATAGGGTACATAAAGAATGTTCATAGTTAGAATAGGATTATAAAACTACTCCACGACGGTTCAAGCCTTATCGTTGCGGTGGGGTTCAGTAGCCTAAGGTGAACTCAGCACCTTGACGAAGCAAATTGAACCGAGGGAGCTGCTCTTTGTACCCCTCTTATAAGAACAGGGGACAAAAGAGTAGGAGAGAATAAGAGGTGAGGATGGGAACCTCACCTCATTGCATTGTACCGACGTTGGGAGGGGTTGTTCTGCGGTGTGGAGACTACTCTGTGGATGTGGCATCGATCCCTTGAGGGACTGACTAGCCATCGAGGTACCCTGTTTGCTTAACAAATCCAGGGCACCTCACCATCGACGGAATTGGGGTTTTAGTGGGTAGAGCTGCGTTCACTTACCATGTTTCGAATGCAGCGAGTCCCACATACCCGCCTAGGAAATCCCCCCTTCCCCGCGCATTGTGAGAAGTCACAGACCCTTTTTTTTCTAGATTATTTCAAAGTTAATTTTGCACCTGGTTCGAGCTATTTCGTAGTAATTTACGTTCACGAGAGACAAGACATGTTATAATGATCGGGACTTCCCAACTAGTCCTATTAGCCCAAAACTTGGGCAGTTCGGCGAAGTTCGTATATACACTTGTGAGTTACAAGTATTTTTTATTTATATATTGAAAGTTAATTAAATTTTGATGCTGTTTTGTATGTTGTATGTAAATTACTTATTTATTTTTCAAATTTTATGGTAATAGAAAACAAACCAACAGACTTTTTTTTTTTTTTTCTTTTACGCCGGGAAATGCTCTGAGGCATCCCGCCTGGGGAGTGGGTCTCCCCAGGTGGGTATGTGGGTCTCGCTGCGCCCGAAAGGTGGTAAATGGACGCAGCTCTACCCACTAAAACCCGTCGAGTGCCACCAGTGCCACCTTGGTGAGGTGCCCCGGATCTGTTAAGCTGACAGGGCACCTCGACGGCTAGTCAGCCCCGCATGGGACCGACGCCACCTCCACAGAGTGGTTGTCCAGCACCATAGAACAACCCCTCCCTACGTCGGGACAGTACAATGGGGTGAGGTTCCCATCCTCACCCCTTGCCCCCTGCTCTTTTGTCCCCTCTTCTTATAAGAGGGGTACAAAGAGCCCCCTCGGCTCAATTGGCTTCGCCCAAGGTGCTGGGCTCACCCTAGGCTACTGAGCCCCACCGCCACGTCAAGGCCTGAACCATGGTGGGGAAACCAACAGACTATGCTAATAGTTGTCAACGTCATGATCGAGTTCAACTAATAGCAGTAACGAGAAATAGTTGTTGCGGCAGGTAACCCTTATATGAGAAGACAGTAAGTCCACCATCCACCACTTCACCGCCTGTACTACTTACTATTCTTTTCGATACTAACAAAACTTCTGGCGAAAGATTTCTTAAAACCATTGCTTATCTGTTACAAATAAATAAGTTTTATATAACGGACGGACGAACGGACTTATACTGTTGGACCTTCTTCTGACCTCTGACTTTACCGGTGGGAGGGAAGCGCTGTGCCGCGCTCCCGGCTGCATGGGTTCCACCATCTTGCTTATTTCTCCCGTGAAACAGCTTTGCTGTGTTTCGGAGAGAAGGGCAAGACAGGCAGTGTAATTACTGGCACAGAGACTTAACATCTTGTCTCAGGATAGGCAACACATAAATAAGTTGCCTGGGCTCGTTCCAGGTATACTAGTGTTCACGGGCGACATCGACCACTTACCATCAGGTGGCACGTTTGCCAGTTTGCCTATCCAACTAACATAAAAAAACAGAAGAACCAACGTAACCCATGAATATAGAATTTCACTCGAGATTAAACCAGAAAACTTTCATCTTGAGATCTATAACGCTTCTCTATATAGCATTGCACCTGTCTTTAATCCTCGGCTCGTTGGGTAGGAAGCTTGACGCCCAGATCTGACAGTGCGGGTGGGGGTTAGAGCATCCCATGATAGCGCCCTTGTTCTCAAATATCTGCACCCACGTGTACCGTCTCCCCAGTTCTTGCAACTGATTAACCCTAACTTGCAATTGATGTTCATGGGCGACGTTGACCACTTACCATCAGGTGCTACGTTTGCCAGTTTGCCTATCCAACTAACATCAGCAACAAAAAAAATAAAAAACAAAAAAAAAACCTCTCGCCCGGACAATTACGTGGTCTCCGTGGACGATCCACTTGGCTCATCGGACCACTGTCTGATCCGGAGTTCTGTATCTGTCGCAAGCCCATCATGGCCTCGTTTTGCGGGCTGCCGCCGCGTTTGGCACTATAGGGCAGCTGATTGGGATGGAATGCGGTCCTTCTTAGCATCCTACCCATGGGGACGAATTTGCTTCTCGCTGGATGATCCAGACATCGTTGGCCGATGTGGTGCTGCAAGCCATGGAGCTTTTAATTCCAAGCTCTGCAGTGCCTATAGGCGGCAAATCCAGGCCATGGTTTGGTGAAACCTGTAAGATGGCTGCACGTCTTAAACGGTTAAGCTACCGAGCCTGGGCCTAAGCATCGATGTCCCAGGATGTAAAGACCAGCGCATTGAAAAAGGAGTATAACTTTGCCTCCAGGTCCTTCAAAAGAGCTATTGCTGAGGCAAAAGCGGAGTACGTGAACAGAATTGGCGAGAGATTAGTTCGACTTCCATCGGGAACTCGTGCATTCTGGTCTCTTGCCAAGGCTGTTCAAGGGAATTTTCGTAAGCCATCCCTACCATCTCTGCACATGAGGAAGGTCCACACCGCGAATGCCGATCTTCTAGGCACTCTTTTTGCTTCCAATATGACTTTGGATGACCAGGGAAAAATACCACCGACGATCCCTCGATGTGATACTTTAATACCGGAAATAATTTTCCGACAGAGCTCCGTACGCAAAGCACTCTTTTCGCTGGACATCCATAAGTCGAGTAGGCGTGACGGCATCCCTCCGTTAGTGCTACGAACTTGTGCTCCTGAGTTGGCACCCGTCCTTACGCGTCTTTTCCGGCACTCTTACTCATTAGGCGTCGTCCCATGCTCGTGGAAGACAGCTTTAGTACACGTTTTGCATTCGCTACGGCACCAAGCAAAACTTGCCGAGGCAGGCGCGAGGACTCCATACGATGCACATGCCCAAGCCAGCGCAACCGCTTCTGCTTGAGTGACGCCGTGAAGCTAGGCAGCTGTGCAATCTCAAGAACCCGCTCGTTGATAACTCTGTCCTCCCAAGATATGCCCAGGATTTTACGAAGACAGCGCATGTGGAAGGCGTTTAGTCGACGTTCTTGATTTGCGTACGTCGACCAGGTTTCAGCTCCGTAAGAGAGTATACTCAAGATGCATGCCTGGTACACGATCATCTTGGTGCGCGTGGTAAGATGTTTGTTTTGCCATACTCTCGTATTAAGCTGCCCGAACATGATCGCCGCTTTGCCGATACGAATATCGATCTCCGCGTCAAGCGAGAGATTGTTGGACACGGTAGACCCTAGGTATGTAAACTTGCTTACGACAGTCAGGGGCACACCATCCAACATAATTGTCGGTGTTTCCGTGCTTCCTTGCACCATCACAACGGTTTTTTTGGCGTTTATTGACATCGAGAACAATGTACACGCCCGGGAAAACTTCTCCATCATGGTCTGAAGCTCGAGAGCGGAGTTAGCGATAAAAGCTGCATCGTCGGCAAATAAGAAGCTGTCCACGAAAATGTCCTCGCGATTACGCTTGAATTTGAGAAGCTTAATAATGTTGTAGAGCTTCCCATCAGCCCTGGTATAAAGATAGATACCCTGTTGGCCATTTCCGAACAGGAGCATTAAGTTCGTTGTCGACGGTGCATGCTCGGACCTCAAGTCTGTAAATGCTGGTGTTCCCCAAGGCTGTGTACTATCTCCAACCCTGTTTCTTCTGCATATCAATAATATGCTGAAAACCAGCGGCAATCATTGCTATGCGGATGACAGCACTGGAGATGCCTTATACACTGACCGTCCTAATATTTCTCGGGAAAAAGTCGATGAGTGTCGGAACAAACTTGTGTCTGAAATCGAGTCCCTATTGGCCAAAGTTTCGGAATGGGGGGCGACTTAACCTAGTCCAATTTAACCCCAACAAGACACAAGTTTGCGCATTTACCGCTAAAAAATCACCCTTCGTCGTTCCTCTACGATTTGAAGGCACTCCCCTAACCGCCTTGGGATTGGGATACTTGGCGTCGACATATCGAGAGATGTGCAGTTTCATGGTCATTTGGAGGGCAAGGCTAAACTAGCCTCTAAGAAACTCGGCGTGCTCAGTAAGGCGAAGCAGTATTTCATGCCTTCACACGGCCTACAATTATACAAGGCGCAAATCCGGCCTCACATGGAATACTGCTCTCACCTATGGCGCCAGCAATCATCAGCGCCCCAATATCAGCTCCTTCCATTTAACCGCGTTCAACGCCGAGCGGCTCGAATCATCGATAGCAAGGTTATCTCCAATCGTCTTGAGATGTCGGAGCGCTCTGCATCTTCTACCGCATCTACCACGGGGAGTGTTCTAAGGAATTGTTCGGACTAATACCTGCAGCAGAATTCCACCACCGGACATCGCGGAAAAGCTCCAAATTTCACCCTCACCATCTCGATGTTCGTAAATCCACAACAACTCGATTTTTACGGCATTTCCTGCCTCGCACAACGAATATATGGAATGAGCTGCCACTTACGGTGTTTCCGAACCGTTACGATTTAGGGACCTTCAAGAAAAGAGCACACTCCTATTTTAAAGGCTGGCAGCGCACCTGCTAATCCTCTGGTGTAGCGGGTGTCAGTGGATGTCGCTATTACTTACCATTAGGTGAACCGACTGCCCGTTTGCCCCCTCTTCTATATAAAAAAAACTGTCTAAGACAACACAGAATTTTATTTTAATAATCATAAAATTTGACATCATTCACATCATCATATTTCTACAGTTGGACGGTGGAAAAAAACGATAAAAACTAGAAGCTGCCCGCAGCTTCGCCTGCGTTAGCTTAGATTTACACTTTACAGCCGTGCTGGTAATAATTTTTATCTAAGTCTTACTAAGTTTGAGCCTAAGTTACTCCTTATAATATCAGATAAGAAAAAAAGACAGTCAGTTAAGCCGGTCCCGTCAAAATCGGCCCAGGCGTTTCAGAGATTAGCCCACAGACCAGATAACGGGTAACGAATAACGAATAACGGACAACGGATAACATATAACGAATTACGAAAACGGACAAAGGATAACGGACAACGGTTTCAGTGACAATTCGTTATCCATTATTCGTTATTCGTTATCTGTCATCTGTTATGTTATAACAGGTATGGTAACGGGTAACGGATAGCGGATAGCGGATAGCAGATAGCAGATAGCAGATAGCAGATATCTGACAACGAATAACGGATAACAGATAACAGATAGCAGATAGTTTTTCCGAACGAATTCGGGTATCGAACAACGGTTAACGGATAACGGATAACCGATAACGGATAGCAGATAGCAGATAGCTAATAACGGATAACAAATAACATAACAGATAACAGATAGCTGACAAAGAATAACGGATAGCAGATAACAGATAGCTGACAACAAATAACGGATTCAGACAACGGACAACGGGTAACAGATAATGGAAAGCGGATAGCGGATAGCGGGTAGCGGATAGCAGATAACAAATAGCTGACAACGAATAACAGATTGTTGATCGTTATTTGTTATATGTTATCAGTTGTCCGTGGTCCGTTGTCTGTTATTGAATATCAGCTATCCGTTATTCGTTGTCAGTTATCTGTTATCTGTTATCCGTTGTCTGCTATCTGTTATCTGTTATCCGTTATCCGCTATCCGCTATCCACTATCCGCTATCCGTTATACGTTATCCGTTACCCGTTACCCGTTGTCCGTTGTCCATAACATAACAGATGACAGATAACGAATAACGAATCGTTTTTCCGAACGAATTCCTAACAGAATGTAACAATTCCTAGGATTTGTTAGTAATGGATTGAAAATGTTTGTTAACATTTTTAAACAGCGTTTAACCATTACGAGCAAACTCTTGCAGTACAGGAAAACATCTCAAGGAATCCTTCATGGGTTATATTGCCGCCAAATCTGGTATGGGATAGGATATTGATTTAATTCCTTTGTTACGAAAAAACCAATCATGTGCTGAACGGTGGAAACACAAAGGTTGTGTACTCAAGTGTGCAACAATATTGAAACACAAGATGTTTGAGTACATAATAAATAAAATATTGAGAATAAAATGAACTAAAATGGATTAAAATTGAAAACTAGTGAAAGTTTTTTCTTTAGGCCAGATATGAGGGTAACTCAGTTTTTGACGGGACAACGTCTTATAATTCGATGGAGTCGGCTGCAAGAACGAAAAAACATGACGTATGCGATGACGTATGCGGCATTACCTCGCTCTGAGGCGTTCCATTTTCTTATGACGTTGTCACGTTCAACTATCGTCAGTAAACCGACTTTACAGACAACCGATTTTTTTCTGACGGAAGTCACGCTCAGCATTCTTTCTATATTCAAAAATAGTAATTAGTATTAGTCGTGAGTATATGTCATAAGCACAACGGATCTTGTTTCTGAAGGAAGTAACGCTCAGTATTCTATAGTCTGTGTTTCGCTATTTAAAAATGGACATTTGCATTGGTCGTGAGTAGGTATATATATATTATCATATACTCCACGCTTCTTGGCTTATGCCAACGTAAAGGACATAATAAATAAGGATTTTTTTATATTTTTGACGTGACAACATCTTATAATTCGATGGAGCCGGCTGCAAGAACAACGGATTTTTTTATGAAGTTTTACTTAAATCTCGCGTAAAGGTAAGAGGTAGTGCCATGCTGCTTTACACCCGAATCGGGCCGGTACGACCGACGTGGTATACGACTCGCTCACATAATACCGACGTCAAGTGATAGCTAAGCGGTCGCATTATTATTATTATTATTATCCGTTTGCCCCCTCTTCTATAGTTACCATAAGGCTCCGACTGCTCGGTTGCCGCATTATGATATTATAAAAAAAAGATTAACACGCACACACTTTTATATTAAGTTATTTGTGTAGAAAAACTTGCCAACGAGCAGGTTTTATTCATTATTTATTCATTAGCGTCGCCATAAACATACATAACGTAAAGAACATAGTCATGTCGTGCCTATCCTGAGAGGTAAGATAAATCTCTGTGCTAGTAATTACTGGTCGTGCCCTTCTTACCAAAACACAGTCTTCTTTCAGAATTTATTTGATGAAAGTAATAAGCCGGCGATGGGAATTGCTGGACTACGTCCTCGAAATTAGGCGAGGAAGATTTTACCTATTTATTTATTGCTTTTTGCAGGAGCTTGTCGCTCGGAGCTGCACGGAACGATCCATCAGGTTAAGCTACGCTTGAGGTCGGTCCGTGGATGGGTGACCATCTTTACATACCGAGACTCCTCCGTGCCTCAGAAAGTACGTTAAGCCGTTGACAGTCGTTACGGGTCGTCAGCAGACGAATCCAACAACCAGTCTTACCACGGGGGATATTACTCAGTTTAGGGGTTGTGGAGATAGATATTCGCTTCATTTAAAATACTGGTTTCCAGCTGCATCCGGGTAGATTGGAAGCCGACCCCAAGTTGGCACAGGCTAGGCAGAAGCCGCGGCGCGAATTTGTCGGGTGTCAATCTTACCTGTTACGCCGACGACACCGTCGTCACTGCGCGCGGAGGTACCTTTTTGGAGGCCCGACATTTGGCTGTAGCAGGTGTTGCGCAGGTTGTTGCGAGGATCCGGCGTCTTGGGCTCGAAGTGGCCCTGGAGAAGTGCGAAGCTATATGCTTCCACGGGCCACGGCGAGCACCTCCAGCCGGATCCCACCTGATCGTAGGCGGAACTTCCATCGCTCTCGAGTCGACCATGAGGTACCTGGGCCTCGTCCTCGACAGTCGATGGAACTTCAAAGAGCACTTCCGGCGCCTCATCCCAAGGTTGCTCGGAACTGCTCGTTCTTTAGGTCGTCTTCTCCCAAACGTGGGTGGGCCAAGTGCTGGCTGTCGCCGCCTGTATACAGGCGTCCTGCGGTCCATGGCGTTGTATGGTGCGCCCATCTGGGCACGTGCCCTGAAGACGGAGAACGTGGCCCTTTTGCGACGTCCGCAACGGGTCATGGCCGTCAGGGCCGTTCGTGCATATCGTACGACCTCGTACGAGGCTGCGTGCGTACTAGCGGGTACTGCGCCATGGGACCTGTACGCAAGGACCCTAGCGCGTGAGTGGAGAAGACGACGGGGAGAAGAGGAGGAGGAGGTCTCTGACGAGGGAGAGGCCTGGCGAAGCCGCCTGAAAAGGCGAGTGCTTAGTCAATGGGGTGAGCGGGTAAGTGAGCCGAGTGCGGGACACCGCACGGTGTTAGCCGTCGGTTCAATCCTGAAGCAGTGGGTTGACCGGCGGCACGGCGAAATAACCTTCCACCTTGCGCAGATCCTGACGGGGCACGGCTGCTTCGGAAGGTATCTGTGGAAGGTGGCAGGCTCAGAGAACTCGCCAGGGTATCATCACTGTAGCAGTGATGAGGACACTGCTGACCACACCCTGGCAGAGTGCCCTGCGTGGGCAGCCGAGAGAGCGGACCTCATTGCTGAGGTTGGCGCTGACCTATCACTCCCTGCGGTCATCCGAGCGATGACCGTCAGTGAGAGTGCATGGGAGGCGGTCCTCTCCTTCTGCGAGGTAGTGATGTCGCAGAAGGAAGAGGGGGAGCGGGAGCGGGAGCGCTCTGGTGCCCCTTCCCGCAGAAGAGCGCGGCGGCGACATGCGGTCGAACTGCCGTAAGGGACCTGTGTGCGGCCGATCGGGGGATCCGCCGCACGCGCGTAAGGTCTGGGCTATAAGGCACCCTTTGTGTTCAGGGTGCCTTAAGCGGAGAAAGTGGAGGGAAAGCCACCCCTTAGCTCGGGAGGAGAGTACCAATGGGCACAGCGTCCGGGCCCGGTGCGGAAGGTACAGTTCCCGTTCTGGGCTCGTCTGAACGATGAGGAGGAACACCGCTGGGGTTTTAGTTTGGGTTAAAGTCTTACATAACCACCGGGCTCCCCCGGGCCCGGGGTATCATCACGATTTCCCCAGCGTCAAAAAAAAAAAAAAGGCTAGGCAGAAGAGAATAATTTATTGTAGTTTGAATTGGTATTTAGTTTTAGTCAAAGTCAAAAGCGTGTGAATACGTTTCGAACACTCAAACACTCCAGAAAACACTTGAACATTCCAGACTAAAAGCGGACTTTAAGTCTAGACTTTCTCAAAGCTGAAACTAAATTTGAGACCTCAACTCCAAGGATAGTCTGAAGATTAATCTAAATGGTTTTACTCACATTTATCATTTTCAAAACTGTTATTTCCAAATCCGTATCCGGATTGATGATGATTATTTTTATAGCCTTTGTCCTAATCCAAGGTATAAGCCATCGCCATTTCAACTTTCAGCCAAATCAGTTCAGCCGTTTTGCCGTGAAAGATGAACAAACATTCAAACTTTCCCCTTTATAAATTTAGTAAGATTAATACTAAAAATGTAATAATTTGACTAGGACTGGAGAACATTAGCTCTTTATCTAATCTAATATTTTAAAGCCTAATTATATTTTTTGTCAGCGGTGCTGTCCGGTGGGTGGGGGGGATACGCCAGCGCTCCCGTCTGTTTGGGTACCACCATCCTGCTTAATAATAATAATAAATATCTATGGACGCTTTCACACCACGTCAATCTGGTCCCGTGGTAAGTTCTCGAAGAACTTGTGTTACGGGTACCAGACAACGGAAATATATTTAATATAATATATATATTTCCGTATAAAATATAATATAGAAATTACCACGGGATCAGATTGACTTGGTGTAAAAAAGTCCTTTGATATTATTATTATTATACCTACTGGCACAGAGACTTAACATTATGTTTGTCTTATGGTTAGTTTACGCTTAGGTAACTCGTGTAAGTTCATGGGCAACGCTGAACACTTACCACCAGGTGGCACGCCTGCCAGTTTGCCGATGAAAGTAACATAAAAAGAACACATGTCAGAAGTGAAACTTATTTGGCGAACTAATGTTTAAATCTCGTTTATATTTATACTAATCTAAAGCTTTAAATTTCCGAGACTTGCTATACGACGTTCGCTCTATCTCACTCTCTCTCTCTATCTTTCTCAGTCGCTTGCTCCCTACTCTCACACCATGGCTATGTGCTTCATGCTACGTTCGCCCTTTCTCACTCTCACTCTCTCAATCGGTCTCAATCACTCTCCCTCTTCTTGGATAAAAACGTTGCACATTTTCGTGACGTTACATCCGTAATAATATTACCCTCATGCGCGCAAAGAAGTTTCACTTCAAAAAACTAAGGGAAAATTAGTAAGAATAAACGAAAGAAACATTATAATATGTCAAAATATCTTTATAAACTTTTAACACAAAAAACCGTCGCAAAGTCTCTTATGTCCAGGAGATTTAACGAACCCAACCCTTCTATAATATCAAATCCTCTACCCATACAGAGGCGATAAAAATATCGTATGCAGGCATATCAAAATATCAACAAACCGTAATAATAACGTTTTCGAAAAACCGCGTATTATTGGACAGGGGAGCGCTATCCTCGTTATTTTTTTTTTATTACGTGCCTCAAGCATTTCTGGTTATAACATTTATAATGTACTAAAAAGTACGTTTCTGTGTCTTTTTTTCTAAACACCGTGTGTGGGATTCGCGACTCATATCTGTGCGCAATACCCACTATAACCCCGCGAGTGCCACCAATGCCGCCTTTGATGAGGTGCCCCAGATCTGTTGCGCAACAGGGCACGGGTAGTTAGCCCCCAAGGGACCGACGCCACCTCCGCAGAGGGGTTGTCCCGCACCACAGAACAACCCATCCCAACGTTAGGACAGTGCAATGGGGTGAGGTTCCCATCTTTGCCATTTGTCCCCCCTACGTCCCTCCTACAAGAGGGGTACAAAGAGCAGCTGCCTCGGTTTGATTAGCACCACCCAAGGTGCTGGGTTCACCTAAGGCTACTGAGCCTCACCGCCACGACAAGACTCAAAGCATGGTGCTTCGTTCCTATGTCTTAATTAATTACTTATTAGTATTTTATATTTTTTTTATCCAGCTGAGATCTAGACTTCGAATATTTCCGTTTTTTTTTCATTTTTCATATGTTTAATATCTATATTATAACGATTCGTGATCAAAATATTATTATTATTATTATTATGATAAATATATTGTTTTCAGTAGAGATTTATAGAGTAGAGCTCTATAAATCTCTACTGAAAACAATATATTTTCTAAGACTTAATATGAATGAAAAAAAATATGGTGAAAATAAATATTTCTTTGGTTAAAAATTATTTGGTTAAAAATTCAAAAATTTATTTCTTATATCATACAATGCAGTCTTATTGTATGATATAAGATTTTTTTTTTTAAATTGTAATTTGTAATAAGAGATGAAATAGTCACAAATAGATTAAAGATAGGTCACTGTAACGCCATACATATTAATTTATTACTAAAATTCCAAAGAATAAATATTCTAGATGTGTGTCAGCACACTATGCTGAATATAAAACATTTATTAAAACATTACCCAATGTTTAACAAAGAAAAATGTAATGTATTCGTAAGACATTAAATGTGTTTATCCGACAATATCAATACTGTAAAACACAGTTAACACTTTGAAGCTAATGACCCCAATTGTTAAAATCGACTTTAAATAACTTAATTTAAAAATATTTGATATAGCCGATATTTCTTCACAAATTTATTCTAATAATTCAAAATGTGCCACTCTACAACATGTCTACGAGGCTGCTACGCACTCTACGCATGCTACGACTCGCTACGTGCTACGATTCTCTTATCAGAAGATTACCACAATATTTTTGTCAAACTGCTAAGTAGGCTTACTAGGGTTTACAAGATTTTCCTAATTTACCATGTCAGAAGTTTTTTTATCTAGTTTAATTTATTTTATTTTTGTCACACTTTTTGACGTGACAACGTCTTATAATTCGATGGAGCCGGCTGCAAGAACGAAAAAACATGACGCATGCGGCGTTACATCGCTCTGAGGCGTTCCATGTTCTTATGACGTTGTCACGTTCAACTATCGTCAGTAAACCGACTTTACAGATAACCGATTTTACAGATAACCGATTTTTTTAAATGAAAAAAAGATGTTCTGTGTATTTTTTTCAGTTTGTTAAATGTTGCCTTATTTTTGTAAAATAAGATTTTGTCTTATTTAACAAAATCCGTCGTGAGACGGGGCTGGCCGAACAACACTCGTATCTTTGCATCAATTTCAAATCTGAAAACAAAAGTTAAAATTAAAAATCGTTGTATGAATAATTTAATTATTATTTAACACGAAGCAAAACATTACAGCTGGTGGTTGGCTCGTAAAAACTTGGCTAATAACTCGGCTAAGAGCTAGTTAGTCCAAATGTTTAAAAAAATATTGAGACATCAAAATTCATCTCATTACAAAATGTTCTTTTCATCGAACCTGTTATAATCTCTGCGTAACCTGCCGTGTACGCCACTCAGCTTATTTTGAAATTCATAATTTACTATAATATGTACTAGAGTTATATTCACCAAATAGCTCTTACCATATTAATAAAGTTTTTGTTTAATTAAATAATTTTTAATAAATTATTTAGTCAAACAAATATTTAAGAATTTAACCTAATATTTTAGAGCACAAATAACCCTGTCATTTTTTGAGAATATTAATAATTAGCATCCCTTCCCTTTCACTGCTTCTCCTGTTAGACCATTTTGCTGTATTTCGGAGAGAAGGGTAGGACAGGCTAATGACTGGCGCATGACTTAACTCTTCTCATCTTCATCTTACGTCTCAGGACTAGCCCAGGAACTGTCTGTGCTAGTCTCAAGTTAACTTGTTTATGTTCATGGGCGATGTTGACCACTTATTGTGGCTCGTCTGTCCATTTGCTTGTCCAAGTATCATAAAAATAGGCCCGTCACAATGAATGATAAGATGGCCGACTCCTCGCCTATAACTTAGACAGAGCACTCAGAGTGTCCATACCCTGGATAAAATGTTATATAACCTCTTTATAACACTTGGATAACATGTTTCTGAGGAAAAGTTGGTGAAATGAAAATTAAGGGTAACTTTATTTCTGGAATCAAAGTGATTCGAGTATTTGTTGAAACTTTTAGTGTTATTAAAGGAAATTCATCCTCGTTATAATTCAAAAATATTTTTAGTAACTTTATGAGTTTCAAATAACAAGAAAACTTATAAGTAAACCTTTTTCATAATAATAGTTAGTATGATTACATTATACAAGTATAATTTAATCTTTATTTTGTCATAAATTGTATTCTTGTAATTAGTAGTATCATTTATAATAAATCACATCAAATATTGTCTAGCCTATATCTGTCCGAGGAGACCATTAAAATATGTTATGCAGCAATCAGTGCGTGAACCACTGGCTTTCAAACTTTATACGTTTTATAATATTTAAATTTTCAAATAATTTTTTACCTTGTTGTTTTGAGTAAATAATGAAGTGTCTGTTTAAGGTGTGAATGTATAAAATATTAAAATGAAATGAATTAATTATTATTTACATAAAGTTAGTATGTTTTCTTAAAAATAGACTAATAACCACTCATTATTATATAAATTATAATAATTCTACCAACTATGTATAACGTAATTTTTTTAATGTCACAAGGAGACAACCAAGCAGTCGGATCGTTATTGTGACGACCGACCATAAAAATCCGCACAACCAAAAGTTATGCAAATGCGTTGCCCTCATTTCCCCTATCCCTCCAATGAGCCACCGGAAACTCACAAACCATACGAAACGTGTCAGCATAACTGTCACTTGACGCCGATGTTATGTGAGTGAGAGGTTCCACCCTGATTGTGCCGGCCCAATTCGGCTGCAAAGTAGCATGGCACTATATTAAGATATATTTTAAACTTTTTGTTTCTATACAATTTAATTGTGTTAAAAATTGTCACAAAATACTAAGTGATACTAACAGAATGATTAGATCTACCAGGGGATCGTAAGGTTTATTTATTTGTTTAAAAAAACACAAGTTATATAATTTTTATTTATACTAATTCCCTAATTTTTTTTGATAGTAATATGCATTTTTTATGTTTAATATAATCTAAGAAATCATTTCATGAATAAAATTAATCATAAACACATTATAAAAAAAGAAAACTATGAAAATATTCACTTAAACTCACCCCATAGTTAAGCCTCTCTCTTTTCACGTTACCGTCACCAAAACTCACACTTTTGCAATTAGCTCAACTTTGACAATTACGTTTAACGTGGCGAAATCGATAAAAAAATACACAGCACAATTTATGAAACTTTGAGAAACGTACAGCTTTTGCAAAGCCAAAATTCGCTGCTCTAACGACTGGTCTAGCGTGCGAGGGAGACAACACATATATAAGATAGAAGGGGACGAAGAGAGTGAAAAAGCTACGCCTAATCAATGCATACAGACCCTGAAGCCTGCAGAGGCTTTAGTGTGTCGCGAACTCTGAACGGAGACGGTGCGTTTTTCAATTTGACCTCTCATTAAAACAAAGCATTTCAATTTCAAATAGTTTTTAATCGATTTGTAAACATTCATGCTATGTTAAACGCTCGTTCCGAGCATAGCGTTTGAAATTCAAGCAAACAAAGAGAGCGCGGATTGTGGTCATACAAAAAAATATTTCCAAAAAAATCGAATTGTGATTCTGATAAAAAAAAAACAAATACGCAGTGTTCATAAACGGAGCGTTTTCCTTCTTTTTTGTATTTTTTTATCTGTGCGAGGGTGGGGGCAAGTCCTTTGTTCCAAGCTGCACTGTTGTATGGGAGCGTCGCAATGTTCAAAGGCAGTAAGTGCAATTTAAACATGTCCCATACTCGCCATTTTGATGTTGTACACCGGTTGTTTTTTAACGTATGCGGAAGGTCATACGAGTGTTGCAATTATTTTTATTATTGTGGTACCCTTTCATATTTTTTGCCATGGCAATATTTGTGTACGCTTTATTATGAACAAAAAAAATAGCAACATGGCTGAACCGCCGTGAATGTGCCGCGTTGCACGAAAAACCTTTGCACGACGTCTTTCCGTTCACCTGTAGAGTAGTTTTTATCTCTTTACGTTTCAACGGAATACGCTTTTATAAAGCAAATGTAACATTTATAGGAATTAAATAGAATATAAGATTATTTGCGTTTATTTTTAGCATAAATGTATTTATAAGCGTGGTGCTAAATAAGTAAATGTTGCCAATATGATCTTCGAGTGTTGCCATGTTAGATATGTATTAGTAAGCGACTGTATCACTCCTGAATATTTTAATTAACGCATAAATTTAGCGTTCATGAATCCCGCCTAATATCTCAACAATTGCGTTAATACATTATATAGCTGATAATACATACATATGGTAATATTGGTATGTTTGTTCTTAGTTACTAGTTAAGGAACTTACTTCGATAAATCTTTATATATCTATTCTTGTGTGTACGTTACTGAAATACCCAAATGGCAAAAGGAACGATTATGATGAAGTTTTTGTGCGTGTACAAGTGGATTCAGGAATAGTTTAAACTAACAATTTGGTCCAATACAGAACGTTTTGACAGGACAATTTTTGTCGCTTCCGCTAATATTATATTTTCACATTATAAGTAGGTTATTTCAATAATCATTATTATTATACGGCTGATATTTTTTTATAGGGGGGCAGATATAGTTTATCTGGTAAGTGATCTCCGATGTCCATTTATACTGGGGGGTGTTGGTGCCGGCAAAAACTAAATTAATATTGGCGTACGACATGATTTTATCTACATTTTATCTACAGCCTGTAGGTAAAATATAGTTAGTTATATTATTTGTAATATTTTGTTCTATAATATAATAATAATATCAACTATATAATATAGTAATAAATTTAGAAAAACCCATTTCAAGGAATCGCAGGGGTATGGATCGAACCCGGACCTCTCACTCAGAGGCCGACCCCGTACCCACTAGTGACTAGACTAGCATCGCTCACTTGTTTTATTCTATTTAGAGTTTTTCAGGTTTTATTCAGATATATGCCGTGCGCCCGTCTTTGTCCACCATCCTAGTTATTGTTTTGTTAAACAGTTTTCCCTTGCTTCGGAAATAGAGCAAGACAGGAAGTGTCACAATACCATTCACCAGCTTCTGTCTCACTGGCAATGAATGCCTTATAAGAGTGAGTCCTGGGTGAAAGTTATGTTCATGGATGTTATCTACTGTCAGAATATGGTTTGTCAACTTTCATAAAGTACTAGCTGGTGCCCGCAACTTCGTCTGCGCAGGATAAAATTTTAGTTTTTTTTTTCATAAAAACTATCCTATTATATTATACCTCCAAAAATATGTGTACATTTTTTTTTGTTTATGATGATTTTTTTATGATGATCAGTTTAGTAGTTTTCGCGTGAAAGCGTAACAAACAAATTTACTTTCACATTTATAATATTAGTAGGATGTATATTTTTGGGTTTTTGAAGTGTTGACTCTATTTAGGTTAACTAGAACACATGGCCATAATGATTTTATAGCGGTTTATTAATTTACATGCCCAACGTGACGTTTCGGATACTTTACAGCAACCAAGGTCACGGGAGGACGTGTGAAAAGACTTGATTAGCCGTTATAATATATTTAAAAAGTTGTTTCATTATAATGAGTGAAATTCTACGACAAGTAAAGCTAAAGTACAGATTACCGGGACGTTTTATTAGATTAATATTCTTAGCTATTGTTAATAACTCAGCGAAGCCATATTGGGCAAACTACCAAAATTATATCGTACAAATACATAAACTTAAATTATGGTTCACAATTTTGTACTCGAATATCTTTAAAATTTTCTTTTTTAAAATACTATCATTTGTTCCAAGATGAATTTACTACTTTATTTATTTCGACCATATAAAAGTTAAAGGCAATTGTTTAGAGTTTTAGTGAATTTGGATCTGGCTAAAGACAAACAATTATGATGAATGCTAATCATCAACATTAATGGCAACGCCTATTACAAAATGCTAAAACAGCCTGGCGACGATGTTACCAAGGTTAAATTTTTAAATATTTATTTATATATTCTCTCATGACTCATGTTTTAACAAGACAACAACATGTCTCGCAGCACCAAAGGTGTTTAACATATTTTGACAAAGGCGACGTTATGTAGGTACATACATAAGTACCTAAACATATCATGTGATAAGGAAGTAGAATCTCATAATATTTATTCATGAGATCAATGTTTTTAAAATTAATGTTACATTACAACGTCTGACACCTAGACCAAGAATTATTTAAAAAAAAGAAGCAGACATTCGGTTCATCAGGTGGTACGTGATTACTGATATAGATAGCCGCTAGATCGAGGGTTTGTCGCGAAATACCTGAAATGCCTCTAAAAAGTGGGTTTGTGTCAGTATTACCTTAGTGCTGGGTCGTAGCAGTGGTCAGATCTGTCATGACAGACTCCTGAAGTCACAATAACTATGAAATGCCACTAAAAAGTGGGTTGGTGTCAGTATTACCTTAGTGATGTGTCTTAGTAGTGGTCAAATCTGTCATGACAGACCCCTAAAGCCACAATGGCAATGAAACCCCTCTGAAAAATGGGTTTGTGTCCATATTACCTTAGCGCAGGTCTTAGCAGTGGTCAGATCTGTCACGACAGACTCCTAAAATCACTGACTAAAATTTCATACATTTTAGAGCGGTTACGCACTGCAAAGCCGTCAAAATATTTTCCGAAGTAGCCATAGAACAAATTGTAAGGTTACGCACTAGATCTGTCTCCGTCATACGATTTTACACGGATTTGAATGTGATGCAGGACGTATCCGCTCTAACTATATCCAGTAGAATAGTCTCGAAAAAATATTGTAATACTTGACATCGAGTCAACTAAATAGAGAGAAGGGGAAAATCTTTGTTGAAAAAGGTTTATTTACTATTAAAAAATGGTAAAGGTAAGTGGACGTCTAGAGGAAAAACAGTAGACTTACGAAAAAACGAAGAATTAAAGAAATGGTTTTATCAATACAGTTGTTTAATAGAGTGAAATAAATGATCGTATTTAATAATTGGCCTATAAAATTTAGAAGGAAATTTTCTAACCAATGATAGTTCCTCAGATTAGTGTTTTCAAACTAACAGACAAACAAACCCTTCAGTTTCATATATTAATACGAGCTCAATTCATTTTGCCTCCATGACATTTGGAAATAAAGATTAAATTTTACACAGATTAAAGATACAGTTAGCACTTTCTGCGTAGAGAGGACTTATCAATATAATGATGTTTCATATGGTAGTTCGAATAACTTTGTAACGTTAGGACATCTGTCACCTCAGTTCACCCGTGACCATGGTTGCTGTAAAGTATCCGAAACGTCGGGCTTGTAAAAATCTTAATAAACCGCGATAAAATCCGTAAAAATTGTTTCATTATAATGAGTGAAATTCGCGCAAACTTTAGAAAACAATATAAAGACAAAAGTTTATAATGTAACGTTTTCATGTTGCAGACAAAGTATACTTATGTTTGTTTATCATATTATTAATTTTAATATAGAATATAATAAATTGTAGCATATTAATGAAATAACTATAAAGGTGCACATATTACTGTGATAAAAAAGTTTCATGTATGTAAATACATGAAACGTTGTTATTAAAATGTTATTAGATTCGTATTTTCAATAAACATATATTAATATATAAAATAATATTATTTAAGGATTCTGAGTCGAGTGGCAAGGGATCGGCCGTCTTGACGTTCTCACCCTCAATGAACGTCAAGAAAGCAGTGGACAGATAGGGGCTAATGATCATAATGAAAATATTCTGATACGTAGCACCGCTAATTGTCTTTGGAGGCCTTTATACTGGAGCTTACCCTGTAGCGTCCATTTCCAACACGCCGCTAAAATGGCGGGTTTTATAAGGCGGTGTTGTTACGGTTCCAGGGACAAATTGCTGGAATATGTATGTAGGTATCACTGGCCCCGGCATCAATATTTCATGACCGTCTCACCCGACGTCACTTTGATAGCCTTTTTTGGGCAAGTTTCATAACGCAAAAAGGATCTACTTGTATTTTTAAAGTTGCCCTTTATTGCTTTGTGAATATGATGATGTATAGCTTCTATCCTGAAGCCGATCCTTTTTAATTTTACTATAAAACCATTTTCTGTATTCATTTCTAAATAAATTTAACAACTTTTACGGATTTAATCGCAGTTTTTAGATTTAACATGCCTCGGTCAGTCCGTGCCCATGGTTGCTATTAAATATCTCCAACGTCGGGCTGTCAGCTCGAGCTAATATTTGTGATGTTTGCGTAAACATTAGTATGTGTTGTTTTAATATAATCTCGTACTACACATGAAATATCAGTATTTATATGCAAACTATGCCTAATATAAATACGAAACTAAGTAGGTATGTTTATTTGTTTTCTTTTGCACGCCGCTGCACAGTTTTTCCTAGAATTTACAATCAAAAGAAAGATTCATATGTTAAATAAGCTATAAGTACTTTGAATTTTTATTCCATAGAATTCTGACAGCAATGAGTGTCAAAAAAGCTCTCCACCGAAAAAGGGGAAAAATTGTCCAATTTGAGGGCAGTAAAAATAAAATGTTAGATATTTTTATGTTTTTTATGAAAAAGATAAATCTAAATATATACTTACTCAAGTAAACTAATACAAAAGAATAAATATTTCAATATCACTAACAATATATGGAATGAATTTTAATTAATTTATTGTATTCTTTAGGCATCACCCCTATCAGGGTTATTAGCTGTCAGACAGCTGTCAGAATTCTACTAAGTTAATAATCATTATGCGCTTTATGCGTATATAACTAAAAACAAAATTCATTAAGACGAAGGAACAAATATGAATAAGAACGAACAACTACGATTTGTGAGTTTCCGGTGGCCCATTGGGGGGAATAGGGAAAAGGAGGGCGGCGCATCTGCATGGCCTTGGTTGTGCATGGGCGTCGTCACTCCGACTGCTCGTTTGCCCCCTGATGATATAAAAAAAAAACTAGTTACAATCATATTTACTTTGTATCTTTAAATATTCATTCCATGACTAAACTAATCTTTTTATTAGCTCAGCAAAGTGTAAAAGAGGATGTTTTAAGCAAATCTTGTTTAACCAACGTTATATTTTAGTTTTTTGTTACCCATAGTATTGCTAAGCTAAGTAAATATAAATCTTACGCCTTATTCGTTTATACTAGGTGTCATTTGAATGTCTCTATACATTCTATCCGTGCTCCTTAGAATTTAATCTCCATATCCAAATGCGTACCAGGAGCCAAATCGATAGCGCACGATGCGACAGTTTCCCGGAGGGAATATGTACTAAATGACAACACACGTGTAGCTTAAAGTCTACTTTTTTACTGAGTACTGAGTAAGTTGGTTTGAAACTTGTGTCAATTTGACATTTAAGAAGATACTTTTTTACTTTATTTTATTTGATGATAATAATAATATCTACGAACGCTTTTACACCACGTCAATCTGGCCCCGTGGTAAGTTCTTAAAGTACTTGCGTTACAGAGTTTTTTTTATTATTACAAATTTTCTTTCAGTACATTAAATCGAAGTAGTTTATGTACATTAAATAGAACTAATATAATAAAGTTAAGAGTTTGTTTGCACTCGTTTATCTCCGGTACTACTACTCAAATTAAAAAAAATCTGCCTGAATTTTATAGTCCAATTATTGACGAAGGTAATAGGCTATTTATTCTGGACAGTTTTTCCAATTTCGGAGTGAATGACGTTTTTAATCATTGCCTCAGGTAATGCTGAATACGTTCCTATACGTTTCGGATACTTCACACAGTTACTTACCTCTTTTTAATATCATGGTTTCAAAATATAGTTTTATCATAGCTTGTGGTTAGACCGTCAAAATTAGAAGGTTACAAATTTTAGCGTCAATAATTTCAATTTATTTCAGTAATTCCATAACGAATTAAAATATAAGTTGGTGACCTAATAGTTATGACAAAAACCTTATTTTGTTAGTTTTCAAAACATGATTTGGTAACTTTGTAACAAAAAAAAGATATCAAACATACCTCTTTTTTAAAAAGAGATTCACATTTTTTGGGCAAACGGGACCGGTTTAAGCCTCTTTATTTGTAGATGAGTCTATACGTGTTCTTTAAAATACTAGAAAGAATTAGAGCCCGACCTAAGGTCAATATTTAGACTAGGTTCGTCGGTCATCATTGCAGGTGACCTAAATAGCAAGCACAGTCACTGGGGATCTCGCCGTCACAACACTAACGGCATAGCACTAAACCAACTGACCGATACATTAGACTTTGCAGTCATAGGTCCCAGTGAGCCCACCCGATTCTCCCACTTAGGAGGTAACCATAACCATCAACCGGACATACTCGACATATCTCTCCTGAAGAATGTATCTCTCCAGATACACTCGATCGAGACAACAAGCGAATTAGACTCAGACCACAGACCGGTCCTTATCCGTCTTGGACCAGTCACTCCATTAGTTCCACCAACAAAGACAATAATAGACTGGAAGACTCTACACGAGGAACTACAGGCTACTCAGTCACAAAAGTTGGACCAAATCCCCGATCAAATAGACAGTGCTGAGGTGGCCCACGCCGCCACCTCCTTACTCACAGAACACATAACCGACTCTATAAAAATCGCCTCTCGTGAGATACCTACAACACACGAGAGGCGCTGGGTGCTTCCCGAGCAGCTCAGAGACCTGCTTAGACGAAAAAATGCGGCAGGTCGCGGATACCATAGATATCCCACAGAAGACAATCGGCGTACATACCGCGATTTACAAAAGCAAGTAAAGCGCGATATTGCCGAACACAAAAACGAACGATGGGACCGATTCCTCAGTGAACTTACGCCCTCTCACATGGCCTACTGGTCGCTGGAGAGGGCGCTCAAGAACGAAACGAGCGCTAATATGCCCCCGTTGAACCGTCCGAATCAGCCTTCTGCACTGGATGATCTCGATAAGGCCGAATGCCTCGCTGACACCATGGAGAGCCAATGCTCCCCAAACGTAGAATATGTAGATCCCGCACACAACGTCCTCGTGGAAAACGAGCTAGCCTTGCGCGCCGCATTACCTCCAGCGGACGATCCGGTCCCCCCTACCGACGTAGAGGAAGTAACAGACATCATTAAAAATCTTCACGCGAAAAAGTCGCCCGGTCCGGACAGGATTACCAATAGGGTCCTCAAATATTTACCGCCCCCTATAATCTAACTTCTAGTGAGCATCTTCAATGCTCTACTGACAGGATGCGCCTTTCCAGATTCATGGAAAAAAGCGGTAGTTGTAGGTATCCACAAACCGGGTAAACCTCGAAATGAACCGACTAGTTATCGGCCTATTAGCTTACTCTCAGCGATAGGTAAGTTATACGAAAGAATACTCCTATCCAGACTCAAAAAAGTAGTAGATGAGCTCGGACTGCTCCCCGACGAACAGTTCGGGTTCAGAAACTCTCACTCCTGCGTACACCAGGTGCACCGCCTAACGGAGCACATCCTCACAGGCCTGAATAGACCCAACAGTAGGGCTAGAGTGACATTCTTCGACATAGCTAAAGCGTTTGATAAAGTCTGGCATAACGGCTTGATTTACAAGCTCTACCAACTACGTGTGCCGGACAAACTCGTGCTCATCATACGAGAATACCTAACAAATCGTACCTTTAGATATCGATCGGAGGGAACAATGTCCTCATTACGGCAGATAAGGGCGGGGGTACCCCAGGGCTCAGTCTTGGCACCCCTGCTCTTTACCCTGTACACTAGCGACATCCCCAGAATGCCTAACATCTATATAGGTCTATTTGCCGACGATACCATCCTCTATACGACTCATCGCAACCAAAGATTAATAACGATCCGACTACAGAAAGCCGTCGACGCACTAGGCGTCTGGTTTAGGAAATGGCAGATTTCTGCCAACCCCGAAAAAAGCGCCGTGATTCGCTTTCAGAGAGGTAACAGTACCTCACACAGGCCTTGTAAGAATTTAGGTCAAATCTTCCTCTACGGAAACGAGGTGCCCCGAGTCAATCAGATAAAATACCTGGGCGTTACCCTCGATAGTAGGATGACATTTCATGCTCATATAAAAAGAGTTAAAAAGAAGGCACTGTACGTACTACATCGCCTCTACCCAATGATTTGCAAATGGAGTAAACTGCCGCTTAGGCATAAGCGGACACTTTACAAAGTTTGCATACTGCCTATATTCGCTTACGCGAGTGAAGTCTTTGCGCACATAGCACCTTCACACATAGAGACGTTACAAAAAATACAGAACCGTTTTCTAAGAACAGCAACTGGATGTCCATGGTACTATCGTAACGTGGACCTTCATAGAGAACTCGAGCTGCCTTCTGTAGCTCAACATTTTAAAGACAAATTAGAAAGGTTCTTTGAAAGAGCCAATAATCACGCAAATCCGCTGGTCGTACAGGCCGCTAGTTATGTACCCGATCCAGACTCACATCGTCTGCGTAGGAGACCGAGAAACGTCCTCCTAGATCCTCCAGATCTTATCACGGTTGCCAATAATCGTTTTCCTCTCCAACCTAGGGCATCCCGCCTTAATACACAGTTTTACAGAAGGAAATTAGAAGCCCCGCGTTCACATCGATGCCCTGTCTCTTAGATGACGGGACCGGGGCCCCATAAGGGCCTCCAAACACACTAAATCTTAGAAAGGTTTGAGCCTCGTTGCCTTACCTATTAGACAGATGAAGATAGAACAGACCTCAGTCTACTAGCTTAGATCATTTAAAAAAAAAAAAAACTAGAAAGAATTTCTACAATTACCGTTTGTAACGCAATAAAATAACAAAAACCATTTTTGTGTATACGTCTTTTAGTAATATGCTCGCACGCGAATGGAGAGCCTTGCCTCGCTCAGGACGCTCAGTCCCCTCTGGCCCTTGTCGGTATTAGAATTATTGTCCCAATGAGTCCCCTGAAAGCCTACTGGTCTCTGAAAGGCAAAGCAAAATGATAATGTCATAAGGGTGCATGTATAATATACGACCGATACAGATCTAATGACCAACGGCCCTTGTACAAAAATAAACATTATATTTGTATTTGATGTTCAAAAGGTAGCTTCAAAGGAAATGTGTGCAGAGTAAAGAGATGTAAAATAAAGGTTTAAACAAGCCTTTATTGAAGTATGTTATACTTTTTAATGTTAGTTGAATAGGTGAACTGGCAGACGTGCCACCTGATGATAAGTGATCGACGTCGCCCTTAAACATAAACTAGTTTACCTGGAACTAGCCCAGGCAACTCATTCATGTGCTGCCTATCCTGAGACATAATATGTTAAGTCTCGGTGCCAGTAATTATACTGCCTGTCTTGCCCTTCTCTCCGAAACACAGCAAAGCTGTTTCACGGGAGAAACAAGCGAGATGGTGGTAGCCATGCAGCCGGGAGTACGGCACAACGCATCTCTCCCACCGGTTGCTTACTTATTGCTACCTTTTGCTTATGGTGTTGAGTGTGGCCTTCAGGTGTTCTTTATAATGATAACTTATGTCTTTGTATTTTAGTGTTATCTTTTTATTGTATAAGAGGGCAAACGAGCAGTCGAAGCCTTTTGGCGACTATCGACGCCTATACACATCCGTACAACCAGAGATTATGTGATGATGAAAATCATCATCACCACTATCAAACTTTCAAAAAGATATTTGTAAACTCATTTCTTGAACTAAGCATAACATTTCGTACGGCCAAATTTACACTAAACTTGCAACGCCAAAACTTTATATTTAATGTAAGAGCTTCAAAATTTAAAAATACTGAAGAAAAAAGTAATTTCAAGTTGACTCTAGTAATTTGCTAGCACTTATCTTTCCTTAGAAAGCGGCTGACTTTGTATGGAGCCAATTTTCAATCCAGATAAGGAGACGAAAAACCCATTTCACATTATTTTATAGTTACGTTCTAATTACATAATCAAAATTCACGGTTTTAAAAAGTATTCTTTCAAAATTTATAAGCCTTTACACCTTCAATTGGGTTTTAAAATAGTTAAAAGTTTACTAAATAATAATAAAAGCGCTGCATAAAAAAACAACAAAGACTGAAACAAAATCTTCTGAAAACGTTATAATTAATGTTACTACAAACTTAAATTTTAACTTAAATGTAATATAAAGCATAGGTTCACGAGGAATACGTTATAGGAATTCATCATTATGGGTATCACAGATACGGTTTTCTCCTCGAGGGAAGGAAGGGTCATTTCGGTATATCTGCAGTTTCCAAACCGTAGGGACCTTCAAAAAAAAAGTGCGTGCGTACTAAGTCAGAAGTGAAACTTATTTGGCAAACAAATTTTTTAATGTCTTATATATTTATACTAATATAAAGCTTTAAATTTCCGAGACTTGCGACGCGACGTTCGCTCTATCTCACTCTCTTTCTTGATCTTTCTCACTCACTTGTTCCCTACTCTCACACTATGGCTATGTGCTTCATGCTACGTTCGCCCTTTCTCACTCTCTCTCAATCGGTCTCAATCACTCCCTCTTCTTGGATAAAAACGTTGCACATTTACGTGATGTTTCATCCGTTAAAAATTTATCCTCATGCGCGCAAAGAAGTTTCACTTCAAAAGGCTATATTCATATCTGAAAGGCCAGCAATACAAGCAAGCCACCCGGTGTGGGTGTCTATGGATATCTATCAGTGAACACATACCATAAAACGAACTAACTGTACCTTCGCATTTTCTCCATATAAAAAAACTTGGTCTATGCTAACCGCTGTTAGCGATCTTCACACAACCTCAAAGGCTTCTTTATCAGGTAGGTGTCTATCATTCAGACATTCGTCAGCAGCTTCGAAGCCTTATACTAACTAGAGCTTCAAAGCTTTGACAGAAAAATACACTATAATACAATGAAACAACTTTTTCGGACTTTATCGCGGCGTATTAAGTTTTTTACAAGCCTAATGTTTCGGATACTTCATACGTGGGCACGGGAAAAGTTCTTTAGTTATAATAATGAGTGAAATTAGTTTTATTATATTAAACATTAGAGAACAATACTATTTTCTTTTCATTTCAATATAAAATCGTATTTATTTTGTTCGACGTGCGACGTTTGCAATTCTTGTAATTTTAAAGAGAAATTATACGCTAAATAAATAGAATCGGACAAAAATTGTAGATTTAGGCTCGACCCATAAATAAGTGATTTTGCTCCGTTATTTATGTAATACTGGGCTTCTGTTTGTCTATAATATTCAAAAACCCTGAAATGGCATTTTTGAACGACGTGTTTGAAGATACGAAAATGACATTAAATATTAAGATGGGATAAATATAGATACATAAATATGTATCTATTTTTATTATATTTATTTTGTTTGATATTACTATTAAGGCTTCATGCTATAATATATACTCTAAGGATATATTATTATATATCTATTATTTTTTGTGATTGACTGCGAATATTATTCTCGATGGAAGGCGTACTGTGTGTGAAACAGCTTTGCTGTGTTTCTGCAAGAAGGACAGGGCACCAAGATGTGTGTGACTCATGAGCCTTCCTATCATCATCATCATCATCAGCCTCTATCCGTCTACTGCTAAACATAGGCCTCCCTCAAAGAACGCCACGACCGATCCCTTGCGACTCGCATCCAACACGGACCGGCCACTGTACGGAGATCGTCTTCCCACCTGGTTAGTGGCCGACCAACACTTCGTCTACCCAAACGCGGCATCCACCTTATTGGCCCATCGGCCATCCGTTCTCCAGAGTGTATAACCACTGACCAGCCCACTTCAACGAGCTTAATCTCCGCGTAACATCGGCAACTTTAGTTCTCTGGCGGATGTCTTCGTTACGAATTCTATGTCTCAAAGAAACACCCAGCATAGCACGCTCCATTGCACGTTGAGCTACGGCAAACTTTCGACCCCGTAGGTCGTCACGGGGAGAACGCATTGGTTGAAGACTTTCGTCTTCAAACTCTGCGGTATAGCCTTCATATACCTCAGTAAACTCGAATGTGTTTGTAGCTGACGTGACCGCTTGGACCAGAGGCCTTAGACAAAGTAACA
Source organism: Helleia helle (assembly GCA_963853865.1). Lineage (NCBI taxonomy): Eukaryota > Metazoa > Arthropoda > Insecta > Lepidoptera > Lycaenidae > Helleia > Helleia helle. The sequence continues at coordinate 6,211,445 of OY971434.1, forward strand.
TTAAAAAAACGATAACGAAGTTCGAAAAGAATAAAATGTATGGGATTGACATAAGCCGTCGTCAATTATTCACTCGTTATCGTTATCGCAAGTTGGTAGACAATGTTAAAATTCGTAACAAAATCATAAACTGTCAATTGGTTATCGAACACTTATGTCAAGCTTATGTTATTTTATTATTGATATTGATTCGTTATCCGTGGGCGTGGGCCATGGAGGGCAACATTTTCACAATTTTTATGAGTTATAGTGTGTATGAGGTCTATTTACATAGAAATTAATTTTAATTTTTTTGTCCAATTTGACACTTCTTGTCGAACTTTGTTGACACTTGACAGTTGTTGTCGTTGCACTGTCACGATCTTTGATTGATCATTGGCTAGAAAATTATTATCGTTATCTCAAAGACGATAACGAATTTCGGCTACAAAGCAATGTGACTTTGTCTACAGGCCCTGGTCACTCGTCTGTCTGTTTGACTAACTGACATGAAAATATATTGTTGTTAGATACTAAAACAATTTTTCGTCTTGGATGAAATCTTGAATTCCGCGAACAATACTTAAACTTATAGGGAAATTTACCGGTTTGTCTGTATAAAAAAGATTTGTGTTAATAGGCCTAATAGGATTTTTTTTATATAAGTTGTCTTGGCGTTCATTGTAATAGGCCTAAGTTAACGAAAAAAGGCTGATAATGATTGTTTTGTATATGATATATTATTATTATGTAAGGGAAGAAGCCGCAAGCGACAATTAAGAGAACACAATACACTGGAAGAAGCCAAAAATATAGGTACGTAAACCATTATATTATTATTAAAAATATTTTCTCGTTGATTATTTAGTTAGTATTTAGTGAAGCTCATATAAAATCTTCCAATTAGGCGTAACGAACGGCTTATTTTGTATTCTTTATTTGACAAAAATATAGGCAGAGAGCTCATACTATTCTGCCTTTCAAAATACCATTAAAACCTCTTTTTGTAAATTAGACTCGATTATTTTACTAAAACCTCGGCGTGTTTTCTCGGATAGTGTTTGTTTATAAATAAATTATGTTGTTCCTTCCTTCCAATGAATGAGTTAATAGACGCCCAGGAACATAAGGTTTGTGTTACAGAAAAAGTTAATTCCGAAACAATCATTCATGAGCCGGCTTATGAAACAATAAAGGTACCTAAGAAACAAACATCTTTTGTTAAAATCGAGTGTTCTTCTTTTTGGGTTCCTTACTGATGGATGGGTACTTATGTATTTACTACCTTACTGATGGGTTCGACAATAAACATCAACAGACCATATCAAAAAGAAACACAACAAAAATTAATAATAGCAGTGTAAAACATTCATTAATTAGTATCAGAAACTACAAAACTTCAAATGCTGAAAGTGCTTACTAAAAAATCTTTACTTAGTACCTATTGTAAGAGGTAGTGTAATGCTGCTTTGCAGATGAATTGGGCTGGCACGACCGGGGTGGTACCTCTCGCTCACATAGCACCGGCGTCAAGTGACAGCTATGGTGTCGCGTTTCGTGCGGTTTGTGAGTTTCCGGTGGCCCATTGGGGTGGATAGTAATAATAAACTTTATTGCACACATACATATTAATTTACACATTAATAAAGATAAAGTAAATAAGGACAATTGGCGGCAATATCGCTTTAGAGCGATTTCTTCCAGGCAACCAGCACAGGAAGGAAATGCACTTTCTGAGTCTTTCTCGCGTGTGTACGAACCAAATTTATATCAACACAGACATAGACTTATATTCTAACACAAACAATTAATAGATAAACATTAAGCCAATAACAACAACAAAAAATAAAATATATATAGATTTAATGGATAGTTAAAAGGAAGGCAACGCACCTGCATAATCTCTGGTTGTGCTCGTTTGCCCTCCTGTGCTATAAAAAAGATGAATACCATAATCCGACACTACATTATCATTACAAAAATGATGAATGAACAAATACTACAAAAAGACGATGTTAGATATAGGGCGGGGGTCGCCCGCTTCACTCACCGCTGTCCTCGGCAACGTGGTCTGGCTCCGGTGACTCGGTAGGTGACGCGAACTGTTCCAACCCTCGTATCCAACACCACCATAGGGACACATTGATTCGGATCTCCAGCGTAGATTGAATGATGTTAATCCTCGATCGAGTTAAACGGGTAATACGGGAGGCCTCCCGGTTTGTATGCGCGCGCGGCAGTGGTTGTCTTCGGTCTGACTATAAGCGCACACTAGAGGGCGCATTCACGATCGCATTCGGACGGCGGCAAAGCGACCCCTCAGTTCAAAGGAAAAAATAATAATATGTACTTAAACGATATTGTCCAATTTACGCTACCTTACAGATGTACGAAAATACGAAATAACTCATATATCTATTTTAGTTTAAACAAATTATTTGTTCAGGTACGGAACAGACGATATTACAGCTACAATTAGGAACAACGGCATTTTACAAAATGTTTACTATTTGATTGTAACTTACATCTGTAAAAGAGCGAAGAGATCCAACTTTTTCGATTATTATATACGAAATGAAACAATAATAGGAGTTAATACGAAAAATCCGAAACAGAACCCAATTTACTTATAAAATTACAATCTCGCCAACATCCAAAACAAATACGCGCCCGGAGCGATTCTCTTAAACAAAATATTTATATGCTTCCTTTGTTGCTTAAAAAAATACTTTCTTTATTAAATATTAATTCAGCTTTGTTAAGTTATTATACTAAAATAACAATGGTTAGGAGAGATACTTCATATAAAACTAGCTGGTGGTTATTCTTGTAATGTATACTTAAAAAATATATTGTTACCAAGGCTAAGAATTCTCAATGTCAATCATTAGAGAAACACACGTTATTTATTTTTTACTGATTATTTTATAGTTATTATAAATAGGAGCACAGTTCTTAGTCATGTGTGATAAATATTTGATTGTACTCTCATAACACCATTGTCCTTAGTTAAGCCGTCTACCTTTCTATCGGTATAAAGTTTGACATTGGCAAATGCATGGAGCTATAATATAAAAAGAAGAAGAGTTTTTACCGCCATCTTGCTTATTTTTCGTCATATTGTATTGTTTTCTAGTAAAAAGTGCAGGCATTATGAATTGACTATACTATTGCTTCATGTCTCAGGATAGGCAACAAAGCCATCCCGGATGTCTGCCATATTTTTATCTAATACTAGCTGACCCGACAGACGTAGACCTGTCTTAATTATAAATATTAAATTCGAATTGGTACATAAAATTAGTATAAAACATTTAAAAATTTTTTTTTTATTCTAATGCTATGCGACAGTTAGATATTTCTAATCTAACCTAAAATTTTATATGGTAGTTAAGTATTCTTAAATTTTCTAAATTTCCGCGCAATTTTCTATTTTTTTTTCTTAAATGAGAACCTTCTCCTGACAATAAAAAACACAACAAAAAAATAATTAGCGACATCGGTCAAGCCGTTCACGCGTGATGGCGTGACCAAGTGAAATAGGGATTCATTTTTATATTATATCTTATAGTGAAGGGTGTAAATAAATCATAAATTATCATGATCTTTTGTGATAAAATAACTTTTTACGGATTATTTCGTGACTTATCAAGAGTTTTATTTCCTGAAGGGCTAGCATGCGCGCACGACAAAATTTTGTCTACCCCTTTTCTCGTATTACTTATCTATACTAATATTATAAAGCTGAAGAGTTTTGTTTGTTTGAACGCGCTAATCTCAGGAACTATTGGTCCGATTTGAAAAAATATTTCAGTGGTAGACAGCTTATTCATCGAGGAATGCTATAAGCTATATAACATCACGTTGTGAGATATAGGAGTTGAGTAACGCGGGCGAAGCTGCAGGCAACAGCTAGTATGAAATAATATATTTTTGGATTTGGATATTTTGGATATTTTTGGTTTCGCTGGGGAATACGTTTAGGCATACCACCGGGTCCGGGGGGGCCCGGAGGTTATGTGGGACTCTCTGCGCCCGAGAAGATGGTAAGGTGGACGCAGACTCTACCCACTTAACCCCAGCGGTGTTCTCCTGGTCGTCTAGGTGACCCGACGCGAGAGCTGTGGACGTCCTCAGCGACGAGGGGCGCCTTTGCCTCCACCCATGCTGGGCACTCCGCCAGGGTATGGTCTGCAGTGCCCTTATTGCTGCCGCAGTGATGACACCCTGGCGAGTCCTCCGCCCCTGCCACCTTCCACAGATACCTTCCGAAGCAGCCATGCCCCGTCAGAATCAGTGCAAGGTGGAAGGTTATGATGCCGTGCCGCCGGTCAATCCACTGCTCCAGGATTGGACCGACAGCCGACACGGTGCGGTGTCCCGCACAAGGCTCCTCCAGCCTCTCCTTCCACTGACGAAGCACACGCTTTCGGAGGCGGCTCCGCCAGGACTCTTCTTCCTCAGAGGTCTCCTCTTCCTCCTCCTCTCCTCGTCGTCTCCTCCACGTCTGCGCCAGGGCCCTTGCCACCAGGTCCCATGGCGCGGAGCCCGCCAGTACGCACGCAGCCTCGTATGAGGTCGTACGGTACGCACGGACGGCCCTGATGGCCATGACTCTCTGCGGACGTCGCAGCAGAGCCACGTTCTCCGTCTTCAGGGCGCTCGCCCATATCGGCGCGACGTACAGCCCCATGGACTGCAAGACGCCCGCATATAGGCGGCGGCAACCAACGCTCGGTCCACCCACGTTGGGGAGGAGACGACTCAGCGCTCGTGCAGTTCCGACAGCCTCGGGATGAGGCACCGGAAATGCTCTCGGAACTTCCATCGACTATCGATGACGAGGCCCAAATACCTCATGGTTGACTCGACAGAGATGGAAGTTCCCCCAACTACAAGGTGCGATCCGGGCGGAGGGGCTCGCCGGGGCCCGTGGAAGCATATAGCTTCGCACTTCTCCAGGGCCACTTCGAGCCCAAGACGCCGGATTCTCGCCACCACCTGGGCGACTCCAGCTACCGCCAGAATGCGTGCCTCCGACATGCGTGCATGCTAGCTCTACTAATGTCCATTTAAAGCTTTACGAATGTAATTAAAATTGTTGATGAATCTTATGGTACCTACTTAAAATACCTTTGTATACCTCAATCCATAGTCATGGGGACTACGAATGCTATATAATCTGAATGAAACGTCGGGATTGTAAAAATCTTAATAAATTGCGATAAAAAAAAACTATCAAAATAAATTATTTTCGTGTTAAGATACGAAAACGTCTTTTTAATGTTTAATTTAATCTAAAATCTACCGAGGTTGTCATCCTTTCGCAACGTATTCATGTCTTTTGAAATTACACGAAGAAAATACAAAAGAAAATGCAATAACGACAATTTATATTAAAGTTAACTATTTTAAAACTTTAAGCTCAAAGCTATCTTAGACAGATTCTTACATTTTAAATCCATATACGAACTTTATTTAATACAAAATGCCGTTGCCTTTTACAGATGAACGTCAACTTGAGCTTTAAGCTCTTATAATCAGAGCTTTTATGTCCAAGTAGGAACGTAACGTATTTATTTTTTCCTAGTTGTGACACTTTTTATTAAGAGTTACTCATTTTTTTATCGTCAACATCGTTAACACTCCGAGGGCGCGGATTCAAATCCCGTCAGGGTTCCATCATTAGGGAATAGTATTTTAATCAGTCAGCTTGCCTATTCTTTATATTTTTCCAAAGCACACTATGCTGGTTCGTGGGAGGATATTTTTTTTTTATGTTAGTTGGAGAGGCAAACTGGCAAACGTGCCACCTGATGGTAAGTGGTCCACGTCACCCATGAACATAAATATTATATTTATATTCATGAGTTACCTGGAACGAAACCAGGCAACTTATCTATGTGTTGCCTATCCTGAGACATAAGATGTTAAGTCTCGGTGCCAGTAATTACACTGCCTGTCTTGCCCTTCTCTCCGAAATACAGCAAAGCTGTTTCACGGGAGAAACAAGCAAGATGGTGGTACCCATGCAGCCGGGAGCGCGGCACAGCGCGGCCCACCGGTGAAATCAGCAGGAGCACCCGGTGTTAAATCAAGTTTTAACGAACATATTGTTTTCTCGACTTATTGATCCTTCTAATGTTTAAGCGAATTGAACTACACTTGGGAGAGTTACGTTGTGCCGTTGTTCTTTTGTCCTGAAACACCTTTGCTTTGTTTCGGAGAGAAGGGCAAGACAGGCAGTGTAATTACTGGCACCGAGACTTAACATCTTAAGTCTCAGGATAAGCAACTTATATGAGTGGCCTCAGTCTTAGGTTAACTTGTTTGTGTTCTTGGGCGACGCTGACCATGGCACTTACCATATCGTGGCTCGTCTGTCCGTTTGTCTATCCAACTAACATAAAAAACGTAAGAAAAATTTATATTTCATGAAAATCACAAATGTTAAAAGACTTCTTAAATCATTTTTCATATAAACGCAGTGCTAGCTAGAAAATATACGAGGTTCCTCGCACGTAGACTATTGCATTTTTCTGTAAGTTCCTCAGCAGATGGCTCCTGTGACCATGGTTGCGATAGAGTATTAAAAACGTTGGAATGTAAATATCTTAGTAAATTGTGACAGTTACTATTGTAATGATAAAATAAAGATAGATAAAAAAAGATTTAAAACATATTTTTGGTCTGACCAGAAAAATAAAAACCCTCGCCATATTGCGGAAAATTTCAGAACTAATTTCTGTATGGACGATAATTATGTTGATGTAAAAAAGATACAGTGGCGACACCATATTTCTGGTCAGGTTATAAATACAAATACAGTTGGATTTTGGTATTTTACATTTTCTTCATATAAACGAAGTGCTAGAGAATCTAGAACGTTCCTCGATGTATTGCATCTGTCTGGAAGTTTCTCGGCGTATTATTGAAACCCTCCTAGCCTCTTGCTGTGTGACGGTAATTGCGCGATACAGAGTTTACGTCAGTTCCGATATCTGGGTCGGTATCCCATTATGGCGTTGAGCTTTCTGTGTAATTGCACAGCTATGCGTTCACCCAACTGTGCTGGTGTGTTTGTGTGGTGCTATATGTAGGGAAGGAGGGAATGGTATATATTATGTATAAAAGAGGAAGGAAGGCCGAAGAGATATGTGAAGATAAGAGATATAAGAGATATGTGTGAATATGTATTTTGTGTGTTTGTGTATTTTTATATTTATACACAAACAGGCAACAAAAAAGAAAAAAAACAAGAAATACCTTAAGATCTTTTGTCACATGCAAGTACTTTGGTGCTTAGCTTGATTTCTAGGCTCCACAGAATAACATTTATGTGTGTATTTATGTATCTATTTACTAGTAGGTAAGATAAAGAAATAGATATTTATAAAATACAAAAAAGGTTAAGGAAAAGGAAAATAAAAAGACTATTACAAAAAAAGCTCTGCCAACGTAAAATAATCTACTCTAGATGTACGGTACATTTGTAAGTCATAATGATCAGGCCCAAGTTACAAAAAAAATGTGGTTTTCAGGGATGCTATTAATTGCTAACATGTTTTAAAGCTGTCATAGATAAACACACAGACAGATAAACTGACTGAAAATAGCAACCCGGTGTACACGTCAACGATATATCGTAGCGATTTGATTGCGCAGACTTTGTGCAGTTTTATCGATCGGGTGTACGTCAATTGTCTCAATTTTTTTGTTGGTGTGTTTTTGGTTATAACCAGAAACTGATATACTGGGCATGAGGCTGACGTCGCAAAATGGTTCTATATTATTTTACTAGCTGCTGCCCGCAGCTTCGCCCGCGTTAACTTTATTTCGTTTGATCTCATATGACGTTTGTGAATGTCGTAACTTTGTTTACGATTGCAATGTTCAGTTTTTATTCAATTAAATATTATATTTAATTTAGTTTTAGTTCAGTGCTAGTTATTTTAGCGAGTTAAGCTATAGTATTTTAGTTTAATTAATTAAAATGCCACGAAATATTAATAGTTAATTACTTACTAATAATTAATAAATATTAGTAGATATTTAAATATAAATTTCACTTTGCCGTATACTGCACCAGTAAAAAAAAGGCAAAGATTTGCCTTTTTTTCCATTTTTAAAACAGTGCGACAAACAAATCTTGCGCGTACGTCACTCACAGCTTGCGCGTGAGGCCCTGCTGATCGGCCTGCTCGAGTGGGCCGCCGCATGTACTTACATTTTCGATACCTACACGCGGAGTGGGACAGGCCTGGTTAGGTTATGTTAGGCAGGTACTTTGGTATCTTCTAAAGAATTATTTAATTTTTATTTAGGTATAAAAAGATCGGAACCTTAAGAGTCAGTTTTGTTTTGTTTTACTGACTTTATCAATATCACGGAATGAAAAACTGTAGAAGAAATAACTTATTACTGATTAACGAACAAGTTATAAAAGGCTTGTATTTATCACACCTTCAGATTTGTACACAATGACTTATTCAATTCGGCTAAAGATACCCTTAATATAATTTGTATCAAAGTCGTTACATATCAATACAAATTTTATTTCACTAAACATTCTTTAAACCAAACAAATAAATGTCTGAAATCTATTGTTCGTATTTTAAAAAGCAATTCCTTTAAGGAGAAATTCATTAAATTTATTTTTTTTCTTTGAGGAAACACGCTTTAGATTCTTGTGTAAAGAGCTTTGTCCCGCCCGCTATTTGTCTGGATCTTTGCACTTTGATACTTTTCTTTTTAAAGTTTAATACATAATGATAAAACTGTGAGCAAAAATGCCTGTGCATTTTAGAATAATAAAAATGTCATTATTTTGCGCCAAGCTCATGTCAAGGTTAAAATTTTAGTCTTATATTAAATGTTAAAAAAAACAATACATTGGTTATTATGATACCTTATTACTTATTTATGTAGTGTATATAATATGTAGTGGTGATAATTATTTTTGTAGCCTTAGTTATTCCTCTCAATATAAGCTATCTGCCAGTGAAAGTGCAGTTAAAATCGGTCCAGTCGTTTCAGAGATTAACCGGTACAAACAAACAGATAGACAAAAAAAAAATGATTTTTTGCTGTAAGTGTCGTTTAAACTTTTATAGGTATTTAGTGTAAAGCTGTTAGTTTGAAATTACAAACAGACACTTCTATTTTATTGGAACGTAGTTCCTTATCGGGCGTTGCGAAAGGGGGCTAGACGGAAAAAATTAGACGAAAAGTTGGCACGACACTTTTTGCTATAGCTTGTTTGTATAAACACACACACTTATGTGTGTGTGTTTACTATTTATTATAAAAGTTTGAAACCTTATCGAATAACATCATGTCACCTATAGCACGATGCAATTACTAAACAACGCCATCTATTGGTAAATTAACGGTATAACAAAATAACATTTTTTACAATTTTTTTCTGTCTTTTTGTTTCGGCTAATCTCTAAAATGGCATTTCTGATTTCGATAGGACTTTCACTGGCAGATAGCTGATGTTATAATGAGTTACTTAGGCTATAAAAGTAATCATCATCACTCTGGATACGGCTGTAAATAAAAGTTACCGCGGACGAAGCTGCGGGCAACAGTTAGTTTATATACTTGTATGTATGTATTGGTCTGAGCCTTATTCCAGTATTTATCAAAGAGTTATACTCATAAAATATTGGCTCCCTGTCACTGCAATCTACATCGACGAGCCGTATTTTACTGAGTAATTGACGAATCAACGTGGCCTGGAAATTTATTTTTAAAATGGAGACCCGATCGGCATTCGCTTTATAAACAGAAAATTTTCAAGAGGTTAAAAATAAGGTTTTATATATAGCTAATATAGCTTTTCCCATGGTTTCACCCGCTTAAATTAAATAACAAAAGGTTTTGTCAAAAATAAATACCTAGTGTCATTAATTAAGCATGTATATATATAGGCTATATGTTAAAATGTAGCTATTTATTGTGAGTGTTTTTTGACGTGACGTGTTTTTTGAAATGTAGCTATTTATTGTTAGTGTTTTTTGATGGTGTTTTTTGACGTGACAACGTCTTATAATTCGATGGAGCTGGCTGCACGAACGAAAAAACATGACGCATGCGGCGTTACCTCGATGTGAGGCGTTCCGTTTTCTTATGACGTTGTCACGTTCAACTATCGTCAGTAAACCGACTTTACAGACAACCGAGTTTTTATTGTATGTCGTCTGTTCCGAATGTAACTATGCGCCCGGCATATATAATATGTACACTCAGGTCTCTGCAAAATTATTAAAAAAAATATGTCTATAACCTTCACGGCCTATCTAACGTAAAAAGAATTTCTCAACTCTGACTGGCAGATTCGGACATAAGCGCGTTCCAATAAACAAACTCTTTTGCACTATTGGCGCGTCATGGCCGTAAATGCCGTGACGCTGTCATGTGATGCTTCCACTAAGCCACCGCTAAGGACTCTTGTGTATACACGCGTGCTTTATTATATTGTTATGAATGATTTCTAATATTGATTATTAGATGTCGCGTAACGCCTGATTTCTCTTAGATTACAATAATATCGATATAACATTCAATTTATTATTTATATATTATGTCTATTATTTTATTGAAGGGATCGGCCATCTTGGCGTTCACTGAGGGAGGCCTATGTTAAGCAGTGGACAGCTGATTGAGGCTGATGATGATTATTATTATTATATTTAATACTAGCTGTTGTCCGCAGCTTCCCCGCGTTAACTTACTTAACTCTAGTCACAGCGTAATGCTAAATAGCCTTCCTCGATAAATGGACTATCTAACACTGAAATCATTTTTCAAGTCGGACCAGTAGTTCCTGAGATTAGCGCGTTCAAACAAACAAACAAACTATTCAGCTTTATATTATTATTAGTATAGATGAGTTCCAATGTAATGTATTGTGCTTGTAGTTTAATTTTTAGTTTTTTTATTTCATTATCATTACTATATTACGTACGTAGATTGATGATTATTATGTTTATAGCCTAAGTTACTCCCTATAACATCAGCTGTCTGCCAGTGAAAGTCCCATCAAAATCGGCCCAGCCGTTCCAGAGATTAGCCGGAACAGACAGACTGACAGACAGACAAAAATTGTAAAAAATGCTATTTTGGTATATGTACGTGTATACCTCCATATGCATTTAGTACAAAGCGGTTATTTTAATACAACTGCTGCTGCTATGTCCAGCAAGTTAAGCCTATATATACCTCTCTCCTCCCCCGCCCCTCGCATGTTATCATCTGTAGTCCCAACATGTTGGTCGAGCCTCCGTATTTATATACAGCTGACGATAAAAATGTTTATTTAAAATAATATGAATATATTGTATACCTACGTGAGCGTTACAAGTTTTGCCTGATATCGTCCAAATCACGTAATATACATAAACACATCGTTACAACGTTATAATATTGTTACTGTATACAAGTATTACATGATATTTCCTCATTAATTCAGTATTAAGTCTGTTCACATGGAATACGGTTATAAAAATCTTATGGTCTAGAAACTTCTATATGTTTAAAAATACTTTTATCGAGTTTTTTGATCAAACAATATTTTTATGAAATAAATAAGTATTATGTTTGAAGTTTTCATCGCTATATTTCGATCTTTGATCAGCAGCGGTGCTGGCGTGTTTCTTTTTATAGCATAGGAGGGCAAACGAACAGTCGAGGCTGTTTGGCGAATATCTACGCCCATACACATCCGATTAGCCAAAGGTTATGCAGATGCGTATCCCTCCTTTGCCCTAACCCCCCCATTGGGCCACTAGAAACTCACAAACCGCACGAAACGGGACAACATAGCTGTTACTTGACGCTGGTGTTATATGAGCGAGAGGTCCCACCCGTCGTGCCGGCCCAATTCAACTGCTAAGGCCCATTCGATTCTGGTCAGGCTATACCTATAATTATATAACAGGCGCATCACTGTCTTGTCTGGCTCATGAACTATCTATATACAAAAATTCATGGAAATCGATTACATCGTTTACGTGCGACTGAGTTTATTTACATTTATATGATAAAACTATTAATAGAGTCCCATACAATCTACGAAAAATATTGTCTTATTTATTTTTAGTACTAGCTGTTGCCTGCAGTTTCGCCCGCGTTACTCAACTCCTATAAGTCACAGCGTGATGTTTTATAGCAGCCTTCCTCGATAAATAAGCTGTCTAATATTGAAAGAATTTTTCAAATCGGACTAGTAGTTCTTGAGATTAGCGCGTTCAAACAAACAAACAAACTCTTCAGCTTTATAATATTAGTATAGATAAAACAAAGAAGGATATTTAAATTAGGAGACTACATTTGTATTGAAACCTGAACTATCTTGATATCAGAGTTTTTTTTTCTTAAACGCCGGGAAATGCTCTGAGGCATCCTGCGGGGGAGTAGGTCTCCCCACGCGGGTATGTGGGACTCGCTGCGCCCGAAAGCTGGTAAGTGGACGCAGCTCTACCTACTAAAACCCGGCGACCAACCAATGCCACCTTTGGTGAGATGCCCCGGATCTAATAAACAAACAGGGCACCTCGACGGCTAGTCAGTCACGCAAAGGACTGACGCCACCTCTGTAGAGGGGTTGTCCCGCACCACAGAGCCACCCCTCCCAACGTCCGGACGGTACAATGGGGTGAGGTTCCCGGCCGTCCTCGCCCCTTGCCCCCTGCTCTTTTGTCCCCTCTTCCTATAAGAAGGGTACATAGAGCCCTGCTCAATTAGCTTCGCCCAAGGTGCTGGGCTCACCCTAGGCTACTGAGCCCCACCGCCACGTCAAGGCCTGATGCCCATACTAAAGACTAAGCAGGTAGTAGTCGCAGGCTAGTGACCATTCCAACACGATTACTACGAGTCATCGACCATATAACCGGATAGAGTATGTGAGCGATAAAATTCCGAAACTTGTCAGTGATTTGTCACTGACGTAATTGCAATTCACCCGTAATCTGTATGTATGTCCCATGTGTCATCATTCATCAATGGCCATCAGTCGACCAATCAAAACACAAAACCGGCGTAGCGTCGCAGCACAAAGGCGGAATTTGTTTTCGTACAACACATAATATTACCGCTCTATTCCGGTTATATTCTCCAAGCTACGAGTACTAACCGGTTAAAACAAAATATCATGTTTTAGAGGAAATTTCTTATATTGTTTTCTAATGTTTGCGCGAATTTCACTCATTATAATGAAACAATTTTTTACGGATTTTATCGCGGTTTATTAAGATTTTTACAAGCCCGACGTTTCGGATACTTTACAGCAACCATGGTCACGGGAGGACTGAGGTGACAGATGTCCTAATGTTACAAAGTTATTCGAAACTACCCTATGATACATCATTATTTTAATAAGTCCTCTCTACGCAGAAAGTGCTAACTGCATCTTTAATCTGTGGCATATTATGCTTGGTTTTTTCTTTTTTTAAATTGGAAATTTCTTACTTTTAAATTGGCTTTTATCCATATAAAAGGGCTCAGCCGGTTTCTAGGGAAACATTGGAGCTAGCAAACTTATACTGCAGTCAAACTTAAAATTACTTTTTTCTCAAGTATTTTTAACTTTAACGTGCACAAAGCGCATCCCTCCCGGAAGACTTTTAGAAAGTGTGTGGTTCAGAAGAAAAAAACTCTATTCGGCATGTTAATTAACATATTAGCGCAAGAAAGCAGCTACTTTTACCATAACAATTAACTTAGAGTAATTCATAAATGAAAGGTAAGGTAACACCGGAAATTTATCTGAAAAGGTCGGATTAACGAACAAACTTAACTTTGCGGTGGAAAATTATGTTCTTTCATGCATTAATATTTTCAATTCACAATCTGACTGCAATCGTAAAGTTGTTCTACCTAGAAACTGTTGATTTTTAGATTCCTTTATTTCTTAATGTATTCAATACTGATTCTCTTTTTTTTTTGGTTTCGCTGGGGAATGCGTTTAGGCATACCACCGGATCCGGGGGAGCCCGGAGGTTATGTGGGACTCTCTGTGCCCAAGTAGATAGTAAGGTAAGGACAGACTCTACCCACTAAACCCCAGCGGTGTTCTCCTTGTCGTCTGAGTGATCTGGCGCGAGAGCTGTGGACGTCCGCACCGGGCGACAACGGTGTGCCACCCGGCACTCTTTTCTGTAGGCGGGGGTTGGCATCCCCTCCTCCTTCTCCGCTTAAGGTACACTGAACACATAAGAGTGCCTTATAGCTCAGACCACACGCGCGCGCGGCGGACCCCCCGATCGGCCGCGGACAGGTCCCTCACGGTGGTGCGACCGCCTGGCGCCGCCGTGCTCTACTTCGGGAAGAGACGCCAGTGTGCTCCCTCTCCCGTTTCGCCTCCTCCTTCTGCGACATCACGTCCTCGCAAAAGGAGATTCAATACTGACTCTACTTCAAGATACAATAACTACTAGTTACTGTATCTTGAAGTTCTCAAAAAGAAATTATATCCTTTATTTCTATATCTTTGGTTATATGGTTCTGATGAGTTAGTTTACAGTATCAGATACAATATTTTATAGAAATAAAAAAAATAGCATTGAAAATGAGTCAGAATTACTCTTATACCATAAGATAGGCCGGTTTGTTAAAACGAATGATTGCTTTTCAGAAAATAAAGTTATTCTACGACAATAAAACCGTTAGGGCCATACAGTTTTATGACTTGTCTAAAGTAATCTTAAGATAATAATTGTTGTAATGTTTAGTATTAGTTTTAATATTTTAATACCTAGAAATGTCTTAATTAAAACGTCTTGGATAAATCATCAAAAATTTTCATTTCTTTCTTATTTCCTACGGAACTCTAGGAGTAGTATATTTTCACATAAAAATAAATACAGCGAAAGAAACAATAAGCTATTTCCCAAAATTCCGGTTGGCGCGTGACGGGAATACGAGAGCAAATTGGCCGCCATATTTAAAATAGTATGGCTGACTGTCAATGTCATTCTGACATTATTTATGTTGGTTTGCTGTCAGAGAGATATTTGTTTTTTTTATTAATCCTTTTTTAAGGCGTAAGCTCTTTGGCCTACTTACTTTTACAATGTTAGGCATTTTCTTAAACGAAATTTTGTTTGATTAAAAAGACAATTTTACCATAATCTATTACATATTTTTTGTGTAAAGGCTTCTAACCAGTCCATAAACTAAAATAACTTATGAATTTTGATGCGGACTCAGCGCAATTGAAGCCACAGACTACATGTTACTCAATAAAATATATTTTTTGTATTATTGACTTATTGAGCTACAAATTTTCGAACCTACCTCTATTTTACTGAAAATAACGAGTGAAACGCGATGGCGACGCGCCAATAACTACGTTTTAATTTCAATAACAAAATGGCGGACGTGTCACGAGCATTGTTCGTTTGTTCCCATTCTTTTAATAACAATTGATAGGTAGAGAACAGTAGAAATTAAGCTTTATTGTGCCAGAATTCAGTTTTGATTAAAAACTTACATGATTGATGTTTTTAATGTACATTTTAAAATTAATTGAAGTTGGAAAGCTAGTAGACAAACCGTCTGAGAATAAGTAGTTAAATTCGAGATTTATAAAAATATATAAAATATATTTGTTAGAATCAAGTTAGAAAAGATTTAATGTTTACATTAAAGGGCAAGAAAGGTCACTGTAATTACTAAGTACTAACACCAAGACTTAACATCTTATTTCTCAGGATAGGCAACACATAAATGAGTTCCAGGTATACTAGTTTATGTTCATGGGCGACGTCGACCACTTACCATTAGGTGGTACGTCTGCCAGTTTGTAAGTAACATGAAAAATAAATAAAACAAACAATATACAATACACTAATTCTCGTGCAAGCCAAATCCTAGGACTTTGGGTTTTTGTATGTATATTTTTAGTATCGTTCCATCGAGTTTATCTATTTCCTGAAATTGCAATGGCGCTGTAGAAGTTTTCACTTTAAAAATAATATAAAACCTACGCAAAAAGATACATGCAACTTGCGACGGTCAAACGGTGTCCGAGTTTATCAATTTTATACAGCCAGCATTTACACATTTAGGTATAAATAATATTAGGTATTTTAACACGCTTTTCTTAAAGATTCAAGTGAGTGTAAGCTTATAATGAAACGATTTCTGCGGACTTTATCGCGATTTAATTAGATTTCAAAATGCCCGACGTTTCGGATCTTAGAGTATACATAATATATAGAGGGTGCGTCACTAAGTATGAACTGTAAGCACGGGTATGAACATAGACAAAACTATTGTCTTGCAAACGTTCACTATCAAAAGAACACGCGCTTTTCATATGAAGTGCCAATTTGTAAGAATGATTCCTGGAAGCAAAAGAAAAGAAATTTCTGTAACATTTCAATAACATTTCTGTCTTAGCGTTTATTGAGGGGTGCTTATGTTTAGCAGTGGATGGATAGAGGCTGATGGTGATGATGAAATGATGAATTTCCTTATTTAAAATATAGATATTTTTAATGTATTACGCATGGAACGTCACTCTCACAGCGCTTTACTATAGATAAATATCTATATAACGCATATATTATGTGTGGTCTTCACTATTTTCCATTCAGTATCCGGCACATTCGAAGGACCACGATGTGGTCTTCACTATTTTCTTCAGTATCCGACACACTCGAAGGACCACGATGTGGACTATACCGCACGGCTCTGGCAGTATAGTCGTTTATTTATTTTACTATTTCACTATAACTTGGCCGCTGGTTCAGACTGAATGAAAGACTATTTAGTGAATAAGCCTCCCAAGAGCACTACTATTAGTTCTTGACCCGTCGCGTAGAGCGAAGTGATTTTTGTGGCCGACGGGCCGTGTATTTAACGCACTCGAGCGGCTCGCAACCGAGTGGGGGTGCGTAGGATGTGCTCCTGGTCGGTCATCTTTATTTAAATAAATCATATTTTACAAGTATGTTTTTTCTTACAATATTACCTTATATTCTAATACAATTTTGATATATTAAACATTTAAACATAAAGAAATTAAATAAACAAGAAAATAATCAACACTTAAGTCACAAGTTATATGGGTTGTGAGTTTTTATATCACTTTCTATTGTTTTTTACGAATGTTGTGTTATTATTTATGCACTAATTAATCACTGTTAGTCATTATCGCGAACATTATGTATACTCTAAGTTTCGGATACTTTACAGCAGCCACGGTCTTTGGGGCCGTGAAGTATCCGAAAGTTGTTTCATTATAATGTAATTCGCATAAATATAAAAAATAGTGTAAACCTACGAAAGTAATTGGTACTACTTGGGAATAAAACAATTATATTACCAGGGAATAAAACAATTATATTACGTATATTGTATATATTATTCCTATCACGTACTTTCTGTCAATGTGCCAAACCCACCTGCTCAAACGAGTTGGAAGACAAATTACCTTTACATTACATTGTCAGACCTTTTAATATTTCCAAAATGGCGTTCCTGTATTAAAGTTAATTCCTAACATCAATAATGCATTAGACATGAACTCGAGGTAGTGTTTGCGTGTTGAAACAAAGTTGCGTTGCTTTTCAGATTTACTTTTTTTATAGAAGAGGGGGCTGACTGTCGGTTAACCTGGTGGTAAGTGATAAGTGACATCCATAGACACCTACACCATTAGCAGGTGCGTTGCCTTTCAAATATGAGTATGCTCTTTTCTTGGAGGTCCCTAAGTCGTATAGGTTCGGAAACACCGAGGGTATTCGTAAAGTAGTATAAGCAATTATAAATTTACGAAGTATCCCGACTCTCCCTCGAAATATCCGAATATACGGTCTCCTCCTCGAAATCAGGCGAGGAGGGTGTTGGGCCATAGTTCACCGATGCGCTGGCCCTATGCGGGTTGGTGAACTTTACACACTTCAAAGACCTAATCTCATCTGGCATGTAGGTTTCCTTACGATGTTCATTATACCGGTACGCAAGCGATGGTCTCATATTTAGATGCACGTAGAAATAAGAAAACCCACTTAAAGGCATCACAGGGGTCAGGATTGAACCCAGACATGAACTAAACTACATACACGTAGCATCTTTGAGTATCAGGGGTATTAGATTGTTTCAACCAGTTTGCTAGAAAATACATGTAATACTGATATTACTAATATTATTATAATACTGAATATCAGATTAGTTTTAGACTAAGGGCGGTCCCCATTCTATACATTTATTATAAACCCGTTGCTATCTTCACACTGATTTCTTTGCATGTCATAAGTTTTGATTTTGGAACACTAGAAGACTTGAGAGTAGCCTCGTATCGCTGCTATCTTCACAGCCTTTGCCTTTGCTCATTCCATTCAAAGTTACATTAACAATGAGATATTTCAGGAGTTATTTGAGTCACTTATAAAATCCCGCATTATATTCCGTTCGACGTGCTCGGGGATTGGACGGAAAGCGCTTCGGAAGCTGGATTCGTTATTGACGTATAGAGACGGTATTTGTGACGTTTATTGGAGGTTATCCGAGAGCCCGGTGAAAATGTTCTGAACAAATATTTTAAATCCAAACGCTTTTTTGGAAATAAGAAGTGAAAGAAGAAATCATGAAGTATTTCCCATACTTATTATAACACAGTTGCTAAAAATTCTATCCTAAAATAAAATAATAAAATACAATAATAATATTCTAAAATAAATATAATAAAATTTGAATAAAATAGAATAATCATAAAATAATTTATTCTAAGTTTCCTCCGTGACATCGTCAACATAATATATATTTTCACTACCCAGATACTAGAAACCGTAAACGCAATTAAATAAAACCCTATCTTAACACCCTTTGAACGACATTTACACTTTATATTGTATGTTCATGCCATACAAATCTGCGGACTAATGCTAGTATAGAGGCTATCACGCCAAGGACCCAACAAATAGCGGGTAGCGAATGTCCTCAACTTTCACCAGCGACTAAATTGGGTTTCGTCGAGATAAAATATCACGCTGTTACTTGAGTATCTGCCCCATATGATGTGTCCTTTTTATCACAATCAGCCTGCAATGTATAGTAATTCTTTTTAAAAGTTTACTAGATGGCCAAACTGGCAGACGTGCCACCTGGTGGTAAGATTGACGTCGTACATGAAAACTAGTTTACCTGGAACTAGCCCAGGTAACTCATTTACCCCACCATGATTCAAGCCTTGTCGTGGCAGGTGAACCCAGCACTTTGGGCGAAGCAAATTGAACCGAGGAAGCGGCTCTTTGTACCCCTCTTATAAGAAGAGGGGACAAAAGAACAGGGGGATAAAAGGCGAGGATGGGAACCTCACCCCATTGTACTGTCCTGAAGTTGGGAGGGGTTGTTCTGTGGTACGGGACGACCCCTCTGTGGAAATGGCGTCGGTCCCTTCAGGAACTGACTAGCCATCGAGGTAGGCACCTCAACAGATCAACAGATCCGGAGCATTTCACCAAAGGTGGCATTGGTGGTGGCATGACGACCTCTGTGGCTCAATGGTTATCGTATTGGGTGGTATTGGCGCTCAAGCCGGAACTAGCACGTTCGAATCCTGCCAGGTAACAAAAAGTTGTATGTGTTCTTGAGTCATGGATGTGTACTAAATATGGGTATTATAAAATAAAAATCTTAAATAGGTATTACTAAATTATTCTAGTATGGTATAAAAGTATTAAATATTGTCATATCCGTTGTCTGGTACCCGTAACACAAGTTCTTCCAGAACTTACCATGGGACCAGGTTGACGTGGTGTAAAAGCGTCCAATGGATATTATATTATTATTGGTGGTACTCGCAGTAGAGCTGTGTCCACCTTACCACCTTTTGGGCGCAGCGAGTCCCACATACCCACTGGGTAGACCCACTCCCCGCATGCCTGAGAGAATTTTCCGGCGTAAAAGAAAAAAATGGCAAAATATCCTTTAAGTGTTGCCTATCCTGAGACATAAGATCTTCTGTTTCGGCGCCAGTCATTACAACACCAGCTGTCCTGCCGATCTCTTTAAAACAAGCAGGATGGTGGAAAGGCAGACGAGAGCGCGACACAGCTCATCCATCCCACTGGTAATGTTAAAAAGTCACCTTTGCATAAAATTTCACACGGGACTAATCGTACCTCTGCGTTGGCTATACCTAAAAACATTAAACAAGCTAACATTGCCAATTATTTAAATAATTAAATATATTTCATTATCTCGCAGGACCTAACTCTTAAAGCACTGTGGCACTAGCGTACACCAAAGACGTTTTCCTGTACAAAACATTTTATTAATGGACCAAATTGTGAATCTCACAATTTCATCAAAATCGGTCCAACCGTTCAAGAGGCGTACAGCGACACACACACACACACACACACACACACACACACACACACACACACACACACACAAACACACATTACACACACACACACATTACACACGAGAATATAAATATATAAATTCTTTAATTTTCGATTTTGAAATAACAAAAAATCCACTGAAAATCTTGTAAAACATAGGTAGGTATATTTTGTGAACGTCGACTACAATTAAGTCAAAAAGCAATCTCTTTAAATTCCGTTCCAATATTCATTCTGACTCATAAGAAGGAATAATTCATATCAAAGCAATACGGAGGGGACATCGTCTGACACACCTGCAGGAATCTGGAGGCTCGCCAACTTTTTACATCGGTATCAAATATGGAATTGCGCGGAATTTGAACCACGTATGATCTTTAAACATTTTTTACATTGTTTTGTCGATTCTACAGAACGAATTTTGTCACAATTTAGCGTTGTGATGAGCGAAATAGCTTTTGGTCTTTCGCTTTTACACTAGCAAGACCTATACCAAGATTATATTTATACATTATATTTATACCGGTGGGAGGGATGCGCTGTGCCGCGCTCCCGGCTGCATGGGTACCTACCACCATCTTGTTTGTTCCTCTCGTCAGCTTTGCTGTATTTCAGAGAGAAGAGCAAAACATGTAGTGTAATTACGAGTAATTGTGTGTGTGTGTGTGTCTTATTTTATATGTCTTTATTATATAAAAAGATGAATAGTCTGTCTGAGGGTTTTACCCTACATTTTTGCGTAAATGCGTAAGACATAATGACATAATTTCTATAATTAATTGTACTAATAACAGTTATTACAGACAAATTCGCGGTATGTCGTTAATAATGTCCCTAATGGTTATAAATGAATGATAATATAATTACCATATATATTACATGGGTTTTTTGCGAAACTCATTTACATGGCGTAGAAAAATTGTAGGAATAATATAATGTAGGGAATCGGTGTGACTGGCTACAATAGAGATAAGTTCAATGGCTTCTAAGGGTTATTTGTATGATTACGTTTTTTTATGCCATTAGGAGGCAGCACTTGGAGCCTTATCCTATATATCCGATAACCTGGTATCATGTGAGCGAGAGGTACCACCCCGGTCGTACCGACCCAATTCGGCTGCAAAGCCGCTTGGCACTACCTCTTACAAACTCTGTTTTTGAAACTATTATCTTCTTTCTTCTATTATCATGCCTATTTCATCCGTCAAACAGCTATGCTGTATTTCGGAAAGAATAACCAGAATAGGGAGACTAATAATGACTAGCTTTATATTTGTCTGGGACATGAACCCCCGGTGATCTCGTTTATGAATTATGTTCATGAACAACGTTGATGACGCGGCATCAGTTATCACTTTTTTGAGTCGGGCCAGGCCTACCACTCGTTTCCACCGCTGCTCCTCCTGTGTAACCAGAATTGACAGCGATTACCACGAAATGTCTGTCAAGTCGGTTTACTGACGATAGTTGAACGTGACAACGTCATAAGAAAATGGAACGCCTCAGAGCGAGGTAACGCCGCATACGTCATCTTTTTTCGTTCGTGCAGCCGACTACATCGAATTATAAGACGTTGTCACGTCAAAAAAGTAGTTAGTTTTAAGAGTGCTTGCTTCTATTATATATATATATATATTCAATATTTCAAAATGATTAAGTTATTAATAATTGGCGTTAAAAAGTATATTTTATAAAGAACTACTTTTATTTTTTTAAATATTCCATTTTGCAAGAAGGAACTAAGCAACAAAATATATTTTTGCAAGAAAGAACCAACCGGTTCTTAACGATTTACTATAACTACAACTTCATATAATTTATAAATCTGATATTCCTAGATAGGTTACAGTATCCTACATAAGGTTAAGAAGTATTTATTCATTAATATACTCTGAATGAATTTTGCACACTCTGTTTACAAATGTTTAGTTTTCTCGAAATCAACCTGCTGTGGGTTGGTTCTTGTTTGCAAAAATGGGTCCAATTTAATCAGAAGAATTCAGGAGCAGTAGGAAATATTTCCAGTTATCACTTCCTTTTTTGATATCGCAGTTAAATCCTTTATGGATGTAGCCAGCTTTCTGGTAGATAGCTGACCCTATGTGGGACTTGAACCTGGGAGAGCCCTACGCTAAACTAAAACCACTGCGAGCGCATAACTAAAACCTTAGTGACAGGCTGGCCCCGGCGAAGTCCAGACTACTCCTCGTAAGGGGGGACTGCCTGACCGTTACTAAGCAGTCCCCGCGACGTCGGGTCATACTAGGCCTAGGTTTCCATCCTGAACCGGACACGATCACAGAGGTTTTACTGGAGGCACAATAAGTAGCTCCTCCTACGCACCGTTGTTGGTCGCCCGCGAGGGAGGTCTCGTCGGCGGCATCCTCTCTCATCCGCTTATCGGCCTCCTTCTGGGAGCTGTTCATTACTGCCTCGCAGAAGGAGACCATTGCCCTCCAGAGCTCGACAGAGACAAGTCCCCTCCGATGACCGACGTCAGTTCGTGACGCTGTGCCGCCTATCTCGAATCACTTCAAATTATTCCATCTTTAAACATACAATAAATAGATCACACATCAACTCGACCTTATCAGATTATCTTTCATCATCACTATCAATAATTACGTCCACTGTACATATCCTTTATTTTTTTTCTTTAACGCCGGAAAATGCTCTGAGGCATCCCGTCTGAGGAGTGGGCCACGCGGGTATGTGGGACTCGCTGCGTCTGAAAGCTGGTAAGTGGACGCAGCTCTACACACTAAAACCCAGCGAGTGCCACCAGTGCCGCCTTTGGTTAGGTGCCCCGGATCTGTTAAGCTAACAGACGGCACCTCGACGGCTAGTCAGTCCCTCAAGGAACCGACGCCACCTCCACAGGGGGTTATCCCGCACCACAGAACAATCCTGACGTCGGGACAGTATAATGGGGTGAGGTTCCCATACTCGCCCCTTGCCCCCTGCTCTTTTGTCCCCTCTTTTTATAAGAGGGGTACAAAGAGCTCCCTCGGCTCAATTCGCTTTGCCCAAGGTGCCGGCCCCTAGGCTACTGAGCCCCACCGCCACGTCAAGGCCTGAACCATGTCAACCAATCAATAATCTTGATGTACATATACCTATTTCAATGTACATCAAGATTATTGATTCCTGAAAAAAAGTCTTTATTTTATCATTATATCTATCATTATTTAGGTCGTAGAAGTGGCAGTGGGCTGGTCACACACTCAGAAGAAATGGTCGATGGGTCAAGAGTGGAGGCCGTGTTTAGGTAGACGAAGTGTTGATTGGCCTTTAGACCAAGTGAGAAGACGATCTCCGTGCGGTAGCCGGTTCGTGTTGGATGCGAGTGGCGAGGGATCGGTCGTCTTGACGTTCATGTTCAGCAGTGGACAGATAGGTGCTGATGACGATGATGATGATATCTGTCCATATCAAAGTAATATTGTTTTCTAATGTTTGCGCGAATTTCACTCATTATAATGAAACAATTTTTTACGGATTTTATCGCGGTTTATTAAGATTTTTACAAGCCCGACGTTTCGGATACTTTACAGCAACCATGGTCACGGGAGGACTGAGGTGACAGATGTCCTAATGTTACAAAGTTATTAAAAATTAAGAAAGTGCTAACTGCATCTTTAATCTGTGGCATATTATGCTTGGTTTTTGATTTAATTATTTTAATAATGGGATCCCAAGCAGGTGGTAAGAGCCAGCCATCTTCTCTATTGAAATTGCTCAAAACTCTGTCTCCCTCGGGCGACACGACCTTGTACAGTAACGACCACACCCTTTATATCACAAATGACACTATGCTGCGGCCAGGTTATGAAAGAGCATTGTAAATGAATGGCTTTGGGGATGACCTAGATAGCTTTGAAACACTATCTGTACCTGAGGGACTAACGCGTTTTGTTTAAATGATAATGACACTGCAAATGATTACCGTTTAGTTGCTAAGAGATAAAAATTATAAAAATTAGGAAAAATATGCGATCTAACTTAAGTACAATATGTCGCAGTATTTGCTAAAAATTTCAAGCAAATCGGTGTAGTTTACACAAGTAACAGAGACTATAGCTGAGACATTTAAAGAAAGGGATTTTAAATGGCGGGACTAAACTTTTTATTCATAAATAAATATATTACATTCATGCAATTTATATATTAAATCTGAGATAAAAAATTGTATATCGCAAAAATTTTACTTTGATATTTTTTAAGCTATTTACACAAAGAAATAAAAATAATGTTACTTTTGACAGAATATGAAACAGTCTTTTTTTATGTCCTAAGGAGGCCGAGGAACCGAGCAGTCGGAGCCTTATGGTGACTACCGACGCCCATAGAAATTAGCACAACCAAAAGTTATGCAGATGCGTTGCCCTCCTTTTCCCTACCCCCGAAATGGGCCACCGGAAACTCACAAACCGGACGCGTCTTCAACTCCTTTGATTGTCTGTTGACTGCAGGGACAAAGAAAAATAAAAATAAAATAAAGGATGGGGTAAGAGTATAGGTTAGAATATGGTATCATCCAACGCCACGTCCGTCCCGCTCTGTCGACGTAGGACAGGAGTGCGGAGAAGGCGCTACGCGCACCTCCTGCCTCCTGTCTAACAGGACTCGGGTACCTGCCCCGGTAAAAAAGTTCCGACGTCGGCGGAGGTGCTCCAGGTTGTCGAAGCTCCCCCTAGGAAGAAGACCGGTTAGCCCTTTTGAGGGAACCGGCCGGTCGCAGGGTGTGTTCTGTGTTAGAAAGATCCGAGACATTCCCCTTCAAGCGGCTGAAGGCAACTCGCAGTGGTTTTAGTGCGGTATACCGGCGCTGGCACTGGGAGACCCACAAATCCCCGGGGACGCTCCATCCCCGGGTGAATGCGCAAAACATTTCCACTGCGTCAAAAAAAAAACATCCAACCTTTTATGAGTTTTATGCAATCGAGGCCCGTCCACGTCCGATCGTCTCCGGAATCGAGCTAAATACTTTTTAAAGTTAACGAGGCTTAATATATTTGTTGGTCCCCACCATGGTTCAAGCCTTGTCATGGCGGGGGGCTCAATAGCCTACCAGAACCATGGGTGAAGCCAATTGAACCGATGGGGCTGCTCTTTGCCCTCTTTTTATAAGAAGTGGGGCGATGATGGGAACCTCACCCCATTGCACTGTTCCAACGTTGGGAGAGGGGTTGTTCTGTGGTGCGGGACAACCCCCAGTGTGGAGATGGCGTCGGTCCCTTTAGGTACTGACTAGCCTTCGAGGTGCCCTGTTTGCTCAATCCGCGGCACATCAGCAAAGGCGGCATTGGTGGAACTCGCCGGGTTTTAGTGGGTAGAGCTGCGTCCACCTAATCACCTTTCGGACGCAGCGATTCCCACAAACCCGCCTCCTGGGGAGACCCATTCCCCCGCGGGATGCCGTAGCATTTCCCGGCGTTAAAGGAAAAAAAAACCTGTTTAAACCTGTATTTTACATCTCTTTACCCTGCACACATTTCCTTTGAAGCTACCTTTTTAACATCAAATACAAATATAATGTTTATTTTTGTACAAGGGCCGTTGGTCATTAGATCTGTATCGGTCGTATATTATACACGATATTGTAATTTTTCTTTGCTTTTCAGAGACGATTAGGCTTTAAAGACAGCCGCACATATTCCCCACCATAGTTCAAGCCTTGTCGTGGTGGTGGGGCACAGTAGCAGGTGAACCCAACACCTTGGGCGAAGTGAGCCGAGGGAGCTGTTTTTTGTACTCCTCTTATAAGAGGGGACAAAATAATAGATGGACATGGGTCGAGGACGGGAACCTCACCCCATTGTACTGTTCCAACGTTGGGAGGGGTTATTCAGCGGTGCAGGACTACCCCTCAGTGGAGGTGGCATCCGTCCCTTGGGGACTGACTAGCCACTTTGACGGCTAGTCTGTTGCTCAACAGATTCGGGGCATCTCACCAAAGGTGGAATTGGTATTTAAAAAATATATTTTACTCTATGTATTTCAGCAAAGTAACACCTAATTATACTAACATACATATTATATGTTAATAAAACTCGCACCATATCCCTACAGAGTATTTCGTTACCAAACACCATTACTTGTTTGATTAATATGAAGGGAAAATTTACTGTCTTTGTGTTACGTATTTCACATCCTATGACTTTTTATGGCAGGGATTGTGGTTAAAGAGAATATATGTTTTTGTAAACACGCAAATAACTTTCCCCATAATGTCTTACTTTGATATGTTATAATGAAACAATTTTTTACGGATTTTATCGCGGTTTATTAAGATTTTTACAAGCCCGACGTTTCGGATACTTTACAGCAACCATGGTCACGGGAGGACTGAGGTGACAGATGTCCTAATGTTACAAAGTTATTCGAAACTACCATATGATACATCATTATTTTAATAAGTCCTCTCTACGCAGAAAGTGCTAACTGCATCTTTAATCTGTGGCATATTATGCTTGGTTTTTGATTTAATTATTTTAATAATGGGATCCCAAGCAGGTGGTAAGAGCCAGCCATCTTCTCTATTGAAATTTGGATGTTTTTTAATTTCAATAGCCTCGCGGATCATCCTTGGTTGGAATCGGTGTTCTTTTGCGAGTATCTGTGGTTTATCAAATCTAATATAATGGCGAGCTTTGTCTAGACTATGTTCACAGATTGCAGACTTAGTGTAGCGACGGTGTTTTAAGTCAGCTATATGTTCTTTAACGCGAGTTTTAATTGATCTTTTGGTTTGGCCTATATAAGAGAGGCCACAATCACAATCAAGCTTGTATACTCCTGCATCTTGTAAGGGTATATGACACTTGACAGATGGTAAGAATTGACCTATCTTTTTAGGCGGCTTGAAATAAGTTTTTATAGAAGCTCGCTTTAGGATGAAGCCAATCTTGTCAGTGACGCCTTTCATAAACGGTAGCACAGCAGGTACTCGCTCGACGGTGGCTGGTTTCACACGTTCACTGTGACGGAGACGCGGTACCCGAAGCTTGTTGTCACGCAGTACTTGCTTGACATGTTGAAGTTCGGTCTCCAGGTGCTGCTCATCACAGATCCCTTGTGCTCTCTGTAACAAAGATTTACCCACGGTAGCTAACTGTGTTGGATGGTGGTGTGATTCGCCGCTTACGGATCACAAAGTGAATTCTTTTGCTTTGATGCCCACGGATACTAAGGAAATAGCCAACATCATTAAAAGTATGAAAATTGACTGTGCTATTGGCATTGATCGTATTTCGACTAGGATCTTAAAAGATAACATT
This sequence comes from Helleia helle, assembly GCA_963853865.1. Classification (NCBI taxonomy): domain Eukaryota; kingdom Metazoa; phylum Arthropoda; class Insecta; order Lepidoptera; family Lycaenidae; genus Helleia; species Helleia helle. The sequence goes on from OY971434.1 coordinate 6,239,067, forward strand.
AATATTTTATTACAACCTCTTACAGACACTTTTAACCAATGTTTTAATGTAGGCATTTTCCCGACAGTATTGAAACGAGCAATAATCAGGCCTATCTTTAAATCTGGCGATAGACGAACAGTAAGTAACTATCGGCCTATTGCCATCTTACCAACTATATCTAAAATTTTGGAGCGTATTATTAATAATCGACTGGTTGATTATCTAAACTCAAATAATCTGATATCGGCAAATCAGTATGGCTTTCGACGGCAGTTATCCACTAATCATGCAGTGGATGAACTAACTAACTTTGTGGTCTCAAATAATGATGATGGATATAAGTGCGCGGGTATTTTTCTTGATTTAGCTAAAGCGTTTGACACGGTCTCGGTGCCAATTTTATTGGCAAAATTAGAACGCTTTGGTATAAGGGGAGATACACTCAGCCTATTTAAATCGTATCTATCGGATAGGACTCAAACTGTAAAAATCGATTCCCAGTATAGTAAAGACAATCTTATTGAATACGGTGTTCCCCAGGGCAGTATTTTGGGGCCTTCCCTCTTTTTGATCTATATTAACGACCTTTGTTCTCTAAATATTCCAAACTGCAAGATCATAACTTATGCTGATGATACTGTTTTGCTATTTAAGGGACACACGTGGGAGTTGGTCCAGAGACACGCAGAGATAGGTTTAAAGACTGTACTTCTATGGTTAGATAAAAACCTTCTAACACTAAATCTTCTGAAAACAAAGTTCCTTACCTTCTCTACTACGATAAAAACGCAGCCTAACAAGAACTTCACAATAAAAGCTCATAACTGTTTGTCACTGGAACAATGTACATGTGCATCGCTTGAGCGAGTAACCCATGTCAAATACCTTGGAGTAATTATTGACAACTATCTTAGATGGGACAAACATGTAATGACTCTTGCAAATAGAATTAGAAATCTGGGGAGGGTTTTCAAAACGGTTAGGTACCTGGGCAACGACAGATTCCAAATAAGAATATACAAGGCATTAGCAGAGTCAATCCTACGGTACTGTATTACATCATGGGGCGGTGCTGCTAAATCACACTTCATACACCTAGAAAGAGCGCAACGCATGCTTCTTAAAATCATTAACTTTAAGCCTTTTCTCTATCCTACCACTAAATTATATAATGAATTTAAAGTACTCACCGTTAGGCAACTCTTCTTACATAGTTTAATAATGAAACAACACCGTTTCCCTAGGAATTACATGAAACACAAAAATTCAAGACGCAAAAAACATATAATTTTTGATGTTCCGCTTACCAAGCTTAAAAAAAGTCAATATCATGCAAGGTCACTGGGCCCTTCCATATACAACTACATCAACAAGGTATATGACATTTCCAACTTATCCTACTATGGGCTGAAGGGACTGATGCACAACTGGCTGCAGAGATTAGATTACGACGACACTGAAACTATTCTAGCTGAAAACGTATAAAACGAACACCTTTACAGACACCTACACACTACACATAGTATTGTATTCCATTTTAGCTTTGTATATGTTTATCGTATCTTACCCATCCTTACTTGTAATTATTTAATTATTATATATTATCTTCCCTATAAATGTAGTTTATTAATTATCCTAATATAGTTGGCAGCACGTTGGCAATTACAGTTATTATTGTAATTATCAATCACTAGCTATAACATTTTTTTTTTTTTTTCCCAATTGATCAAATAAATGAATGCATAACAAAAGCCGAAAGAAAACACTGGCTAGCTCAGCACAGGGCTTCCTAGTGAGTCAACCAGTGAACCAAAAAAAAAAAAAGAAAAAACTTGATTCATCTTACATAGTAGCATGCATAAACTGATGTTAAATGTCATTTTATTGTTAAATAAAGAAACTGTAATTGTTAAAAACTGTAATTGTTAATTTCTCGAATAAGTTAAAAAGTGGATCCTCGTAAAGTTTCAAATATTCTAGACTTAAAACTTTATTATCATTAGCCTTAATCCGTTCACCGCTGAACATAGGCCTCCTCCAATGAACGCCAAGACGACTCAAAACTTAGACACCAGAAGCCTTAGTCAAGGTCTTTACTAACACAGATATACTTTGACTAGCATAGATATACTTTGACTAATATAGATATACTTTGACTAGCATAGAGACACTTTGACTAGCATAGAGATACTTTGACTAGCATAGAGATAATTTGACTAGCATAGAGATACTTTGACTAGCATAGAGATACTTTGACTAGCATAGAGATAATTTGACTAGCATAGAGATACTTTGACTAGCATAGATATACTTTGACTAGCATAGAGATACTTTGACTAGCATAGAGATACTTTGACTAGCATAGAGATACTTTGACTAGCATAGAGATAATTTGACTAGCATACAGATACTTTGACTAGCATAGAGATACATAGTTTAAGCTTAACTTTCAGTTTTTGAGACAGACATACCTGAGTACTATTATATTTTTTGTAATTATGTAAATTAATAATTTATGTAAATTTTTTGGATATTTCTCGTTTTATTTTTAATAAGTTATTATTGTCATTTTACTCATTAGGTAAAGTGCTTTTGAAATCAGTTTAAAGTTTTTTGATATCTGTAATAGTTACGGAATAATCGCCTGTGCACACTTAACGATTACACCCGGTATATATATATATAGACGCGTATATATATTTACTACATTTATTTACAAATTATCTTAACACTTTAGGTATTTGCACCCCAAAATGAAGTAAATACAACTTGTTAAGGCGACGCAATGCTAAACGATACTTCTAATAATACCAGACATGCGCCAGAGGGGACTGAGCGTCCTGAGCGGGCTCACGTATGAAGAGCCTAGCTCTTCATACGCGCGCGAGCTTATAAATAAAGAGCGTAAACGACAAATGGTTTTTTTTTATATTTTATTGCGTTAATAACGATAATTGGCGAAATTCCTTCTAAAATTTTAGAGAACATTTCTACGAAGAAAGTTTAGAGGCTTAAACCGGTCCTGTTTAGTTAGTAGCGTATAAGATGTGAATTTCTTTTTAAAAAGAGGTATGCTTGATATTTTTTTCTCTGTTACAAAAGTTACCTAATAATGTATTGAAAACTAACAAAATATGATTTTTATCATAAACTATGAGGTCACCATTATATATTTTCATCCATTATGGAAATTACTGAAATAAATTGAAATTATTGACGCGAAAATTTCCAATGCGTCCTCTTAAGCGTTAAAGAAAAACAACATAACCAGCTCTTTTGAGGGCGTAAAGACTTCCATTAGGTAAGAGCTTAGATGACCTTTCTTACAGTTACTAACAGATCCGGGGCATCTCAATAACTTTGATGGTTTTTAGTAGATAGGGGCTTATGTAGACTAAATAATCATACTGGAATGTATGCATGAATATAATATTTACCCCGAGAAAGAAAGTGTTTTCTATGGTTTACACGAATTTCACTAATTATAATAAAATATTATTACGGATTTTAATTCGGGTTATTAATATTTTTTTAATAATCCTATCTAAAAACTCGAAAACAACATATAAGCGACCATATCTGTTGTAAAGATGTTTCATTATAAGGAAACAAAAAATAGCTTAGGTGATGTAGAGCTTAATTTCTTTTTCTTTATTTACGCGAATTTCACTCAAAATTAAACAACTTGTCTCCCCTTGCAATGGTTGCTGTAAAATATCGGAAACGTCGATATTATATAAATCCTAATAAACCGCTATATAACTCGTAACAGTTGCTTCATTATGGAACCTAATATTCTCTAGGATGCCATTTTGCCAATATAAAATGTAGTCACAATATCCAGAACAGCATAATTTAGCGATATATTTCTGTACAATGCATTCTTTTAAATTGCCAACCGCTCATAAATTCTTCCTTACAATGAATACTGAGCATATTTCTTATCGAACAGACAATACATTACACAAAGAAATAAATAAGTTATAAGGCAGATATAAACATCTATATTTAAAAGAATTCAATAAAAACATTCGTGACATCATATCATACCAGTAACCGTCACGGCATGCGAATGGATTTACAGCCAAGGCGAGACGTCTTACACAAAAAAATACCTGACTCGTAAGTTTCTAGCATATAATATACAAAAGCTGAAGTCTGTTTGTTTGAAATTAATCCTGGGATTACCGGTTAGATTCGAATTTTCGAAAAAATATTTTATATGTTCATTTGATAGTCATATTTTGAGGAAGGTATCTAATAATTATTCTGGAGGAAATTTAATTAATTTAATTGTTAACTAGGTTATTTAAAATATGAGATTTAATTAGCATGATTATTTTCACCACTAACTATTTAAAACGGGAAAGTATTGTGAACAAGACATTAAAAAACAGGTAATTACCATAGTTATCAGTTTTATTTAACGGATCTCGATATTTTTCTTTCATTTTCATTTCGTCTGGTAAACAAGCATTAATTGGACACGGTAATAGCTTTAAAAAGTATTTAAAATGTATCTTAAATAAAAATGTCGACTAAATAGTTTAGAGGCCACGTTTAGGTAGATGAAGTATTGTTCGGCCATTAACCAGGTGGGAAGTCGAAGACGATCTCCGTACGGTGGCCGGTCCATGTTGGATGCGAGTGGCATGGAATCGGTCGTCTTGGCGTTCGTAGAGGGAGGCCTATATTCAGCAGTCGACGAATGATGATGATGATGATGAAGTAGTTTAGTAGTTCATCGCGGACAAACAATGTCACATTTTTTTCATATAAGGAAAATATTGATTATGTTGAAGATCTCTGTTGCCTAAACAATAATTAAATATCCCGTTTACTTCAGAGATTAATTAATCATTACAACTTGTGCCAATATTTTAGACCTAGCCAGGCTGGAATCTAGGACATAGTTTGCACGTGCGCCCGTATAGTGAAGTTTCTAGAAGCTTCTGAGACGTTTATCATTGTCGGAATATCTAGCGTTCATATACACCGCTTGCGAGTCGTTGCTTTTTTAACCTTTATTGCAAAAGAAATTATAATGAAACTATTTTTACGGTTTTTATCGCGAATTTTTATAAGACGACAACGTTTCGAGTACTTTACAGCAAACAATTGCTTTATTATAATGAGTGAAATTCGCGTAAACATTAGAAATCATTATGAAAAAACAGATGTTATATTGTTTTCTAATGTTTACGCGAATTACATTCATTATAATGAAATAACTTTTACGGATTTTCGGATTTTACCGTAGTTCGGAGTCCGTCGGTATCTGAAACGTCGTAAAATAAACCCGAATAAATCCATAAAAGTTGTTTCATTATAAAGAGGGTTATATTACCACACTTTTTCTTTCACGCCGGAAAATGCACTGAGGCATCCCGCGGTGGAGTGGGTCTCCCCACGCGGGTATGTGGGACTCGCCCGACAGCTGGTAAGAGGATGCAGCTCTACCCACTAAAACCCGGCGAGTGCCACCAATGCCGCCTTTGGTGAGGTGCCCCGGATCTAGTAAACAAACAGGACACCTCGATGGCTAGTCAGCCCTCAAGGGACCGACGCCACCTCCACAGAGGGGTCCGGCACCACAGAATAACCCCTCCCAACGTCAGGACAGTACAATGGGGTGAGGTTCCCATCCTCGCCCCTTGTCCCCTGCTCTTTTGTCCCCTCTTCTTATAAGAGGGGTACAAAGAGCCCCCTCGGCTCAATTAGCTTCACCCAAGATGCTGGGCTCACCCTAGGCTACTGAGCCCCACCGCCACGTCAACGCCTGAACCATGGGTGGGATATTACCACACTGCAGTGTGAGGCACTGTATATATGAGGCACTGTGTATATGAGGCACTGTGTATATGAAGCACTGTAGCTGTTATTCGGGTAAACCGATTTCGATGCGGTTTTTTTAATAATAGTCTTCCAGTTATCACTTCTGCTAGGTTTCCCAACGGACCTCAACGGCTTTGCAATTCGTTGCGTCATTGCATCGAGCTTATAACCGAAATAAAGCGGTAATGTTATATATTTTTTATGAAAACAAATTCCGCCAGGTTTGTGCTGTAACGCAGCGCCGGGTCTGCGCTCTGATTGGCCGATGAGATATACATACGAATCACTGGTTGGTTGAATTGCTATTACGTCAGTGACATTTCACTGACCAATTTCGGAATTTTATGGTTCACAATACTACTTACTCTATCCAGCTATATGCTCGATGCGTCAGTCTCGAGTAATTAGAATAGGTACATTTAAATACATGTTAAGCGATAGTGTCTTTACGTTCCTTAAAAGAGGCCATATGATCGTAAGAGCTAGTGCCAGTTCTTGCATGGTAAAAGTACACATTCATTTGCAATATTAATTTACGTAAAACGTATTCGTTATTATTAACCTTGGCACAATCATTGTACTATCAGTAGTTTCTAGAAAAGTATTTAATATTCAAAAGGTGTGAAATATGAAAGGGGTGAAAATTAATGAGGGGGGAGCTCGGGGGTGGCTCGACCGTTAAGTTTCAAAAGAGGTATAAAAAATTAATTTGATAAAAGTGTTTCTGTGTTACTAAAATATAATTTGTGGTTGAAAATTGATTTATAGTTTGCTAGTTACGTATTTTTTATGCTTGTTTAAAGGCTATACAATATTAAAATATATAACTTTTAATAAATATAAAAACTCCTTTCTACTGATAATTCTACACAAATCAAATCAAAATATTTTTATTTCGTACCCTTAAAATACGCCAAAAAAGTAGTCAATAGAAAGTAGGTCTAGTAAAAAGAACAGTTTGGAATGCAGGGATAAGATATATCTTATCCCTGAAAACAGAAACTTAAAAAAAACCCAAGCAAAAACTGCAGAAATCGAAACAGCAAGAATCAAAATGATAAAATTCAAGAAAATTTTTGACGCTAAAAATATTTCTATGCTATTGAATATCAAGATAGATAGTTAATAGAACTATCAAGAGTTCTGTTTCTCAATATTATGATCAAACATTATCATCCTTTGTCTCTTTTCTGCTTGTCAAATTAAAATAGAGTAGGTACAAACTCTTCATTAAGATCTGATAAAATTGTATAGTTTTCTAATGTTTGCGCGAATTTACTCAATATAATGAAACAATTTTTACGGATTTTATCGCGGTTTATTAAGATTTTTACAAGTCCGAAACGTCGGGCTTGTAAAAATCTTAATAAACCGCGATAAAATCCGTAAAAATTGTTTCATTATAAAAAATTGAATAGACCAAATCCGATTTTTTAAATATTTTTTTACATTTATATTAACCCTGCATGGTGTTGCCACACACACACACACACACTTTTACATCAACACATAGTATCGTCCATACATAAATTAATCCGATTTTTTCCGCCACATGGCACGTTTTTTTCTATCTGGTCAGGCTATAAATACTTTTTATAGCCTGACTAGATAGAAAAAAAGGCTATAAATACTTTTCGAAGCTCTCAGAACGAGTTAGACTTTTTTGTACCACAATCTGTTACGATGACATTGAGCAAGACGAACAAGGATACAGCAGGCATGCCCGGTATGTGACGTCACTTTATTTTATTGCTGGCGTTGCGGCATCTTGTTACAGTCTACTCTTTCTAGAATTTTCTTCGGTCTAGACTTTTGTCAAATTTTTTTTTGATTTTATATCTCTCTATCTTTAGGTACTTTTGCCTTATGATATTAAAGGTAGAGTAACATCCATCTAATCTATATAAATAAATACAATTGAAGTGTCTGTTTGTAATTTAAAATTAACAGTATTTCACAATTGTTTTCTTCATATTGTTTTCTGTATAATATACGATACAAATATTTTTTATAATTTTTGTATGGTTGTATGTTCCGGTTAATCTCTGAAACGGCTGGACCGATTTAGACGGAACTTTCACTGGCAGATAACTGATATGGTAAGGAGTAACTTAGGATACAAAATAATCATCATCACTTCTGCTGCGGCTGTAAATCAAAGGTAACTGTAGTGTATGTAGTTATACAAACATTGTGTTATGACGTTTGTCTCGAGCGCATACGTCACGAGGCGGGCAGAGTAGGGTCAGTCTGTGTCAGACCATCGGCCCGAGCGGACGTGGTGGTGCGTTAGAGACAAATGTCATAACACAATGTTTGTTTAACTACATACACTAACAGTAACGATTGAGTTGCGTGCGACAGTTAATCATAACATAAATGACTTGACCCATTCAGATCAGCGGTACTCATTCATGCGTTACCTATTCGTAGACACAAGAAGTATCCGTACCGGTAATTACATTTCTTATGCCTTGTTTACGCCGAATAGCTTTCGGCCAAGCAAGCTGGTGTAAGTACAAGTAGCTTGCTTAGCGAAATACAATTCAGATGAACTGTCTCTATACTAATATTATAAAGCTAAAGAGTTTGTTTATTTGTACGAGCTGATCTCAGTAACTACTGGTCGATTTGAAGAATTCTCTCAGTGTTAGATAGCCCATTTATAGAGGATGACTATATGCTTTAAAACATCACGCTGTGACTAACATTAAGTTGAGTAAGATAACGCGGGTGAAGCTGCGGGCAACAGCTAGTCTTGAATAAGTTTTGGTATAACTTGTATCGGCGCATCGATTCGCACTTGGCTGGTTTTTAATATTCTTAAGACGCTTAAGAGCAAGGTTGAAGATATTAGGGTGATTACAGCCCCAAAGGACTCGGAATTGAGACGTCGTCTATCGTTTTGGGATTAAGAAAAATAAATAATAAATTAATAAGAGGGTAGTAGCCGTAGTCCTGCAGTAGCCGATATGCGGGTGGAGGATGGCCGTCTTGGCGTTCATTGAAGGAGGCCAATGTTCACCAGTGGAAGGAACTAGGTTGATTATGGTAATAACGAAGTATTAAGCACTACTGGAACTACAGTTTTCTAATGTTAACACGAATTTCACTCATTATAATGAAACAAATTTTACGGAATTTTTCAGTCTTCCCGTGACCATGGCTGCTGTAAAGTATCCAAAACTTCGGGCTTGTAGAAAACTGAATAAACCGCGATAAAATCTGTAAAAATTGTTTTATTATAATACACTTATGAGTAGAAACATAAGCAATTTATCTTGAAACTAACATAAACCAACATCACACGACAATAGTAATAACTCACAGCCTTCTCCTTCTGCGTCGTTCCGTCACTGCTGAGGATCACGACCACATAATCTTCCACTGGACACGGTCATGGGTTAAGTGGACCCGGTGCAAAATGCCCCCACTTTGATCTTCTCAGCATCGGACCATCTGACTGGTGTTCTTACACGTATTCCTTCCATCTATCCCAAAATGAACGTTTCCACAGCCTTATAATAAAATAAAATAAAATAAAAAACCTTTTATTTCCTAAGTAGTAAATACAAAATACATACATACAAGTAGTAAGTACAAAATATCGTTATTATGCTGAAAGAAAATGTTTTTTTTATTTTTTTTTATTGCTTATGTTTTTTTTCCACAGCCTTACTTGCTTACAATTACAACATTTAGATTCATAGATATCTAATGAAAATTTTCGAGTGGTATTTTTAATTTTTTCCAAGTTTAATGTAGGCTCACCTGAATATTATAGTATCGTGTATGTGAATGTTAATAAACTTAAACATAATCGCTTGTCTTTAAGTAGAAACTTCTTTTTCACAGCTGTAATGATTTAAATAAAAAATATACTACATAAACATAGTCATAATAACGTCATATTATATCTTTAAGGTTATATTTAGAGTCCAAAGCAATGCAGTGAGTCTTACAAAACCAAGGGATGCATTTCAGTGTAAGCGGATAGTTGAGCGACTCCGAATTGAAATTCAGTTTTGTGGGAAAATTTTCACGTTCCTCTAATTTGGCCAAAGACCAAAAATACTAATAAAAGCGCCCAAAATTTACCTGCGCCTCGCCACAGCCAAAGTTTATTGATAAAGGCTTTTCCTGGGGAAAGTTTGTGTGAAATGGACACCTGTGTGTATAATACTTATTTCTTAAGCCATGCTGTTCTGTCATGGTTCTGTAAATATTGTAACGGACGCTTACCACGTTTACAGCTTTATTGAGTCTCCTCGTGATTCATTCCATCGAAAGCATTACTTAATATTATATAAATGTGAAAGCCTGGATGTTTGTTACGCTTTCACGCGAAAGCTACTTAACCGATCATCATGAAGCTTTGTACACATATTCTTGGAGGTATTGGAAGTAACATAGGATACTTTTTATAAAAAAAATCCAAAATCTTATCCTACGCAGACGAAGTCGCGTGCACCAGCTAGTAAACCTATAAATGCGGTAAGCACCCCAAACAATATTTATTTAAATATGAATAGTGATCGCGTTATTTTAAAACAATATATAATATTATGGTTCTGTAAATTTCTAGATGTAAAATAAATATATAATGACAATTGTATATTCCAGGGTAGGCAATTTATGAATTACATAGGATTGCCACAAAAGATGTTAATGCCGACTATACGTATGCTACTCATGGGCCACTTAGATGTACTTATTATATATATTTTTTGAATCTCGTGAACAAGGCTGTAAACAATGCTGTAATATTAAGCTCCTTCAAACAAGCTCCTTGTAAGAGGTAGTGGCATGCTGCTTTGCAGTCGAACTGTGTCGAAAATCATTATGAAGTTAAATCAGATGCATTTTCCTTGCTAGTCATATCTGGTCACCCATCCGTTGAACGCCCTCAACTTGTGCAGCTTAACCGGGAATTTTGTTTAATAAGCGAAAAGCGATTGTATATTGAATAACCTAAAAACGTCGAGCAATTAGTGGAATGTTGACAACAAAGGAGAAGGTTCTGTCGCGGGTAAATACGCGCCGGCTAAATAACCCCCAGTCATCCGCGTGGGACAAGGCACGGGAGGCAGCGAGTGCATAATATTATAACTAGCAGACCCGGCCACGCATTGTGGCTAAGATACACGTTAAAATATATTGTAGTAAACTATTATATCTATACATAAAATTATTATTTAGGAATAAATAATTATGATTATAAATTGAGATATGTTCTATCATATCTCTCAAGTTGGGTTAAACTCATTTCAATAGATGAGGAGTTCATCACGGACAAACAATGTGACACGTAATTTTCATATTTATATTAGCAGACTCAGCCACGCGTTGCAGTGGCTAGTATATAAAGTTTGTAAGGTATTATTCTTAACAAACGTCAAACAATAATGAAGGTCTAATACATCTTTCTGTCTAAATGAGTTTAGGATTTCTATATATAGGACATCATCTTGAGAATTTGACATCTGCATACAGTAACAAAATATAAACAAATAATTTGAAATAAATAAATATTGCGATTATAAATTGAAATATAAACTACACTATCTCCCAAGTTGGACAAAATTACAAATGCTTACAAAATTTGATAAAAAAGATTATAATAATTTTGTATCGATTCCATCGTAGTTGGCTCAGTTTTTACATATTCTAGTCCTAAATTAATTCGTCTACTATTACTAGATACTGAAATAACTTTTACTCCAAAGGACTCTCGTGTCGATTTCGTGATCATGGTTGTTGTAAAGACTTCAAAACTTAGGGCACTTAAAACTCTTACAAACCGCGATAAAGTTCGTAATAAATAGTTTTATTCATACATAAAATTCGTGTAAATGCGCGGCTCCACCGCACGCTGAGGCTACGCACGCCTTGTCGTGGCGTCTAAGGTGAATCCAATACCTTTGGCGAAGCCAAATGAAACGAGTGGGCTGCTCTTTGTGCCCCTCTTATAAGAAGATGGGACAAGAACCTCACCCTATTGCACTGTCCCAACGTTGGGAGGGGTTGTTTTGTGGACAACCCCTCTGTGAAAAACGGATACGGGGCACCTCATCAAAGGCGGCATTGGTGTTGGGTTTTAGTGGGTAGAGCTGCGTCTACCTTACCAACTTTCGGGCGCAGCGAGTGCCACACACCCGCCTTGGGAGACACACTCCCCCGCGGGATGCCTTAGAACATTTCCTGGCTTAAAAGAAAAAAAAGTGCATGCGTTGAATAAAATGCATGTAGTTGTAAACACGTGCCCTGTTTGTTTACTAGATCCGGGGCACCTCACGAAAGGCGGCATTGGTGGCACTCGCCGGGTTTTAGTGGGTAGAGCTGCGTCCACTTACCAGCTGTCGGGCGAGCCCCACATACCCGCGTGGGGAGACCCACTCCGCCGCGGGATGCATCAGAGCATTTCCCGGCGTTAAAGAAAAAAAAAAGAAGTTGTAAACACGCGTTAAACACATATTGTCATGGAAACTGGGTCTAACTTGTAAATGTATAATGTAAAGATTATCATTATTATATCTATAAACTTTAGGTTTATTAGACTTACTATATCCTCCTTTTCCCACTTTGACAAGTATAATTTATTGGTGGGGGCTACCCCACTCCGCAATATCGACTAGTGCGATCGTTAGATTGAGGTGAAACTTTGTACATTTATTATAACAAAGGTTTCTGATATTGCTACTAACGTGACGTATTCGTAGTTCGTACCGGAATGTATGCATAATGTATTTCAAAAACTGTCTAAATTAATTTCTGTCTGTATATATAACACAATTCCTTCTTACCGCAGCGTTTTGTTAGTTGGCATACTAACAGACGTCCTCCCATGCTAAGTGATCAACGTAATATGAACATAATCATTCAATATCTACGACAGTACTGGCAACGACTCTTACCACTTTTTGTCTGAATAGACAAAGCACGAAGGAATTGCCGAGTTGTAGAAGTAGAATATGCCACCATATGTTCCGATACTTCTTTTATCACAGCACAACTATTTCTCGGAAGGAATAATCAGGATGGTGGTACCCATGAAGATATTATGGCAAATATTTTTTTTATCTTTTGCGCCGGGTAATGCTCTGAGGCGTCCCACAGGGGATGGGGGACACCCCATGTGGGACTCGCTGCGCCCGAAAGATTGTAAGGTGGACGCAGCTCCACCCACTAAAACCTAGTGCCGCCTTTGGTGAGGTGATCTGTTGAGCAACAAGGTACCTCAACGGCTGTCAGTCTCCCAGGGGACCGACGCCACCTCCACAGAGGAGTTGTCTACCACAGAAAACTATTTATTACTATTTTGTCCCTTCTTCTTATAAGAGGGGTACAAAGAGCAGCCCTTTTGTCCCTCGTCTTATAAAAGGGTTACAAATAGTTCAATATGTTTCGCCCAAGGTGCTGGGATCATTTTAGGCTACTGAGCCCCACCGACAAGGCTTGAACCATGGTGGGGCTCGGTAAATAAATAGTATGGCCTTGATATTTTATATATTACATTACCTAAATACGGAGTGTCACTACGATTAACTAATGGTTGTAATATATGAAGGTTACAATTAGCATACATATTACGTGGCGTTTTTGCAAAACTTATTTCCATAATTATATTTGAGACTTATTACGTTGTATAAATAATTATGTATTTTGTAACTAAGTCTTGAATAATTTTTATCAGTCACTTATCTACTCATTGGACGATTAAGCGGACCCGTCTTTCCCATTGGGCACTCTGGGCGATTGAGGCCCTCTAATATCAGTCTATAAGGTATATTATATAGACCGATATTTACTATCAACAAAAAAAACAATGTTAAGGTTTTCAATGGGTAGTCTAGTCTTCGCTGGGGCCAGCCTGTCGCTGAGGTTATCCTGTTGCCTGCAGATACGATATCGTTTTTTTTTTCTTTATCGCCGGGAAATGCTCTGAGTATGTGGGACTCGCTACGCCCGAAAGATGGTAAGTGGACGCAGCTCTACCCACTAAAACCCGGCGAGTGCCACCAATGCCGCCTTTGGTGAGGTGCCTCGGATTTAAAAAAACTAACAGGGTATCTCGACGGCTAGTCAGTCCCGCAAGGGACCGACGCCACAGAGAGGTTGTCCCGCACCACAGAACAATCCCTCCCAACGTCGGGACAGTACAATGGGGTGAGGCTCCCAACCTCGCCCCATGCCCCCTGCTATTTTGTCCCCTCTTATTATAAGAGGGGTACAAAGAGCCCCCTCGGCTCAATTAGCTTGGGCTCACCCTAGGCTACTGAGCCCCACCGCCACGTCCAAGCCTGAACCATGGTGGGAGATACGATACCCTGAAAAAGTGGCGGTGGTTTAGTGGGGTAGTGTATTCCCAAGTGCAAGTCCCCACATAGGTCCATGGACTCATAACGGAGGTAAACCTGGATCGTGCAAAACCTGGGTCATTAAAAAAGGTCTTCTTCAATGGGCATACCCAACAAGATAGTCCATATTAAGAGAACAGACACAATAATATAAACGCTTTAATCGTATCACTTGTACCAATCGCTTATTCCTTTGTGTAGTGTCCCTTTGATGTTACAGGATCGCTCCTGTTACAACGTTTACGAAATTTAAACTGTCACCGTACGGACCCACACTTTATTAGGGGTCCCTTGTAAGCGTAACCCCTATACGTCATGAGTGACAAGGATTTTATCAGCTTTTTCATATTGTGTTTGTGTAAAATGACCGAAAGGGTAACCCCTCGTCAGCGAGGTGGCGTATTCTTAATACATTAAGGGGAAATCGGATGATATCTTCGTCTATCGAGAATCAGTTTTGGCTGATGAAAATTGATTACAAATTTGTGAGTAACATTTTGTTTACTGTCCATTGACACGAATTTAATATCTTCTTGTATTTTCTTTCTTTGGAAATTCGATTTGCAACATTCTGTCAGAGTTGATACGCAAATTAAAATTTTCGATCATATCAAATTTTGAAACATTACCAAACCCAAACAAATGAAGGCATACTTAGTGGTGAGAGACTCTCTCCGGGATGTTTGGTCTAAATTTGATGCGAGTGGACAGCGTAAAGTACCAGGATTACATAAGTAACATAATATGACTTTTTGCAAAGACACTACTTTAGGGTTACTTATTTGGTTAACGTTTGTATGAATAAGTGATATTTCATCAGCAGCCTCTATCCATCCACTGCTGAACATAGGCCTCCCTCAATAAACACCAAGAGGACCGATCCCTCGCCACTCGCATCCAACACGGACCGGTTGAGCACGGAGATCGTCATCCCACCTGATTAATGGTCGACTTAAACGCGGCTTCCACTCTTGAACTTTATTGGCCCATCAGCCATCCGTTCTCCTGAGTGTGTGACCAGTCCACTGCCACTTCAACGAGCTTATTCTTCTCGTGATGTCGGTAACCTTAGTTCTCTGGCGGATGTCTTCGTTTGAAATCCTATCTGCAAAAGAAACCAATGCAGGACTGCTCGGACCAGACGTAAATTTAGAGCGTCGGAATCTTGATCAGAGGCCTTAGACAAAGTAACATTAGAAAAACGATAACGAAGTTCGAAAAGAATAAAATGTATGGGATTGACATAAGCCGTCGTCAATTATGTCGTTATCGTTATCGCAAGTTGGTAGACAATGTTAAAATTCGTAACAAAATCTTAAACTGCCAATTGGTTATCGAACACTTATGTCAAACTTATGTTATTTTATTATTGATATTGATTCGTTATCCGTGGGCGTGGGCCATGGAGGGCAACATTTTCACAATTTTTATGAGTTATAGTGTGTATGAGGTCTATTTACATAGATATTAATTTTAATTTTTTGGTACGATTTGACACTTCTTGACGAACTTTGTTGACACTTGACAGTTGTTGTCGTTGCACTGTCACGATCTTTGATTGATCATTGGCTAGAAAATTATTATCGTTATCTCAAAGACGATTACGAATTTCGGCTACAAAGCGATGTCACTTTGTCTACAGGCCCTGGCATATCAAATGTGAAATATGTAAAATATGGACTATACTACCCCTTCGTTAGCCAAAACATTCATTTAAAACATATTTTAATATAGTTATTAAATATTTGCGGTCAATGACATTGGGGTAGAAGTTGGGGGGTAATTTGCAGGGGTTACGTGTTTTAAATAAACGTTAGTTAAATTTATATAGTGAAGTAGCATATTATATTTTAATATTAATAAAATTAATTCCACAGCTTCGTCTGGGGTAACAAGGTTTTTCATCTATATACATGAAAGGATATTGATATCTGCTGCCGGATCCAGTTAGATAGGCCATCTTATTATCCAAAAAAAAAAAAAAACTATGTTTTATCTAATGAAATTGAATAAAGTACCAACCATCAAGGATCATCAATTTTTCAAATTGCGTTTCTCTACGTGTATCGCCGTTATTTTTATTTTATTTTTTTTTATGTTAGTTGGATAGGCAAACTGGCAAACGTGCCACCTGATGGTAAGTGGTCGACGTCGCCCATAAACATAAACTAGTTTACCTGGAACGAGCCCAGGCAACTCATTTATGTGTTGCCTATCCTGAGACATAAGATGTTAAGTCTCGGTGCCAGTAATTACACTCGCCGTTATGGAGATGATACTCTTCATTTAATACCAGGTTTCGGTGGCAGCAATTATGCCGCCTGTCATTAAATCAGAGCATGAGGTACAAGCACCGTGGCATCGCACAAAGCGATCTAAATATTCATATTAGATCTGTCACTGTTTTATTCGCGTTATAACAGGGTTATCTGTTGTTGTTTTTTATTGTAACAGAATTTGTTCTGCGACGTTAGATAATTTATTTTCAATTTTCATATAAAAATAAATATTAATTTAATTGTCTGTTTGAACGTTCTTAGCTTTACGCGCATGGCAAAGATTAAGTAAACCAGTGGCGTACCAGTAAGGCGGTGCTTGTGAAACATAGACTGATTCGATGTTGAATAATAACCATTGTTTGAAAATATGCTAATTCAAATAATAACTCAATCATAAAAAAAAAAACACATTTCTTTTTGCTGCTTACCTAAACCTATAGATATACTAAAACTAGCAAAAACACAACTAATACTAATTCTACTACTGTTAAATACACAGTATAGCCTGACCAGAAATATATAAACCCTGCGTGGTGTTGCCACTGTATTTTTTTACGTCAACACATAGTATCGTCCATACTGAAATTAGTTTCGAAATTTTCCGCAATATGGCGAGGGATTTTATTTTTCTAGTCTGGCAATACATTTAAGTGAGCTTTGTGGCATGGAGATCAAGGAAATTTTCAGCCCCATATCAAGTAGATTTAGCTATTTGTTGTTTGGTAGTATCAAAGTAATAATCTCATAGTAAATCCATATCATTTATCAAGTATTAATTCATTAACTATTACTAAGACGTTTGATGTTATCTCGGGAAAGCTTACATTATTAAAATTTATCCATCAGCTGTAGTGAATATTTAATAACAGCTATTACAGGAACTGAGTATTATACTAGAGGAAGGGATTAAGATAGTAGTTTTAAAAATACCTAGTAAGTAAAATAGTAGTTATAATAATAAATTATATATTTTATCTATTTCTTCTCATATAAATATCTATATATCTGTTAGTTTCAATGTATATAACTTGTATATAATTATTCAAATAATGTATGTCTAGTCTAGACATTCGCCGGAGAACTAACGTTACCATATCACGCGAAGAATGAGCTCGTTGAAGTGGCAGTGGGTTGGTCATACACTCAGGAAATCGGATGGCCGATGGGCCAATAAGGTTCAAGGATGGAGACCACGCTTAGGTAGACGAAGTGTTAGTCGACCATAAACCAGGTGGGAAGACGATCTCCATGGTCCGTGTTTTTTTTATATACGAGGGCAAACAAGCTGTCGAAGCCTTTTGGTGACGATCGACACCCATACATATCCACACAACCAGAGATTATTCCCCCCTCCCTCAGTGGGCCACCGGAAACTCACAAACCGCACGCGACAGCATAGCAGCTCATGACAGCTCTTACTTCACTTCGTCTTCATTGCTGATTTTCTCTGCTCTGGCCAAGTGACGCGACATCTCTCGGCAGTCAGCTCGAGGCATTACGGACATGATCACGTATGACCATCAATAACATACTTAGACGTGCACTTGTAAACCCTGGCCGTAGCACACATGCACCTGCACGTAAACATTAAGCCTCAGGTGCAAACTTAAATTGGCCGTTAATTTCTAACGTTACGTGTAGGGTGACCGTTCTGAGGCAATAAAGAAAACTCACTAAATATGTTTTTGAGACCAGAATAGAATAGTTTCGTAAATAACTAATTTCTTTTTTTTGAAGTAGATAAATAAAGAGCTAGCAGAATACATATTATTCAAAAGTCTATATAATTTATTAGCAAGCTTTTCTTTAAATATGATTATTCTATGTGTGTAAGACAAAATCCTCCCAAAGGGCTGGACCGGTGGGAGGGAAGCGCTGTGCCGCGCTCCCGGCTGCATGGGTACCACCATCTTGCTTGTTTCTCCCGTGAAACAGCTTTGCTGTGTTTCGGAGAGAAGGGCAAGACAGGCAGTGTAATTACTGGCACCGAGACTTAACATCTTATGTCTCAGGATAGGCAACACATAAATGAGTTGCCTGGGCTCGTTTCAGGTATATTGGTTTATGTTCATGGGCGACGTCGACCACTGACGTATTGGTTACACCTATATTATTTAATTTAACTGCAACGCAATAGCTTGTCTGGATCACAAAAAAGCCATTTTGTCTCATGTGGACTATAATTGTTTACGGATAACATTGGCTACCCACGGTTGCCAGTTCACCTTCATGTATTTTAAATTCATCAAATTAATTCTTCAATACTAACTACGAAACCCCAGGTTCTTGGCATATTGCCAAGTATCACACTTTAATGTTCATTTAGGATAAAACTAATTTATAAAACCTTTTTTTTATTTCACAAAAGCTAACTAACAATAAAAATTGACAAAATTTTAATATTTAACGCGTTTCACATACTCATTAAATCCAAATGTCGGACGAATCCAAATTCAAATGAAAATCTATTTTTTGTTGTTTCCATTAAAAAAGTTTGATACATTATTCACATGTTTTTTTTCTCCACAACATTAGTATTTTTTTTTATTTGGGATTTTATTTTTTATTAGGGATTTTTCATAGTGTCCATAATTTTGTAAAAAATTGACACTCAAGATGCGCATGGTCTTTTTCGACAATCTTCCACAACTTCATCTTGGTTGGTTACCAATACAATTAGGTTTACTATCTCAAAACTAGGGCAGCAGGAATATGTCGGTAGTGTAATAACGATAAAATGAGCAGTATCGTGTTATATGGCCTTCTAAATGCGGTGTTGTTAACTGGAAGCCTTAAAACTTTTCGGATCCTGGAATTTCTGGTAAGGGATGTGTATTTTACTTTTTTTCGATTAGTAAGTTCTGGAGTTATTCGTACATATGCTTGTCAAAAAAAAACTAAACACAATTGAACTTTTGTCATCTTTCTGGTGGTAAAAGTAACTATGGTCTTGCCCTAAATATTGTTACAAAAAAATCTATTGCACATAATAATTATTACTATTACTGTGTGTTAGTTTAATACATTAATATGAAATCATTAAAAATATTATAAAAAGCTTATTCGAAGCGGTCTCCATTGGCTGCAATACAGTCCTTTAAATGTTGAGGCCAGTTATCAATAGAAGCACGCACTCTTTCCATGGAAAAAATGTTTTAGGGATTCCAAATTATCATGGCATTTAGAACAAGCCACACTCTCTAAAACTGACCATAAATCATAATCCAGCGGACTAGATGCCGTCCAATCTTCAGCTCTGATGAAGTCCGGAATGTTGGTTTCTAAACAAGATTGGGATGATTGAGCTTTATGAGTCGCCGAGTCTCGCTAAAAGGACCATCCTTGGTTATTGATCAGGGTGTTGTTAAGGGGCTTAAATACCTTCTCAAGAATGGTATATTGATACACTTGTGCCGATGTTTTGATACCTTTTTCATAAAAATATGGCTCAGTCACTCTTTCGTAGCTAACATCCAAGCATCTCTGAAGCCGGATATTGCCCAAGTTGTATTCTGTTGACTAATTGAAAAGTTTCCTTAGAGCATTGAGCATAAATACGGTCATTTTATTTGTTAAAATGTTGCTCGATTGTAAAAAAAACTCACGCATAAACAATGTTTCCTCCCTTTGCGTACCGATTAAGTAGTTATGACGAATCTATAAGGGTTCCGTTTTTTGCCATTTGGCTATGGAACCCTAAAATGACTTAGGACTTGCATCTTATAAGAGACGCACTTGTCATTTCTTAACTGATAATATAAAAAAATAATGGGGTGGTAAAATCAAAACGTCTGTCTGTATGTCTGTCTGACTGTATGTCTGTCCGTCCGTATGTCACAGCCACCAAACAGTGACCATCACTTTTCTAGGGGTTAGTTTTCGTTTAGGGCATTGTTTAGGTGCTGAACCAGGATCCAACCAACTTGCTGAGCGCTTGCGGTTATCAAACAGAATCCATTTTTCATCGCAGGTAACAATGCGGTTCAAAATTCCTTCATTTGTGTGTCTGTTGAGCAGTGCAAGGCACGTCTCGTTGCGTACTTCGCGCTGGCGATCATTGAGTTCGTGGGGCACCCATTTGTCAAGCTTTTTTACCTTGCCAATTTGACGCAAATGGACAAATATTATTTAGACGCTAACGTTGAAAGCTGCCGCTAATTCAGCCGTAGATTGTGTATCATCAGCTTCCTTCCACAATCGCCTTTAAATCGTCATTGTCGACTAAAGTCTTCGGACGACCGCGAGGTTCATTTTTCAGGTTAAAATTTCCAGAACGGAAGCGAGCAAACCAATAACAGGTGGTGCGTTGGTTTATAGTATTAGCTCCGTAAACGTCGTTGATATTGCGTGCCGCTTGTGCCGCGTTGCTGCCACGACGGTCCTCATATTCCATAATTACTCGAATTTTTAACGTATCCATGATGACGAAAAAGATTGAAATGCGATGAAAATGTAACACTAATCAATAAACAAATGACTACTTTTGGAAAAAGAATTCCATGTTTTAAAAAAAAAATTGAAATTAGAATTCTCAGCCAAACAAAAATTATTTTGATTTGAAACGGCCAGTACTGCAGAACGGCAATTTCATATGTAAAGACCTGTTATTATGTAATGGTACGCGACCCTTCGTGCGAGAGTCCGACAGCACTTGGTCGTTTTTTTTAAATACGCGACATGGTTCTAGGTGCCATCTTCATCTCCCGAGATAAAATATTTTGCTTTCGGACAGGATTTCTTCGAATTCTGTCCCTTACTGATTTGATCGCCTCTTTCGTTCGAACACTACGTGGACGGCCAGATCTTTTTCTGTCACAAACAGAGGAGGTTTCATTGTACCTATCAATAGCCCGGTACACAAACATTAAACTATACCAAGCGTACAGAGGTTATTTTGTATTTGATCCACTCCATTTTAATATCATAAAATAGTTTTACAATATATTGGCGCGAAAATGAAAAAACGCAATGAACTATCGTTTAAAAATGAGAGATTCCAAATTCAAATGTAATATTTCGTTTCGGTATTTTTAATTGTAACAGTATTTATGGCCAGTCTATGTCTTTATTTTAATACGCTATGTATATATATATATATATATATATATATATATATATATATATATATATATATAATGTGCAATGTATTGATTTTGCTCAAACAATACGTTAGGTATATGATATAGTTTGGGACTTTCCTCATAGAATACACATTTCCCCAAACTATACGTAAATAGGATCAAACTGCAGAAAGTCACGTACAACATTTCAATAAAATCGGTTCTGTATTAGAAGTTCATCGCGAAAAACGTGACACGAAAATTTTATATGAATAAAGTCCACTCCACGATGTGGAGGGTCGGTTGATTTCTAACGAGTGGGATGATGATCTCTGTGTAGAGGCCGTTCTTGACATAAAATAATATATAACTTAAAAAATATACTAAATAAACCTATAAAACTTTAAAAAATTACAATATATTATACAATAAATAAGTCTTGAAATAAAAAGACAGATCTATAGAAGTACTATTTTAAACGAGATATGTTCAATAACTGAATTATTAAAAAACAAAAAACCCGACTGCGAAAAACATTTGAATTTAGCTCCAAAAATCCGCCATTTTGTTTTGTTTTATTTTGATATGAGTGTCACTCTCACAGTAAATACAAATCTAACGACACCTCTCAAGCTAAAATCCATCGAACCGTTCAGACCACAGAGCGTGCCAAACAATTATACATACATAGGTACATACTCTCGAAAGACATAACCCTCCTTCTGGCGCAGTCGGGTAAAAATACATTTGTAGATCAGATTCGAAATATCAAGTTCCGCGGAACGAATCTCATTTGAAACAGTTTCAAAAGGGAAAATATCCATGGTAATTTAAAGTCTTATGTACATAAGATATATCTTATTAAATGACAAATTAACGCAACTGCCTGTTCCAAAGTTAATCCATCGGCTAAACAAACTCAGCGGCTCAAACAAGTCTATGTCCAACAGAGAACAGAGCATTGATTTTGCGCTGATAATGCTTATCATGGCTTTACAACCTTTTTTTTCTTTACGAGGAATTTATATGTTCCCATAAAACTGAACATAGGCCTCTGTTAATGAACGCCAAAACGACCGAGCCCTTGCCACTCGCATCCAACACGGACCGGCCACTGCACGGAGATCGTCTTCCCACCTGGTCAATGGCCGACCAACACTTCGTCTACCTAAACGTGGCCTCCAGTCTCAGCCTATATTCAGCAGTAGACGGATAGAGGCTGATGATGATGATGATGATGATGATGATGATGATGGTGATGATGATGATTATGATGAATATAACTACGTTTTTGTAGCAATATATTAATTTCATATTCCGGAGGAGTCAGGTGGAATATACAAAGCGAATGGACACGGCCTGGTAAAAATATTTTTTTTTTTTTTTTTTTTTCGGATGGATCTATGCTAATGGCCCGAAGGCCCTAATGCTTCAACGGATTGATGTGAGCCCATTCGGCTCACTTTTGATTGGGGGGTTGCCCCCCGCCAACCGTGCAGTCTGCGACCACACGGCCTCCTGGCGTCGGTTGTGAGGTAAAAATAAGGAAACATAATATCCTTGAGTGTCAAGAAATGTACCTTCTCAATTACTCCGGTAAATTAAATATTTCTCAAAGGAGCATCAAAAATATTCCTCAGAGCTCCTCATTCTTTTAATAAATTATTTAAAAAGCGTAGGGGAAATAAGACTTTTCTTTCCGGGATAAAATAAGGTATCTTATTGAATAGTGTTCTTATTCTATCAAGGTTGAGTTTTGACAGGGATGGTTTAAAGATATTTTTCATTGTAATCTTAAAATTGTAATATTTTATACAGAAAACGTTCGAAATCTTTCCATTTATAAGTTTATAAAACTGTTATGTGGCTTTTCTATAATAATATTATAAAGCTGAAGAGTTTGTTTGTTTGTTTGTTTGAACGTGCTAATCTCAGGAACTACTGGTCCGATTTGAAAAAATCTTTCAGTGTTAGGTAGCCCATTTATCGAGGAAGGCTATAGGCTATATAACATCACGCTGTGATATATACTAGTTGAGTAACGCGGGCGAAGCTGCAGGCAACAGCTAGTATAAAATAAAAGGTTTATTAAACATATCACCTTTCGCTCTTAAGGTTTTTAAATGTATATAATGACTAGAAGCGCCCCGAGGTTTCACCCGCATACTTCCCATCCCCGTGGGAGTACAGGTATAAATTATAGCCTTTATGTTATTCTGATGTGTATATTATAATTATAGAATATATAATAGAAGCTACATTATTGTAAAGTTTCAAGTTAAAAAGCGATAAACATATTATATCCTTACAGATTTTCACGTGTATAATATTATTGGGAACTAGAAAGTAGGATATTATCTATGGACGAACGCTTTTACACACCACGTCAATCTGGTCCCGTGGTAAGTTCACGAAGAACTTGTGTTACGGGTACCAGACAACGGAAATATATTTAATACTTTTATTATATGATACACATATTTAATACACATCCATGACCCAGGAACACAGAATATGTTTTTGTTCCCTGGCGAGATTCGAACCCGCAACCTCCGGCTTGAGCGCCATCTTGCTTACCATTAAGCCACAGAGGTCGTCGATTATAAGTTATGTGTTGTGTGGGACGCTCTGACGTTACTCGCATATTTTGTTGGGGCGCTGGAACGCCTGAGCGGTTATGACAAAAGAAAACAGTGGTGCCATCCCCTAGAATAAAACAAAATTTCCTAAATCAAATGACTGAAATTATTAGACTTATTTTTAATAAATAAAATAGGTACCCTAATAAATATAAATTAAAAATTATGCACGTGCTTTTATTTTTAAATAACCTATCATGTCATAGAGACTGCGGATAGAAGTAAAAACAAATAACTTAGAATTTCAGTTGTAAAAAGTACTGTTGTGACAATTGTATTTAATATAAGAAGTAATCGCTATACCGGATGTAATCGTTAAGTGTGCACAGGCGTTTATTCCGTAACTATTACAGATATCAAAAAACTTTAAACTGATTTCGAAAGTACTTTACCTAATGAGTGAAATGACAATAATAACTTATTAAAAATAAAACGAGAAATATCCAAAAATTTTACATTAAACTCTCCCATACATTTTATTTCTTAGTAAGTGACGTCCTCGTTGTACGAAAATCTGTGTATTGCGCCAAAAGAAGTTTTCACTTCAAAAACTTGAAGTACTAGTGTTTAGTTTTGTGTTTTGTCTAACATACATGATGAAATTAATTCATTTTGATAGTGTCCCATCTAGCAATAACTATATTCCAATTATAAGTTCATCGACTCCTTCTTCTTCTTGTATAATGGCTCTCGCGATGATTTTCCAATGTCAGAGTGAGTTTTTACATATTTATTGTTTACTAGAGACTTTGCTAAGAATAATGGTGTTTCAATGGTGGAGTGTACAAGAATCAAATATTTATACCATAACTAGCTGTTGCCCGCAGCTTCGCCCGCGTTAACTTTTAAAATTTGAGGGGTTGACCACCCTTATCACTTAGGGCTATGAAAAATAGATAGTAGCCGATTCTCAGACCTACTGAATACGCATATAAAATTTGGTAAAAATCGGTAAAGCCGTTTCGGAGGAGTACGGTAACTAACATTGTGACATGGAAATTTTATATATTAGATAATAATTTCGCTTTCACTGTTGAATTAGCTAAAACAACATATAAACAAAATTGTTAATTTTTTCAATATATTATGTTTGTTAGTTACAAACATATTCGAAATCTATCAAAAAAGCATCCTCAGTTCGACTGCCAGTGTCACAACGCCACTGTGACGTTTCACGGCAATCGAGCAGGCGAGGCGGTGACGCGACAAATTACAAAAATAAAAATATTAACAATGTTGATGCTTTTACTAATATCGTTAAAAAAGCACTGAACATATTTCTCTTTAAATACATATAATTCTTCTGTGCTTGTGTGAAAGCCTCCTAAAGCTGGACCAATTTTTATAAAAAAGTTGTGTGTGTATGTGGATATGAGTTTAAGTGAGTGAAGTAAAAAAATTTGTATAATTTCACAATTCGGTCCTCAACAAAATGTTTTGTACAGAACATCAGTCAGGCCCGCTAGTTTGTATATCCTTAGTTTTTTACTTATGACCAAAACTAGGCTAAAAATAGGGTGGGTTGAAGTAATATTTAATAATAATGTCTTGCAGTCAGGTAAGTAACAGGTAAGTTGTATGTGTGCCATGATGCTTTGCAGCCGAATTGGGCCGGCACGACCGGGGTGGTACCTCTCGCTCACATATCAGCAGCGTCAAGTGACAGCTATGGCTTCACGTTTCTTGCGGTTTGTGAGTTTCCACCGAAACCGACACCGAGACCGACACCGACACCGAGACCGAGACCAAGACCGAGACCGAGACCGACACCGAGGCCGAACCAAAACCGAGATTGTCCTGTCTGCGTATTTGCTTTGCTTATCACTAATTAAATATAAGACTGAATTTTCCTGGTTTATCCATAGACTTTAAAAAATAATATCTTCATTGGGAGTCAGAGGATTATAAATGTGCCTCCTGAGGCGCCAAGGTAACGTGCACTTAGGATTAGGAACGTGTTTTTTATGTAATAAATTCATTATCATCAGCCTCTATCCGTCCACTGCTGAACATAGGCCTCCCTCAATGAATGCCAAGACTGCCGATCCTTTGCCACTCGCATCCGTATGTAATAGACTGAATAACAACAAATATCCCCCTTCTTTACTTATGTTGTGAGACCTAGTTCTCACCAAGTTTGAACATAGGTGTTAGTTTGACAGACTGACAGACACACTAAAAATAGTAGTTAAACCAGAGATTTAATTCGTTAGATATGCCCTCACCTTCAAAAACTGTGGCATATTTTTTCTAGTTATATTGGTTATTAGGACGGTACTGACATATTACTAAATTAATTGTACAGTGAGACATTCGATGTTAGGTCCCATGCCAGTAATTAGCTGACTCTATAGTTCTTTCTAAAACTTCAGGCTTTTAATGCGATGGACGCCCGCCCCACCCAAAGCTAATTTGTTCAGCTGTCGGTAGGTTTTTTAAGAAATTAAAATATTTTTCCGTTTCAACGATTTTCACGATAAAATATTTTCCCTTTAGTTTCATAAGAAATTATAAGTCAGAAACGAGCTTTATATAAAGCTTTTTCCAAACGCCAAACCGGTCCAACAACGTGTATGTTTTGAGCCGAAAAAAATGAACATTTCAATACTAAAAGCTTTGAAGTTTAAACTTTTCTGAATGCAGCTTTCATTTAAAGCTGATGTTTTTATGAGATCTTTTCAACCTATTCATTTTAGCTTAAAGCTCATAGAAATATAGCTTTTTATTAAAGGCTATACGGACATAGATATTTCAAGTATGATTTGAATGATCTATTTTCTTAATCCGTGGCTAAGTTATCTCTGTAGAACTTTAACTGTAGTTTAAGTGACCAAGTTTTTGGCAATTGTATCTCAATTGTTTTTATCAATTTAACCATTACAAAGATGTTTCTTCATAGTTTTTACAAGCATTGTTGAAAATGGATGCAAAATATTTTTAAAAGTTATTAAGCGTTTGCAAAATGTTTGTAAATATTTATGGTGTTCCCATGTGGTGCCATAGTTGTAAGTATCCGAAACAGAATAAAAAATGTGGGAAATAGGTGAAAGCCCCTAACTCTCCGACCGAGCGAGATGGTATGCTCCGGTCAGGCCGAAGCCCACTTGTTAGTGTGTAATCTTCTGAGAGCCCCTCGTCGAGGTGCGCCCCGGGCGGTCTGCCCCTGCCGGATTTAATCACATAGTGAAGACCCGGGAGAGAGCTGCCAGCGATCGGGATCCATTAGTCCGACGAAGATGATGATGATAAAAAGATGCGTGCCTTAAGACTAGGTTTAGTATGGATTGCCTTGTATTTGTTTTTGTAGCTGCAGCCACAACAGCAACAACAACATTCAAAAAGACCACTCAGGCTTATTCCGTTCCAGGGCTGGATAGAAGGCAGTTGGAGAAGGATAAGGTGATAGATGGGAAATGAAATTTGTTATGGGTAAAAGACAGAAACGACACAGTAAACAAACAGTGAACAAAAAACACGTTTGTGTCCACATCCTCCGGGGAGATGATAGGCCGAGTCGAGGTGCTCTCTTCCATGATGTACTGGCTAACCTGCGTCGAAGTGACACACGACCGCGATGTCAAGAACGTCAGGACGAAATGCATGCGCATCAGGGATAGTGCGTGGGCACGTCTGGGCCCAGCACTAGGTATCCGCGGGACTCGGAGTCTCGCAGGAGGGCCCAGCCTGCTGTGTTGACCGTGTGCGAGTTCCACGCTGGGTGCTTGGCATTTATATCGCCGGCAATCACAGTAAGCTCTTCTGATAAGAGCCCATGGATGTCGGCGGTGGATGGTGGATATCTAATCGTTTGGTGGGCGCCTTATATGCGGCGTATAGGTGCAGGTATGGTGTCGCCAATGCAGACTTCGACACCTAGCGTGAGGATGGAGGTTGTGTTAGTGGGAGGTAGTGCCTGGTGAACAATTCTTCGCCGGACTAGGACCGCGAGCCCGCGAATATATGCGTGTGCGCCCTGGTGGTCTAGCCTATAGACAAAGTATCCCGGGATCCGTAGATTAGAGCCCGGGGCGACTAGCGCCCCCGCCGGTAGCGGCGGGCCTTGGTAGTACCCACACCTCGCCAGTAGGTGGCGGGCGTGCGGGCACGACAGGGACGGCATGTTGTACCTTCTCGTTCTGCCTCGGACGGGCGGAGCCTGTGGATTCTTCTTCTTCTTCTTGTTTTTGGCCGGCCCTGCAGGAGCGGGGGCGGTGACAGCTGAGCTGGATGGATGCATGCATGCAGAACGAAGTCGTTCGTGGTGGCCATCAGGGTCTGGCTCGAGGCTGGCAGCGAAGGAACGTGCGCCGCAGCCCGGTGTTCAAGCGGGCCTCGTTGTGGTGTTGGCGGCATGAGGCCCACCACAGTTAAAGCAGGTCAGCGGCTCGGTGCGGGGCGCGGGAAATACCGCGAGCTGTGCTCACCAGCGCAGCGAACGCAGGCCTGCCAGCGGTGACAGTGGCTGCTGGCATGCCTGAACTGCTGGCAGCGATGACATTGCACGGGGCTCTTCTTGCCCCACCAGGCGTCGATCTTTAAGCCGTCCATGCCAAGAATTCTGTTGATGGCGTAAATATCCGGGATGGTGTTCGGCGTCTTCTTAAGGATGGCCAGGAGGATGCAACCCGGCCTACCCCTACGCTCCTGGATCGGCCTGATGTATTCAGGACGAACGAGCTCACAGACGAGCTGGACACGGTGCGGTTCCGGCTCGGTCAGTCATTGGCCCCGGGTATCTCGAGGCGTGGCATGATGGTGCAGGTATTTAAAAAAAAGTCTTACCTACTATACACTACTTATTATACAAGCCAACACGCGATCTGAAATCGAGATTAAATCAAATAGATGTCTCAGTTTAATATATAAGTGGGGACAAAGAAATCGGCTAGAATTTGCCCCCCACAAAACTTATCAAATCCTCTTAAAGGGCTCTTTACAATCAACTCCTTGTATCAAATTTAACAATATATCGGTTAGACGTAAATAAACTCTTTGCTACCTAGGATTAATGCTTGAAAATAAATTCACCTTTTTTAACCGACTTCAAAAAGGAGGAGGTTATCAATTCGTCGGAATCTTTTTTTTTTTTTTTTTTTTTTTTTTTTTATGTATGTTACCTGATTACTCAAAGATGGCTGGACCGATTTGAAAAATTCTTTTTTTGTTCTAAAGAGTGTACTTCCCAAATGGTCCCATGATAAGGAAACCAGGATCTGATGATGGCATCCCAGAGAAATCGAGGGAAACTTTCGAAAATCGTAGGGGCGTCTAGTGTGTTTGATATTTTTTCTATAAAGTGTTTTGAACGACTTCAATTTAATGAAGGTCTGGAGTCGATCTGATGCTGGAGCCGAAAGACAATCGAGGGAACTCCTCAACTATTTACATCAGTAACCTTGTGTTTGGGCTTGATTAATTTGTAATGATGAGAACTTTACACCTAAATGGGTTGTGACTGTCATTAGGTCATTAGACTGATGATGAAGACAAAGGACAGTTAAGGGAACTCCTCAACAGTTTACAGTAGCTACCTTGTGTTTGGACTTAATTAATTTAAATTGATGAGAACTTTGTACCCATATGGGTTATAAGCGCCATTACAGGTGTGATAATGGAGACCATACACAGTCGAGGGGAATCCTCGACGATTTACAGCTTTAATTGGGCTTACTTCATACGGTAAATAATATTATGCCAAAATCATGTAATTTTATTACTTGTCGTTGTTAAATGAACAAAAAACAACTGTGGTTGGAAGCGCATCATAGTTTTTCAAGGTCATCATAATATCCATTCTATATCTATATATTGGTGATGTTCTATACCTATATATAATGGAATTATTTAACGAATAGCAGCAAATCTGCCGTGATTGCTTTCGATTACATATATATAAAGTTTTACGCAATTCCATTTCGGTTTTTTTATTTGTTATGTAATGATTTAAACCCTGTCTACGTTCATCTCAATTATACAGCGCTATCTAATCTGAGCAACGCGTTTAATAGTTCTACCCATATTTCAGACAAATAAAATCAGTTATCGAATTTTGAAATCACTAAAAATTAAGAAATAAAAAAATTTTAAACAAAAATTAAAACCGACTTCAAAATTTAAAAAAAACTAAAAAGTAATAAAATAATTTCCTTAATCTTTGTGCCTACAATTTATAATCAACTTGTTCTTCTACTAATATACAATCTTTGCATTTACCACGTCATTATTGTTACTTTTGAAGCCGGTGTCGTATTCGTTGATGTACTACCTCCCTACCTACCTTGGCTGACACCGACAGTAGAAGAACAAGTTGATTATAAATTGTAGGCACAAAGATTAAGGAAATTATTTTATTACTTTTTAGTTTTTTTTAAAGGGGCATGCCAAGTCTCCATAGTAATTTTGGCCCACGGTGCACACCTGTACTGTGGACTGATGAATTATAGTAGGCGATGGCAACAACTAATTCCTAAAAGAAGTGGTTTATAAAAAACTTTTATTTTTAAGTTATCAATTATTTTTGTATGTTATTAACACAAGTTATATGAAATATGTGCAATGTCATTTTATAAATTATTTTAATTTATTTGGGAGTACAATGTAATAAAACAATATTATATTTCAGTTTTACACATTTATTCATCATTATTATATACTACTAATACTTCACCTAAAAATTGAGCCGGCGGTAAAATATTGTTTTGATGCCGTGCCCATCCTAAGTACTGGTACCACAACACAGTCATGACGTGGGCACAGCATCCTACCGTTCGACGGCCTACAATACAATTACAGCAATACTGTTTCGCGGCCTGTATTAATTGTACTGTATAAAATATACACAAAGTATACTTTGCCGTGGTCATCGGGTGTAGAAGAATCGCCAAAGTCAGTATTCATGATAATAGTCGTAAATTGGTATTGAAATGCAAAATGAAAAATCACAGAATACGTCTTTAACTCAAACAGCACAAAAATTGAAAACAACGTTATTTTATATTATTTTCATTTAAAGGCATTAGCTACTAGGCTATTCGCCATACAAAATACAATATTCAGTCTGTAATACGGAGAAATGGCGGGAAACCCCAAGGAGCGCGGCTTCGCCCCTCTAGCCCCCATCAATCAACTATCATTCCCCATTCCATCCACACAAGGCAGTCCACCACAATATTCGCCAAACAATCACATTATATATTACACAGATTAAGTTTTTAAAACAAACACTATAGAAAACCGCCAGAACAGCCCTACTAAGAAAACCACTCCAGAACGGTACTCCATAAGATTCGCCAACCAATCACAATATATAAAGATCAAGTTTTTAAAACAAATACTATAGAAAACCACTCTGAATGGATAAAACACAAAATAACAATTAATTAACGGGAAACCAAAAAAACACAACTGCGCGTCCCGATGCTTCCCGCCATTCCCTCGAAAACAACGTTTTCAAGTTTTCCGGTGTCTGACACTTAGAGCTGGTGTTGCCAGAACACAAAAAACAAAAAATGATTAAAATGTTAAGAGAAGGATAACATACGATACTATATTATTTTTATTTGCAATACAATCTAAATATATATGTAATTAGTTTTATTTTATATAATCGAAATCATTGCAAAAACTAACATTAGGTATAAATATTATATCATAGCAGTGTATACATTACCTGACAAAATAATATTTTCAGTAACGGCAACATTCTAATGTTCATGACTGATGTACCAGTACATGAAAGTCATAGAAAGTACTTGTCTAGGTTCCTATTCGTTTACTTGTTTAATATTTTTTGTATAAAGTTGCCGAGTTGTACAGATTAATGAATACAAGGAAGGACTACAATAAATATTAATACAATTTTTGAATATAGCCAATTATGTGTGCACTTCTGGGCCTAAAACTGGCATTCCCCTTTTGAAGTCGGTTTTAATTTTTGTTTATAGAACATATAATTCAGACAGGAGAAAGAGCCAAACGAAATTTTTATGCATTTACTAAAGTATCGTCTTCAACATGGGGTCTTTCTTTTAAGACATTAAAATTAATATATTCCGCAACATATCTAGGCAGTATGTGCTACGGAGCACCCGTGTGGACTGATAGGTCCATCATTGGAGCAGCCCGTCGTAAATTATTACAAAGCCAACGTCTGTCACTAATATTCTTATGTAAAGCATATCGAACAGTTAGTACGGAGGCGTTACCAGTTCTTGCCGGAGTACTACCAGTTGACTTAGAGATACAGCGCCGCGCTGCCTTGTTTTATCATTTGCGAAATCTTTCTAGTGCTGACTTCTTAAGACCACAAGGCCGACAAAAAATTACCAAACTTTTTGACCCTATAGAAATAACCACTCAAAATTTAATTAAAGAATGGCAATCCCGATGCGATAATACAAAAAGAGCGTCACCTTTATAACTTCTTTCCATCTGTTTTAGATCGCTTAGCAAAGGATTGGTTAGAGGTTGACCACTGTGTCGCTCAGTTTCTTACCGGCCACGGAAACTTTAGAAGTAAACTAGGTATTTGGCTTTAATCTCGTACCGTCTCCCTTATGCGGCTGTTCGACGGAAAGCAATGAACAGGAACATACCGCACATCACATTCTTTGGGAGTGCAGTCTTTGGCAAAATGAACGAACATTAATGCTCGACAACATCCGTAGCAAATCGGGAGTAACATATTACAGCGATCTCAAGATTCAAGCGATTTTGCCACCATTATTACTGGAAAAATAACATATCCCCAAGTCATACATAAATAGCTCATAGTTAATATACACTAGTATATTACTTCACTATTGTAGATATTTTGGGTTTGTATTTATAAGTCAACACTTATAAATACAAACCCACATTCAAACAACAATTATTATTTCAATCATGATAATCACTAAGTTATACATAATAACTCATAATTGATATAAATGTATATTAATCATACTATGCAGATATTTTTAGACATAAAAAATTCTCCGTGGTGCATTGCAGCTGGGCATCCCCTGGCTGCTGTCTTTTATTGACTCTTGTAAGTCATTGCAATCTTGAACTGTCTCCCGCTTTAACCGGGGAGGGAAACTGGAAATTTTCGTACTCCTCCTGAATTCTTCTGATTAAATTCGTTGCGGGTCCCAAGGCAGTTTTAACGTATCCCTCGGGCTCCCTGAGATCGTATCAAAGGGTCATTTAGTGGTTACCGCTGTCGATCCTGGCTATACAGGAGTAGCAGCGGTGGGAACGAATGGTGGGCCTAGCCCGTTTAAAAAAAAATACTCTACACTACACATGAGTCTCTATCTCTCACTGGTGCCGCGTTTGGGGGGTGGTAGGACCCGTGATGTGACCAGATATAAGTAGGGGTTCGAAATAAGATGCTTTAGGGGTACCTTATTTTAAAGCCGAAATTTTTCTTCAGCTGACCCACGTTCCGATAGCGTATTTGTACGATAGGGAAGGACACTGGCCTGACTGGTGACTCCCTTGCGAAGATGGGGAGATCTCCAACGGTATTCAATGTCGGTAATTCAGCCGGCTGTTGTGTTCTTTTTAGATTTAGATAGGTAGCCAAATTTAGTAAATTCCCAGCTGAATTTAAGCCGTGTTTAATTTTCGAGGATTAGCCTTGAAAGTCGGCGGCGATGTCCCCAGACTCACGTTGACAAGCCCGGAAGAAAAACACGCATCTCCTGACCACATCCGATCCATCGTACAAAAATCAACATCCCGTTCTACAGTTAAATGTCAAACTCACTTTATAATAAGCCCCGCCCCGCTGCCCGCGCCTGCTCCGCAGGCGCCACGTCGGGATGAAGATGGTTTTGAGGTGGTGAAGAGGAAGAAGCGCCATCCCAGAACCGTCCAGAATCGCTGCGGCAAAGCCCCACTGGAGCCCAATCTGCTCGTGCGTGCTGCCAAGCCGAATACGCCGGTGTATATCTCCCGCCTTCATTACACCACAAAGGCGGAGACCATCGCGGAATACGTGCGCCGGAAGTTGCAGTACTGTCCGAGGGTGCAGGAGCTGGAGTCGCGCCGCAACGTCAATTTCAAGGCGTTTGTGGTGCGAATACCGACCTGCTACCTGCAGGAAGTTTTACAAGAAGACTTCTGGCCTCAGGATGTGGTGTTCCGTCGCTTCCGCGGAACAGTACCACCGGAACGCACAAAGACGTAGCACTAGGAAGTTTACTAACATAATTTTAAGGTTTTATACTAACCCTTGTGTAATATAATATATGTATGTTAGTGTATAAGGTATATATATATCTATGGACCATATAGTGCCTGAGAATAAATGATTTATTATTATTATTATTAGTTGAGTTTTAATTTAGACATTTTGTTATTTTAGTTTAAAGATTAGATTAAATTATTAGATTTAGGATTATTATTAAAACAGGTAAATTGATTTTATTTAAGAGAGATATCTATTACAAAACAATTATCGGATTTCATAGCGACATCTATTGGGTCAATTAGAAATATGACGTCAATAGGTCGATAAACAGTCAATCGTTAACGTCGGTCAAGCTATCCTTGACCGGCGCTTATGCCATTATTTATTGGTAGTGTTAAGTTTAAAACTTGTTTATTATTATATTATTTAATTATCAGCTCAAATTTAGGTAACGTGCAAGCGCAACGTTACACTGGTCGTGCGCATACGAATCCAAACGCGACACGGCCCTTGGCCATGTCGTGGGGGGCGAATGACTCTTATGAGCCGTCGCCCACGCGATCCCTATTAGGGATCGCGCCCCGAGGGTTGATATCAACGACACACATCAACGAAGGCCGAAGCCCACTTCTATAGGCCCCCCAGGATGGCTCGGCAGACGCCGGACGAGGAGGGTGTTCCGCCACCCGTCACGGAGGCTGAAATGGAGGTGGTTCTGTCCCGCCTCCAGAGTAAGAAGAGGGCGCCGGGTCCAGACGGGGTGCATGGGAGGGTCCTCGCGATCTCTCTCGCGTACCTCGGCGATAGCCTTCGGGAGCTCTTCGACCGCTGCCTGCGGTCCGGACAGTTCCCGAGGGCCTGGAAGGAGGGTCGGCTCTGCCTGATACCAAAGGCAGGGCGGACCCCGGACTCGGCTTCGGCGGTGCGACCGGTGGTGTTGCTGAGCGAAGCTGGGAAGGCCTTGGAGAAAATTGTGGCCTCCCGGCTCGTTCAGCACCTGGAGGAGGGCCCGGGGCCGGGACTCTCAGAGTCCCAATTTGGGTTCCGGGCACGGCGGTCAACCGTCGATGCCCTCAAACGCCTTCGGGCGGTGACGGTTGAGTCGGAACACAGAGGGGAGGTGGTGGTCGCGGTGTCCTTGGACATCGCGAACGCCTTCAACAGCCTCCCTCACAGTGTGATACGGGAGGCACTGAATTTCTTCGGAGTGCCCCCGTATCTAAGGAGGCTGTTGGAGGCGTACCTCTCCGAGAGGAGGGTAGCCTGCGAGAACCGGTGTGGGTCCGTAGAGTGGTGGCGAGTCGGGTGCGGTGTTCCACAGGGGTCGGTTCTTGGTCCGATCCTGTGGGACATCGGCTACGACTGGGTCTTGCGAGGCCGCCTCCTCCCCGGGATGGGTGTCATATGCTACGCCGATGACACCCTCGTGTATGCCCGGGGACGAGGCTATAAGGAGGCGGCGCGGCTGGCCGAGGTCGGGATCGACCTCGTGATCAGCCGCATAGAGAGGTTAGGGCTTCGGGTCAGACCTGAGAAGACCGAAGCCCTTCTCTTCCGCGGGACCGGGCGGAAAGGACCCCCACCGGGGGCTGCCCTCCAGGTCGGAGGGGTGAGGGTCAGGATGAGCCCCCATATCAAATATCTGGGGCTCATCCTTGACGGAGGGTGGACCTTCGGCCCACATTTCTCCATGTTGGGACCGAAGGTCGCGAAGGCGGCAAGTGCACTGGGCAGACTCCTCCCGAACCTCGGAGGACCCAGCGCCGCCTGCAGGCAGCTATACTCCGGAGTCTGCCGTAGTATGGCGACGTACGGTGCACCCATCTGGGCGGATCACCTTACCGGGAGGAATAAGGCCCGGCTGCGATCGGCGCAGCGGGTCATCGCGGTAAGAGTGATCCGGGGGTACCGTACGGTTTCGTGGGCAGCAGCCACTGCCCTAGCCGGTGACCCCCCGTGGGAGCTCGTGGCGGAGGTTCTTGCCGAGATGCACTCCTATGTCTCGGATAGGAGGTGTCTGGGTGAGAGCCTTACGCTGGACGGGATCCTGCGGGTTCGCCGACTAGGGCAAGAGGCGTTAATGCGGAGGTGGGGGAGGACCTGGCGCGGCAGCCGTATGGCAAAAACCTGACGGTTGCTCTGCGTCCGGTCCTTGAGCGGTGGATGCGCCGTAAGCGCAAACCCCTCACCTTCCGTCTGACACAGGTGCTCACCGGGCATGGTTGCTTTGGTGAGTACCTGTGCCGGACGGCCCGCAGGGAGCCGTTGACAGTGTGTCACGATTGTGGCGCGGCGGTGGACTCGGCCCAGCACACACTCGAGGTGTGCCCGAGATGGGCGGCGCTGCGTCACAGTCTGACATCAGTCATCGGAGGGGACTTGTCTCTGCCGAGCGTCACCACTGCGATGCTCGGTGACGACGAGTCCTGGACGGCGATGGTCTCCTTCTGCGAGGCAGTAATGTCCCAGAAGGAGGCTGACGAGCGGGTGAGAGAGGAGGCCGCCGACGAGGCCTCCTCCCGCAGGCGACGAACGGGGGTGCGTAGGAGGCGCTATTTAATGCGCCTCCAGTAACGCCCCTGTGTTCGTGTCGGGCCCAGGATGGGAACCTGGGTCTGTATGGCACGACGTCGTGGGGACTGCTTAGTAGCGGCCGGGCAGTCCCCCCCTACGAGGAGTAGTCTGGCCTTCGCCGGGGCCAGCCTGTCGCTGAGGTGATCCTGTCCGTTGCCTGCATATCCGGGACCCTCAAAAAGCGGCTGAAGGCGCTCGCAGTGGTTTTAGTTAGGGTGGGCACTCCCAGGTGCGAGTCCCACATTGGGTCAGGATTTACCCGAAGGTCCTGGCTGCATCCATAAGGATTTCCCTGCGAAAAAAAAAAAAAAAAAAAAAAAAAAAAAAAAAAAAAAAAGGCCGAAGCCCACTTGTTATTATAGCAACGAACTGCGGGGATTTCGATAGCGCGATGTAGGACTGTCGCGCTGATTGGTCCGCCACAAATATATAACCATGCTTGAATCTACAAAATTTCAATTATAATAAGTATTTGATATACATAGAACTTTCCGTTTACATATTTTCATAATTTCGACTCGTGATTTACAAATCTAAATATTTGTGAAATAAATTAACAAACCGCATAAAAGGTTTAAGAACTTTCATTTATTTTAAAATGTTACATCTAATTATAGTCTTATCGAGGGATAAATATATGAAGATATATACTGGGCTGACTTTATATTTCAAGGGACTGTACCTCAGGACTGTCCGATTGAGCTTAAAGGTCATCAGGCCGTAAAGTCTAGCCCTTCCTAAAAAAATATATTTCAAGCCCTATATTGCTTAAAAATTACAACAGAGTGTTTTTTTTCTTCCTTGTTATTAATTTTAAAAACAAAAAAAAGCGATGACAAAACATACAGCTCTGAGGCAAGGCATTCTAGAATTTTCTGGTATGACAAACACGGCTGGAATCTTATTTATATAAAAAACCCAGTATGAAAGGGTCCTTCCGCGCCCAAAACCCTCGCGAGTCACCCTAATCAATTAACGCTATAATCTTTATTATTCCAACATTTATTACATTTTTTTATGTCAACCACACTGTAATCAAAATGGGAAAATTCTGTAATAAAAGAAAGATATTTGCACAGATACAGGAGGTTCACAAATCTGTGACACGGAAGGGGTAAAAAAATCATGATATTCGGGTGACATAATTTATGGAGGGCCTAATTAAATATTAACTTAGGTGAAGAGGCTACTGGCTAAAGAAGGTTTATCTGAAGGGGTTGCGATTTCTATTGCAGCAAGCCAGGGAGTTCTTAACTCTATAAGAAAGGATACTTTTTATTTCCATGTAATATCATTTTGATATATTTCAAATAGAATTTGATACTGGTAAAACGAAAACTGATTTAACAAAGATAAATTAATTGGATTTGATTGGCAAGCTATAAAACAAACAGAGATGTTTGTTCCGAAGTACCTTTTTTGTTCAAAGTAAGTAGCATCTTTTCCAGTGAAATAACAAAATGGTAAAATTCTATACTATTATTTTAGTGTAGGTATATGATAATACCACAGATAATATTATGTTCTGCAGTGGACGGATAGGGACTGATGATAGTGATGATGATATAAAATATTATGATAATACGTCAATAGATTAGCGTGTGGTGGTCGTTGTTTTTTTATTGCGTTGTGTGGTGGTGCATGCAAGTGTACGCATATGCAGTGTATTAAATAAGAGTGCTATTTGCATGTATATGCGTGCACTCACATATTTGCTGTAAAGTCGGCGTGGCTCGCGTAATTATTGCTTACTAATATTTAAAATGTAATATTACGAATTTACGCAAAGTAACGCCTCATTTTAATATGTGTGTATGAAAATAATAAAGTCCCATAATTAACGAAATAATGGTCATCGTACAATCGTCTGACCAAACTTTCTTTGTTTTAGCGCCCCGTACCGTATAATGGTGGTTCCCCACGACACACACATAAAATATATTATTTATAAAAATAACACAATTTCGTGTTAAGTTCGCATGTCACATTCTAATAATTAATTGCCGGACTCACGACTGAGTGGATTGTGGTTATTTTATATCGAATCTTGGGCGGTTGTTGGGTTTCAAACTGACTGTAATCGAAGAACTATAGTGTATATAATATACCTATATGCACTAACACACATTCTTAAGTCATGTTCTCTCTATAACGGTAGGAAAGGGCACTTAACATGATCTTTTTAGTTTTAAGTTAATGAAACTTTCATGACGTTCATTGAGAGTGACCTAAATCAAGGCACTTAGGGACTAATAAAAAAGCATATTATTTGAAAGGCCGACAACGCATTTCTAATCCTGTGTGTATATGTCTATGGATGTTGCTTGTCACTTACCACCAGATGTACCGACTGCCCCCTCTTTTGTAAAAACAACTTATACGACATAAATATATTACGACAATAGTCTATTTTCAAGGAAAAAAAAATCTTTTATAAGGAGGCAACCAAGCAGCCACAGCAGTGACTACCGACACCCATAGACATCCGCAAAGTAAAAAAATATACAGATGCATTGAATTGCGCTCCATTCCCCCCTCATGGGCAACCGGAAACTCACAAATCGCACGAAACACAACAGCATAGCTGTCACTTGACGCCGGTGTTATGTGAGTGAGAGATACCACCCCGGTGCCGCCCCAATTCACCTGCAAAGCAGCATGACACTACCTCCTTACTATTTTAGTTGTGAAACAGCTATCGCTATCGCCTTTAGCTGAAAAATCTTTATAAAGGATTTCGGCTCTCGTAGAAAGCATTTCCAATAAGATCCAGTCGGTTGCCTCAACACGATCTCAAAATCAGGAGCTCCAAGGTCAAATAGGCTCGAGTGCTTCGATGTATAGATCACGATTCTTTTCATCGGTGTGAAATTTTCATTCAGGAGTAGAATAGCAAATTTTATATGAGAACATTCCAAAAAAGCGCCATTTTTTCATGTTCTCAAAATAAAAAATGCGCTTTTTTTTTTTGGAAAACGCATTCAATTCAAAGAAAATATACACAGCTCGAATTTAGCAAGCGTAAGTTTCTGGACGGTTAAATATTCGTTTATATGACAGTTCCGTCTCGTAGAAAATGGAAGGCACCCAAGATCGAAATAGATTCGTAATTTATAAGAAGCTCTCACGTTCTGCACTCATTACCCGATAGTTATTAAAATGTACAGACGAATAGCATAGGTCGTTCCGAAAATGTTTCTCTCGAATGTCCTGTTCACGTTCCTCTCGTAAACAAGGCGTTGAAAATATCGAGCTTCGCGAAATAAAAAATTTCCGTTAGTAACAGTTATAATGGGAAATAGATATGCATCACAGCACATCTGGTGCTATAATTTTGTCCGCTGCCTGATTTTAGCCATGTGTCGCGGCGACCTTTTGCCGTCTCACTGAACGGTTGTTCATTTCTCCCCTTGACACAGCTGGCGTCGTTTAAAATATGTAGGCTTCATCATTATCAATGTACTTCGTCGATTGCTGAACATAAGCCCCTTTTAATGAACGCCAAGACGGAAGATCCAACTTGCATCCAACTGGGACCATCCACCACACCACACACCACATATGGAATAGATATGGCCGACCTACCGTCTTCCATAACTTGGTATAGGTACCTAGGTGGTTTGTTTAATAGATTTGATTTGAAACAACGAATTTGAACCTGGAACACTTAAAAGGGTAATTGTTCAACGTCGACGATGAACGTAAATTAAAATCCTTAACGATCCTACTTCCTAGTCCTCTATAAGTCCTCTATAAGTTGCACACTATCATCATCATCATCCTTTATCCGTCCACCAATGAACGCCAAGACGATCCCTTGTCTCACATCCAACTCGGTCCGGCCCATAGAAATATTAAGAACTGAATATTAAGAATAGAAATATTAAGAACACAATATTAAGAATAGAAATATTAAGAACAGAATATTAAGAATACAAATATTAAGAACAGAATATTAAGAATATAAATATTAAGAATTAACTTATTTTTAGTATCTGTGGTCCGGCCACTGCACGGAGATCGTCCTTGACCTGGCTACGCATAATCTGAAAAACAATATTTCCAGAAAAATTGGACTTCCCGTTCCCTTTTTCCTAGCACAATTTTTTATTGGTGTTAGACATAAGCAGGATGGTGATACTCATGTAGACGAGCAAGCCACATGCCCCTTCTACCGGGAGGCATGCGGCAACAAAGGGGGCATCCCACAGGTAATGTTCCAAGTAGGTAAGGCGTGTAATCCGAGCGTCAAAAATGCCTTGCGTTAAAATACTATCCATTCACCCGTAAAGGCCAGGCTACCTCCTCCTCCACCCTCCTGAACCCTCCGAATAAGACTCCGGGTGTAGGATAAAGTCTATATTCTGGGGCGCCGATAGTCAACGTGTTTTGTAAGTTAACTGAATTAATTTAATCTCGATACTTACAAATATTACGATCCGATTCAAATCAAATAAAATCATTTTTCTTACTCAAAAATATATTTTTGAACGTCAATTGAATCTACCACCGGTTCCAAGGCAAGCCTACTGAGAAGAATCAGCGAAACGAACTCAGCTGAACTTATCTTTTCAAATATTCTGTAACAAATTTTACATGTTGTTATCCCGAAATGCCTGAGAGAAAAGTCGAACGCCCTATTCCCAAGGTGTGGTATCTTCTATAAAATCTTTTACTTTATAATATCCTTTACCACACAAACGCTCTTTAATTACTAATTGAATTTTTTTATGGGGAACTTTTATATATTTTTTTTATTAGTACTAGATTTTTATTAGTATTAGTAAAAGAATGAAAGAAGAATGCTTACTTTTGTGAGACTAATCACTGGTACATCTAGTCTGTGTCTACTACGTATATCCCTACTTTTTACAGAATTCATTTATGTTTTTCCGGACACAGTAAATGTTCTCCTCGCCATAATTCGTATTCGTAATAAGGTATATATAGCGTTACAATACCTCTGAAACCTGAATATGTGGCTGGGTTTGTAATAATCTAACACAAACCTTAAAATAACAAAGCAAAGCCTTCGACTTGTGATAGTCGTTTATGTATGATATGAAAACGGAATACTTTCCCGGTGGCTTTGTTCAAACAGTCATTTAAAATAATATTGAATTTTCATTTGCAATTCTCATTGTGTTTGTACAAGGGGATATATTTTACAAGCTACCTTTAGATAAGAATACTTATGTTAGTTTTGCAAAATGACGTATAATTTAGATACATTTTAGTATTCCACTGTTCACTCGTCTATAAATTAAAAAGAATCTCTTCGCTAGATAAATAGTGTTTCTTAAAGGCTAACAATTGCGAGAACATTTTTAAATATTGACTATTTTTACGTTAGGTCTGGACATCAGCGCGATGATTTAAGTTTTTAAGACAACTCATAGAGACAACTTAAGATAAATTTGGGACAAAAATTTAAAACAACTCTTGTTGTTGCATTAGTCTTTTATTTATTTTATGTCATACATTACACTACCATTCGATAGTGTTGTAAAATATATTTAAACTTCATTCAATAGTCATTTTTTTATATATCATAAGTAAGTACATAAAATACGTTAAGAACCGAGTGAACCTGATTCAATGAGACTCGACCCTGTCGTGTGTCGTCAAGGGGGCCGACGATACACGATTCAGTACCTTTTTTTTCTTTTACGCCGGGAAATGCTCTGAGGCATCCCGCCTGGGGAGTGGGTCTCCCCAGGTGGGTAGGTGGGACTCGCTGCGCCTGAAAGATGGTGAATGGACGCAGCTCTACCCACTAAAAGTGCCACCACCGGTGAGTGCCACCAGTGCCGCCTTGGTTCCCGTCTTCTCCCCTTGCCCCCTGCTCTTTTGTCCCCTCTTCTTATAAGAGGAGTACTAAGAGGCTACCCGATTCAATAAGATTCGAACCAGTCGCGTGACGTCGAGTGGAGCCGAGTAAACCCGATTCAATAAGACTCGACCCAGTCGCGTGACGTCGAGTGGAGCCGAGTAAACCCGATTCAATAAGACTCGACCCAGTCGCGTGACGTCGAGATGAGCTGAGTAAACCCGATTCAATAAGACTCGAACCAGTCGCATGATGTCGAGATGAGCCGAGTTAATGCGATTCAATAAGACTCGATCCAGTCGCGTGACGTCGAGCAGAGCGGAGTAAACCCGATTCAATAAGATTCGAACCAGTCGCGTGACGTCGAGTGGAGCCGAGTAAACCCGATTCAATAAGACTCGACCCAGTCGCGTGACGTCCAGTGGAGCCGAGTAAACCCGATTCAATAAGACTCGACCCAGTCGCGTGACGTCCAGTGGAGCCGAGTAAACCCGATTCAATAAGACTCGACCCAGTCGCGTGACGTTGAGTGGAGCCAAGTAAATCCGATTCAGTGTCGACTAAAACGGAAACGACTTACATACATTAAGCAAAAAAGTATACACCAAAGAATTATTTCATAGTAAACGATTATTTTTTATTATGAAATCATTATAACTTAAACATGAAACGAACTTTGTCCTACCAAGTTGGTCAAAAGGTTACAAAGCCCTTTGTTAATGTGGTCGCGTGATCCCACGAACACGCCAGGGGAAATATGAAAATTAGCTCGTGTTTATTGGCGGATGTGTCTCTTATTGACCGACTGCGTTGGGGAGGGTTACACGCTAGTTAGGGTTCTTATGACGTGCTAAATGTTTTTCAATTACTTTATGGCTATTTCCCGTGACTTTACTCGCGTGTGAGCTTTTTGTGTTTTCTTTATTTATTCGACATCAAATGTTAGAATCAGATATGACGAATGATGTAACAACTCTATGCTGTGCGACAATTTAATTTGGTAGATTAACGGTCTTCGGGGGAGTGATGCGGCGGACCAATTGGTGCCACAATTCTGAATCGCGCTACCATTTTTTTACAGTTCGGCGCTATATATTATACAAGAGCTGAAATGATAACAAGTGGGCTTGACCGAGCTACCATCTCGCCCGGTCAGAGTTCTCACTTTAGGCTTTTCACCATATCACACAGACTTGACTTATATACTCTTACTTATTA
Source organism: Helleia helle (assembly GCA_963853865.1). Classification (NCBI taxonomy): domain Eukaryota; kingdom Metazoa; phylum Arthropoda; class Insecta; order Lepidoptera; family Lycaenidae; genus Helleia; species Helleia helle. The sequence goes on from OY971434.1 coordinate 6,283,018, forward strand.
TATATTACTCTGGATACGTCTGTAAATCTAAGTTAACGCGGGCGAAGCTGCGGGCAACAGCTAGTTCTAAAATATAAGTTATCTTACTAAGGACTCTTGCAAGAGAAGTCTAGAGTCCTTATCTCTTGAAAGTAAGTTTTGTTATATAAAGTTTTACCTAATTTTCCATTAGGTATTTCTAATGTATACTAACTCTCTTCCAAGGGTATGTCCATATTTTAACTATTAACATCATTACTGTCGTATTGTGATAGTCCACTATAATAAGATAGGCCTCTTCCCCATGGATAACAAATATTATACAGATATGTCAGATGGTAGGCAACCGCCCATTACCGTAAATAAAGTATACCTTGGAGCCTAGGCTATTTATTCGCCCCGCCACGATTCAAGCCTTCTCGTGGCGGTGGGGCTCAGTAGCCTAGGGTGAGCCCAGCACCTAGGGCGAAGCCAATGGAACCGAGCGAACTGCTCTTTGTAGTGTTTTCTAAAAAGCAGGGGGACAAGGGCGAGGATGGGAACCTCACCCCATTGCACTGTCTAACGTTGGGAGAGGTTTTTCTGTGGTGCGGGAAAACCCCTCTGTGGAGAGGTAGCCTCACCAAAGACGGCATTGGTAGCACTCGCCGGATTTTAGTCCTGCGTCCACCTTACCATCTTTCGTGATTGGCCAATTCACCTTACTCCACCCAACTCTACGTCAGTTGAAACCTTTAATCAGCTTTCACGCAAAGACGACGCTTAATTTCTAGAACTTTTTATTGCTATCTAGGTATCTATCTCTAATCATTTTATCACAATTTATAGTGACAATAACGTAACAGTCCCCGAACAGTCCCGAGGGATCCATTGCTCCGACTTCCAAAATTGATACAACATAGTATTTATTTAAAAATACATTTCTTAACCATTTCATATTCAGTTAAATAACACATTTCTTCTGTTCTTGACTTGAAATTAGAAATAGAATACGAATGAAAAATTTTTCTAAAACAAAAAGTATTTATTGACACTCACACTACAAATGGTTTGTGTAATAATATATACACACACATGAACATACCAATAAATACGAATGTAATAAAGAGTTTATATTTGTGAATTTGGATGTATGAAGTATTCTTCGAAAAATAATAGACTCGAGCGTTACTTTGCGGAAATTCATTATATAAGTAAATAATAAATAAATCTATACTAATATTATAAAGCTGAAGAGTTTGTTTGTTTCTTTGAACGCGCTAATCTCAGGAACTACTGGTCCGATTTGAAAAACTCTTTCAGTGTTAGATAGCCCATTTATCGAGGAAGGCTAGGCTATATAACATCACGCTGTGATATATACGAGTTGAGTAACGCGGGCGAAGCTGCAGGCAACAGCTAGTAAAATAAATAAATAAGATATTAAATTATATATAAAATATATTATTATATTATAATAATCCCGCGAAATTTCGGGATTATTGCTATTATTAATATATCATTTAATATTCTTCGAAACTCATCCGATTTAGATAGAACTCTTTCACCAATATAATACTAATCACTGAGTAGCATAGGATATAAAATGGTAGCCTAAGGTGAACCCAGCACCTTGGGCGAAGCTTGAGCGAGGGGGCTTTGTACCCCTCTTATAAGAAGAGGGGACAAGGGCGAGGATAAGAACCTCACCCCATTGTACTGTCCCGACGTTGAGAGGGGTTGTTCTGTGGCGCGGGACAACCCTTCTGTGGAGGTGGCGTCGGTTCCTTGCTAGACTGATTAGCCGTCGAGGTGCCCTGTTAGCTTAACAGATCCGGGGCACGTAACCAAAGGCGGCACTGGTGGCACACTTTAGTGGGTAGAGCTGAGTCCACCTTACCACCTTAGCACTTTTCGGGCGCAGCGAGTCCCACATACTTGGGGAGACCCACTCCCCAGGCGGGATGCCTCAGAGCATTTCCCTGCGTTAAAAAATAAAAAGGATATAAAATGGTTATCAGTCCAGACACAGTTGTAAAATCTAAGTAAACGGTTAAATACCGGTGGACGCGACGCGCTGTGCCGCGCTCTCGTCTGCATGAGAACCACCATCCCGCTTACTTCTTTCAGTAAACAGCTTTACTATATATTGGATAGAAGTGCCTCTTATTAGGCAATGCTGGAATGATTGTTTCGGCGAGTCCCAGATTATATTTATCGTCATGGGCGACGTTATCATCTTCAAGTGGCCGTTTGCCTATCCAGTAACCTACTGCCCAGTACATGAGCTGGTAATTAAACACATACAAATCATAGAAAAGAATTTAACTAATTACACGGCTCATGGATTTCGCGTTAAGCTAATTAAAATGAATGGTTTAATTTCGGCCGCCACGTTAACAGCGGGGTCGATGAATAACTTATATTATGCAGAGCCGGCTGGTAATTGCGTCCCTGGGAATCAGTCGTTCGCCTGTAGATGTTTTTGACAGTCAAATTCAGTGTTTCAAACTTTACATCTTTATTTAGATTACAAACAATTGAAATTCAAATAATAAGTTTCAACAAAAAAAGTCTAGAATCTAGAGTAGGGAAGTAAGAAACGTCATTTTGCTACCAGATCTTATGGTGGATGATGGCATCCGAGGAGGGTATCAGAACCAAATCCGAGTCCTATATTATTTACTAGTTTCTATCCGAGTATTGACGACTGTGGCTCAATGGTAAGCGAGTTGGCGTCCAAGCCGGAGTTAGCGGGTTCGAATCTCGCAAGGGAACAAAAAGTTTTCTGTGTTCCTGGATCATGTATGTGTGTTATATAATAATAATAAAATTTTTAAATATATGTATTAAATGACGTGGTGAAAATCGTCCATAGATATTATTATATTACTGGTGGAACATACAAATGGTATATTAAGGCATATCGAGTGTACACAAGACTCCATTTTTTGAGTCACTCATGGCCTCTTTCTGGTATCTATCTCTGTATCAATAGAGACAGTAGAGTAGTCTATATTGCTTGTCTTGTCTGCCTATGCTTCTGCAAATAGAAATGCTGTTTAAGAAACTAGGCAGAATGTTCGTATCCAAGCAAAGACGCATTAGAAATCTTCGTGTGTAACCACGTACTTTGGCAACAAAAGTAATAATGCTATATGTAATGTTAACGTTAGATAAACTTAAGATTAGCCGAAAACTTGCTTTTTAACTTAATACAGTCCATTCTAGAGCTTAGGCTTAGTTCCTTTACAGCTAAGTGCGAGTTCTAGCCATAAACTTATTTCAACATTATAGCTGGGAAGATATATCTAAACATACTACTGGGGTGGCGGAGGAAGTTCGCGCATCGTAATTGTCTAGTAAAATCGATGCGCGAACTTACCCGACCACGAAAAACCTTGCCAAGTTATGTACCCCGAGTGTTTAGATATATTTTGTCTATATGTGCCTTAAGTAATATTGAGGTATAAGTGGGGTAGCTCATTTTTCACCCTTATGAGACTTGACATCTTATGTCTCAGGATAGGTATCACATAAATAAGTTGCCTTTTTTTCTTTTACGCCGAGAAATGCTCTGAGGCATCCCGCCTGGGGAGTGGGTCTCCCCAGGTGGGTATGTGGGACTCGCTGCGCCCGAAAGATGGTAAATGAACGCAGCTCTACCCACTAAAACCCGGCGAGTGCCACCAGTGCTGCCTTGGTGAGGTGCCCCGGATCTGTTAAGCTAACAGAGCACCTCGACGGCTAGTCAGTCCCGCAAGGGACCGACGCCACCTCTCTTGTCCCCTCTTCTTATAGGAGGGGTACAAAGAGTCCCCTCGGCTCAATTAGCTTCGCCCAAGTTGCAGCGGCTCATCCTAGGCTACTGAGCCCCACCGCCACGTGAAGGCTTGAACCATGGTGGGGATAAATGAGTTGCCTGGGCAAATCTTAGGTTTACTTGTTTAAGTTCATGGGTGACGTTGACTTCTTACCTTTTGCTTATCACTTAAAAAGTCGCTTTACACTTGTGAATCGACTGTCTGTTGGCTGTCTTTTATATAAAGAACGAGATTCTGTTAACAGAAATTTCTTAGACCTACGTATGATATAAAGTAAACACAGATTGCTCAGCAAACCGGTTTATGAAGTATATTTTGCTTACGAAACACAAACATCGGCCTGCGTAAATATATATATCATAACCGAATTTACGCCGAGCGGTGCAATATCCGCGTTCGGGTATTAGGAAATAATTTCTGTGCCGAAATAACATACAAGCTAACCTCTTTAGTGAAACCTTTAAGCGTTAATTGTTATTATCAAAAGAGTTCGGTTATCATTTAGTCTAATTATATACTAGGTAACGGCCCGCGGTTTTACTCGCACAATTCCACAGGAATATACACACAGGTAGGGAAGTAAAATATAGCGTATGTTATTATGTGATAATGTAGCTATTCATGGATAAAAGAATTCTTAAAATCGGTTTAGTAGTATAGGCGTGAAAGCGTAACAAACAAACAGACTGAAATTCGTATGTACGATATTAGTTAGAATTATCATTGTGAATTGGAATGTATGTGTGTTTAGATTAGTATAGGTATTGATTACACAAATATATATGTGCAGGATTTAATTGTGAGTTTCAGCAAAGTGGGAACAACGCTTGTCTATTTACAGCTTAGAGTGGCTTTTTAGATTCTGGCCCATTTCCTTACCCGGCTGGATATAGGCCACTTTTAATTAATGCCAAGATTTTTTTGACGCAGGGAAATGCTTTATGCATGTACTCAAGACCTGGGATAGGCTCTTGACCCTATACGGGTCTCGCACTTGGCTTGTGTATACCCAAACTAAACTGCGAGCGCCTTAACCCCTTTTAAGGGGCCCGATCTGCAGCCAACAGGAGCATCTCGACAGGCTGGCCTCAGCGAAGACCAGACTACTCCTCGTAAGGGGTGACTGCCTGGCTGCCACTAAGCTGTCCCCTGTATCGTGTCATACAGGTCCCGGGTTTCCTGAAGCCCAACACGAGTACAGGGGCGTTACTGGAGGCGCAATGCCAACTGCCAAGATAAAAGCCCTAAACAGCTCTATATTTTTTTTAAACTTGTAGTTTCGTAGAGAAGAGGCAACTAAAAATGATTGTGAAATACTATTGTTTAATGGATCAGGGATCAGAATGAATGAATTCTCCTGTTATATACAAATAAATAATAATAATAAATAGTAATTTCTAGTTCATGATCTCTTTCTCCCTTTCAACACTGGCTGTTTATATTAAAACAAAGAACTCACCAAAATGGCCCCTCACGGAAAGCCCAAAAAAATCTAATGAAAATATTATCCTTGCCAAATAATAATTAAGAGTCCAATTTGTCCAAGGTATACATTTTTGGACATTAACAATAATAAGAAATTTCGCAACGGAAAAACCTCTGTAATTCTCGCTGAAAAGTCTTAGAAATTCATAAACCGCCCGTCGCTCTTGCACTTGTTGTGTTCATATGGGACCAGCAATCGTCTGTCTCGCTCGTTTCGCGCAGGCGCACGAGCGAGTTCTTTGTTAAGCCAAATAGAACAGCTATGTAGAGTTAAATATAATGAATAATTTATATTGCAAGTTTTGAGATATGTACCCGCTCCCGAGTGAATACAGGCACAGGGATCGTCGGTAACACAATGGTCATCACTAATTTGAAATTCGAAGGGCCTTAGAAACTCATTTAAATGTGAAATGGCCAGTTTTTTAATGACTAGTGTTTAAAAAAAGAACTTTCACAGATTTTAAGATAAATATTGTTATTTTTAATGAAACATGTTTAAAACGGGATATTTACTAGTTTTTATGGAGTTTCATATTTCAGCATTATCTACGAATGCGTTGTTTACGAGATAGATTGTGATTTAACTAGACAATGTTAATGTTGTGAATAAATGTTGATAAAATCATTCAATTTTTAGTGAAGTTTCATTAAAATACTTGACAAAATTACAAAATGTGACAAAATTCTGGATATTTACAGATCGCTGATTGGAATCTGGTGAAGTGTACATTTTTAAGATAAATGGTGTCTTACCAAAAGCCATATACCTATTATAAATCTGCTACAAAACTTTTTGCGAAATTATTATTTTTTAGATTTGAGCATTTCAATAATCGATGACATAATTTTTTTACCAAAAAATTGTTTCATTATAATTAAACTAAATTACTAGTTTAGGTAATTAAAATTAACGTTGATGAGGTTTTTGTGTTAAAAAAAGTATTCTTAAGTTTTGCGGATCAAATTAAAACAAAATCGTTGAATCGGCCGTAAAAATATCGTCGATGCCCATATATCGGCAAATTTCAAGTATCGCCGAATGGAGGGGAAATCAACAATATTGAAGCTGTTGTTCATGATCAGCTTCGCTATATCCGCTGAATTACAACGACGATTATCGTTGTAGCCTATGTCATAAAGTCATAAAGTGGAAACTTCTTAACCTGCTGAACACTTATTGGGTGAACAAAAATCATTGAACTCGTGACACCATCACCGTACGCTAATGAGATTATGACGTCATTATGAAATTTCATGTCATGTTGTCAAGAACTGAATTTGGCCGGCACGACCGGAGTGGTACCTCTCGCTCACATAGCTCCGGTGTCAAGTGACAATTACTATTCTGTCACGTTTCGTGACATTCGTTCCGTCTATATTATAAGTTTTAATATTTTTTTTTGTGTATATAAACTATTCTCGAACCCACTTGAACACACAAAAAAATTCATCAAGATCGGTGCAGTCAGTTCTTAAAAGGAGTTCAGTGACATACACACGTACAGAAGAATATAGAGACAATAGACTAAAACGAATTATAAAGGGAAGATACTGGGTACATTAAAGACAAAGGAAAAATCGCTTTGATTGTCTTTGAAGCAACAGGAACTCGAGGTTTAAATAGTTATTTGGGTTCATTACAAATATTATCTGTATTTACGCAGCCACCCAAACAATTACTGCCCAAGGCTGTCTGGGTAATTGAAGTCGTATGATAACAGCCTTTGCCACTCAAATGTCTCTTTTGAAGTGTTATTGTTTTGTTTATTTTAAAAATATTTTAGAGATACGACCCATTTCGGCACTGTGCTTCAAATATGCGAGGGTGATCAATGAAATCAACTTGTAATAGATAGTCAGGATAGAAAAATATTTGGAACTAGCTGTAGCCCGCAGCTTCACCCGCCTTAGCTTAGATTTATAGCTGTACCCGTATTGATGATGATTTTTTTATGTCATAAGGAGGCAACCGAGCAGTCGGAGACTTATGGTGACTACCGACGCCCATAGACGTCCGCACAACCAAAAGATATGCAGATTCGTTGCCCTCCTTTTCCCTATCCCTTCCAATAGGCCATCGGAAACTCACAAACCACACGAAACACGATAGCTGTCACTTGATGCTGGTGTTATGTGAGCGAGAGGTACCACCCCAGTCTTGCCGCCCCAATTCGGCTGCAAAGCAGCATGACACTACCTCTTACCAAATATATTTTATAGCCTAGGTTTTTACTCCTTATAGCATCAGCTATCTGCCTGTGAAATTCCCATCGAATTCCCATTTCAGAGATTAACCGGAACAAACAGACAGACAGACAATAATTGTAAAAAATGTTATTTTGGTATAATATGTACTGTGTATCATATTATGCATTTATTAAAAAGCGGTTATTTTAATATTACAAACAGACACTTCAATTTTATTTATCCCTATCTGTGTTTACTGTGTGTAACGAAATTAACAAACCTTTGATCTCATTTTCACACAGCATCTTGAGTATTCTCTCGTTCTCATTTGTTATGAATTATTTACTCCATTCGTATCATTTTCCTGTAACTTCAGTTATGTTCTAGCGTGAATTAATCACACACACATTATTATTACACACATGATTTTGTGTAAATAATTATACTTAATAAAGAAATAAGGAAAAAAAATACTTTTACTATAATTTATTGAAGTTCAAAGGACCGCCCTTTGTGTAAACTGTTAAACATGTGATTCATTATTTAATGAAATTATTTTACTTAAAATAACAAACTGAAAGATCTTGAAATAACAAATGAGTATGTGATCTATGTACATATTCATTAATGTTCCAGTGTACTAAACATCTATTTTATATATAACTAGCTGTTGCCCGCAGCTTCGCCCGCGTTAACTTAGATTTACAGCCGTATCCGGAGTAGTAGTACCAATACTGTATCTTTTTGAACGTCAATTGAATCTATTACTTGTTCCAAAGCAAGCCCACTGAGAAGAACCGGCGAAACAAACTCAGTGGAACTAATCTTTTCAAATAATATGTATTCTATAACAACTTTAACATCTTATCCTGAAATGCCTGGGAGGAACGCCTTATTCCCAGGGTGTGGTATCTTCCATGAAATCTCTTACTTTATAATATCCTTTACCACACAAACGCTCTTTAACAACTTTTTTGAATTTTTTAATATATAGCTTTTGAACGTTTTCTGGGATCCTATTGTAAAAGCGTATACAGTTGCATTTAAAAGAATAATTGCTTTCTTTTGATAGTCTAATCACTGGACCATCTAATCTGCGTATATTCCTACTATGAAATATCACTGTTCTTACAAAATTTATTAAAATTTTTCTGGGCATACAGTAGATTATTTTTGTAGCATAAATTAAACAAACATAAATTATATTGCATAACAGCATCTATCTATCAGTGAAAGTCGCATTAAAATCGGCAAGCCGTTTCAGAGATTAGCCTAAACAAATAGACAGACAAAAATTGTAAAAAATGTTATTTTGGTACATTATTTACCGTGTATACATCCATATGTATTCAATAAAGAGTGGTTAATTTAATATTACAAACAGACACTCCAATTTTATTTATCTGTATAGATTAACTGTTCGATTATACATGTGCTCGACGTGAAATACTATTGGCACGCGTTGGCAATCAAACCGACTCGAATAGCGTGATGGCAAACGGCATGACAGTATCATTATTTTATTTAAATTAAAATATTTAGGATTATAGTACATAATTTCTCATGAATTATGTACTACAAACCCTAACTTATAATATGCGGATGTTAGCTTGCTTGTTACATTTTCATACCTAAACCACTGAACTGGTTTTAAATATTTTTTCACCAATAAAAAACTACATTATCAGCAAGTAACATAGCTTATAGTTTATTCCGGTATTCCCACGGGAACGGAAACTACGCGGGAGAAACCGCGGGGCGCTACTAGTATTAAGCCTAGATGATTTACATCTGCCATGCGTCACGTGACAGCTAATTTTCATTATTTTTTTGGATTGTTCAGTGCTATAAAACACAATGTTGAATACATAAAAATAATAATAATAAATAACATACCCGCGTTAGCCTTATGTGTAATAAGGCTAACGCGGATATATTATTTTTATACGCTAGACGCAGGCTAGATGGTAATGGTATAATGGAAATAATTTTGATATAATGCCGGCTCCACACGCTTGGTGTTTGTCGCAAACGTCAAACAGCCAATGACAAACACCAAACACAAGCACTCAACACAAACAAGCGTCCTCAAGCTTGGCGAAAGTGCCGGTATATTTTGGATCAGCTAACATGGCTGGCGACGATCTTGTGGTAGCCTTTAGGTTCGCACTTCGCGTTGACTTACTTTTATATAATAAGTGAGTCTTTGGTATTCACAAGAGTGCCGATTTTTTATTTTTATTTTTAATTATGTTAAAATTACTATTGTCATATTGCCATATTTAAATATTTTACTTCTGTGCCGGAATATTATATTTGACTTTGGCTTGTGGAAATAGGATTATATTGATGATAGATTCATTTCCGATTTTATGTATTATTGTTATTATTATTATTTTTTCTTTATTTCTTTTCCTATTTTATTATGTAAACTCTATATTTTTCTTTATACCTATTTATTTGTAATGTTCATCTACACTGTAGTGCCATGTATCGTTTCGCTGAATAAAGTTTATTCCATTCTATTCTATTCTATTCTATTCTATTCTATAAGATTTATTTATGTATACTGAGCATAATGAAACTGTAATCAGAACGAAACTCAATAGTTTGTAATGAATTTTATAAGTTAGGTTTTGTATTGTTAATAATAACGTAACTCGAAAACGTAATTTATTGTTTGTGCAGATATTGCTTTAAAATTAGTGTCAAAAGAAAGGTATCACAACATCGGGAAGATTCTCCGAAATCTTCGGATCAAGATACTACAAAATAATAGCTGTTTTAAATCGTCTCTGTCTCCCGAGGTCCTATACTGTTTCAATTCGACTATGTCTCCCGGGCGTATGTCAAATTACGTGGAAAATTGTCCCAGGATGACAGTGCGGACACTGGACGTGTTCCTGCCGTCCGAAACAGTTACTTAAATATAACTAAAACTAGCTGGTGTCTGCGATTACATCGCAGGATTAAATTTTGGGATATTCACACAATATCTTACAAATTATATCCTAGCTTTTATTTTGATAAACCTATAAGCTATGTTATTGTAAAGTTGATTTAAATCCATTCAGTAGAGTTTATGCGAAAGAGTAAGAAAAACCACATACAAACTTTCGCACTTACAAATATTAGTAGGATTGTTTTACATACATGTTACGTGAAATGATCAAAAGTTACGTAAAATTTTAAGTAAAAGTAACCTTACAACGCTGTTAATTGCCACCAAGCGGGTGGATACATCGCAAATTGTTTACCGAATATCTTTTGATTTGTGAACGAAACCAGCACCAATGCCGAACATTGGCGAACAAAAAAAAAACAAACACTAACAAACTTCGTCCACATGTTCGCGTTCGTTATTTGGTGTTTGCCGTTGTTGGCCAAGCGTGTGGAGCTGGCTTAAAAATTCACGTATTACCCAATAAAGAGGACTGTTTTTAATGCCAATATGTCTATTATAATTATACCTTTTTTGTTTCAGATTGCCATAACAACGCAAAGATCAACAAGGATACAGGTGTGATTTCAATTATTTTGTCAAAAAACCTGTGAAACGCCTCCACCCGGCCACGAATGTTTTTAACTTTGGTTTACCATTTTATAGTTCACAAATAAAACGTCAGTGTTAATAATATGTTGGAATTTCCTCGCTAGCACAACTTTTTTATTATGAAAGTTGTTACGACCAGTAGCGCCATCTATTAACAAAAAGTTATGTAACCTGTTTTACCGATAGACGCTTCGGTCGGTAAAACAGTTGCTACACTTTTGTTAAATAATATATGTTCTTATTCTAGAACACCATTCTTTTTTTTTCAATGTTGTCGTTGTAGACTGTTAGGAATCAAAATAATATCATAACCACTATTTCTGAAGACATCCGTCCGACTGCACGGAGGCCAACAGACTTCTCGTCTATTATCGTCTTAATAAAATCATAAGTTTTTTAGTATAATATTTCACCGTTATACTAAAAAACTTATGATTTAAAGGAAGAGCTTCAATTTCCGCTGATCAAACTTATGACATCCAGTATCCTGAACTTGTCAAACTTAGATTAACCTCGTCATAAAAAATCACGTTCAAGTTGAATAAATCATCGGCGCAGATTTAGGACCTTAAAAAAATTATAAGATTTTAAAGTAATGGTGATTCTTACAATTAAAACCATTTATGTAATAATAATAATAATCTCTCCTCGAAATCTGGCGAGAGAGAGAGTTGGGCCATAGTTCACCGATGCGCTGGTGAACTATGGCCCAAAACCCTCTTCGCCTGGCCCAATGCGGGTTGGTGAACTTCACACACCCTCAAAGACTTTTGATCTCGGCATGCAGATGCAGGTTTCCTCACGATGCAATGTTTCCTTCACCGGTGGCTTTGTGAAGTTTCAATAAAATATATAATATACCAATACTGCTAATTTTACCGGGTTCGATCCTGACCCCTCCCCCCATGTGATGCCTAGAAATGGGTTTTTCTAAATTTCTACGTGTACCTTAATATTAGACCATCGCTTGCTCACCGGTGAAGGAAACATCGTGAGGAAACCTGCATGCCTCATGAGATTAAAAGTCTTTGAAGGTGTGTGAAGTTCACCAACCCGCATTGGGCCAGCGCATCGCTTGATTTGGAGAAGACCCGTGCCCAGCGGTGAGACATATAAGGGTTGATATTATTACATTTATTACTATATTATACATCTAATCTAGGGCGATTTCATAATCTATCTCGTCAGTGGGTCCTAGGTCATCCCATTCATTATAGGATCACTAAGATACGTAAGCTTGCAATTACTCAAGCCAACGCAAGCAGGAAATTCTGCATAATATCATCTACGTAGACTTAGCACGACGTATTTTAGGAGAATATAACAAATACGTAGATACGTGTGTGAAATTTGCATAAATATTAGAAACTAGCTGTTGCCCGCAGCTTCGCCCGCGTTAACTTACTCAACTTAACTACACAACTTGATGTTATATAGCCTTCCTCGATAAATGGGCTATCTAAAACTGAAATAATTTTTCAAATCGGACCAATAGTTCCTGCGATTAGCGCGTTCAAACAAACAAACATTTCGGCTTTATAATATTAGTATAGATAGGTTGATAGTAACGAAGATGCAAGCGAAAACCTTTGTGGTATTGATCGTCTATATGTTGAAAGTATCCGAAACGCCGGCCATGTAAGAAACACAACCGCAATAAAATCAAACGTTAAATGACAATCAGTGCAATTCGCGTAAAAATTACTAAACAATGAACCTCCATCTTATGGTAGAATTGACCGACCCCACCATGGTTCGGGCCTTGACGTGGCGGTGGGGTTCAGGAGACTAGAGTGAGCCCAGCACCTTGGGCGAAGCTAATTGAGCCGAGGGGGTTCTTTGTATCCCTCTTATCAGAAGAGGGAACAAAGGAGCAAGCAAACAGCAAGGGGCTAGGGCGGGAACCTTACCACACTGTACTGTCCCATCGTTGGATTCTATGGTCCGGCACAACACCTCTGTGGAGGTGGCGTCCCGGCTATTCAGTCCAAGGGACCGCCCTTGGACTGAATAGCCGTCGAGGTACCCTGTTTGCTCATTAGATCCAGGGCACCTCACCAAAAGCCTCCTCACAAAAAGTTTTAGTAGGTTGAGCTGCTTCCACTTACCAGCTTTTGGGCGCAGCGAGTCCCACATACCCGCCTGGGGAGACCCACTCCCCTGCGGGATGCCTCAGAGCATTACGCGGCGTTAACATTTCAAAACAATATATATATATATATTTATTTTTTTTGAAATAAGCACTGAATATTATAAGCATGACTAAAACCAATTATTAATATTATAACAATAATAATTAAGCAGAAATTTCAAATTAAAGTTTTAACAAGGTTACGAAAAACTGATTGTGATCGACTATTTGGGGGTCCTTGACCTCAGGGGTTCCGTATGATTCCCTTATAGGATTTGTTCACAATTTATGGGCTGACATTAAAAGGATCTAACGAATATAAATGCTATTCGAGTCATTTTTGGAATCCTCGCTAACCTTGCTAATGTTATAAATGTAAAAATATGTTTTGTTAGTTTATTTATAAACAAAAAAATATATATATGTTAAAAAAATATGTTATGTGGGAGAGATGCGCTGTGCCGCGCTCCCGGCTGCATGGGTACCACCATCTTGCTTGTTTCTCCCGTGAAACAGCTTTACTGTGTTTCGGAGAGAAGAGCAAAACAGACAGTGTAATTACTGACACCGAGACATAACATCTTATGTCTCAGGATAGGCAACACATAAATGAGTTGCCTGGGCTAGTTCCAGGACAACTAGGTTATGTTCATGGGTGACGTCGACCACTTACCATCGACGTACCACGTACCATCAGCCAGATTGACTATCCAAAATAAAAAAATAAACATAAAAATGTTGGAGGCAAACGCGTAAAACGCACGATTAAATTATAAATCCGCACGATCTGACACTGCGTGATTTCCGCCGTGCCCGAACTAGGGCTATTTTTAAGATTTCTTCTTAAGGTTAAACAATTCGCTCATCTTTCCATACAAACGCAGAACAGTAATTACTACAATGTTAGACGTTGACCATGAAAAACTAAGTATAATGTAAATTGATCTCGTCGTTATCTATGTGTGTATGTACCCAAAACGTAAAAAAATATACATTTAAAAAATACAAGCTTCTAAACTTTCGTATTTTAGCCCAACTTTGGACGAAAATAAATAGTACACGGAGCACGAAAGTTAAACAATAAAGCCCGTACAGATATAGTTTAGTTATTCAAAAGATAAAATAAATTTATTTTGAAAAGATACACTTATTAGTTTTTCTATAATAACCGTTTTGAATGATATGAATCATTATGCATTTCATTCTAGCACACATGTTCGCGCCTTATGTCAGGTGAGATAGCAATCATTTTGTTAGAGTTCGCGCCATCGACTAGTTCAACCTTAAAATAAAATATCTGATTATTTTATCTATGAAATATTTCTAGTCATTAAAATAAGACTGAACAGATTCAAGTCGGGACACTCCAGTTATCGAACTGACAATCGTTTTGACCGACATATCGATTCATATAAACTGAACTAGTGTCACGGAAAAAAGGTTAAAAATATAAAAAGGGAGCGATAGATAACCTTTCAATATGAGTTTTATTTGATTGTAATACAGCAATATAATAAGTAAAAGATTTAAGATTAAAATAAAGAAATAAGAACGAATCTCACCTGAATTCTATTATCATCTAATATAGTCTCGAACACTCATATTGATGTCAACTCATGGCAAGACCCCGTAATGGTAATTTTGCCTTACCCTATAAGCGCTACGCTAGAGCGTTTTACAACGTTATGTTATTTTGCGCTTAAATCCGCGTAGAAGAGTTATCCACCAAATATTTGTACAGATGACTCTTTTTGCAATTGCGATTTTGTTCGCGTATTTTTAGAATCGATTTCACGTTATGAACTTATGCACGATGATTGTTATTCTGATCACAACGATGATTATGATCACGATGATGATTATGATCACGGTGATGATATTAATCTAATATTATTAGTATTTATCAGACGTAAATTGTAGAGAGTAAACAAAATGTGATCAAGACGCCATTTCCATTGATTTGTTAATTTAATATTGATTACAAATAAACACTAGTGATGTAAGAGAGGAGAATTGCATATATATATCGATATTATAAAAAGTAGTCAGGATTATTAGGCACCTAAAATGCTGCATTTTAGGTGCCTAATAATCCTAAGCCAACTTGTCTCCATACCTCCACCCCAATTAAAACTGACGAAAAATAGTGTAAACTGTTTCGAAACATGAATAGGATTATTCACTTCCTACCTATCCCATTTCAGGTCTCTTGAATATTTTCTTTCTTTATTTATCAATGAAAACTGTAGATAGCTTTCGAAGTAACGGTTATTGGTCGGGCGCGGTAATCACTTACTAGACTAACAAGATGGTTAGTCGCTAGCTCGTTCGTTATCGAAATCTAATAAATAATGTTTACATCACTTGTCACTGTTTTTTGACTATTTTTACTTTATTTTTACTATCCTGTGCTATCCTACTGCTGGGCAAAGGCCTCTCCAGCCAGCCAGCCTAGTATGCGTTTGATTATCGTGCCATTTTTCTCGGGAATGACACGTTGACGTCGTTGGGTATTAATGGGTGCGCGGTCCCACTTAACCACCGGGTCCCCCCGGGCCTGGTGGTATGTAAAAGGCATTTCCCAACGTTAAAAAAGGCGTTTTCGATACGGCGTTCGATTTGTCTCGATGTTTCGAAAGAAACTAACTGGCCCAAGTAGATGTACTAGGTGACCGACATAATTTCCTGCCCATCTACCTCGACCCTACGTTTTACACAGTTGGGGTTTGGACTGATTCATCGCTAGTCCCACCCCAAGGCTTGCAGCGCTAAGTTCTTAGAGCTTTTTTGTAGTTCCAGGGCTGGAGACCCAAAAAGGATAAAGTCGTCGGCAAACCTAATATTTAAACCTAAAATTTAAAATAACATGTAAAAAAATATTATTTAAAATAATTATTAATAATATTTTTTTTATTCTTATAAAGTCGTTACCCGTACTAGTACGAGTCATATTCATCGATATCGATCAAATGGATCCCTAAAATAATTTTATATATAAGTAATACAAATAAGTTCACAAATATTTCCCCTAGTGCCCGATAGATCGTCTATAGAATCTAGGTTAATGTGATTGTTCAATAAGAAATGTATAAATAAAAAATATTTTATTCGTTGCTTACAGTCTTAGGCATCTATAAATAATACTTCAATAAAAATAACTGTCTGACACGTTATTGTCTTTGACACAATAAACAGGAGCGTTCGCATATTTTGTCACAAATATTCCTTATTTGCTCAAATAAAAGTGTAAGTGTGTGTCCATCATAATTCTATTGTAATCCTATAAATATTCGTTTATCATCATCATCATCAACTATTCTTTGGCACTTCTGGGCCAAGACCTCTTCCAATAAATCCATCAACTTGGAGGTGAAGCTACACTCCGTCTTCCCGAAACACAACGAGTTAAATTTGAGAAAATATTCTAATAAATGAAGATAATATTTTGAAGCAATCGTTCGGCGAGTGAAAACGCGGGGATCAGTAATTATTAGAAGAATATAAATTTAAATGCGATGAAAAAAAAACGCCATTGTAAAATTTTCATTCATTCTATTGCAAAAGTGCGCTGATTTTATTTTTCAGAAACTCTCTTGAGTTTAAATACCACAGGTTACGATACTTATTCAGTGAATCAAATATTCGTTAACCCAAATAAAATATGAAAGTTTTTAATTTGGATTTGTTTGTTGACTATATAAAAAACTATAAATTATTAAAAAGTATTTAAAACAGATTTTTTTTATGTGTGTATTATTATTACGCGGATCTTCAGCCTTGTGTTCAACATAGCAATCTTAAGCCTAACAAGACAAAAAAGGCTGTGACAAATGAAAAATATGGTAAATAGTTCTAATTGTAAAAAAACCATACAAATAAAAAAAAATTATAACCATGTCAAATTTGACACATAATACCATGTCACACAAATAAAAATAAAAATCCAATCACGTTATCTCTTACCAACAACAAAATTATATAATCGTTATGCTAATCTAATCCTTTTTAATGCAGGCCTAATGAAAACAGCCTTTCACTTTAAATACACAAAAATCTAGACCATTCGTAAAACGTAACAACTAGTAATAAAATTATCGATGTTTGTTTTTAATCGGGCATCGATAAACAGCGCGGCACATCACTATCCAATCTGGAATTAGTGTGTAAACAAGCGGGCGCCTAATGAAATTTCCAAAACACACAACCCTAGGGACGAACGGACAGTCATATTTTATTAATACCGAGCCCGACTAATTTATCTTGTTAAGGACTGCATATTAATACAGGTCAGGTGTTTTGGTCCGCGGATTCGAGTCCTACCAAGGACAATCGCATGTTGTATTATTATTATGTATTCAAATCAAATCAAAATAATTTTTTTTTGGGTTAATACGGTCCCACATAACCATCGAGGCTCCCTCGGGCTCGGTGGTATCTATCAGATTTCTCCATCCAAAAAAAAGGTAACAATTTTGTACACTTGAAACACGTTAAAAAAATCGGTTGTCTGTAAAGTCGGTTTACTGACGATAGTTGAACGTGACAACGTCATAAGAAAATGGAACGCCTCATAGCGAGGTAACGCCGCATACGTCATGTTTTTTCGTTCTTGCAGTCGGCTCCGTCGAATTATAAGACGTTGTCACGTCAAAAAATCAATAAAAAATTAGGTAATAAAAAAACTCTTTTGGAATGCAGGCTCCCCATAACAATAACGGGGTAAGTACTTAGGTGTTGCTCTTTTGTCAAAAAACAGTGTACACATTTAAAAATCTTACTAGTGAATGACTTATTCCCAAAGTGTGGTGGTTGGTGTATCTTCAAATTCAATTCTATCAATAATAAGTATAATATATATTTTCTATCTGCGTCACCTAAAACTCGCAGCGCCAGTTTTGCTGGTAAAAGGAACGCGTTTGTACCACGTGCCTTGCTTTTTTCCGGAAACAGATTTGCTGTTTCGTAAAGAAGAACAGGCTGGGCTAGTTCACTGTCCAGGGCTAGGCGACGTTAACCACTAACAATCATGAGATGATCTCGTCTCTCAATTTGCTGCATTCCTCGTACCGGTAAAGTTTCATCGTTTATCCCATAGGTTTTATCAAATAACAAACATGAGAGATAACATGTGAGAAAAAAATCAGTCCGGTAAATGACCTGCCATAGGAAATACCATTTGAAGATGGTAAATTCATTCCCCGTCCATCCATCAACGTTATTTACGTATACAATGTTACTTGATGTTCAATTAATCGTATAAATCGATTCAATATCGATAATAAATCGGCATTCACTTATCGATTACATATCAATCAACTGGATGGATGGTTTCCGATTATTCTTAAGATACGCCGTGAAATGGTTGAGTGTAATAGTTTCAAGTCTGTTCATATTTATGCAATCCTAGTACTTTTTGGCTGATCCAAAAATGCCTTAAATAGTTCTTCAATTCTGGCAAATCCCATGAGAGACAAAAGATACTTTACAGCAACCATGGTCACGGGAGGACTGACCATGGTTGCTGTAAAGTATCCGAAACGTCCACATATGTATGATGCCTCAGCATTTCCCGGCGTAAAAAAATGTCCTAAGGAGTAATAAAATATAAATGTGATTTAGATTTTTCCTGATTTAGCTTATTATTAAATCACCTAAGTTCCTCAAAGTGTGATGTTGTGTAAATTGTCTTTATTCGAATGAAATTTTGTGAGTATTTTTATTTGACCACAGAATTTCATTTAAATAGTATGACCGATGAGTGCTGGGGTTGAAAAGTTCTGGAGTGGCGATCACGTACAGGAAAGTGAAGTGCTGGTAGGACTTGCATGGACAGGGATCTGCTGGCGGGCGGCGCCGGAGCGGGAGTTGTGGAGATCCTTGGTCCCAGGCCCACGTCCTGCTGTGGACATATTGTGTTGCCTGAAAAAATGTACATAAATTTCTTGTGCTGATGCTATGTTTATATTATATTCATAAAAAAACGTGTGGCACTCGGGAACTGCCGCGGTAAAGCTATTGCATAGCATTTTTTATCAACTTATGCAATTATAATAATTAAATTATGATCGCTCTCCTTTCTATTTAAGCTCCGTGACACACGCATAAAAATTTGACAACTATTATACTTATAAGGAGAGGGCGCGACCGTGCCAACGTTCATATCGACTCCGTGTTTTAAATTCAGTAATAAATATAATTAGTGGTTAAACGCGTAAAAAGAACATTAAAATAAAAGTGTAATAATACAAACTATCTGGAAAAAGTGACTTTACTTCGAAAACTATGTGTTAAGTGCCTAAAAACTATTTAAATAAGAAGTGGCAATCAGCTGACAAAAGCCATTACAAATGAATTCAGTGTACTAGTGAACAAAGAAAAGTAAATATAAATAACTAAGAACAATATTAAATAAAAAAAAAATAATAAAAAAAAAAAAACAGTGCTGTGTATGTGTTTCTATGGACTAACTAGGAATAAAAGTGTAATTTTAACACGAAACAGTAAAGGAAAAATACATATGTACTTTGAACAATTAAAAATTTAAAGTGACAGTTAACAGAATTTTAAACGTATCACTCGTGCAATAAACTGTTAATAAACTTTTTGCGTTAACCTAAAGCAAGAATAGTGTGTGCGAAGTAGTGTAAAGTAAATCAGATGAAGAAATATAAATAAAACAAATGCAAAATATACCTACAAGATTGTTGTTTTTTGCAAATCATCTTCAATAGTTCCAGCGTTCCATATCACACACAACGCCATCTGTTAGAACAGCAGCGAACCACTTGGAGACGATCAATACTACGACGTCGATCGGTAAATAATTCACATACGCACCGCTAGAGGACATTACTTTAACCATAACAAACCAAAATGATGGAAGAAGTTTTAAGTACATTAAAATCAATAAAAAAGGAATTAGACGAACAAAGAATTGAAATTAGAGAAACCGGTAAAAACGTCACGGAACAAGTTACACAAAATATTACTAGCATTTTCGAGGAAAAATTTTTGGTTTTGGAAGAAAAAATTGAAAAATTGAAAGAAAGAATGGAAAATCAAGAAAAAAGAATTTATTATTTGGAAAAACAAGCAAGAATAAGAAATATAGTATTTTTTGGTATTGAAGAAAAAGAAACATCTTACAAAAATTTCGAAGAAAACATAATTAAATGGATTCAGCAATATTTCTCTATAAAACTGAGCTCCAACGACATCCAGGGGATAAAAAGATTGGGAATGAAAGGAGAGAGATCATGTCCAACTGTAGTAACCTTCACTACACTGGGAATAAAAATTGAAATATTTAAGCAAAAAGGAGCGCTGAAAGATACGCAATACTATATGAAAGAAGACTTCCCTAAATATGTGCTTGAAAAAAGGAAGGAGTTACAGGAACAACTGAAATTAGAGAGGGAAAAGGGAAATATAGCTATACTAAAATACGACAAACTGATAGTGTCAAAGCACCAAAGTAAAAGAAAATTCCGGTCATCACCTGAAAACACCACACAAACTAAAACAGATAAGCATACTCAGGCTACTAAGAAAAACAAGACACAGCAACCTAGAAAGACAATCACTGGATCAAACAGCATTACAGAAGGAGTCATAAAACCCAGCATGCTAAATTTCTTGACTAACAAAAGTACAACCAAAACTAATAATAATCAAGAAAGCAACAGCGAGAATATATAGCAACTAAGCCCAAGCCCCTCCTACCAAACAGACACCAAAATTGAACACAAAAATAAAAAACAACATATTAGAAAAACTCTTCCAAGCCGGTTGGTCACCGTGGAAGATTATGACCAAAACCCTCCAATGAACACACCAAAAGAGCAAGGAAACATCTTACATAAAAACAAACTAATGATTGCAACATACAACGCCCGAACCCTCTCATCGTATGACCGTTTGCTCGAGTTTGAAGAGGCTATAAGGAATATAAAATACGATATCATCGGAATATCTGAAATGAGAAGACATGGAAATAAAATAGAAGAGTACGAAAATTTTATACTGTGCTACATAGGGCAAACCCCTGGCAAATATGGAGTTAGCTTCATTATAAATAAGTCTCTCAAAAACCACATAATAAGCTTCAATGGCATAACAGAGCGAGTGGCAACACTAAACATAAATATACAGGGACATAAAATATCCATTATACAAGCTTATGCACCAACAGAAGCGGCAAGCGACCTTGATATAGAAGAATTCTACACTACAGTCGAGAAAGCCTTGGGCACAGCGCAAAAAACCACAATATTAATGGGAGACTTCAACGCCAAGCTTGGAACCCCCAAAGCTGACGAATATTTAGTTACTAAAAAACACGGATACGGCGAGAGAAACGAAAGAGGACAAAGACTGGTAGAGTTTGCGCTCCAACACAAATTAATGATAATAAACACATGTTTAAAAAAAAGACAGAGCAAAAGATGGACCTGGCGATCCCCTAACGGACAATACAGAAACGAAATCGATTTTACCTTGTCTAACCAACATGGAATATTCCAAAACATCGAGACGCTCAATCTGAACTACAATTCCGATCATAGAATAGTCAGATCAACAATAACACTAAACAAACAAAAAATATCAAGAGCCACGTTTACAAACAGCCAAAATAGCAAATTAAAGAGCGAAGAGGAAATAAGTAAGTTCAACGAAAGCCTAATATCACATCTATCTACAACTATCTGCGAAAACACCACGGTACAATACTGCTACGACAGGATAGAAAAGGCTATCACTTTTAGCTTGAAACAAGCTCGCCCAAAGAGAGAAGAAAATAAACAACACAAAATACTATCGGCAAGTACAGTAAGGCTACTAAAAAGAAGGAAGGAATTACAGAAAACTAAAAACAAATCACGAAGTCAGAAAAATGAATTTTCCGCACTATATAAAGTAGTCAATAAGTATATAAAAGCAGACTACAAAAAATATAGGAAATACACAATAGAAGAACATCTACAAAGAAATGGAAGTACAAAGAAGGCCTATAAGAAGCTCAAAACTAATACATCATGGATAGAAGGACTGAGAAAAAAAGATACAGAACTGTACACTAGAGGCGACATCATATCTACCGCAACAGAATTTTATAGACATCTTTACAGCAACAGAGACACGAAATCAATTAATCTTGTCACAGAAACAGAAGCTACACCTAGAAATAACGTTAAACCCATAGACGCAACAGAAATAATTGAAGCAATAAAGAAACTGAAACTAGATAAAAGCCCTGGTTCAGATAATATTACAAACGAAACACTAAAAATTGGACATAAAACTCTAGCACTGCCGTTAGCGGAACTATTTAACAAGATCTTGCAAGAGTCGGAAACACCTTCCCAATGGTCCAAATCCAACATCATACTAATTTACAAAAAAGGCGACCCGAAGGATATCGGAAACTACCGACCAATCAGCTTACTGCCAAGTCTATATAAACTTTTCTCCACAATTATAAACATAAGGATTAGAGAGACATTGGAAAAAAAGCAGCCAGTGGAGCAAGCAGGCTTCAGAAGGGGTTTTTCAACAGTCGACCACATCGATACCCTTGAGTTGATAATGGAAAAGTATCAGGAAAAACAAAGAACACTCTATATATCATTCATAGACTACCAAAAAGCCTTTGATACAGTAAGACATAACAGCATCTGGGAAAGCCTGAAAGAACAGGGAGTAGAGGAAATATATATAAAAACCATCAAATCCATATACAGAAAAAATAATGCTAAAATTAAGCTTGAAACATTAGGCCCTAGCTTTCCAATAGAGCGAGGAGTGAGACAAGGGGACCCGCTGTCTCCAACAATATTCATAGCTGTTCTCGAGTCGATCATTAGCAAGCTAGATTGGAGTAAACAAGGTATATACATAAACGGTACTTACTTGAGCCACCTGAGATTCGCGGATGACCTAGCACTGTTATCCGAGTCATCTTCCCAACTACAGAGCATGGTAGAAACCCTGAACCAAGCTAGTGGAAAAGTAGGCCTAGAGATGAATATTAAAAAAAACTAAGACAATGACAAACAGCTCTAAAAGACCAATAACAATCAATAACAAACTATTGGAATACGTTGAAGATTATGTCTATCTGGGAAAAACCATAAGTTTTCACAGGAAAAATAAAAATACAGAAATAGAGAAAAGAATAAAATTAACATGGAACAAATTTTGGGGTCTCAAGGAAATTTTTAAAGGTGATCTACCACAAGACATTAAAACCAAAGTCATGAATTCAAGCCTCTTGCCATGTTTGACATATGGTTGCCAAACGTGGAAATTCACTGCTGAAACAAGAAAAAAGATAATCGTCTGTCAGAGAGGACTCGAAAGAAGTATGCTAAAGATCAGAAAATCAGATAAAATACGTCATACTAACATAAGAAAAATAACCAAAGCAACAAACGCTTTAAGCTACGCAAAAAAATTGAAATGGAAGTGGGCAGGACATGTTGCCCGGCTAACTGATCACAGATGGACTAAAAAAGTAACTTTCTGGAAAGGCCCACTAGGCAAAAGAACAAAAGGTAGACCTATTACACGATGGGAAGACGACATTAAAGCGATAGCTGGTCAAAATTGACAGACAAAAAGACAGAGACAAATGGGCATCACTGGAGGAGGCCTACACCCAACTTGGGGTTCCAGTAGATTAAAAGAAAAAAAAAACTATTAATATATATATTAATATAAATATAGAAATCTAGGTACACATACAATTAAGTAAAGGAAAGAGAAATTATACTAACATAGATTAAACTACATGAACTAACACGAAAATAAATTGTAAGAAGTGTAAACTTTAAATACTGGAAATAAAAGGCTTTTTATTTATTTATTTTATTTATACTTATAATATTATGTCAATTCTTTTTCATTATTTACATTTTTTTAAATCTAAACTACGCCATTATCCGAATATTGTGGATATATGTTGTCGATTCGAAAGATTTATTTAAATACGTTAATTTGAGAGGAGAACTTACCGTATCCTACACCTATATACTTTCTCACAAACAGCTGCTTACTTATTCGTCCGATTTCGGAGCAGCTCGTCTCTCGTCGGGTGTTAGGTTTTTTTCGTTACGGAATTTCTTGATTCGGTCGCCGCGCTTAAGGCCCGCGATAAAAGCTTTGCAATAGCTTAATAAATTATTATAAAATAATATCGAAAGTATGAAATAAAGAAATGTCGAGCCACTTTCCGTCACGGAATTTGAATCGATTTGACTGCAAAGCACGCCATTAGATGTTTAAAAAGAAACCTTGGAATAAAATGTATAAGCTAGTCTTAAATCTAAATGGTAAAGTAAAACAACAAGAATGATAATTATGACATCGTAGAACTTTTAAGCTACTTAATTCTTAAAGTAATTAGGCCGAATACACACTATATGAATATTAAACGCGTAGAGCGCACCGGGCCTAACAAAGATGGCGGAATGGTGATTTTACTTAATATGGGTATTTGGGTAACTCTGTTATATGCTTTTTAATGTGCCATACAAACGTATGGTTAGCAAAAAAGTTTTATTCAGATGAAAAGAGACTAATTATAATATAGGTACATATAAAGACAAAAATTACGTAAGGTGAAGTGATAGCGTTTTAGGAGTTTTTGTTTTTGGTGATAAATTTTGGATGCGAAAAGTGAAGATTTCTGGTATGTACTTTAAGTTTTTATTATGTTCTGTGTGCGGTTGTAGCAGAAACCAGGATTCAATTCTTAAATATGATAATTAATTAAATAAATAAATAATAACAAGCTCCCTGTAGTTACACACACAAAAACGCACGTCTGTACTCATTACAACTACAAGTATGCCAGTATGGCCCACCCGCGTTCGTGATATAAAACAGATATATTGTATATTAAAAACATACGTACATAACTCATCTCAGGCATGTAATGTATTTAAATTTATCATATTG
Source organism: Helleia helle (assembly GCA_963853865.1). Classification (NCBI taxonomy): domain Eukaryota; kingdom Metazoa; phylum Arthropoda; class Insecta; order Lepidoptera; family Lycaenidae; genus Helleia; species Helleia helle. The sequence goes on from OY971434.1 coordinate 6,308,117, forward strand.
AGGGTAGCATTTAAAGCTATGTGGGATCAAACTTTATGGTTTCTGATTTGACTCAATTAGTTGCTAATTTGACTAAAGTTTCGTTAACTTCTTAAACCAATTTGGCAACTACACTTGCAAATCAATTTGCCAAGTTACCTCCGCCAGGAATATCTTCATTACCTACTTGTATCAATTTCAATGTAATTAAGTATGTTAGAAACTAAATAATAACAATCTTTACATAAAAATGTCGTTGTTTGTCTGCGATGAATTCCTATAGCACAAGCAATATCAATGACATTTTGCTCAAAGTATATTTGGTTCGAAAATTAAAAATTAAAATATTATAAGTAGTAGGTACATCAAATAGTATAATCTTTATATATATATATATATATATATATATATATATTTCTTGTGTGCGTGTGTATGTCACTGAACTCCTCCTAGACGGCTGGACCGATTTTGATAAAAAAAATTGTGTGAGTTCAAGGGGATTCGAGGATGGTTTAGATTCACAAAAAAAAATATTTTGTACAGGACAACGTCTGTCGGTGCCACTAGTTATAATATAAGAAAAGGTTTTCATTGAATTACAAATTTAAATATATTATTACTGCAGTCATTTAAACGTTAAATAAAATAATTTTAATTTTAATATTAAATAAAAATTCGTTAAAGGTCTTATAAAATTTATCCCCAAGTCGCTCTAAGTGTTTCATGTAGGTACTGCAACCAGCAACAGTAATGCCATGCTGGTTCTAGAGTCTATTAGTATAGACTATAAAGGTTCTATTCGTTCTTATTACTAAGTACTAAGAGATTATATAGGATAGTCAAATAAAATACCTTAGATATACCTCAGATAGTTAAATAAAAGTTAAACTTAAGGTAAGTCATCAAAAATACTTATACCGACATCTAACAAACTAACTAAAAAAATATCATCTATTAGGATAATTACCAACTATACTACGTATATAAAATAAGTTAACAACTTATTTGCAGTCTGTACAGACCCATGATGTCAGTTGCGCAGAAAGGGTAAAATGTCGCCTCATTTCGGCTCGTTTGCCAAATTTTGGACTTTACAGCGATTAAAGAGGACGCGATCAATACATAAACATAGGGAAGTGTAAAAGTTATTGTTTGGGACGATATTGTAACGTATCTTATACGTTATGTGATCCTGGTAATTTTAATGTTACAAAAAATTAATACCACGCTAACCTAGTACGGGGACTAGCCCCTCCGCGATCGTGGCGGTGGGGCTCAGTAATTGAAGGTGAACCCAGCAAATTGAGCGAAGTCAATTGAACCGAGGGAACTGCTCTTTGTACACCTCTTATAAGAAGAGGGGACAAAAGAGCAGGGGGACTAGAGGCGAGGTTGGGATCCTCACCCCACACTATCCCGATTTTTTTAATGTTAGTTAGATAGGCAAACTGGCAAACGTTCCACCTGATGGTAAGTGGTCGACGTCTTCCATGAACAAAAACTAGTTTATCTGGAACTAGCCCAGGAAACTCATTTATGAGCCTATCCTGAGACAAGATGTTAAGTCTCGATGCCAGTAATTACACTGCTTGCCCTTCTCTCCGAAACACAGCAAAGCTGTTTCACGGGAGAAATGCAGCCGGGAGCGCGGCACAGCGCTTCCCTCCCACCGGATCGAATATCACGAATATCACGTTTGCTATTAATTTTCTTTATGCATATGGAATTCGAACCCGCTGCATGAACCCGTTCAACAGAGCTCTACTTCAAATCCATACCCCATTTTTTAAAGGTTTTTAGTCTATAAACACTTTCGTGGGAAACATCCCTAAATTTCAGCAATAGGATATTATTATGAAATCAACAGATTAGATCAAGTAGATCTACATATATATAGACTTACATATAGACTACATATATATATATACTTCGAGACATGCTAGTTAGATAAGAGCGAGCGGCATTTAGAAGCTAAGCTTAAAGACCACTTTGCATGAAACTCAAACATTAAAGACTTTAAAATTCTTTCAACTTAATCCACAACTATCTTTTGCGATTTCGTGTGTCGTTAGGCGTTCTTTTATGTTAATTGGATTATATGCAAACTGGCAGACGTTTCACCAGGTGGGGACAATAGAGCAGGGGGCAAGGGGTGAGGACGAGAACCTCACCCCATTGTACTGTCCAGACGTTGGGAGGGGTTGTTCTGTGGTGCGGGACAACCCCCGCTGTGTTCACTTACCAGCTTTCGGGCGCAGCGAGTCCCACATACGCTCCTGGGGAGACCCACTTCCCTGCGGGATGCCTCAGAGCATTTCCCGGCATTAAAGAAAAAAAAGGCGGGTATGTGGGACTCGCTGCGCTCGAAAGGTGGTAAGTGGACGCAGCTCTAGCCACTAAAACCCGGTGAGTGCCACCAGTTGCTCTTTTATCCCCTCTTCTTATAAGAGGGGTACAAAGAGCCCCCGCGGTTCAATTAGCTTCGCCCAAGGTGCTGGGCTCACCCTGGGCTACTGAGCCCCACCGCCACGACAAGGCTTGAACCACGGTGGGGGCTCTCATAATACTGGCATAGTCTACTCCGGCGTGAAGTGACCCGTTTCGTGCAGTTTGTGAGTTTCTGGAGGCCCATTGCCCGATAGGGAGGGAAAAGGAGGGCAACGCATCTGCATAATATCTGGTTGCGCAGATGTGTATGGGCTTCGACAGTTGCCAATACGCTTCGACTGCTCGTTTGCCCTCCTGTGCTTATAAAACAAATATATTTAATAAACAAGAACATAAAAATACACTCACTGGTACGCGGGGTATCTTTTAAGCTTAACTTAATTTTCTTATAAGATCCTTGCCCTTCTAGGGATCTACATAATCTCGACGTTCGGTATTTCACCAAAATATGTTATATTTCGGCAGTGGAGACTGATATATTGTATTTTTACTTCTATTGTTTTAGTCTGCATAGTTAATGGCTATTTCAAATTCGGAAAAGTGGTTTTTGTTACAATCTTCTTGACTTTCCGATATACACTTGTCCTTTTTTACTATTTTTGTCCGTCTTTCTGTTTGTTCCTAATCTCCGAAAGGGCTTGGCCGTTTCAATGGGACTTTAACTGGCAGATAGCCGATGTTATAACTTAGGCTATAAAAATAATCATCATCAATCCGAATACGGCTGTAAATCTAAGGTAACGCAGAAAAAACTGAAAAAATTTATAAATTGGTTTTTTGATGTATACTTTAATATGAATGTCAAAAGCTGTTAATTTGAAATTACAAACAGACACTTTAAATGTATTTATTTGTATGGATGAATTAAGAATATTCACGTAAATGATTCTCTTTATAATGTTCTAATTCTCTGTTTTACGATTTCATAAAATCGTAATTATTTGTAACCTTCAGAGAGTACCTTAACACGTGGAAGCTGTAGATATGTCAACGTTCGTCACTTGCTTGAATTTAATTAAATATTTCATGAACTTTCCTTTTCCACTTCTGAGAATATGGCCAGCAGTAATAATATTAATATAATTAAAACTAGAAACAATATCTTACGGATTTCCCTTTTGTCAAAACCATTTTGTAAAAGGTCTTGAATCCATTTATCTTAAAAAAGAAATATACTAATAATAATAAAAATCTATTTTTATACAAGAGGGGGCAAACGGACAGTAGTTCACCTGATGGTAAGTGATAAGTGACATGCATAGACACCTACATCATTAGCAGGTGCGTTGCCGGACATTCAAATATGAGTATTCTCTTTTCCGAAGGTCCCCAAGTTGTATCAGTTCGGAAATACCGTAGGTGTAGGGCAGCTGGTTCCAAATAATGGCTGTGCGAGGCGGGAAATACCATAAAATCGAGTTAGTGTGGATTTCCGGAAATTAAGAAGTTCAATGATACAGAAGAATATATAAAGATAAAACAATTCTCGCTCAAGCTTTTAAAGTCTAATCATATACAAAAAGATGCCCTTAAGTACACAAGTGTACAAAGAACAGAAGCAGTTGTAAATACTTCTTTCTTAATAACGCGCCGTTTAAGAAACAAAGAACTTTTAAAAAGAACAGAGCATCAATTGTAAGGGTCGGAGCACACTGGATACCAATATTATATTAGGTGATTAGACATACTAGCACACAAGGTATATGGTCAACGTAGCCCATGAATATCATACATACACTTAAAAGGCAACTGATCCATGCAACATATCCTACGACGCATGGTATGTAATTTTGTTGTAACTCTATAACGTACGGTGAAATGTGCGCAAAATGTTACATCGATGGTGAATGTCAGCCTAAGCCTTTTCTTTTTAAAAAACTTTATTATAAAAAATTGTTTAATTAATATACTATATTTGTACACGTAAATCATATACAGAAACAAAATATTCGATATTAAGGACTTACTTACAGGTGGCCTTATCGCTTACAAGCGATATCTACCAGGCAACCAGCGGGAAAAGAGAAAAAAAGCAAATTAAGAGCAGGGTGTCAGTGATCATACTCCTACTTAATACTAACAAACACGAAATAAATATCATGAATACGGCCCTACAGATACATACATGCATACAATAACATTAAAATAATGGATTGTTGGTAATTTAAAATACATATTACCAATACATACAAATAGATACTGTATATGTACATACATATATGTACATACATAAAACTATAATACTATGCATAGAAGTGTACGTAATATAACACAATAGGTACTTAAATAAATACATAACATCACATAGCATATCGGATAGCTGATATATTACCAACTAGCTGTTGCCTGCAGCTTCGCCCGCGTTACTCAACTCCTATAAGTCACAGCGTGATGTTATATAACCTATAGCCTTCCTAGATAAATGGGCTATCTAACACTGAAAGAATTTTTCAAATCGGACCACTAGTTCCTGAGATTAGCGCGTTCAAACAAACAAACAAACTCTTCAACTTTATAATATTAGTATAGATTTATCACGCCATATTGCATTTAACCAATTTTTTGAAAGAGTGTATTTATTTTTTTATTTTAATAAATTTATTAAAAATAATTATTATTATATATATCAAGGGAAAAAGTCCATGAAGTCACTGAACAGACTGATGTTAGCTAAACTGAACTGAACACTGCTGAACATAGGCCTCCATGTTCAGGTATATTATACTGAACATAGAGACCGTTCAGCAGTGGATGGATAGAGGCTGATGATGATGATGATGATGATGGTGATGTACCTTTATTTACACGAAAGAATAATATACCTTTATTTATACTTGAGCTTAAAAATACACATCTAGCAAATGTAGTAATTAATGTTATTCTATTATAATACATTTTTATATTTTTTCTTAAAAACGCTCCGTTCACGATTTAATCTTTTTTACACTGCGCATTGGTTTTAGACAAAGGGTATTGCCACGAAAGTCTGTAAAGTGTAATACGTTTATAAGAAATAACTAAAAATTGTACCTATTATTAAATCAAAATCTCCAATCATTTCTAGTGTACATTTTTTTCTAGCTTGACCCATATTATGCTAACAATAGCATTTCTAATTTTAAAGTCAGTCACAGTGAGAACGAGATTGTCACAACACTAGGCAACTTTGTGATACATCTGTGTAACAGTCAAATAGACTAGCTCTTTAAGTGTCTGGATGCCATGGTTTCCTTCTGCGAGGTAGTTATGTCCCAGAAGGAGGCCGACGAGCGGGTGAGAGAGGAGGACTGCTTAGTAGCGGTCGGGCTGTCTCCCTTATGAGGATTCTGGCTTTCACCGGGACCTGCCTGTCGCTGAGGTAATCCTGTTGAATGCAGATCCGGGACCCTCAAAAAGCGGCTGAAAGCGCTCGCAGTGGTTTTAGTTTACGGGTAGGGCACTCCCAGGTGCGAGCCCCACATAGAGTGAGGATCTACCCGAGATCCTGGCTACATACGTAAAAAGCATTTCCATGCGAATAAAAAAAAGGTCTTTAAGTGTCCATAGAGAAGCCCGCAACAGCTTCCACAATCGAAAACAGGATCACTTTTGTTTCTTTTTGTCCTAATTTAATTTGGTATAACTAGCTAGGCATATTTTTGACATACTTTGACATAATTGTTTTTTGGCATACATTTCGGCAGGCATTATAAATTAGGCTAATGTATTTTGTCCTAATTTTGATTGACATATAATTGTTTATTCGTGTAAGTATTAGGCTTAAAGATTAAATTTAGGGTTCAGCACAGAACACTATTATTAATATTGCGGTGTTATTAGTTTTTCTGTGGGTTCACAATAGGTAAGGGTAAGCCGCCAACATGTTTATTTTAGAAACGAAAAATATTTTATTAAATGCTAACACAACAAAACTTATTTTTCCTTATTATTTTTCTTTAATATCATCAATAAACGTGAGTCGTGAAGAAATGTATACCTTAGAATAGTTTAGTTAACAATTATTCCCCACCATGGTTCAGGCCTTGACGTGGCGGTGGGGCTCAGTAGCCTAGGGTGAGCCCAACACCTTGGGCGAAGCTAATTGAGCCGAGGGGGCTCTTTGTACTCCTCTTATAAGAAGAGGGGACAAAAGAGCAGGGGGCAAGGGGTGAGGATGGGAACCTCACCCCATTGTACTATCCCGACGTTGGGAGGGGTTGTTCTGTTGTGCGGGACAACCCCTCTGTGGCGGTGTGAGGTGGCGTCGGTCCTTTGCGGGACTGACTAGCCGTCGAGGTGCCCTGTCAGCTTAACAGATCCGGGGCACCTCACCAAGATGGCATTGGTGGCACTCGCTGGGTTTTAGTGGGTAGAGCTGCATCCATTTACCATCTTTCGGGCGCAGCGAGTCTCACATACCCACCTGGGGAGACCCACTCCTCAGGCGGGATGCCTCAGAGCATTTCCCGGCGTAAACGAAAAAAAAAAGTTAACAATTATTGTGTATAGCAGTTATGCCTAAAAACCCAACCATAGGACTGCCGAAATAAGTAAAAACTTATAACTATTGTATTCAAATATATTGCAGGCTATACATTGTACAAGCCTGTAATATATTTAAATATACATCCGATATCGGTGCACAAAATGGCCGCATGACTTTAACATTCCAATAAGTTTGACGTTTGGTTGTGTATTACTAAACTTAGCCGGCTAATACAAAGCGTTATGTGACTATGACGCGAGTTCCGTGATTTTTTATTACCCAAAAAGTGCTCAACTCGCGTAATGTTTTGCACTTGAAAAATATGCCTCAACAATTATGCCAAACTAATTGTGCTAATACTGTGCGTAACTATTATTTGGTTACTAAAAGTATGCCACGTTAATTATGATAAGTATATTTTTATGCGAATAAAAAGGGAATCTTAAGACCACAACCAAGACACATTATAAAGTGGGCAAGTACAAATATTATATCTGTTATTCTGATGTATTGTAAATTTTTATTAAAATCTATTCAGTACTATTAGTGTGAAAGAGTAACAAACATACATGCATACATCCTACATACTTTCGCGTTTAATTTCATTAGGATTAACTTAATAATAATCAAAGCCAAAACTGAAAGAATGTTGATTAATCTAAAGGCTATTTATATTATATGCAAAGTAGTTGGCCTATGTTGATATAGTGTTTGAATGTTAATTTGAAAAACACAGCCAGTGAAAATTGTTACCTACATTCTGACTATAATGGCGGCGTAAATGTATAAATGTTGTATGAATGTCACGCGATATTCCAGTCTGTATTTTATTCTTGTTTCTATTTAATACTCGGGTCCACTTAGAATAGAATTATGTTTTAGAACAATACTTTACTTTAAATATATAAAACATACAGTTTGATTTTTAAAAGTTTATTTTCTATTTTATAACGTATACGTTTTAAGTGCCATACACATACTGATTTCCTACTCAACACCCGATTAGGCCAGTTGACGCGCTGGCCAAAAGGAATAGCAGAATTTTCTTGGATGTGCAAAAAATGAGTTTTTTTGTTATCCTAAGCACCATAAAAAAGCTCAATAAAACATGTGATGAATAAAACCTCCTTTTATTATTTCTAAAAAAAAATCAAAAGTTGGTCATATTTTGTCCATCATGATACCAGGGTATCATGATACGAGAGATAATAATTACATTGAAATATGCGAAACCAACTCTGTCTTTTCGGATTGTATTTCTAAATCGGATAGCTGTTTCAGTTGAGATAATGATTGTCAATTATCTTAACTCATTTTGGGTTCAGTGGGTTCACTCTTAGAGGATTACGTACGGTCAGCAGGGGACAATAGCATTTTTTTGTATTATTTACACTAGTTTGCGTTCTTATTTCTCTATTATAAATGCCACTGTGAATTTGTTTGTTTTCTGCCTAAACCGTAAACAGGATTTTGATAGAGGAGTTACATTATCTCATTAAGAAGGAAGGCTATGAAAATAAACACGATCAGTCATACCCGACTGAAACTTAAATTAATTTGGTCGAGCTGTGAGCTAGCTTGTCATGACACATATGAACTGCTTTCTAAGACAATATCTAAGATTAAAAAAGAATATTAAAAAAAATGTATAAAAGTATTATTTAAAAACAATAAACGATTTTTGTGGCAATACCCGAACCAATAAAAATATACAAAACAAATTACAGGCGACATTAGAATAGTTTGAAAAATCCGTAAATTATTATTTATTTAAATTAAATTTATTTATCGAACTTAATTATAATATGTGAATTAAATAATATATTTACTAAAGTGTAACGTGTTAAAAGTGTAAAAACAAAGTGTAGACTAGTTTTTGACTCGTGTAGTGTTGTGACCCAAAATGGCGGCGATCTGAATTATTCCTGGTGTTTGTGCTCAAAATGCTAGCAATGTCGACACTGATGATGCCCGCTGCCACGATGACAACCATGACCAACGCGGGACCGATACCGGTTGCGGCCGCAACCAAGCTGGAACCGAAGATCCTGCAGCTACCACACCCAGCGCTTATGCCCCAGATCCAACAGCAACAACCACAGCAGCACCACCATCAGCACCCACATGGGAACAATAACAAACTCGGTAAGTGTTTTCTTTGTCTAAACAGACGTAGATAACAGACTCAGCATTTGCGTAAAGCCGTGTATATAAAGATTATAATAATTTAATAAAGGTTGCGTGCCACGCTCGCGTCTGCATGGGTACCACCATCTTGCTTGTTGCTCCCGTGAATCAACTTTGCTGTGTCTCAGAAAGAAGGGCAAGACAGGCAGTGTATTACTGGCACCAAGACTTAACATCTTATGTCTCAGGATAGGCAACACATAAATGAGTTGCCTGGGCTCGTTCCAGATGAGCTTGATGGGTAACCGACGACCATTAGATTTGACCTATTGCCTAGGGGTTTTACTAAAAATTTAAAAAAAACTTTCCCCTAAAAACAGCAAGGATAGAGAAGTAATGTGAACAATAAAATTCCGAAACTGGTCAGTGACTTGTCACTGACGTAATAGTAATTCAATCAACCGGTGATCTGTATTTACTTCCCATCGGCCAATCATCCGTCAGTCAGCCAATCAGAGCGCAGAAACGGCGCAGCGTCGCAGCACAAATTTGGCGAAATTTGTTTTCATACAAAACACATAATATTACCGCTCTTTTTTAGTTATAATATATTCGATGAAAAACAGTATACCTAGGTAACACTGAAAATGTTTAAAAAATGAAAAACGGCTTAATGTAGAAAGTTGCCAATACTTTTATTGTTTTTCGAAGTAATCTCCGTTTCTTTCTACACATCGTCGCATTCGATGGAACCACTGAGAAAAGCAGTGGGCCCATTCTTCCTTAGGAGTCTCTTCTATGGCATTTTCGTACGCTTTCACCGCATCTTCAGGGCTCGTAAAGCGAATACCTCGAATTTTATCTTTAGTTCTTGGGAATAAATGAAAGTCGCAGGGCGCCAGGTCAGGACTGTAAGGCGGATGACTCATTATCTCGACACCTGCCATAGTCAAATATTCAACAGTCCGTTTTGCGGAGTGCGTTGAAGCATTGTCGTGGTGAAGGAGGATCCTGCTTCGTGGGCGCTGCTGTCGAATTTTTTCCAAGACAACAGACAAACAACGATTGACATACCAGTCTGCAGTAACTGTCCTTCCATCTTCTAGCACAACTGTCGCGAAATGACCTTTCCGACCAAAGAATGAGGCAATCATCTTTTTTCCTTGACTTCTTCCTTTCTTTACCTTAGTTGGCCGATCCTCGAAAGGAAACACCCACTGAGCTGATTGTCTTTTGGTTTCGGGTTCGTAGCAATATATCCAGCTTTCATCACCTGTGATGATGTCAAATACAGCATTTGAGTTACCGCCGTTGAACTTATCTAACATTTGGCGACACCAGTCCATGCGGAGGCGTTTCTGGTCGTCGGTTAAAGTATGGGGAATCCATCTGGTACAAAGCTTCCTGACGCCTAAATGTTCGTGTAATATTTTTTAAACTTGACTCATACCAATGCCTAGGCTTGCCCGTATCTGCTGATAGGTCACTCTCTTATCTTCCTCTATCATGCGTCGCACAGCACTGATGTTATCTTCAGTAGTCGCTGTTAAAGGAAGTCCCTCACGCGGATCATCACTTAGATTGCTACGTCCACGCTTAAACTCGTTAAACCAATTGTAAATAGTGGCACGAAATGGGGCTTCATTAAAAAATGCTAATCGCAGCCTATCATAGCTTTTTTGTTGAGTAAGCCCACAACGAAAGTCATAATAAATCATTGACCGAAAATTTTCTCGCGTTATGTTCATTTTCACGTGTAACAAGAGTTTTAGATTTGCCGCCAATTCACAAAAACAAATGACAAATGAATGCAATATACTACATTAGGTTACCAAAGAGTTCTAAAATTGAAATTCAATAAAAGTTTTCATTTTTAATGTTTCTAACTGGCCAGTTCTAAACATTTTCAGTGTCACCCACGTACAATCTTCTAAATTATCAGGTTATTAGATAAATGTAGAGATTTTTTCAAAACCGATTGGCAGTATTAATACAACTTGTATCTTTATAATATTAGTACATACGATATAACTTATAATAATGTACGGCTGTTAGGACCGGCTATCAGCCTAATTAATTATAATTATGACAAATGGACTAACATGGCGCTTCCATAAGGGTTCCGTTTTTGCCGAAATGGCTACATGGCCCTAAAACGAAACAATTTATGTATATTATTTTGCTAAAATGCGAAGTTTCGGATATGTCACTTTATAGAACTTTGTTTCTAAGAAAAAGTCATTACATGTCACATATTATTATAATACTTGCGGACCCGACATACGTAGTCCTGTCTTAATTATGTATAATGAATTCGAATTGTTATAATTAATAAAAAATATAAAAAAGTGTTTATTATTCTAATGCTATACGACAATTACATCTAATCTAGCCTTATCTAAAATCTATATGGTGTTTAAGTTTTCTTAAATTTTCATATTTTCCGCCCAATATTCTAAATATTTTCTTTCATAAGAACACTCTCCTGACAATAACAAACAAGATAAAAAAAGAATTAGCGAAATCGGTCCAGCCGTTCACGCGTGATGGCGTGACCAAGGGAAATAGGGATTCATTTTTATATAGGTAGATGAGAAAAAAAAAAAATTATAACTTATTACCAGCCAGTAATTACACTACCTGTCTTGCTCTTCTTTTTGAAACAGCAAAAACCTAACATTTCTTCGACTGTAACATGTTAGTTGTTTCAGTGTCGGTATACCCTAAAACTATCTGCACTTTATCGACCCGGTATATATAACAGCATGGCTTGGTCGACCAATCATTCCCACCGTTGCTACTCCTGTGTAGCCAGGCTCGACAGCGGTAACCACCCCTTTTGACACGAAGGACGAAACCCGGGGGATACGTTAAAACTACCTTGAACCGCAACGAATTACTTCTTTAATAAGAATGCAGAGTAGCAACTATTTTCCAGTTTCCCGCCGTATTAGACGAATAGATTGCTAAAATGATCGGTATAGAGTATGGTCTACAAAACAAGTAAAAGTATTCCTCTGCGAACGGTACCGGTTAGGTCACGGAGCTTTTCAAGCTCTAGTTCCTCCGATAGTTAACTGACTTAGTTATTTATAACCCGTACCCCTGAGATCCTTTTGTTTAGACTCAATTATAAAGGGGGCATGTGTTAACATTAGGTTTGCTAATTTAAATACAATTATGTTTCGGTTAATTATTATTTTGGCTTTTGGCTATATAATGTAAATGAATACTCGATGTTAATATTGTTCATATGCCTTATATATGACTAGCTGGTGCCCGTGACTTCGTCTGCGCAGGATAAGATTTTTTTTCATTAAAAGTATCCTATGTTACTTCTAATACCTCCAAGAATATGTGTACAAAGTTTCATGATGATCAGTTTAGTAGTTTTCGCGTGAAAGCGTAGCAACCAAACTTACTTTCACATTAATAATATTACGTATAGATATGAATATACGTATGCCCGGTATTTAGGGTGTTAACTTTGACGGTTACGCAATGGACATGGGTTCGAATCCCTCTATGTGCAGATAATACCAAATGGTTTAACATACTGAGATTGTCAGTAAATATTTATTTATTAACATATTATAATATTCTGATTTTTTATCTATAACCACGAACCAGGCGTGTCACTTCACCAAGCAGTCGCCAGTAATATGCAATGCTTCCCTCTTTACATATACCAAAGAGAATAATATAATAGTTTATAAATCGTCTTTTTCCGCCGGGAAATGTTCTGAGGCATCCCACGGGGGAGGGGGGACTCCCCAGGCGGGTATGTCGGACTCGCTGCACCCGAGTGCCACCAATGCCGCCTTTGGTGAGGTGCCCCGGAGCTGTTGAGCAAACAGGGCACCTCGAAAAAAATATTAATCCGGATGCGGCTGTAAATCTAAGTTACTCATAACATGGGCGAAGCTGCAATAGCTACCTGTCGTGGAAGCGATCAATCAACGCCAAATGGCCTCGATGACTTTTTTTAAATGTTAGTTGGATAGGCAAACTGGCAAACGTGCCACCTGATGGTAAGTGGTCGACGTCGCCCATGAACATAAACCAGTTTACCTGGAACGAGCCCAGGCAACTCGTTTATGTGTTGCCTATCCTGAGACATAAGATGTTAAGTCTCGGTGCCAGTAATTACACTGCCTGTCTTGCCCTTCTCTCCGAAACACAGCGGAGCTGTTTCACAGGAGAAACAAGCAAGATGGTGGTACCCATGCAGCCGGGAGCGCGGCACAGCGCTTCCCTCCCACCGGTATTATTATCTAGAGACATATATAAGCTTGATCAATCCCATTTTTTCTTATTGGTTCTAGTTTCCTCAGTATTCTAGATTTTAATCACTTACCATATTCGTTCTTATAAGCACCGCTCGTATTCCTCGTGTTATTTTATCATTATATGTTAATCACCATCAGGCCTCTTTCAATGAACGCCGAAACGGCCGATCCACCGAGCATCCAACTAGGACAGGACGTATGGTTTAAATATTTCTTTAAGATTATTCTTGAAATTACTAATGCCAACAAATGTTTCGTCTCCATTTCGTTTGATAAAAGGTAGCGCCATGCTGCTTTGCAGCTAAATTGGGCCTGCTCCAGGGTGCCTCTCGCTCACATAACACCGGCGTCAAGTGACAGCTATGCTGTAGCGTTTCGTGCGGTTTGTAAGTTTCCGGTGGCCCATAGAGGGGATAGGGAAAGGGAGGGCAACGCATCTGTATAACTTTTGGTTGTGCGGATGTCTATGGGCGTCGGTAGTCACCATAAGGCTCCGACTGCTCGGTTGCCTAAAAGAAAATCGTCACAATTGATTATCATGTATCAATATTTTTTAAATAAACGAATCTCAATTGCAAAATAAAAACGAAGAAAGTCTGTTAATTGAGATAGTTCACGAAACCAGCAGCACTTTGAGAAACAGCAAAACTGACGCAAGAAACTTGAATGGTGCGTCAAAAACGCCTTAAAATTTTTAAAAATATAATTTTTAGATTTTACTAAAAACGAATCACTCCAAATTAACCAGAAAATTACCAGAATAACAAAACCGAGAGCGTGTTAAAAGAGTCCCCAAAAAAGTTATTTACTATAAAACTGTACATAACCCACCCCAGCCCGTTGGGAGCGGGCGTGCCATAAATTTCTCTAATTATGTTATGCTATGACCTACATACTACCTGAGTGCTATTCCGCAATATTTTTAAAGATTTCCAGCACAAATATCGTTTGACAAATATTTTATGGGCGGTAAATTAGGATTTTCAGTTGCTAGAATTTAAGACTTTAGGCCTTTAGTTCAATTAGAAATAGGATACAAATTATAAAATATAGCATAGATTTGGCAACTTTTAACCGACAGCGGCAAACTGAAAAGGAGAGGTTATGGTTTTAGCATTCTATGTATGTTTGTTCACGTATTCATCCCCTAAATTTATCCAATTTTAATGAATACAAAACTTTTTTCTGCGCGATTAACACCGAAAGTAATAACCAATCTTGATAGTATTTTGCACACTGTGTGGGTCAAACCTCCAAGATATTTTGGGACACGATGGCGCTGTTGTACAAGGTCAACCCGAACCACTGGAATATGTATCCTTTGATTTCAAAGTCAAAATAGACCCAAGGTCTAATTCTAGACGACATTGCAAGAATAGCATTAGATAAAGTAGTAGAATTAATCTTCATAGTTTAATTATAAAAATTAATTCAAAGGTGACAGCATAATAATAACTTACTTATTATTCTCGTAGTAGTCCAGTAAAGATGATACTCTTAATGTACTTTATAATTAAAAATACAAGTTTAAAATGCGCACTAAATAATATGCATAGTAATAAAAATGTGAAAGTAAGATTTAAAATAAAATTCGCATCATTTTTATTTCGTGGAGCTCAATATTTTAACATCGTCTACGAATCCCTTGTTCAAGAGTCGCGTAGAGTAGTAGAGAATAATAAAAACAGTTTTCATTTAAAAGATGGAGTTACATCTGGCACTTTTTCACTTGCATTTGACAAAATTCGATAGCAAGAAAGATTATGTTTTTTTTTTTTCGAATTGACCTATGCTATGGTCCAAAGACCTTTATGCGAAATCGGAAGAGTAGGAGAGCTGATGGCTTCTACCTAAAACTAAAGATTATGTGAGGAAAATATGAAATCAAAATAATTATTAAAGGGGTAGATGAAGCAGCGGGAAATAGCCAGTGCTTTGAATTTGGCACTAAACCCAAAGAGGGTTATATTATGTCGCCATACATATTTTGACAGATTTTCAAAGAGCTAAGTTGATATTCACATCTTTGAAAACATCACAGTACTTCGTACAATATAGGGAGACATATTTCAAATAAAATGGATGCACTCACGGAGTCCCTATTTCCTTAGCTCCTCTTGCTTATTTCTTCCAAACAACTTCAAGGTTTAGGAAAGAAGAGCAGGTTAAGGTCCTCCCCTCCCAGGTGCACTTACAGTTATTTACTCTGAGGTCATATCATCTCACGTCGGGATATACTTTATAATGGGTTTAAGTAAACTTTAGTTCATATTCGTCGATCGCTTATCATTCTGATGGTTTTAGGTTGGTTGTCCACCAACTCAACTGAAATAGAAAATAAATTCGCAAAGTTTAAAATAAAATATATCAATATGATGGAAGTTATTCATTACAAATATTTGTACATGAAGTATAGGTACGTATTTGGGATACGGTAATAAAACATTTATTACATCAGTGATTATGTCTCGGGTCTCCGCCGTATCAACTACCTGCCCGTTTTATGTTAGCCTAGTACGTATAATATGGGCGTAATTTGAACCTTTTTCGACGATCCTCAGAGTTTTTCAAGGCTTCATTCGTTGTTGTGAGCCTAGTATTACCAAAAAACCGGCCAAGTGCGATTCGGACTCACGCACGAAAGGTTCCGTACACAAACACGTTTGTTTTGTTAAAGTAAACTAAATACATACGGCTATTGATATTTTAATAAAAGCGCCATCTACTGAGGATGATTAAACTATTATTGATTGTTAGCTGCGTTACTCCTGGTGCCTGGTGACAAACGGGCGGACGGACAGGCGAGTCTTGGTTAGTTGGTTAGTTTTACCTTTTGGGTACGGAACCCTATAAAGGAAAGTTCATTTTCAACTTTGACATTAGGACATCTAAGATTATGACCATGGGCTACTAATATAAAAAAGTGCGTGCGTACAAAGTACACATATCAGAAAATAAACTTATTTGGAAAACTAAGTTTTAAATTTCGTTTGCCAAATAAGTATCTTAGTATAAATATATACTAATCTAAAGCTTTAAATTTCCAAGACTTGCGAATCGACGTTCGCTCTATCTCTCTCTCTCTCGATCTTTCTCACTCGCTTGCTCACAATGTGCTTCATATTACAAATAGCCATGGAGTGAGTGGTATGTTCGCCATTTCTCACTCTCAATCGGTCTCAATCACTCTCTCCCTCTTTTTGGACAAAAATGTTGCACATTTTCGTGATGTTTCATCGAGATGTTTCACTTCAATAAATAATAAATAAACCGCGGTGGATCCAAAAAGTACGAAATATTAAACTTTTTCAGTATATAACAAAGCTTTTCAAAATAAAAAGAATTTAATAATACTTGACTTATAACTTACAGTTTTACCTTATAGACCCAAGTTACCAGACCTTAATCTTTATAAACATATTAAGTTTTTCTTTATAAACCAAAATTACTCATAAAGTAGAAATAATCGTCTTTCTCTTAAAAATCTAAATGATTTTGTAAAATTTATTTTCATCATCGGCCTCTATCCGTCCATTGCTGAGCATTGGCCTCCCTCAATGAATGCCAAGACGGTCGATCCTTTGCCACTTAGTTTCATTGAGTAAAAATGCTGTAAATTGATACATAGATTAAGTACTTTTTTTTCACAGGGTTAACGGTCACTTACTGAGCATAAAATCATAAAATACTAACTACTAAACTAAAATCCAGGTGGAACTTCAAGCGCCATCTTGAAAATAGTTTTTGGCCGATATCTCGGAAACTATGCACTTTAGAGCAAAAGTTATTAAAACCATTATTGCAGATAAAAGACATAATATTTTATTGCTTATAAACTTTTTATAAGACTTACTGTTTACGATTTATGGCCCATTTAATAGCCCAGGATACAATTTTAGATGCATTTTATTGATTAATCCAATAGGTATTTAAAGAGTTACCAACAAGTTAGAAAAACTGGTTCATCAAATGGGCCATAAATCGTAAACGGTAAGTTTTATATATTTCAATTTTATTCAAATCATTTAACTTGACAATATTATACAAGTTTAAGAAATGATGATGATGATTAAAAATCATAAGCAAAAATCTATAAAAATGATAATCACAAAAGTTGATCAACTTATTCGTAATTAAATGTAAATGATCATAGAATTTCCCATCGAGAGGGTTGAAATTAAAAATGGCGGAGGGTTTGTAGGGTTGCGAGCGGTAATTTCACGCATTGTAACCGAACCACTGAAACTATATCGGATACATTTAATTCGAAATAACCGCGAAATTAAATTTGTTCTTGCGATCAAAGTTGACATTTTGAGAATACATTTGATGATAGGATTATTATCAGCTATCTCTATCTCTTTATCGTCCACAGCCCTTCAACGAAAGTTAAAGCTCTACTTTGTTCGCAATCATTTTATTTCTTTTAGCCTATGAAAAAGACACTGGATGTACGTATAACAATACTATATTTTCATTCATTGATTCTATGATAACTTGGCCGTTGACTAATATTATGATAATACCTTGACCGTGACCTATCAAGAATATAGACACTATAATAATTACTTGTACGTGACTTACCAAGAAGAAAGACACTATTATAATAACTAAAAGAAAGACACGATAATATTCACTTGAGCGTGACTATTAAGGAGATACACACTATGCTAATAACTAAAAGAAAGACACGATACTATTCACTTGATCGTGACCTATCAAGAAGAAAGACACTATGATATTCACTTGAGCGTGACCTATCAAGGAGATATACACTATGCTAATAACTAAAAGAAAGACACGATAATATTCACTTGAGCGTGACCTATCAAGGAGATATACACTATGTTAATAACTAAAAGAAAGACACGATAATATTCACTTGAGCGTGACCTATCAAGGAGATATACACTATGCTAATAACTAAAAGAAAGACACGATAATATTCACTTGAGCGTGACCTATCAAGGAGATATACACTATGCTAATAACTAAAAGAAAGACACGATAATATTCACTTGAGCGTGATATATCAAGGAGATATACACTATGCTAATAACTAAAAGAAAGACACGATAATATTCACTTGAGCGTGACCTATCAAGAAGAAAGACACTATGATATTCACTTGAGCGTGACCTATCACGGAGATAGACACTATCACGCATATGTGATTATGATAATCACTTATGCGTGATCTATCAAGAAGACAGAGAGTATGATAACCACTTAAGCATGACCTATCAAGAAGACTTCTCATTATATTATTATAATGAACTATAAAATTTTCATAGGGGAAGTTACGAATTCCGTAGCGGGTATTACGAATTTCGTAGTGGCTGTTACGAATTTCGTAGCATGTAATATAATACGCTACGAGCTACGTTACGATTATGTAGGGGAAACAAATGAACGGAAAATCCGCAATATGCAAAAATCTCTTTTCATTTTGGCTTTATTTAACGATCAAATTGAAACGCCTTTGTTTTCGTCATAATCGAGTCAAATATATCATAAAGCTAGACTATGCTGGTTTAAAAGTAAATATCGTTGGTTAGCGTGTTAGACCACAAGGCATGAGAGTAGTGCGATATATCTCTTTTATTTTTACAGCATCTTTTATCTCTGTTAACCATAGCAATACTTATTTAAATATCCCTACAATGCGTGTCATTTTTGAAGTTATACTTCTTTTGGTGTGTTAGGGAAAAAATATCAGAGGTAATTTTTACAATGCGCGCACACCGTCACGAACCGACACCCTGAAGTTAGCTATAGTCAATATTATTTTATATTACAATTTTCACATAGTGACAGTATAATGTCAGAAGAAGATAATATAGTTTTTAACGACACAATAAGCAAAAAGGTTACAGTGTAATGAAATTGTACTATGTATTTTTCTTTAAGGAGTATAACTTTTAACGCGTGTACATACAGCTTGGCAAAAAAGAGTCTGGAAAAAATGAGGGCGCCACTTTCACTTAGGTCTCATCATATTATGGGAATTCAGTAAGAGAATTTAATCAAATCGTTAAAAATAAATGTGAAACAATAAAATTTATTCAAAATTTAGTATTTCTCGGCCAAGTATTGTCAACATCATAGGTTTCCATTTAGTAAAATATTTAGTTCCACCTGTCACCGCGTCATACTCTTTTTTGCCAAGCTGTAAGTACACATACACTTTTTTTTCTTAAACATCAAACACAGCAAATGTAATCAATGTAACAAAAATGTATCGCTATACATAACTAAAAGTAAAGATCATACTTTTTTACCTTCAGACACAATCGGGTAAAAAAGACTTTTCTTTTCTCTTTAAAATTGGCATTATAACTTTGGTTTTTAGTATTTCATCCTAAACCCGGATATTACTTAAAAATTCATTTTCATATCATTTTCAAAGTTTGATAAAAATCAATATCGCTTCAGCCTATCCCTTTCGTACCGTCCATCGGCTAACGAACCGGCAGGAGTGATGCTATGGTTTACATACAGGATGCTTTCCAACGTTCATCACTATTTATATACCGCGGGATTACTTTGCATTTAGAATTGGTATGCGATTATTTAAAATTCAAATTAATGCGGAATAGTTGGAGGTTTTTATGAAGGCATTACTTATTCTTTGAGTTAAATATGTTTAATTTTTACGCGCGCCAAGAGTTCCATTAAAGATGTAATTTGATTTTTTTTATAGTAGAGAGGGCAAACGGATAGTCAGTTCACCAAATGGTAAGTGAAAAGCGACATCCACAGACACCCGCTACACCAGAGGCAAGGGCAAGACAGGCAGTGTAATTACTGGCACCGAGACTTAACATCTTATGTCTCAGGATAGGCAACACATAAATGTGTTGCCTGGGCTCGTTCCATGTATACTAGTTTATGTTCATGGGCGACGTCGACCACTTAACATCAGGTGGTACGTTTGCCAGTTTGCCTATCCAACTAACATAAAAAAGAAAAAAATATATGCTCGTCAGATGAAAGTTCTATGTCAATAAAATATACATAATTAATAACAAAAAGATGGAATGTCAATGACACGTCATACGCCGTCATTCACGCATTTCCTGCCAAAGCGAGCCAATAGATATTTCGACAGTAATAAAATGACAGTAACAAATTTGGACGTATTTCACGAATTGCATCACAAGTGTCATGTCCTATAAAATAACGAAAGAAAGAAAAGCGTCATCGTCGTTTGCGCATTTATTGTCACGGCGCACCAATGATTGTTACAAAAATAATAAAATAGTATAAATAAACGAGTTTGGATGTTATAATGAAACAATTTTTTACGGATTTTATCGCGGTTTATTAAGATTTTTACAAGCCCGACGTTTCGGATACTTTACAGCAACCATGGTCACGGGAGGACTGAGGTGACAGATGTCCTAATGTTACAAAGTTATTCGAAACTACCTTATGATACATCATTATTTTAATTAGTCCTCTCTACGCAGAAAGTGCTAACTGCATCTTTAATCTGTGGCATATTATGCTTGGTTTTTGATTTAATTATTCTAATAATGGGATCCCAAGCAGGTGGTAAGAGCCAGCCATCTTCTCTATTGAAATTTGGATGTTTTTTAATTTCAATAGCCTCGCGGATCATCCTTGGTTGGAATCGGTGTTCTTTTGCGAGTATCTGTGGTTTATCAAATCTAATATAATGGCGAGCTTTGTCTAGACTATGTTCAATCTGTCAAAATGTCATTTAGACAATAACACAATAAAAGTTTTGGAAAAGGGATTAAATTTCGCTGTTACACCTCGCAAAATCCCGTTCGAAGAAATAATTTGTAACGTTGAACATTGTCTGTCGATAAATAATATAAAGAAGGAAGATTCGGAGGCCATCAGACAAGATGTATCGTCAGCATTACGACGAAGTTCTGTGCCGAAACTAAATCTTCCTCGCAAACAATACAAAGCGTTAATAAACCTACGCAACAGACGAGAATTAACGGTTCTTCGTGCGGATAAAGGTAATGCAACGGTTGTGATGGACACGTCAGATTACAATGATAAAATTCAACAACTATTATTGGATGAAAGCACTTACACAGATCTCAAAGCCGATCCAACTAACAAGGTCTTGAAAATCACCAGTGACCTTATAAAGAAGCACTCCAGTTCATTGAATCTAGACGTCAAATCATTGATTCCTTCTTGTCCAAAGCCACCTAAACTGTATGGGCTGCCAAAAATACACAAGGCTAATGCTCCACTACGTCCAATTGTAAGCCAGATCGACTCACCAACCTACAGACTGGCTAAACATGTTGCCCATGTACTTTCGCCGCTGCGTGGACAAACCAGAGCACATACACGGGATTCATACCACTTTGTTAATGAGATCAAACACCTACATCTCAGCAACAATGAAACTATGGTTAGTTTTGATGTGCAATCACTCTTTACATGCTTACCGGTGGAAGATTGCATTAATATTGTATCAAGAAAGCTAAGAGAGAATGACATGCCAATAGAATATGCTGAACTTCTAAAACATTGCCTGACATCTGGCTACATGTTGTGGAATAACCAGTTCTACCAGCAAGTAGATGGCGTAGCTATGGGCTCACCAGTATCCCCCGTTGTTGCCGACATATTCATGGAGGACTTCGAGGAGACTGCTCTGCATACCTCACCAATAACACCCAGGTTCTACAAGCGGTATGTAGATGATACTTTCACAATATTGCCATCTGATAAAGTAACCATATTCTTAAACCATCTCAATTCCATCAATACTAAAATTCAATTCACAATGGAATTGGAGGCAAATAATTCTTTAGCTTTCTTAGATGTATTAGTTATCCGTAATCCCAATAACACCTTAAGCCACACAGTGTATAGGAAACATACCCATACGGATAGGTATTTAAACGGCGAATCACACCACCATCCAACACAGTTAGCTACCGTGGGTAAATCTTTGTTACAGAGAGCACAAGGGATCTGTGATGAGCAGCACCTGGAGACCGAACTTCAACATGTCAAGCAAGTACTGCGTGACAACAAGCTTCGGGTACCACGTCTCCGTCACAGTGAACGTGTGAAACCAGCCACCGTCGAGCGAGTACCTGCTGTGCTACCGTTTATGAAAGGCGTCACTGACAAGATTGGCTTCATCCTAAAGCGAGCTTCTATAAAAACTTATTTCAAGCCGCCTAAAAAGATAGGTCAATTCTTACCATCTGTCAAGTGTCATATACCCTTACAAGATGCAGGAGTATACAAGCTTGATTGTGATTGTGGCCTCTCTTATATAGGCCAAACCAAAAGATCAATTAAAACTCGCGTTAAAGAACATATAGCTGACTTAAAACACCGTCGCTACACTAAGTCTGCAATCTGTGAACATAGTCTAGACAAAGCTCGCCATTATATTAGATTTGATAAACCACAGATACTCTCAAAAGAACACCGATTCCAACCAAGGATGATCCGCGAGGCTATTGAAATTAAAAAACATCCAAATTTCAATAGAGAAGATGGCTGGCTCTTACCACCTGCTTGGGATCCCATTATTAGAATAATTAAATCAAAAACCAAGCATAATATGCCACAGATTAAAGATGCAGTTAGCACTTTCTGCGTAGAGAGGACTAATTAAAATAATGATGTATCATAAGGTAGTTTCGAATAACTTTGTAACATTAGGACATCTGTCACCTCAGTCCTCCCGTGACCATGGTTGCTGTAAAGTATCCGAAACGTCGGGCTTGTAAAAATCTTAATAAACCGCGATAAAATCCGTAAAAAAATTGTTTCATTATAATGAGTGAAATTCGCGCAAACATTAGAAAACAATATGAGTTTGGATGTATTTCACAAATTGCATCACATGTATTGCGTCATGTCCTATATAATAACGAAAGATGGAATGACAATACAGTACCATGCCGTTCGCGCATCATTCATGCATTTATTGCCAAGGCGCACCAATGGATGTTACAACAATAATAAAATAGTATAAATAAACGAGTTTATATGTATTTCACGAATTGCATCACATGTATTGCGTCATGTCCTATATAATAACGAAAGATGGAATGACAATACAGTATCATGCCGTTCGCGCATCATTCATGCATTTATTGCCAAGGCGCACCACTGGATGTTTTAATAATAATAAAACAGTATAAATAAACGAATTAAGATGTATTTCACGAATTGCATCACAATATGTATTGCGTCATGTCTTATGAAGTAACGGAAGGTGCGATACGCCGTCCGTGCATTTTTTACGCATTAATTACCAAGACGTAACAATGATTACAATAATAATAAAACAGTATAAATAAACTAATTTGGATGTATTTCACGAATTGCATCACAAGCATTGCGTCAAGTTCAATTTCAGGTTTTACCGATTATAAACCCAACGTATTGACACATAAGCCGCTTCGGAAAGACTCACGTCGATATTTCTTTAAGGGATTTGGCTTAGCGTGATTTAAATTTTTGCCTTTGAGTTCAAAGAAATTTCTGGAACGTTTTTAACATTGATATGTTTCAAATGTTTTAGCAGTTTTTTTATATTGGCAGTTTGGACAAAGTATCGTCAAGGTTTTTGTCAGTTTGTTGGTTTTGTTGTCTTTTTTATGTGCAATATTAGTGTGACATTTTATTTTCTTTTACGCTGGAAAATGCTCTCAGGCATCCCACGGGAAGTGGGTCTCCACAGGCGGGTATGTGGGACTCGCTGCGTCCGAAAGGTGGAACTAAACACTAAAAGCCGGCTAGTGCCACCAATTCCGCCTTTGGTGAGGGGCCCCGAATCTGTTGAGCAAACAGGGCACCTCGACAAGTAGACAGTCCCTCAAGAGACCGACGCCACCTCCTCAGAGGTTATCTCGCACCACAGAACAACCCCTCCCAATCTCGGGACAGTACGATGAAGCGAGGTTCCTATGCTTGCCCCTTGTCCCCTCTTGTAAGAGGAGTACAAAGAGCCCCCTCGGCTCAATTAGCTTCGCCCAAGGTACTGGATTCACCTTAGGCTACCTTCCGCCACGACAACCTAAAATCTTTTGCATTTAAGCGTAATTCCAATATAATTGTTGTACGATAATTAAAATATAATATCAACTTAATAAGAAGGGTTATAAAGATTATTCACGTAATCTATACTAATATTATAAAGCTGAAGAGTTTGTTTGTTTGTTTGAACGCGCTAATCTCAGGAACTACTGGTCCGATTTGAAAAATTATTTCAGTGTTAGACAGCCCATTTATCGAGGAAGGCTATAAGCTATATAACATCACGCTATGACATATACGAGTTGAGTAACGCGGGCGAAGCTGCAGGCAACAGCTAGTAATATATAATCCCAAGTCATTAAAATTGCTTGTAGCGTAATAAAGTCTTCTTGTACTCGTGTTATTAATATTGCTTTATAAAGTTATATGAAGTATGAACCTACTTTTTGTCAGACGATCTACCAGGTATAATTAAGCAGTAGATCCCCCAAAACTACTTATCATTAAAAATTTTCATTGCTTTTTCATATCTTCATTTTTGAGGTATTTAGAATTTTCGTAATCATGTTAAAGAAAAACATATATAGTTGTAACGTGTATAAAGAGAGGTTAAAAATAATAAAGAGTATTACATAAAGGGTTTATTAATATAATATTTATATTAAAAAGAGACCGTCTATTAATAAATGGGGTTATATGAATTTAGAAAAAAAGATTTGACTGTTAAGATTAAATTAACAATTAAGATTAAATAATTAAAATTCTAAATTATCTATCTTTTTCTTAAAATGCAAAGATAGATAAAATAAACCAGACAAGCGCGAGTCTCAGTCACGCGCTGGTGGTTCCACAAACGGTTTTCAGAGTTTTTCTTTACTGATCTTATAAGACCTAGCTTCTTACCAAAGCTTCTTACCAAATTTCACGATTCTATGTCAATGGGAAGAACTCTGTAGGTAATGGTTTCACAGACCGTCAGACGGATGGACAACGTAGTGATATACCCTACGAGGTTTTGTAAGAGGTAGGGCCATGTTGCTTTGCAACCCAATTGGGCCGGTGCGGCCGGCGTACCTCTCGCTCACATAGCACCGGCATCAAGTGACAGCTATGCTGTCGCGTTTCGTGCGGCTTGTGAGTTTCCGGTGGCCCATTGGGGTATAGGGAAAAGGAGGGCAACGCATCTGCATAATTTCTGGTTGTGCGGATGTGTATGGGCGTCGATAGTCGCCAAAAGGCTTCGAATCGTATGCCCTCCTATGCTATAAAAACCCTATTTAAACACTAAAATTAACAAAATAGTATAACTAAGTATCAGTACTTTTGTTCTTTAACACCGGGAAATGCTCTGAGGCATCCCGCGGGGGAGTGGGTCTCCCTGCGCCCGAAAGCTGGTAAGTGGACGTAGCTGTACCCACAAAAACACTCGCGAGTGCCACCAATGCTGCCTTTGGTGGGGTGCCCCAGATCTAATGAGCAAACAGGACACCTCGACGGCTAGTCCGTCCTACAAGGGAGCGACGCCACCTCCACAGAGGGGTTGTCCCGCACCACAGGACAACCCCTCCTGACGGTGGGACAGTACAATTTTACAAGACAGGTTGCCGTTCTCGCCCCTTGCCCCCTGCTATTTTTTCCCCTCTTCTTATAAGAGGGGTACAAAGAGCCCCCTTGGCTCAATTAGCTTCGACCTCGGTGCAGCGGCTCACCCTAGGCTACTAAGCCCCACCGCCACGTCAAGGCCTGAACTATGGTGGGGTAAGTAATATCAGTATCTACGCTAATGTCCTGTCCTAGCTGTGTTTTATAGAAACCTAAGGTAGAATTAGTTTATCCAATCTTCACAACCCTTTCCAATCTTGAATGACATTTGATTAAACTGCTCACAATACTTGATTGAATTTCAAAAGAATGGGTTTTTAGTTAAGTATATTGCCGCCATTGATCCAGTTATTCCCTGGATATCCGGCTTGAAATGTGTTCTCCAAAATTGTTTCTCTTCGGGAAATGCTTTTTCTACGTCCCAAATTTGCTAAAGGGAAAAACTTCGATCGAAGCGGAAAGTGGAAATGCAATCAGAGTTACTCAGACTATTATATGGATATTACACGAAATAGTTTAGTTAGTTTTAGTTGGGGAAATGTAACTTTTTGCGCATTGAGTATCCCTTTCCGAGCTTAGGCGAAGGGCTTTTAATGCAATTTTGTTGCTTTTTCTGCTTGTGCTAGCAAATATTGTTAAGGAGCTTGCTTTTCATAAGATATTTTTCAATTGAGTCAATTTTAAATAATTTGGACTGTCAGTCAAGAATATTTTTGTAAAGTCACCATTTTGAGATCTTGCTGATGTTTTCGTTGTTTTAGCCAGGTGCAAGCCCCACATAGGGCCAGGACTTACACAAAGATCCTGGCTACATCCATAAAGGATCACATCAATACTATATTATAAAAAAAGAATAAGCATCATAGGAATGTGTCTGGGTTAGTACGATATCAACTTATTTATGTTCATAGGTTACATGACCTCTGTGGCTCAATGGTTAGCGCGTTGGCGCTCAAGCCGGAGGTAGCGGGTTCGAATCACGCCAGGGAACAAAAAATTTTCTGGTTAGAATATATATGTACATAATATTATATAGAGTGCTATAACGTGGCTATGCGTTAAAAAAATATAGATTATTTTAAATTAGGACATTTACCATCATCATCATCACCATCAGCGTCTATCTATCCACTGCTAAACATAAGCTACCCTCAATAAACGCCATAACAGAAATGTAATTGCTTTATTTTATTTTGCTATAGGTGACGCGTCTGCACATTTGCCTCTTCAACATGTCGCGTGTGGTGGGTGGTAGGACCCACGATGCGACCAGATTTTGATAGGATTCGAAATAAGATGCTGTAGATGTACCATATTTTTAAGCCGAAATTTTTCTTCAGCTGACCCACGTTCCGATAGCACGTGTATTTGCACGGTAGGGAAGGACACTGGCCTGACTGGTGACTTCTGGCGAAGATGGCTGGACATGGGGAGATCTCCACCGGTATTCAATGCCGGTAATTCAGCCGGTAATCCAGTCGGTAGGCTGTTGTGTTCTTCTTAGATTTAGATAGGTAGCCAAATTTAGTAAATTCCCAGCGGAATTAAAGCCGTGTTTTATTTTCGAGGATTAGCCTCGAGATGGCCGAGGGGCCATCGGCGGCGATGTTCCCAGACTCACGTTGACAAGCCCGGCTGTCAAAAACACAGAACCTCAACATTTTTTTTTTTTTTTTTTATTAATATTTTATGGCCTGGTTACGACAGAACCTCAACACATCCGACCCATCGTTCAAAATTCAACATCCCGTTGACAGTTAAATGTGAAACTGACTTTATAATTAGTTAAGGTTTTAATTTAGACATTTGGTTATTTTAGTTTAAAGATTAGATTAAATTATTAGATTTAGGATTATTAATTATAGCAGGTAAATTGATTTTATTTAAGAGAGATATCTATTACAAAACAATTATCAGATTTCATAGCGACATCTATTGAGCAAATTAGAAACACGACGTCAATAGGTTGATAAACAGTCAATCGTTAACGTCAGTCAAGGATAGATGGCGCTTATTTATTGATAGTATTAAGTTTAAAACTTATTTGTTATTACAGCTTGGCAAAAAAGAGTATGACGTGGTGACAGGTGGAATTAAATATTGTACTAAATAGAAACCAACATCATAATGTTGACAATACTTGGCCGACAAATACTAGATTATGAGTAAAGCTCAGTGTTTCACATTTATTTTTAATGATTTGATTAAATTATCTTGCTGATTTTGCATATTGAAAGTGAAAGTGAATACATTACTTTTACTTTACCATACTTTTTTTGCCAAGCTGTATATTATTTAATTATGAGCTTAAAATTAGGTAACGTGCAAGCGCAACGTTACAAACAAAAACAAAAAAAATGGTGAATCTCGTGAAACCGGTGGGAGGAAAGCGCTGTGCCACGCTTCCGGCTGCATGGGTACTACCATCTTGCTTATTTCTCCCGTCAAACAGCTTTGCTGTAAGAAGGGCAAGACAGGCAATGTAAATCTCTCAATCTTTAAAATGTAAATGTCTCAGGATAGGCTAACTTAACACATAGATGAGTTGCCTGGGCTCGTTCCAGGTAAACTAGTTTATGTTCATGGGCGACGTCAACCACTTACCATCAGCTGGCGCGTTTGCCAGTTTGCCTATTCAACTAACATAAAAAAAAAACTTTATAACCTCTTGAATGGTAGTAGATGTGGCTGATGGGATCACCTTCAAACTCAGACACAACAAATCAGAAAAACTATTTATTTAAATATTAACATTTAGAATTTATATTTGATTAAATATGATCATTATGAAATTTATAGAGAATACAAAAATTATATCAGAAAACTAGACATGTTACTTCTTCAATTGATTTTGACGGAATTATAAAATATAACACAATCCATCTTTTATATCTAAAAACTGACATTCCAAATTTAAAGTAATTCAAAATATAATACATACTTAAAAACCAAACAGATCGTAGTTGACATCAAAAGAGTATGTATAATCTGAGATTACCAATCAACACACCCCCTTAATCTCAGATATACATCATAACACCAGAAGTACAGAACAACCCAAAAAATTTAGAAATTATAAACAAACAAACTACTAATCATGAAACAACAATAATACACTCTCTCTCCACAAAAAAAAACCGAAACTCTTAATAATAACTAAAACCACAAAAATACAAGAAAAACACAATACACTAAAAAGGAAGAGGAGATATTAAAAATTCTGTAAAAAGTTTATCTCAAAAAAAAATCCGTTTTTAATTCCGATATATTTTACTTTGTACTAACAGTCAGACGACAAGTCCAAAAACTGAGCAAGAGAAAAATGCAGAATAATAAAGATCTCCCCTAACAAAAAATAATTGATTGACAAAACATTATATCCTTTCCCCCTTTATAACAACCTCACACACACGCTTCCACTGCGCGAATCTCTTTTATTAACACCCCCTTACACTAGCACTACCTACTAAAATCTGAATAACGTCTATCACTTTAAAAACTAGTCACTTAAGTCATTTCCTACCTACACCATCACATCACTAAAACTTGATCACGAAGCCGCAAATATTTAACGTTGGTTAGATTCTTCGTTAGTATATCAGCCAACTGTTTATCTGTTGGGCAGTATTCAACTTTAAATAACCGTTCATCAAGCTTTTCTTTCAGAAAGTGGTAACGAACATCAATATGTTTACTTCTCCTATTTAAAACTCCGTTCTTCATTAAAGCAATAGCAGACTGATTATCAACCATCAAAGTTGTTTGAGATACAACATGTAACAATTCCTTCAAGAGATTTTGTATATATAATAATTCTTTACAGCAATCAGCAGCAGCAATATACTCAGCCTCAGTACTAGAGAGCGCAACGATAGGTTGTTTTCTAGATGCCCATGCAATCGGACCTCCTCCAAAACAAATCAAGTACCCAGTGGTACTTCTCCGAGTATCTAAGTCTCCTGCAAAGTCCGCATCACAGAAGGCCACAAGATTACTATCTCCCCTAACATACTCAATACCCAAACCAGATGTACCTTTTATGTATTTTAGAATATATTTAATATTATTATTTCCTACGAAGTAGCGCCATGCTGCTTTGCAGCTGAATGGGCCGGCGCGTCCGGGGAAGTACTTCGCTCTCACATAACATCGACGTCAAATGGCGGCTAATGTCGTCGTGTTTCGTTCGGTTTGTGAGAGATCCGGTGCCCCCCCCCCCCCCCACACACATGACAGCACAGAATACTCAAAGACTACCCCAGGAGGGTACCGGTCGCGCAAGCACCGGAGAATCCCTCTCTAGGCCTCCGGGCCTAGAGAGGGACTTGAACCCTCTCCGGGTTCGTGGGCAGCCCCGCGTATTCTGGGGGGGGCGAATCTGTGCTCAACACAAAAACTGCCCGGGGCAAACGGAGCCGTCGGCAGAAGTCTCCTACCACTATGACCGTGAATTTCTGTAACATTAGGGGACTTTATACCAATCTTGACGCCGTCCATTACCACCTCCAGACGGCGAAGCCGGCCTTGCTCTTTTTAACCGAGACTCAGATATCCTCTCCGGCTGATACTTCTTATCTCTCTTGTCCGGGGTACAAATTAGAACACTTTTTTGTACCGCGGGCTGGAGTTTGCGCGTACGTCAGAGAGGATGTCTGCTCTCGTCGCCTTGGCAGTCTTGAAGGTAGGGACCTCTCCATCTTCTGGTTGCGCATTGACAGCGACGACCATCCCCGCGTCTATGCCTGCCTATATAGGTCCCATAGCGGTAATGACGAAACCGACCGACTTGTGGAGCACATTCAAATGGCTACAGATTCCGTGCTACAACAGATCCCATCCGCAGAGATCGTGATTCTTGGTGATTTCAACGCCCATCACACCGAGTGGCTCGGCTCTCGTACAACCGATCATGCGGGAAGATCTGTTTACGAGTTTGCCTCAGCATATGATCTGACACAATTGGTGGTATCACCAACTCGTATCCCTGATGTGGAAGATCATACGCCTTCCCTGTTGGACCTTCTGCTGACCTCTCACCCGGACAATTACGTGGTCTCCGTGGACGCTCCACTTAGCTCATCGGACCACTGTCTGATCCGGAGTTCTGTACCTGTCGCAAGCCCATCATGGCCTCGTTTTGCTGGCTGCCGCCGCGTTTGGCACTATAGGTCAGCTGATTGGGACGGGATGCGGTCCTTCTTTGCATCCTACCCATGGGGGTAAATTTGCTTCTCGCTGGATGATCCAGACGTCGTTGCCGATTCTGTTGCCGATGTGGTGCTGCAAGCCATGGAGCTTTTCATTCCAAGCTCTGCAGTGCCTATAGGCGGCAAATCCAAGCCCTGGTTTGGTGAAACCTGTAAGATGGCTGCACGCCATAAACGGTTAAGCTACCGAACCTGGGCCAAAGCATTGATGTCCCAGGATGAAAAGACCAGCGCATTGAAGAAGGAGTATAACTTTGCCTCCAGGTCCTTCAAAAGAGCTATTGCTGAGGCAAAATCGGAGTACGTGAACAGAATTGGCGAGAGATTGGTTCGACTTCCTTCGGGGACTCGTGCATTCTGGTCTCTTGCCAAGGCTGTTCAAGGGAATTTTTGTAAGCCATCCCTACCATCTCTGCACATGAGGAATGACTCGTTGGCCCACACCGCGAAGGAGAAGGCCGATCTTCTAGGCACTCTTTTTGCTTCCAACTAGACTTTGGATGACCAGGGAAAAATACCACCGACGATCCCTCGGTGTGATACTTCAATGCCGGAAATAATTTTCCGACAGAGCTCCGTACGCAAAGCACTCTTTTCGCTGGACATCCATAAGTCGAGTGGGCCTGACGGCATCCCTCCGTTAGTGCTACGAACTTGTGCTCCTGAGTTGACACCCGTCCTTACGCGTCTTTTCCGGCACTCTTACTCATTAGGCGTCGTCCCATGCTCGTGGAAGACAGCTTTGGTACACCCGATCCCTAAGAAAGGGGACCGCTCAGACCCGTCTAACTACAGACCAATAGCTATAACTACCTTGTTCTCAAAGATTATGGAATCCATAATTAACTGCCAGCTCCGGCGATATTTGGAGGAGCACCAGCTGATTAGCGATCGCCAATATGGCTTTCAACGGAATCGCTCAGCTGGTGATCTTCTAATATTCCTAACGCAACGATGGGCGGAGGCAATTGAGAGCAAGGGGGAGGCGCTGGCAGTTAGTTTGGACATAGCGAAGGCCTTTGATCGGGTGTGGCATAAAGCACTTCTTGCAAAGCTACCATCTTATGGGCTTCCCTATTAAAAAATCATCCTTCGTCGTTCCTCTACAATTCGAAGGCACTTCCCTAAGCGCCTCAGCCAGCATTGGGATACTTGGCGTCGATATATCGAGAGATGTGCAGTTTCGTGGTCATTTGGAAGGAAAGGCTAAACTAGCCTCGAAGAAACTCGGCGTGCTCAATAGGGCGAAGCAGTATTTCATGCCTTCACACCGCCTTCAATTATACAAGGCGCAGATCCGGCCTCACATGGAATACTGCTCTCACCTCTGGGCTGGAGCGCCCCAGTATCAGCTCCTTCCATTTGACCGCATTCAACGCCGGGCGGCTCGAATCGTCGACGACAATGTTATCTCCAATAGGCTTGATTCTTTGGCGCTGCGTAGAGATGTCGGACCGCTCTGCATCTTCTACCGCATCTACCACGGGGAGTGCTCTGAGGAATTATTCGGACTAATACCTGCAGCAGAATTCCACCACCGGACATCGCGGAAAAACTCCAAATTTCACCCACACCATCTCGATGTCCGGAAATCCACAACAACTCGATTTTTACGGCATTTCCTGCCTCGCACGACTAATATATGGAATCAGCTGCCTCCTATGATGTTTCCGAACCGATACGACTTAGGGACCTTCAAGAAAAGAGCATACTCATACCTGAAAGGCCGGCAACGCACCTGCTAATCCACTGGTGTAGCGGGTGTCTGTGGATGTCGCTCTTCACTTACCATCAGGTGAACCGACTATCCGTTTGCCCCCTCTTCTATAAAAAAAAAAAAATTGACTTATCACTTTCATTGGGATTATTTTGGTGTCTACTACAATAGCCCACATGAAAAGCGATGTCAGGACGAGATTTATTAGCTACATACAGTAAAGAACCTACTGCCTCCCTATACTCCTCAATTATTAGTCATCATTTATAACAGGATGTTCGCCAGTAAATATAGAAGGCGTAAATTTGCTTTTAAAATCGACGTTACTTTAGAATTTTTTTTTGATCATGTAAAATGTTAATTTTTATCCAAAAAAATCCCTAGATCAAAGATTACCCTATTTTTTTATTATTATTTTAAAATGTCGACTTCTATGAAAACACCTCGATCAATCAACAATTTGGGATTAAGGGGCCCTTAACAACCAATTACGATAGTTCCAACGTATAAAATGAGAAGAAAAAAAAAGAACAAAAGAGTTTTTGTATCAAAAAGTACCAGGAAAACATATGTTATAGATTCTCTTTTAGAACACAATTATAAAAACGCAAACCCGTAGCGTTATGCTAAAATTTCACGTAAATTAAAAAACAATACACGGAAAATTCAACTTGAAATCCGACTCACAAGGTCCAAATTTTGTACACAATCTACATTTAACTGCCATTGATTAAGTTAAAAACAACTCTATTGTGTAATGCTAAGGTAGAATTTCTATAAAAGGTATATGTGTGAAAACAATGAAAACGCTTAGGGAAATAGGACTTTACACTAGAAAATTAAGGTATAATTTCAAACGTATAATAATAATAAGCATCGGTGTAACTATTACATTGCTTGGCAAAGTCAGTAATACTATAATTTAAGACAATGTCTGAAAGCTAGCAATTTCTGGTTTATACAAAATGGTTTTTCGTTTTATGTTTCTCGGATTTGAATGTACGTTTGTATAAATACTAAATGTTACGCGATACCATTATTTTCATGTTAAGCTGAAGTTACCGTACATTTATTTTTTCCTAGTACCTACTACTTCATAATATGATGAATTCCAATCCAGACCGAAAACGATGGCTGACATCGGATATAATTCTAACTCATACAACATATACATGTCAATGCAGATATTTGTTTGTAGACATAAAAAATTCTCCGTGGTGCATTGCAGCTGGGCTTCCCCTGGCTGCTAGTCTTTTCTGGACTTAACATTAGTCATTACAATCTTGTACTCTCTCCCGCTTTAACCGGGGAGGGGAAACTGGAAATTTTCCTACTCCTCCTGAATACTTCTGATTAAATTCGTTGCGGGCCCAAGGCAAGTTTTAACATATCCCTCGGGCTCCATGAGATCGCATCAAAGGGTCATTTAGTAGTTACCGCTGTCGATTCTGGCACAGGAGTAGTAAGTAGCGGTGAGAACGAGTGTGGGCCTAGCCTGAATAAAAAAAAATATATATATAGGGGGCTGGTGAATCAGGCGCGGTTTTGATTCAATTATGATGATTCCTACAATACAATATTGTAAATTGTACCAGGAACACAGACAATACCAAGAGCTAAGTCTAAGTCCGCTAAGTACAAGTCGTAAAGTTTAAGTCGCAGTCGTGGAAATTAGCCAGCTCCAAATGAATATATAATATTCATCTGCCTAGATAAACCCATCGCTAAATTTCATAAGCTGCAACTTGTTATCGCCCGCATATTTAACTTAAACTTAACCACTAACTTTGAATTTAGTTTAACTTTCGACATAAAGCTATAAGTTTAATCATTTTTGTCGTTTCAAATTTGTATGGTAATTTGTCATTATGTAACGAACCTTTCTTTGTCATCATTTAGGCATTGTAGTATTTATTGTCTATACGACAATATAAAAAAAGATTGTTTTGTAATGTTTTACAATCACAGCAACTTATTGGACCTCAATTGAATCTAACATCGACACCAAGGCGAGCTCACTTAAATAAACCATCGAAACAAACTCAGTGGCACTGATCTTTTTAATAATCTACATATATAATGTACATCTACACAGATAAATAAAATTGGAGTGTTTGTGTGTAATCCTTACTAATATTATAAATGCGAAAGTAACTCTGTCTGTCTGTCTGTCTGTCTCTTCTTCACGCCTAAACCGCTGAACAGATTTAGATGAAACCGCTGAACAGATTTAGATGAAATTTGGAACAAAAATAGCTTGAAACCCGAGAAAGGACATAGGATAGTTTTTATTTATTTATTTATTTATTTATTGGAAAACCAACAGCGTTACAATTCGTATATACATATAATCTAAAGAAATATTAACAGTAGGCCAATAATAGGTTTCCCTATCTAAATAGTTTTTATCCTGAAAATCCCACGGGAACGGGACCTATGCGGGTAATACCCCAAGACAGACTATCTTCTAAAACACGGAACAGATTTGGGTGAAATTTAATATGAAGGTATTTCGAAACACGTAAGACTTAAAATAAATCTTATCCTGAAAATCCCACGGGAATGGGAACTATGCGTAAGACCCCGGGACTGTCTATCTTCTAAACTACGGCACAGATTTGTGTGAAATTTGATATGAAGATACTTTGGATTAACGTAGAATTTAAAATAGTTCTTATCCTAAAAATCTCACGAGAACGGGACCTATGTGGGTAAAACCCGGGACTGTCTATCTTCTAAACCACGGAACAGATTTGGGTGAGATTTGGTATGAAGATACTTTGGAACTTAACGTAGGACTTAAAATAAATCTTATCCTGAAAATCCCACGGGAATGGGAACTATGCGCGTAAGACCCCGGGACTGTCTATCTTCTAAACCACGGCACCGATTTGTGTGAAATTTGATATGAAGATACTTTGGAACTTAACGTAGGATTTGAAATAGTCTTTATCCTAAAAATCCCACGGGAACGGGACCTATGTGGGTAAAACCCGGGACTGTCTATCTTCTAAACCACGGAACAGATTGGGGTGAGATTTGGTACGAAGATACTTTGGAACTTAACGTAGGACTTAAAATAGTTGCTATCCTGAAAATCACACGGGAACGGGAGTTGTGCAGCTAAAACGCCGGGGCTGTGTATTTGTTAAACCACTAAACCGATTTGAGTGGAATTTGATATGGAGATAGTTTGAGACCCTAGGTAAGATATAATTAGTGTAACAAGAAGTTTTTAGATGTGTCAATAGATGGCGTTAACACAAAATGTAGATCACGCTATCCATTACCATGATCCATTACAAGATGCGAATCCTTATGAGGATCGCACTTTTGTATTGCACGCGTTTTTAATGAAGTATTCATATATTAGTAATTTATCCAAAAATGATTTATTAATAGAATTCATTATATTATAAAAAAGGAATACTTATATATAATAATGAAGCGGCTGAAAAAGCTAAAATATGCAAATACAGGGGTCTAGGCTCCGAATATGATTTTGTCCCATTCGGGAACGGGACCTATGTGGGTAAAACCCAGGACTGTCTATCTTCTAAACCACAGGAGCCCGAAGAGCTGGCAGCTACCTCGGACAAAGAATTAGTCTAGCAATTCAAAGGGGGAACGCTGTGAAAACCTTCGGAACCTTGCCTAAAGGGACTCCTTTTTATTAATATACTTAAGTTATTATATTATATTTTTTAAGGTTTTTAGTTTTAGTTTCTTTGTTATTTATATCCAATATGTTTTTATTTAATTATTTAATAATTTAAAATTGCAATAAATGACAAAGTACTATTTATAAACAATGCTAGGAACAATAATTCATATTATTGATATTCCAGAGGCCTGTAAAACATATATTTGTGAGAAATATAATTTTAAAGTGCTCACTTTAAATATAAGAAGTGTGCAACGCAATTTTGACCAATTCCAGGTTATGCTCAAGAGATTATGTATGTCACCAGATGTAATCGTGCTCACTGAATGTTGGATCCATGAAAACTCTTTATTACCACAAATTGATGGATACCAAACTTACGGAACACAAAGGATAATTAACAAAGCGGGTGGAGTCGTAGCATTTATTAGAAAGACACACTTAGCACAAGTGACCGAACCTCCGTTTCAGGAAGCAAATTGGCTGCAAATTGAAATAGATAATAAAGCTACTATACTGGCAATATACCGTTCACCATCTTTTAATAACATCACCCCATTTGTTGATTCTCTTGTATTAAAATAAACGCTTTTTACTAAATGCACATGAATGTATACACGGTACCTTATACCAAAATAACTTTTTTTTTCAATTTTTGTCGGTATGTCTGTCTGTTTGTAATCTCTAAAATGTTCGTTTGCTAATATATAAAACGACTGGGCAGATTTTGACAGGACTTTCATTGGCATAAATCTGATGTTATAAGGAAAATAAAATATTAATTAGCGCGTGCGAAGCTGCGGGTAACAGCTAGTACACAATAAAATCATTTAAAAAATTGGGAAAATTAAACGTATTAGTACATTTAAGTAAGTTTTCATTTTGTGTGATTGCTTCTTTATGTAATTCATATTGTCTAGCTTCATGTAATGATAATCTCACCGTCACAGGATTACCGATACACACTCAATTTAATCCCAGCATCAGCAGACATCGCTCACCTGTATTGTCAGCGCGTTGAATGAAAAACATTAATAATGCACAGATTGACATGACATATATGTCAATATACATTAATCATTATAATAATACTATATTGGATTTATATACAGCCGAATTTGGCCGACACGACCGAGGTGGTACCTCTCGATCACATAACACCGGCATCAAGTGAGAGTTATGTTGTCGCGTTTCGTGCGGTTTGTGAGTTTCCGGTGGCACATTGAGGGGGGTAGGGAACCGGGGGGGGACGCATCTCCATTATATCTGGTTGTGCGGATGTGTATGGGCGTCAATAGTCTCCAAAAGGCTTCGTCTGCTCGTTTGTCCTCCTATGATATAAAAAAATCCTTACTATACATAATAGTTAAAAATATTAAACATACGTCTATTTAAGAAGAGATTCACAACATATGGGCAAACGGGACCGGTTTAAGCCTCTTAACTTTTTTCGTAGATGTCTTTAAAAAAAACACACTTATAACACATAATATAACCTTTCTTTCAATCCACGCAAGAAGCCTTGTAAAGATGCAAAATTCGAGGAATTTCCCAATCTGTGCCACACCAAAAACGCCTTAGAGGGAGTTATCCACTTAGCCACTTACTCCAGCTAATCGGCTGATTTACCGAGTAAACTGTCGCCCTTACGCTGCGAAAAGCTTAAGTGCCAATATTTAACCATCAATGATGACAGGGCCGTTTACCTCCCCGGGGGAAATGGGGGGGAAGTCGTTACTCGAGGATATTGTTATTTCGCCATAATCATTGTTATGATCATAATCACTGCTTTTTATATGCCTTTGTTCACAAACAAAACCGCTTTCTCGCTTATGAAATTTTCATGTTTTACGTTTGAACTGGCTGGTGCTACTAACTAAAATAACAGATAACAGGTTCGAATCCTGCCAAGGGTATTTTAATATTTGAGAATATAAAATTGTTATCACTGTCACGCGACGCCAGGCAAATGTAAACATTTAATTAATTATAATATAAGAATTCATCTAATCTTAATTCTAATCAAATAAATAAAATTGAAGCGTCTGTTTGTAATTTCAAATTAACAGCTTTTCACTAAATGCATTTGAAAGTATATTGTACAATACTTACATCTAAAAATCAATTTTGAAATTTTTGTCTGTCTGCCTGTCTGTTTGTTGCGGCTAATAACGGCTGGATCTATTTTGACGGGACTTTCACTGGCAGATAGAAATCAACGCAGGCGAAGCTGCGGGCAACAGCTATAGTAGTAGTAGTAGTAATTATAGTTATTAATACAAGGCATGTCATGTCAGCGTCAGGCTGCTCGCCGTCACGGCTTAATGTATGTTTTACTACCGAGGCGCGCCTATATAATATTGAGCTTGTGTTTTTTTTATTTGTAACACCTCTAACTACTAGTTATATATAATAAAGCAGAACAGTTTGATTGTGTAAATTCGTTTTCTGTCTCCTAAATCGAATCGGATCAAAAATTATGTTAGCATTCATAGCAATAGACCAATAATTGTTAAGGAACGTTATAACGTTCCCATTATATTTCCGGGTTTAATCCCGGACGCAGGATCGTCCCCCAAAAGGACCTTTTATAAGTTTGAATGGCACCATAGCTCTAAAACAGACAAACGGATAAATCTAAATCATTTTTGAAGTGAAATTTCTTTGCGCGCATGAGGGTAAAATTTTTACGGATGAAACGTCACGAAAATGTGCAACGTTTTTGTCCAAGAAGGGGGAGAGAGTGATTGAGACCGATTGAGAGAGTGGGAAAGGGCGAACGTAGCATGCTACACACATAATAATAGCACATAGCCATGGAGTGAGAGTAGAGAGCAAACGCGTGAGAAAGATCGAGAGAGAGAGTGAGATAGAGCGAACGTCGCATCCCAAGTCTCGGAAATTTAAAGCTTTAGATTAGTATATTTATACTAATCTACTTATTTGGCAAACGAGATTTAAAAATTAATTTGCCAAATAAGTATCACTTCTGACATCACCTTGGTACGCATGTTTTTTTTTTATTTCAAAGCAGGTTTTACGGTGATTCTTAGACATATTTTTATCATTTCTCGTAGGGATTTTTTAAATACAACCTCTAAGTTATTAAATCATACAGCAACATCTATATTACGATAGATATTTTGATACTGTAATGCATGTGATTACGTCATAATTACACTAACAAGGTGTTTGATTATAGTGTAATTAATGGTGATTGGTCATTGATATGTGACTTAATTGTACCTATTAGATATTTCATGATAGCCTAGATGGGCTAACCTTGATCATGTTGCCTGAAGATCCGGGACCCTCGAAAAACGGCTGGCTGGTTTTAGTTAAGGGTAAGGCACTCCCAGGTGCAAGTCCCACATAGGGTCAGGATCTACCTGGAGATCCTGGCTTCATCCATAAAAGATTTCCCTGCGATATAAAAACAAAGTATGGGCTAAACTTGGTTGCCAGATCATGTCACGTCTATCCTAATGAACGTCAAACTAGTTTCCGATTGCTACTAATCAAAAACTAGGACGCAGATAATGTAGAAAACTCTGTAAGTAATAATAACAAATATTGCTGGCAATGTGCACGCATAAGTTAATAAGTACCTGGATGAACCGATTTTTTTAAATAAAATGACATTTTCTTAAAATGATTCCTAGCTAGATCGATTTATCGCCCCCGAAACCCCCTATATACAAAATTTCATGAAAATCGTTGGAGCCGATTCCGAGATTCCAATTATATATATATATAATTGGAATATATATATATATAAAATTATATATATATATATATATATATATATATATATATATATATACAAGAATTGCTCATTTAAAAATTTTATTAAATTTTTATTGCTGTTTAAATCTCGTTGTCGCTCTCGTTTTCAATCTTGTTCTCGTTCTCGTTCTCGTTCCCGTTCTCGTTCCCGTTCACGTTCTCGTGTCTGAGTGGTGAGCAAAGTGGAGTGCTACATGGTTAACTATGGACATAAAGATGTGTTACATAATACAAGATGCGATTGGTTCGTCGGTCATTTTATTTAATTAATTTAATCTTAATCTTGTGCGACTGACCACAGCAAAAGTTAAATACAAAAATAATCATGATAAATTAAGGTTAAACCAATGCAGATTATTTTGACAAATAAATATCAATCACTTCACTGGTCGAAACCTCCAAAATAATATATAACTGAATAGTATAGTGACCTCAAAATTATAGGTCATGCACTGAAAATGCGCTCTTTCATTCCATTCCATCAAAGGCCGGCATTATTAAAGGAAACACAATTATAATGCATTTTAAAATAGGACGTACCTGCGAGAGTACCTCTCGTGTATGATTACAGCATGTGAATGACCGCCCCGAGTCAAGTGTGCAACTAACGCTTTCAAGTGCCATGTGGAATTCTTAGTCGTTTTCGGTCCGTACTCATCACGTGATATCGTTATTTTTTAATTTTACCCTTATTTCGCTTGCGCGTTATTTTAATTAATCCCAATGAATGTAGTGGTCAGGCTATGCACCTAGGAAGGATTTAAATACGTGATGGTTTAAACGGCAACAACAAGGATACCCTTGCATTTTGCGTATATATGGACGTCGCCCATAAAAAGAAGAGTTCTAGCCTCTAAGAAGAGTGCCTATCTAACCGAAAATATAGGAGCCAGATTCTAAAATATAAGAACAAGGAAATAAGTTTGACGCTGCCCTGGTTTCTTCACATGAGTTGTTTGTCATTTGTGACTTAAACAAAAGGCAAACTGCTATCTGCCAATTTTTATACTAATAAAAACCGCTAAATGTAAATATGCGGTCTTTGCTAAATATAACGAGGGTTGTGTTGTTTAATTTGGTAATATCGATCCAGATGGTTAGTGACTGTGGCTCCAGGCTAACGTGACCAGAAATACCGGGACGCTTTGTTAGCGCTCATTACTCGATGTTTGATTTTCGAACAGACAATGAAACTAATATAAAATTCACCAAACGTAATACAAAATGTACTTTAGGGTCCATTGTTATAAAATAAAAACTTTTGAGCAAATATACGGGTATATAATAAAAGGAGTTTAGGTAGGGGTTATGTTATTGCTCGTCACAATTTTGGGTTGCTTTGAAAAACATGACGAAATGTTGGTCGACCATTAACCAGGTGGGAAGACGATCTCCGTGCGGTAGCCGGTCCGTGTTGGATGCGAATGGCAAGGGATTTGGCGTTCATTAAAGGGGAGGGGACTATGTTTAGTAGTGGACGGATAGAGGCTGATGATGATGATGAAAAAAACATGAAAATCCATTATCGTAGTATAGAATCAATAAGCTATAACAAGAAGAGACAT
The DNA here is from genome assembly GCA_963853865.1 of Helleia helle. Classification (NCBI taxonomy): domain Eukaryota; kingdom Metazoa; phylum Arthropoda; class Insecta; order Lepidoptera; family Lycaenidae; genus Helleia; species Helleia helle. Next base: position 6,349,967 of record OY971434.1, read on the forward strand.
AGAGATAATCTCACTGAGAAGAAAACTTCCTTCAATTAAATTCAAAATGGCTGATCCTCAACGAATTTTGCCAACTTGTACCTCTCTGACTCTGGCGTGGTGAATAAATGGAGACTATTAATTACTACCGGTGAAGGAGACATCGTGAGGAAACCTGTATGCCTGATGAGATTAAAAGTCTTTGAAGGTGTGTGAAGTTCAACAACCCGCATTGAGCTAGCGCATCGGTGAACTATGGCCTAACATTCTCCTCGCCTTATTTCGAGAAGGATACCCGTGCTCAGTAGTGGGAAATATAAGGGTTGACATTATTATTATTGTATTAATTGCTTCAACAAATGATGGGTTCGAATCCTAGAGCCAAAATTTTCTAGAGCCATTTACATCACGAGATAGACATCATCACATCTTACGCTGGCACTTCACGTGGCTATATTAATTGTATTTGGGTATTTGGCATATTTGACAAACAATTACCATGTGTGAATAATATATTTGACAAAGTGATGGCCTTATTTGCCTATTTGACAAATAAGGCCAATACCAATACGTGTTACCATGCACTTGTCGGTTTTTCGACTCACATCAAACGGGTCAAATAGGCAAATAGTTCACAGATTGGCCATATTCGGAATCGTGCACGCCGCCATGGACGTGTAGTATTCTGTGTCTGTTGTGTATGTATATGTAATGCATGTAACGCATTTAAACAATACAAACACGCTGCAACTTGTTGTGTCCATAGCGTTGGTGAACACATAACGTTTTGCTACCAAATGTTCTTGTGTTTGTCATTCGGCTGCCATATTTTTTTATTTGCCTATATCTGCCATGCCATGTATTTGCCTATATCTGCATACCTGTACGTCATATATTTGTTAAATACAATAAACACCCGATTTTTTTATTATTTAAAAATTACTTTCAATATAATGATATAATCGGATCGTCACTATGACGCTGTTTCCCCAAGTAAAATATTAAAGACATTGTAATAAATATTTGTGCCCGCATACAAAATTATATACAAGGGAATCCTCGGGCGTTAACTCAAAAACTTTGCCAGAACTTTCTCGATAAAATTCGTTTCTTTACCTTTACAAGTTTTATTTGTGTTTAGGCGTGGGGAGGGGCTTAAATAAAGCTTTTCCAGGGTCCTTTGTGGTGCTAAGCGTTTGGAAAGTTTGCTTCGGTTTTTATTGAAACAAGCTTAACTTTAAATTTTTAATGATCAATATTTTAAGCTTCTTAATTATGCTTTATGCTTTGTATGGTACCACGTAGACGTGCCAACTATCAAGTGCCACAATTGTAAGTTATTGTTAGCATCACCCATGCATATTATAATCGAGTTCATTCTGGACTAGCCCAGACATCAAGCATGTAACCGTGATCAAGTATAAATGTGAGCCATAAAATTTCATGTCAGTGATTTGTCACTGACGTGATAGCAATTCAACCAACCAGTGATCTTTATGTATGTACCGTCGGTCAATCATCAATCAATAGCCAATCAGAGCGCAAAACTGACGCAGCGTCATAGCACAAATTTGGCGGAATTTGTTTTACATACACATATCATGTAAGAGTATATAAGAGTTTACATGTAAGAGGTACCTAGTGCACTGGGGCTTTGCAGCCGGATTGGGCCGGCACGATGGCACGGCATCGGTGCACGGCACGGCACGGTGGTACTTCTCGCTCACATAATAATGGTGTAAAGTGTCGCGTTTCGTGCGTCTTGTAAGTTTCCGCTGGCCCATTGGGGGATAGAGAAAGAAGGGCAACGCATCTGCATAATCTATGGTGCATAGGCATCGATAGTCGCCAAAAGTCTTCGACTGGTCGTTTACCCTCCTATGCTATAAAAAACATTACCACTCTATTCCGGTATTATGCTCGATGAGCCCAGACAACTCATTCATAGCGTATCCAGAGACAAAGATGTATTTGTCGGTGCCAATAATTCCTCTGCCCATATTGTCCTTCTTTCCTAAACGAAGTAAGAGGTAGTGCCATGCTGCTTTGAAGTCGAATTGGGCCGGCATGACCGGGGTGGTACTCGCTCTTAACACCGGCGTAAAGTGACAGCTATGATAATGCTGTCGCGTTTCGTGCAGTTTGTGAGTTTCCGGTGGCTCATAAGGGAGGTGGGGGGGAAAGGAGGGCGACGCATCTGCATAACTTTTGGCTGTGCGGATGTCTATGGGCGACGGTAGTCACCATAAGGCTCCGACTGCTCGGTTGTTTAACTATGACATTAAAAGAAACTTATCAAAGCTGTATCGCTTTAAAAATGTACAGACGCTCGGCAATTTCCCATTGGTAAAATCGAAAAAGCTTCCCTTTGTGAATTATAGTGGATTCTGATGACCACCGTACCCATGTCATCAACGCATTTCTAAATTTAACTTCTCAACAAAACTAAGTTTTATCCAGATTACTTAAAATTGATAAGACGTATTAACTATACATGTATTGGCTTTCTGAATTCCTAAAATCCCTTGGGATTGAATGTTGGTATTGATGGAATAAAAAATAGGATTAAAGGGATGAAGAGAATATTTAAGACACTGAAATAGAATAAAAATATAATATTTATGTGGTTTTTTACAAGTAAATATCAGGGTAATTCCTCCTCTTGAGTTTTTTATAGCAAAGGAGAGCAAACGAGCAGACGAAGCTTTAGACTACCGACGCCCATACACATCTGCATAACCAGGGATTATGTTATGTTGCCGGCCGCCGGAAACTCACAAACCGCACTAAACGCGACAGCACAGCTGTCACTTGACGCCGGTGTTATGTGAGCGGTACCACTCCGGTCGTGCCGACCCAAGTCGGCTGCATAGCAGCATGGCACTATCTGTTACTTTTTGAATTTTTCTGATTAAGCTCGTAACTGGTTCCACGGCAGTTTTTAATAGAGATGGGTCAAAGGGTCATTTGGTTACTGCTGTTGATCGTGGCTACACAGGTGTAACAGCAGTCCCCACCATGGCTCAAGCCTTGTCGTGATGGTGGGGCTCAGCTCAGGTTGAACCGAGGGAGCTGCTCTTTGTACTCCTCTTATAAGAAGAGGGGACAAAAGAGCAGGAGGACAAGGGGCGAGGATGGGAACCTCACCCCATTTTACTGTCCATCGTTAGGAGGGGTTGTTCTTTGGTGCGGGAAAACCCCTCTGTTGAAGTGGAGTCGGTCTCTTGCGGGACTGACTATTTGTCGAGGTGGCCTGTTAGTTTAACAGATCCGGGGCACCTCACCAAAGGCGACATTGGTGGTACTTGCCGGGTTTTAGTGGGTAGAGCTGCGTTCACCTTTTGGGCGCAACGAGTCCCACATACCCGCGTGGGGTGACCCACTGCCCCGCAGGATTGCTCAGAGCATTTCCCGGCGTTAAAGAAAAAAAAGGTGTAACAGCAGTGGATCAAGTGGTGGATCCAGTCCGTTTAGTGAAGGTCTGGTGAGCCTGTATGTATCGGCGTGTTATCTTTCAAATCATAATATGGTCACGGTTATACTCGCTTATCAACTTATCTCATTTAAATGGACCACATGTACACGCATGAAGAAATACGCAAAGTTCATTTGAAAAATATGTAAAAATATTTTCATTACACAAACCAAATCATGCATAACAATAATTTAACGCGGGGGAAATCTCGCACATGGCTGACTGGGGGTCCAGTGGGAGCTGATCCGATTGCCAATACTCGACCCTAACCCGACCCAATTGGTACGAATATTGTTTGAATATCGATTTGAATAAAAATTGCACCAAAGTTAAATGTTAAATTGACTTTGTGTTAGTAATTGCTCTGGTTTTGCCCGTGAAATTATATCAACTAAACCTTAAGAGATAGCAGTTGCTTCGGCTAGTTTAAGTAAAAATGCGGTGACGACAGCGACTGCCTTAACTTACCGGTGAAACAGATTTTACCAATCGGGGGGATGCGACCACACCCGCATGGGTACTGCCGTTCTGTTTGTTTCTTCCGTAAAACTGCATTTCGCATAGAAGGGCAGGACAGGCAGTGTAATGGCTGGCACAGAGACTTACCACCTTAATGTTTTAAACTAACGCGATCACTATTCATATTTATACTATACTAGCTGTTACCCGCAGCTTCGCCCGCTTTTACTTAGATTTACAGCTGTTCGGATTGATGATGATTATTTTTATGGCCAAAGTTACGCCTTATAACGTCAGCTATCTGCTAGTAAAAGCTTCGTCAAAATCGGCTTAGCCGTTTCAGAGATTAACCGGAACAAACAGACGGACAAAAATGGTTTATCTTAATGTAAGTGCCACCATGTTCATGGGAGGATTGAGGTGTCAGACGTCCTATAGTATTTATTTTGTGTCCTAACGATACAAAATTATTCGTAACTACCCTATGATACATTTAATTAAAATTTAAATTTAAATTAAAAATTAAAATACCTATGATTTTAATTCAAATTAGTACCTACTACCAGCAAAAAAACTACGAAAAAGTTATATTTTTATTCATTTATTTTATTATTGTTCCTAGCATTGTTTATAAATAGAACTTTGTCATTTATTGCAATTTTAAATTATTAAATAATTAAATAAAAACATATTGGATATAAATTACAAAGAAAAAAAAACTAAAAGCCTTAAAAAATATAATATAATAACTTAAGTATATTAATAAAAAGGAGTCCCTTTAGGCAAGGTTCCGAAGGTTTTCACAGCGTTCCCCCTTTGAATTGCTAGACTAATTCTTTGTCCGAGGTAGCTGCCAGTTCTTCGGTCTCCTGTGATGTCGACTAACCTTTTTGTTATTTCCTTAAAGAGCCTTAAAGCGCTAGGACCCCACGGACCAAGGGTCTCGACACCCAATGGGACAAAATCATATTCGGAACCTAGACCCCTGTATTTGCATATTTTAGCTTTTTCAGCCGCTTCATTATTATATATAAGTATTCCTTTTTAAAAATATAATGAATTCTATTAATAAATCATTTTTCGATAAATTACTAATATATGAATACTTCATTAAAAACGCGTGCAATACAAAAGTGCGATCCTCATAAGGATTCGCATCTTGTAATGGATAGCGTGATCTACATTTTGTGTTAACGCCATCTATTGACACATCTAAAAAACTTCTTGTTACACTAATTATACATCTTATATCCTATATACCTAGTCCTATCTTATATCCTATATACCTAGGTCTCAAACTATCTCCATATCAAATTTCACTCCAATCGGTTTAGTGGTTTAACAAATACACAGTCCCGGAGTTTTAGCTGCACAAATCCCGTTCCCGTGGGATTTTCAGGATAGCAACTATTTTAAGTCCTACGTTAAGTTCCAAAGTATCTTCATACCAAATCTCACCCAAGTCTGTTCCGTGGTTTAGAAGATAGACAGTCTCGGGTTTTACCCACATAGGTCCCGTTCTCGTGAGATTTTTAGGATAAAAACTATTTTAAATCCTACGTTAAGTTCCGAAGTATCTTCATATCAAATTTCACACAAATCTATGCCGTGGTTTAGAAGATAGACAGTCCCGGGGTCTAACGCGCATTTTTCCCATTCCCGTGGGATTTTCAAGATAATATTTATTTTAAGTCCTACGTTAAGTTTCGAAGTACCTTCATATTAAATTTCACCCAAATCTGTTTCGTGGTTTAGAAGATAGTCTGTCTCGGGGTATTACCCGCAAAGGTCCCGTTCCCGTGGGATTTTCAGGATAAAAACTATTTAATGTGCTATGTTAATTTTCAAAGTATCTTCATATCAAATTTCACCCAAATCTGTTCCGTGGTTCAGAAGATAGATAATCCCGGAGTTTTACCCGCATAAATCCCGTTCCCGTAGGATTTCCGGGATAAAAACTATCCTATGTCAGGTTTCAAGCTATCTTTGTGCCAAATTTCATCCAAATCTGTTCAGCGGTTTAGGTGTGAAGAAGAGACAGATAGACAGACAGACACACAGACAGAGTTACTTTCGCATTTATAATATTAGTAAGGATTGAGGTAACGGTATTTCGGCAATGTTTCAATCGCCATGATCACGGGGTCTCCTCTTCACGAAAAGAGCATACTCATATTTTAAAGGCCGGCAACTTCTTTTACGCTTCTTTTACGCCGGGTAATGCTCTAAGGCATCCCGCGGGGGAGTGAGTCTCCCCAGACGGGTATGTGGGACTCGCCGCGCCCGAAAGGTGATAAGGTGGACGCAGCTCTACCCACGAAAACCCGGCGAGTGCCACTAATTCCGCCTTTGGTGAGGTGCCCCGGATCTATACTGGCAATGCACCTGATAATCCTCTGGTGTAGCGGGAGTTTGTAGATATCGCTTCTCACTTACCATCAGGTGAAATGACAGTCCATTTGCCTTCTCTTCTATAAACAAAAAATATGATTCCAATAAACCTTAAAAGTGAAATATTTTCGCAATTTAAAAACTAGTGCCATTCCGACACATCATTATTTATAAAACTTAGAAATCATAAAATATTACCACAATTTTGTTGTCGAATGAAAATATGTCGACCGGAGACCCGAAGTAACAAAGTTGTCTGAAGAATCGAAACGGGGCCATGATACGGACGAGTTTGAACTGCTCTAGTTTGAACTTCTCTAGTTTGAACTGCTCTGGTTTGAACTGCTCTAGTTTGAACTGCTCTAGTTTATTCGACACTGGTGAACATTGACTTGACAAACGCTCATTTTAAACTTTTTTTTCGCGTGAAAATACTCTTATTATACTATTTACATATACCACCAGGTTCCGATTGGGGACTGGTGTTGAGGGACTCACTCGGTTTTGACTGTGTTCTCTCTGTTCCCACTTTATTAACGTAACTTTTGGGATCCCCAAGACCGTATCGTGTTGGCTGTTGATCCACACAAGATCAACAGCAATGGTAGAAACGAGTACTGGGACTGACCCGTAAAAACATATCTTCGCAACATACACAGACCCAAGGCGAAGAATTCTCCACTTTCTTCTACATAGGCTGCACTAAAAGTATCGGGAATGGAATATTTCCACTGTTCCTGTCATATTAAAATCTTTTTAATTGAAAACTCCTTGGTTTTAAAAATCGAATACATTTATTTATTTAAAAAAAGATCGGTCTTGTCACAAGGTCTTTTCAAACTTGTTTAGTCGTTGAGAAAATGGAATTGACTCGAGAAAATTCTAGAGCGATGATTTATTATGTCTTTCGAAGTGGTTTAACACAAAAACAGTGTGTTGACCGGATGATTTCTGCATTTGGTGATGAAGCCCCATCCAAACCCACAATTTATCGCTGGTCAAGGTCGTCCAAAAACTGCAGTCACCCAAGAAAACGTTGATGCTGTGCGTAAGTTGATTGAGGAAGATCGACATGTGACATACCGCGAAATTCAGGGAACTTTAGACTTTGGCATGAGTCAAATACAAATAATCTTGCATGAACAGTTAGATGTAAAAGGTTGTTTTCCCGATGGATACCGCATTTGCTCTGTGAAGAGCAAAAAGCGGCTCGCGTTACTTGGTGCGTCAGAACTCTCGAAAGATTCCACGAGGATCCTCAAATGTTGTATACAACATCGCATCAGGTGACGAATCCTGGATACACGCGTACGAACCCGAAACAAAAAACCAGTCACGAGTTTGGGTGTTCGAAAATGAGTTAAAGCCAACAAAAATTGTTCGTTCACGGAGTGTTGCAAAAAAAATGGTGCCCCGTTTGTCTCCAAAACCGGCCATGTTGCGACTATTCCTCTTGAGGGACAAAAAACAGCTAATGCAGAATGGTATGCTAGCATTTGTTTGCCACAGGTCGTTTCTGAACTCCGTAAAGAGAACTGCAACCGCCGCATCATCCTCCATCACGACAATGCGAGTTCTCACACCGCGCACAGAACAAAAGAGTTTTTAGAGCAAGAAAACATAGAATTATTAGACCATCCGCCGTACAGCCCCGACCTAAGCCCTAATGATTTCTATACTTTCCCTAAAATAAAGAATAAATAGCGTGGTCAGAGATTTTCTTCGCCTGAAGAAGCTGTGGACGCCTAGAAAACGGCCATTTTGGAGACCCCAACTTCCGAATGGAATGGTTGCTTCAATGATTGGTTCCCTCGTATGGAAAAATGTGTCAAATTTCGCGGAGTCAAATTTCGCGGAGAATACTTCGAAAAGCAATAAATACATTTTTAAATAGTAAACTTCCTTGATTCCTGAAATTTTCAGTGCCGCCTCGTAGGCCCAATTCTTGGCCGCCTTCCATAATTTATAAGAAATCGCCTCTTAATTTAACTATATTTAAATAATTAATATATATTAAGCGATGGTGGTTGTGTCAATCTATAGAACAGCTCCTATATATTATAGATTTACCCTTCTTTGATTGTACCCATGCAGACAGACTCGCAAAATAAATTATTATTTCATCACACCAGTTACATCAAAATATATGCAACAATCAATAACGCTAATTATTATCTCACTGAACAAACTTGTATGATTCAATAAAACCAAAACAGATCCGTTTTAGTTTTATTTTCAAGTTTCAAGAAAAAAGCATACTCATATCTGAAAGGCCGGCAACGCTCCTGCTAATGATGTAGTAGGTGTCTATGGATGTCTCCACCATGGTTCAGGCCTTGTCGTGGCGGTGGTGGTCAGTAGCCTAGGGTGAGCCGCTGCACCTTGGGCGAAGCGAATTGGGCCGAGGGGGCTCTTTGTACCCCTCTTATAAGAAGAGGGGACAGCAGAGCAGGGGGCAAGGGGTGAGGATGGGAACCTAACCCCGACGTTGGGAGGGGTTGTTCTGTGGTGCGGGACAACCCCTCTAGCCGTCGAGGTGCCCTGTTTGTTTACCAGATCCGGGGCACCTCACCAAAGGCGGCATTGGTGGCACTCGCCGGGTTTTAGTGGGTAGAGCTGCGTCCACTTACCAGCTGTCGAGCGGAGCGAGTCCCACATACCCGCGTGGGGAGACCCACTCCCCCGCGGGATGCCTCAGAGCATTTCCCGGCGTTAAAGAAAAAAAAAGGTGTCTATGGATGTCGCATATCACTTACCACTAGGTGAAACGGCAGTCCGTTTTCCCGCTATTGTATAAAAAAAAATAACTCTCTTAGCTACAAAACTGCAATATAATTTTATACTTTATTTAGTCTCCAGTGGGATCTATTTCGTCTTCATAATATGATCTTTACTGATTCAGGTTATGAGGTACGAGTACTTTGGCTTCACACAGACAAACTTATTTTTACATTAATATATTATAGAGTGGATTTTTATATTATTTGCATAGTCGTACTGGCAGACGTGCCACCTGATGGTAAGTGGTCGACGTCGCCCAACATAATGATCCTGAGATAAGAATGATGCCTGTATTTGCGAGGTTTGGGCAATAGAGACAACCTATTATTATGAGCAAAAATGTTATCTATGGTCTTTTGAATTAGCAGCAGTTTCGATGAATCCTTTGGGTCTGGTATCTTTTGAATATTTGACTCTATCTTCTAAGTTTTTAGTCTTGTGTCCTTGACGGTTATTTTTTGGGAATTTCTGTTATTTTTTGCCTTTGCATATCTTTTAGTTTACATTCATTTTTGGGCCTTTAACATAATTAAGCCTGTTATTTTAACCACTTGTAGCGACAATAAAAAAATCGCTGCGTTTCAGAAGCGTCACGTGTGAAATACCTTATGATAATTATGTATGTAGGCCGTCGCATGTGACCGCATAAAGCCTCGTCATTCAGGCCCGGGCCCGCTTGGTCTGCATTAATGATGGGATGATCTGTGACGTCATTGATTACGTCACAAACCGACACATAAAAGAAAACTGGATTCCACCATCAGCCAGTATATCAGCCCATAAACGACATCCGCAATTTGGCAACTTGATTGTTTTGTATACGTATAGTCAAAGAAAGCAAGTGCGAGTACGACATGCGCTGAGGGTTAAGTCATAATTATTTTATTAATAATATAACTGTAAGTTATTATTGATATTCAAAGCTTTCCTTTACTTATATTTTAATACTTACGTCTACAATCCAATGTAGAGTAACCATTTTTAAGGTCCAGGACTCACTCTAAATACTCACCTGAGTCCTGAAATATTGATGTGAAATGAGGTCACCTATTCTCACTTTGCGATGTATTTCAATCATGAAAATAGAAAGAGATGTAAATACAGAAACGCGTGCAACGGAGAGACACAGACAATCAATTTGTCTGCTTTCAGTCTGATCAAGTAAGCATTCATTATTTAAAAATATTCTGTTTCTGTGTAGGGTTGTTGCTGCATAGTTATTTGTTTTTTATTCATGTTGGTATATCTTTGGAGTTGTCAAACAATTTTTTCTCGTCTGTAGATAAGTTTCTTATACACAAGTTGATTTATTTTTGAGTGTTATTCTATCGATGAATTTTATAAGTACCTACTCTACAAGAATGTTGATTATGTTTTTGGAACAAAGTTCCGTATGGGGCGATGCGGAGGGGTACCCTAGCCGGCGAAAAAACGTCCATAACGTTAAATAAATGCGTAAGATTTTTATTGACGCCATCCTACTCAGAAACAAATCAAATTGAATCTACCATTGGAATACAAATTTTTGACTGACACATCACTGCCTCGGTAACTGTGTGTTACACTATCGGGGTTGCTTAGCAAAAATACCTAAGTTCGAGCACATGAGTAAATAAACGGACAGAGGTAAAGCTTCATACAACCGCGCGAATCGATTGCACTACTACAAGTGTCGTAACGCATGTGTGCGTAAGCACTCGTGGCTCGTCACGTACGAGTAGAAACCGGTCGAAACCGGTTCGACGAGTGTTCGAACGCGGGGATGTGAGTGCACGTGTAAGTTGCTTTGTATATTTTTTCGCTTGGCGGGTATTTCGAATTATTATCACCGTTCTTAAATTTTTGTTAATTAAAAGTAAAAAGTGTCAATATTGTTTATTATACTGTGTGTATGAACAATAATAGAGCAAATAAAACAAATAATATTTTAGCTATCCCAAAGATTTCAATAGGTAAGTTGTATCTTATTATTTTATTTCTACTAATTATTATAGGCACATCCATAAAAACTTAGTGAACAAAATCACTAAGTTTTTATGGATGTGCCTAAAGTCTAGTTAGGGAAACATTTGACCCGACATTAAATCTTTAATCTTAGCTAAACTTTACCCGTGACACCACATGGTTTTTTTATTATTAACTAGCTGTTGCCCGCAGCTTCGCCCGCGTTTACTTAGATTTACAGCCGTTCGGATTGATGATGATTATTTTTATGGCCAAAGTTACGCCTTATAACGTCAGCTATCTGTCAGTAAAAGCCTCGTCAAAATCGGCTAAGCCGTTTCAGAGATTAACCGGAACAAACAGACGGACAAAAATGGTTTTTCTTAATGTAAGTGCAGTATATTACTTCATAGATTTTAACCGCATCTTCGTCCGCGTATAAGAAGTATTGTTTTAAATCTTATTTTTCAAATAAAGTAGTAGTAGCCATGATGCTTTGCAACCGAATTGGGCCGGCACAACCATGGTGCCTCTCGCTCACATAACACCGGCGTCAAGTGACAGCAATGCTGTCGCGTTTCGTGTGGTTTGTGAGTTTCTGGTGGCCCATTGGGAGGTATAAGGAAAAGGAGGGCAACGCATCTGCATAACTTTTGGCTGTGCCGATGTCTATGGGCGTTGGTAGTCACCTCCGGCTCCGACTGCTCGGTTGCCTCCATGTGACATAAAAAAAAATGGTTCCAATTTACAAACTATAATAATTTAAAGTATACAATTTACTTCCACTGTAAGGCCCGATAGTACGTTTTTATAAAATATATTTATTTAATTTAGTAGTACATTATAATTATATTTAAATAGCTTTTACGGATTTTATCGCGGTTTATTAAGATTTTTAAATGCCCGACGTTTCTGATACTTTCCAGCAACCATGTTCTTGGGAGGATTGAGGTGTCAGACGTCCTATAGTATTTATTTTGTGTCCTAACGTTACAAAATTATTCGTAACCACCCTATGATACATCAATATTTTAATTCAAATTAGTACCTACTACCAGCAAAAAAACTACGAAAAAGTTATATTTTTTATTCATATATTTTATTATTGTTCCTAGCATTGTTTATAAATAGTACTTTGTCATTTATTGCAATTTTAAATTATTAAATAATTAAATAAAAACATATTGGATATAAATTACAAAGAAACTAAAACTAAAAACCTTAAAAAATATAATATAATAACTTAAGTATATTAATAAAAAGGAGTCCCTTTAGGCAAGGTTCCGAAGGTTTTCACAGCGTTCCCCCTTTGAATTGCTAGACTAATTCTTTGTCCGAGGTAGCTGCCAGCTCTTCGGGCTCCTGTGATGTCGACTAACCTTTTTGTTATTTCCTTAAAGAGCCTTAAAGCGCTAGGACCCCACGGACCAAGGGTATCGACACCGAATGGGACAAAATCATATTCGGAGCCTAGACCCCTGTATTTGCATATTTTAGCTTTTTCAGCCGCTTCATTATTATATATAAGTATTCCTTTTTTATAATATAATGAATTCTATTAATAAATCATTTTTGGATAAATTACTAATATATGAATACTTCATTAAAAACGCGTGCAATACAAAAGTGCGATCCTCATAAGGATTCGCATCTTGTAATGGATCATGGTAATGGATAGCGTGATCTACATTTTGTGTTAACGCCATCTATTGACACATCTAAAAAACTTCTTGTTACACTAATTATATCTTACCTAGGGTCTCAAACTATCTCCATATCAAATTTCACTCAAATCGGTTTAGTGGTTTAACAAATACACAGTCCCGGCGTTTTAGCTGCACAACTCCCGTTCCCGCGTGATTTTCAGGATAGCAACTATTTTAAGTCCTACGTTAAGTTCCAAAGTATCTTCGTACCAAATCTCACCCAAATCTGTTCCGTGGTTTAGAAGATAGACAGTCCCGGGTTTTACCCACATAGGTCCCGTTCCCGTGGGATTTTTAGGATAAAGAGTATTTCAAATCCTACGTTAAGTTCCAAAGTATCTTCATATCAAATTTCACACAAATCGGTGCCGTGGTTTAGAAGATAGACAGTCCCGGGGTCTTACGCGCATATTTTCCATTCCCGTGGGATTTTCAGGATAAGATTTATTTTAAGTCCTACGTTAAGTTTTGAAGTACCTTCATATTAAATTTCACCCAAATCTGTTCCGTGTTTTAGAAGATAGTCTGTCTTGGGGTATTACCCGCATAGGTCCCGTTCCCGTGGGATTTTCAGGATAAAAACTATTTAATGTCCTATGTTAATTTTCAAAGTATCTTCATATCAAATTTCACCCAAATCTGTTCCGTGGCTCAGAAGATAGATAGTCCCGGGGTTTTACCCGCATAAATCCCGTTCCCGTAGGATTTCCGAGATACAAACTATCCTATGTCCTTTCTCGGGTTTCAAGCTATCTTTGTGCCAAATTTCATCCAAATCTGTTCAGCGGTTTAGGCGTGAAGAAGAGACAGACAGACAGACAGACAGACAGACAGACAGAGTTACTTTCGCATTTATAATATTAGTAAGGATTTGCTTAATTTGAATCTAGTCAATATAAATTTCAACTTGATAACGATCTTAATATGAGCTAATAACTCAAAACTATGAGGCGTCCATAATTTCTGCGAGACAGCGGGTTAATTGTTTTAGCAATCATGATTCGGGCGATTGATTGATTATTTTGATAACACTGTGACTAGAATCAATATGAAATAAATAGCTGTTGCACGTGGATTCGCCTGCATGCACTATTGGCATATTTGTGATGGTTATATGGTTATATAGATACATACGTACTTACACCGCCATACCCGTCCACTGCTGGACTACTTCAATGAACGTTTAGACGGCCGATTTACTCTCATTCAACTTGGACCAAAGACTGCAATATGTTATGCCAGTTAGTTGCAAGCATCGAGCATATAATTCGAATAGAGCGGTAATTTTCTGTATGAAAACCAATTCCGCCAAATTGTGCTGTGACGCTGCGCCGGTGATGGCCATTGATGGATGATTGGCCGAATGGGACGTACATATGGATCACTGGTTGGTTGAATGACTATTACGTCATTGACAAATCACTAACCAGTTTCGGAATTTCCTCTATTGACATAAGCGAGGCTGCCATTCTAAAAACCTTTTAGGTCCATCGGTCATATTTCATCATCATCATAATTACCATTTTCCACTGCTGCGCATAAGCTTCTTCTGATGATTTACTTTACATTATATATTCAAAACGTATATTTAAAGCGCATCAAACAAACGCAAGTTGCTCTCCGTGCGGTGGCCGGTCCGTATTGGATGCGAGTGGCAACGGACCGGCGGTTTTGCGTTCATTGAGGGAGGCCTATGTTCAGCAGTGGACGGATAGAGGCTGATGATGATGATGATGAAACAAACGCAAGCCACATTATAATTTATATGTATTTTCGACAAATATTCACCACGGCGTTTCGCATAAATTATGCAAAACCGGCAAGTGGCAACCCTATTACGCTTCACTTAAATTCAATTGAACCGTATATGAAAATAATATGCGCGAGGAATATTCAATTTGCTTCCGTTGGTACGGATTAAATGGCCGTACGACTGCCCCCCTACCCCCCTCGCACTCGCACCTCCCCGCACCCGTGGTACATGAGATGACCGGGATGTAGGTCAAAAAATTAACAAACATTTTGTACCGGTTGTTGACTAACAGCGCTTCAGCTAGTATTTTCCCAGCAACGTTTCGGTGGTGCTGTTTTAAAAAGTTAACAGGGTTGACATAGTTTACTATTTTTTTAAATTTACTTTTTTTTAATTTATTACTAAATTCCAGCTAAATACTTAATAAGTTTAGTAGATACTAACTACTTTTTATTTCTCGCCGGGAGATGGTCCTGGGCATCCCGCTGGGGAGGGGGATTTCCCTGGCGGATATGTGGGACTCGCTGCGCCCGAGAGATGGTAAGGTGGACGCAGCTCTACCCACTAAAACCCGGCGGTGTTCTCCTCGTCATGCGGGAACTGTCGTTAATGGTCGTCCGCACCAGTGACGATCTGCCTGGAGGCAGTGAGGTAGTAGATACCAACTATTCCATTAACTTGTTAAAAATGTTATCAGATATATTCTACATAGCTGTTTCCCGCAGCTTCGCCCGCGTTTGTTTCGATTTACAGCCGTACGCGGTCTGATAATGATTATTTTTGTAGCCTAAGTTACTCCTTATAACATCAGCTATCTGCCAATGAAAGTCCCATCAAAATCGGCCCAGCCGTTTCCGAGATTAACCGGAACAGACAGACAGACAGACAAAAATTGTAAAAAATGATATTTTGGTATATATGGTATATGTATCGTGTATACATCTATATGCCTTTAATATAAAAAGCGCTTGTTGCAAACAGACACTCCAATTTTATTTATCTGTATAGATGTATAGATTTATTTGTTACGTGCGAAATAAAATATTTGGATTCGATTTGGATGATTTACAAATTCTTTATTTAAATAGTATTATTTTAAGATAAATATTAACCTCTTTAAATTATTGCATACATGTCTTTCAAGAAACTCCTACGGTGAATCGATTAAGAAGCACATCAGGTGGACCCTACCTCGTGCTGGCTTCAAACCTCTTAGCCACATGAATATTCTTTCACGCGGGAATATGTGTATCTATACATATATCTGTATATGTATCTTTATATAGATACATTGAATCGGAGTGTCTGTTTGTAATATCAAAATAACCGCATTTTACTAAATGCTTATGGATGTACACCCGGTACATAAACCAAATTAACATTTTTTACAATTTTTGACTGTATGTTTGTTCCAGCTAATCTCTGAAACGGCTGGGCCGATTTTGACGGGACTTTCACTGGAAGATAGCTGATGTCATAAGGAGTATCTTGGGCTATAAAAATAATCATCATCAATCCGGGTACGGCTATAAATCTAAGTTAACGCGGGCGAAGCTGCGGGCAACAGCTAGTCTTTAATAATAATAAAAAAAATATCTAAGACAGACAGACAAATATTGTGAAAAATGCTATTTTGGCATATGTATCGTGTATACATCCATATACATTTACAAAAAGAGCGGTTATTTTAATGTTACAAACAGACACTCCAATTTTATTTATCTGTATAGATTGCGCGTTAGTGATGTATCGGTGATGTTTTTTTTTATGTTAGTTGGATAGGCAAACTGGCAAACGTACCACCTGATGTTAAGTGGTCGACGTCGCCCATGAACATAAATTAGTATACCTGGAACGAGCCCAGGCAACTCAGTTATGTGTTGCCTATCCTGAGACATAAGATGTTAAGTCTCGGTGCCAGTAATTACACTGCCTGTCTTGCCCTTCTCTCCAAAACACAGCAAAGCTGTTTCACGGGAGATTTCATCTTTCAAGCAAGATGGTGGTACCCATACAGCCGGGAGCGCGGCACAGCGCTTCCCTCCCACCGGTGATCTATCAACTAATGATGACTTACCATCAAATTAACAGTATCCTCTCTTGTTACAGAGCACTATCACATCTTCGTCGGGGACTTGAGTCCAGAAATAGAGACGCAGAACCTTCGAGACGCCTTCGCACCGTTCGGGGAGATATCGTAAGTTGTCTGTTATTATGTAATTTGAGACAAACGGCAGGCGTACATGGACACAATACATCCCGGACTAACCTTAATGCACTAGGTCAAGGTCCTATGCATGACCTACCTAAGGTGCGATATAGAAGACCTTAGTTCCTGTACTGTTGTCTTCCCTTCTAACTTAAACACTTTATTTATATGATTTATGAAGAACTGTAGCTACCGGTTTAACTGATTTTTGAGCTCTGCATTTTATTGAAGTGGAACACACACGAGTCCATAGCACACACGTTCCAAAAAAAATTTTTGAATCCATAGGATGATTTCTAAATCCTTCCGTGACTTTTTTTTAATAGCACCGGAGGGCAAACGAGCATAACCTCTGGTTGTGCGGATGTGTATGGGCGTCGGTACCATAAGGCTCCGACTGCTCGTTTGGCCGCTTATGACACAAAAAAGAAGTGTTGCCCTCCTTTTTCTTATCCCCCCTCCCCCAATGGGCCAACGGAAACTCACAAGCCACACGAAACGCGACAGCATAGCTGTCACTTGACGCCGGTGTTACGTGAGCGAGAGATACCACCCCGGACGTGCCGGCCCAATTCGGCTGTAAAGCAGCATGGCACTACCTCTTACTTATCTTACAGATAGATTGGCATACGACAGTTCTAAAAACAGTAATTTATTTAAGCATTGTATTTTTTGCAAACTTCACTAAAATTTTGGAAGTAATTTAAATGGCAGAAAGACACCCCTACACAATGCCATATCAATGTATAAATAAATTTTAATTATATACCTACATCACAACTAACAATTTTTGCTATGGTCATTTAATAAGCATAATGGACACGGGTTGAATCTCGCCTCCCACCAGCCCTCTAGTAAGTTTTATTCACTCTCCATCTGTTCCTATTAACCTACTGTATGGGCTGTAAAATGTCCGTTTCCGCTGTTAAAAATCATTTCCCCTATATTTATGTCCGTTTATTATGCTATCAACTTTAGTACTAATCCGCTTGCCTTTCGAAAAAACATAAAAATTCCATAAAGTACCTAATCAACGCAACTTAAGCGGTAATAAAGTATTTTATGATATTAGTTTAGGTAATCACATGTCGAACTGTAATGGAAATATTGACTTACTGCCAAATAATTAAAAAAGGAACAAAAAATATTGAAATATTGATAAACTGCCAAAAAATTAAAAAAGAACAAAAAAACTGCGTGTGAAATTGTAAAATTTGGTCTCCCCCCCCCCTTAAGTCCGTTATATTTTTCATAATTTTGATGAAAGATTTCTCTAATTTGACTAAATTGTGAGGGTGACCTATTCACTCTCACAATTTAGTCAAATCTTTCGAGCAATCCATCTCTAAATCATCAGATCTGTCAAAAGAAATCAACATAGGGGTATAAGATAGGAGAAACTATTACTCATCATAAGATGAACTGACTATCCATTTACACTTCTGCTATAAAGATTGGGATCAGGGATGATATAAAAATAACCGACTGTTCCCCGCTCTTCTACTCGCCTTAAGGCGACGCATTGTTAAACAATAATTCTAATACTGGACACGTGCCAGAGGGGACTGAGCGTCCTAAGCGGGGCTAGGCTCTCCATACGCGCGCGAGCTTATAACTAAAGAATGTTAACGACAAAATGGGTTTTGTTATTTTATTGCGTTAAAAACGATAATTCGAGAAATTCCTTCTTTAATTTTAAAGAACATGTCTCTCATCTACGAAGAAACATAACAGACTTACACCGGTCCCGTTTGGCCATAACTTGTGAATCTCTTTTTAAAATAAGAAATGTTTCAAATTTTTTTTCTCTGTTAAAAAATTAACCTAATCATGTTTATAAAACTAATAAAATAATGTTTTATCATGAACTATTAGGTCACCAACTTATATTTTCATTCGTTTTGGTATTAGTGAAATAAATTGAAATTATTGACACCAAATTTCCAATGCGTACTCTCAAATTGAAACGAGTTTTCATTAATTTTTGAACTATCAAATATGGGAAAAGGTTGTTTTAATCCAAATGGTAAGTGCCATTAGGGCGTCAACAAGTTATCAAACTTTTTATATAAATGTATATTATCGTCTTCCAACTTCATAATGATTTCGACTATCGGGCAGTATACAAATATGAAAATAAGTATCACCCTGCCATTCAATCCCAACTAGTAGGTGAGTTATATGTATAAGTATCGATAATTTTCAATGCCATAATTTCTACTGCCGGGTAGAGATGCTAAAATAGGCTCCACCCGCCAAGAGAATCCACAAAATAATTCCCGAGAATGTGGCGGGAATACAAAGCGGACTCCCGCAGGGCTCCGACTGTTTATCCTGGCCCTAGCAGATAAGAACAAGTATTTATTTATTGCTCCGTAATAAAAACTCAAATGTTCCTTTTGTACCACATAATAAGGCCGCTGGAACGTTTATTAAGGAACTTGATCTTACTAGCTTCGTCCGCATGGATTATTTAATAAAATTGATAATATCAACTCTTATATATCACACTGCTGGGCATGTGTTTCCTCCTGAAATCAGGCGAAGAGTGTTGGACCATAGTTCACAGAGGCACTGGGTTAATGCGGGTTTGGTGAACTTCACACACTTTCAAAGACATTTTTAGACATGTCTAAGTCATTTTTAATCTTATCAGGCATGTAGGTTTCCTCACAATATTTCCATCACCGGTGAGCAAGCGATTGGCACGTAGAAGAAAAGTCGTCTAGAAAAGCCCATTTCTAGTCATCACTGGGGTCAGGATCACGGACCGGAAAACTATAAAAATTAAATTATTATTTATAAAATTTTAGGTATTGACCAACGCATTAGCGATAAATGACACCTGGTGTCATGAAGTGCATACTATGTATCCACTTTTGCCACTGTAACGTTGTAAGTAGCCGTAGTATCTTTGCTTTGTCAATCATCAGACAGAAATAAATCCCGGCCCAGAAATAAGCAGGATAACCTGTATTTTCCGATTATCCCTCCCATAAAAGGCATGTCTAAGTCATTTTAGTCCATAATGTCTTGTTCCAACTCTATACTTATCTGATTGTACGATGAAAAGCTATTGTATGATGCATAACATACAGCTTACATTTCGATGCTGGTTTTAGTCGAATAAATATGCTCTACTCGTCAAGGGTGTGTCGCTAACATAAAAGATAATAAAAAACCAAATCACGCAATATTGACATAATTAATGTCCACTAATGTAATGTCCATATTTTTGTGTATTAAAAAATATTGTGAAATTGGATGATTTAATTGTATAATTTCACAATTAATTATAGAATATTAAGGATATTATGTTGACTATGACCCGCACGCAATCCAAAAAACTATTAGAAGGAGAGTTAAAGGTGAGAGTTACTTTTTCTTCAATATTGGTTTAACACCAAACTTATCGCACGCGACCTACATTTTATAAGCATCCACAGTGAAAAAATAAGTATTTTCTTCATCTAATATAATCGAACCAATCAGTGCTTTAAAAAAATCATTAAGCTTCCACAATAACTAAAAAATCCGGCTCAAAAGGACCAATTTACAGACAAAAAAATTGTCACATATTGTCTCGTATTTTCACAGTTATTTTATTTGTCATATCGCCTTCGAATTTGTATCGATTCTCCGTCCCTTTTAATATGCTTTGACATTTTAATAAAAATGTGAGCGTATTGGCATATCTGGGGCAATACCTACTATCGTCTAGCGGTAATCTTAAAGAGGCTGCAGCCGAGATCCGTAAAAAGATGAGAAGACAATAAACAATATGTACGATTCGTCACTTGGGTTGCTGCCAACATGATGTGGTGGTAGAGACGGCGGAGCGATACGCAAACAGTTTTTATGTATAGAACCATGTAGAACAGTTCGGTTCGCGTAATAAAACAATGTTAAAATTATAAATACAGCTGTATTCATTTAGATAAGACGTGGTAAAAATCTGGTGAAAGTATGTGCATAATTTCTGAGAAACTTACTTGTCGTTTTGTTAGCGTTTTAACGTATCTGTTACTTAGTAAACTTAGGTAAAACGTGTTAATAACTTAACTTACACACGATTCT
Source organism: Helleia helle (assembly GCA_963853865.1). Taxonomy (NCBI): domain Eukaryota; kingdom Metazoa; phylum Arthropoda; class Insecta; order Lepidoptera; family Lycaenidae; genus Helleia; species Helleia helle. The sequence continues at coordinate 6,370,741 of OY971434.1, forward strand.
TATCTTCATCTTGCAAAAAAGTTTACGACATCATTAGAAAAGGCTTAGTTAATATCAAGGGTCAGTCAAATTCAGATGATCTCTGAAGAAACTGTAAGAGGTGGTGCCATTGCTGCATTGCAGCCGAATCGAGCCGGCACGACCAGGGTAGTAACTCTCACTCACATAACACCAGCGGCAAGTGACAGCTATCTCTATATCTATTAGCTGTCGCGTTTCGTCCGGGTTGTGAGTTGTGTCCCATTTGGGGGAAAGGGAAAAGGAGTGTAACACATCGTTAGTCACCGTCAGCGTCGGTAGTCACCATAGGGCGCCGACTACTTTTTTGCCTCCTTATGACATAAAACAACTCCTTATGAGCAAGATAACCTCGAGAAGCCAGTCGTTGTTGGTAAGGTGGAAGGAAAAAGACCTCGCGGCCGATCACCCGATGGTGTGACCAAGTTACCACTCACACTGGGCTCTCTGTTACAAAAGCTCTGAGAGAAGCCGAAAACAAGGTGGGTAAAATAACGCACACAACCATGCAAGCCTTTCAAGGGGACGACCTTCAGAAATGAAGTAAACGAACGAAAAGACGCCACAAAAATAAATCTGCTAATATTCCAGTGATAATGTCTATCGATATTGTCAATATGACATGATCAGATGTCGAAACGTATAGTTGAATGCCGTATGCGATAGTATCCTCCGGGCATGATTGAGTCCCCTCAATTCGAGTGTCCTCGTCCGTTGTATCAGGTCGTACAGAATCATCATTACGTGATTTATATTGACGTAATTATTAAATAGCTCTGCAAAAAATCTCGTATAGTTTAATGTGATGTTGGTTATTCAAAATGGATTATTACTATTACATAATATTAACAAGTACGTCTCGTACAAGTACAATATTATGAGTTATGTGCCCGAAAATGTTAGGTCCCTAACGGACAAATTATTATTGTTCCCAATTTGCCTATCTCTATAATATAAAGACTATATCTATACTAATAATATAAAGCTGAAGAGTTTGTTTGTTTGTTTGTTTGAACGCGCTAATCTCAGGAACTACTGCTCCGATTTAAAAAAATCTTTCAGTGTTAGATAGCCCATTTATCGAAGAAGTATATAAAATCACGCTGTGACTAACAGTAATTAAGTTGAGTAAGTTAAAGTGGGCGAAGCTGCGGGCAACAGCTAGTATATAATATAAAGAATCGCCTCAGTCCCCGCGTCTGCTTATAAAATCGCTGACACTACCACCAAGCCTTTGTTTAGGAAACTTGTCCACGAGCCAAAACTAGCTCAATCCAGCTTGAGTGAAATGTAACTCTAAATTTAGTGAAAAAAAAATGAACTGGCTGCCAATCCTGGGAAGGAATGGCGCATGTTTATTTTGGAAACTAAAAGCAATTTATATTTTAAAAACATTTTAGAAAAAATTAAAACCGCCTTCAAAAATACTAAACTAAAAAGTAATAAAATAACAGTTTCTTTAATGTTTGTGCTTACAACATATAATCAACTTAATCTTCTACTAATGTACAAACTTTGCGTTTACCACGTCATTATAGTTACTTTTGGAGTCGGTGTCAGCCAAGGTAGGTAGGTAATGTACCTACAGCAACAAATACGACACCGACTCCAAAAGTAACTATAATGACGTGGTAAACGCAGTTTGTACATTAGTAGAAGATTAAGTTGATTATATGTTGTAAGCACAAACATTAAAGAAACTGTTATTTTATTACTTTTTAGTTTAGTATTTTTGAAGGCGGTTTTAATTTTTTCTAAAATGTTTTTATTTCTTAATTTTTAGTGATTCCGAAATTCGTCGTCTTGGCGTTCATTGAAGGAGGCATGTTCAGCAGTGGATGGATAAAGGATGATGATGATGATGGTGACGGTGATGATGATGATGATTACGATGACCGCGACATACTATGGTGTGCTACCAAAGCATCCTATACAATTGTTACATCGACACGTAATAAAATTATCATATCATCAAGGTAAACAAAACCAACCAAATAGGCATTATTGGGAATAACTAAAAAACGGCTTGTCAGATCTTAATAAAATTAATATGGGACCAAATTGGAAACACCAGCTTTCAAACAAAAAAATAACCATCGAAATCCATTCACAAACGGCGGAGATATCGTGTCACATACATACAAAAAAAAAAAAAAAAAAAAAAAAACATACAGACGAATTGAGAACCTCCTTTTTTTTGAAGTCGGTTAAAAAGTATCCTTTTTGCATATATTTTATGTGAATGAAGTGAAGTAGCAGATGAGCCACTCGGTAAGTGGTTGCCCATCCGTATCCCGGATCAACCTAACAGTAGGTTTTTCATTTTGAACGAGTTCACCGTTACCGGAGGAAATAGTAATTATTATTTTTTATGCCACAAGGAGGCAACCGAGCAGTCGGAGCCTTATTTTACTTATATTGACTACCGACGCCCATAGACATACGCACAACCAATAGGCCACCGGAAATTCACAAAACGCACTAAACGCGACAGCATAGCTGTCACTTACGCCGGTGTTATATGAGTGAGAGGTACCATGCTGGTCGTGCCGGCCCAATTCGGCTACAAAGCAGCATAACATGGGAGCAAGATTATATTTTTTTGTTACTTGACACATTCGAACTGGAGGACTATCAATCCGAGGTAATTGGTTCACTTACAGAGAACTTTACTTAATCTAAAAGATTTATAATCAGGTCATGCATACGTGTTATTTTTTTCTTTCACCGACGAGCAATGTATATTGATGAAGTTATACGTGAAAGATGAAAAACAAATAAGTTTTTTAACATGATAACGTCTTATAAATCGATGTAGGCCGTATGCACGCACGAAAATATGTCACGTCCCGTGAGCCGAACGTGGAAGCTAGAGCGCGGAACAGGCGATAAAGAGGCACGATCGGCCTAAGCGTTAAGCTTGTGACGCATCATGACATTATCACGTAAAATTATTGTCCGTAAGCCGACTTTACAGACAACAGGTAGGTTTTTGCTCAAGATTTGTGATAGGTCGCTTGCTGAAGGAAAAAATCGTGAGGAAACTTTCATGCCTGTTAAGATAAAATTATTTGAAGGTGTGTGAAACATAATATTGATAAATAACACTGGGGACTATGATGATGATGATTATCATGGTCATGGTCAGAAGGGAACTAACACTCCTCGATTGAAGAGTAAAATCAATTACAAATGACGAAGCAGCCTTACTAGTAATTTTGCAATCACCTTACTGTGACAAGGTTCTGACAGGAAGCAGTGTATCGATCAAAAAACGACAGTTGAAAAGTATTCCCGACTTACTTATCTTAAAAACACTTCATACTTTCAAGATACCATAAACTTTTATGGACACCGTTAAAAATTTATTCCATCTATTAAACAGAATGAGATGGATTGTATATTTGTGTGGAAGCGAAAGAGACGACAGTATTTTGGAGTGTGCGTATTTTCATTGGAGTATCGTAATCTGAGAATATTGTTGTTCGAATCGTTTGTACACAAAATGGCGGATCGATTTATGTATTTATTATATTGACGCATTAATAGTTCTTTATATTTTATTGTTCAAGCGCCTGGTCATTTAAATTAAAATTAATTAAAATCAATTGAAAAATATCAATTACCTATAATAATCGAGTTCAAATCAAATCATTTTTTTTATTCAAAATAGTACAAACAGAGGATCTTTTTGAACGGCAATTGAATCTAGCACCGGTTCCAAGGCAAGCCCACTGAGAAGAACTGGCGAAACAAACTCAGTGGAACTAATCTTTTCAAATATTTTGTAACAAATTTCACATGTTGTTATTCTGAAATGCCTGGGAGGAACGCCCTATTCCCAAGGTCATATCTTTCACAAAATCTTTTACTTTACCACACAAACGCTCTTTAATAACGTTTTTGATTTTTTTTATTGAGAGGTTTTGCACATTTTCTGGGATCCAATTGTTAAAGCGTATACAGTTGCCTTTAAAATAATTCCTTACTTTTGTGAGTCTAATCACTGATACATCTAGCCTGTGTCTATTCCGTGTATCCCTACTATGGATGTCACTTTTTTTTACAGAATTCACGTATGTTTTTAACGTGACAACATCTTATAATTCGATGGAGCCGGCTGCAAGAACGAAAAAACATGACGCATGCGGCGTTACCTCGCTCTGAGGCGTTCCATTTTCTAATGACGTTGTCACGTTCAACTATCGTCAGTAAACCGACTTTACAGACAACCGATTTTTTTCCGGACATATAGTAAATTTTCTAAGACGTATCGAGTTGAATCATGGTCCCGTATAACAATAATCGATTTTATTGAGAACTAGTACTACCAGGGAACAACATGGTGCTCATCCCATACAAGAACCAGATACTTTTGCCTGTCTTTTTATGACTTCAAAGGTCGTCAGAAGAAATTAGCAATATGGTGGTACAAATGCACTATCCTGGGATACTAGCGCATCCCTCCTATTGATATAAACTTTCATAACATTATTAATGATATACATTTGTTGTTTGTTGCAGTGACTGCCGGGTGGTGAGAGATCCACAGACGCTGAAATCAAAAGGTTATGGCTTCGTTTCCTTCCTCAAAAAATCGGTAATTGTGTTTTTATTATTATACTTTTTTTATGTTAGTTGGATAGGCAAACTGGCAAACGTACCACCTGATGTTAAGTGGTCGTCGTCACCCATGAACATAAACTAGTATACCTGGAACGGGCCCAGGCAACTCATTTATGTGTTGCCTATCCTGAGACATAAGATGTTAAGTCTCGGTGCCTGTAATCACACTGCCTGTCTTGCCCTTCTCTCCGAAATACAGCAAAGATGTTTCACGGGAGAAATAAGCAAGATGGTGGTACCCATGCAGCAGGGAGCGCGGCACAGCGCTTCCCTCCCACATTTTTGACATTGAATTTGACACAGAAACTACTCCAACAATTTGACAAATAGACAGTCCATTTATATTATCACTAGCTGGTGCCCGCGACTTCGTCTGCGCAGGATAAAGTTTTAGTTTTTTTATATAAAAAGTATTCTATGTTACTTCTAATACCTCCAAGAATATGTGTACAGAGTTTCATGATGATCGGTTAAATAGTTTTCGCGTGAAAGGTAGCAAACAAACTTACTTTCACATTTATAATATTAGTATAGATTTTAAATATTGTTTTCACAACTTCTAAACGCACACAATCTGGCACACAAAATGAAAATTTTATTTTCATGATAATATTATACTTACTTACATAATTTTAACAAACACAATTAAAACACAAATTAACACACAGAATAAGGTTTCTTTCTGCTACATTTCAGCACCTTACAAAGACGTACAATTTATCACAGCTCAAAAGTTTCTCAGTCCTAGCGCCAGTGAAATGGGATTCAGAATAAAGTCGAGAAACAGGTGCACTAGACACAGGCAGATAAGATTCAGAGATGGCCGAATTGAGACACGACTCGATCGGAAATTTCTCGAATAAGTTATATGAACGCTAAATAATGTTGCTTCTGGGAGTTCAGTGATTTTTTAACGTTTCATAACGGTATTAGCTTCACCTGTATGTATGTAATGTTTATCTTTCCGATTCAAAGTCAATGATAGTATAGTTTTTTGTTAAGTTTTTATTTTAATTTTAGTCGTGATAGGTAGGGACGAATGGTAAACATTTATGACAAGCACAGACAACATCCATTACTGCATGAAGTTTTCCTAGGAAATAAGAGGAGTTGCCCCTTTCTTTAAACTGACAGCTGTAAGTGAGTGCTTGATCCGCCATCTTGAGTGCCCTTTTCATAGTAGTATCCTCTATATTGTTTGTGGTTTTGCTGTCAAAACCCTAGCAATGGTAGCCATGTTAAGTGCCAATTTGAGTTGTAGGTATACACCTTTTTTCGTAGGTATGCCCAGTCCTCATGCATCAAAATTACCCTCATGCGCACAAAGAAGTTTCACTTTCACACAAAACCAGACAAATCTGACTCACAAGCTGAGGGTTCCATAAAAAAGTATTTACATGTAATATTACAAAATGTCTGAATACAACGGAACGATACCCTAAAAAGTTATGAAGTTAAAATCAATCTAAAAGTAAATAATTGTGGAAGCCTGCGGTGAAACTTCCGTCCGTTTGTTCGTCACAGCTGTTTCATGCTATGGTTTCAGAATTTAATACAGTTGTAAAACTTACTAGACTGCTTTAAATAAACCATTTTTCGAACGAAGTTTATAAAATTCGAATATGAAATGAACACTGATATTCTTTTCTAATTTTGACGCGGATTTCACTAATTGTGTGTAACCTTTACGGATTTTGTGGCGTTTATTTATGTACATTTCAAACATTTTGAATACTTAGCGCAATCGCGAGAGTACTCGTAACCGTGTTCATGTTATGTACTCAAAAATTGATTATATTTTAAAATGTATAATGAGGGTACGTCTAACAAGATTAAAGTCTCTAAGAATGAATTAATTCGTTCGTATTCGGCCCGCGACTATATCATAATACCACAGTCTATGAAATAATACTCTCCTCGCTTAATTTCGAGGAATATGCCCAATACAATAGTGTAAAAAACGCCATGTTATGTTGTGAAGTCACGTGCCACAAACCGCTATGTATTCTATGTATTCCTAGTACAACACTGACGTGCACCGTTAAATTTTATCGGGCTCCCTCCCTCAGGACCCTTCCAATCTATATCGATTATATTGAACAGTATTCAGCGAGGGAGTTGGGAAAATTGAAATGTATTTCCAATGCAAATTGCATCGTAATACTTCTTAGAACCTACTTAGGTTTATGTTGACAGCTTCGCCCGCGTTATCTTAAAACCGCTACCCGGGCTGATGACGAAATCATTTTTATAGGTTAAATAAATGCTGGTGAAATTTTTTTTTAGCAGTTTCGAAGATCTTTCTTTTTCGGAATGATCTATGCTAACCGCCCAAAAGGCCCTAATGGTACATCGGATTAGTGTGAGCCGATTTGGCTCACATTTGGTTTGTTAAAGTGGGGGGTTTCCCCCCGCCAACCGTGAAGTCTGCGACCGCACAGCCTCCTGGCGTCGGGTTGGAGATATTTTACTACATCCAACCTCACTAACATTAACTCTTTCAAATTTCTCTATTTTTCAATCTTTATATATGGTTTGATAATAGGTAGATAAATTAATTTACCTACTTTTAGCACATGAGTAAATAAATCGGGGTTGCTTAGCAAAAAAACCTAAGTTCGAGCACATGAGTAAATAAACGGACAGAGGCAAAGCTTCATACAACCGTGCGAATCGATTGCACTACTACAAGCGTCGTAACGCATGTGTGCGTAAGCACTCGTGGCTCGTCACGTGCGAGTAGAAACCGGTCGAAACCGGTTCGACGAGTGTTCGAACGCGGGGATGTGAATGCACGTGTTAAGTTGCGTTGTATATTTTTTCGCTTGGCGGGTACTTCGAATTATTATCACCGTTCTTAAATTTTTGTTAATTAAAAGCATAAAGTGTCAATATTGTTTATTATACTGTGTGTATGAACAATAATAGAGCAAATAAAAAACAATCATATTTTATAACATTGTTCTTAAATTATTGTTGATAATTAAAAGTAAAAAGTGTCAATATTGTATACTGTACTGTGTGTATGTATCTGTGTGAACAATAATAGAGCAAATAAAACAAATCATATTTTAGCTATCCCAAAGATTTCAATAGGTAAGTTGTATCTTATTATTTTATTTCTACTAATTATTATAACTTTTGTTTACTAAGTTTTTATGGATGTGCCTAAAGTCTAGTTAGGGAAACATTTGACCCGACATTAAATCTTAAATAGTTATGATAAAAACTGATATGCAATGAGAGTGCTTTCGATTAGAGTTTACCACTATTTCTATTAAAAGGTAAAACAAATTATTGCAAATAGAAAATATAAACACAAAATATTTAGAAAAAATATGTATATTTAGAAAAAATATTATGTAGGTAATAAAGATAGAATATTTACATAGATTACTACTCGATAAAAAAAATCGTTTTGTTCGTTTAATTTTATCCACCTGTGACAACCCTACCACAATAGGTAACAGTTTTACGCGTAGTATGGAAGCTTTGTCTCCGTACGTTTACTTACTCATGTGATTTTAGTTTATATTTAGAGTTAAGAGTCAGTTTCGCTAAAGCTAATTTTATCGTAGGAATAAAAGTCGTTTCCAGACATTACGAAACTATTTTAGCAATAATAGTAATCTATGAATTGTAATGAACAAAAGTACTCAACCGAAACGAGTTCGGTGGGCGCTGTCATGCGCCTAATTGTTTTGGTTGAGTAGTAAATAGCCATTATATACACAGCAGTCTCCAAAATGCTACTTAATTAGATAGACTTTTCTTTGTGAGAAATAACCCTCAATGTCAGACAGAACGTTCAATAGCTTTTTTATGTTGGTGGATAGGCATACTGGCAGACGAGATGAATGGTAAATCTAAATGGTCAATTTCGGCTTATGCGTTATAAGCCCACGCTTATGCTTCGACTATTCTGAGACGTACGATGGTGAAATTGTAAGAAAGCAATCTCGATGCCAGTAATTATAAACCTTAACCTTCTTTCCGAAACAGTAGGTACAGCTAATTTACGGGAGAAATAAGCAAGAATGGTTGTGCTCTTAGAAATGAGCGCGGTTCAAATTCACGTTTCCTACCGGTGAAATCATTCTATCTAAATATTTGATCTGTTTCTTTGTCTCAAATTTAATTCTACTAGAATACGTTAAAGTCTACAATTCTACTTTTTGTCATATTCAGAGTCAGTCTCGTGAATATAACGCTCCGCTGATATTCTCGTCCGGTAAACAACTGCAGCGAAAACAGTTTGATACTCGGTATGTTTGTATTGTGTACCTACTCGTATTGTATTTTAGACCAACGTGTGTTCAAAAGTATTTTTTGTTAAATCTCGTGTAAATGGCCAGTTATATTAGAAAGTGTTATCGTTATCATCTTCAATATACATATAATTCTTCTGTGCGAGTGTATGTCAAACTACACTAAACTTCTCTAAATACTGGACCGATTACGATGATTTTTTTGTGTGTTCAAGTGGATTCGAGAATGGTTACGATTCACTATAAATTAACGTCTGTCGGTACCCTAGTAATCTATATAGTCAATGGGTTAGGGCACATACATATAGCTCCCTCCAGTTCTTCATTGCATTTGCGTATGCCCCCTTCTTATAAGAGGGGTACAAACAGCTCGGCTCAATTAGGTAGGTTAAACTTCGTCCAAGGTGCAGCGGCCTCAAGCTCACCCTAGGCTACTGAGCCCCACCGCTACGTCAAAGCCTGAACCATGTTGGTGACAATATATTCGGCCTAGCCCAGGCGATGTCTATCCGATGTATATGGATTAGTAAATACTCTGCTTGTAATTCTTTCCAACAGCAAAGCTGTTTCATGGTACAAATGAGTAGAACAGCCAGGCCAAATAAAAATCTATTAAGCGGACGAAAATATGAAAATGGCTCAGCTCGTACCTTTTTGTTTCGGTTATTACAGCGTTGCGTGCGATAACAACCTGAGAAACCCCAAGTGCCCCTCATTACAGGCTGTATTTAAGGCGACTAGAATTACAACCAGCCATTTTATATTATAATGGTATCGCGCAGCCATCTTTAAGTTCCTCGCTGATATTGTTCGCAGTTTCGACTCCGTTAAGATGTATTAATGAATCTCGTAACGATTATTTTGCTAGATTTTATAGAGAACAACATACATACTATAAGATTAAAGCATGTATGTAGCTGCTACATAAAATAACAGAGAGTTATTTTCGCCTTTACAAAAGTTATTCTTTTTCGTAGTTAACACATTCGACGCATTTGAAAATATAGAAAAAAGCAATAAAGAATTTCCAAAAAAATCTCGTTTGGTAAGCAGACTTTATTAGATACGTTAGAAAAAAGCTATGAGGGTTTGTAATTTTGTATTAGTATCTATGAACCCAACTTTTCTTCTTCTTTCTCTCCCATATTATAACATTGACTATAATATTTCGCATCCACATATTTTGGCTTATTGATTCAAAATGACAATTTCTATATCGGTGTCAGTCAATTAATGTCAAGGTGAGTGACCTCACTTGATGTTCAGTGATTCTGAGCGCCGTACCGTGTGATGGACGGACAACCCTGTTATTCATCATCATCATCATCATCAGCCTCTATCCGTCCACTGCTGTTATTAAATATGAAATATAATAACAATATTTGTTTACATGTTAACCGACTATCCGTTTGCTACTTCTCTTTTATGTTAGTTGGATAAATAAACTAGCAAACGTGTCAACTGATAAGTCAACGTCGTTTCGATCAGTCAGCGTGGAACTAGCCCAGGCAACTTCTATGTGTTGCCTATACTGAGACAAAATATGTTAAGTCTCGGTGCTAGTAATTACACTACCTGTCTTGCCTTCTCTCCGAAGCATAGTAGCTATTTCAAGAAAGAAACAAGCACAGGGCCGTCTTTCCCTCTGGGCACTTGCCCAGGGCCCCACGATCCATGGGGCCCCATTATTTCTATCAGAATATGATTGAGTGATATTACAAAAATGATTGCTGACAATAATACCTAGGGTTGCCCTTATTACTAGGTTTATTCTTCTCTAGTCCAAAAATCAGGCTCACAGATCATAAAATTGTTGTTTTCGTCGGGGCCCCATTATCCTACTGCCAAGGGTCCCCAACGGGTTATAAGGGGCATAGAAAAAGAAGGACGGTGGTACTCTGCAGACGGAGCACTACACAACGCAACCCTCAAGAAAATCTTCTATAGATAAATTCGTTTTTAACCGACTTCAAAAAGGAGGAGGTTATCAATTCGTCGGAATCTTTTTTACTACTCATGACCAAGATGCTACGGGACTGGCTTTAAAGAACAAAATAATATTCTCGCAACGTCAAATATTTATACACTAATACTTAGTGAGGACGTTTGAAATATAATATGTAGGTACATCTCAACTATTCAACACAGTATGTTGTTGAAATTATCAAAAACCGTCCGATGTCCGTCTGATTATGGATTCAATTAATAGTTTTCATCAATCAGTTAGCCAAGCTAAATTAATTATTAACAAAACTAATTAGGCTAGTGAAAATTCAATTTCATGGGCTAATCGAATCACTTTGGCTTTACTTATTGTAAATTTGTGTTAATATTCTTGGGCAAAACTTCTCAGCGTTTTTAAGGTTCCTTAAAATAAATCCTTAAAATGACAAAACAGAACTGAACTCCGTTGTCCGTATAACTTCCTGTCGAACTAAACTATTTATTGAAGTGAAACTTCTTTACGTGCATGAGGGTAAAAATTTTACGGGTGAAACGTCACGAAAATGTGCAACGGTTTGTCCAAGAAGAGGAATTAAGGGAGAGTGATTGAGACCGATTGAGAGAGAGTGAGAAAAGGCGAACGTAGGATACAGCACATAGCCATGGAGTGAGAGGGAGGAAGCAAGCGAGTGAGAAAGATCGAGAGAGAGTGTGTGATAGAGCAAACGTTGCATCGCAAGTCTCGGAAATTTAAAGCTTTAGATTAGTATAAATATAAACGAGATTTAAAAATTAATTTTCCAAATAAGTTTCATTTCTGACATATTGTGTACTTTGTTTGTTGCTGTACACTCTCGCTCAAGAGCACTTACTTGTTTCGCCCGAGGCTACTCGCTCCGCTTATCAATATATAAACTACAGGCTAAGGCGGGCGAGCGCTACCATCCACACTCTCACGTTCGCCCGCCTCGGACTGTCTCTGGGAGAGTGTAGAGCCACCATAAGATTTTTTTTTACGAATCCTCAGCGCGTGAGTCAAGACTCGCTCGTTTTGTTTTTATATAAGAATCGTAATTAATCGTAATAAATCGAATCGTATATTTTGTGAATTGGCACTTATATTAATATGCTTAAAAAAATTACTAGTTAACATAAAACCAAATCGTTGAACGTTGTTTCTGATGAACGAATGTGTTAATATAACTGTTTATACACCAGCAATGCTTCTGTCATAGAATTCAAACTTTTACAAACAAAAATGCATACGATGGACAAGTCAAGAGACAATAAAAATCGAATTACACTAAGCAGTACGCAAAACAAATAAAACACAGGTTTCTGACAAAAGTGTGACGATCATTTTGACATTAGATTATATTTTCATACTGACATTACCTACTGACTATTGTTTGACACAAAATAACGTACGGTTTGATATTTACTAATCTACTGTCAGACGCAGGTCAGTAACTGCGGTTGACACTTACTGAGCTACGGTTGACACTTGCTGACCTTGATTTGTCATATACTGACCTTCGATACTTACTGACCAATGTTTTGGCCCTTACTGACCTAATGATAATTTGTTACAGGAGGCAGAGTCAGCAATCACAGCGATGAACGGCCAGTGGCTGGGCTCGCGGTCGATCCGCACCAACTGGGCCACCAGGAAACCGCCGGCGCCCAAAAACGAATGTGAGTATACCATTTTATACAGCTAGGTTAGCCTTTTCTGTGGATTGCGTTACCGTGTTTAAGAACTTCGGGATAAGTATTTAAATAATTTACGGGTACATTTCACGGGTCAAATTTGAATTAGTAACATATTCTTGATACATACAGACAAGCACACACAAACGAATTTCATGAAAATAGCCATACATCATCATCAGCCTCTATTCGTCCACTGAACTTAGGCCTCCCACAATGAACGCCAAGACGGCCGATCCCTTACCACTCGCATCCAACGCGGACAAGCCACTATACGGAGATTGTTTTCCCACCTAGTTAATGGCAGACCAACACTTCGTCTACCTAAACGCGGCCGGCGGCCTCCACTCTTGAACCTTATTGCCCCATCGGCCATCCGTTCTCCTGAGTGTGTGACCAGCCGACTGCTACTTTAACAAGCTTATTCTTCGCGTAATATCGGTAACTTTAGTTCTCTGGCGGATGTCTTCGTTCCGAATCCTATCTGCCAAAGAAACACCCAGCATAGCATGCTCCATCGCACTAACTCAGTGTCTATTGTTAGATGCGGCTGCAGTAGACAGGAGAGCTGTTTAATGAAAATGCAACAAAAAATATAACCCTACAAGTAAAAAAAAAAACATTTCTAAACAAGCATAACTATAAAACCCCGACTGCGATATATAATTTTACACCAAAATTCACTATTATATAATTTTGCTATACCCAGCCTCATTCACAATTAAGATGTTTCTTACGGCTCCTCTTGAGGCTCCTCCAGTTAAAAATTTAAGCCATTAACAGGTAGCTGCAGAGCGCGCCAAACAAATGACATACATTAAAACAAAACCCTGTCCCATCAATATGAGTTCGGACGCAGTCGGCTGAAAAAGTACAGGCAAACAATATACTCCTTCAATAACCCGATCCCTGTCCGGTTATTTCCGGATCCGGGTAAGTCCCTCGTGCGGCATCTTTCACCAGTCTCGAGTTCAGTTCCTCGGAGTGAATATTTAATGTATCTATTTTATTCAAATCCGACACCTGTTGAAATGACACTTGACAGGGGTGGCCAGTTCGAATCTGTATGGCAAATTAATTGATGATGGAATATTAATTAATCTACTTTATCCTAATAATAATAATAATATCTATGGACGCTTTTACACCACGTCAATCTGGTCTCGTGGTAAGTTCTCGAAAAACTTGTGTTACGGGTACCAAACAACGGAAATATATTTAATAATTTTATCATCATCATCATAGTGCATACAAACAATCAATCAAATCTTTCCTTTCTATAATATTAGTATACATATGATGACAAACACGTTTTTCGGAAACCTCGACGCAAGTCGGACTCTCGTTTTTCTGGTTTTATAATAAAATGTTCAATATAATATGTCTATCTTCAGTATTTTCGCTATATTTAGCAAATAGCCTCGCAGGTGAATTTGTGAGATGTATCATAGTGATAAGGGTTCGTTGCGAGTGTCAATCATGTGTCATAGACAAGCCAGACAAGAGTAAATGGAGAGGTGCCTTTTTAGTATATATAATATTTTCTGTTAGTGTAGACCATCGATCATATTATGATCATATTATTAAAACCGGATAGAGTAGTAATGTGAGCCATACAATCCCGAAACTGGTCAGTGATTTATCACTGACGTAATAACAATTCAACCAACCAGCGATCTGTATGTACATCTCATCGGCTAATCATCCATCAATGGCCATTAGTCGGCTAATCAGAGCGCCGAATCGGCGCAGCGTCGCGGCACAAATTTGGCGGAATTTATTTTTATATAAATACATAACGTTACCGCTCTATTCCGGTTGTATCGATGGTGTAAACACACTGACAGATAGTTATTCACCGGTGAAGGAAAACATAGTGAGGAAGCCTGCTTGATGGGATTAAAAGTTTTTGAAGGTGTGTGAAGTTCACTACCCCTTTTTTTTTTTTTTTCTTTAACGCCGGGAAATGCTCTGAGGCATCCCGCGGGGGAGTGGGTCTCCCCACGCGGGTATGTGGGACTCGCTGCGCCCGACAGCTGGTAAATGGACGCAGCTCTATCCACTAAAACTCGGTGAGTGCCCCCAATGCCGCCCTTGGTGAGGTGCCCCGGATCTAAAAAACAAACAGGGCACCTCGACGGCCAGTCAGTCCCGCAAAGGACCGACGCCACCTCCACAGAGGGGTTGTCCCGCACCACAGAACAACCCCTCCCAACGTCGGGACAGTACAATGGGGTGAGGTTCCCATCCTTACCCCTTGCCCCCTGCTCTTCTGTCCCCTCTTCTTATAAGAGGGGTACATAGAGCCCCCTCGGTCCAATTAGCTTCGCCCAAGGCGCACCGCTCACCCTAGGTTACTGAGCCCCACCGCCACGACAAGGCCTGAACCATGGTGGGGAAGTTCACTACCCCGCATTGAGCCAGCGCATCGGTAAACGACTGATTTCGAGGAGACCTGTGCCCAGCAGTGGGACATATTGATGATCTTGATGAGAGATATATATTATATTTGATATATGTTGCCATGTGGCATGTATGAGTTCACCCGGTACTATTATTAGTCATAGCTTGGTAAGTCATCCATGCCTACTCACTCAGAGACGTAAAATGGTAGATATATGTTTTTTATAACATAGGAGGCCAAACAAGCAGCCGAAGGTTTAGACTATCAACGCCCATACACATCTGCACAATCAGAGATTATACAAACGTGTTGCCCTCCTTTTCCCTATCCCCCCAATATAATTATAGACATCCGCACAACCAAAAGGTATGCAGATGCGTTGCCCTTCTTTTCCTATCCCCCAATGGGCCACCGGAAACTCACAAACGCGAAACGCGACAGCATAGCTGTCACTTGACGCCGGTGTTATGTGAGCGAGAGGTACCACCCCGGTCGTGCCGACCCAAGTCATCATAGCAGCATGGCACTACCCCTTAAAAGTTCAAAAAGGCCCTTTTTTGGTAGTATTTTAAATAATAAAAATTGAGAGAAACATTAATTCTATCCTAAAATGTCGTTGTCAAATTTATCTTGATAATAACTTTTTCACGACAACTTTTAAAATATATTTACGGAATGGATTTGGACATTTTGGGGTCATGTTGTGAAAGGGTTTTGACCCTTGGCTCTTTATAAATAAACTAGCTGCCGCCCGCCGCTCCGCCTATATAGGTTATTTAAACTGGCACAAGGGTTTTACTTTTTAAAAGGAATAAAAACTTTTTAACTGCCCCTTTTTAGATTGTTCATTCTAATATTAGTAATTTTAGGTTTCATTAAATCAAAATAATACTGAAAAATTCTTCTATTCAGTAGATTTCTTTTCTAAATCTTTCCTCTGACGAATTTTAATTTGAATATACAACTATCGTAATCGTTTATTATTAACTTACTTTATTAGCTATTATATTATTTATTATTATTAACTTTTCACTTACCATCAGGTGAACCGACTGTACGTTTGCCCTCTCTTCTATGAAAAAATCGGTTGTCTGCAAAGTCGGTTTACTGACGATAGTTGAACGTGACAACGTCATAAGAAAATGGAACGCCTCATAGCGAGGTAACGCCGCATGCGTCATGTTTTTTCGTGCGTGCAGCCGCCTCCATCGAATTATAAGACGTTGTCACGTCAAAAATTACATATCTACTTTTTCTAAAATTTCTTCTATCTTAGTGACGTCTCAAATACATTCGATCCCGTACGTAGGATGCACTTTGTGCTGCAGCCTCTCTGACTCAAAACTTGACACAAAAGGATACATCCAAATTAGTTTCTTCTTTATTCAATCGGTTAATACGCCGCCTGCATTTTTTGCCAGCCAGTGATATTCTCTTGCTATGTGTTGGGATCCGAATTAGTCGAGTTTGAGTTTTATACACGTCGAAAGAAAACATTTGTGAGTTTCTTTGAACACTCCTTCGAACTACCAGTAGGATTAAAAAAACGTTTAGCATTTTATACCCCAAGGGAAGAGTTATATATCCACACCATGGTTCAAGTTAAAGTGGAGCTCAGTAGCCTGAGGAGAACCCAGCACCTTGGTCGAAGCAAATTGAGCGGAGGGATCTGCTCTTTGTACCGCTCTTATAAGAACCGGGACAACCCCTCTGTGGTGATGGCGTCGGTCCCTTAAGGGACTGACTACCCGTCGATGTGCCCTGTTTGCTCAACAGATCCGGGGCACCTTACCAAAGGCGGCATTGGTGGCACTCGATGGGTTTTAGTGGGTAGAACTGCGTTCACCTTACCTTTCGGGCGCAGCGAGTCTCAAATACCCGCCTGGGGAGACCCACTCCCCCGCGGGATGCCTAAGATCCCGCAGCAAAAAAGGAGGAATTATATATAGCTTTATTGAGGAAGGTTATAAGATATTTATTTTAGAAAAAAAATGTTATTGGGGCGGGTGAAACCGCGGAAAAAGCTACGTATAAGCGTTATTATAGCGTGTAGGTATAATAGAGTATTTGCGATACAACATTGGCGCGAAGTTCATTCGCGTATTTATTGAGGAACTTTTAAATGATTCCTTTGTGAATATCTAATGAGGCTCTTTTATCTGCGAGTAAGCGATTCTGTTGTTCCCAAACTTTTTGTTCCCGATTTAAATTAACTGCGGCTGAACGACGGCCCTAAGTTTGAGAAGCGTTTTTAAACTTTACCCATTGCGTTTGAGAGCTTTTTGTATTTTTGTGAAGATTTTTTAATTAAATAATATAGCGTATATTCATAGATATCGAATTAAATGTTTTTTCTTAGTCTTTTTCTGCTTATTAATTAATTAAAAAAGAAAGAAAGAAATATTTATTTCTCTGTTATACATATCGTGACATAGATTCGAAATTCTTTGATCTTTACTTTCACTTTTATTCTTTTTTACAACCTTTAAAACTGGTGTGTGTGTGTTAACTTATGACTCCTACCACTAGTGACCTTTTCTTTTTTTTCTTTCTTTTACGCCGGGAAATGCTCTGAGGCATCCCGCCTGGGGAGTGGGTCTCCCCAGGCGGGTATGTGGGACTCGCTGCGCCCGAAAGATAGTAAGTGGACGCAGCTCTAGCCACTAAAACCCGCCACCAGTGCCGCCTTGGTGAGGTACCCCGGATCTGTTAAGCTAACAGGGCACCTCGACGGCTAGTCAGCCCCGCAAGGTACCGACGCCACCTCCACAGAGGGGTTGTCACGCACCACAGAACAACCCCTCCCAACGTCGGGACAGTACAATGGGGTAAGGTTTCCATCCTCCCCCCTTGCCCCCTGCTCTTTTGTCCCCTCTTCTTATAAGAGGGATACAAAGAGCCTCCTCGGCTCTATTAGCTTCGCCCAAGGTGCTGTCCACCGTCACGTCAAGGCCTGAACCATGGTGGGGGCCACTAGTGGCCTCCTCGAAATCAAACGAGGAAAGAAGTTGTCTATACACAGACCCAAAAGTAGTCAAGCCACATATTCAAAGATTTTAATCTTATCAGAAACGTTTTTCTTAGGATGGTTTTCTTATCTATACTAATAAAATAAAGCTGAAGAGTTTGTTTGTTTGAACGCGCTAATCTCAGGAACTAGTGGTCCGATTTGAAAAAATACTTCAGCGTTAGATAGTCTATTTATCGAGGAAGGCTATATTTTTAATTTCATGACCGGATCGCAGCTACCGCTGTAGCAGGGTTGTTCCTCCCGGGCTACACGGACAAAATTCTTAAACCTATCCAGAATCCCATTTCAAAATTTTTCCCCACATGTCAATACCGGGCCCTGCTAGAACATTTACGATAGACATACAAACTATCAAATTATTTTAGTGATGGGGCTTTGAACGATACAAAAAATACCTTTTAAAATAAATATGTACATAGATAAAGCTTTTGTTATTCATGGACAGATCTGAGAAGGGTAGGGTATAAAAATATTATAAAGGAGCGCTGGCGACGCCAAAATGATAAGTTGAATGGATGTTTCTATCATCTCATTAACA
Organism: Helleia helle; assembly: GCA_963853865.1. Taxonomy (NCBI): domain Eukaryota; kingdom Metazoa; phylum Arthropoda; class Insecta; order Lepidoptera; family Lycaenidae; genus Helleia; species Helleia helle. The sequence goes on from OY971434.1 coordinate 6,389,280, forward strand.
TCAGGCCCGTATTGTCCGTTTATTGAACGGTAAACCTTAAGATTTAGTTATTACAGTCTGTAATGATATCGGCAATGGTAGTGGAAGTCGTAGCGACTCCGCCAAAAATAAATATATATTTTAATACCGTACAGTTTTGTGTACCTAACGTATACTAGCGAAACAACCGCTACTGGTGGGAGGGAAGCGCTGTGCCGTGCTCCCGGCTGCATGGGTACCACCATCTTGCTTGTTTCTCCCGTGAAACAGCTTTGCTGTGTTTCGGAGAGAAGGGCAAGACAGGCAGTGTAATTACTGGCACCGAGACTTAACATATTATGTCTCAGGATAGGCAACACATAAATGAGTTGCCTGGGCTCGTTCCAGGTAAACTGGTTTATGTTCATGGGCGACGTCGACCACTTACCATCAGGTGGCACGTTTGCCAGTTTGCCTATCCAACTAACATTAAAAAAACAAAGAAGGCAGACGGTTAACGTCTTACATTTACACGTTAACATGACAACGAAAGATGATGCTATCTTTCCACCGGTGAAATAAGAAAAAGGTGCCATACTTCGGTATTAGACCTTGTCGCACGCATCGTCCATCGAGCATATAACCGGTTAGAATAGTGGAAACCGGATAGAAATGTGAGCCATAAAATTTCGAAACTGGTCAGTGATTTGTCACTGAAGTAATAGCTATTCATCAAACCAGTGATTTGTATGTACGTCCCTTCACCAATCATCGATCAATGGCCATCAGACGGCCAATCAGAGCACAGAGCGCAGCGTCACAGCACAAATTTGGCGTAATTTGTTTTCATACAAAACACATAATATTCCCGCTCTATTCCGGTTATATATCCGGTTAATAAACGGAATATCTAGGAGCCGGTACTCACACTGCCCTTTCCAAAATAGCAAAACGGTTTAACAAAAGGTAAGTAAAGCGATACCCACACTCTTACCGATAAAATATAAAAAACTAGGCAAGCGCGAGTCCGACCCGGGCGCTGAGGGTTCTGAAAACGTATTTTTATGTAATACTAGCAGCACCCCACGGTTTTGCTCCGTCCCATTCCCGTGTGAGTACGGGGTTAAATTATAACCTATGTGTTATTCCTATGTATAAGCTATGTTATTGTAAAGTTTCATTAAAATCCATTGAGTAGTTTTTGCGTGACACAAACATCTAAACATACTTTTCTTTTCATAATATTAGTGGAATAAAAACAAATTAACGCTTAATAGATTTTTTCTTTACCTATTTAGTCCAAGCTTCTTACCAAATTCCATGATTCTTTGTCAACTGGAAGTACTCTAAAGGTACATCTATGTATTGAGATACTGACAGACTGACTGACAGACCTGAGAGATCCTGTAAGGGTTCATTTTATCATTTTAAAGAATGGAACCGTAAAAAACACCACAAATTCTCCACTAAAGGTTTCTTGGTATCAAATACCAAAATATCAGCAGGCAATCTGGGTAATTAACTAAGTTGGTGCAATTAAGGTCTTATTATGAGCGCCGGAAGCGATGTCGAAACGGTACCGCCGCGGCATTACCGCGCCGCCCGGATATTAAAACTATATTTATAAGGAGCTGTTACATTTGTATTTGCGTCGCGAACCACAAACAATATTAACACATTACAACTGAACGGAAATTGAGTTTATACAATGTATGTTTTGGATTGCTTACTCCGCGACTTTAGCCACGTACAAATATTTTACGACTTACCGAAAGAATTTAACAAGTATAGCGTGCTGGACAAATAAAAATATTTTTATATGTAAGTATATACGCGGTGAGCGACGATGGCCTAGAGGGTATAGGCTCAGCATTTTAAGTGAGAGCCAAGAGGTCCGGGTTTGATCCTAACACAACACAACAGAGGGGCCTGTGATGCCTAGAAATGGGTTTTTCTAAATTTCTACGTGCACCTGAACATGAGACCATCGCTTACTCACCGGTGAAGGAAACATCGTGAGGAAACCTGCATGCCCGATGAGATTAAAAGTCATTGAAGGTGTGTGAAATTCACCAACCCGCATTGGGCCAGGGCATCGGTGAACTATGGCCCAAAATCCTCCTCGCCTGATTTCGAGGAGGAGACCCGTGCCCAGCAGTGGGCTAATAAGGGTTGATATTATTATATATTATATATACGGCCTCTTTGACTTAGTGGTGGCTATAAAAATGAAATAATATAGTCCTATCTATTGCAAGCATATAAAATTGTGACACACATAGTCTACCAATTTACAATATTATATATATCATGTATACGCCCGCCACATTGTCTACTTCAAAATTAGTTTTGTGCTCAAAGACAGCGTCAATAAATCTCACTAATTGAAAAACAACGCACATGTGTAAAGAAACAGCCAGACGGAGGCTGTCTGAAGTTGGATCACGTCTTACAAAACCAATCCATTCACTAATAAAACGGAGCAAATAAAAACGTTAACAAGATTTCTGGAGCACAGTGCACGTATAAAATCTTTTGTCTAAACGTTTCAACATCACTAGATTTATTAACCACTCTATATAAATCCAAAGGTCCTTGAATTTCCCAACGAATCCATAATTAAAATTGAAACTTAACGTACCGTAAAGAAAATATAAGGCTTACCTACTTTTCATTTTAAATCATAATAAGGAGCAATTATGGCGGAAAAAATAATTTAGAACGGGAACATAAATAATAACTCCGTTTTATGTTTTGTTGGATGTTAGAGATGGGTTGGAGAGTGGAAACTATAGGATAGCAGAGGATTGGAGAAGGTGATATTTAATAGAGTATTTGGGAGAACTTAACAGCTATGGTTCTAGTAAATGTATATTGGATGGAATGGTATTGAGGTGGCCCCATGTTCAAAGATATACTATGAAATCACCACCGCATTTTGCTGTGTCATCGTCATAATATTTTTACTTGAAAGAAATTGCCGGTGTAAGGGCACTGGCAATGGGTTGAAGAAATAAAGACGGACTAGCGATTTTTTTTCAAAATTTTCGAATTGAGGCCTCTATCACGAAAGTGGAGGGCTATTTTACCTCAAACGGTACTTACTCCTTTTAGAAGTTTGTACAATTTTATATCGCGCTGTTTTGGCTTTATCGAACCTATATCTTAAAATATAAGTAGCCTATAAAAGCCTATATATAACATTAACTTAAAAAATCTTCACCAAACTCCTACAAATACTATTTAACGTATATGGTATAACAGCGCCATCTACTAACGGTATCGTTACTACATTCCCCCTCTCCCCCTGTCCTCCTCAAGCCACCCTCACAATTTACTTACCAAATTCTATATTCACAAAGTAAATTTATAATTCTACAAATAAGCGACCGAATATCCTCTAAGTCCTGTTTAATCCCTGAATATTATAGGGAATGCCCGGCTCGATCCCACTCTTAATATTTAACTAGCTAATAATCGTGGCTTTGTCTAACTGTGTACTTAATCTTTTGTAAGTAAATTATACATCTTTATCTACATCGAATACGTCTTTTTATTTATATAATTTCATCTACGTAGTCTTATTAAATAGGTTTTATTACTGTCAAGTAATTAGTTCACTGATTTCAAGTTTCATTATTCAAGTGTTATCCTAAACTTTGACTCTTACTAGAAGACCGAACTTTGTTTGCAATAATGGAGAAGATCGTGAGTAATTCTGGATACCAGTCAAAATTCAAAATTAGTCATAGTTAAATCACTGAGATATGTACTCCCCTCGCCTGATTTCGAGGAGGCAGATCTAATAGTGGGACCTACAGTTCATTATATGTATAGTCTTTGTGAAATAAATAAGCATAGCTACCCAAATCCATTTGTAAATTCGCTATACATGACTTCGTAGCATCGTAGCGTTTCTAGATAGTTCGTAGCGTAGCATGTAGTATTTGTAGCGGGTCGTAGCATTTCTAAGCAGTTTTATTTGTTTTAGGAAAAAAAAGATTTTATATTTAAGCGAATTTCACTGTTGTGAAAACATGTAAATAAGTAGTGATAGCTAAAGAGGTTTCGGATTCTAAAGTTAATTACAAAATAAACAATTTGTAGAAGATCGGAAAACGTTAATTGATAAAGACAAATATTCAACTAAAGACGCTTATATTGTATTCAGAAGAAGATATTATTACCTGGTTTTATTGTAATATAATATCAGAATATATTTGGAAGCAGTAAGGAACGCTTATACTCATACAATATTCGTAAGATATAATGCAACGCAATAAAAGGGACAAGTTAAGGATAACAGTGGTATGTGATCTATTTATTCAACAAGTGTAAATGATAGATCATTTAATCCTTAATAACATTACTCCTCTATCTTAAATGACTTATCTATCTATCTTAAAGAACTTTCAGTTTTTATTCTTGGTATATCTTGTTATCATATTGTAAGAAATTAAAAACAGTTGCACTGAGTTTCGCCGACAGTGGCTTTGTAACCGGTAGGAGTTAATTTGACATCCAATAAGATACTTTTTTACTTATTCAAAATCGGGTTTTATAAGAACAAAGGTGACTTTCTTTAATTCTTAGTCAATTTTCCCGATGATCATGACCTTATCGGGACCATACTGGGAAGAAAATTTTATCAAGATCGAGGTCAGCTAACTTATTAATATTCAAAAGAAAATTTCTTTGAAGTCACTTTGTTTTCATGACTTTGAGTGAAATTTTCACGAGTGTGCAACTTAGAGTGTTTTCACGAATGTGCAAATTTGAGTGAAATTTGGGCTAGTGTGCGTGAGACGCCTTGTTTCACATTAGTCTAGATTTATAGACGCTACGAGCCTGCTACGACTCGTTACAAATTGTACTTTTGCTTTGTTTTGAATATCGGATGTTCGAAAATTCTGGACTGACGAATTATTGCGAAAATATGGCAACAACGACCGTTATAATTAGGAAGTATTTGTGTATTGATTTTAGTGCTGTTTTAATTGGTTCTGGAAACAATGAATATTTTTAGCTTGCAAAATTTTCGGGTATAAAGTAACTAAATTTGAAATGAATGGGAATATTTTGAAGTATACAGTCATACGAACTATGAAAACTGGCCTGTTAGTCTAGTGGTTTGTGGCCCTGACTGCTAAACCAAAAAGTCGTGGGTTCGATCCCCACCCAGGACAAATGTTTGTGTGATGAGCATGATCATTTGTTCTGTGTCTGGGTGTAGTTTATCTATAATATATTTAGAAATATATAAGTATATATCAATTGTCTGTTGTTTGTTACCATAAGAACAGACTCTGTCTAGTTTGGGGTCAGATGGACGTGTGTGACTTGTCCCAACATATTATATTATATTTTCTAATATATAAAATTTCCATGTCACAATGTTAGTTACTGTACTCCTCCGAAACGGCTTTACCGATTTTTTCCAAATTTTATATGCGTATTCAGTAGGTCTGAGAATCGGCTACTATCTATTTTTCATACCCCTAAGTGATAAGGGTGGTCAACCCCTCAAATTTCAAAAGTTAACGCGGGCGAAGCTGCGGGCAACAGCTAGTTATTATTATAAAATTACGTTCATTAATATGTACTGATAATATTGAGTATATTAATGTAACATAATTATATAAATGCCCGTCTGAAGGAGATTTAAAATTAACAGCTTTTCTTGTGAACAGGTTAAGAGCATTTTCTGAATATATTTTTCCTTGACGATATTCAAACCTGTAACCTTACGAAATAGCTATTATCTGACACCAGAGGCTTAAAATTGATCTCGGTGTCCTTTCGACCGTGTTATCGTCAAGAAAATACTGCGACATTTACTCCATGCGTTCACTGTCCTTTGTGTATTCAATCGCCTGTTGATTGGGCCACATATTTCACCGGAATTTCCTCATTTACCAGACTATCCGTGCCCTGGTCTTCTTATTTTTATATCATCCGGCCTGTCCACATAACTATCATCAACATGTCTGTATAGAAGAAAGATGTTCTAGAATCTAGATGCTGTCATAGAATTTTTTGCTCCTAAATTGTGGGTAGAAACTATCGCTTAGAGTTGCCATAAGTTATATTATAATTAACCTGAATGAAGCCCATTTACCATTGGGTCTTTTGGATCAAACCTAAACCAACTACAAAATAACAACAGTCCTTTATATTCCAAACTCATTAGGCGGGACAAAAAATAAAACGTAAATGATTTACCCTTTTTGCAGTGATCATGACCTCTTGCCCTTCCGCCCGGGTAGCCCTCAGAGGAAATAGCTTATCAAGATAGGGACTGGTGCCCCATAACTATATACATAGTCCTGTTATTAGCTTTATTTATCTGAAAGGCAGTACATTTGTTTATTCGGGAAGCTTTTATCTACGATATATGATACATAAAATGTCTCTTCCGAAAAATGAACTTTTTGTTATGAAACTACTTTTACTGTTTTTCTCGAGGTTTCGGGAACTTTTGCAGTCAAAGGTAATTTTTATTCAATTACTTTAGAAAGTAGCTTATGAAACGTCAAATTTAGCCAAGAGCAGACACATAGTATGCCCCACCAAGGTTCAAACCTTGTCGTGGCGGTGGAGCTCAGTAGCATAAAATGAACCACAGCATCTTGGGCGAAGCAAATTGATCCGAGGTAGCTGCTCTTTGTACCCCTCTTATGAGAAAAGGGGCCAGGATGGGCCTCATCCCATTGCATTGTACCGATGTTGGGAGGGGTTGTTCTGTGCGGGACGACCCCCCACATGATGGTATCTCTGACATCACATTTCTCGTTCTAGTAAACTCCAAGCCACTGACATTCGACGAGGTGTACAACCAGAGCTCGCCGACCAACTGCACGGTCTACTGCGGCGGTCTTACCACCGGTCTCACGGAGGAGCTTATGCAAAAGACCTTCCAGCCGTTTGGGACTATTCAAGAAATACGGGTGTTTAAGGACAAGGGCTACGCATTTATCAGGTAAAACCTTTTTAACATATATGCTCTTTATATACATGGTAATAGACCATGAAGTTAGGAAATATGAGGAGTTGCCCCTTTCTATAAACTGACAGCTGTAAGTAACTGAGTGCTTGATCCGCCATCTTGAGTGCTCTTTTCATAGTAGTATCCTCTATATTGTTTGTGGTTGTGGTCAAAACCCTAGCAATGGTAGCCATGTTGAGTGCCAATTTGAGTGGTAGGTTACCTTTTTTTCGTAGGTATGCCCAGTCCTTCTATATTATGTCTATGGTAATAGACATATAATATTACGACAGTATATTATGTCTATGGCTCTACGTATATTTCTTAAAAGCATCTAAGTAGCATTCCAAACATTTTTAAGACTTTCTCAAATTAATTTGGTATTTATTTGTTATGCCATTATTGTACCTTTGAAATATACTTTTGATTTCTTTTTGAATATTTATATAATTTCAAACACAGCTCCTATAATATAGATAATATGTTAAGGCAAAATACTTCAAATACAATATGAGCTGTCTAATGAGACTCATAAAAAGTTTTCTAAAATAAATTATATAAAACTAGAAGCTTATTTGAAGGTTGCCAGATAAAATATACTTGAGAATAATAAGTTCTATTCTATTTTGATGATTTGATTTCGTTTTTATTTTATGAAATTGCATAATTGGTTCATAATTGAATCTTGTTAAGTGTATTTTGTTCTTCATGCGTTTTATAGAAGTTGAATATAATTGTGTATTGCGAAGTGAATTTACATGGATTACATAATGATACAGATATTCATAAAACATTTTCTATAATATCTTTACTTTTGGATACAGATCTCCAAAACTACTCATCTCAATTTTGATTCTCTTTTCTTAATTTATAAGATCGATTGATCTTATAAATTAAGAGTTAAAAAAGCGGAGATAATCATCCGATCTATCTATACTAATATTATAAAGCTAAAGAGTTTGTTTATTTGAACGCGCTAATCTCAGGAACTACTAAATATTTAAGTGTTAGATAGCCCATTTATCGAGGAAGGCTATAAGCTATATAACATCACGCTGTGACTAACAATGATTAAGTTGAGTAAATTAACGCGGGCGAAGATGCGGGCAACAGCTAGTTGGTAATAAATCTGTTTAGAGTTTAGACTATTTCTCTGAATCCTTCATAAAATCTCAGACCCGTAATGTCTAGGATATTCATAGCACATTAATTCATCGTCCTGGCCCCTGAGAGCACTCAGGCGAACTAATTAGTTTAAAACCTAGAGCTTGTATTTTAGTGTCAAATTATTAAGTGATCTATATTTAACAGTATTTCATAATCATAATCATCATTTGCTAGAATATGGTAACCAAAATTGGTGTCAGCTTAATTTTGTAAGTTTTTAGAATACATATTCTGCTCAAGGCATGCAAATTTTAGTGGTTTTAGATCTAAATACAATTTCAGGCGTTATAATATTGCTTATCTCTCTTCTTTAAATTTCAATTAAGAGACAGTATTATCTTTAATCCATTAACATGAACATCCTGCCTCGCACGACAACTATACGGAATCAGCAGCCGCCTGCGGTATTTCTGAACCGATACGACTTAAGGACCTATAAGAAAAGAGCATACTCATATTTGAAAGGCAACGCACCTGCTAATGATGTAGTGCGTGTCTATGGATGTAATCACTTACCACCAGGTGTGCCTTTAAAAAAATCAGTCTCAAATATCCTATCTTATTTATTTTATTTATTTATTTATTGGTTTACCAACAATTGATAACACATATACATTTGTTTTTTTTTACATAGTTTTTTTACGGTTTACAGTGCATCAATCACTTATAGGCAAACACCACATGATCAGTTAAATCACAACAAGAGATAGTAGTTATAACAAATTAGTAAAAGATTATTGTAGTGTTCTATAGATATACATAATATAATACAGAAGAATTTTTTTTCTGCAATGCTATAACTTTATATGTATATATGTATGCACATACATATATCCATTTTGTTGTGTCCAGGCTGGTATTGTGTGTATATTATGTGCGTGAGAGTGAGTGTGTGCATATGATTGTATGTTCTGGCGTGTGTGTGCGTGTGTGTTTGTTGTTCTGTTCTGTTCTAGCCCTACGATGTTACTCTTGGGATCGGTTTTTTGTTCATTACGACTAGTTTGTGAGTACTTGTGTGTGTGCGTGTGTGTGCGTGCGCGTGTGTGTGTGTGTGCATGTGTGTGTACTTTGGATGTCACTGGCGATGGTCACGAAAGTGTTTTCCAATATGTATTTAATTTTGTAGTGCGGTTCGAAATATATATCGACTTCTTACTTTGGAACTAGTAGTAGACTCTAACCTACATTTAATGAATTTTTACGTTCGATATTGATTTATTTTTACTGTATACTGGCTGGTTATTAAATAATGCAAGGGTCATTAAACTGTTACTTCTCAGATTCTCCACCAAGGAGAGCGCGACCCACGCGATCGTGGCGGTCCACAACACCGACGTCAACGGCCAGCCCGTCAAGTGCTCCTGGGGGAAGGAGTCCGGAGATCCCAATAACGCTCAAACGCAAGGACAGGTAAGCTTCAATAATATTCTTTAATCTATTATCTATGCAGTTAAATAAAATTGGAGTGTCTGTTTGTAATATTAAAACAAGCGCTTTAGCTAAATGCGTATGAAAGTATACGGTACTTTACATTTAAAAAATCAAAAAAAAATTTGACTGTCTTTTTGTACCGGCTAATCTTTGAAACGGATGGGCCGATTTTGACGGGACTTTCACTAGCAGATAGCAGATGTTATAAGGAGTAACTTAGGCTACAAAAATAATCATCATCACTCCGGACGCGGCTGTAAATCTAAGTTAACGTGGGAAAAACTGCGAGCAACAGCTAGTCCTTAAATAAATATTCTACGTGCGGCGTAGCAAGGAGTCGTAATGGTCGCCGTGACCAAACCGGCCTTTTTTTTTTTTTATGTTAGTTGGATAGGCAAACTGGCAAACGTACCACCTGATGGTAAGTGGTCGACGTCGCCCATTAACATGAACTAGTTTACCTGGAACGAGCCCAGGCAACTCATTTATGTGTTGCCTATCCTGAGACATAAGATGTTAAGTCTCGGTGCCAGTAATTACACTGCCTGTCTTGCCCTTCTCTCTTAAACACAGCAAAGCTGTTTCACGGGAGAAACAAGCAAGATGGTGGTACCCATGCAGCCGGGAGCGCGGCACAGCGCTTCCCTCCCACCGGTAGCGGCCTGTATGACTTTTATTATAATTTTATCCAATTACATATCATATTATCACGTGTACACGATATTGAATAACTAATAGCTTCTACTAGTAGAAACATATTTTAATTTCGTTCAAATAACATTATCTTAGTATCTATCCATACACGAAAAAAATCGGCCCCCTTCAAAGAACGCCTCATAGAAATATTAAGAACAGCGCCTACACGGCTGAAGAGTCATATCTTACTTGAACTCACATGCTGAACGCGCAGAACGTACTGTTTTAACGTAAAAAATTCTATGCTTAAATAATATGAACCCTTATAATAATAATATCAACCCCTACACGTCCCACTGCTGGGCACGGGTCTTCTCCTCGAAATCGGAGGGTGTTGGGCAAATTGTTCACCCTTGCGCTAGCCCAATGCGGGTTGGTGAACTTCACACACCTTCAAAGACTTTTAATCTCATCGGGCATGCAGGTTTCCTCACCATGTTTTCCTTCATCGGCGAGCAAGCGAAGGTCTCATGTTCAGGTAATAAACAGGTAGTAATTTATAAAAACCAATTTCAATGGTCAGGGTCGAACCCGTACCTCTCACTCAAGAGGTTGAGCCCATACCCACTAGACCATCTCTCTTATGAACCGTTAGATAGTTAAAATGTTCAGGGTGGAATTACTTTTACTTCAGGCTTTGGTCTATATGTAATATCAACTTTAATGGCGATTGGTCGACAAACCAGAAGACTAACCCCCAAATACTCAAACGAATCTCAAATGTAAGACGTACTTAAACTCGTGCTGTCCCTCTTTTTTTCTTTGAATCTGACACGTCGTAGCATGAGTTTAAGTACGTCTTGAGATTCGTTTCAGTATTTGATGGTAAGAATGATGCAAGTTGTTTATGACAATGAATTATTTAAACGGAGAATTAATCTTTGTTGAATATACCAAAGCTTCTTGGAAAAATATATCCTATTAAGAGCCTATTTCTCATTTAAAACTTACTTGGTATGTATGTAAGATATATAATAATAAATATAATGGTAGATATTAACCAGGTGGGAAGATGATCTCCGTGCAGAGGCCGGTCCGTGTTGGATGCGAGTGGCAAGGGATCGGTCGTCTTGGCGTTAAATGAAGGAGTCCTATGTTCAGCAGTGGACGGTTTAAGGCTGATGATAATGATATATGCAACTCTCAACTTAGACCTTCATTAGAATTCAAACATTCTCTTTGACATCAAAAATCTTTACGATCATAATCGCTTATTTTGTAAATTAAATATTATGTACTTTACATTAAATCGTCAAAGTGGATTTGAATATCTTTGACGTCTTGGATAAATAATGGGGGGTAACATGATAGCCACAAAGACCTTTTGATGTCAATTTTCTTAATTACGGAATCCATTAATAAATTTTACAATTCAGCAGCAAATTCTGTTATCTTATTATAATATTGACGGTGAACTAAATTATTTAAAGTTCACAACGCAAATTCGTATCTACATAATTATATATGTAGTATATACTTTTATACCGCTGTGACGCGCTCCCGGCTACATGGCCACCACTATCTTGATTGTTTCTCCCGTCAAACAGATTAGCTGTGTTTCGGAGAGAAGGGCAAGACAGGCAGTGTAATTACTGGCACCGAGACTTTTTTTTATGTTAGCTGGATAGGCAAACTGGCAAACGTGCCACCTGATGGTAAGTGGTCGACGTCGCCCATGAACATAAACTAGTTTACCTGGAACGAGCCCAGGCAACTCATCTATGTGTGTCCTATCCTGAGACATAAGATGTTAAGTCTCGGTGCCAGTAATTACACTACCTGTCTTGCCCTTCTCTCCGAAACACAGCAAAGCTGTTTCACGGGAGAAACAAGCAAGATGGTGGTACCCATGCAGCCGGGAGCGCGGCACAGCGCTTTCCTCCTACCGGTGAACATCTTATGTCTCAGGATAGGCAACACATAAATGAGTTGCCTGGATTCGTTCCAGGTAAACTAGTTTATGTTCATGGGCGACGTCGACCGCTTACATCAGGTGGCACGTCTGCCAGTTTGCCTATCCAACCGTCTACCAGAATTCAACTATATAGGGTTTCGGTTTACAGCAACATTGTTCAGTTTATTAATTGTTGTACCAATTTCAGCTTGGCAGCACCGCGTACAGTCCGTTCGGAGCGGCGTACACCGGGGGGGTACCGCCCGCGTCCTACTGGTACAATACGTACCCGCAGCAGCTGGGCGGCTTCCTGCAGGGCGTGCAGGGCGTGCAGGGCTACTCGTACGGACAGTTCGCCGGCTACCAGCAGCAGTATATGGGGTATGATTAATAATAACATGTTGGGACAACTCACACACGGCGGTCTGATCCCTAGGCAGAGCCGGTTCTTATGGCAACCAGACAATTGATAAAAACTTATATATTTCTACATGCATTATTATAGATAAATTACACCCAGACACAGAACAAATGCTCATCACACAAACATTTGTCCTGGGTGGGAATCGAACCCAAGACCTTCTTGTTTAGCAGTCAGGGTCACTAACCACTAGACCAACAGGCCAGTCAAACGTGTTCTCGCTTACGGTCAAGCGTCGGTTGTAGCAGCGACTTGTCGCGTTTCAGAAGGCTAAAATATACTTTCGGTATTGTGTAGGTACCCATAGCAATACTTACGTTTTTTTGACTCCTAATTTTATGAAAATTCCTAACGTATTTTTCCAGCATGGGCGGTGTCCAGCTGCCGTGGGCGCTGGGCGGTGGTGTGGGTGGTGTGGGCGGTGTCGCGGCCATGTCCCAGCCGCCCCAGGTGCTGCACTACCCCGTCCAGCATTTCCAAGTGCAGCCCGTGAGTATTTCTAACTTTCCACTCTTCTCAAAAAAATATTTCTGTCATACGAAAAAAAGCCGATTCTGACTGAGTCTTCACTAAAATCAAGAAAAATAGAAACTGACAGGAGATTCTTGTTTATAGTTAAAGATCATCCAAGAACTCAACCCATACAAACAAATCGACCAACCTTAAAACAAAAGAAGATTTGGATGTCACTTATCTGACAACATTTCAACTCTTTGCAGAAGAAATAAGTGGAAAAGTTGTCTAAAAAAGAATTACATAATTTTCTGGATAATGCCTATGCTGTTGGCTTTTTGGCGCCTTTATTAGTTTGATCAGTAGGCATTTTACAAAAAAACATTTCTTATTACTTTTGAGGATTCCGTAACCAAAGGGTAAAACGGGAACCCTATTACTAAGACTTTCTGTCCAACCGTCTGTCCGTCCGTCACCAGGCTGTATATCATGACCCGTGATGGTTAGACAATTGAAATTTTCACAAATGATGTATTTGTACTAATAAAATCAATATTTAAGGGAGGCCCATACTACCATTTGCTCGATATTAATAACGGCAACATTCTGTGAAGAAGCGGTAGACGCTTGAAATATTCACAGAATTTTTAGTTATTAGTTAAGTATAAACCTTAAAAATAAATAATTAAATTAAAGTAAAATAAATATTTAAGAGGGGCTGCTATGCTATTTGTTTATTTAAATGTCTAATCTATACTAATATTATAAAGCTGAAGAGTTTGTTTGTTTGAACGCGCTAATCTCAGGAACTACTGGTCCCATTTGAAAAATTCTTTCAGTGTTAGATAGCCCATTTATCGAGGCTATAGGCTATATAACATCACGCTGTGACATATAGGAGTTGAGTAACGCGGGCGAAGCTGCAGACAACAGCTAGTGTTGTAGAAATATACAATGGACGGAACTCGTGCGCCACACCAACTCGCACTTGGGCGGTTTTTTATTCGGACTCGACCATTTTAAGTGTTTTATATAAAACAAGTGAGAATCTATAGTTTTAAGTACACGAGTCATGAGACTCTGCCCCAAGTCAAATGAATTAAAAGAGCCATTTGTTTCAGATCAGTGAGGACGAATGGTTGACACCGAGTTTGCTGGTGTGAGGCCAACGCGCCGCGCCCCCTGATCCCTGCTGCTGTGTTCACAAGGAGTGGATGTGAACCCCCGACCCTCCACCCCGCCCCACACGTGACCCTAGTCAATTTCACTATCTTTCCTCTTGATTTCATAGAATCAAATATTCTAGTCAATATTTTTTTGTGTGTGCGGTTCTCTTCGCGATCAAATCGTGATCGAATTTGATCAGATTTAGGCAGGGATGGGACAGGCGACATCTTGAATAGAATGTTTGAGATATTACGAAACAGAAATGTGAGTCACTCAAAAAGAATATTAGCTAACTTCTACAGCTGCTTATGATAGCGTGGTAAATGCGTAATTATATGAATAGGTGTAAGGGAATATATAATTATTTTTAAGTATACACATAAAATAACGTAAGTTAATATATATCTCGACCACGCGGGCCCAAAATGGTTGCGATATTTTTTCCTTTTCGTATCAGACAATGCTAAGGTACCAAAACATCAGCACAAGTATAGATAGGATAAGTTTAGTGGAAAAAAATGTAGATTTTTGGAAAATGTTTAATAGAAAAAAAATACCTAGATGCAAGGTACAGATCGAGAGTGAGATGTTTTTTAAGACAATTTTATATTTGAGAATGGTAAGTGTGTAAGAGACGGGATGCATTTTTACGATATTTACATCGGTAGATATTTGCGCTGTCGATATCTGATGTGTATTACTCGACTGTTTACGCGCCTTGATAAAACGACCATTTTGATTGCACTGTTCTCTTCAGTTACATGTAATCCTAGTGACAAATACTTTGTACTCATCATAGCAAATTTAGTAAAACTGCTAAGCACTAAAAACGATCTCCTTATACTCCCGAAGTTTACAGAAATATACGTGATTGATTTGACAGGATTACCTGTTTAAAACGGGCAAGATGACTCAGTGACTAGTGGAAGAAGGGAGAGAATAAGGGAGGAAAGGAAAAGATAAAATGTCAACGGAGGTTCGGGAAAGTTCGACTCCAAACGGCTAGCTATAGTATTATTGAGCGTTGTGAGTAAACAGCAACGATTCTATTTACTAAGCACCAATAACTGGTTGAACCAGAAGAACTTTCACAGTCGTCTGTTAATAGTGAAGTACACTCATGTGACGAGTCTAAGCATTTTTACTAAAGACGTATTTAACATGAAGCAAGTAACATATTTTACTGTTGTCGCGATCGCGCTGCTTCCGAACATGGATTTTTATTTTTTTATCTGAGATATATTTTCACTTGTCTTTTTTTATAAAACATTGTCTCTTTTAATTCATTTGCTCTAAAATCACATACATTTGCTTTTTCCGACTCTATGACTGATCATCCTTGGTCTGTAAATTAGAAGATACAGCAAAATATCTTACTGCTCATTTAAAAAAAATCCCTTTATCTCAAAGATGTGTCGGTATTTGCTGCTAAAATATGAAATGCACCACTTATGTGGATTATTATTATTATTAACGTTTTTATTTATTGTGGCTGCCATTATTTTAATGCCCTTCTGATGTGCTTTTTGTGCTATTGATGCACAAATAGAAAAGCATCTATATTATTTTTAATTTCAATATTATATCCAACTGGTTGATACTGCTGAAGTAAATCAATGATTTCAATGAGAACTCTTTTGAGTGACCATAAGTTAAAGATTTTCAAGAAAGAAAGGTCACCCTTCTTAAAGCCATCACCTACGCGCTTACTAATAGTTTGCATAATCGATATTTCATTTTTGGAATATCGTAAATAATATCGATATCGGCAATGCAATATATCGTTGCATCCCTATTTATGACATAGATTAAAAATATATACGAATGCTATACAAAGAGTTTCTAGTCTTTTTTTTACCTTGGACAAGACAATGCCAAAACGTCAGATCTGTAAGTAAACGAACATAATAATAACTACTGTTATATAAATGGTTGTGTCTTAAATATAAAAATGAAGATCACTTTAAAAGAACTTTGCGGAAATACCGAAACGTAGAAAAATAGATTATTTATTGTATAAGTAAAAGAAAAATATTTATTGCATAGATCTAAGAGGCATATAATGGATTTACTGTAGTTAGTGTAAAGGATGTATGTGTTACGTTACGTTTCAACGCTGTTTCTTTTTCAATTGATTTAAATGTTACTCGTTAGATTAGTATTTTTAAAAGAATTATTGAACGGTAGTTGTAATATACTGCTATTCTTTTTTGAAACTTTTTGGCAGCTCACTTGCGCCACCTCTGAATACTTTGTAAAGAATGTATTTTATATATTATATTGACGATGTTATAGTTTGAATTTCGTAGTTTCTTTTCTATTTAGCATTATTATTTGAGCATGTAGTCGAAACTTGTGAGACATATCGCTAGAAAACTATATTTAAGATATTTATGTATAAAAATATATAATTTCAGCTAAGGAACGAATTGCCGAGTCAATTTTTTTCAATCTGTCAATCGCATGGATATTGGCGCGTTTTAAATTTCTGACGTGAACTGTCAACGTGACAAACGGCGCGTTTAGAAGCGCGTCAAGTTTAAATCGCGCCAAAGGAGGTCGGACCTCAAGAAATTCATATATATCAAAAGAAATGTACGACAAAGCATTAGATAGACAAATTTAGCTGTAGTCAGCCTATGATGCTAGGATTATGATTAAATGAAAAAAAATTGATTCATTTTTGCCTATAATCGCTTGAAGTAGGATTTATAGGAAGCGATATATATATCCAATTAGACGTAAGATTAAAAATATAACTTAGGTATCGCCGGCCGTCTGGTTTTGTTTTATGGATGACTACGTCCAACACTGACGCGCCGTTGCCTTTCTCTTGTTGCTACACTTCCTTATACGCTACAATATTATTAAGGTGTTAGGTACGGCTTTTGAGTTTCTGGTAGGTATAACGACTTAGATAATAAGTACATATAAAAACGATCAGAACCATTATAAAATGGTATATTCGTGTTAGTTAGTTAAATTGCAAGATTTAAATAAATTATATATACAAAATTATGCAAAACATAATAACATGTAGGTTAGATAGGCTATGAAAATTTTTTGTGTTTTTGTTTTCTTTCCGTACTAATTCCATTCCAATAATATTTAGATATAATATTTATTAAGTCCCAATGAACACCAAATATGTTGTAATCCTCTAATGTAATGTAGATTATCCGATTTGATCATAAATAAAAAATTAAAATGCCTTATCTTTCAAATAGTTTCGAATACTTGTAGCATCGTGCTGGAAACGGTATGTCTCATATTTTGTTCAAATTCTAGAACAGCTTTTCTTAACGTGGACTTAGTCTAGACTTTAGTAACAGCCTGTAATATTCTCTCTCTAGCCTCTAGCTAGTACTTATACTAGAAGTAATAAAAAACATATCTTAGACGGGGCTTTTAGGCATTAAGAGCCTTGTTCTTTCACTACACAAAGTTTGTATTTTATGAAACTGTACAACCAAGTCTTACTAACAATCACAGGAATAGGTATGAAACACAATTTAATCAGCCACATTGACAGAAATACCAAAGAATAGAAATTTTATTTTCTAATTGACCACCAAAAGTACGATAGTTCTGTTTACCGCCTAATTTTTGAAGCTAGGAGAATTATTTTAGGTTTGGCCAAAGAACGCTAGCACGGAATCGAGTCAGGCATTATGTTAGTATTATAATAGTGTGACGACAATGTGACGCTTACTTCACACTACAAACGGATTAGTTTCTTGGTGTAGTTAATTCCGAATCAAAAAAGTATCATAGTTTTCTTAGATATTCTAATACAAAAGTAACACCTAGAATGCCTAGATCTTACAAAGAGAATTATCTAGAAACTTAATATTAATAATATCTGCCTTCAATTTTATTCCTTTTCTCATGCCTTTCGCTGTGATATTTGCGAGAAATTATAAAAGCAATTTTTGAAAACAAAAAATTTAATGAGCATACCTTTTCAATGCATAAAGTGCCAAAATATTTTGTTGTATTTTTTTAATCTATGAATACCGTCTTTCCGAGATAAATTATAACACCAATGTTCAGACTTAAGTGAAAAAATCCTCGAAGAGTGATTCTAAATTTAAATTTTACAGCCTTGAATATTATGCATTTTTTTACTTTCACATTACACAGATAAAATAAAAATTAGGTTATATTTTTATAAAGTTCTGATATGGAGTGTGAGATATTAAAACAAGAAAGAATCGAGTCAGGAACATATTTATTTGTCACCTTTTTTTCATAGTTGTGTTATAATGTAAAAATATTTAATATGAATTTTAAATTAATTTTATTCGAGGCTGTAAAAATAATTATAGTCTATAGTGTTCGTAAATAATGTTTACTCAATGTTTTTAGTTTTTTGAAATCTAGTAGAGTTTTACCTTTGTTTTAGAAAGAGCTAGAGTTTTGATGTTTTGTAGTTATAATCCCATGAAGTCGCGTGCTTAAGGTGAACCTTGTTTTAAACACAAATAAAAATATTTTTTGAAACGTATAACGGACTTGCAGTCCATCGTGTCTGTAGTAGTGTTTTTTTTTTCTGTAAAAAATGTGTAGAATTGTAGATGTTTGTTCGGAAGAACTGGTAAAAGAATATTGTATAATGAGACACTATTTTATACAAAAATACGAGGTACAATTAAAAGGATACAGGTTTTTTTATCTGTGAACAGACAAACAACATTTTATTCACACGCGATTTAGTCAAAACTTACTTGAGAAAACGATGCCCCAGTGAATTCAAATATATAAAAATATATTTGAATCTACTAAAACACATTCTTTATCCTTTTATATCCTTGAACTAAAATTACGGGTATAAATAGAGTGTAGTCCAAACCAAATGATGAATCTACCATTCAAATACAAATCTTTGATAATGATAAAAATTGATGATACTTATACAAAAATTGAGCAAAATTTAAAAATTATGACATGTATTGAAGAACTTTTAAATATTAAAGGCAACCTAGTAATACCTCTACACTCTGATATAATACTTCAAAGTTGTAGTACCAAACACCAGTAGCAGGTAAGTACTAAAAGAGAGTATGAAGTAGAGTAGGTATTAGGTAGACACGGATATGAATACCTACCAAAATATCAATGTTTGATTTAGTGTCTCGTTATATAAAATACTACGGATACCTTTAATTTGATTGTTTAGCAGTATCTTTAAAGTAATATGGTGAAGGTATTTAAAATAATAAATGATATGGCTATTTTACGACCGATTAATTCGTTCAATCAGAATGGAATTAAGAATACCTATATTTTGTATGTGTGACTTATTATTTTAAATATCGGAGGAAAACACAGCAATAATCAGCAATAGAAACGTAGTTGCTTTTTGTTTTCTTGTACCGCTAGTTTAATGTTTATATGTATCTCTTTAATGTGCACACATTATGTAAATGCATATTTATGTAATAGGTGGCGCCACTAGCATCGATAAAGTACGTAATCGATTGCATGTACACTACAAAATTAAATTGATGAATCGAAGCAATATTAACATGCCTTGGCCAACTAGTGACGTCTCTATGTAATATGCAGTTTTTTTTTTTAAATACCCTATATTTTTTGTACCGTCCATGTGTGTTGTCACTAGATTTAGATACATAATTTATTTGCTCATTTTATTTTATTAATGAACTAAACGCACACTTATATCGGTCGAAACCGATGTTTCTTAGTGATTTCATCTTGACCACTAAATGTTAGTGACTCTAAAAATCTCATTTGCTCTGCGCGACATAATATTATATCACATTTTGATGTATAGGATGTCGATCTTTGAACAAGAAGTTCAAAATTAGTTACCCCGTTTTGGTTCATATTGTGTTAAAAAAATATATATGTAAGTATTTCCTGTTATGTTTTTAAAAAACATTTTTGTTATGTGTTGGGAAAAAACTCTCATCTTTACTGTTGTCTAAAGACTGTCTTTCTAATATGATTTTGAATCTGTGCTCCCAACACATCTGTTGATTTTGGAATCTGTTTAAATATATACATAGACTTAGATTATACTCCGTACCTACCTATAGCGTAATTTAGGATATATAATATATGACATTAGTAAATAAGAATTATATGATGCGATACAAGAAGTAAAATAAAGATATTACTTGTGTTTTATTTACAAACCTCAGGACCCCACATCAATTGTAATATAAACTAAAGAAACAATGAAAAAAAATCTGATTAGTAGACTCAAGTTTTGAGTTTGAACTGAATTAAAAGCCATCATATTGTAAGGCTTTTTAAAAATATTCAAAATATACGAAAAAGGATTGTGTGGTTTTACGAAACCACGGAAAAGTGAAACTTTTTTTCACATTAGGTATAGACATTTAAATTTTTTGGAGTAATATTCCATAAAGGGTATAAAAATCGCTTTATCAATCTTAAATTATACTTAGAAAACTTGGCGGCCGACCGTCACGCGACATGCAACACACAGACGAAAAAGTTTGAGACGATGTAATAAAAGTTTCACTTTAAAACGTATTTACATATAAATAAACAATTTACCAGAGTTAAAGATTTTATTATTGTAAATATTTTAAAACTACCATTGAGCAAGGAGCCCTTAGGGTATGCAATATATCCAAAGAGCACGCGTCACTAAGTATGAACTGCAAGCACAGGTATGAACATGGAAAGTTGAAACCACAGATATGAAACGCTCAATCAGTTTCATAATAATACGCGTCACGTTATGTTAAAATGGAGAAATGTGCAGTGCCAACTAGTATGAATGATTCCGGAAGCAAAATAAGAGAAACAATAACGTTTCTTTTCATGGGTAAGTATCATTTAATAGGGATGTTGACAGTATTCATATAAAAATATAATTTTGATGTTAATTGGTAGCTTCTATGATAGAATTCTGAAAAAATACAATATTTTCCTTTATTTTTATTTGATTAAATTAATATTTAATAAATAAAATGTAACAAAATTTAAAATAGGTCACGTGATAATAAACGGAAATGACGTGACCTGTTCCTATTTAGCGGAAGCGGAAGAATATTGACGTACTTTTATACACCATTTTCCGTACGCAGTACATATTGTAAAAAAATAATTTTCAGGCGTTTTGACAGTGTACACACACATAGGTAACGTACAACAATTATAAAACTTAGAAGCCATTTTTTTTAACGACAACTAGAATCATTTTATCATTTTTACGATGTTTAACAACATATGACGTCACGTGACAAGTGTTAGCGTTTTGGAGCGAAATTTAAAATGCAAGATTTTATAGGCATTAGACGGATTTAAGCAAAAGTTAATAATATTTAGGCCTCAATTAGATATTTATAAATGATCTATAAACATTTATGAAAAATGTCAACATCCCTATTAGTAATTAACTTCTTTCAGCAAAATTTTGAATGGTCTCATACGGCGAGAGACGCGGGGCGAGTTACCGCAGCCTTTATGTGTCGTCGGTCATTTTTTCGTAGTGTTGTATGATTGAGACCTTTCTTTTAATATAGCTTTCAAATCAAAATTCAAATAAATAACTTTTAAAATGTTCACTTTTCGCTAACGCGTAAAAACTAAGTAATTTTCTGTACAAAATCCTTATAAAACTACCTAAGTATATCCATATAAATCTATATGTAAAATGATAAAACATGCGAAAATAAACCTTTTAAAACATCTAACAAGTATTAGAAAACAATCTAATTAGCCTAATTAACACTGTCATACCAATATACTTGAAATTATTGTTTCCTACATAATATTTACATGGACAAACCTTATCACATACTTTAAATTAACCTAATTATGTTAATAACGTATGACACCTCAGTCCTCCCGTGACCATGGTTGCTGTCAAGTATCCGAAACGTCGGGCTTGTAAAAATCTTAATAAACCGCGATAAAATCCGTAAAAATTGTTTCAAATAACCTAATTAGCATAAAAATATCGAAAACTAATCAAAATTTATCTTATTACAATATCATCATTACATCTCTTTTACTCCTACGCATTACGAGCGAGAGGGAACTACTAGAACTATTTTCGCTTATATCTTTTAAACCACCATCCTGATTTTCATACAAATTGTTTAGTTTTACTTAATTTTACTTCTATTTTCATTCAAAACATCATTCCTTATCATATTCTAATGAAATCATATCGAAATAAACCTATCGGATTTCCTTGATGTTTCATCTCTTTCATACATACGTAAAATGAAAGAGAGGCATATAATCAGTCAGACGGTATGTCATCGGTTCTGTCGGCTCACAACAGCAAGGTCAGTGAGATACATGTTTTTTTTTTTCGGAGGGATCTATGCTAATGGCCCGAAGGCCCTAATGCTTCATCGGATTAGTGTGAGCCCATTCGGCTCACTTTTGATTTATAAAGTGGGGGGTTGCCCCCCGCCTACCGTGCAGTCTGCGAACACACGGCCTCCTGGCGTCGGTTGTGAGAGATACATGTGGTAACATTCTTACGTATCGGTTCGACTCGGAATCTCGTCGCCGACATTTTTAATAAATAAACGAATTACCATCAAATAATTTTAATAGACTATCAATCACTATCAAATACTGTCAAACGACCATCAAACGATTGAGATAGAAAAAAAATCGATTATCAATTAATGGGGGGCCAAATGAGTGGGGGTCGACTCAGGAGCACAAGCTTGTAGCACTAACGGAGGGATGCCGTGAGCCGTCAGGCCCAATCGACTTATGGATGTCCAGCAAAAAGAGTGCTTTGCGTACGAAGCACTGTCGGAAAATTATTTCCGGTATCGCACCGAGGAATTGTCGGTAATATTTTTCCTTGGTCATCCAAAGTCGAGTTGGAAGCAAAAAGAGAGCCTAGAAGATCGGCCTTCTCCGTCACGGTGTGGGCCAACGACTCGTTGGCCCACACCGTGGGCCCACACCCCTTTAACAGCCTTGGCAAGCGACCAGAATGCTCGAGTTCCCGAAGGAAGTTGAACCAATCTCTCGCCAATTCTGTTCACGTACTCCGCTTTTGCCTCAGCAATAGCTCTTTTGAAGGACCTGTAAGCAAAGTTATACTCCTTTTTTAATGCGTTGGTCTTTACATCCTGGGACATCGATGCATTGGCTCAGGCTCGGTAGCTTAACCGCTTATGGTGTGCAGCCATCTTACAAGTTTGACCAAACGGCTGGGATTTGCCGCCTTTAGGCACTGCAGAGCTTGGAATAAAAAGCTCAGCTATGGCTTGCAGCACCACCTCGGCAACAGAATTGGCAACGATGTCTGGATCATCCAGCGAGAACCAAATTCGCCCCCATGGTTAGGATGCAAAGAAGGACCGCATCCCATCCCAATCAGCTGACCATAATATAAAATATATGATATAAAATATAATGCCAAACATGGCGGCAACCGGCATAACGAGGCCATGATGGGCGTGCAATTGTCACAGACCTCCGGATCAGACAGTGGTCCGATAAGCCAATTGGAGCGTCCACGGAAACCACATAACTGTCCGGGTGAGAGGTCAGCAGAAGGTCCAACAGGGAAGGCGTATGATCTTCCATACCGGGGATACGAGTTGGTGATAGATCATAATATACCTAATGCTGAGGGAAAGTCGTAAACAGATCTTCCTGCATGATCGGTTGCACGTGAGCCGAGCCACGACGACATTTGCCGCCATTTGACGTCGATGTTATGTGAGAGTGAAGTACTTCCCCGGAGCCCATTCAGCTGCAAGATAGTATGGCGCTACTTCGCTTCGCTACATGCGGTCATCTTAGTCCATTGAAATGTTACATACATTTTTTAGAGAACGTAATTTTATTTTTGGGACATATTGTGTCAATAGAAGCTTAACCCCAAGATTGTGGGGTTGCCTCCCTTGTCCCCCGGCCACCATCTTGGAAATAGGAGTGCAAAAACCTTTTTCGCGATATCTCGGAAACTATGCGCCCTACAAAAAATTCTTGACGACATAATTTGTAGCAAATCGCTTTGTCTACAAATATGTCCATAAAACGTTTTGTCCTAAACTTAAAATTAAAGAATGTAAACTTATAACCAAAAATGTGAGAAAATGTCTATAATATTTTGACGCTTGATAACGCTGTTTTAATCCATAGAAATCGGAGCGATCGAGTAGGTGAAAAACTCACACTTAGCACTTACATTTTGCCGGTTGCCACTACGCTAAGGCGTGGCACGCCCAGTACTTTGACATATATTTATTTTTCACAATACGCTTCGCCGTTCGCACTGCGTGAATTTTAGCTGCAGTGAATGTCCCGAGGCCAAGCGGTAAGGTTACCGACATCACCCAACACGTGGGCTAGTCATACACTCAGTAGAAGACGGCCGATGGGCTAATAAGGTTCTAGAGTGGCCTACGTTTGGGTAGACAGTGTTGGTCTGCCATTAACCAGATGGGAACATCTCCGTGCGGTTGCCGGTCCGTGTTGGATTCGAGTGGCAGTGAATTGGCCGTCTAGTCGTTTATTGAAGGAAGCCTATGTTCAGCAGTGGACGGATAGACGCTGGTGATGATGAACCATTTATAGATGTGATTAGAAGGTGTTTGTATTATTTGTAATTGCTCTGTGGTATTAAACAATAATAAATTATATATGTCAAATGAATTAAATACGAGGGCGGCACTGAAAATTTCGGGAATCAAGGAAGTGACACAACATTACTATTTAAAAATGTATTTATTGCTTTTCGAAGTATTCTCCGCGAAATTTGACACATTTTTCCATACGATGGAACCAATCATTGAAGCAACCATTCCATTCGGAAGTTGGGGTCTCCAAAATGGCCGTTTTGTAGGCGTCCACAGCTTCTTCAGGCGATGAAAATCTCTGACCACGCAATTTATTCTTTATTTTAGGGAAAGTATAGAAACCATTAGGGCTTAGGTCGGGGCTGTACGGCGGATGGTCTAATAATTCTGTTTTCTTGCTCTAAAAACTCTTTTGTTCTGTGCGCGGTGTGAGAACTCGCATTATCGTGATGGAGGATGATGCGACGGTTGCAGTTCTCTTTACGGAGTTCAGAAACGACCTGTGGCAAAGAAATGCTAGCATACCATTCTGCATTAACCGTTCTTTGTCCCTCAAGAGGAATAGTCGCAACATGGCCGGTTTTGGAGACAGACGTGACCACCATTTTTTTTGCAACACTCCGTGAACGATCAATTTTTGTTGGCTATAACTCATTTTCGAACACCCAAACTCGTGACTGGTTTTTTTTATTCGGGTTCGTACGCGTATATCCAGGATTCGTCACCTGATACGATGTTCTATACAGCATTTGAGGATCCTGCGTCGAATCTTTCGAGAGTTCTGACGCACCAAGTAACGTGAGCCGCTTTTTGCTCTTCACAGAGCAAATGCGGTATCCATCGGGAAAACAACTTTTTTACACCTAATTGTTCATGTAAGATTATTTGTATTTTTGTTGCCTGAATTTCGCGGTATGTCACATGTCGATCTTCCTCAATCAGCTTACGCACAATATCAACGTTATCTTGGGTGACTGCAGTTTTTGGACGACCTTGACGGGGATCATCACTGAGCTTGACACGTCCACGTTTAAATCCAGCGATAAATTGTGGTTTTGGATGGGGCTTCATCACCAAATGCAGAAATCATCCGGTCAACACAGTTTTTGTGTTAAACAACTTCGAAAGTCATATTATATCATCGCTCTAGAATTTTCTCGAGTCAATTCCATTTTCGCAACTAAACAAGTTTGACAAGACCTTGTGACAAGACCGAGAATATTTTTAAAATAAATAAATGGTATTCGATTTTTAAAACCAAGGAGTTTTCAATTAAAAAGATTTTAATATGACAGGAACAGTGGAAATATTCCATTCCCGATACTTTTAGTGCAGCCTATGTATAGCGAAGGATCGGCCTTCTTGACGTTTTTTGAAAGAAGCCTATGACCAGCATAGACCATAAAGTTAATATACCTATTCCGCTAGGTATATTAACTTTATGGCATAGACGAAGTTTGATGATGATAAACTGAAAGATACAAATAACAAAAGGTTGATAGATTTAGCATTCGTTTACGTGGTCACGCCAACCCGACGCCAGGAGGCCGTGTGGTCGCAGACTGCACGGTTGGCGGGGGGCAACCCCCCACTTTAACAAACCAATAGTGAGCCAAATGGGCTCACACTAATCCGATGAACCATTAGGGCCTTTGGGCCATTAGCATAGAACCCTCCGAAAAAAAAACGTGGTCACAGATACTATACTATTTTTTTTTTTTTTTTATGTTACTTGGATAGGCAAACTGGCTAACGTGCCACCTGATGGTAAGTGGTCTACGTCGCCCATGAACATAAACCAGTTTACCTGGAATGAGCCCGGGCAACTCATTTGTGTTGCCTATCCTGAGACATAAGATGTTAAGTCTCGGTGCCAGTAATTACACTGCCTGTCTTGCCCTTCTCTCCGAAACACAGCAAAGCTGTTTCACGGGAGAAACAAGCAAGATGGTGGTACCCATGCAGCCGGGAGCGCGGCACAGCGCTTCCCTCCCACCGGTAAACTACTAGTAACGTGGTATGCATTGTACCCTAGCTACCGCATGCGACATGCAACAATAGAGGTCGCAGAGAGCAATAGATCGATAACCTTGATGTTTAATTGTTGAAATATGTTTAAAAAGGCCTGCGTATCTTAAAAATACCTTAAAAACCTTATCCAGGCGTTAATAAAAAAGGGGGAGAATTAGTTGCCAATAACAATGATAATCCCAAAAAACCGTAGTAAATTAATAAGACATTTTTATAATATGATTTATTAATAAAAAAAACACATTTCGTAAATAAAACTCTATATTAATATAATATAATAATATTGTGTGTTTGTGTGTCATAATGTGTAAATTCATTCTTGCACTCTCCCTCGGGAACAACGTTATACGCGTCCATACGTACGCGGCGATCTCTTCCACATTCTCATGGAACATTGGGCTTAAAATTAGGGTGAACCTATCGCCCTCGTACGATAAAAGCAACTGACGACACATCTATATATCAAATTTATATGTTTTCTTTAGACTCAGTCGCTCCATGATTCGATGGGTATCTACGCCGTATCAACGAATATTGTCTAAATCTGTAAAAAACTACACATTAGCTAACTATGAGACAGTCCAATGGGTTAGCTAGCTAAACCTACACCGTACTCTGTGAATTACGACTAACGAGCCTACTGTTTGAGGCGCTTGTAGTTTGCGAGGTGGCTGTTGAGGTGCTGTGCCAGTTGGTCCGGCCGGGCAAAAGATTCCTGTGGGACAAAGATTCCAATTAGTAAAGAAATAAACAACATTATTACAAATACATACTTTTAAATTATTTTCCACTAACAGTTACCCGCAGCTTCGCCTGCGTTAACTTAGATTTACAGTCGTATACGGATTGGTGATGATTATTTTTATAGCCTAAGTTACTCCCTATAACATCAGCTATCTGCCAGTGCAAGTCCCGTCAAAATCGGCCCAACGGTTTTAGAGATTAGTCGGAACAAACAGACAGACAGACAAAACTTGTAAAAAATGCTATTTTGGTTTATGTGCCGAGGATACATCTATATGCATTTAATAAAAAGCAGTTATTTTTGTATTACAAACAGACACTCCGATTTTAATCTGTTTAGATTAAAATTTAAAAAATGATATGTTGTGAGCCTCACCTTACACACGACGCAGCGGTACAGTTGTTTGGCGTGGTTGTGCAGGTGGCGCGTGAGCGAGTGCGCGTGAGAGAAACGCTTGCCGCACTGCCCGCACGCGTGCGGCATGCGCGTGGGCGTGGGCGGGGCGTGCGTCGCGCGGTGCCGGCGCAGCGCCTCCCACCGCCCGAACGTTGCGCCACACTCGGAACACCGCCCTAAAATATTAATATCAATTTAGAAACAGTGCTACTTTGTTTACTGTCTACATTATTAAAAACTATTGATACAAATATGCATTTGAGATTTTTTTATTGTGAAATTACCGGGACAACTATAACAATGCGCTATGCATGAATTGGCCATTGTTATAAGTGAAGTTAAAACATACACCATTAATAGTGTGTGACAAGTTCGAAGATTATCTTTGTAAATGCATTATACCACAATGCTAGATACGGCTAGATGGTGGTGTATCCAATATATACATAAAATAACATAAATATGGCGAAACGATATTATTTTTAAATGTTTCAGCGCCCTAAGATTTAAATTGTATTAGTTGGCACATGTTATAAATTCATGTAAAGTTATGTTTCACACATTAAAGACCTAAAATAACATTTTGAATGTCAATTTGTCTTAAATTAAAGAAAATTAATTATAATGCGTTATTTATCATCCATTATCACGTAACTGCGAACGAACATTATAGCGCGATGACGTCACTGACCAGTAAACAAACTGTCATAGCTGTACAGAGCGCGAGTATGTTTAATAGTTTGTGACGTAATAATGGTAATATGATATTATACTTGGGAGCGTTTTAGCGGCAATTAAAAAAACTATTTTTGAATTTTTTTATGTCACAAGGAGGCAACAGAGCAGTCGGAGCCTTATGGCAACTACCGACGCCCATAGACTTTCGCACAAGCAAAAGTTATGCAAATGCGTTGCCCTCCTTTTCCTTATCCCCCTAATGGGCCAAACAATTTAAAAAATTAGTCAACATCCATATTGCAGCAATTATTGAGTAAACGACCGAGTCTCCTAGTTTTGTAGCGGCAGGGTACTGACCGGCGCGTTCGTCGTCGGTGTGTGTGCGGTCATGCGCGGCGAGCTCGTTGTCGTCCTCGAAGCACTTGCGGCACACCTCGCAGCGGACCGTCATCGAGCCGCGGTGCGCCGACGCCCTGGTTACATGTTATCAATACATCGACTATACAAATATACAAAACCTCGATCTGAATTTCAGGAAATTGTGGAGGTGGAACATTCTTTGAACTTTACATAGTATAAATTAAAGTCGCTTTTTGGTTTCATCTGTTTGTGCATCGATATTTTCTAATATAATCAATAGATTTTGATACGTCTTTCGGATTCACTGATAGCTTCGTTATGAACCAGGGCATGTTCCTAAGTATGACAGAAGACAGTGGAGAAAAGTTTGTTTGTTCGTTGGTTATGTATAAACTCAATAACTTAACCGATTTAAAAAATTCTTTAACTATTTATTTTTATTTTTTTATGTTGAAAAGACAAATTGGCAGACGTGCCACCTGATGGTAAGTGGTCAACGTCGCCCATGAACATAATCTAGTTTACCTGGAACTAGCTCAGACAACCCATTCATGTGTTTTCTATCCTGGGACATATTATTTTTATGTCACTAGGAGGCATCCAAGCAATCGGAAATATGGTGACTACCGACGCCCATAAACACCATCCTCAACGCGCATCCGTTTGAATCCGTCCTCACCGTTTGAAGGCTATGTTAACACTAAGTGACGATAAAATTATTATCATCAATCCGGATACAGCTGTAAATCTAAGTTAATGCGGGCGAAGCTGCGGGCACCAGCTAGTTTAATTATTTATAAAACAAGTGGGCTCATGAGATTGAAATATAAAAACTTACGTCCATTAACCAGAATATTGTATTTGAATAAAGCATGTTTTATTTATGAATAAACAAATCTATAAATTTTAAACATTAATATCCTTTTATGCGTTCCGATTAAGCTGTAAAAGTCATTAGGCCAACATCATACCCAATCGAAAAAAGAAAATTCGAAATTCGAATTCGAAAAGCCAGACTTCTTTCAAAGGGGCGTGTCAATGTTTTGACACGCCTACATACATATATATCTTTATATATATTTCTTCTGTGCGTGTTTATGTCACTGAAGTCCTCCGAAACGGCTGGACCGATCTTGATGTTTTTTTTTTTTGTGTGTTCAAGTGGATTCGAGAATGGTTTAGATTCACAAAAAAAAATGTACAGGACAACGTCTGTCGGTGCCACGTGTCTGTTGGTTTGTGTACGCTTCAAAAACTCAAAAAGTTCTGCACCGATCGAGCTAAAATTTTAGAATGATATATAATCCGCATCAAGGATTGTTTTTATCTGTTTTTTTTTCATCAGATAAGTTAACGCGGGCGAAGCTGCGGGCAACAGCTAGTATATATATAAAAATGTTATGTTGGTTTGTGTACACTTCAAAAACTCAAAAAGTTCTGCACCAATCGAGCTGAAATTTTAGGATGATTATAATCCGCATCAAATATTGTTTTCATTTTTTTTGCACCAGATAACTTAACGCGGGCGAAGCTGCGGGCAACTAGTACATATATATTTCTTTCAAAGGGGCGTGTCAATGTTTTGACCCACCTACATATATATATATATATATATATATATCCTACATGGTTTAGTCACAGTAATGATAACCGGTGGTGAACAGAGCTGGGCGGTACTAACTTGTGCTCCCAGAGCTTCTCTCGGCGGTTGAACGTCTCGTTGCAGCAGTCGCACTCGTAGCGGTCGGAGGAGCGCGTGCGCGAGCGCGAGTTGCCGCTGCCCTTGTTCTGGTGCACGCGCCGGTGGATCCTACACACATCATTTAAAACTAAATCAATTTCATTTGCGTAATGTGTCTCCATTTAATCAAATCAACCGTAAGATTTTTCTTTTCGTAGAAAACAAACTTCGTAACGTACATATTTAAGTTAATACGTCTGAATTTCATTATAACATTTATTGCACATTTAAAGTGTAGTGAAGAAGTACTGCTTGTTCTTCATAAAGTGGGATTCTGTTCTGAAGTGAAATTTGTACTCTACAGAGTAGATTTGCTAGATGACATATGTATAGAAATAAAATAACACTTTTGACTAAACTATTATAGAATATGTATAAGCAGTATAGATCATAGTGTCACTTAAATATTACCTATAATAGGCAATGTTTTAGAGTACAAAATAAAATCTGTAGAGAGTTGAATATTTTCATAGGACCGATCCAAATCACTGTCACAAGTTCTATTGTAATCTCCGTTCGTTAATCAAGTCAGGTGGAGCATGCACTCACTTGAGCGTAACCCTGGTGGAGTACCACTTCCTGCAGATGTGGCACTGGAAGCTCTTGTCGGCGGACTCGTTTTCGGACTCGCTGATGTCATCCTGCGCGGGCACCGGCTCGGCTAGCCCCAACCTCTCGGGGTCCGACTCCGAGCCCGAGTCCGTGTTCGTGCCTGACGTCGGGCCGTAAGACCACGCCCCGAACGACCTGGAACAACGACGGGAATAACTAACGATGACTGGGAATGATTACTAACAATCAACAGTCATTATAGATTTAGATTATTAGCCGACTTCAACAAAAAGGAGGAGGTTCTTAATTCGGCCGGTATTTTTTTTAATGTATGTACACCGATTTCCTCGTCGATTGTGGACCGATTTTCAAAATTCTTTTTTTCTTTGAAAGGGTATAATTGCCAAATGGTCCCATGGTAAGGAAAACAGGATCTGATGATGGCATCCCAGAGAACTCGAGGGAAACTTTCGAAATTCGTAGGAGCGAATAGCGAATAAGCGAAAGCGCTAATTTTTTTTTTACTTCTCGACGATTTACAGCTTTTGTTGGGCTAACTTCATACGGTTAAATATGCCAAAATGTCTATCTCTGTATGTCTTTCTTTATGGAATCACTAAAAATTTCGAAAAAAAAATTTAAAAAAAAATATACAGCCAACTTCAAAAAATAAAATAACTAAAAAGTTATAAAATAATCGCTTTTCTTTAATCCTATAATATAAAATTTAAAAAGTATCCCAAACGCCGGGCTTGTAAAGATCCTAATAAACTGCGATAAAATCCGTAAAAAATTTATCATTACTTCACTTGTGTTCATTATTTTTAATTGGGTGTACAAATTTAGTATAGAGCCAAGGCTCTGGTCTCGATTAGGATGTAGACTAGCGCGTCGGTACTAATTTCTAGTCTCACCTGTCGTCCTCGTTGGTGTTGTTCGTGGGTTTCTCCTTCTGTTCCGCGTCCTCCCCATCCGAGTCGCTGTCCGAACTCTCCGAGGAGCTGGAACTGCCGGAACTGGACGAAGAACTCGATCCAGAACTAGAACTCTCTGAAAGCCCAAACTATTATTAGATTTTATCTATAGTGTATTTGAATTATGAAAATAGTACTCGGCATAGTCACGCCCTTATCATCAGATCAATTAGACCTTAGTTTATTAGGAAAAGGTATTAACATTGACCTAGTAAGCTCTTAATGTACAAACGCGTTTTTAGTAAATTTTAAAACCTCAACTATTCCTCATAATAATAAAATTTAAACAGTGTGGTGATTAACATGTTACAATTCAAATTGAATCTTTTGATTATTAATTGATTCTACTACGAGTATCAAAGCGAGCTCACTGAGTAGAACCGGCGAAACAAACTCAGTGGGATACAACTCAGCAAACTCACCCGAGCCAGAGCTGGTGCTCTCCGAGTCCGAGTTGGAGCTGTCCTCCAACTTCTCCACCCGCGTCTCCAGATCCTTCACGGACGCGCCGCCTGTCAACACCACACTGTATTATAAATTTTTAACTTTGTTTCATACTAATTTATACTTATAAACTGTTTTTTTTTTTTTGACAAAAGTTTTTTCTTGGTTTTTAAACGTTTCTTTTATATTACCTACTATATTGTATACCTTTCATCACTAGGTATATCTAATAAAAATGAGAATAGAAGACAACTAAATATTATTCCTAAAATATCCTAATAATTATGCAGTTATTATTTGTTGTGAGTTATGTTACTTATTTAAATTTCTATGTAAGTTTATTATTTTTCTATTTCTGTATATTATTTTTCTTTAACCTTATAAACGCTCAATCTTGAAAAATACAGCTGACTCGACTGCTGATAGCAGTTATTCAACGACCCCACAGTTATGTTACTTTGGGGTCATTGACTCTATGTATTTGTAGTGTGTCACTATTGTGACCATATAATATCAATTAAATATGCATATTTTCAAAAACTTTATTAAACACAAATATTTTTAAAATCTGATCGCGCATTTATTGTTAACATGTGTTCCTATAAGTCAGCAGTGGACGGAGAGAGGATGATGATGATATTGACTTAATATATCATTTAATTTTCTTTGATATTCTTGCTTTAACGGTGCCGCAGTGTATATACTTTTTAATTTTGACCACAAGTACTTCTTTATTTCTCAAATATAAAGTAATTCGATTGCCTCTAACCAAGGTATATTTTAAGGAATATGGTATTCTAAATCGTAAAATTTTATATTCTGATTAAACTCTAATATCCTTCAAACCAAAACACTATTTATTCTATGCCTACACTAAACCGGTTGTTCTGAGCTATACATTTTTTTTTTCTTTAACGCCGGGTAATGCTCTAAGGCATCCCGCGGGTATGTGGGACTCGCTGCGCCCGACAGCTGGTAAATGGACGCAGCTCTACCTACTAAAACCCGGCGAGTGCCACCAGTGCCGCCTTGATGAGGTGCCCCGGATCTGTTAAGCTAACAGGGCACCTCGACGGCTAGTCAGTCCCGCAAGGGACCGACGCCATCTCCACAGAGGGGCCGTCCCGCACCACAGAACAGGGGTTGTTCTGTGGTGCGGGACTAACCTCACCTAACCTAACCCAACGTCGGGACAGTACAATGGGGTGAGGTTCCCATACTCACCCCTTGCTCTCCTGTCCCCTCTTCTTATAAGAGGGGTACAAAGAGCCCCCTCGGCCCAATTCACTTCGCCTAAGGTGCACCGCTCACCCTAGGTTACTGAGCCCCACCGCCACGACAAGGCCTGAACCATGGTGGGGGTTCTGAGCTATACTGCTCATCTATTAATTAATTAAGTTTTAGAGTATTCTATTTAATATACATTGAGATATGCATACAATACTGATACAACTTAGAGACCTTTGATTGATCATGCTCATATTTGGAAGCCCTCTACAACAACAAACCCTCTGGTGGTCATTGGATATCGATGATCAATTAATACCAGGTATACCGTGGGTTTCAGTCTCACTGCAAAAAATATAACTTCTAAGGTATAATAGATTTTTGATCACCTTCCGAACTCCTGATGGACAGCACCTCATCTTCGTCTCTGGTCAGTCTTTGCACTTGGTCCATCGGTGGCTTTTTGAAGTTAGCAGTTAAAAGGTGTGCTTGATACATGTCGTCCTTATGTAAAAAAATGGTTGTAAAGTAACATTTTTATCATGGGCCGTCTTTCCAAAGTATCTCTATCGGTGAGTATTTATGTAATTTTTTATACAAAGCTGAAGGCCAAAAGCATACTCACTTAAGAAAAAATGTCATATGATCAAAGGACAGTCCCTGTTCTGTCGTTACTTTAACCAAGTATAAAAACTGAAAAGATGAGAAGACAGTGTCTTCTCCTTCTCTTTTGACTTCTATTTCCCTGGATTACCCAATGACTAAATGTATAAATACAATCGCATCATTTGACAGATGGTCCATAGATAATACACACACACGACCATCTTTAATTTTCGGTGAACCTGTCAAAAATGGTATTTAAAACCTCATTGAATTCGGATACTTCGAAACTATAATAATATAATTATATACTGTTATTTACCTGCTAATATGGAAAATGTTTGAATGGTAGACTTATCCAAACAATCTAATTACGCTAATGATTTTAATTATTAAAAAGCCTTCTACTCACTTTATCAATATTAGCATATTTCTCGTGAATGTGACGAAGTGCTCGGAGGTTCTCGTCAAAACTTAACGAATCTGAAGCTTGGCTTGGTGATCCTGTAACATTATTTTTAATATGAACATACCGGTGGGAGGGAAGCGCTGTGCCGCGCTCCCGGCTGCATGGGTACCACCATCTTGCTTGTTTCTCCCGTGAAACAGCTTTGCTGTGTTTCGGAGAGAAGGGCAAGACAGGCAGTGTAATTACTGGCACCGAGACTTAACATCTTGTCTCAGGATAGGCAACACATGATGAGTTGCCTGGGCTCGTTCCAGGTAAACTAGTTTATGTTCATGGGCGACGTTGACCACTTACCATCAGGTGGCACGTTTGCCAGTTTGCTTATCCAAGTAACATAAAAAAAAAAAAAAAAAAAAAACATATTTTTAAATCAAATAAAAGTTTTATAATGTTCTTCCGTTACTATATAAATGGCTTTTTATATTTATTTAATAAAGATGTATTGTTTGAACGTCTCCCTAATACCAGTGGAATTTCCAAAACATTTTTGCATATGACGCTCAACTTGGAAGTTTGAAGGGTTTTTTTCATCATTTTGGTGCGGATGAAACCGCGGGTAAAAGGTGGCAATAATATAAGAACATACCCAAGTCAGGTTCATCGTCACTGTCCAAGGAGATGAGCTCCGAACTCTGCGGCATCAGATTATTTCGCACACGGATCCCTGAAAATATTGAATTGTATGTCCTTTACAGTGTTGTTAGAGTGACATAGAGTAATGAAACTCTAAGCCATGCATTTTTTTTTTGTCAGTTACATAGGTACTGGCACACGAGCTGGATACGAAGCGGTCAGCGGCCTCATGAACATAAACAAGTTAATCTGAGATTAGTCCCGGCAACTCATTCATGTGTTGCCTATTCTAACCCGTAAGATGTTAAGTCTCGGTGCCAGTAATTACACTGCCTGTCTTGCCCTTTTCTCCAAAACACAGCTAAGCTGTTTGGCAGGAGAAACAGGCAAGATGGTTTTTTTATGTCACTAGGAGGCAACCGAGCAATCGGAAATATGGTGACTACCGACGCCCAGAAACACGCCCACAACCAAAAGTTATACAAATGCGTTGGCCTCATTTTCCCAACCCCCCCCCCCCCCCAATCGGGCCACCAGAAACTCACAAATCGCACGAAACACGACAGCATAGCTGTCACATGACGCCTGTATTATGTGGTACCACCCCGATCGTGCCAACCCAGTTCGGCTGCAAAGCAGAATGGCACTACCTCTTGTTACTGTTGTACCTATGCAGCCGGGAGCGGGGCACAGCGCATCGCTCCCACTGCTAAACTTCATAATACACTAAAATAAATTATAATGTTATTTAATACTCACTCGCTTGTTGCGGCTGCTTGGTAGGATCAATTTTCCGCGGCCGCCCGCGCTTCCCTTTGACTCGTTCCGTCGATGTATTCTAAACAACGTCCATAGCTTTATGAACCAATCACAAGAATATTATAATACCTTTCGTCATCGTCAGCCTGTGTGTGGTTTTACTGAACTGACGCGACTTTTAATGAAAACTGTTGTAATGATATCTACAATATAATACTAGTGCCGCCATCTATATTGTCTATGTGTCATGTCATGTGTGCAATAAAGTCTGTCAGTCATTAGTCTATCTTTGCAAGTAATGTTGTTTTATTTTACCGATTATTTGCATCCAACACGAAGCGGCCAAGACATGAAGCTCGCTGATATCATTCCATTTTCCATTCCGTTCCACCTATTTATCCTTATATATCCTCTATGACATTTCAACTAGTTTTTTTCTATAAATATATATAATTTGGACCACTCATGTACAGTACGCGCAACTTGAGCGACATGAAGTTAGTATGACAGTACTTTGAGCATACATAGCGCGTTTTCCATAAAAATTTTTTTTGGACCTTATTGTAAAAACGCACATTGACCCACAAAAGAATTAACGACTTTATGAAGACTGAAATCGACACATCAAGTTTATGTTTATCCATGGTATATATCATGGTATAGATCAAAATGATCGCATTTACTAACAAATTAGTTTATATTTATTGCGAACATACATCACAAATACAAAATGTATTGAGATGCTACAGTCAAAATAATAAATATATATTTCTTTAAATTTTTATTTTAATGTTACTCTCCGACCCTGTTAAAACTATGGACGCCTGTACTAAAATTAATAGCCATGTGTCTATTGAGCACATGTACGCTCTTTAATATTCATAATCTATATTGTCAATTGTCATTGTGCACTGACAGTAGTCACGTTGTAAGAGATATAGAAAGTAAATTCATATTACAAGTTGCACTGTTTAATTTGCCTTTGCTATCATTTCATCAGACCCAGACAGTATATAGCTCGAAGAGCCCGGTTCTGCAGCTAAACTATGTATATAACAACTCACCGCCTCTTTCTTTGTGTTGGGCGTCCTCTTCGTGTACTTGCGCTTGACTCTCGGAGTGGACTCTCCCGCTGATGACGAAGCCGCTGAATCTACAGACAGTCAGGAAATTATATATACCGGCGATGGTCTAGGTGGTACAGGCACCGCCTCGGTGGACGATATCAACGTAGAGCAGTACTATAATGACAGCTAGGTTAGTTTGACAGCTGTCATTCTAATAAGAATACGAGTTACTTGGGAAATCCTTGGAGAAGATAAAATTGAAAAAATGGGTATAATATGATGAATATTATATCTATGATATAGTTCAAAACTTTTGATTTCTTCGTTTTTATATTGATGTATGTCATATTTTGTGGTCGTAATAAATAAATAGAAACCCGCTTCGTTATGGCTTTGTCTGATTATTTTAGATTTATTGTATGAACTATGATGAAGTAACGAACCCACTTATTTACTGAGAAAACACAAAATTGAATTCAATTCTTATTGTGTAGCCATCAATCTACTTTTGGAAGTGTTGATATAATGTGCCGGCCTTCTTGTCTTAAAGGTTACATCTTAATTTGCGAAACGCAATTTCCCGTTCCCTTGGAAACTTCAAGACACAAAGTATATAAAATGAAAAATAAAAGCCCTCGCCATATTGCGGAAAATTTCGGAACTAATTTCTGTATTGATTTTACTATGTGTTGACGTAAAAAAGATACAGTAGCGACACCACGCAGGGTTTATATATTTCTTGTCAGGCTATACTGGTTATTTTAGGTGACAACATCTTCCAACCTCCAAGAGGATCCATTAGCTATTTTCCGAATTTCGCTTCAAACACACGAAAGGAATAAAAATATAAAAATGATAGAATTGACCAATACATTTTAACTACATCTACGATACACTCACCTTCGTCATCAAGGTGTCTACGTAATGAAAAGTAATTTTATTAAAATGCATGCCAACATCTTTACGACTCATACAACAATGCTACATCAGTAATACTTTGTAACATCTTTTAGGCACAGAGACTCATAAAAATCTATTAACATAATTATGTACTATGTAGTGTACGAATGACCGATGATAATATAATATAATAATCCAATAAAGTTCGAGGGTGGAGGCCGCGTTTTGGTAGACGAAGTGTTGGTCCACCATTAATCAGGTGAGAAGACGATTTCACACCATGGTTCAAGCCTTGTCATGGCGGTGGGGCTCAGTAACCTAAGGTGAGCCCAGCACCCTGGGCGAAGCAAATTGAGCCGAGGGAGCTACTCTTAGTACCTCTCTTATAAGAAGAGGGGACAAAAGAGCAGAGGGACAAGGGACAGAGGGAGAGATAGAGGGAGAATGGGAACCTCACCCCATTGTACTGTCTCGACGATGGGAGGGGTTGTTCCGGGGAGGTCCGGAGGAACAGATCCGGGCGGCATTGGTGGCACTCACTCGGCCGGGTTTTAGTGGGTAGAGCTGTATCCACCTTACCACCTTTCAGGCGCAACGAGTCCCACATGCCTGGGGAGACCCACTCCCCGGCGGGATGGCTCAGAGCATTTCCCGGCGTAAAAGATAAACTTTTTTTTTTCTTTCTGGGAAGACGATCACCTTGCGGTGGCCGGTCCGTGTTGGATGCAAAGGACAAGAGGCCTATGTAGTATTGTGCAGTGGATGGATAGAGGTTGATGATGAATGGTATGAACGATTATTATGTATTACTAGCCATACTTTTATTCATTTTTAATATTTATATTTTAATTATTATTATATATATATAATATATATATATATATATATATATATTATTATATTATTATATTTAATTATTATACCTTCTGGATATCGACATTAAATATAGGAATGCACTAACGCCCAGAGAAAGGAATCCGTCGTATCTATTAAGAAAAATAAAACAATAAAAAAGAAAAAAAACAATAAAAAAGAAAAACGACATTAAAAAAGAAAAAATACAATAAAAAAAGAAAAAAAGAACGGTAGAAACTCAATACGTACGGATTAATCGAATATCGAATATGTAATAAACTCGATTTCTCTATTTGTGAGTACATTGGATGCATAATATTATTTAGAGTTGTCAAAACAACTCAAATTAGATAGGGAAAAATAAATATTGTTGGAAAAGGTGGCCCCTATAAAATAACTAAAACATAATAAGAAACATTTGGGTTTACTGATTATACCTGACACAAACAACGCCGTATCGATATCTACCACACATCTTACAATCCACCGCTCCCGAACTTTTCATTCTTCCATTTTTTCCAACATATTTTTTTATTTTATTCGTATACATTACTCACAATATACTAAATATTTCTAAAATTCTATCTACACCAACGAATAATATTGAAAATATTGGCATTCCAACACATATTTTATTTAAGGAAAATTAAAAGGGCTTAATAACCTCGAATCCAAGGCAAAAAAAAAAAACAATAAAGACATGCACGTCTAAACAGGCAACATTCAATTTTCAAAAGAATAAGCTTCGAAAAGGTGGGCTTAATTCCATCACCGAATACGTCCTAATTAAAAACTCATGCTTCATCTATCAATTACCTTTCCTTCTTAGGAATTTTGAATTGCGACGTATAATCATTTTTTTATCTCCAACATTCCGTACCGTTTTCATTGGCATTTTTCGTAAAACTTTTTTTGTACTGGCGGACACTTTGTTCTTGGTGGATATTTTATTGTTGCGCGACGCCATATTGTTTTTCACGATTTTCCCTTAGACATAAAAATCTGATGAAAACTTCGATTCAATTTATAATCGCATAAACAATGGGAAAATAATTAAATTACTCTTATAATATAAGTAATTAATACAAATAAGAAACTCATAACTTACCTAAAATGAAATCAAAAAGAAACAAATATAATATATTATTTAACGAAAATTAAATATGCCTTAATAAAGTATACATATTTTTTGTCGACTAATATTTGAAAATGTAAATTCAAAAGTATGTTAACTACAGAAAACTAAATCTTCTCTAAAATCCGACAATATAACTACCATCATTCTAAAATTAGAAACAAACTTTGAGTTTTGTATATTATTTCTGAACCGTTTGTAAATAAAATTTGAAGCTTTTATCAAGGAAGAAGTCGTTACAACTGAAATACACACTTCCAAAAATTTGAAATTTGCATAAAAATTCGAAGTAAACGATATTTGTAATGAAAATAAACTATCAATTTGAATAACACAAATTATAATATTCTAATATGCGTACGCCCGCACGAACGGTTTTTGTACACACCCACATAGGCCACGCCCACTTCGCGTACACTACAAAATCTAGTTGCATCGACAGCATAGACTGAGCCGGACGTCGTGGCTGCCTTATTATCAATTTATATTAATTACCGGTTTAAGGTTTAGGTCAACTGTTTTACTTGTGAGTTGCGACACATCATGCTTTTGTAAATGTGTGAAAGATTCCATAAATAATCCTAAGCTCGTCAATATGTTTATACAAATGCCAGTATGTTGCAATGAAAATCATAGTTATATGAAAAAGTTTATCATAAATCTCATCATAATATGTATTAATAGTATAAATTATTGTGCGATAATAATTAAGATAACATATTAATAGTGGTCTAATATCTCGTAAAAGGTAAAGGTATACATACAGACAATAATTTTCTTATTTCGAGGTTCCTTTTTAGGGTCCATAGTAATGGGGACTGTTACACTAACGTCTGTACGTTTAAAAACATACTTTTAATTTATATAACACCTCTATAGCATAGTCAGTATGAATATATTATTAGATGTCAAATGATTTCGAATTTATTAAAAATACACTACTTTGCTATGATATTATTATGTGGGTAGTCGGAAAAGACTTCTGTGTGTCGAATGGACGCTTGCGTCTATATTTGGCGTACTTTTTTAATAATGAAGCTGGCTTAAGCTAAATAGCATAAATTTTTCATTTTTGCTACTTTACTAAGTAAATATATTTAAAAATAAACAATAATACTTACCACCAGTGGCTCGTCTTCTGTACTCCCTCTTGGCTTTCTTTTCCAATGCTTCTGTCCAAAAACAATATTACATAAGAAATATGAAATTATTAACATATACAAAAACAGTAGTTCAATTATTTTTTAACATATGTTTAAATTTTTACATGTGTGATGACACAGCAATTAAAGTATATTATGACTGTCGGCTAGTGAAGGTTGACTGCTGACACAAACAGGTAGTAGATTCTATGTATGAATATAGATATATTGTACGCGTAGGGTTTTCAGCAACAGCACATAAAGAAATTGTGTGAAATTGGACCTTGCGACCTAGGAAAGAGATTTGTCTATTTACTATATTAACTCCAAAGACTGTCATTTGAGTCGGACAACAAAGTACGGATAATTTCATTTTCAAAATTTACCCACTCGGTAAGTCACTGAGTTTTTAAATCTATTAAAAAGTCACTGAAAACACAATGTTACAATTGATGTTGTACATTTCTGATCGAGAGCTTTTGCGTATTAAAATCTTAAATATATGTATTAATACTATACATATATTTAAGATTTTTATTATATAATACACATTTTATTTAATACACATCCATGACCCAGGAACACAGAAAACTTTTTTGTTCATTGGCGGCATTCGATCCTACCCCCGGCTTGAGCGCTAACACGCTAACCATTGAGCCACAGAGGTCGTCAAAACGCCAATTATAACCAGTCTAAAAAGGGTTCTCTTGATGGCTCCGAGAACGCATTAGAACTCCTCCTACTTCCTTTTAGTCCCGCCCCTAGCTATGATCGAAACATACATAGAATAATTCTTACCGATTTCTCTCGCTTTCTTCCTGGCTAAATATTCTGGGCTAGTTTTGTCCACCCTCGGACGACCTCGCTTGCGCTTCTCACCTGTTTCTGCGTGGCTGTTTATTACAGCAGCTGTAAATACAGTAACACATCTTTAGAACTCTCTCCGTTACAACTTAGTGTATTTTAGGAGATCATTGCAAAGTATTTTAGGATAGGTACATATTATTTTTAAAAGACTAAAACTAGTTAATCGATTTACTGTTTTAAAAACCTTTGTCTTTTCCTTTTCTCAAACAAATGTTTCATATAATTTGTTGTTAATCTTGAATCAACGGGTGATTTTATTATAAGTTAGTCTGATTTTACTAAAATAAAAGTTACTTATATCTGCCTACATATATTTCCCTGTCAACGAAACTCAATCATTTTGATGAATACGTCCAATCATGTGACGTCACACTTTGTTTTTCGTCCAATCACAAACCGCCGTGGTACATACCCATTTCTTTGGCTTGTTTTCTCGCCGCCAAGTTCGCCAAATATTCCGGGCTCGTTTTATCAACACGAGGCCTTCCCCTCTTCCGTTTCACAGGAGGAGGGGTTTCACTCGTTGCCGCAGCTAGGAGAAAAACATAAATAGTAAACCAAAGGAGAAAAAAGCAAAAAAAATCGTCTCAAAGAGGGCTTAACATTTATAGAAAGAAAGCATGCAAATTCGCCAAAATAAATATACTTTCTAATGCTAATTCCAAACTACAAGGACATTATACACATTTCTATAAACTTCCAAATGTTGGTCAAAATAGGAATAATTTAACCATTCGATGTTGTAGGTACGTACAAGCTATGCAAACAAATAAGGCAGTCTATTTTTCCTACTTAGTAGAAGTAACTGTTTTGTTTCTTTCCACACCTAATTGACGGATAATTTTTGGATAATCTGTGCCAAAGACTAAAATAGGATAACCAAGTACCTCCTCTATTTTAGAAGTCGATTAAAATAATAACAACATATCTGACGGCTAGTTTAAGTTAGTAAATTTGAAACTGTTTATTTCGTAACATTTCAGTAATAAATTAGAACCGATTTAAATAAAAAATTCACGATAGCGGGTAAGCCATCCTTGGTGTGTAAATGTACATGCGCTTTGTCTTTGTGTGTGTAAGCTCAGGAGCTGTACGCTGTGCTCCGTTCAGACTTCAGTACGCTGATAGGCTCCCTGTAGTTACGCACAAGAACGCACGTCTGTCACATCTCAACTACAAACATGGCCCACCCGCTTTCGTGAAATAGAACAACTGTAGTCAAATATTATGTTTTAAAGTCAAGCTTCTGTCCAAAGTAATCAAGGATTGGAATCGTTATTGCACCTATTGTACTAAAAGTTCGAGATACGAAGGTCAAAACGGAGACGTTAACGCGAATATAATTTATTTTAATAAAATACGAATACTCACTAATGATCGTTATAGAGAATATACATTTTAAGACTATTTATTGTACTATATTATATGTATATAAGGTTTGGTAAAATCAATTACGGAAACTTTGGGCACGTGATCTACTGCTTGTGTAAAGACGTTTAGGCAAAAAAAAAATGAAATTCGAAAAAAAATAAAAATTGCAAGAAATGAAATCGGCATTAAATCGTCCGCCCGCAATTCATAAACACAAGAAAGGTATATAAAATTAAATTATATTGCAAGAAATTCAATCTATTGCATTAAATCGCCAGCGCGCAATAAATAAACACAAGAAAGGTCATCGGGTTCATGTCTCGACAGCTGATTCGACTGACGTAACGGGGTTTAACGATTTCATACCCTAAATGAGATGTAAATTTTAAAAGGTACTAAGTTGTGTATGTTGCTATCAATCTGACAGTCTTAATTCTTAAAACGTGAATGAAATCGTGAAAGCGCCCCGTTACATAAGTCGATCAGCTGTCGAGACATGAACCCGATGACCTTGTGTTTATTTATTGCGCGCTGTTGATTGAATGCAATAGATTTTATTTCTTGCAATATAATTTAATTTTATATACCTTTCTTGTATGTATGAATTGCGGGCGGACGCAATAGATTTCATTTCTTGCAATTTTTTATTTTTTTAATTTTTAATTGTTTTCGAATTTCAATTTTTTTTTTGCCTAAACGTCTTTACACAAGCAGTAGATCACGAGCCCAAAGTTTCCGTAATTGAT
Source organism: Helleia helle (assembly GCA_963853865.1). NCBI lineage: Eukaryota > Metazoa > Arthropoda > Insecta > Lepidoptera > Lycaenidae > Helleia > Helleia helle. The sequence goes on from OY971434.1 coordinate 6,433,652, forward strand.
TTTACCAAACCTTATATATATATAGTATACGTATACTGCAAGTTTAAAAAGTAATATGAATGAGAGGTTACGGACGGTCTCAACTCTCAATGTACATGTGCATTTCTAGGATCGTGAAGAAAAACAACGTAAGGTAACCAGCATGCCTGGAAAAAAATCACACGAACCAACATTGATCATATGAGGGGATTATTTAGTCATGTATCTTCTGTGGTGGAAAATAAACGTAGGTATTTTATTATTATTTATGTGAATTTCAAGCAATCAGATCTAACCTTTTCTAAAAAAAACGCTAATAAAAGAAAACTACCTATCGATTTAGACTAAGTCGTGCAAAATTCTCAAGCATTAGCAAAAAGTAGTCGATTAGAAGAGAAGGCTCTTATCGTAAATTGCAATATAAAATGTTTCCCCACACGTAATACAACCAAACAATAGGTTGCAGGTGAGAAAATTAACTAAAGGACAAATATTGCGAATAATTTAAAAAAATATATTGAAAGATTTGAAATATGTTGCTAACGATGGGTCTTAAGAGACGGAAACATGTTTATTAATTTAGATTAAAAATACAATAGTCTTTGCTGTATTTTTTATCATTAAATTATCGATTAAATTAAACTGTACCTAATTTAATTCTTAATCAATCAAAACAATAAATCTTACTTTTAAAAAATCCGAGTATGGTTTCTATATTAACTAACACTATTCAACAATATCCATCGATGAGAATCACAAAAGACATTGCTTAAATTTGTCTTAGTTTACCAAATAGATGCGAGTGTCACCATTGATCTTAAATTCGGTTTCATTCCAAAGCACAAACATCCTAAACTACAAATTGTAATAGACATACGAAAAGGAAAACATAAAAGACACACAAAGGTTACAGGTTCTAAACACGAACATACAAGGTTTGAATTTGCTAGATCCCATTTACTTACGATAATTCCAACCTGAACCACTTACCAACATTAACTTCCGACTTGTGTCTCGCAGCATATAGCTCTACCGCGGGCGGCACAAAGTGAGATACCGGGGAACGGTAATCGACACTTAGGGGTAGAGGCGGAACTGGAAAAATCATAGCCATAGTCAATGTAAAAGTTAATAATGATCATAAAAATAGTATTAGTTCCAAGTTCCAACCTCTGGAATGACTGAATGATAGGAGAGTGTAAAATTATACAGTATGTTGAATATATTATATATTATATATACGAGGATACCCTTGTACCCCAAAACCTACTCCCTTAACCCGTGCGGGTTAAGGGAGTAGGTTTTGGGGTAGAAATGAATATAATATAATGTGTGGCTAAGCTGTTTAGATTTCAAAATGACAAAGGATAGAAAATTTACTGTCACAATTTATGGAAACAGCTGTATTTGTCGCTCTGAAGATAGAAGTAGCTTTTACACTTATCAATGAAGCAAAGGAAAAAAATTATGATAATGGCGAATCCATCAGTAACTAAAAATATTTTTAAACAGTCACAACTACAGAACCATTAAGACCAGGAGCAGATGAGAAGATGAATGATAAGCAAGCATCGATTAACAAATAAGCTGATTGAATGAATGCAAGTCGAATTGACCAAGCAATTCTGTAATTAAACTAGTAATTACAGATAATTTAAACTTTAAATAAAATTCGTAAAATATATTATATTTTTTGATAGCATAGGAGGGCAAACGAGCAGTCGAAGCCTTTTGATGACTATCGACGCCCATACACATCTGCAAAACCAGAAATTTTACAGATGCGTTGCCCTCCTTGCCAATTGGTCCTATGGAAAAAATAAAACAAGTATCAAAGCAAACTAGCAAGCAAATGATTTAAGTTGAAGATTAAGAATGAATTAAAACAGATATAATCTTGAAAGGAGTGCCCCAAGGGTGTGTTAAAGGACCATGTTGGTTCATTATATGCATTAATGAAAATATGATATGTAACAACTAAAATATTTATTTTAGAAACAAAGAAGTACTTATATTATGCTTAAAAATTTTCACATAATGAATTTTAATTGGTAATAGTGATGAGTGGTTCAATTGGTGATAGTGCCTGTGAACTGTGTATTTTATTATCAAAATCCTTATGGAATTTGAAAAAAAGAACCTGTATTGTAATGTATGTTTTAAGGCTCTACTATGATGCAATGTTACAAAATAAATAATTCTAAAGGTTAGATGTGAAAACCTAGAGGGCCCAGATGATACAACTCATCTGTTGTTTTTGACTTGGGGACAATTCACACACCTGTAGGGCTAGCATACGCACTTACATAATTTTGTCTACCCCTTTTCTCGTATTATTTCATACAGTTAATACGAGAAAAGGTGTAGACAAAATTTTGTCGTGCGCGCACACAGGCCGAACTGGCGAAACACCAGGTGTATTCCTCTAGTAAAAAAATACTTTTTGTGGTATGCTTTAAATTAAGTGAAATTGATGTGCTCATATAACAGAGCCTGATAATACATACTAGTTGAGTTACATAAAGTGATTGGTTTTTTCTTAATTGTTAAACTTTGTATAATAAAACTGACTCAAGATTATTAATAAAATTCACAACACTGTACTTTCTGACTAAGTCATAATATCATAAGGAGGCAACCAAATAGTCGGAGCCATATAGTGACTACCGACGCCCTTATACATCTGCACAATAAAGAGTTATGCAGATGCGTTGCCCTCTGTTTCCCTATCCCCTGTCTCTTGACGCCGGTGGTGTGTAACAATTTAGCAGCATAGCAGCACCTCTTACTTACTATTAAGTACTTTGCATAATTATAAATTAAGGTGAAAATGAAGGTTCGTCATTACAGATGACAGCTTCAATATTTAACTTTTATTATAAGATATGCAAATGTATAATTTGTCTGTTTGTCTTACAAAAATATAATATATAAAAATGTGAAAAGTAGAAATAAATAAGTAGTACCATTATCCAAACCGTATATATCTCCATTGGTTTCCATTTTGTTTTTTTTGTTGGGAGAGGTCTGTTCATCGCTCATTGATTCACCGCCATTAATCTGAATGACGGAATCCAATTGACTTTCACAGAGTGCCATAACTGTTGAATATCGTCACTGCAATAAAAACATATCAATATATAGCATATGAGTTTGTGTATTCATATATTATGTTTATAATTTTCTTGGTAAACTGTGGTGCGAGTTGATGTCACATTTACAAAATATTGTTTAACTTTATTGTGGCATTGTTTGTTTAACCCTAATATTATTTTTTTTTTTTTAATATATCAAGTTTGAATTTAGATTTTACTTCGACTGGCCTGTTGGTCTAGTGGTTAGTGACCCAACTGCCAAACCAGAAGGTTGTGACAAATGTTTGTGTGATGAGCATGATCATTTGTTCTGTGTCTGGGTGTAGTTTATCTTTAATATGTATGTATTTAGAAATATATAAGTATATATCAGTTGTCTGGTTACCATAAGAACTGGCTCCTAGTTTGGCATCAGATGGCCGTGTGTGACTTGTCCCAACATATTATTATTAAATAATTTTCTTTGAAACATCGAAACAACTGTTCTACTACTACTCTAATGTAATGTTGATTTTAATAGTATAAACATACAATATAACTTGAGATAAGATAAATCGGTACATTTATAAAAGTTTAGTGGATATCGTAAAAGTCCTAATTAATACATTTATTTTTGTAAAAGTAACATGTATATAAAACAAATACTGCCTTCTCCAACTATTTTTTGAGAAGAAATATTTATCATATTATTCTCTTTCTCACACATCTGTACAGGTGGTTAGATGCCCCACCTGTTGATGTGTTGGCAACAGCAACAGCAGATGGTTGATTGTCTCTCAATTTTATATTGATATGTATTTTGAAAGCATCACATGCACTTTGAAGTATGAATGAAATAAACACTTCATTGAGAACCGTATACTACACAAGTAAAGATTTATAATAATCTTCATATACACAGTTTTATTTATTTATGTTATAACCACTGATTAGAAGAAATAAATATGTAGGTATACGACGGGTTGTTAGTTATTTACATAATGCATAATAAAAATATTAATAACAAATATATAAGTTACATTCATCTATAATATATATATATATATATATATCCTACATGTACATACACACATAATGCTTTATCAAAACAAACATGAAAATATAGTGAAAGTAACATAAAACTTAAGTAAATAACTTACTCTAAATACATATAGCTATGCTAGTGTATATTATGTTCAATTATAATAGTAATAAGCAACTTCTAATTATTAATAATATAATTGGAAAGTTTTTATGTATCTCCCCAATTTGGAGCAATAATTCTATGTGATTGTATAAATATTTTGACTTTCATTGTCATGTTGTAGTAATTCATGTTATAAATTAAGTAATACTCATTATTGTAGATAGTACTTCACAATTCTAGTAACTCTATTACTATTATTATAATATTTCACATAATATATCTGCACTAAGGGCAAAGTAAAGTAAATGAAAAAGGAAAGTTCTTATAAATAAATAGTCTGATATTGCTTTAAAACATTCTTACATCAGTTTTTGTGTGGTTGACCTGTATTGTAAGTTAATTGATATTGACATGAAATAAACTGCTTATGTGTATTTGTTTATAGTTACATTTACTAAAATTTTATATATAAATGTTATAACATTCGGAGTTTCAAATATTGTGTTAATTCCAATATGCCATATAATTATATTCCTTATCGTAACAACAGAAAGTAGTAAAAAATGTCATTAATCTTTACTTACCTATAGGAAAGAAACCATCTTGCCATAAATTGAAATATACTACTTTAACCACATAAACGACTTTAAAACTTACACTAAAACAATTATAATATAGTTATAATGTCATTTAAACTTAATATAATCAACAAATATGAGATTTAAAAACAATAAACGCTTGAGAAAATTACTGTGCACTAATACGAACTAATCAATTGTAATAGCAGCAAATGGTGTTCTGTAAGCCAAACGAAAACACTTAATTCACACGATTAAACACATTTCTAAATGCACGCACTACATCCTTGTGCGATGGGATCGATTTTAAAAGTAATTACAAAAGTTTACGAGCGCGATTGTCGAAGATATAAACAAAATTCGCAAATCCTAAAAACTGACCCAACGTCCATTGCTTTAGCAAGAAGGTGATGCTACTGCCTCTAAAAGGTGTGAAAAAGACAAAATCATTTTTACTGTGGCAACATTTTTTAAAAGTCGACCAGTTGTTGTGGCACGTGACACATTTCGAAATGCCAAATTAAACGACGTATACGATGTCATTATACTTATACGAAAATAAACCCTAAAAGTTGTAAATTTGAGTTCACTTTGTAATAATAAAGATAAGAACGTCAAGCGGTAATTGTTTTTCGATGAGAACATTTAAAATCAGTAGCATTATACCAAAAATACATACGAAACCAAAACTTTGTATAAAAATGGTTGGAATATTTTTATCGTGCGTCATAATTAGAATCTATATCCAAGAAAATGAGTTTTTTTAATTGAATGAACCAAAAAAAAACATGTAAAGCGAATAATGCAGCAACATTACTATGGGTGTGGGACAAGTACATAAAGTAGAGGAAACAGTGTAGAAAAACGATAGTTATAGGTAGGTCGACCGCTGAGTTGGCACTTGTATTATTACTTCAACGTTGATAACAGCGGCCGTGTTATCGGCACCGACTGCGAGGTTATTTCTTTTGTGTGGCTTCACCTTGCTAGTTTGTTTAGTTTATATGTATTATATTTTCACACACTTGAAATTTATATAATCGTTATATTTTATTTCAACTATAAACAACTTGAACAGTGTTTTATGTACCTACTTGTAAATCATTTAAAATTGATTTAAAATAAAATAATGAACTCAAGCAAAACATTCAAGTTTTTAATTATACGTTTGTATCGACATTTCTAGATCTTTCGTAAATATCACAAAAGCGAAGGTACCTATTAAGTATTAATTTATTAAAATTATTCAACTTTCGAAGGTAGAGTTTCTTATATTCTTAGCTTTTACCGTCGACCCCTATCGTGGAATGTGTAAAATTTATTATAAGTAGGTACCTACTATACCTACGGGATTAAATTTGTTGAATCCGCAGTTTGTCCCCGAAACGTAATAAAAACTAGAAAAAACTAAAAATACAAATTTAAAATTACGTCTATTAACGTAAAAAACTAAACCTATTAAAAGCAGAATTTAAAAAATCTCACAAAGGAAACCTACGAACCAAATTTAATAAAATTAGTTTCAGCTATTTCGGGATACGCGAGCGACTGCGGAGAGATCAGCGGACTCGGTGTCATGAAAAAAGTTCAATGAATGATGTTAATGATGATGATGAAAATGATGAATGAAAATTAAAGGATACTGATGATGAATCCAGTCATCAACATAACTGGATAGGCCTCAATAAATGTCAAGTCCCTTGTCGTGCTGGCCTGGTGCGGGAACTATGGTCGTCCGCGCCAGCGACGATGTGACTGGAGGCACTCCTCTAGAGGCGGAGAGTGACGTCCCCTCCTCCTATTCTACTTAAGGTTACACAAGTCGCTCATCTTTCCATACAAACGAAAACCGTAAAAATTATATTTAAAAAATACAAGCTTCTAAACTTTCGTATTTTGACACTTTTTTAAGCCCTTTGGGCGGAAATAAATATTACACGGAGCACGAAAGCTCAAAAATAAAGCCCGTATAGACATAGTTTAGTTATTTAAAAGTTGAAATAAATTTATTTTGAAAAGATATACTTTCATAATAACTGTTTTGCTAAAAGGTCTTTTTAGGAATGAATCATTATACATTTCATTCTAACACACATATTTGCGTAATGTCGGGTGAGATGGCAATTGGCAGTCATTTTGTTAGAGTTCGTGCCGTCGACTTGTTCAACCTTAAGGCACCCTGAACACTTATGGGTTTTTTTAATATATTATATTGTAAGTATATCGCAAAGGAGGGCAAACAAGCAGTCGAAGCCTTTTGGCGACTATCGCCTGGATTATAGCCCGGACTTTACGCGTGCGCGGTAGTTCCTCCAATCCACGGCGGATCACAGGATAACTCCTCCTTCTGCTATATCACTACCTCGCAGAAGAAGAGGAACGCTAGCCATGTGATCTCACTGACGGTCATCGCTCGGATGACCGCAACGAAACGAATGTCGGAAGCGACTATTGGCGGCTTTTCCTCTCCCCAGCTTGGTACTCCGCCAGGGTCTTCACTACTGCCGCATTGATGATACCCTAGCGAGTCCTCCACCCCTTCCACCATGAGCCCCATCAGGACCTGCGCAAGGTGGAAGGTGATCATGCCATACTGCCGGTCAACCCACTGCTCCAGGATTGGACCGACCGCCAACACCGTGCGATGGCCCGTACTCGGCTCTTCCAGCCACTCGTTCCACTCGCGGAGCACCCTACTTTCAGGCGCCTCCGCCAGCTCTTCTCCTCTCTTTCGGTCTCGTCATCATCGGAAACCTCCTCCTCCTCCTCGGTGTCTCCTGTCCTCCTCCGCTAATAACACGTCAGGGCATCTGCCACTTCCCACGACACAGTCCCCGGTACTCGCCAGTATGCACGCTGCCTCGCACGAAGTCGTGCGGTACGCACATAAAATATATTATAGTACCCGGATGACGAGATAAATAAAAGATACCGGGTTTTTTTTTCGTTTTTTTTAGCTAGATCGATTTATCGCCCCCGAAACCCCCTATATACTAAATTTCATGAAAATCGTTGGAGCCGATTGCGAGATTCCAATTATATATATACAAGAATTGCTCATTTAAAGGTATAAGATACATATTATCTCAAACCTCAAATTAGTATAAATAACAATTTGTTAGTTGAACTTTTATTTAAGTGCCTTTGTTTTTTTGTGCACTCAATATTTCACTCGCTATTTACCTTGCAGGGGTTTAGTTCGTTTAAAAATAATTAATTTCTATTAAAAAGGTATGTAAGTATTGTGTTTTAAGCGAGAAAATATTTTGAGAGATGATAAAAAAACTTACTAGATACAATATACGTATATTATTATCATCGCTAATGTCAATGGGGATGTTTTGAAGTGAATGACTTCTTGTGGGAGGGTAAACCGATTCGTTAAGCCTGCAATACATGTTGGTCGAGCTTAGGCCAATGCGAGCGTATTTCCCCACTATGGTTCAGGCCTTGACGTGGCGGTGGGGCTCAGTAGCCTAGGGTGAGCCCAGCACCTTAGGCGAAGCTAATTGAGCCGTGGGGACTCTTTGTGCCCCTCTTATAAGAAGAGGAGACAAAAGAGCAGGGGGCAAGGGGTGAGGATGGGAACCTCACCCCATTGTACTGTCCCGACGTTGGGAGGGGTGGTTCTGTGGTGCGGGACAACCCCTCTGTGGAGGTGGCGTCGGTCCCTTGCGGGACTGACTAGCCGTCGAGGTGCCCTGTTAGCTTAACAGATCCGGGGCACCTCACCAAGGCGGCATTGGTGGCACTCGCCGGGTTTTAGTGGGTAGAGCTGCGTTCATTTACCATCTTTCGGGCGCAGCGAGTCCCACATACCCACCTGGGGAGACCCACTCCCCAGGCGGGTATGCCTTAGAGCATTTCCCGGCGTTAAAGAAAAACAAAAAAGGCCAATGCGAGCGTAGGCAAATTAATACAAGGCAAGCGCTACTGCCTAGACGTTTGGCAAACCAATGCCAATGGCCAACATAGACAAGTATTGAGTCAAGTTTTGAGTGATGCCCACACGTTGGACGCTATCAGTTTGTATTATGCATTGAAATAATATGGACGTCGTAGTAGTTAAATAATAAAATGTATTTTTACTATTTTATATTTCAATATAAAATAGTTCAACTTAGATTAAGGGGGCTTAGGCGGTCAGCGAAAATTCAGATTTCGTACCGTGAGGTGTGGTGGGGAGCGGTCCGTGTGCGCGGGGGACACGCACGAGCCCCGCGCCAGCCCCGCGCGAGCCCCGCGCGAGGGGTAATCAGTGTACTGTGTAGGTCACCGAACTTAATAATATCAAGCGATCCTATTTCATTGTATTTTGAATGATAACCATTACATAATGTTTAGCCCTTTCGCTATGTATACCGAAACCAATTTTTATTTATTTATTAAAATGTATATTATTATATATAATTATTATTTAAATAGCTATGTTGTTTGTGTAATAAAATATAATTGATAAATAAAATTGGAGTGTCTGTTTGTAATATCAAAATAACCGCTTTTTATTGAATGCATATGGATGTTTACACGGGACATATTATACCCAAATAGTGTTTTTTACAATTTTTCTTTGTCTGTCCGTCTGTCTGTCTGTCTGTTTGTTCCGGCTAATCTCTGAAACGGCTGGCCCGATTTTGACGGGACTTTCACTGACAGATAGTTGATGTTAGGTATTATTATGTTAATTCATTCGTCACTAAATGGTCATAAGAACAGATTTAAAATTTTACTGCAACATCGTAAGACACCGTAGCCTAGCGGTATACGGAATGATCTCTGAAGCGGCACGCTCGGGTTCAAATCTTCGTCGCGATCTCAATTTTTTTGTTGAACTAGCTGTCAAATCATTACGTTTGCATTTTATAAGGAATTGAACAAAACGAAAGGACGAACTGGCATTTTGTCCGTACACTCTAGACGCGTGCCACGCTAATTTAAATAATATTTGTTATTTTGCTAAATTTACTGCATAGTTGTATATCAAGCTAATATAGTTAGTTGTTAAAACTAGATACATTAATTGGTTTGTGATTTTGATGTGTGCAGAAGGGGTAAGTCTGTATATTAAGCATTAGGCATATTATTAATGCACATTGATAGTAGTTAAGTTATATATTTGTAATTGTTATAGCCTTATGACATGCCCTGTGAGCCCATGGTAATGGAAAACCTGGACCATTATCGATTGAAGCTTTAAAGTAAATCCCTGAACATCCTAGCCGAGGCCGGGTTTTGGCAAGATTCCCGACACAATAAAAAAAATCTTCCTGGCGCCCACCACTAATAATTTAATTAGAATATATTATATATAAGAGTAGTTTAGTATTATTGTAGTTGGAGTAAATAATTTATAAGTAGGTTGTTAGCAGTAAATAAAAGTAACTCGTCTCATTTTATTTCTAAGTTGCATTATTTATATACCCTCGACAGCATCCCGTAACAGTATGTTGTTTGATATAAGGAGTAACTTAGGCTAAAAATTGGTGTTCAGTGAGAGAGGCCTATCACCAGCCGTGGGTGGATTAATTCTGCTACTGATATATATAATATCATCATTATCATGTAATGTAGTGGCATGAGATCGGCCGTCTTGGTGTTCAGTGAGAGAGGCCTATCACCAGCCGTGGGTGGATCAATTCTGCTACTGATATATATAATATCATCATTATCATGTAATGTAGTGGCATGAGATCGGCCGTCTTGGTGTTCAGTGAGAGAGGCCTATCACCAGCCGTGGGTGGATCAATTCTGCTACTGATATATATATAATATCATCATTATCATGTAATGTAGTGGCATGAGATCGGCCGTCTTGGTGTTCAGTGAGAGAGGCCTATCACCAGCCGTGGGTGGATCAATTCTGCTACTGATATATATAATATCATCATTATCATGTAATGTAGTGGCATGAGATCGGCCGTCTTGGTGTTCAGTAAGAGAGGCCTATCACCAGCCATGGGTGGATCAATTCTGCTACTGATATATATATAATATCGTCATTGTCATGTAATGTAGTGGCATGAGATCGGCCGTCTTGGTGTTCAGTGAGAGAGGCCTATCACCAGCCATGGGTGGATCAATTCTGGTACTGATATAGGTATATAATATCATCATTATCATGTAATGTAGTGGCATGAGATCGGTCGTCTTGGTGTTCAGTGAGAGAGACCTATCACCAGCCATGGGTGGATCAATTCTGCTACTGATATATATATAATATCATCATTATCATGTAATGTAGAGGCATGAGATCGGCCATCTTGGTGTTCAGTTCAGTTCAGTTCAATTCTGCTACTGATATACCTAGGTATACAATATCATCATTATCATGTAATGTAGTGGCATGAGATCGGCCGTCTTGGTGTTCAGTGAGAGAGGCCTATCACCAGCCGTGGGTGGATCAATTCTGCTACTGATATATATATAATATCATCATTATCATGTAATGTAGTGGCATGAGATCGGCCGTCTTGGTGTTCAGTGAGAGAGGCCTATCATTATCATGTAATGTCGTGGCATGGGATCGGTCGTCTTGGCGTTCATTAAGGGAGACCTATGTTCAGCTGTGGACGGATAGAGGCCGATGATGATACATGTCATCATTATCATCATCATCATGTATAAATTATAATAATATTATGATCTACGTGTCGTCTTGCTGAAGTCCGTGTCAGTACTGAACTATGAAAACGTGCGTAAACCGTCATCGACAACGGCACAGTGGAAAAACGAAGCCACGGCACCGGTGCCGGGCCGTGACCGTGCCACCGCCGTGCCGTGACCGTGCCGTGGCCGTGCCGGTGAATGGAAAAACGCCCAATCTTGCTTGTTTCTCCCGTGAAACAGCTTTGCTGTGATTGTTGTGTTGTGTTGTGTGATGAACATTATGATGATGATGATGATATAATATATCATCATTAGCCTCTATCCGCCCATGGCTGAACATAGGCCTCCCACAATGAACTTCAATACGGGCGATATCACGACATTACATGATGATGATGATGATGATAAATATCATCATAATATCTCCTAATATAATATAGATGATATTATACATGATGATGATGATGATGATAAATATCATCATAATATCTCCTAATATTATAATATACATGATGATGATGATGATGATATATCATCGGTAGTCGGTACAGCAGTATTTGAATTGATGATGATTAGTTTTGTAGCCTAAGTTCCTCCTTGTAATATCAGTTATCTGCCAGTGAAAATCCCGTCAAAATCGGTCCAGCCGTTTCTGAGATTAGCCAAACTTCCGGCTAAGTAAGATAAACAGACAGATTTTAAAAATGGTTTTCGATGTAAGTACCGAACAAATAAAATCTATGGACTCTTTTTACACCACGTCAATCTGGTAACGTGGTAAATCCTCGAAGAACTTGTATTACGGATACCAGACAACGGAAATATTATATTTAATACTTTTATACTATACATGTATTTAAAAGTTTTTTATTATATGTATAATACACATCCATGACCCAGGAACACAGAAATTTTTTTGTTCCCTGGCGGGATTTGAACCCACTACCTCGGGCTTGAGCGCCAACGTGCTAACTATTGAGCCACAGAGGTCGTCATATTTAGTGAAAAGTTTGAAATTACTCGTATAATACGATACAGACACTTCAATTTTATTTATAATAAAATAATATATTTGTATAGTTTTAATATTTTTTTTCAAATTCAAAAAAAACTAGAACTAATCTTTTCAAATAGTATGTATTCTATAACAATTTATAGTATTTACTCCACACACCACTCTTCACGTTCGTATCTAAGTAAATTATGTAAGTATTTCATCATCATCATCAGCCCTTATCCGTCCACCGCTGAATATAGGCCTCCTTCAATGAACGCAAAGACGGCTGATCCATTGCCATACGGTCCGGCACATGTAAGTATTTACAATTTAAAAATTACTAAAATCCATTACCATACCATTATAAATATTGTGATATTTAGCTAAACATTATTTTGTAAAGACAGACAAGTAGGAAGTCAATATCGATAGCGACTTTCTTTTATTTCCCAAGGTAATATTAGTTTGTTTACTCTTGCTTTGGACTCGTAACTTTCGCGGGTTCCGCGTGACGAGCGACACAACCCCCGCATGCGAATGCCGAAGCGGTACTGGGTCTCACGGGTGATGTGTGGCCCGAGGTCCGTGGTTAGTATGGAAACTTCGAATTTTTATCATAAAGTTAATATTTTTTTTAGTTTTTGGAAATCTAAAACTGTCAACACATCGTCAGGGTAAAAACCTATGTGTTTGTGATTTTATAAGAATGATTATTGTAAAACACGGTCGTAATATTCATTTATATGAAATTTTAGAGGTTACTTCAGATTTTTTTTCTATCGAGCAAAATTTTTCCAATCGTGTTTTGAAAACTGTCATCACCTCATACATACGTTCTGTAATACATATTAGAAATTTCAGTGCCAGAAATCTTCAACTTGTGAAATAGCAGCTAATAGGAAACAGCTAATTTTGCCGTTTTCACCTACCAAGGGCCCTTAATTTAAGATATCATTTCTGTCGGGCGTCCCGAGACGCACACATCTTTTTTTTTAAATTCAGTTTGATCCCATGGGCTGGATCGACCTAAGTAAGATACATACTAATATAACCAAGAGGTACGTAATGTTTGTGAGTTCGGATCATAGAAATATTAAGAACAGAACTTATTTCAAATATCTGTGGTTTGGATGTATGAGGTAAGCTTCGTAATTACTCGTCCGATTTGAAAAAAAAAAGTTACCAGTTCAATGCTACGTTATTACAGAGTGCCCCCACCATGGTTCAAGCCTTGTCGTGACGGTGGGGCTCAGTAGCCTTTTTTTTCTCTTTAACGCCGGGAAATGCTCTGAGGCATCCCGCAGGGGAGTGGGTGTCCCCACGCGGGTATGTGGGACTCGCTGCGCCCGACAGCTGGTAAGTGGACGCAGCTCTACCCACTAAAACCCGGCGAGTGCCACCAATGCCGCCTTTGGTGAGGTGCCCCGAATCTAGTAAACAAACAGGGCACCTCGACGGCCAGTCAGTCGGACAAGGGACGCCACCTCTACAGAGGGGTTGTCTCGCACCACAGAACAACCCCTCCCAACGTCGGGACAGTACAATGGGGTGAGTTTCCCATCCTCACCCCTTGCCCCCTGCTCTTTTGTCCCCTCTTCTTATAATAGGGGTACAAAGAGCAGCTCCCTCGGATCAATTAAGAGAGAATGTAAACGAGAAAATGTAAATTAAGCGGTCCCTTGGGGACTGACTAGCCGTCGAGGTGCCCTGTTGCTCGACAGTTCCGGGGCACCTCACCAAAGGTGGTATTGGTGGCACTCATTTTTCAAGCGCAGCGAGTCCCACAGCCACTGTCCTCCTCAGACCCTCCTGGGGAGTCCCCACTCCCCCGCGGGATGCCTCAGAGCATTTTCCGGCGTATAAAAGAAAAAGAAATCACAGAGTGAGTGACATATTGAGTAAGAGGCTAAAATAATCATCGTTGTGGACCGAGTTGGAATCTAAATTCGCGAATTCACTTGAACATAGACAAAAAAACATCAAAATCGGTCCAGCCGCTTGGAGGACTTCAGTGACATACACACGTAGAGAAGAATTATTTATAAGAATATTTTGAAACTATATGTAAATATAAAGTTCGAATACAAGTTTTACGTCGCAGGTGTAGTTTGTTCATTGTGTTATGTGTAGGGGACGTCTGTATCAGGCGGTTACTGACCTGTGAGTATTAGCTATTGATTAAAATACTTATCACACATAATATTTATTAGGTTATACCTTACCTCATATATATGTGGATTATTAATGAAAAAATTAAGTGAATCAGTTCAAAAATATCAGAAGGTGTTATTGTCTTTAATTAACAATTGTCACTTAAATTATTATCTTGATTATAAAATCAAATAGGTATTTCATAATGCTTCCATACCGTGAAATATGAAAGATTATCGTAGATCCTACTGAACGAAACAATCCCAATGATACCCATAATATATAAATGACTTAATAAAAACATGCCTTTATTATAATCACATAATATTAATTAGCCTATTAAAATACCAATAACTCCAAAATTTAATTTACAACACGACTATTACAGAAGACATTGTAAATAATAATAATCAACAAAAATATAAAATTTAATTATCAAAGGAGCATTTTAATATAACCAATCAATATACTTAATGAAAAAGGAATCAATATAAGTATCGTTGGATGTAAAATCAATTTATTTAAAAGGATACGTTGATAAGCTATCGCATGTATTAATATAATATTAAGTAAATACGGTCGATCCTGGGGTAACAAGTCACTTGAACATATTCAGATGTGCTAAGTGTGGCTAGACCCCAGCGGCGTAGGTAAGGCAGTAATGTCCCAGAAGGAGCCCGACGAGCGGGTGAGAGAGGAGGCCGCCGACGAGGCCTCCTCCCGCAGGCTACGAACGGAGGTACGTAGGAGGCGCTATTTAATGCGCCTCCTGTAACGCCCCTGTGTTGGTGTCGGGCTCAGGATGGGAACCTGGGTCTGTATGGCACGACGTCGTGGGGACTGCTTAGTAGCGGCCGGGCAGTCCCCCCCTACGAGGAGTAGTCTGGCCTTCGCCGGGGCCAGCCTGTCGCTGAGGTGATCCTGTCTGTTGCCTGCATATCCGGGAGCCTGCATCCATAAGGATTTCCCTGCGGTAAAAAAAAGCAGCGTAGGTAGCCGCTGTATCAGCCGTATCAGTAATAAGGGCCTCCCTTACCCTGGAGGCCCTTATTACTGATACGGCTCAAAAAGCAGCTAAAGGCGCTCGCAGTGGTTTTAGTTAGGGTGGGCACTCACAGGTGCGTATCCCACATTGGCTCAGGATCTGCCCGAAGATCCTGGCTGCATCCATAAGGATTTCCCTGCGGTAAAAAAAAGCAGCGTAGGTAGCCGCTGTATCAGCCGTATCAGTAATACGGACCTCCAGGGTAAGGGGCTTCAAAGTCGGTAAGCAAAATTCTTAGCCCTATGGGATCTTTTTTGGTACAAAACATCTTTATTTATTGGGCTATTACTGTCTATTTAGAGCTACAGTGACGGAATTAAAGGGTCAATACTTGGAGTATACATAATATCCATAGAGCGCGCGTCACTATACAAGTATAAACTGTAAGCACACGTAAGAACATAGACATTGAAAGTTGAAAAATGAAACGGTTCCAAAACGGTGTCAAAACAATACCTACGCGTCACGTTGAGTCCTCAAGCGAAATATTATATTATACTTATTAATAAGTCTTTACCTATGAAATTGCCGTTCTGCAGTACCTTCTGGTCATTTCGAATCAAAATAATTTTGGTTTGTCTAAGAATTCTAATTTCAAATTAATTTTATTTTAAAAACATGGAATTCTTTACCCAAAAGTAGTCATTTGTTTATTGATTAGTGTTACGTTTTTATCGCATTTCATTTCATCGAGCTAATACTACAAACCAACGCACCACCTATTATTAATTTGCTCGCTTCCGTTCTGGAAATTTCGACCTGAAAAATGAACCTCGCGGTCATCCGAAGACTTTGGTCGACAATGAGGAATTAAAGGCGATTATGGAAGCTGATGATATGGCTGAATTAGCAGCTGCAGCTTTTGACGTTAGCGTCAAAACAATATTGGTCCATTTGCGTCAAATTGGCAAGGTAAAAAAGCTTGACAAATGGGTGCCCCACGAACTCAATGATCGCCAGCGCGAAGTACGCGTCGAGACGTGCCTTGCACTGCTCAACAGATACACAAATGAAGGAATTTTGAACCGCATTGTTACCTGCGATGAAAAATGGATTCTGTTTGATAGCTGCAAGCGCTCAGCAAGTTGGTTGGTTGGTTGGATCCTGGTTCAGCACCTAAACAATGCTATAACGAAAACTTATTGCCAGTTCGTGTCAGATGCAAGTAGCAAGGGACCGGCCGTCCTGGCGTTCATTGAGGAAGGACTATTTTCAGCAGTAGACGGATAGAGGCTGAGATACGTCTTGGCGTTCATTGAGGGAGGCCTATGTTCAACCCACCATGTTTCAAGCCTTGTCGTGGCAGTGGGGCGCAGTAGCCTAAGGTGAACCCAGGACTTTAGGCGAAGCCTAATGGCCCGAGGGGGTTGCTCTTTGTACCCCTCTTATAAGACGAAGAGTAGGGGGGGGGGGGGAAGGGACAAGGGGCTAGGATGGAAACCTCACCCCATTGCACTGTCCCGACGTTGAGTGGGGTTGTTCGTTGGTGCGGCCCAGGACTGACTAGCCGTCGAGGTTCTCTGTTGCTCAACAGATCCGGGGCACCTCAAAAAAGGCGGCATTGGCGGCACCCACGGAGTTATAACAGACTAGTGTCGATAATTATTGAAACAGAAAAAAAATAGTAGGATGAAACCCATTGGAAATTGGTTTTTAAATATATTATATAGAAATAATCAATTTTATTTTAGAATTAACAATTAATTTAATAGCCTAATTTATTTTTAAAAAACTTATCACGTGACACTCGAGGAAGAAAATGACGCATAGCTGACATCTAGGCTGACATCTTATGTCAGTGACTGACAGATAGTAGATAGGTACATAACAAAAATAAAACAAACAAAAGGATACAATAAATATCAAACTAAGTACATAAATCTTATTAGTCATGTTTCTAATTAATAATCCATATTACTAGTTATTAAAGATTGTGACTAAAAAGTATAAATATATTTCCAAAATCCAGAATGAGTCGATGTGATTTTAAAATTGTCCTTTTAGGTAGCGAGCATGTAGGCAAAACTAGTTTAGTCCTTAGATATGTAAATTGTAGTTTTAATTCTAGTACGCCATATCAAAATGTAAGTAATATTCTATAATTTTCACCCTTTCATATAGAACAATCTACTACTACTTTAAATTTCGTTTATATATCTGACATACACAAACATAATCAAATAATAATATATCATAACGTATTATGATAACTTATATTTGTGTTTTTTAAAGTGATCCATATATGTAATCGCTTTATAACAATTAAACTTCACAGTCTTAACATATTCATTAAACCTAATCTATACTAATATTATGAAGCTGAAGGTTTGTTTGTTTGTTTGAACGCGCTAATCTCAGGAACTACTGATCCGATTTGAATAATTCTTTCAGTGTTAGACAGCCCATTTATCAAGGAATGCTATAGGCTATATAACATCACTCTGTGATATATTATAGGAGTTGAGTAACGCGGGCGAAGCTGCAGGCAACAGCTAGTGTATCATATATTAGTGCTTTTAAAATTCTGTTTGTAATTATTTCTATTGATTTAAAAGTAATATTAGTAAATATATAATAAATATATTATAAACCTTATATACCTTAATTCAAATTAAGAATAACAAAAGAGATCAATAAAAAACTCTTGTTGATTCTCCTTCTGACCGAGGCTCAGTTAGTAGTATAAGTTTAAAAATTAAGGTATGTATAGTATGTTCGTTTTATAGCATCATCATAAGCCTCTATCCATCCACTGCTGACCATAGGCCTTCAATGAACGCTAAGACGGCCAATCCTTTGCCACAATCTTTATATATATATATATTTCTTCTGTGCGTGTGTATGTCACTGAACTCCTCCTAAGCGGCTGGACCGATCTTGATGAATTTTTTTGTGTGTGTTCAAGTGGATTCGGGAATGGTTTAGATTCACAAAAAAATAATATTTTGTACAGGACAACGTCTGTCGGGGCCACTAGTATATATATAATTATTTCTTGTGTGCATGTGTATGTCACTGAACTCCTCCTGGACGGCTGGACCGATTTTGATGAAATTTTTTGTGTGAGTTCAAGGGGATTCGAGGATGGTTTAGATTCATAAAAAAAAATGTACAGGACAACGACTGTCAGTGCCACTAGTATTATATATTATTATAAAATGCAGCCTGTATATTCATTGTAAAGAAATTGTAAATGTGAAGAAAAGGCATATACCCTAGCAGATTTTCCGTTGTTGTTGTTTACAAAAATTGTAATAAAATTTTCTGATTTCAGACAATAGGTGCAGCATTTTGTGCTAAGTCCATGCATGTTGGTGACAAAGATTTCAATGTGGGTGTATGGGACACTGCTGGTAGTGAGAGGTATTTCGTTAAAAATTAAAAAAAAATAGTTTGACACACAAACTGACAGACAAGACTTGACAAAGTGGTAGGTGGTCAGCACTCAACATGGTCCACGCACATAACTGTATTCATCCAGGACTTGACCTGAAAAGTTATAAATGCAGTGTGACAGTAGTTACACTGCCTGTTCTGCCCTTCTTTCTTGAATATAATGGGATATTGGTCTTTGTACAGCTAGGGAGCAGAGGCTTAAAATAAAATATAAAAAGGGTGATATAATGAAACAACTTTTAAGGATTTTTATTGCAATTAAAATATATGAATGGAATTCATGTACACAGTAGAAAATAAAAAGGTTGATATAATTTTTTGGACAATCCTTAAACAAACAGTCAAATTCCAGATATGAAGCAATGACAAGAATGTACTACAGGGGAGCACAGGCTGCAATTATTTGTTATGAACCCTCATCATTAGAATCCTGGAGCAGATTACGACATTGGCTTCAAGAATTGCGAACTGTAGAAGAAGTAAGTGTGTCTTTCAGGCATAATTTTTTTACTGGAAAGAAGGATGATTTTGTTTTGCATGACAGCATCTACGTTTTCTAAGAACCAACAAACAAATATGTACTGAAATAACACAAAAGCATTTAAGAATTGTCTTCTTTACATATTGTTAATTAAAGTCGCTTTTTGTATTGGTCTGTTTGCGCATCTACTTATTTGTTACTTGAGGTTGAGGTCAGGCTATTTTCCGCAACTCGACGCATTTGCGCCTATTTTGCGTAATGTGAGCCTGAAGCACTTCCTACTGCCAGTTGAGGTCCTATAAGAAGGCTAGATGTTGTTTGATGTCAGCTGAAATCTCCAGGAGCCCGTAATGATGCTACCCTTGAGCACCCTAGCATGTTTAGCTAATAGCCGTAAGGTCGTTGACACCACAGCAGGCGGGGGGAGACCCCGCTCATATAAATCTTAGGCGTACTATTCCGATACAGCATTGGGGCCATTAGACCGTTAGCATATATATAATTTAAAAAAAGTTGAGAAAATTGTCTAAATCCAACCACAAACCAACTATCATTATATTATTATAAACATTAAGCAATACATTTTCCAGGACTGTAAAGTATACTTGTGCGGCACAAAAAAAGATCTCCTTGACAGTGGCGCGGCACAGCGTCAGGTGTCTGAGGACATTGTAGCGACATACTCCCAAGGGCTGCACGGACACTTCCTCACCTCCAGTAAAACGGGCGAGAATGTTGGTGAGTAACAATGGCCTTACGACTCAGGGACCTTCAAGAAAAGAGCATACTCATATTTGAAAGGTCGGCAACGCATCTGTTACCTAATGATGTAGCGGCTATGGATATCGCTTATCACTTACCACCATGTAAACCTCATGTCCATTGGCCCCGTCTTCTAAGAAAAAAAAACGTGTGGCACTCGGGGACTGCCGCGGTAAAGCTATTGCATAGCATTTTTTAT
Organism: Helleia helle; assembly: GCA_963853865.1. Classification (NCBI taxonomy): domain Eukaryota; kingdom Metazoa; phylum Arthropoda; class Insecta; order Lepidoptera; family Lycaenidae; genus Helleia; species Helleia helle. The sequence continues at coordinate 6,454,067 of OY971434.1, forward strand.
CAACTTATGCAATTATAATAATTTAATTATTTTTTATTTATGCAGTTTTTTTTTTCTTTCTTTTGTTTTATATTTTTATATTTTATATTTAATGAATTATCAACAATTCTATGATTTAATGCGAATGGCCAATAATCAACAAAGAGATAATTTTCTTATGACTAAAATTCATTATTTACAAACTTCAATTCAAGAACCATTTCAAATCTATACATCTATACAGATAAATAAAATTGGAATGTCTGTTTGTAATATTAAAATAACCGCTTTTTACTAAATGCATATACACGGTACATATACCAAAATAGTATTTTTTTCAATTTTTGTCTGGCTGTCCGTCTGTCTGTCTGTCTGTCTGTCTGTTTGTTCCGGCCAATCTCTGAATGGGTCGATTTTGAGGAGACTTTCACTGGCAGATAGCTGAGGTTATAAGGATGTATATAACTTAGGCTATAAAAATAATCATCATCAATCCGCGTACGGCTGTAAATCTAAATTAACGCGGGCGAAGCTGCGGGCAACAGCTATTTTATATAATACTACAATTTTTATATAATTACAAACAGACACTCCAATTTTATTTATCTGTATAGATAAGATACAAACAAAATCATATCACTTTCTTCATTAATAAATGCACTTTGTTTATTCATATTTAAAAAAATTAGGTAATAATATATTATAATACTAGCTGACCCGGCGAACTTCGTACCGCCTAACAATTAATTAATGTCGTGTTTTAGATTCATCATTAGCATCGTCATCATCATTATCACTAGCCTCTATCCGTCCATACCCACCTGGTTAATGGCCGACCAACACTTTGCCGACCTAAACGTCTTGAACCTTATATAACCTAAGCTTCCGTCAGAGCACTAAGGTTACCGATATCATTCAAATAATAGGCACGTTGCTAAAGTGGACTGCCACTTTGTGCCTTTGCCTGATAAAGTGGGCTGGTCACACATTCAGGAGAACAGATATCCGATGGGCCAATAACGTTACAGATTAGCTTAATGTACTTTATGAGTTTATGAAAGTAAGACAATGATTGCAAAATAAATAAGAAGTTCAGTACTTTATTAAGATAATGACACCAAAAGATTCAGCGATTGTCGTGTCCATGTGAATTTCGTTTTCAAGCAAATTGAGCTCTTAACATGCTACACGAAATGTTGGGCACACTATACCATTAATAGTTCGTAGTGATTCAAATGATATTGACCCACGAACATTTTCCAGCAACAACCGCAAATAGTAACATCGTTGCCAGTGATGATCTTTCAGTGGACAATTTATAGTATATAACGCCTATGTCGATCGCTCTCCTTCTTCTTCTTCTTCTTTTTGGCCTTAGCTCCCAAATGCAATTGCCAGTGTCAGAGTGGATGTTATATTGTTCGGTGACTAAAGCCCATGTTCAGTTAAGACTTTGCTGGCTTATCTGACTCTGCTATTTCGATGTTTTTGTGGAGGTATAAGTATAAAATTAAAGAAAATAATAATAATAATAAAAAAAAATAAAAAAAAAACTGTTGCTCCACCTAAAACAAAACAAACATTGGTTAGTATGACACTATTCTACATTCTAATGTTATTTGCTACAATAAAGGAACATAAAGTTTTTACAAATGGTGTATATACATAGGACAACACAGATTTAAAATTAACAGGGCGTGGAATGTTGGGGGGAAGAGAGTCATAGAGTGATGATACATTACGAGTACAGTTAAAAAAAATGTGATCGGGAGTGCCTTCGTCAAGTCCACACTCACACAAAGAACTATCTCTAATTCTTATTTTGGCTAGAAAGACAGGGCTGCAAGAGTGGCCAAGACGAAGGCGACATATTGTGGAACAAACAGACTTATTCACATTATAATATTTAAAAAACCATGGTTTAATAGGTATAAAATTTTGTATGATCGCTCTCCTTTCTATTTAAGCTCCGTGACACACGCATAAAAATTTGACAACTATTATACTTATAATATTATGTCAATTCTTTTTCATTATTTACATTTTTTAAATCTAAACTACGCCATTATCCGAATATTGTGGATATATGTTGTCGATTCGAAACATTTATTTAAATGCGTTAATTTGAGAGGAGAACTTACCGTATCCCACACCTATATACTTTCTTGCTTCACAAACTTTCACAAACAGCTGCTTACTTCTTCGTCCGATTTCGGAGCAGCTCGTCTCTCGTCGGGTGTTAGGTTTTTTTCGTTACGGAATTTCTTGATTCGGTCGCCGCGCTCAAGGCCCGCGATAAAAGCTATGCAATAGCTTAATAAATTTACAGTCTGTCCTCTGCTATACATGGTTTACTCTTTCACATGACATAAATGTGGGGTTGAGTGGTATTTTTTAAATTTTTACAGAGCGCAAAATTATACATCTTAATTCTTTAATCGTCCTTTGTAAGAGAGAGAGAGCAATAATTCCTCCTTCCCTTTTCACCTATTGTGTGACTGTGTTCACAATCAGCAGGTTACAAATGATGCATTCACAATTAATTATAATCATCATCTTTGCAAACTCACTCAGAAATAATCCTACATAAATATATATTTAGCCAACAAAATATCAGATACATAGTATACAAAATTTAATACACACCCACACACAGTGTTATAACTTTGTTACAATAATCACTTTTTTATTTATTTGTATAAATCCTCAGATGAAGTAAAAAAAGGTAGATAGCGCACTTGGAACAAGAAAGTGAAGCCACTTTTTTAAGTATGTGTGAGTGAATGAAGGGTTGCCATTTTTTAAAATATCCCTTAAAATTGTATATTAATAAAAATAGGTAATAAGTGAATGCGACAGTGAATATTTTTATAAAATACAATAATATTACGAATATGTAGGAGGCGTGTAGGATCACTTTATAAACTGTCTCAATAGATATCTTATTGACACAATTGTTTTATTTATTTATTTATTCCCAGTAATGTAGTAAATACATAGGTGATATTAAAAATAAAAACAAGTTCTATACATTCTACCATAACATGGTGTGTGAATATAAAACTTTACATAAATAAACAATTAATATAAATTAACAGGAAAAAATAGTTACAATTAAATAAACTACAACATGTCCTTAAAATCATTGTCAGAGAATAACAGTTTCAAAATAATTGATTATAATAGTAATTAGAAAGTCACATTTTATCAATACACAATTTAAATTAAATACATAATATGTCGTTTTCCATTTAAAAAAACATTTAAATTATAAAAACATTTCTCTGCAAGCCACACTGTTACATTTTTTTAAATTTATTAAATGGTAAATTTTTGAATTTATAAATAATTAAATACATAGTCCTGCTGTGGGTACGTGAGTCTAAAAAAAATGCAACAGGTTATACGAGGTCATTTCGATTCAGTCATATAGCGATCAAATAATAAAATAATAATTATGTCACCTCTGTACTTAATTATTTTGCTATGGCTTTGCCTGCAATTGACTTACCCACTATTGGGCTATTAGAAATACTAACTTCTGGCAACACTCTTCCGATACGTCATTTCGGGGCAATAATATTATTTATGTTGATTAACCTCAAAATATCTTAAAAGAATATAGTCTTGTGTTTATTTATGTGTGAAACGATATTTCTTTAGACTCTGGTCACTTTTGTATTGTTTTTACTCCATAAAATTACACAGAACTGTATTTTTGTGGCAAACTTACTGCACGACGACTCGTAAGATACTAACAAAAATAAGCTTAGTTTTGGTGTATCTGTGTGCGTGAGCGCGTGTATTTACATGAAGGCGCTTAGTTTTGTGGCTTCAGTATTAGCAAAGGCCGTGCGTCATCTACCTTTTTTTACTTCATCTGAGTATAAATCCACATTCTTAACATGATTTGTTTATTCTAGAGGAATTGTTCCTGAAAATAGTAGAAGATTGTGCGGCTGACAATAGAATGATGAAGAACGTGGAAGAAGCGAGAGTGAAGCTGCAGAAGGAAGAAGCGGCTTACAAGAAAAAAAATAAGGAATATTGCTTTTGCTAAAACTGATAGGGTTAGAAGTAAGATGCTAAAGACTTATAAGTGGCCACATAGCCTTAAAAAATCATTGGTATTTCTTATTAAAAAACAGAATAATATTTTTTTAATGCGAATGACAGATTTTATGGCGGTTTATTTAGATTTTTACATTCTCGTCGTTTTGGATACTTTACAGATCTTTACATTATGACCTTGGTATGTATGTAAAAGGTTGTTTCATTATGAGTTACATTTACGTGAACATATGAAAAAAAAATTAGGTATATTTCATCAGTGAGCGACGGTGGTCTAGTAGGTATGGGCTTGGTCTTGAGTGAGGTTCTGGGTTCGAGTCTGACCCCTGTGGTGCCTTGAAATGGGTTTTCTTAATTTCTACGTGCACCTGAACATGAGACCATCGTTTGCTCACCGGCGAAGGAAACATCGTGTGGAAACCTGCATGCCTGATGAGATTAAAAGTCTTTGAAGGTGTGTGAAGTTCAACAACCCGCATTGGAGGCTAGCGCATTGGTGAACTATGGCCCAAAACTCTCCTCGCGTGTTTTCGAGGAGGAGACCCGTGCCCAGCAGTGGGACGACATATAAGGGTTGATATTATTATTATTATTTTATTTTGTCAAAGAACTCCCTTACAAATTGTTTTATCCTATGACTTATTAAAAAATTATAACTAATGATATGGTTGAAGTTTGTGGTGGTTTGATCTATTTATTATTGTCCGAAGCTTTAGTTAGTTTATTATATTATGTACAGTACGCTCGTATTAGCTTGGATTTAAATTAGTCTTAGGCTCGGCACAAACGGGCCACCGACCACTGGTGGCCAGCGACATGCGACTTGACACACTTTTGACTATCTATACATCCATACAGATAAATAAAATTGGAGTCTCTGTGTGTAGTATTAAAATAAACGCTTTTTATTAAATGCATATGGATGTATACACGGTACATATACCAAAATGACATTTTTTACAATTTTTGTCTGTCTGTCTGTTTGTTCCGGCCAATCTCTGAAACGGCTAGGCCGATTTGGATGGGACTTTCTTTGGCAGATACCTGATGTTATAAGGAGTAACTTAGGCAATAAAAATTATCATCATCAATCTGGGTGCGAATGTAAATCTAAGTTAACGCGGGGAAAGCTGCGGGCAATAGCTAGTACAAAATACGAATGAAAAAGTGTGCTAAGCCGCTGTCGCTGGACACCAGTGGCTGTGGTCGGCAGCCCGTTTGCGCCGAGCCTTATTTTAGCACGCTAATTCAGACTGCAGTTAGCTAAAGTGACATAGCAAAATATTTGCAGTATCACTATAGCCAACTTCACTCATACTGTGCTTTTATTAATGTTTAGTATTAGTTTCGATGCCACGAAATTTAATTCTTCCTTTCCTTCTTTGATGTAATTGAATTCTAATATATTTTATACCAAAAGACTTAATATATCCAAATACTTGTCGATGAGGCTAGCTCCAGAAGTTATTGGATACCCATTTTACTACACTAATGCTAAGAAAAAATACTTTTTCACATAATATTAATTTGATGTCACATATTTTAAAAGTTGTAAAATAAAAATATTATTTCAATACCAAAAAATTAAAGTATTATTTATAAATAATAATCGATACTTATTAAAAGAATAATAAATATTTTGTACTTGAACAAATTTTATTAGAAATGGCAAGTCTTAGTTTTATTAATGCATTTTAAAATTCATAAACTCACAATAATATGTATAGGAAAGAAAGAAAGATGTTTGTTCAAAATTTAACACTTTATATAGGGCACAGGAAAGATAGCCCTACCCACTCGGCTCGATTTTCTACTTTCATGGGAGACGAAGAAAAATAAACCTTATTATTATGTCATAGAGTGCTAATTTATATTCACAATTAAAAGTACTTATCCAGTTTACAAAGTAGGCGAAAACTGACAATAATCTCTGCGTAGCAACCACCGAGAATAGAAGTAAGGGCGACCGCCTTGTATAATAGAGGACAAGTTGAAAAAGTGTCTTTCTGTGAACGCAAATTAGCCGCAAACAGTTTCATAAACCGTCCACAATGGCGCTGGTGTAGCAAGTGGAAGCGTGTTTGTATAAACAAATGTATGTGTGTGCGTAATTTCATGGCACTCTTGCTACTGTGGCGCCACCTGTAATTGTCGCGGCGCACCTTAATTTATCGCTTTTCGGCGGACACTTTTCATACAGAGAGATGGTTCTCCTTACTTTCTATAACTCCATGATAGCAACTTACAACGCAGCTATAATTTTAAATTTGACACTGGCAAATAGTAAAAGCTCATTTCCATAGGAGAAAAAAATGGATATGACAGTGACAGTACAATTTATTTACAATATTGAATAATTTGCAATTAGACTTTTTTCAAGTTCGAACAGTCATCAATAGTAATCGAACAAAATATGATACTAAATAAAAATTTATTAATTTAAGATATAATAATACCCATTTCTGATAAGGGGTTCAACTCAGAGCGATTTTTTTAAAATTAGTTTTACAACTAATTACACTTTAACGAACAGTCAATAAAAATAAACTTGCTACTAATATTGAGTAGGGCTAGCGTTCCTGTGCGTTTATAATTACTTAAAATGTAATCCAATGTTGACGCTCTATGCCAAAACAATGCGTAAGCAGATTTAGTTTGGATTTTCAATAACTAAAATTTTTAAATTTGACATATTTGGCATCATGAGGTTTTCTCCGGTGCATGTGATATGGCATAGCCTAATTAGTATGATCACAAAAAAGTGCCTACCAAAGACACGCTTCCTAATTTATAAGAATATAAAAGTGAAAGATGCTCTGTGGCAGGACATTTTCGATTTAATTATTATTGATTACTCGATAGATTTACCCACGGAGCTTACCTAGAAAGGAGAACGATCGACATAGGCGTTATAGACTATAAATTGTCCACTGTAAAAGTGGCAAAATTTTATTGCCTATTTTGACCATCAGGGCGGCGTTAATATCACTCCAATCCCCGTGACGTAACTAAATAATATGTATACATTTAACAATAATTAATACAAACGTTGACTTTGTGAAAAAAAATATTTTAATTTCTTATTTAATTATTTACTTTTTATTTATTGATTAATTTTTCTTTAAATTATAATTTTATCATTTTTATAAAATAAATTTGTCTCAAGTTCGCTTCATAAATAATCACCTACTAAATTTAAATCGAGGATCTCTGCGACTGTAGCGCTCCCTTCAATAAAACTATTTTCTCTATATTCCGTAGACATTTTTATACAATACGATCATTCTCCTTTCTATGTAAGCCCCGTGGATTAACCGCTTACATATTGGTTCTGAATATACTCTATCTTGACAGATTGTTCACAAATATTATACAATAAAGGAAATAATAAGAATTAGGTATAGCCCGAACCGAAATATATGAACCCTGCGTACCAATGTATCTTTTTTACGCCAACACATATATCGTCCATACGGAAATTAGTTCTGAAATTTTCCGCAATATGGCGAGGGTTTTTATTTTTCTGGTCCGGCTATAATTTCCATGTTGCACTAAGTAGTGATTTACTGCAATTTGTAACAATCATGATTTGAAAATCGATGTTAAATAAACGATTCTAACTTATAAAACAGTACACATAAATAACACATAATTTATTATAAATAAGCATGCACCGATATTAGTTTAATAATTATCTTGCGAATGTGTTGAGGAGCATCTTAAGTAAATGCCTTATGCATATAAGTAATATGTCTTGTCTATGACCAACAGGCAACAACACGTAACTTATACCAAAAGACCATTACCAAAAGACTTAATATATCCAAATACTTGTCGATGAGGCTAGCTCCAGAAGTTATTGGATACCCATTTTACTACACTAATGCTAAGAAAAAATACTTTTTCACATAATATTAATTTGATGTCACATATTTTAAAAGTTGTAAAATAAAAATATTATTTCAATACCAAAAAATTAAAGTATTATTTATAAATAATAATCGATACTTATTAAAAGAATAATAAATATTTTGTACTTGAACAAATTTTATTAGAAATGGCAAGTCTTAGTTTTATTAATGCATTTTAAAATTCATAAACTCACAATAATATGTATAGGAAAGAAAGAAAGATGTTTGTTCAAAATTTAACACTTTATATAGGGCACAGGAAAGATAGCCCTACCCACTCGGCTCGATTTTCTACTTTCATGGGAGACGAAGAAAAATAAACCTTATTATTATGTCATAGAGTGCTAATTTATATTCACAATTAAAAGTACTTATCCAGTTTACAAAGTAGGCGAAAACTGACAATAATCTCTGCGTAGCAACCACCGAGAATAGAAGTAAGGGCGACCGCCTTGTATAATAGAGGACAAGTTGAAAAAGTGTCTTTCTGTGAACGCAAATTAGCCGCAAACAGTTTCATAAACCGTCCACAATGGCGCTGGTGTAGCAAGTGGAAGCGTGTTTGTATAAACAAATGTATGTGTGTGCGTAATTTCATGGCACTCTTGCTACTGTGGCGCCACCTGTAATTGTCGCGGCGCACCTTAATTTATCGCTTTTCGGCGGACACTTTTCATACAGAGAGATGGTTCTCCTTACTTTCTATAACTCCATGATAGCAACTTACAACGCAGCTATAATTTTAAATTTGACACTGGCAAATAGTAAAAGCTCATTTCCATAGGAGAAAAAAATGGATATGACAGTGACAGTACAATTTATTTACAATATTGAATAATTTGCAATTAGACTTTTTTCAAGTTCGAACAGTCATCAATAGTAATCGAACAAAATATGATAGTAAATAAAAATTTATTAATTTAAGATATAATAATACCCATTTCTGATAAGGGGTTCAACTCAGAGCGATTTTTTTTAAATTAGTTTTACAACTAATTACACTTTAACGAACAGTCAATAAAAATAAACTTGCTACTAATATTGAGTAGGGCTAGCGTTCCTGTGCGTTTATAATTACTTAAAATGTAATCCAATGTTGACGCTCTATGCCAAAACAATGCGTAAGCAGATTTAGTTTGGATTTTCAATAACTAAAATTTTTAAATTTGACATATTTGGCATCATGAGGTTTTCTCCGGTGCATGTGATATGGCATAGCCTAATTAGTATGATCACAAAAAAGTGCCTACCAAAGACACGCTTCCTAATTTATAAGAATATAAAAGTGAAAGATGCTCTGTGGCAGGACATTTTCGATTTAATTATTATTGATTACTCGATAGATTTACCCACGGAGCTTACCTAGAAAGGAGAACGATCGACATAGGCGTTATAGACTATAAATTGTCCACTGTAAAAGTGGCAAAATTTTATTGCCTATTTTGACCATCAGGGCGGCGTTAATATCACTCCAATCCCCGTGACGTAACTAAATAATATGTATACATTTAACAATAATTAATACAAACGTTGACTTTGTGAAAAAAAATATTTTAATTTCTTATTTAATTATTTACTTTTTATTTATTGATTAATTTTTCTTTAAATTATAATTTTATCATTTTTATAAAATAAATTTGTCTCAAGTTCGCTTCATAAATAATCACCTACTAAATTTAAATCGAGGATCTCTGCGACTGTAGCGCTCCCTTCAATAAAACTATTTTCTCTATATTCCGTAGACATTTTTATACAATACGATCATTCTCCTTTCTATGTAAGCCCCGTGGATTAACCGCTTACATATTGGTTCTGAATATACTCTATCTTGACAGATTGTTCACAAATATTATACAATAAAGGAAATAATAAGAATTAGGTATAGCCCGAACCGAAATATATGAACCCTGCGTACCAATGTATCTTTTTTACGCCAACACATATATCGTCCATACGGAAATTAGTTCTGAAATTTTCCGCAATATGGCGAGGGTTTTTATTTTTCTGGTCCGGCTATAATTTCCATGTTGCACTAAGTAGTGATTTACTGCAATTTGTAACAATCATGATTTGAAAATCGATGTTAAATAAACGATTCTAACTTATAAAACAGTACACATAAATAACACATAATTTATTATAAATAAGCATGCACCGATATTAGTTTAATAATTATCTTGCGAATGTGTTGAGGAGCATCTTAAGTAAATGCCTTATGCATATAAGTAATATGTCTTGTCTATGACCAACAGGCAACAACACGTAACTTATACCAAAAGACCATTACCAAAAGACTTAATATATCCAAATACTTGTCGATGAGGCTAGCTCCAGAAGTTATTGGATACCCATTTTACTACACTAATGCTAAGAAAAAATACTTTTTCACATAATATTAATTTGATGTCACATATTTTAAAAGTTGTAAAATAAAAATATTATTTCAATACCAAAAAATTAAAGTATTATTTATAAATAATAATCGATACTTATTAAAAGAATAATAAATATTTTGTACTTGAACAAATTTTATTAGAAATGGCAAGTCTTAGTTTTATTAATGCATTTTAAAATTCATAAACTCACAATAATATGTATAGGAAAGAAAGAAAGATGTTTGTTCAAAATTTAACACTTTATATAGGGCACAGGAAAGATAGCCCTACCCACTCGGCTCGATTTTCTACTTTCATGGGAGACGAAGAAAAATAAACCTTATTATTATGTCATAGAGTGCTAATTTATATTCACAATTAAAAGTACTTATCCAGTTTACAAAGTAGGCGAAAACTGACAATAATCTCTGCGTAGCAACCACCGAGAATAGAAGTAAGGGCGACCGCCTTGTATAATAGAGGACAAGTTGAAAAAGTGTCTTTCTGTGAACGCAAATTAGCCGCAAACAGTTTCATAAACCGTCCACAATGGCGCTGGTGTAGCAAGTGGAAGCGTGTTTGTATAAACAAATGTATGTGTGTGCGTAATTTCATGGCACTCTTGCTACTGTGGCGCCACCTGTAATTGTCGCGGCGCACCTTAATTTATCGCTTTTCGGCGGACACTTTTCATACAGAGAGATGGTTCTCCTTACTTTCTATAACTCCATGATAGCAACTTACAACGCAGCTATAATTTTAAATTTGACACTGGCAAATAGTAAAAGCTCATTTCCATAGGAGAAAAAAATGGATATGACAGTGACAGTACAATTTATTTACAATATTGAATAATTTGCAATTAGACTTTTTTCAAGTTCGAACAGTCATCAATAGTAATCGAACAAAATATGATAGTAAATAAAAATTTATTAATTTAAGATATAATAATACCCATTTCTGATAAGGGGTTCAACTCAGAGCGATTTTTTTTAAATTAGTTTTACAACTAATTACACTTTAACGAACAGTCAATAAAAATAAACTTGCTACTAATATTGAGTAGGGCTAGCGTTCCTGTGCGTTTATAATTACTTAAAATGTAATCCAATGTTGACGCTCTATGCCAAAACAATGCGTAAGCAGATTTAGTTTGGATTTTCAATAACTAAAATTTTTAAATTTGACATATTTGGCATCATGAGGTTTTCTCCGGTGCATGTGATATGGCATAGCCTAATTAGTATGATCACAAAAAAGTGCCTACCAAAGACACGCTTCCTAATTTATAAGAATATAAAAGTGAAAGATGCTCTGTGGCAGGACATTTTCGATTTAATTATTATTGATTACTCGATAGATTTACCCACGGAGCTTACCTAGAAAGGAGAACGATCGACATAGGCGTTATAGACTATAAATTGTCCACTGTAAAAGTGGCAAAATTTTATTGCCTATTTTGACCATCAGGGCGGCGTTAATATCACTCCAATCCCCGTGACGTAACTAAATAATATGTATACATTTAACAATAATTAATACAAACGTTGACTTTGTGAAAAAAAATATTTTAATTTCTTATTTAATTATTTACTTTTTATTTATTGATTAATTTTTCTTTAAATTATAATTTTATCATTTTTATAAAATAAATTTGTCTCAAGTTCGCTTCATAAATAATCACCTACTAAATTTAAATCGAGGATCTCTGCGACTGTAGCGCTCCCTTCAATAAAACTATTTTCTCTATATTCCGTAGACATTTTTATACAATACGATCATTCTCCTTTCTATGTAAGCCCCGTGGATTAACCGCTTACATATTGGTTCTGAATATACTCTATCTTGACAGATTGTTCACAAATATTATACAATAAAGGAAATAATAAGAATTAGGTATAGCCCGAACCGAAATATATGAACCCTGCGTACCAATGTATCTTTTTTACGCCAACACATATATCGTCCATACGGAAATTAGTTCTGAAATTTTCCGCAATATGGCGAGGGTTTTTATTTTTCTGGTCCGGCTATAATTTCCATGTTGCACTAAGTAGTGATTTACTGCAATTTGTAACAATCATGATTTGAAAATCGATGTTAAATAAACGATTCTAACTTATAAAACAGTACACATAAATAACACATAATTTATTATAAATAAGCATGCACCGATATTAGTTTAATAATTATCTTGCGAATGTGTTGAGGAGCATCTTAAGTAAATGCCTTATGCATATAAGTAATATGTCTTGTCTATGACCAACAGGCAACAACACGTAATACTTTTTTTTTAATAATAGCAATCCTTATTGACTGTCGAGTTATTTTGCCATTATCTATATTTTATATGTAAGAACATAAAATTCCAAATATTTTTAAAAGCTTTAAATATTTTATTAACGATTTTGTAATAAATACGTACAGCTTGTTTTATGTTTTTTTTCCCTCTCTTTTCATCTGATCATTTGTAATCGGCCTTACCTGGTTGTTTCAAAATGATGAGATAAATCCGATTTCATGGAGAGGTTATCTAATGGCGATTGTGAAATAGTCCTTTTTTTGTGTTCAAGGGGGAAAAAGTTTTTTACGCATACCACCAGTACCCTGATGTTATCTGGTGGAATGTGGAACTCTGCTCTAGATTCTGACTGCGTTCGTGTAGTTGGAACCCCCTAGATCCCAACGGCAGGGTACCTCTGAACTGGTCTTCTCCATAATTTTAAGTTAGACCTGAATATCATGATTACACAAATTTATTTAACGAAAACAGTACCTACAGGAGCTAAATACAAGGGTCGGTGACAGATAATAGAGTTGCGTGGGCGGAAAGGGTCCCCCGGGGGCTGCCCTCCAGATTAGAGGGGTGAGGGTCCTATGGTCATATCAAATATCGAGGGCTCATCCTTGACGGAGGGTGGATCTTTGTCCCACATTTCTCAATGTTGGGATCGAAGGTCGTGTAGGCGGCAAGTGCCCTGGGCATACTCTTCCCGAACCTCGCAGGACCAAGTGCCGCCTGCAGGCAGCTATACTTCGGAGTCTGCCAGAGTATGGCAACGTACGTTACACCCATTAACTTGCGGTAAGGGTCATTCGGGGGTATCGTACGGTATCGTGGGCGGCAGCCACTGCCCTGGCAGGTGACTTCTCCGTGGGAGCGCGTGGCGGAGGTTCTTGCCGAAACGTACTCCTATTTCTCGGATAGGAGGTCTCTCGGTCAGAGCCTTACGTTGGACGGGATCCTGCGGGTACGCCGACAGGCATTAATGCGGAAGTGGGGGGAGGATCTGGCGCGGCAGCCGTATGGCAAAAACCTAACAGCTGCTCTGAAGGGACTTGTCTCTGGCGAGCGTCATCGCCGCGATGCTCTTTGACGACGAGTCCTGGACGGCGATGGTTTTCTTTTGCGAAGCAGTAATGTCCCAGAAGGAGGCCGATGATCGGGTGAGAGAGCAGGCTGCAGAGGAGGTTACTCTAATCCTTAATAATTTTTCCCTAACGCGCCAGAAGAAGTATAACTTCAAAATCTGCCATTATTTTTCTTACTGTCAACTACCATATTCATAAATAATTAACTATATCGCTCAATTCGATTATATCTGTTTAGTAGTTTGATTGGGACAGACATGTTCATGGCCACGGCCAAGCTGGAGGCAATAATGAAACTTTAAAAAAAAAAAAACCATGTGAATATTTTGGGTTTCAATTGATTTTTTTCCTTTTCTAATCCAAATATAAAACATGAATGTCGTTTTCAGACTATTGAACTTGTGTCATTTTAATAACTTGTTTTTTCTTTATAAAATGTTTTTTCAATGTTTATGAAGAATGTTGCCTATGACGGGGGACGATTATTTATTGCTTGTAGTCGTTTGTTGTTTATGGACAAAACGGCACATGATCTATGCCCTCTTTAATTTTTTTTTCTATTGGGTAACGCACTAGGAACATGGGGTCCCAACAACAACAATTTTGAGACCTGTGAGCCTGATTTTTGGAATAGAAAAGGGTAAACCTATTAATAAAAGCGCTACTAGGTATTCTAATCACCCACCACTGTTCAAGCCTTGTCGAGGCGGCAGAGCTCAGTAGCCTTAGGTGAACAGAGCACCTTGGGCGAAGCCAAGTGAACCGAGGTGACTGCTCTTTTTAACCCTCTTATAAGAAGAGGGGACAAAAGAGTAGGAGAATTGTCCCCTCCTACTCACCCATTGAGGCGAGGGTGGGAACCTCACCCCTTTGCACTGTCCCAACGTTAGGAGGGGTTGTTCTCTGGTGCGGGATAACCCCTCTGTAGAGGAGGCGTCGGTCCCCTGAGGGACTGACTAGCCATCGAGGTGCCCTGTTTGCTCAACAGATCTGGAGCAACTCACCAAAGGCGGCATTGGTGCGCTCGCCGGGTTTTAATGGGTAAAGCTGCGTCCACCTTACCATCTTTCGGGCGCAGCAAGTTCCACATACCCGCCTGGTAAGTCCCCACTCCACCGCGGGATGCCTAAGAGAAATGCCCCATTCCCAAAGACGGGCCTGTAGTTGATCATGTGTGATTCTCATCACAATTGGGTACTAGGAAGGTAGCGACAAAGGTCTCTAGTAAATTTTAAAGAACAACCTTTTTCTCTTTACGACCGCGATATATGACAAATTCTTATAGCTCTTCTACACGGAGACAGAGGCGTCGGCAGACGTTATGGGCAGACGCGTCCGCTGACATGGTGTAGATCGATATGGCATAGATGGTACAATGATCTGTCGTAGGTATTCAACGTTGGCAGATGCATCCGCCACAAATCCGTTTGTTGTCGGTTTTTGTGGATCAAAGGATTTAAGCGTGAACTTTTGGCGTCCGACAGACGTGTGGACGCACGTCGGCAATGCATCCGCAGACGTCGGCGGATGCATTTGCTGACGTCTGCTGATGCATCTGTCTATGTGTAGAGGGGCCTTTACAATATTTTTTTTGTTTTCAAACAAGTACACTGTAATTGTTGACAAATAGATTTTCATTGACAAACAAATAGTAGACCATTTTGGCTTCATTAATATTTCTAATATAATTATACTTTTGGTTCGAAGTTGCATAGCTCCATTCATTTCTTATCGGGGGATTTCCTTTTAACCGCATACACCACATTTTAATTTATTTAGGAATTTTTAAATACACGTTGATTTAGTTAATTTGAATAACCAAATGTGAAATAAGATAAAAAAAATGTAACAGACGCACGTAATCTGGTTTCACCAAAAACCACTAATAACGAGTTATCGGCGTGTACCTGCGTGGTCGGCATAATTATCAGCCTGTTCATCCACTGCCAGATACCTTGGAATCGGTGTTCTTTTGCGAGTATCCGTGGTTCAAATCTAATATAATGGCGAGCTTTGTCTAGACTAGGATGATCCGCGAGGCTATTGAAATTAAAAAACATCCAAATTTCAATAGAGAAGATGGCTGGCTCTTACCACCTGCTTGGGATCCCTAATATTAAAATAATTAAATCAAAAACCAAGCATACCTAATATACCACAGATTAAAGATGCAGTTAGCACTTTCTGCGTAGGACTTATTAAAATAATGATGTATCATAGGGTAGTTACGAATAACTTTCTAACGTTAAGACGTATGACACCTCAGTCCTCCCGTGACCATAGTTGCTTTAAAATATCCAAAACGTCGGGCTTGTAAACATCTTAATAAACCGCGATAAAATCCGTAAAAATTGTTTCATTACACACACCTTATTGATGGAATAACATTTTATAAACTCCGGCTGCACGCACGAAAAAGTGTCACGTTCCGCCTAAACGGAGCGTGCAAGCGAGAGCTCAAAACAAGCGATAGGGAGGAGGACGATCTTTATAAGCGTTCGGCTTGTGACGCATTATGACGTTATCACGTAAAATTATCGTCAGGTATAATAAAACAGGTATGTTTTTTGGTTTTCCTGTTTGGTTATACATTTGACCCTTCTCAACAATTCTCCATTTCCAGCCATTGGTCAGCCAGGATGAACTATGGTCTAATATCGTCCTCGTCTAATTTCGAGGAGCATTGACTGATAATATTTTGATAATGAATCATTAAATAAAATTCCCGGGTTCTTTGTACAGCTTATCATAATTTCATTCGTCCTTCTCCGTAACATATAAATATTAAATATAACGTGGAATGAGGAAAGTCCTTGTGGGTTCAGGGAATAATGAGTCAGAAGCATGAAATCCATTTTAGATGACTTTGACCTATGACTAGTCAAATGGTTGTAGGTATAACAGTTAAGGAGGGTCTATCAGGAAAACAAAATTTTGTGTATTATAATGACTTGTCAGTTTTCCGTAACGAAGAAGATACCTAATATATTGTTTTGACGTCATACGTTCCAACCATATACTATATTTTAGCAAGTAGAATCTATTACACACATCTTTTTTTATTTGACCTCTAATTTGAACACAATTTTGGCAATAGTATATTGATAGTAAGTAATATCATCTTTGCATTGTTCTATAAAAACTACACAATGATATATATTTTAATACTCGTCGCATAAAAAAAGGATTAGGCGCATGTATTTGGAACATATAATTTAATGTAATTAATACCAAAAACCATGTTATTAAATTGATTAATATTTAATAATAAATAAATATTTGCTTCAGCTAGCGGAACCTTAAAATGATTAATGGTCCTTATTTCTCAGAATTAAGTGATAACTGCATTTCTGAATAACTGGACAGTCAAAAACATGACAAGTGAGCATAACGGATTTATCAGTGAGGTTATTGGCCTCAGAGCCGTTTTATGTTAAATAATTACGTTTGTTAACTACACGTTCATTTTATAAGGTAAAATCTAAACAAATATTATAGATAAGCTACGTGACCTGAAGCGTTGACCTTATATAACTATTCTAGCATCTTCTCCCTTTCATTGATGCCTTTTACCTTTTACTTTTTCATGAATGGCGCTAAGGCATTAAACACATGCCTAATCTTTAACAGCTGAATATTAGGAGCGAGCCCGGATTCATGCTTAAGTTCCCCTTTTTTTTTTAACGCCGGGAAATGGAAATGCTCTGAGGCATCCCGCGGGGGAGTGGGTCTCCCCACGCGGGTATGTTGGACTCGCTGCGCCCGACAGCTGGTAAGTGGACGCAGCTCTACCCACTAAAACCCGGCGAGTGCCACCAATGCCGCCTTTGGTGAGGTGCCCCGGATCTAGTAAACAAACAGGGCACCTCAACGGCTAGTCAGTCCCGCAAGGAACTCGGTCGGTCGGTCTGTGGTGTTGTTCTGTGGTGCGGTTGTCCCGCACCACAGAACAACCCCTCCCAACGTCGGGACAGTACATATGGGTAAGGTTCCCATCCTCGCCCCTTGCCCCCTGCTCTTTTGTCCCCTCTTCTCATAAGAGTGGTACAAAGAGCCCCCTCGGCCCAATTCGCTTCACCCAAGGTGCAGCGGCTCAGCCTAGGTTACTGAGCCCCACCGCCACGACAAGGCTTGAACCTTGGTGGGGATGCTTAAGTTCCCCTAAAGTTCCCTCAAGTTCTCTCATTTAAAATTGATTTAAGTACTGTATTTGGGGTTCTGTAAGGGACCCGTGCCCTATCGGTCCCTAAAAATTGTAGTTGGAAAATTGTTCGCCCATAAATTATATCTTATGTTCATCTTGTAATTGCAAGATAATATTTCTGATCATAGGCGTATGTTCAGCAGTGGATGGATAGGGGCTGATGATGATGACGATTTCTGACAATAATAAATTAAGATTCTGATTCCTTTTACCATATTCATGTATTTGTGATGTTGCTCCAAGAGCTTGTTTAATTTTTAGGGGTGTAACCTCATAACTTTGCGAGAGGAGGTGGTGTGCCGGTGGTCCTCGACAACGAAAGAAAGTATTAAATGTTAGGTACTACTGGACCACAACAATTAGGCGCATGACAGATGACACTCGAACCCCACCTTCGTCCCGCGCTCACCCTAAGAAGCACGCGACGAAGGCGGGGTTCGGGCGACGCCTTACATGCGCCTTTTTTTTCTTTTACGCCGGGAAATGCTCTGAGGCTTCCCGCGGGGGAGTGGGGACTCCACAGGCGGGTATGTAGGACTCGCTGCGCCTGAAAGATGGTAAGGTGGACCCACCTCTTCCGGGGAGTGCCACCAATACCGCCTTTAGCGCGGTGCCTCGGATCTGTTGAGCAACAGATAGGCAGGCAATCACTTCAGTAGCTAATCTCGTAATCTTTACCTATGTCCTTTCGAAAAAGGCCGTAACACAACTTGGGTAAAATATCCACTCGTATTAAAATATAGGGCCAATTATTTTTCTCTTATAAGACTCTTTTTGTGTTGAATTTTTTTTATATTCGTAATTTAATCTTTATTCGCCCCAGTTTCTCCTGCTCGGGTTTTTTCCACTCAGAATGTAAATTTAATTAGTTTGATAATAATACATACTAATTAATAATCTTGACCGATTTAGCTTTTAAGCCTCGGCGACTGTAGTCTGGTGGCAAGTATCGCGCCTTCGTTGGTGCCTAACGTATCCGATTTTGGCACGAAAAATACCTACATTAGAACATGTTAGGATACCGCTATTATAATTGTAGTTTACATACGAAGGTGGTCTATTTCTCAGCTGATCTCTTTTAGTGTTAAGATCGCACCTTCTCTGATCTTTACGCGGGGAAAGAGGGACTCCCCAGGCGGGTATGTGGGACTCGCTGCACCTGAAAGATGGTAAGGTGGAAGCAGCTCTACCCACTAAAACACGCGAGTACTACCAAAGCCTTTGGTGAGGTGCCCCGGATATGTTTAGCGACAGGACACCTCGACGGCTAGTCAGTCCCCTAAGGGACCGACAGCCCATCCCAACGTCAGGACTGTGCAATGGGGTGAGGTTCCCATCCTCACCCCTTGTCCCTCTTATAAGAGGGGTACAAATAGCAGCTCGCACGACAACAAGAAAACACGCAATTAAAAAAAATGAGGAGACGGTCGCTTCAATATTACAATGATCTAATAAACATGTTCCTCCCATTTTTCATGGTTACGCAACCGACATAATAAAATGTAGATAGAGCTCTGTCTTTCTTACCTAATTAAGTTATTCTAATCTTTCTTTCTTTATATATATTAAGCTTTGGTGGGTTTCTTCAAATTTAATTCAACCGTATATTACCTACCTAAGGGCCTCACCCTTAGGTAGGTAATATACGGTTGAATATGAGTGTGTCTTAGGGCAAGGCCAAACGAGCGTTATTTTTTGAGCTGTGAGTCGCGTAAAATGAGTCGCAGAATTTACGCTGCATTCGGTTGCATACTAAATTCCTGTTTGTGCCACACGGCGACGCAAACTCACTGTGCGCATTAGTATGAAACCGAATACGGCGACTCATTTTACGCGACTCACAACTCAAAAAATTACGCTCGTTTGGCCTTGCCCTAAGACACACTCATATTTGCGCGGTCGGATAATTGATCTTTTCGTGTTTTTTTCGACAGTCGACTGTTTGAAGTAGATCTGGGATCAGCTTCCATCAAATATCTATTTGAGAGGTTAGACGACGTTTGTTCCTACTCTTCTTGTCTTCTGCTGATTAAATTGTCATGTAACGGGTCCCTCGGGCTCCATGAAATCGTATGACCCTTTCATTTTACCGCTGTACATAGAAGTCTTAGCAGTGGGAAAGAATGGGACTAACCCGTAAGTGAAACTACGTGATCGACTAGTTTATGTATATCATTGTTTATAACATCTTTTTCCTGGACAATATATACATATAATATATATAAATATTCTTTTATATAATATCTTACACAATGCGTATTTTCCTCTGATCTCAGATTAGATCCAAATTAATTATTGACCATAAATATTGAACTTAGTGTCTATCGATCAACTTGTTTGTCTCTGGCCAATTGCCAAGGTCAAATCAGACCATAATTTATTTTTGTCGTATCTCCTGTAGCCAGGATTGAAAAAGTAACCACAAATAGCAACTTAATATGTCAAGGAGACTGGAGGCACTTACGCTATAGCAAATAAAGAAAAAAAAGGTTATTTTTCTTTTTTTTGCGATTGTATATTTATCGCTATCGAAAAGGTTTGAATGCCTATAAGCATACTATGGAATCGCTCCGGGGTTTTGTGCGGGATAACCATGATAGGTTTGTCAAAAACAAAGGGTAAAATTATCAGATACTACCATGACATTTATTGTAATTGATATAATATTAGTTAGTCAGCCATAGTTTTTTATCGCATAGGAGGGCAAACGAGTAGTCGAAGTCTTTTGGCGACTATCGACGCCCATACACATCCACTAGATATTATGTAGATATTGTGTTGCCCTCCTTTTCCCTATCCCCCACAATAGGTCACCGGAAACTCACACCCCACGAAACGCGACAGCATAGCTGACAATTGACGCTGCCAAAGCAGCATGGCACTATCTCTTACAAGTAAATGATTTTATTATTATTATTGAAATAGTTGTACGATTTCATAAAATACCATCTTTGGCGCTCTCTTCCGCTCGTTCTCTCTCGTTAACGACACAGAAAGTTCTTAGAAAATCTAAAACTGAACAAATTAGCAAGTTATTCGTTTTATTTTCAAAATAGTGTCTATTCACATAAATATGCTGCATTTGAAGGAACCATTGTTAAAAGCACTTTGCTCACTCGTCCATAGAGCCCACTTCAACGGCCTCTGGAAACGCAGCCACTGCTTCCTAGGCGTCTATAAAAAGTTTTCCTCGAAGATTTTCTTTTATTTTCAAGAACAAATAAAAATCGCAAGGTGCAAAGCCATTTTGTACTGTCCCGACGTTTGGAGGGGGTTGTTCTGTGGTGCGGGACAACCTCTCTGTGGAGGTGGCGTCGGTCCCTTGCGGGACTGACTAGCCGTCTGTAGCCGTGCCCTGTTTGCTCAACAGATCCGGGGCACCTCACCAAAGGCGGCATTGGTGGCACTCGCCGGGTTTTAGTGGGTAGAGCTGCGTCCAATTACCAGCTGTCGGGCGCAGCGAGTCCCACATACCCACGTGGGGAGACCCACTCCTCCGCGGGATGCCTCAGAGCATTTTCCGGCGTTAAAAAAAAAAAACTTTCGTTTTATGTGGGCTCGGCATCTTGAGTGAGTGCCTAGAGGTCTGCGTTTGCCTAGAAATGGGTTTTTTTCTAAATTTCTACGTGAACCTGAATATGAGACCATCGCTTGCAGACTTGTGACCAGCAGTGGGATATAAGGGTTGATATTATTTATATTTATTATTATATGTGTTGCACCATAACATAAACATACTATTTACTCACTTTTATATTCATCTTTATTTGCTACTAGCTGTTGCCCGCAGCTTCGCCCGCTTACTCAACTTAATTACTGTTAGTCACAGCGTGAGTTATCGAGGAAGGCAATATAGGCTGTATAGCTAAATAAATATAAAATAAATGGGCTGTCTAACACTGAAATATTTTTTCAAATATGACCAGTAGTTCCCGAGATTAGCGCGCTCAAACAAACAAACTCTTTAGCTTTATATTATTAGTATAGATTTACAGAAACTACGATTTCTAAAATTTCCAGAGACATTTCGCGAGCCAGCTTTCCCGGTAATATTCCTATCTGTGTTTTATGTGACATCAAATATAGGGGAAATACTGGACCCACCTATGAGACACCTGGGACATGGTACAAGGAGCAAGCTTAATACCTTTTAAATAAAGTTATTTTTTCTTTGAATACATATACTTTTTTTTAGCTTATGTTAGGAACTATTAATCAAAATCTTAATCTAATCTAAAAAAAATCTTAAATTTAATTACAGGATTAGATTATGAAAGATTACAGGATATTTACATTTTATTTTTTTAATTTTTAGTAAGAGGTTGCCATGCATTGCAGCCGAACCGGGCCGGCATGACCGGCGTGGTAGCTCTCACTCACATAACACCGGCGTCAAGTGACAGCTATGCTGTCGCATTTCGTGCGGTTTGTGAGTTTCCGGGGGGGGCATTTGGGGGGGGGGAGGATAGGGAAAAGTAGGGCGGCGAATCTGCGTGTCCTTTGTTATGCGGATAAGTACGCGCCTACGCGCCGTGGGGCTCCGACTACTCGTTTGCCCCTGATGAAAAAAAAATTTGGGGAGAGTGAAATCGCTTAAAACGGCTAGTATTAAAACTAGACGCTTCAAATTATAAAACATTCTTGATTAAAATAGCGGTGTGTCTGTTGAGTTATTAGATATTTTATGGTGATTCTGAGACCGACCGGTTTAGTTTACTCGATACTATATTATCATTAACATACATGACATAAAGTTTACATGGTATATTAATAACCGTATTCAGGAAGTCATAGTTAATTCACACAAAGCATTCACTCGACTCAATCCATTCAATATTTTTAAAATAATTGACTAACAATAATTATAATCTTTTGTCTTATGTGTAGGTAGGTTACAGGTTTAAATCTTATAATTACGTAGTAAGTAAGTAAGAATTTGGACGTAAATTAAAATATGAATTTCAATGTCGTTGAATATTTAGTAAAAAACAATCGTTGATTCTACTTCCTTTAATATTTTTAACTTTCCTTATTATTTCTGCATCGCCAATTACATGACGTATCGCTTGCTGTCGCTTGTTACTTAATCTTGTCTTTTTCATCGATGTCTCACGGTACCTGCGCATACGACTTCTTAATGGCGCCCAGTTTCGTAGGGTTGGCACCTAATATCTTTTTATAATAGTGCAGGATAAACTGCTAGAAACTACCTCTAACCACGCCAAAAATTGCAAATTGAAAATAGAAGTTTAACCAACTTCTAAATTGTCTCTGATTGACAGAGGCTTTTGTCTTGAGGAAAGTCTCCGATTGAGAAAAATAAGAGCTGTCAGGTATGTCCTGTTTTCCCTGTGTGAGTATCCCATACATACACGTATCATTACATATCAAAGTAGCAAAGAAAGGCGAAAGATATAAGGAAACCATGCAGTTTTCATGCACTAATTTTACTGGCACATCTTTTATGTACCTATTTATCAGAAAAAAATATTTTAAACTTTTAATTTCATATCTGGAACGAACACTCGTCCATCGCGCGAGCAATAGTCACATGTAAAGTAATAAAAGTAACCGTCATGTTATTACGACGAGTAGTCACCAAGTCCTTTATTTTACTTAACAGTGCCAACCCTAATTACGTTAACATCGCAGACGCTTTAAAACACATTTAGTATCATATCACAATACGTACAAAGCAGTCGTGCAAAAAATTGTTTTTCAACTTTCAATTCTGAACTCGGAAAATTCCTTTGCAATTTGTAAAAAGTTTAAAAAAAGAAACAATGTGTCTCATTCAATAATTAGAATTTCCGTTTATTTAAAACTTTATTGTGTTGTGTTGTGCTGTTATATGTTAACGTATTAAAATAAAACTGAAGGTAATTTTTTATAAACTTTTAATCACCATAAATTGAGTTGTGGTTCTAAAGACGTTTTTAACAATCAAATCTTTGTATTGATGACCTTAATCGTGTTCATTTCGTCTGTTTGTGTGTTAATCTTTCTCTTATAACTACCGATTGTAGCAAAAATTAAAAAAAAATGATACCTATATAAAAAAAAATACAATTTTCTATTCGTTTGGAATACAGGGTATCGCCCCTTTCACAATTTTTTATGGTTATTGCAGTTCGTTTAGTTGTAGCAGTGGTTGAAAATAGGCACGATGGCGAAAAACCAAATTGCCTCCTGCCTTATGAAAATTATATTTTAAAAATATTAAAATATCTATCGTCTGATCATCCTGCTTTCCAGCTTAATAGTATTTAGTCATCCGCTATGTCAATTTACGTAGTAACGTAGCCGTTGTCCGCAGCTTTGCTTTATTATTTTCATAGCCATTGATAACGTACTATACTGGTGAAATATTTAAAAAAAATCGGATGTGTAGTTTCGAAGTTTCCTCCCACATCCAAACTTACAAAAATTTTTATAATAATGCTAGCTGTTGCCCGCAGCTTCGCCCGCGTTAACTTTAGATTTACAGCCGTACCCGGATTGATGATGATTATTTTTATAGTCTAAGTTACTCCTTATAACATCAGCTATCTACCAGTGAAAGACTTATCTAAATCAGCCTTTTTTTTTTTTTTGTAATCGCAGGGAAATGCTTTTTACGCATGTAGCCAGGATCTCGGGTAGATCCTGACCCTATGTGGGACTCGCACCTGGGAGTGCCCTACCCGTAAACTAAAACCACTGCGAGCGCCTTCAGCCGCATTATGAGGGTCCCGGATAGGCATTCAATAGGATCACCTCAGCGACAGGCTGGCCCCGGCGAAGGCCAGACTACTCCTCTTAAGGGGGGGACTACCCGGCTGCTTAGGCAGTCCCTGCGACGTCGTGTCATACTGGGCCCAGGTTCCCATCCTGAACCCGACACGAGCACAGGGGCGTTACTGGAGGCGCATTAAGTAGCGCCTCCTGCGCACCCCCGTTCGTCGCCCACGGGGGGAGGCCTCGTCGGCGGCCTCCTCTCTCACCCGTTCGTCGGCCTCCTTCTGGGACATTACTGCCTCGCAGAAGGAAACCATCGCCGTCCAGGACTCGTCGTCACCGAGCATCGCGGTAATGACACTCGGCAGAGGCAAGTCCTCTCCGATGACCGATGTCAGATCATGACGCAGCGCCGCCCATCTCGGGCACACCTCGAGGGTGTGCTGGGCCGAGTCCACCGCCGCGCCACAATCGTGACACACTGTCAACGGCTCCCTGCGGGCCGTCCGGCACAGGTACTCACCAAAGCAACCATGCCCAGTGAGCACCTGTGTCAGACGGAAGGTGAGGGGTTTGCGCTTACGGCGCATCCACCGCTCAAGGACCGGACGCAGAGCAACCGTTAGGCTTTTGCCGTACGGCTGCTGCGCCAGGTCCTCCCCTTCCTTTTCGCATTAACGCCTCTTGCCCTAGTCGGCGAACCCGAAGGATCCCGTCCAACGTAAGGCTCTCACCAAGCCTCCTATCCGAGACATAGGAGTGTGTCTCGGCAAGAACCTGCGCCACGAGTTCCCACGGGGGGTCACCGGCCAGGGCAGTGGCTGCCGCCCACGATACTGTACGGTACCCCCGGATCACTCTTACCGCGATGACCCGCTGCGCCGAGCGCAGCTGGGCCTTATTTCTCGTGGTAAGGTGACCCGCCCAGATTGGTGCACCGTAAGTTGCCATACTCCGGCAGACTCCGGAGTATAGCTGCCTACAGGCGGCACTGGGTCCTCCGAGGTTCGGGGGAATCTGCCCAGAGCACTTGCCGCCTTTAAGACCTTCGGACCCAACATTGAGAAATGTGGGTCGAAGGTCCACCCTCCGTCGAGGATGAGCCCCAAATATTTGATGTGGGGGCTCATCCTGACACTCGCCCCTCCGATCTGGAGGGCAGCCCCCGCTGGGGGTCCTTTACGCCCGGTCCCGCGGAAGAGAAAGGCTTCGGTCTTCTCTACTCTGACCCGAAGCCCTAACCTCTCTATGCGGCTGATCACAAGGTCATCTAAATCAGCCTAGCCGTTTGAGAGGTTAGCCGGAACAGACAGACAGACAGACAAAAATTGCAAAAAAAATGTTATTTTGGTATATGTAGGTACCGTCTTTACATCCATGTGCATTTAGTAAAAAACCTCTCGCTCACATAACACGGCGTCAAGTGCTGTCACTTGACGCCGAGCGTATGCTGTGGCGTTTCGTGCGGTTTGTGAGTCTGCATAATCTCTGGTTGTGCAGATGTGTATGGACGTTGGTAGTCTAAAGCTTCGACTGCTCGTTTGCCCTTCTATGCTATAAAAAATACTCCAATTTTATTTATCTGTATAGATGTATAGATTAGTACAGATCATAATAGATCTTTGCAGCATATGCAGTGAGAAAAATAAGACAGTTTATTGATGAAGATACAGCGCGAATAGTATATTTTAGCTACTTTCATAGCATTATGTCCATATTATGTCTTATGGCATACTTATATGGGCCCACGTAAACAACATTTTTGTGCTGCAGAAGCGGGCTATTCGTGCAATTTACAAGTTGCCTCCCTATTCTTATCTATCGTATCTTTGAGAGAAAAAATTAAAGAAATAGGAATTCTGACTGTCGCCTCTCAATACATCTTAGAAAATTTACTGTATGTACGGAAAAATATAAATGCATTTTGTAAGAAAAGTGATATTCATAGTAGGAAATAGGAATTCCTTTAAAGGCTTAAGGTATACATACGCTTTTACAATAGGATCCCAGAAAACGTTCAAAAGCTCTCCATAAAAAAAATCAAAAAGTTGTTAAAGAGCGTTTGTGTGGTAAAGGATATTATAAAGTAAAATATTTCCACTGAGTTTGTTTCGCCGGTTCTTCTTAGTAGACTTACCTTGAAACCGGTGATAGATTCAATTGACGTTCAAAAAGATACTGTATTAGTACTATTTTGAATTAAAAAAAAAATGATTTTGATTTTGATCTATTATATTATATCTTATATCTTTAAATGAGCAATTCTTGTATATATATATATTTATTTATATATAACTGGAATCTCGGAATCGGCTCCAACGATTTTTATGAAATTTAGTATATAGGGGGTTTCGGGGGCGATAAATCGATCTAGCTAGGAATCATTTTTAGAAAATGTCATTTTATTTAAAAAAAAAAAACCGAGCAAAGCTCGGTCATCCAGGTACTAGTATTATATACCTCATTAGGGCCCGGACAAATGATCGTGCATTGCCTATGATAGAAGCGGAGGATAGAGAAGTCTTTGTGCTAGTAATGTTTGCAGATTTGGATTTAGGGTAATCTTTAATAATGCATATCTAATTTTTTTTAAATCACCAGAATAAGGGCGCGGCTCCACCGCGGCGCACGAACACGCTACGCACATTGACATTTTCTTTCAATTGAAGTTTTAACACAAGTGCGTTGCCTCTGCGTACCCTTGTGGAGCCGCGCCTTAATGCTAAGTTAACACTGAGTGATATGCTATAAAAATAATTATCAGTCCGAAATTCGAATACGGTTGTAAATGTGAGATACGCGGGTGAAGTGTGCATTATTTATTATATATATATAAAATTATATCACCTTATGTTTGTCTCTGAAACTCAAAATACAAACTCGTAATTATTTCATAGGAGTATTTTTTCTGTTCTTTCAAATATGATTTAACTGGGCCTTTGTCGTGAATCACAAATTTAAATATTTTTATTTACTTCTCAAATAATCATTATTAGTATGAGTCAGAGAACTGATATGAAAGTTTAAAATAAAGCAAAGACCTACGTGTAATGTCCGGTTAGTTGGAGAGAGGCAGACAAATCCTATCACGGTTACCAATATTTATTCGTTTCCCTCTCCCACCTAGAGCATCCCACCCTAATACCCAGTACCTACACATACAACAGTATACTCATTACACGCACTCAACACCAACTCCGCCGTAGATGGCAAAGACCTTGCTTCCGACCGTGCGTCGTTCCCGTGATCGACAGGGAGTAAATCAGAAGCCCCTTGCTCACGTCGATGCCCCGTCTGTTAGATGACCCCATAAGAGCCTCCAAACACAACTAATCTTAGAAAGATTTCAGCCTCGTGGCCTCACCTAGATGTAGTTAGAGCAGACATTGGTCTACTAACATACATACATGACACAAATCCATAACATGATATGATATAAAACCGTAAGAACACCAACTTAAACGAGTTACAGAGTGGCAGTCGCACAGACTCTACACTCTACAGAGTATTCACCTGCATTGTGAGAAGCTGGATATAAACGTGGACATAAAACGCAAAAACAATACCGATGGATACAATGCTACAGATTAGACTCGGCCATAAGATCAACTGTAGTTTAAACTATAGTTTATTTAATCTAAGATAAAATTTAATCCATGGTTTAAACTGTTGTTTCAAGATCAACCTGTAAGTAAGAACAGATCAGTTACACTTCGATTAACGTTTTGTACATACATAATTTACTATAAGAAATGTAAAGACAGTTATGACAGTTTAATCGGACTTAGGTTTAAACGGAGTCGCTCCTCAGTTTAAACTAATGCTCATTTTAAACTATGTGTGTTAGATTAACTACCATTGATCTTAAGAAATAAACAGAGATAGACGATAAACTCTCTTTCGTGGGTTAAACTACAATTTATTGATCTTACGACCTATAACTTCTAAGTGTATTAGATAGTAGGGAATCCGATGCTTCTCTTCTCTGGGGCTTTAGGACGGAATCAAGGAGCTGAAAAGAGCAGTTTAATCAATTTACGTACGAAATCAAAGTTTAAAACTTGATGAAGGCATCGCAACACATTTATGCCGTATAGGCAACGCTTATTATATAAAATTTGAATAAATTACGCTATACCTGGAAAGCTCTTTTACATTAATGATTTTGTATTTTCATTATTAATCGTCCATTTATCAAAGTACTAGCTGTGCCCGCGACTTCGTCCGCGTGGAATAGTTATTTTAAGCTACATGTTTATTCTTGCAAGCAACCTCCTCAGCTTTATAAATTACAGCTGTTACCCATGACTGCGTCAATTTCTGTTATTATTTTAGACGATTTTGTTTTTAAGTTTTTAAAAGAAAAAAATTTAAAGTACTTCTGCGTAAATTCTTGTTCTTGTGGCAGAAGAACACATTGATTTTCTCCGCAACCCGATCTTGACAACGCGACATATAGTTGGCCGTGTGAAAAGCAGTCTTGGCGTAAATCGATCCCCACGTGTTTAAATGTTTGCCCTGTGATTTATTAATTGTAACGGCGAAAGATAACTTAAGGGGAGATTGAATTCTTTTAAAATTTAAAGGAAAATCATTTGGAATCATTGGCATGCGAGGTATAAGCACTGTTTGACCAACTGCTGGACCAGTCAAAACTATTGCAATTCTTTGACACATATTTCTTGTGTATCTTGAACCGTTTCCGCAGCGCACTCAAAGATGAATAATTTTCTACGTTTTTTACACCTTTTCCACTGTTTGTTCGCTCCTATTAGTTGCAGCGTGATGTTATATAGCCTAAAGCCTTCCTCGATAAATGCAGGTCTATCCAACACAAAAAGATTTTTTCAATTCGAACCAGTAGTTCCTGAGATTAGCACGTTCAAACAAACAAACAAACTCTTCAGCTTTATAATATTAGTATAGAATATAGATGTATACTTTATTCACGTGGTACTCCTAAGTTCTATACTACATGCATTTTATTATTTATAGCCCCTCTACACGTAGACAGATGCATCGGCAGGCGTCATCGGCAGATACGTTAAGCGTCCGACAGACGTGTGGACGCACGTCGGTTGATGC
Source organism: Helleia helle (assembly GCA_963853865.1). Taxonomy (NCBI): domain Eukaryota; kingdom Metazoa; phylum Arthropoda; class Insecta; order Lepidoptera; family Lycaenidae; genus Helleia; species Helleia helle. Next base: position 6,483,781 of record OY971434.1, read on the forward strand.
ATGTACCGATATCTGTAGATGAATCTGTCGATGTGTAGAGGGGCCGTAAGACATCGAAATAGAATATACTATTAATTTGACATACGTCAAAATGGCGGATATGATTTAATATCGGTTGTTTATAATAATATGTAGTTAACATCTTAGACTCAATATCCTTTAGTAAAATCAATTAAATTATACAATATATCATAGGTTATGTCATAAGCGAGTTACAGCGTTTATGTATAATGGCGGAAAATTGCTATTATTATATGTAATTTGTAAAGAGGATGTATTATATAATACGCATTATAAATACATAATTATAAACGTATGTATTGCTATGTATCAGTAGGGAATAGCTGAAGAAATAGCGACTGTGGAAAGTCAACGATCGGACTCAGTAGTGTCCCAAAGGCATTAGATTATACTTAGCAGATAAATATTGACAATGACTGGACTAATCCTTCTACTATATGAATAGGATAACTTTTAAAAGTAAAGAAATCATATACCTAATACCACTAATACAATGAGAAAATAAACTCAGCGAAACAAATCTTTTTATAATCTTACAATAATTTATTAACATAAGCCTTGTAGCAAAGCCTAGTTCCCAAGGTATGGAATCTTCAGTAATTCTTTTGTTGGGAGGAGTTGTTCTGTGATGCGGGACCGGGACAATCCCTCTGTGGAGGTGGCGCCGGTCCCTTGAGGAACTGACTAGCATAGCCGTCGATGTGTTTGCTCAATAGATCCGGGGCACCTCAGCAAGGGCGGCATTGGCACTCGCCGTGTTTTAGTGGGTAGAGCTGCGTCCACATACTAGCCTGGGGAGTTCCCCCCTCCCCAGCGCGATGCCTCAGAGCATTTCCCAGCGTAAAAGAAAAAAATGATGTTTCCTGTGAACGTGAACTTCAATTGATTTACGGCATAGTATTAAATAAAATTAATTTTAACAATGGTGATGATTAATACGTAGCCAATTGGTGGTAGCGGTCCGTAGCCTAGGGATTCTTAGCAACCTATGTCCCACCGTAACCTAGGCTGATGCGGTAGTCAGGAATAATGGGACGGCCGGGAACTAGGGGCCGTTTCTTATGCCTGTAATCCGACGAAAGAAGACAATCGTACAGTGCCCGGTCCGTGTTGAATGCGCGTGGCTAGCGATCGGTCGTCTTGGCGTTCATTGAGGGAGGCCAATGTTCAGCAGTGGGTGGATAGGGGCTGATGATGATGATGAAATTCAATAATAAATGAGCACGGTCTTTTGGCAGACCTATCTTTTCCATTGGATACTCTGGAAAAATGGCAGATAATTTATATATTGATTAAAAAAATACTCATAATTCTAGGACGAGTGCCCCAATGTGTTTATTTTATGCCCGGTTCCTATATTTAACGGATCGTCATTGTATAAAAGTTACTATCCGTTTTTCTATAACCGACGACGAGTCGTTAATACCGTTCCACAATTTACTTTCTATACCTGACGTCGACGGACGTCCATAATTTATTTAAATACCGAGCCCTCTTCAAAAATGCTTCATTTTTATTAACAAATATATACTTACAGATGACTAATGTGTATATCTTTACCACGCAATTTTGAATGGTTGAATATAGTCGAATCATGAGCGGAGCCAGGCCAACGAGCTATCACATTCATAAAAATCAGATCGGTATTGCATACCGCTTGTACATTAAGGAACAAATTGGGAGGGGTTGTTCTGTGGTGCAGGACAACCCCTCTGTGGAGGGGAGGGAGGAACTGACTAGCCGTCGAGTCGCCCTGTTTGCTCAACAGATCCAGGGCACCTCACCAAAGGCGGCATTGGCGGCACTCGCCGGATTTTAGTGGGTAGAGTTGCATCCACCACCTTTCGGTCGCAGCGAGTCCCACATACCCGCGTGGGGAGACCCATTCCCCCGCAGGATGCCTCAGAGCATATTCCGGCGTTAAAGAAAAAAAAAGGATTAGGTTAGGTAAATTTTGAGGGTGTAGGTTACGGGTTCAGGCACCATGGTTCAGGCATAGACGTGGTGGTGGGGCTCAGTAGCCTAGGGTGTGCCCAGCCCCTTGGGCGAAGTTAATTGAGCCGAGGGGGATTTTTGTACTCCTCTTATAGGAAGAGGGGACAGAAGAGCAGGGGGCAAGGGGCGAGGACGGGAACCTCACCCCATTGTACTGTCCCGACGTTGGGAGGGGTTTTCTATGGTGTGGGACAACCCCTCTGTGGAGGTGACGTCGGTACTTTGGGGGACTGACTAGCCGTAGAGGTGCCCTGTTTGCTCATTAGATCCGGGACACCTCTCCAAAGGCTGCAGTGGTGGCACTCGCCGGGTTTTAGTAGGTAGAGCTGCGATTACTTACCGGCTTTCTGGCGCAGCGAGTCCCACATACCCACGTGGGAAGACCCACTCCCCCGCGGGTATTATGTATTCTATCACGCCTTTTATCTTCTTCTGAATCACTGGAACTCGATACAATATCGAACACTTCTCTATCACTATCTGAACTCGATACAATATCGAACACTTCTCTATCTGAAGTCGTTATTTCAAAATTCCAGCGAAAACGGTGAAATATACAACTTGCTCCTTACCGATACCGACCAAAATCGGGGGATAACCAAGTGACATTACCAATAGTAGTCTTTGACGTTTCAAAAATTTATAGGAACGCCTAAACTGTCATCTCCATACAATACGCTTACCGTCCGTTACAGGCAAACCTCCAATCCGTTAGTAAGTTGCCTGACAAGACGTTATTTATAGGAACGGTTTTAGCTTACGCCTCGTATATTCAGGGCCGGATTTAAATTTGTGCCGCCCTGGGGCACTGAAGAAAATGCCGCCCTATGACTTAAATTTTATTTTAATAGTTTTGATATTTATTTTTTAGAATTAGAATAACTAATTCATTGCAGGAAATTTATTATGTATTATATAGCATTTATTATACATTATGTTTTATTTATATTTATTCTTTATTTACTCATATATTATATATATTATTTATTATATACTATAGTAATATAAAAAAATATTTGTATTTTACTTAGAATTACAAGTTTTGCACTAAGAACGACTTATATTAGTATTGCATTTTTTTTTACAGGCAAACTCGCCTAACTTTTTGAATTGCAAATTGGTCGATTAAATCTTCACAATCTAAACGTTGAAGCACATCTGATTCTATGCATAGAATAGTTAAGCTATTGAGTCTATTTGCACCAATTGTAGCAATAACTTAAATTTCCTATATTATAATATACAAAATTTTAATGTGATACATAATACTTGAATTATATTTCTTGAAAGATAAAATGTTTATTTAAAAGAATTAGTTAATTATATATTGTATAGATAATTTTATCTCACTTTCAAAATTTTGCCGCCCTAGAAAATTTGCCGCCCTGGGCACTAGCCCCGACTGCCCCTAGTAAAAATCCACCACTGCGTATATTAAACTACAGCTTGGCAAAAAAGAGTATGACGTGGTGACAGGTGGAACTAAATATTTTACTAAATGGAAACCTATGATGTTGACAATACTTGGCCGACAAATACTAGATTTCGAGTAAAGCTTAGTGTTTCACATTTATTTTTAATGATTTGATTAAATTATATTACTGATTTTCCATATTATGACGAGACCTAAGTGAAAGTGGCGCCCTCATTTTTTCCATACTCTTTTTTGCCAAGCTGTACTATTCGTAACTAAAACGGATCGTTTCTTAAATATAGGAACCGGGCATAAATTAGACATTTCCCGTCAGACATACCTCGTTAAATATACAGAGAAAATTTTAGCCTTTATACCGTGGACTGTATTGACGTGTAATATATAATTATGTATCATATAGAGGTTCTATATTTTTAAGGTTCTGTACCCAAAGGCTATGACACCGCTGTCCGTCCGTCTGTCACCAGGCTCTATCTCACGAATTGTGATAGTTAAGCAGTTAAAATTTTCACAGATGATGTATTTCTGTTGTGGCCATAACAAAAAATACTAAAAATAAAATAAAACAGAATAAAATTAATATTAATCTCTCCAACAAACGTGTTTTTTTTGTATATATAGTACTCCTTGAGACGTTTCTTAAATACATTAATGGATTGTGATTTTTGCACTGATTCGGGCAAGGCATTCCATAGTCGAATAGCTGAGACAGTAAAAGAATATTCAAAGAAGATAGTTTTATGAATAGGAAAGGCAAGTGTCAGTTTATTAGAAGAGCGAAGGATAGTTGAGTGATCGGCAAGGTAGCAGAACTTTTCTTTAAGATAGCTGGGAGTATTTGGATTAAAGAGGATATTGTAAAGGAGATGAAGAATGTGGGTATTCCGACGCAGCCTTATAGGAAGCCATTTGAGCTTGGAACGGTACTCCGAAACGTGGTCATATTTACGGATCCCGAAAATGAAACGAAGACATAGATTTTGAAGGCGCTCTAAGGCAGAAAGAAGATTTTCACTAAGATCACAGTAACAGACATCAGCATAGTCAAGGATAGGAAGTAATATCGATTGTGCAAGAGAAATTTTGGTTGGTATGGGGAGAAAGTTACTCAAACGTCGTAAAGAGGCTGCAGCACCTGCCATTTTCTTACGCAGTTCTTTAAGCTGCACATTCCAGGAAAGAGTTTGGTCTAGGTGGATGCCAAGACTCTTTACAGTGGAACTGAGTGGAATAATAGTGCGCCCTACTGTAATACTTGGTAGGTGATCCCACTTGATTTTTGCAATCAGTTGCCGACTACCAATGATAATACACTGCGTTTTTAGAGGATTCAATGTGAGCCCAAAGTCCTTACTCCACTGCAGAATGTTTTCTAGAGTATTATTTGTTTGGGTTATGGCGCTTGAAAGGGAAGACAGTGGAGTCTGGCTGTAAATTTGCAAGTCGTCAGCGTACATGTGATAGGGAGAAGATATTTTTTGAGAAATAGAGTTTATAAATATTGAAAATAGAAGAGGTGACAACACGCTACCTTGAGGAACACCGGCAGAAATGTCACTCTAGGTGGAAAGTACATTGTCTACTTTAACACGCTGCCGGCGACCCTGAAGAAAACTGCGGAACCAATCTACTGCCTCTGGGGAGATGTTAATAGACCTTAGTAAACTAAGTAGTACCTCGTGATCAACTGTATTAAATGCATTGCTCAAATCAAGCAATGTCAGTATAGTGAGTTTTTTGTTGTCCATCCCAAGGCGAATGTCATCGGTGATTTTGACTAGGGCAGTGGCCGTGCTATGACTTGGGCGAAAGCCCGATTGAAAGGTGTTGAAAAGTTGATTTTGATTAAGAAAAGAACATAATTGCTCTTGAACCATACGTTCTAATATTTTCGATAGAAATGGAAGAATAGAAATGGGACGATATTCAGCAAATGAACGTAGATTGGACTTTTTAGGTAATGGAATTAAATGAGTGTCTTTCCACGAACTTGGAAATGAACTGGTGTAGAGTGAAAAATTAAGGACATCGGTCAGGACAGGAGCTATGATATCAATTATCGGGACAATCATATCACGGCCAATGCAATCACCACCGACGGCTTTCGAGGATATTAACATTATGGATTTTTTAACACTGTTAACAGAGAGTAGGTTAAATACAAAAGGAGCATACTTGGGTTTAGGTAATGAGGCCAGATAATTTAAGGTTTTAGATTTTAAATTCGCATCAAAATTCTGAGAGGACATTGAAAAATGAAAATTTAATGATTCAACATCTAAATCCTGAGGGAGAGATGCCTTTGGAGTTTTACCTACACCAAGCGACTTCAAGAACTTCCATACTCTAGCCTGGTCGCCGTTTTCAACAGACGAGTGTATGTAACGCAGCTGCGCATCCCTACACATAGTGTTGCAGCGATTACGAACTTTTTTATAAGTTTCACGATTCAAATCAGTTGCTAGATTTTTTTAATTTTGATTTGGCTCTATTTTTTTTATTTAACATTGTCCGAATATCATCAGTGAGCCAAGGTGCGGGTAGATGCTTAAGTTTTACAGGACGCAAAGGCGCGTGCCTGTCATAGATGTTAATAATGATCTTGTTAAGAAGGTTAATTTTTTCGTCGATAGTAGTGGCCGCAGTGATTATAGACCAGTCCGTGGTTTCTGCATCCAATCTTAGTTGATCCATATTCATTTTCTTAAAACTACGCTGCATTAGGATTTGCGGTTTGGTTTTTGGCGCATGCAACTTGTAGGATAAATAGATTAAATCGTGGTGCGAAAAACCAACTGCCGAGCACTGCCCAAATGTATCTACATACATAGGCGAGGAAGTTATCATAAGGTCTAAGAGAGAGGGTGTAGAGTTAGGGTAATGATGTGTAGCGTTAATGGGTAAAATGTGTAGGTTATATGAATCCACAATGGAAGTAAGTTTTTAGAACGGCTGTCATCTTTTATCAAACAGGTATTAAAGTCTCCCATCAGTACAATATGCTGGAAAGAGGGACTATATGTGTCAAGAAGGCGATCGAAAGAAGGAAAATAATTCACCGTAAGATGGGGACTATAGAACACACCAAGTAAGATTTTTGAAAGCCCCAACGTAACCTCAAGTAACGATAACGAAGTTCGAAAAGAATAAAATGTATGGGATTGACATAAGCCGTCGTCAATTATGTCACTCGTTATCGTTATCGCAAGTTGGTAGACAATGTTAAAATTCGTAACAAAATCATAAACTGTGAATTGGTTATCGAACACTTATGTCAAACTTATGTTATTTTATTATTGATATTGATTCGTTATCCGTGGGCGTGGGCCATGGAGGGCAACATTTTCACAATTTTTATGAGTTATAGTGTGTATGAGGTCTACTTACATAGAAATTAATTTTAATTTTTTGGTCCGATTTGACACTTCTTGTCGAAGTTTGTTGGCACTTGACAGTTGTTGTCGTTGCACTGTCACGATCTTTGATTGATCATTGGCTAGAAAATTATTATCGTTATCTCAAAGACGATAACGAATTTCGGCTACAAAGCGATGTCACTTTGTCTACAGGCCCTGGTCACTTAGAGAAATCTGTAAATCTCGGAAACTAAGAATGCTAGCCTAATGAAATAAATTGTGTTCAATAGACAATATATTATGTCTCTTTGTGAAGTGGTAGTGCCATGCTGCTTTGCAACCGAATAGGGCCGGCACGACCGGGGGGTACCTCTCGCTCACATAACACCGGCGTTAAGAGGGAGCTAAGCTGTCGCATTTTGTGCGTTTTATGAGTTTCCGGTGGCCCATTGGAGGGATAGGGAAAAGGAGGGCAACGCATCTGCATAGCTTTTGGTTGTGTGGATATATGGGCGTCGGTATTCGGCTCCGACTACTCGGTCGCCTTATACTCGTGCTTCCATTATTGCGTGTACGTGGTTTGGCATGCTGTACACCAAGTTCCTTATACGATTTAGAGGAATAATCTCCAATTCTTCTGTGAGAGCAATTTTGAGCTCGAAAGCGTTATTGGGGGAGGCTTTCGCGTCCCATCTTCCTAGCTCGTCCCAAGCATACTCGTCTAAAAACTAGCATTCAAGGTAGTATTCCTCAACATCGTAAAATCGATTAAAAATAAACCATCCATGTTAGTAATTGGTATTTACAGTAATTCTGTTGCTGACAGATCCGGGGCACCTCAATTATGGTGTCCGATGGCATCCAGGGTCGATAGGTAGAGTTTTCTGACCGCAAGAACGCAGAGCTAAAGCTAAGTCCCACATAACCACCCATTTCCACCCGGTATGCGAAATAAGCATTTTCCCCAAAAGCAAAAAAAAAACCAAACTTCTACTAAGGATAATATAGACTTTTTAGCATAATAGTCGAATTAGGCATCCAACCACACCCAACCGCGCCCATCTGCATCCAACCGCATTTAACATGCGGTTTCAGCATCCACATTCCAGTCTAATTCAACCGCATCCAACTACATCCAACCGCCCCCATCTATATCCAACCGCATTAAACATGCGGTTTCAGCATCCACATTCCAGTCTCATTCAACCGCATTCAACTACATCCAACCAAACTCATATATATCCAATCGCATTAAACATGCGGTTTCAGCATCCAGATTCCAGTTGCATCCAACTTGAATAGAACCCTTATCCTATCTAATAGGATGATGGATTAGATATGCAAATGAAATTCAGGTGATACCGCGGGGCAAACCAGTAATCAATGAATGTCAAATTTAATCAAACCGGTCATCTCGATGGACGAACAAGAAAAGTTACGTTCTCGAACATTCTTCAAGATTAATATTTTAGTATAGTATAGGATACGTATATAAAGCGACCTTCGCCGAGATGTTTATTTGATGAAACCTATTTTATATTTAATTTAATATGTCAATAAATATATTGCATATGGGTTGCCTAACAAATTTTAGTCCAGGGTATGTTTTAATTCATAATTTTAAAAAAATAACATTTTACCGGTATTATTAGATAAATTCTATACCAATCGAAAGTATAGAATATGCAAACGTTAGGTTACCTATTTTTTTCCGGTCCGGTATAGATTTACCTGTTTATACTTGGCTACCCGATAGTTGTGACCGGAAAAGAAACATTTCACTGTTTTAAAAAAAAATTTTTTATTACTAATTAAACATACTCTGGACTAAAATTTGTTAGGCAACCCATATGCAATATATTTATTGACATATTAAATTAAATATAAAATAAGTTTCATCATCTAAACATCTCTGTGAAGGTCGTTTTATATCCCGTATCTTAGCCTAGTATATTCTCGCTATTATTAGTAAGTATAATTTATAATAACGATCTAATAATAATCTAGTAAGGAGAATAGGCCGTATCAGAAGTTATAGTTTATTTAAAGATGTAAAAAAAAATTACCAACAACTGCCAACAAGAATCTCGAAATGTTGGAAACTATGAGTGCTGATGGTCTTGTTATTAAATGCTCGAATTTCGGAATCACAAAAAATTAAGAAATAAAAAATGTTTAAACAAAAATTGAAACGACTTCAAAAAGTAAAAAATAAACTAAAAAAGTAAGAAAATAATTGCGTTTCCTTAATTTTTGTGCCCAGAACTTATAATCAACTTGTTATTTTACTAATTACAATCTTTGCGTTTACCATGTCATTGTTGTTACTTTTGGAGTCGGTGTCAGCATAGACCGTACAGCACCAAAACCGTCGTCAGTCACCGATATCATATTTGTTGCTGTACCTACCTACCTGTCTTTGCTGACACCGGCTCCAATAGTAACAACAATGACATGGTAAACGCAAAGATTGTAATTAGTAAAATAACAAGTTGATTATAATTTCTAGGCACAACAATTAAGGAAACGCAATTATTTTATTACTTTTTAGTTAATTTTTTACTTTTTGAAGTCGTTTCAATTTTTGTTTAAAAAAAAATTATTATTTTAAATACACTTGTTTCAAGAAAATAAGTAGACTTGTTATTATGAATGTGGTATGCCTGTCCCTTTCGGGTATACGCGAATGTCAATTCCATGTGATACTTGTTCCTAGATAATAAACGTAGTGATTACATTCTCTTGGGTGCATAATCTATGGTCCACACCATGTCCACACAGCTCCACACGTGCTCCACACTACACAGACCTGATATTTTTATGACATTTATAATATATTTTTTTTATTTGTTTTTCTTCTTCTAATGCAAATTGCAATTAGCAATTTTCAATTATCTACAACAGAGCAACATAGTATGATGATTGGTATAACCAGTAGCGTGTTTCAAAAATTTCCGGGCCTCTCCTACCGAACTACAGTGTAGGAACGGAACATTTAATAAAATATACATTGACCATTATAATGAAACACTTTTTTACGGATTTTATCGCGGTTTATTAAGATTTTTACAAGCCTCCCGTGACCGTGGTTGCTGTAAAGTATCCGAAACGTCGGGCTTATAAAAATCTTAATAAAACCGCGATAAAATCCGTAAAAAAGTGTTTCATTATAATGAGTGAAATTCGCGTAAACATTAGAAAACAATAAATACATTGACCCCTAAAACTATAATTTTAGTATAATTAATACAGGCAACATTTTACACAATTTATTCAAAAATATTTGAAACACCACGTTTTCAAACACGTTTAAATTTTCAGTTATTTACACTTGATTCTTGAACAGATTAAAATCGCTTTTTACCCACCAAATGACTGTGACGCCATTTTGGATAAATTAACCTACGATTGGTTTTTTCTTGCTCTTCTATGACAAGTCGTGTCGGTGGGGCCCAGTAGCCTAGGGTGAGCCCAGCACCTTGGGCGAAGCTAATTGAGGGGGCTCTTTGTAGAGCAGGGAGCAAGGGGTGACCTCACCCCATTGTACTGTCCCAACGTTGGGAGGGGTTGTTCTGTGGTGCGAGACAACCCCTCTGTGGAGGAGGCATCGGTTCCCTGAGGGATTGACTAGCCGTCGAAGTTCCCTGTTTACTCAACAGATCCGGAGCACCTCGCCAAAGGCGGCATTGATGGCACTCGCCGGGTTTTAGTAGGTAGAGCTGCGTCCACTTACCAGTTTTCGGGCGCAGCAAGTCCCACATATCCGCCTGTGGAGACCCACTCGCCCGCGGGATGCCTCAAAGTATTTCCCGGCGAGAAAAAAAATATTGTTAATAAAATAATTATTAGCTGAAAAAAAAAATATGTGCGACGATGGTTTAGTGCTCTCGTTTTAATGTTAATAAAATAATTATTAGCTGAAAAAAAAAATGTGCGACGATGGTTTAGTGCTCTCGTGGGTATGGGCTCGGCCTGGGGTTGGGTGTTTGTTTTTGGGTTAATGGGTTTTTCTTAGTTTCTACGTGCATCAGAACATGAGACCATCGCTTTCCTTTATCGGTGAGGTAAAGGAATCATCGTGAGGAAACCTGCATGCCTGAGGAGTCCTTGACTTTTGTGTCCGCCAACCCGCATTGGGCCAGTGCGTCGGTGAACTATACGCCAACACCGGCATCGCTTGAATTGGAAGAGGAGACCCGTACCTGTGGGACATATTATAAGGGTTGATATTATTATATAATATACTATAGCTGTTGCTCAACCAAATTTAGATGTACAAATAATTTATTATATACCTATCGGCCGATTCTGATGGGACTTTCACTGGCTGCTGATGTTATAAGGACTTAGGCTATAAAATAATCATCATCAATCCAGGTACAGCTGTAAATCTAGTTTATATATAAACCGTGACAAAACCTTAAAAAAAATTTATAACAATCCTCTATACTCAACAAGTAATCAGTTTGTTTTTGGAGTTTACTCCTTAAGAAACGATTTGAGTTATACGGCCCGGTACGGAAATTTTATGAGGAGTAAAATCAAGTGTAACACAAAAGTTGAGGCGTTACGTAGAAAGAGACAAACATATAAATCTGTATGATTGAACGTGTAAAAGAATGAGATGGAATATATTACACAGCGTATCTTAAATTAATGCCGCCAACGCCATCTAACACGATATTACAGCACTAAAAGTCAATGACACGACCATTATATATGCAATATTATAAGATATTTAAACAATTTTAGCTAATGATGAAAAAAAATGGGAATACCTTATTCCGTTGCAATGATTTGCAAGACAAATAAGTATCCCTATAGCTAAAATTGACGTGACGTTATTATGTAGGATTTTAAATAAAACAATGTGTAGGTACTAATTATTATTTTATTTTTTCGTCTTTTATTAAAATATTGACTAGGTAAATTTTTACTGTATCACTATCACTGTGTCTTTTCTGCTTCCACTAAATATATTATTTATATCTTTGCACCACTAAATGTATGTGAAAAAATTACTAACCAAATTGCATATGAAATCACAATTTTGATTTTTATGTAATTGGCATTGTATTAATTTCCGTATAGAAAACTGTCTACATATAATTTCTTACGTTATCATAGTCACAACTCACAATGATTTTTTAAAACATGAGTGGATAAGAAAATAAAACAACTTGAGCACATTCAAGATTGAATAATTAATAAAAACATTTTACAAAAAATTAAAACCGACTTCAAAAATACTAAACTAAAAAGTAATAAAATAACAGTTTCTTTAATTTTTGTGCTTACAACATATAATCAACTTAATCTTCTACTAATGTACAAACTTTGCGTTTACCACGTCATTATAGTTACTTTTGCAGTCGGTGTCAGCCAAGGTAGGTAGGTAATGTACAGCAACAAATACGACACCGACTCCAAAAGTAACTATAATGACGTGGTAAACGCAAAGTTTGTACATTAGTAGAAGATTAAGTTGATTATATGTTGTAAGCACAAAAATTAAAGAAACTGTTATTTTATTACTTTTTAGTTTAGTATTTTTGAAGTCGGTTTTAATTTTTTGTAAAATGTTTTTATTTCTTAATTTTTAGTGATTCCGAAATTCGTCGTCTTGGCGTTCATTGAAGGAGGCATGTTCAGCAGTGGATGGATAAATGATGATGATGATGATGATGATGGTGATGATGGTGATGATGATGATGATTACGATGACCGCGACATACTATGGTGTGCTACCAAAGCATCCTATACAATTGTTAGTTACATCGACACGTAATAAAATTATCATATCATCAAGATAAACAAAACCAACCAAATAGGCATTATTGGGAATAACTAAAAAACGGCTTGTCAGATCTTAATAAAATTAATATGGGACCAAATTGGAAACACCAGCTTTCAAATAAAAAAATAACCATCGAAATCCATTCACAAACGGCGAAGATATCGTGTCACATACATACAAAAAAAAAAAAAAAAAAAAAAAAACATACAGACGAATTGAGAACCTCCTTTTTTTTTGAAGTCGGTTAAAAACACAAACTAGGGAATTTTATTATTATTTTCATTTAAAGGCATTAGCTACTACGCTATTAGCCATACAAAATACAATATTCGGTCTGTAATACGGAGAAATGGCGGGAAACCCCAAGGAGCGCGGCTTCGCCCCTCTAGCCCCCATCAATCAACTATCATTCCCCATTCCATCCAAACAAGGTAGTCCACCACAATATTCACCAAACAATCACATTATATATTACACAGATTAAGTTTTTAAAACATACACTATAGAAAACCGCCAGAACAGCCCTACTAAGAAAACCACTCCAGAACGGTACTCATTAAGATTCGCCAACCAATCACAATATATAAAGATCAAGTTTTTAAAACAAACACTATAGAAAACCACTCCGAATGGACAAAACACAAAATAACAATTAATTAACGGGAAACCAAAAAAACACAACCGCGCGTCCCGATGTTTCCCGCCATTGCAAACTAGGGAATACTACGTAATAACAAAAATGAATTCAAAATTGAGAAATGTTAGCACAGACTAAAAAAAGTCATTCCGTTCCAATATTCGCGGCGATTTTAAAATTATTTTAAATTTCAACCCAGAAAAGTCTAGTAATTTTAATATAATATATTTATTCTTTTCAAATATTCTTTTTCATATTTTCAAAATCATATTTATAATTTGCAATTTATTTCTAACAATAATACAATAAATTGAAATTCTTCAATTTGATAATTAACCAATCAGAAACTTTAAAATATTAATGTTGCCTCCCTAAATATATTATTTGGTGTGACCATTGAACACTTGGTACAAAAACAAAAAAACCAAATTTACTAAGTAAAATGCCTCTGATCCTCCCTGATCTTATTCTCGGGGCCTCCTCTTTGTTATTATTATTATTATTATTTTGTAACATACTTTATGTAATACGCTTTATTGAAGTAATATAAATAATCCGAATAATTACAGACATATGTTTGTTTCTCTTATCATTTTAGCAGATGCGTTTAATTACCCTTTTTTTCTACTCGATATATTATATCATAATTATCGTTCGTAAGGAGTAAACTCCAATCGTGCGTCGGAGCTGACACACACATTTTTATTTTTTTGAACGTAGAAATAACGTGAAGCTATATTGCTTTCCAACGAGATAAGGAACAAGTTCGGATCATTTACGCCACGTCGATTTATGTCCTGGTGAAATGTTTAACGAACAATAATGTAATCACAGTATCTTTAGTTATTTTCCTCAATCATTATCCGTTCACATTTCCTCACGCGAGCCTTGAGGTATTTCCGCGTGTCCTATTACGAAGATGAAATTTTATTTTGAGTTTTGTCCGACCATCTCTTTGATTGTTTAAATGATAGGCAAACGGACAGACAAGCTACCGATGTCGTATGGACGTTGAACCTAGACAAGTTCAAGAGACATAGATAATTCATTTTTTTATGTCACAAGAAGGCAACCGAGCAGTCGAAACCTCATGGTGACTACCGACGCCCATAGACATCCGCACAACCAAAAGTTATGCAGATACGCTGCCCTCCATTTCCCTTTTCCCCTCAATGGGCCACCGGAAACTCACAAACCGCACGAAACACAACAGCATAGCTGTCACATTACGCCGGTGTTATGTGAGCGAAAGGTCGTGCCGGTCCAACTCGGGTGCAAAGCAGCATGGCATTACCTCTTATTATTTTTCTCCATGTATGTGTTTCCTATCCTGAGGCATAAGATGTCAAGTATTGGTACCAGGAATTACACTGTCTAGACATCTTGCTCTTCTTTCAGAAACACAGCAAACATATTTGACGGAAATAAGTAGGATAGTGGTACCCATGCAGACGGGAGCGCCGTGTTTATTTGTATACAATTTGGTGATGGAAGAATTTTATGGAGAAAATCCTAATTAATTTGCATATATAAGGTTGTGACAGTAGACAAACACGATCTTTGTTAAGGCGAGTCACCGGGACAGGTGGGGTAGCGAGCGTCCCGGCGCGGCGTCTTGTGAAAACGCTAGATAGCATACAAGTTTTGAGATAAATTTGAATAAAAAAATGCGCGTCCTCTGTAGTATTTGAAAATTAAATATTTCCATTTAAAAATGTTGTATACAGTTAAATATTTTATTCGTAAATATTTTTTTTTAGTTTTTATTTTAGCCTTTTTTCAGGATTTCTTACATCTTACCGTGTAACCAATTGGCACATCCTTTAGATAATATCTTTAGTTGTATTATATGTAGTATCTTTAGTTGTATGTATCCTCTGATATTTGTTGTGAGACCGTTATTTAATAATACCTAAGTGTCTCAAAAATTTGATTTGGTATCGGTGACTCGCCTTAACAGTACCGTAAGTTCTTGCAGCGCATCTCTTCATAGGACGAAAAAATTTGTCAAAACAGTTTCAGTATTTTTACTGTTTTAGGTGCTGAGACCTGGTACATATTATATCTACAGCTAGTTTACTACACTGTTTGTTAATGTCATTAATATTATGTGGTTTTGATTATTATATATAACCGAAGTCTTTTATTCTGAGTCACACATGACCACTGCCAACGCAGACAATAACCTAACTTACGTTTTTGAATGATTCATGAATTATGATGATTATTAACTCAGGTTTCAGTTTGAAATTCATCTTAATGAATCCCAGATCAGGTAGACATAAGGTTTTCCTGTGTTAAGAAAAGTAAAAAAAAAACTTATTGACTTCATTGATAAATTTAATTAAACCTAACGCAATAACGTTTAAAACACATTATTTTGCGTTTAAGACAAACCAAATTAAACTTACCTCCATTCAATTCCGTACAAATATAGCCTGGGACTCAATCGTATAAACGTCGATCTTTCAACAATGAAACAATCGTCAACTCTGGCTTTAAAGCCGTGGGAATTATTACTTTTTATTTGCATACTTTACTCGTTATTGTGGCAATCTGTTTACCTGGGTAAATGTAGTAAAACTATTTAAGATGTCTTCCTTATTCGCGGAACCTTCGATGCTGTTCGATTGATACTATTTGCCATTTTTGGGGGTCGTTGAATCTTGGCAAGAACAGCCAACGAATTGTTAGTATTAGTGTTATTACTAAACGATATAGTTTGAAACGTATACACATATTTAGTAAACTCATAGATTAGCAATGTACATTACAAAAAACATGCAAAAACCAAACGAATTAAAAAAAAATGCAATAACATGTATATTATGTACAATTGTGTTGATATTTTTTCTTTAATGAGAAAATACCTCATTACTACACGATCCCATAATTCAATCCAGTCCATCGACATTTTTTGTCTTAGGACTTAATATTTTGCAAAATATGAGCTATACTTGTTTTATCTATAAGGGCCTGCGGGCCACTAACATGAATCTTGTTTATCTATCTCGCTCTAACGTACCGCACACTATGTTTTTTCTCGTGCGTAGTATATTCTTACGTAGGTACTTACAAAGTACAAACCGCAAGCATACAATTAATAGACATTATAAACTGATTACGTTGAAATCCTTGAAGCTATTATTTTTAACTTGTACTCGTGTAATTCGAAATATTAAGTTAAAGAACGTAAATATTTTTAGTCTATGTAGGTATTATTAACTTCAATAATTACTTAAAAAAACCCAACCAGTCACAGGGACTGCCGATAGAGGTGAAAACAAAACAATTAAATTCAAATACCTATAATACGGGCTGTAAAAGATTATGACAACCTATACAATTTAAACGGCGCACAAAATGGCCACATGACGTAATTTAGAAGCAACACAATTTGCAAATTAAATATTGCATAATCATAAATAAATCAAACGTCAAAATGCGCCTCCAGCGGCTCGCGTGCGGTGTCGCGATTCCACGTCGTATAAACGTCAAACTGCGTCTCTAGCGTTTTGTGTGCGGTGTCGCGAGTTCAGAGATTTTATCTCATCTAAAAATATGCGTATCGCGCTAAAAGAAGTTTACACTTCAAAAAAAGATTCCGACGAATCGACGACCTCCTCCTTTTTGAAGTCGGTAAAAAAGAGTAAAAAAAACTTGAGTTTGACAATATACAATTTTAATTTTATTTAAAAAGATTAATAGCAACAAGGAAATATCTGTAACACAAGGATAGATGCATTTCTAAATATAATATAACCATTTATTCTTATATTTTTATAAGCGGTTTCGTACAAACTTCTTATTTCGAAAATTTCGGGGCTCTGACGAAGTCGACAAAAAATATTCAAAATGCAATAAAATATTCGATTAAAGTCAGAGGAAAAACGTTTTATTTGTTTAATTATCTTTTTAAGTACTTCCCATAAACGAACTTTATTGTTTCAAATCAATTAAAATTTAAGAATGTAAAATTGTTTTCTTTATATTTTTTATCTTAGATCTTTTTATATTTTTTTACGGTTAACCTTAAGGTATACCGTATGATTAATCATATAACAAGGTATCGAAACGATTTTTGGTTTGGTAAATTTACATAGTTTGAAATTGGTTAAAATGCGACAGCTAGCGAAGGTTGGTTGACGAAGTAGGCTGTAATCTCCCTACCATTAGGTTCAATTCGTGTCATGGCGGTGGGGCTCAATACCTTAAGGTGAACCCAGCACCTTGGCGAAGCAAATTGAACCGAGGGAGCTGCGCTTTGCTCTTTCTGCTCTTTGCTTTTTCTTATAAGAAGAGGGGACAATAGAGCAGGGAAGACAAGGGATGAGGATGGGTACCTCACTGTTTACTTGTTGTGTGCACAATAAAGCATATTTCATACATTCATTCAGTTAAGAATGAAACTAATGCTCATGACGGTTTTGTGTATCTCAAGTAGAAACAATATACTAAACACGGAAACAGCGACTCATTCGCGTGCTAAGAATGGACAGCCTTCATTAATAATGTATACGTCCACGCGCGCCTTATCTGTGGTTTGTAATGATAAAGAAAGGCATACCCTAGATTCTAGAACAATAACTCAGTTTTAATATTACTAACATATGACATGGCAAATATCCCGTTTTAAATAGTTTTAATAAACTATTTAAAACGGGATAAAAATACAGAATAACATGGTATATACCGGGTGTATTTGGAACGCTTGCGAAAACGAAGAGGTATGATAGTGTTGGCATAGCCTGACATGATACAAGTGAAAAAAACGCGTTTTTTTTTTTTTTTTGTTTGCCCTTTTTATTTTATTTTTTTTGTATAATCCGGTTTAGTAAACGTAATGTTACAGGAATTTGATGATAATGCTTTAAAATAATGTTTTTTTTGAAAAAAAAAACAGCAATGTATTTGGTTTATGGTTCACGCCGGCTAGCGGACTGAATCAGCTGATAGCGTTCGCCGCATGTACGAGGTGAACGAACTCCTGCACCGCGCGCGACTTCAGTGCGCCCGCTAGTCGCGCGTCTCGCGGTTAGCATGAGTGCATAGTGTGTATACATACATTGCGGGTTTACAAAATACACAAGTCCTAAAATTTTCTTTAAAAAACGTTTCTGAGATAAATGGTTATATGCATTATATAGCATATAAATAGTATATTAATAGGGTTTAATCTTCGCAAGCGTTCCAAATACACCCGGTATATATCGCGTTTCACTCTCGCGGAATGCCTTGTTTTACGACACTCGTGAATGAGGCAGTGAACAATCTCGAAGATATCATGAAAATGAAATATTAATTTGTTATTTAAATGGGTCAAATTAGCGTTATTCGTTTTTAATTCAGTATCACCTTGAATCGATTGCTAAGAGATTAAATTCTAATGTGTATCATTTTTTTTTTGAGATCCGGTGTTATATTATGTTTTACACAAATTAAGGGATAGGTTGACCGACAGTATGTGGCCGTCTTGGCGTTCACTAAAAGAGGCCTATGTCTAGCAGGAGATGGGTGAAAGCTGATGATGATATGCCTATATTCAATATAAGTGTCAAGTCAAATTCTAGTGAAAAACAAATACCGTCTAGCTTGAATAATTGTAGATTATTAGTCTTAAATGTGCGCCTCCACCGAGGCGCACGCAGAGGCTACGCACTTTTGTTAAAATGTCAATTGCAAGAAAATGTCAATTAATGCATATCATGTCCGTGGGTTACAGTGAAAATTATCACATACATTTTCTTGCAAAGCCCAACCTGACAAACGTGTGTAGCCTGTCCGTGCACCGCGGTGGAGCCGCGCCATTAGTATAAAACGTGTCGTATGCTATTGACGTAAAACAAAACAAGAGTTTAGCACATAATCACAATTATATTGAAATTAATAGTAGGAAGTCACTACTACTACTACTACTACCTACGCACATGATAAATAAACAGTGCATTGATGTCAAATGAAACATTAACAGTATTAAACTATTTTTAACCCAACCCGACGCCAGGAGGCCGTATGGTCGCAGACTGCACGGTTGGCGGGGGGCAACCCCCCACTTTAACAAACCAATAGTAAGCAAAATGGGCTCACACTAATCTGACGAAGTATTAGGGCCTTTGGGCCATTAGCATAGATCCCTCCGAAAAAAAAAACTATTTTCAAATTCACACAAGCCGCTACTTGCGCTGGTTTCTCCTCTCCATGTCTCCGTTCCGCTCCGCTTCCCCTCTTCTCTTTATCGCTCCGCTTCCCCACTTCTCTTTCTCGCTCCACTTCCCCCTTCTCTTTCTCGCTTCACCCAGTTTCGTATGATTTTTATAACTACTTCGCCACTCCACGTCTACTGAAGAGGAGTGTAGAATTTATGCAATACGGAGGATTTTTATCTAGCTCACCGGCCACCGCTCCACCACGTGTGGGATGCACCTTAAGGTTACATAAGTCGCTCATCTTTCCATACAAACGCAGAACAGTAGTGTTTGACGTTGACCATCAAAAACTAAGTATAATACAAATTGATCTCGTCGTTATCTATGTGTGTATGTACCCAAAATCGTAAAAAAATATACATTTAAAAAATACAAGCTTCTAAACTTTCGTATTTTAGCCCAACTTTGGGCGAAAATAAATAGTACACGGAGCACGAAAGTTTAACAATAAAGCCCGTACAGATATAGTTTAGTTATTCAAAAGTTGAAATAAATTTAGTTTTAAAAGATACAATTAAAAGTTTTTCTATAATAACTGTTTTGCTAAAAGGACATTTTAGGAATGAATTATTGTGCATTTCCTTCTAGCACACATGTTCGCACACTATGTCGTGTGAGATAGCAATCATTTTGTTGGAGTTCGCGCCATCGACTAGTTGAACCTTAAGGGCACAGCTTATAATGATTGATCAGATATTGCAAGACCATTGATGACCAAAGAATAATGTGGTCTTGTCATGACCACATTATTAAATATTTTGATACTTACACATTTCTTAAACTCATATATTATAACATATTATGTAGGTATATTACAACGAATCAGAGACATTAAAAAAAGTATATCAATTTGAGTATATCCGTCTGTGTGAGTGTGTGTGTGATTTTTTATAATTATAGCCTCTTTTACGAACTCTCAGAGTATGCATAACAGTCCTCGTTTTTTTAAATGTCAGCTTTATCTGTGTATTTTACATCGACGGCCGGACCTTGTCTGATACCACTGGTTTGTAATTATTATGTTGAAAAAACTCGATATTTCATATCTTTATATACAGGCTGGTGCAAACTCCAGAATCATCACCCCATGATACCGCGGTGTCTTGGGGGAATGACTAGAATATTAAAACGAATTGGTCCGAAATCGATAAAACATAGAACCTCCTCCTTTTTTTGATCATCATAATCAGCCTCTATCCGTCCAATGTATATAGGCTTCCCTCAATGAACGCCAAGTCGGCCGATCCCTCGCCACTCGCATCCAACACGGACCGACCACCTCACAGAGATCCTCTTCCCACCTGGTTAATTTCGTCTACCACGTTTAGGTAGACGAAGTGTTGGTTAGTTAATAGAATCCGGCGTTACTTTGCGGAAATCCATTATATAAGATATTAAATTATATTATATTAATTAGCAATTATCCCGCGAAACACGCAGTCTTTACAGCAAATGTGTGAGTGCACGCATATGCATGCATATAGCACCGCCCTCCTTTCCCACACTGCATATGCGTACACTCGCATGCACCACCACCCCACATGCACCACAACCACAGTAAAAGACCACCACCAAACAATCTACGTACGTTTCGCCCCGACACCGAGGCATCCTCAGGATGTAGACTCTACGATTATCTCACTTAACGATTACTAATCTAAATCTAATGAAAATATTAATTTAATATCTTATGAAGTTGGTTGGCCATTAACCAGGTGGGATCGGCTGTCTTGGTGTTCATTGAGGGAGACCTATGTACATTGGACGGATAGATTGCCTGAACTTGGTAAATCTGAAGTTACAAATGAATCATCCTTTACGTTATTGTCATTTGATCACACATAGTTATAGAATATCTGTTATATAATAGAAATATCAGCTACGAAACTAGAAAAACAAAGCATTTTGTATGTCTAGATAAACGATTTCCTAGTATTTTTCCATACATTTCATTTGTAGTGATATCTCGACCTTCAACTTTGTACTCCCAGAAGGATGCGAGTCGCTGTCGCTCAGTGAACACGCGAGATGATGATGATAGTAATACTTGGTGAAGGGTCGTTACGACTTACATTGAACTACACAGCTAAGTATGCCCCCTTTAACTTATTGGGGGCCCTGGACACTAGAATGATGGGGCCCCGACGAAAAAAACAAATTACATCTGACAAGAGAAAAGTAAACCCAGTACCTAATTAATTACTAGGTGTTCTAATCAACAATCATTGTTTATTTAACTTTTTTTAATTATTTCTCAATCATATTCTGATAAAAATAAGGTGCCCTATTGATGGGCCCTGGGCACCTGCCCAGAGTGCCCAATGGGAAAGACGGCCCTGACAGCTAAATATAAATATTTAAAACTATTTCTATGTACCAACACAAAATAGACTAAATCCCAAGTTACAAATTATGATATTTGATTTTGTATACATTTACCGGTGGGAGGGATGCATTGTGCCGCGCTCCCGCCTGGATACCACCATCTTGATTGGTTTCTCCCGTCAAAGCAGATTTGCTGTGTTTCGGAGAGAAGGGCAAGACAGGCAGTGTAATTACTGGCACCGAGACTTAACATTTTATGTCTTTGGATAGGCAACGCAAAGACTAGTTCCAGGTAAACAAGTTAATGTTCGTTGGCGACGTCGAGTCGAGGCTAGTTTGCCTATCTAACTAACAAAAAAAAATTTAATTTAATGTAACAGGCTTTTCATTCTGTATGTCATTTAAACTCAAGACTCAAACTCAATTCCGGAAACACCTTTTTGGACAATCCTTTAGCAACCAATGATATTATAATGAGTAGACCTAACCTGGAAATTAATGGTCGACGTCGCCCGTGAACCTAAAATTACCGGATATACTAGATAACATTATCTAGTCGCTAGTCGATATCAAAACTAGCCATTTTAGAAACGTAATTTGGTTGTTAAAATAATTGCTATAGAAAAAAATTAAGAAAGCACGTTTTCGTATTAACTAAAAAGTATTTATTTCTTTATTTATTAAACCATCTATTTGTGGATTATTTCACTGTTAAGCGATCAGCGTGCAAAATCTCGAATATCAGACGAAAATCAAAACCAAAGATTTAGTTACATCGCAATAACACATCTATACAGATAAATAAAATTGGAGTGTTTGTTTGTAATAGTAAAATAGACGCTTTTTATTAAATGCATATGGATGTATACACGATACATATACCAAAATAGCCTTTTTTACAATTTTTATCTGTCTCTCCGTCTATTTGTTCCGCCTAATCTCTGAAATGGTTGTGCTGAATTTCAAAGTCCCATACTTTGACTGGCAAAAAGCTGATGTTTATAACATCAGCTTTCTGTAGTAACTTAGACTATAAAAACAAACATCATCAAACCGTCAACGGCTGTAAATCGAAGGTAACGCGGGCGAAGCTGCGGGCAACAGCTAGTAATACATTAAGGACAAACTTATAAAAGCGAGTGAATATCATAATATTTATTACCTGCAACTTATAAATAGTCATACTGTTTCTCTTTTCAGATTAAAACCATGTCAAAATGGTTCAGTGTTTCCAAACGACGTTACTCGTGCTCGCCATAACCACGGGCGTAAGCTGCCAATATTTCGGTAAGACCAATTTAAATTATGGATCACAGATATCATATAATCCTCGGCACAAATCATGAGGCCTGCATGGCGATGAAGTTAAAAGTCTTTGCGAGTTTAGAAGTAGCCAGCGCAGAGGTGAACGATGGCCTAAAACATTCCTGATTTCGAGAAGACTCGCTTCTATCAGGGGACATATAAAGGAGAAGGTTGCTACTGGTCAATATAGTATAACTGCGTAATAAACAAATCATTTTACTTTTCAGCATTGTTCTTACAAAACTTATTGAACGTCGACTAGAATCTACAATATAATAAAATAAACCAGCGGTTTTAATGCGTCTACTGAGAATAACCAATGCTCTATAAAAGCACAATTGCTTAGTTTCACATAAGGACTATTTAAATAATTTTAGAAGCCCTCTTATTCTGTCTGTCTCGGTAAAAAACTGTTCTCGATCCCAATCCAAAATTTCAAACAGGATCGAGTGTCAAGATAAGCCCACAGGTCTTATTTTTGCCAAACTACAATATAATTATTATTTCAGATTTCTTCTCTGCTTTACAACCACTTATATACACAACAACGAGACCACAATACATCGAATATACGACAAAAAGACAAAAAACACATAACACGAATCGTGGACAGACTAGGACAGATAATGAAAAACATAAAGGAAACAATAGGGAAACTATATACAATCCTATAACAGAGATCCTTTACGAACAAACAACTAAAAGGGCGACAACTAGAAACACGAATCGAAATCCTATAGATGTAATTTTATACGAGGAAACAACAAAACGAACACAAAATTATAATAACCCCACTGTATACGGAAGAACAACAAAAAGAACAACTGCAAGTAATGCAAATAGCAGAATCGTCTCATATTCCAACGAACGCGGTACAAGTCACAGAAATAACACAGGCACAAACATAAATTACAATGAAAACATTAGTTCGACAAAAGAAACGTCTAAAATTAGACAAAACCAAGATAGAAACGACAAAATCACGTACCCAGATGGAAAGCTGAACACGGTGTACAATTATGAAACTACGAAATCGTATACGACAAAATCTCCGTTCGTTTTTGAAGATTCACGACCGAGCAGCCATTATGTTACTCAAAACCCGTTGTATAAGCCAGGAGTAAAACCAGCTGTCACCCACGGGATCCCAATCACAAATAAACCAGTAACCCAAAGACCATATGCGAGACCTGAAGACGACACATCCATCACACCAGAACTAATTTTCGGTCCGAACGAGGACTACATGACTGCTGTAGATAAGAAGAGGTACATTGAATTGGCAGAAAAAAGTGAGTTTTTATGTTTGTTTCTTTAGAGTTTAGGCCATCGAGCATATAACCGGAATAGAACGCTAATGTTATGTGTTTTGTATGAATACAAATTTCGACGACGCTGTGCCGGTTTTGCGCTCTAATTGACCGACTGGCGGCCACTGATGGATGATTGGCTGATGGGACGTACATACTGATCACTGGTTGGTTGAATTGCTATTTCGTCAGTAACAAATCACTGACAAGTTTCGGAATTTTATAGCTCACGTTACCATTCTATCTGGTTATATGCTCAATGATTAGGCAGTAGTCTTATTGTTTATATTATAATGTTAGAATTTTTTGAATATTTTTCTGTGAAGTACACGGATGAGTTACTTGGGCTTGTTCAAGGGTTGTCAGTGGCGCAGGTTGTCGTCAGTTGAACCCATTTTTGGCTACTCTCTTCCACTTTCGAGCTCATGAGTAGCTTCTGTTCTCTAGTTTTATGTTATAGGAATCTATATTAACATTACTCATTAACATGAAAAGATTAAAAATAATCTTTATGAAAAAAAATACATATATTAACATTATTTTATATATTTTATTTCCAGTGTGCGACAAATATAAAGCTTTGAACATAAAGCAAATAGAAGCTATACCACTTTTACCATCCCCAAACTCTGTAAAAGTGAATGTATCTTCGTGTGCACCCACCACGATACCTCTAGTGGTGGGAGGCAAGGTAGTGACCATCCAGGAGTTTCCACACATGGCACTGTTGGGCTGGAAGAAAGCTCAGGTGAGTTTGAATCAGGCTCCTTAGTTTAAGCGGACAACCAGACGCTCCGAGACCCAACACCGTTACACGGTTGATATTCGACCAGTACGTAGGTACTAAAAGATTCGATTCCACATATTTTATCTTACGTAGGTACTGCTAAATTATGGAATTCGTTATCAGCATCTGTGTTTCCGGATACTTACAACTTGGGGTTATTCAAGTCAAGATGAACAGGTACCTTCTAGGCAAGCGTGCTTGCTCCACCGACGTCCACGACGTCACTTTCCATCAGGTGATACAGTGGCCAAACGCAAGCCTATCAATCATTGAAAAAATCGATACGAGGGACCTTAAAAAAAACAGCATACGGATTTGAAAATTCGGCAACGCCATTTCGGGGTCGGGCCGGCACGACCGGGGTGGTACCTCTCGCTCACGTAGCACCGGCGTCAAGTGACAGCTATGCTGTCGCGTTTCGTGCGGTTTGTGAGTTTCCGGTGGCCTTCTAGAGAATGCACAATTAACAGCTACCAGTTAGTAACAGCTTTTTTTTTTTTGGTATCGCTGGGGAATGCGTTCAGGCATACCACCGGATCCGGGGGGGCCCGGGGGTTATATTCTACCCACTAAAGCCCAGCGGTTTTCTCCTTGTCGCCTGGATGATCCGGCGCGAGAGCTGTGTACGTCCCCACCGGGCCACAACGGTGTGCCACCCGGCACTCTTCTCTGTAGGCGGGGGTTGGCATCTCCTCCTTCTTCTCCGCTTAAGGTACACTGAACACATAAGGGTGCCTTATAGCTCGGACCTTACGCGCGCGCGGCGAATCCCCCGATCGCCCGCGCACAGGTCCCTCACGGCGGTGCGACCGCCTGTCGCCACCGTGCGCTCCTTCGGGAAGAGGCGCCAGTGCGCTCCCTCTCCCGCTCCGTCTCCTCCTTCTGCGACATCACGTCCTCGCAGAAGGAGAGTACCACCTGCCATGTGCTCTCACTGAGTCATAGCTCGGATGACCGCAGGGAGCGACAGGTCCGCGCCAACCTCAGCGATGAGGGGCGCCCTTGCCTCCGCCCAAGCTGGGCACTCCGTTGGGTGTGGTCTGGAGTGTCTCCACTGCTACTACAGTGATGACATCCTGGCGAGTCCTCCGCCCCTGCCACCTTCCACAGATACCTTCCGAAGCAGCCGTGCCCCGTCAGGATCTGCGCTCCACTGCTCCAGGATTGGACCGACGGCCAACACGGTGCGGTGCCCCGCACTAGGCTCCTCCAGCCTCTCCTTCCGCTGACGGAGCACTCGCCTTCGCAGGCGGCTCCGCCAGGGTTCCACTTCTTCGAAGGGTTCCTTCTCCTCCTCCCCTCCACGTCGTCGCACGCACGGACGGCCCTGACGGCCATGACTCTCTGCGGACGTCGCAGCAGAGCCACGTTCTCCGTCTTCAGGGCGCTCGCCCATATCGGCGCGCCTTACAGCCCCATTGACTGCAAGACACCCGCATATAGGCGGCGGCAACCAACGCTCGGTCCACCCACGTTGGGAAGGATACGACTCAACGCGCGTGCAGTTCCGAGCAGCCTCGAGACGAGGCGCCGGAAATGCTCTCGAAAATTCCATCGGCTGTCGAGGACGAGGCCCAAGTACCTCATGGTCGGCTCGACAGCGATGGAAGTTCCCCCCACTATAATGCGGGATCCGGGTGGAGGGGCTCGCCGGGGCCCGTCGAAGCATATAGCTTCGCACTTCTCCAGGGCCACTTCGAGCCCAAGACGCCGGATCCTCGCCACCACCTGGGCGACTCTGTGGGCAACAGCTAGTTATTACTATAAAATTAGGTTGATAATATTATCAGGTAAATTAAAATGTATGTACCTTTGTTAACACCACAAATGTGATTTTAGGGAAGTGGTTACTTTTGGAAGTGTGGTGGCTCCCTCGTCAACAACCAGTTCATCCTCACAGCGGGCCACTGCGCCTACCAGGACCGGGATAACTCTGTCATACAGTAAGTACAATTGACACCGTCTATTGACTATACCCGCAGGACAAAGGCGGAATTCGTTTTCATAAAAAACACAACATCACCGCTCTATTATGGTTATATGCTCGATGGGCCAGCATAACTTATATACAGCTATGATAAATCATGTGCATTGTGCAACAATTTGCGGACTATCCTTCAAGATGATTTATTTGATGACATAATATTTATATACGGATCTATTACAAGCATTTATTGTTATTACTTATTGCGCATCTTTTACAGCTAATTAAAAGTGTTAATAAAATACATATAACTAGCGATCTCAACAGACGTTGTCCTATAAAAAACTTTTCGTAGTGAACCAAATTGTGAATCTAAACTCTAATCACTTAACACAACAAATTTCATCAAAATGCGTCCAGCCGTTTACGAGTTCAGTCACTTACACACGCACATAATGATTATGTAATTGATGATGAAAATTCTAAGTAGGTTTTCTTAAAGTATTTAGTAGGTTTTTCGGATCTCCGTGCAGACCAAGTTGGAAAAGTAGGGGGGCTGTCCTAGCATTCATTCAGGAATATCTAAGACCAGCAGGACGTTTACAGAATGATGATGATGATGTACCCGTACCTCCCATGTTTCACGACATTGATTGTGATAAAATCCATGATTTACATAACGTTCATACCTACTTCCAGGGGTCCTCCGCGAGTGGTACAGCTGGGCTCCTCGTACCTGAACGACCAAAACGCCAAGTACGTGAAGGTAGCCGCTGTATACCGCCACCCCAAGTACAAGCACCCCAAATCGTATTACGATGTGGCTGTCGTCAAAATGGCGACCCCTGTTACGTAAGTTAATATTTATATTGTTATTTGTTACTATATTTTCCTAGTATAAGATACTAGCAGCCACCAGGCTGCGACTTCGTCTGCGCAGGATAAGATTTTTTTTAAAAAAGTATCCTATGTTACTTCTAATATCTCCAAGAATATGTGTACAACGTTTCATGATGATCGGTTAAGTAGTTTTTGTGTGAAAGCGTAACAAACATCCACGCTTTCACATTTATAATATTAGTAAGGACTAGTGCCAACACTTCGCCTGCGTAACTTACATTTACAACCGTATCCGGATTGATGATGATTATTTTTATAGCCTATGTCCTAATCCAAGGTATAAGCCATCACCATTTCAACTTTCAGTCAAATCAGTTCAGCCGTTTAGCCATGAAAGAATAACAAACATCCAAACATCCCAACTTACAAACTTTCGCCTTATAATATTAGTAAGATTTAACTAGCAACATTCTTTTAACCCCCAATGCAAAAAGACGAGTGTAATGAGTTTGACCGCTAAACTGCCTGTATGTGTGTTTGTAGCGTTGTAACTGGTTGTAACTCTCAAACAGGTGAACAGATTTCATATGGTTTTTTTTATTATTAATAGACAGATTTTTGAGCAGTGATTCCTAGACATGTGTTATCAAATACAGTCCAGCCGTTTCAAGTTTATCCACTCTTTTATACTTGACTAAATCTACAGCTTCGTTTAAGTATAACAGTAATATGAATTAGTAAAGAAGGCAAAGGCAATATCGAAATATAGAGCTCCCTAAATATCCTTTTCCCCTAAAAAATCACCTGCAACAAAGAAAAAAGTCCTGCAATATAAATAGCCTATGGGTTAAGGCTAAGGCTGAACTAAAGTTACCGATATATCACGCGAAGAATAAACTCACACTCAGGAGATCGGATGGACGATGGGCCAATAAGGTTCAAAAGTGGAGGCCGCGTTTAGGTCGACGAAGTGTTGGTCGACCATTGACCAGGTGGGAAGACGATCTCCGTGCATTGGCCGGTCCGTGTTGGATGCGGGGCAATGGGTTCGGCCGTCTGGACGTTCATTGAAGGAGGCCTATGTTCAGTAGTAGACGGATAGAGGCTGATCATGATGGTGGTGAAATCTTGTAGCCTAATGAAGTTGAATGCCCAAGCCTATCGGATACCCCTGCTGGGCAAAGGCCTTTTACTCCATTGATTATATTGGTGACTAGCTGTTGCCCGCAGCTTCGCCCGCGTTAACTTAGATTTACAGCCGTACGCGGATTGATCAGTCAGTGAAAGTCCTGTCAATATCGGCCCAGCCGTTTCAGAGATTAGCCGGAACAAACAGACAGACTGATAGACAAAAATTATAAAAAATGCATTTAGTAAAAAGCGGTTATTTTGATATTAAAAACAGACACTCTAATTTTATTTATCTGTATAGATGACAAACAGACACTCCAATTTTATTTATCTGTATAGATTACAAACAGACACTCTAATTATATTTATCTGTATAGATTTTTTTAATACATATCTTATATCTTTAAATGAGCAATTCTTGTATATATATAATTGGAATCTCGGAATCGGCTCCAACGATTTTCATGAAATTTAGTATGTAGGGGGTTTCGGGGGCGATAAATCGATCTAGCTAGGAATCATTTTTAGAAAATGTAATTTTATTTTAAAAAAAAATACCGAGCAATGCTCGGTCATCCAGGTACTATTATATTAATAAATAAATGTCTTGCAGATTCTCTGACAGCATCAAACCGGCATGCCTCGGAGTGCCACCAGGAGTGGGAGAACCGGTCATCGCTACGGGATGGGGCAGAACAGAATTTGGTAATTTTTTAACTTTTGAAATTTTCTATTGTTTACGCGAATTTCACTCATTATAATGAAACAATTTTTACGGATTTTATCGCGGTTTATTAAGATTTTACAAGCCCGACGTTTCGGATACTTTTCAGCAAACATGGTCACGGGTGGAGGAGGACATGGAAACGTCGGGCTTGTAAAAATCCCCTAATAAACCGCGATAAAATCCGTAAAAAAATGTTTCATAATAACTTTGAAATTCATAACTGTTGACACTTCACCGCTGTAAAATATGTTCACGGTCAAATTATTATTTTTTCACTTTTGACACGTAACTCTTTTTCGTTGGTCAGTTCAGGGTTATTTTAAAAATTTAAGTTCCATTTGTAAATTACAATATTGGTTACTAGTTGGGATAGTTAACCGAACTTATTCAAGTGGGCATTTTTACCGACTTCAATTAGGGAAGAGTTTCTCAATTCGATCGTATGTATGTTTTTTTTACTATTTATCATTAACTTTTAAAAATCCTAGGAGGCACTCAATCCAACGAACTGCGCAGCGTGTCCATCCCCGTGTGGGATATAGACGAGTGCTACGACGTCCTGGGCACGTCGAGGAAGATCCCGGACGGTCCCTCCAGCGAGAGCCAGATTTGCGCCGGGGAGAAGCAGGGGGGGAAAGATACATGCCAGGTAAAAATATTTTGGTTAAGTAATTGATTTAATAAAATATGAGAGACGATGGTCTAGTCACTAGTGGGTATGCGCTCGGCCTCTTGAGTGAGAGCTGAAAGGTCTGGCTTCGATCCTGACCCCCACCCCCTGTGATGCATAGAAATGGGTTTTTCTTAATTTCTACGTGTACCTGAACATAAGGCTATCGCTTGCTTACCGATGAAGGATGCATCGCAATGAAACCTACATGCCTGATGAGATTAAAAGTCTTTGAAGGTGTGTGAAGTTGACCAACTCGCATTGTGCCAGCGCATTGGTGAACTATGGTCCAACACCGGTCCGGTGGGAGGGAAGCGCTGTGCCTCGCTCCCGGCTGCATGGGTACCACCATCTTTTTGTTTCTCCCGTGAAACAGCTTTGCTGTGTTTCGGAGAGAAGGGCAAGACAGGCAGTGTAATTACTGGCACCGAGACTTAACATCTTATGTCTCAGGATAGGCAACACATAAATGAGTTGCCTGGGCTCGTTCCAGGTAAACTAGTTCATGTTAATGGGCGACGTCGACCACTTACCATCAGGTGGCACGTTTGCCAGTTTGTCTATCCAACTAACATAAAAAAGAGGATAAAACAAAGTAAGAGGATGTGATCAATGCTTCTTGACTGGCCCTGAGACCTTACATCTCAGGGAAAGCATGAATGAGTACGCCACACCCTGATCAGGCACAATGGGCAAAGTTATACCGACGTCAGGAGGATCATCTGCTAGTTTTCCAATCTGTAGTCCCACTAAATTTATTTCGTCAGTTCGTCTGAATACACTCAATTTGGAATCGATGATTCAATGGACGTTCAATAAACGATTTACCTACAGCATAGCCTAAAATAAAATATTTACAGGGTGACTCCGGTGGACCAGCCCAGATCCAGGACGGTTGTATTTGGAGAGTGACCGCTGTAACTTCCTTAGGAAGATCGTGCGGTGCGCCTCACACCCCAGCCATCTACGCCATTGTGCCAAGAGCATTTGTTGCAGCCATCGCATTCGACGCCACAGAGAACAGACAAAAGGATAGAAACACCAACACTCAAAGTTACAATAATCAAAGAAACATTGAAAACAACGATTATAACAATAATGACAGAGGTTCTCAAAGCAGCGTAAATTATAACAATAATGAAAGAGGTTCTCAAAGCAACGTAAATTATAACAATAATGAAAGAGGTTCTCAAAGCAGCGCAAATTATAACAATAATGAAAGAGGTTCTCAAAGCAGCGTAAATTATAACAATAATGACAGAAGTCCTCAAAGCAGCGTAAATTATAACAATAATGACAGAAGTCGACCTCAAAGCAGCGTAAATTATAACAATATGGACAGAAATTCTCGAAGCAGCGTAAATTATAACAATAATGGCAGAAACTATGAAAGTAGTTCGACTTATAATCAATATAATCGTTCACCAAACAACCAAAGGAATTATGAAACTAGCAGTATCCATAATAATCGTAATCAAAGAGATAAAAATAACAATGACTATACCACACAAAGAAGTTATATCCAAGAAAATTATGATTATAATTCACCGAGAAGTGATAATTATGGTGGCCAAAACGATCAATATTACAACAGTGATAGTAGAAGTTGGTGGGCGTGAATTTATGTATAATAAATAATATTTATATTTGAAACTATTTACAAAGGGATATTTCGGAATTATTTATTAATTCCTTGTTCACGAGATATTCTTATCCGTTAGTCAGTCTTATGAACTAGGCATTTGTTAACAATGGCGTAAAATCGTGCTCCGTAAAATAAAAATGAAAAACATGGTACTTAAATATTATATGGTTTTAAATAAAATATTTATATTAATAACATGGCCATAATATTATATTTATATGGCAATATATTTCTGTGGTTGTCAAAAATAACTTAAAAATTAACAACATAAGGAATTCTGTTGACCTTGCCTGTAAAAAATTAGTTTTTCCCATTTTTAAAGATGATCCCGTATGTTACCATGATCGGATATAGAGCAGAGACGTTGCAACATTAATAAAACTCATATAAGTACGTAAAAAGTATAAGTATATATGAAGACTAAATACAAAATTATAATCGAATATATTCAATCTAGGAACTAGTATCATATGGAATTGACATTCGCGTATACCCGAAAGGGACAGGCATATTTTACAGGGATACCACATTCATAATAACTTAAGTTACTTATTTTCTTGAAACAAGTGTATTTAAAATAATTTAAAAAAACTGGATAAGGTTCATAGATAACTATAAGCATTAGCCCTACCCAAACATTTATTGTAATTTTAGACAGCTGCATTTTTCCGGATTATCGAAATATGTAATGACTAATAAAAAACCGCTAAAAACATAAATAATAAAAAAGAAGGCTATAAACGTCCTCCTAATATGTATAGTACTTAGCCTTTTAGGATAGCAATAAACATATTTGTTTTTATTGTGTTTATTTCGAAGATTCCAGGTCACCCTTTTTATATAATACCACATTCTTGGGTAATCTGCCTATAACAAAACTGGTATCACCATATTTTATAAACCGACCAAATTAAAAAGTTGTACAAAATGGCGGACATATTTGACAAACTCTTAGCGAGTGAGAATGTTTGTATGGCATTCAAATTTAGTCGATAATTTTTTGTTGTGCACATCATTGTTGTGCCCAACAAACAAAGAGTGATATTCTGACAAAGACAAAAGAAAGTGTCTATGTCTCTGTCACTCTTGGAGTTTTCCGTATGTTGTTATCTCGTTCCAATATGGTATTATTATTAGCTTGTCAAATTTATTGATACTTGATCTTAGTATTCAATAGTTTAGTCTCAAAACATTATTCATTTGTAACTTTCTTTTTTCTTTTTATTTAATGTCGTAACATAACCTCCTTTGCACTCTATGTGTCATGCCTACAATATTTTTTCTCTGTCACTCCTTTCTCTGTTCCCCTTCTATCGAAATTTGTATCATGTAACATACATGTTCACATGAAATTAAACAAATTAAATATCATGGAAAATTAAAAAATCCGGACAAATCCTTCGATTATTACCTACATTATTAATAATATTATCCTTTTTTTATTATGTTCTTTGGCATTTTTTTATTTATTGCTAAAACTATGACCAAGTAGGTATATCGATACGACTCGAAATAATTTTAACGATTTGTAAATATTAACATTAAGTAGATTTATGTCTAGTTTTTTATATTTTATATAAGAATATTATACTTGAATTTAAAGGAATATGTTTTTATTTTTATCAAACCCATTATTACCTAGAAACAATACAGTACAATACTCTATATTAATACAATAAAACTTATCAATATAACAATATATTTTTACGATCGCATTTTATACATATGTAATATATGCGAATGTTGAATATTATATTATAATGTTGGCCCGCTTCCTCATTGCTTTAAGTGAGTATTATTTATGTTATGTAAATGGGAAGCAGACGTTCCATGCAGGTATGTGGTCAACTTCACTCATACCCGACTTTAGCAGGAAGTCGGGACTTTTGTACCCATGCATCTTATTCACGTAGGGTATCCTAAGTTACAAAATCTGGGAAGCAAAGAGAAGAGGTTTACCTATTTTAGTTGCATAGCTAAATTGGCAGTATAATTTCTTTGGCATGTGATCACCGTCGCCCATAAGTAAGTTCGCCTGGGGATAGAGCAGGCAGCTAATCCAGGCGATGAATATCCTGTGAGGCAAGACCTTTAGCGAAGTGAAAGTGCGGGACAAGAGCGTTTTTATCAGTAAAACTTACTGCTATTTTTGTTGTAAAAACTCAATTATTTGTGTAATAAATAAACCAAATAGGAAGTAGAACTACAACTAGTTTTTGTTAATTGGTATTTAATTGTATGTATCATCATCATCAGCCTCTATCCGTCCACTGCTAAACATCCTTCAATGAACGCCAAGACGACCGATCCCTTGCCACTCGCACCCAACACGGACCAGGCCAACGGTCACTTTGGCAGATAGGATTCGAAACGAAGACATCCGCAAGAGAACTCAAGCTGCGATATCACGCGAAGAATAAGCTCGTTGAAGTAACAGTGGGCTGGACACACTCAAAAGAACGGATGTATATTCATTATTCCATTTAATTATTTAAGTGTGTGTGTGTGTCTAGTGGTTAGGTTAAACGCAGCGGTCGCGGGTTGGAATTCCGTGAAGTGCAGATAATATTATGATTGATAAACACCGAAGGCTGCACCGGTCATGACGTGTATAGTGTATTGACCTTATTTTTAATGTATTCCCGTTTCTAGTATCTGTACCAAAAGTTCTAACGAGCTTACCACGGGACTGGGTTAACGTGTTGTGAATGTTATTTAATATTTTAAGTAATACTTATTCAAACTTATTGCCGCCTATTTGTTACTCGTTTTAATATAAATTTTAAAAAATTACATACAGCATTATTTCAAGTTATAAAAGCAAGTTTTACCAACAAAGAAGAACTTATAGAGTTCATCAAATCATTAAATGACGATGAAAGTGATCAATCAGACGGTAATGATTTAAGCGCTGACAGTGACGGACCAGGTAATAAATCAATTATTTATGACTAGCTGTTGCCTGCAGCTTCGCCCGCGTTACTCAACTTCTATAAGTCACAGCGTGATGTGCCTAACACTGAAAGAATTTTTCAAATCGGACCAGTAGTTCCTGAGATTAGCGCGTTCAAACAAACAAACAAACTCTTCAGCTTTATAATATTAGTATAGATTAATAAATGCTTTCATTGTGAGAGACCTGTTGGCAGTGGCGTAGCTTGTTCTAGCAGGGCCCCCGATCGCTATGTCGGGCAACATTTTAAAATGAGATTCTGGATACAGTCTGAACCTTATGGTTACTACCGATGCCCATAGACATCCGCACAACCAAAGGTTATGCAGGTGCGTTGCCCTCCTTTTCTCTATCCCCCAATGGGCCACAGGAAACTCACAAACT
The DNA here is from genome assembly GCA_963853865.1 of Helleia helle. Classification (NCBI taxonomy): domain Eukaryota; kingdom Metazoa; phylum Arthropoda; class Insecta; order Lepidoptera; family Lycaenidae; genus Helleia; species Helleia helle. The sequence continues at coordinate 6,519,229 of OY971434.1, forward strand.
GCACAAAACGCGTTAGCTTAGCTGTCACTTGATGCCGGTGTTATGTGAGCGAAAGCTACCACCCCGGTCGTGCCGGCATAATTCAGCTGCAAAGCAGCATGGCACTACCTCTTACAAAACCGCTTACCCGCTTTGGGCCCCTATCGGCTGGGGCCTCGTATCATTGACACGGCTGATACGGCGGTAGCTACGTTCCTGCTGATAATGCAAGGTGGAGAACCAAGTGAGAATGGTTGACTTTTGTTAATTTAAAAAGTAATCACATTTGTAATAATCATAGAGTTGGAAAAGCAATTGACGTAATACGGGTGTATTACGTCAATTGCTTTTTTGGATTTGGATTTGGATTTCGTTAATTAATTATAATAACACTGTAATGTATATATTATGTAGCAAATATCTTGCTATGCTAGACATGCCACACAAATCTGAACAGATCACAGGATCTGGCATAAAAATCGTTGCAACCCAAGGGTTTGTCTCGGAACAATATACTTTTGTTATTGTTCCGAGGAGTTTGTTCAGACACGGGACAACCGCGCGATTACAGAATCGCGTGTGAACTGCGCGGATCTTATTTATAATATGTCAATATTTATTTTGGGCTTATCCAGACACGTCAAATTTGAATTTAGAGTCCTGAAACGACGCGGTTGTCGCCATGTCTGAACGAGGCCTAAATCAGTTTCCAACAGCCGCAAATACGTGCTACTTTTTTATATAAATATAATAGGTACCTACTTAAAGACATTTAAAAAGGCTATGAATATTCACTAAATACAAATTCCCCTTGTAGGAAAATTAGACGATAGCGTGAAAGAACAAAAATTGCGAGAAGTATTATGGCTCTTGAAAAAGAACTACGATGCTAAGAACCAAAATAAAAGACTTCTGGAAATTCAAAACACTCCGCGTCTTTTTATCATTAGCAATCCAGAAGTTTTGGATGACTACTTGAAAAAGTAAGTAATATTATTAGAAATGAGGAGTATGAGAAGTACTTTAAGAAAAACTTAAATAACTAAATTATTAAAAAAATCCACCTGCAAAAAACTTTTGAATTTGCGCCAAAAATCCGCCATTTTGTTTTTTTAATATTTTGATATACTCAGTGTTACTCTCAGTAAATACGAATCTAACGACACCTCTCAAGCTAAAATCAATCGAGACGTTCATGCTGCAGAGCGTGCCAAACAATTATACATACATACACACTCTCGAAAAGCATAACCCTCCTTCTGGCGTAGTCGGGTTAAAAGGAAGTAAGATTATGTGCAATTTTATTTGCGAAATTGCAGCTAATAATGAAATATCCAGAAAACCCATTAAAAACTCTTCTAAGAAGATACGCAAGTCATACTCACTAAAAGAGTTCTACAGGATGGACCCATAACACAAACTTAATATATATATATATATATATATATATATATATATATATATATATACCTTTCCGCTAATTATATTAACTTTATGACCCATAATAACTTTTCTAGACTATACAAAATTAAAATTCATCAATTAATTGAATGACAATTTTTTCAGGAACTTTTACAATTACCAAGCATTAAATAAACTACGTCGTAACAGTTTATGGGACCGTAAGATTTTTTTTCAATTCTAATAAAAAAATATGTATTATAAATAGATAATAATCACTAATAACTGTACAGCTCTAGAATATTTAGGTTCTACATTATTGATTTATAGAGAGCAACTGTAAGGAAATGCTACTCCCAAAAACATACATATTCTGTAATTCTTATCTTTTCATCATCGCTATAGGTTTTGTTAGGAGTTCATTGCTGATATTAACAAATTTCAATAATATACAATAAAATTTACCCGGCTTATTTAAATTCCAGTTGAACTCTCAAACTACTAAACCGATATTATCAAATTTCGGACTCATTGTAGTTTCAGTCATTATTATAGGTGACGCTGTTGACTATTATCTGTTTGTTGACAGGACAACGTGCGTTTAGGTTCCCAGTGACTAGTAGAACAAATATTTTCGGGCCTTATAACTCTAAATAGTATTTTCAGAGGACAACAGTAACCGTGTGGGATCAGGAGGTGCGTCCCACCTAGAAAGACCTAGTAAATCTGAAAAGAAAATTTCAAAATACAGTAACGAACAGGGTGCAGAACTAGGAGACAAGGAAGATAGACTCTCTCAAATAAGGAAATTGAAAAAGACCTTCAAAGATTATTCCATAGAGCACAAAGAAACGCCAAAGAAATATAATTTCGACAAAGAATTGAATAGAAACGATGAAAACTTCAAAGAATACTCTTTAGGGCACAGAAAACCTCCCGTAATGCCCAAAAATCAAATGTTGAATAAACAGAAAGTGTTTGTAAAGAAACCAGAATATTCTTCCGAGCAAAGAGTTCCAAATTTTAACTACGCCAATCGACCGAATAAAAAAAGGATGAATAAAATACGTAAGCAGGATTACGAACCACCTAGAAACAGGTATGACGACCATCGGCCGAGACAGAAAGTTAAATCGCGTATGTCTCAGGGGAGGACTTCCATACCGTTTATTGGTAGCAAAAATGTTTATGAAGAATGAAGTAATAAATGTATGAAAGTGAATGATTTTTTTTTAACACCAACTTTGCTTGAGTAATTTCTAGCAGACATTTGCGTGTAACTCAAAGCAAGATAGATATTTTTTTGTGAGGAACTAACGATACTGAAAATTGTTCTAAATGTTGCCATCCTTTTAACCCTCACCCCCCTATGGGCCACCGGAAACCCACAAACCGCACGAAACACGACAACGTAGCTGTCAATTTACGTCGATGTTATGTGAGCGAGAGGTACCACCCCAGTCGTGACGGCCCAATTCGGATGCAAAGGAGCATGGCACTACATATAGCTGTGTCTCTTTTTCGTGTAAGTAATAAGTATACACAGCAACACAGCACTCAGCAACGAAAAGCAGCCGACTGTATCTTTCTCACTCGGGCACACTCGGCGGTCCCGAGTTCACCCGATCGAGCCTTCCACCTCCAAGCGTGACTGGTCAGCCTTTTTATCCACAGCCTACAAAAATCTGTATACGGTGCGCCAAAAGAACTGTCAGTAAAACTATCAGTTTACTTATTACATTACTTAACTAAAAAAGAAGAAAGGTTATTAGAAAAAACATGTATAACGACTACTACTAATAACCATAAAATTATCGCCCGAGGAGAGATATATGACATTATCACGTAAAATAATTATCGTCCGTAAACAGATTTTATAGACAACAGGTTTTTTATAACTAATTTGACGAAATATGTCTGTGTCCCGTTTTGACTGTCTGTGTTTGATAAATAGACACGTAGTAATATACTACATATTATAGGTTAGTTGGATTCCCCACCATGGTTCAAGCCTCGTCATGGCGGTGGGGCTCAGTACCCTAAGGTGAACCCAGAACCTTGGGCGAAGCCAATTGGACCGAGGGAGCTGCTCTTTGTATCGCTCTTTATTCTCTTATAAGAAGAGGGGACCAAAGAGCACGACGGACAAAGGGCGAGGTTGGGAACTTCACCCCATTGCACTGTCCCGACGTTGGGTGGTGTTGTTCTGTGGTGGATGCCTAAGAGAATTTCCCGGCGCAAAAGAAAAAAAAAAGTTTAGTTAGAATAGTAAGTTGCAAACCATTTTTTCGGGGTTTCGCGTAGGAGTAGCACAGGGAAAAAAAGAATTTCGGTGCCCTTAATCTGCCCTACTCTCCTTTCCGTAATACACCAAGCTGTTTCACAACAGAAACAAGCAGGATGGTAGAACCTAAAGAGAGGGGCGCTCTGCATAAGCCCGTCAATAGATACTCGATATACCTATTACCTAGTCATTAGAAATCGACACAGAGAAGATAAAACGTAGTGTTTATTTCTTTGGAAATCGTTTTGCTAATTAGAGGTTCTAGTAAGATTCTAGAAGATTCATACATGTCATGGGCAAAGGTTATTTGGAATAATGTTGAGAAACGTTTTCAATCTCAGTTTACGGCTTGGATCATATTTATTTTACATTGTTTCAAAACTTACGATAACGTATAGTCTCTATTATCGATAACATTATATAAAACTTCTAGTCTGTCTGTCTGTCTGTACCTAGGTATATCATAAACCTCTAGTCAGTACAACTTTTTTGCAAGTGCGACAATATTCGTGTCGATTTCAGATTGGTAATAAATAATACCTACAGCTTGGCAAAAAAGAGTATGACGTGGTGACAGGTGGAACTAAATATTTTACTAAATGGAAACCTATGATGTTGATAATACTTGGCCGACAAATACTAGATTTTGAGTAAAGCTTAGTGTTTCACATTTATTTTTAACGATTTGATTGAATTATCTTGCCGATTTTCCATATTATGATGAGACCTAAGTGAAAGTGGCGCCCTCATTTTTTCCATACTCTTTTTTGACAAGCTGTACGTATTCTTTTTATGATTTCCCAGTATCGATAGTTTTTTCTGCCTTGTATAACTCAAGAAGGGCTGGATCGTTTCAAACGGTTATAAGCCTTAACTCTTTGTTTTTTGCTTTGTTGTATTCGGTATAAAGTTAGAACTGGCAAAGTCGCGGACATAACATTGATAGCCGGTACTGGCATTATTCATTCAATCATTCATATAGTGTTCGTATCATATTATTTATGGCCTTTTTTTTCTTTAACGCCGGGAAATGCTCTGAGGCATCCCGCGGGGAAGTGGATCTCCCCAGGCGGGTATGTGGGACTTGCTGCGCCCTTGAAAGATGGTAAGGTGGACGCAGCTCTACCCACTAAAATCAGGCGAGTGCCACGTATGCCGCCTTCGTAGAGGTATCCCGGATCTGTTGAGCTAACAGGGCACCTCGACAGCTAGTCAGTCCCCAAGGGACCGACGCCACCTCTACGGAAGGGTTGTCGCGCACCACAGTACAACCGCTCCCAACTTCGGGACAGAACAATGGGTTGATGTTCCCATCCTCGCCCCTTGTCCCTCTGCTCTTTTGTCCCCTCTTCTTATAAGAGGGGTACAAAGAGCACCCTCAGCTCAATTAGCTTCACCCAAGGTGCTGGGCACACCTTAGGCAACTGAGCCCCACCGCCGTACCTCAAGGCCTGAGCCATCATATTTATGACCTAACATATTAATTCTTAAAATCATTTCTCCACATTCAGATGTAAAATTCAGTTACAGCAGTATACAGTGCGACAAACCATAAAACCCATGATAGTATAATAAACATATAATTTCATTGCTATTTTTGAAATCGGAATATGCTGTTTTATCTACTATTTTTTGTTGGTAAGTTAAGAATTGGTTTTTAGTGTTATAGGCCACAGCTTTGTTCATATTTCGGTTATTAATTATCATAATAATTGCCTGTCCTGAGACATATGATGTTAAGTCTCGGTGCCAGTAATTACACTGCTGTATTGTCCTTCTCTCCGAAACACAGCAAAGCTGTTTCACGGGAGAAACAAGCAAGATGGTGGTACCCATGAAGCCGGGAGCGCGGCACAGTGCAACCCTCTTACCGGTAAACGTGCTTAGACAATCGCGGATGTGGGTAGAAGTGGGATAGAAGTGATCACTCGCCATCGGAAGCAGCATTTTCGTTCGTTTCTAGTCTGTAACCGTATCCATCATGTTTATAAATGCTAAAAATAAATAAAACTTCGGAGAGCATATGTTAACTAAATAAATATTGTTGCAGTGTTCCCAATGGTGACATCTTCCAAAAAATACGATTTAGAGAACGATTCAATGAAACTGTACGGAATGAGCGTGACCCAGGTTCTGGAGGAGTTTAGAAAAACTCCTGAATATGTGCATATTTTAAAGGGAAAGGTCTGATCTTACCATTATCTCTACTTGTTCTACGGTCTGGGGCCTTACATTTTGTATTAATTATCATCAGTACCCACTGCCGCAATAGGCCGCAGTCACTGAACACCAAGACGGCAAATCCTACGCCGTTAATTTTTTTATGATAGTTGGATAGGCAAAGGGGCAGACGTGCCACCTGATGGTAAGTGGTCGACGTCGCCCATGAACATGAACTACTTTACCTGGAAATAGCCCAAGCAACTCATTTATATGATGCCTATCCTGAGACATAAGATGTTAAGTCTCGGTGCCAGTAATTACACTGCCTGTCTTGCCCTTCTCTCCGAAACACAGCAAAGCTGTTGTAGGGGAAAAATGCGAGATGATGGTACCCAAGCAGACAGGAGCGCAGCACAGCACAACCTTCCCATCGGTTTTAAAAAATCTACTCTGACTGTCTACCGCAAACTAGTATCCATCCGCTGCAAGACATGACCACATTGAACAAACGACAAGACGGCCGATTCTACCTCACTCGCATTTCGCTCTCACCGGCAACTGTAGAGATGGTCCTCCCATTTAGGATGTTAAAACCCTCCTGGAGCGCTACAGAATGATCATTTCAATACTTTATTTATCCAAATACTCTTTATTGCCAATGAAAACAAACGGACATCCTCAAAATCGGAAAAGTTGAGGCCGTACGGTGGAAGATACTTAGGTTTTATAAATAAAGATATACTTACATACATACTCGAAAAAACATAACCCTCTTTCGGATTTGTAGTTGGTTAAAGTTCTTATTTATTATACCCATAAAGTTAATATACCTTTCAGCTAGGTATATTAACTTTATGATTATACCTGAAACTTGTGTCATGTTCTTTATATAATTAGTTTTTAACAGATTGACGATTGGTATCTCGACGTTTGGAAAATATTGGAACTATTGCGCGACAAATATCATGATGATCTTAACTCTGAAGTCGAGAAAATGTTTTCTGCCAACTCATCAGCTTTAAGGTACACCTTCCTGTATATTTGCAATAGAGCAAACTTTTTTTGGCAAACGGACAGTCGGTTCACCTGATAGTAAGTGAAAAACGACATCCACAGATACCTGCTACACCTGAGGATTAGCAGGTGCGTTGCCGGCCTTTCAGATATGAGTATGCTCTTTACTTGAAGGTCTCCAATTCGTATCGGTTCGGAAACACCGTAGGTGGCAGCTAATTCCATATATTTGACGTGCGAGGCAGGAAATGTCGTAAAAATCGAGTTGTTGTGGATTTCCGGACATCGAGATGGTGTGGGTGAAATTTGGAATTTTTACGCGATGTCCGGTGGTGGAATACTACTGCAGGTATTAGTCCGAACAATTCCTCAGAACACCCCCCGTGGTAGATGCGATAGAAGATGCACAGCGATGCGACATAGAGATCTGCGTAGAGACGCAGCGCTAAAGAATCAAGATTGGAGATAACATTGTTATCGACTATTCGAGCCACCCGGCGTTGATCGCGGTCAAATGGAAGGAGCTGATATCAGCGAACGCTCCAGCCCAGAAGTTATAAAAATCTAATCAGCTTTTTAACGCGAGATGGAAAACTGAAGTGTTACTAGTTTGTCTGTGTTACCGTACCTAGCTTTTTAAAAACCTATTACGATGCTGTTTTTTATTTGCTGCTGGTTTTCTGACGGTGAATCTTGGACATATTTTATCAAAATCGGTTCAGCTTTCTTTTTCTAGTGTTTTAAGTACTTCATCATGATCAGCAGGGGCTGTGAACGGATTGACAGATAGGGATCCGTCCACTTTTAAATATAGGCCTCCCGCGAAGAACACCAAGACGACCGATACACCGCCACTCGATAAACTATATATTAGTAGATATTTGTTCATAAGGCAGACAATTATATTTCACTCGATTGTATATCGACTGCTTAACATAACCAAATAATTTCAGAACAAGCGAACTAAAAAGACACCCGGAACTCGTCCATCTCACCGGTGTGGAGTTATTAGAGTCATACACGCACACGGACCATCTAAGTTCTAAGGATAAAATTAAACTTCTTAACCTAGCTTACAAATATGCAACGTAAGTTTATAATATTGGTTACTAGCTGTTGTTTGCAATTAAATTTACAACCATATCCGAAGTGATGGCGTATATTTTGATAGTCATGTCCTCCTATAATATCAGATAAAATTCCTAACAAATATTATCGAAATACGATCAAAATTCTTAATCAAACTATGCTGGTAGAAACATCTGGAAACAACATCTGAATGGGAAAAAACACAAACCTAATTCTTGCTCTAATCTGATACCTTGCCTGTATTTCGCACAAGAAACTTAACAATGAATAAAATGTTATTTCAGTTTATATAGCCATTCTTTGATAAAGTACGTAGCACCCGAAGGAACGCCGATTTCAACCAGGCAACCCTACGATGAAGACGTCACAGAAGCCATGACCGAACACAACCATGTGGTATTTATTTTTTCATTTGGCCAGCATTTTCCAACAGGGTTATTGAAGTAAACATAGTTACTATATTGAAATCAACTAAGTAAACCTTTCTTCACGAGGTCTTAGAGATCGTAAATCGACCGTAATTAAAATAATTAAGAATTTTCTCGTGAGTTATGAACAAGGGTAAAAATCAGTTAGGACACAACACGACTATCTTTAACTATAGAAATAAGAACTGTAGTTGTTTTACTTAAAATGTGATAAAAGTCTAAACTCGTAAAGGATGTGAGTGCTTACTTTTATTTTTTCCGCCTGCATAAAGACAAAGAGAATATTTATTTTAAAAAAACTGTGTGTAGACTGTAGACTACAGGCTTATTTTGTAGACATTAGCATAAATAAAATGCCATATTTGAAAGGCCAACGGCCAATCCTGTGGTGTCTATGTCGTTTATCACTTACCATCAGGTGAACCGGCTGTCCATTTGCCCCATATTCTAATAAAACAAAAATAATTGAAAATGGATAAACGAATAAACATTCAAATCACCAACATCAAAACTAAAAACTTTCCATGATATTTCCTTTCATTTATAAAAACCTTATGTAACAAAGTATGTAATATCATTTTATAGATAACATCGGATGAAAATGCATCAGGTAATATAAAATCCACGTTATCCGGACCAGAAAGAAACCGTCTAAGAACCCGGAAGAAAAACAATTCCAAAAAGTTGAGAGATAATACAATTTTATGAGAAGATTAGCCTTTGCGCGCGGCTTCGCCCGCGTAAATTTCGAAGTAGCATAAGTATTTCCTTGCTAGAATGAAATGAAAAATATATATAAGTAGTGTTTCTTCTTACTAATATTATAAAAAGGATCGTAGTTTTTCGGTACTGGAAATAATTTCACAATTAAATCACTAATTGTTTTTTAAAAATCAGACAATAAAATTACGCTTTCTGTCAATATTTTGGCTATGTAAGTATATTTACTAAATAATTTTAGATGACGTTTTAGTCAGCAACTATGTTCATATCATAGTTTTTCCGTTATTTAGAGCTTTTTCAACTTTCGCCCATATGAGCCCATGATACTTGGGGATGATTTAGCTTTCTAAATTAATAAAAAGAGTAAAAGAATTTTTCAAATCGGTCCAGTAGGTTTTGAATTCATTCGATTCAAACATACAAAGGTTTCCTCTTTATAATATTAGTACAAATATTACTTAAATAAATAATTAAACTTTAAAAACACGTTTTTTTTAGTTAGAATTTTTTCCATGAACTCTGTCGAGTACCCTTTTCTGTAAATCTGTTAGTGGAGTATTCGGCGGCCGGCTGATCGAGTGGTACTACTAGACACCTTACGCTACGGTCGCGGGTTCAAATCCCGCCAAATGTAGATGATTTGTATAGTGAATACATTTTGTAAATGTATTTTAGTTTGGAGCTTACTTTTCTCAGTCTAAGAAGACTACTAATAAGACTAATAAAACTATACGAATTTGTTAAGAAGAGGTCACAATTCAAAAAAATACATTTGTATTACAAATATAATATATTACAAATATAAATAAATATAAAAAAACGAACGAAATGCTATTTAAAATAATTTTATCAATAGAAAACAAAGTCTAAATAGTTTTATTATAAATGATTATATGATTCCCGATGTTGAATTATCTCCAATGTTCCACAGTTTATGTATCTGAAAAAAAAAACATTATTTAATACTTAAATAAATAATAGAAATAGCATATCTTTCTAAGTCATAAGACTGTGGGAGGGAAGCGCTGTGCCGCACTCCCGGCTGCATGGGTACCACCATCTTGCTTGTTTCTCCCGTGAAACAGCTTTGCTGTGTTTCGGAGAGAAGGGCAAGACAGGCAGTGTAATTACTGGCACCGAGACTTAGCATCTTATGTCTCAGGATAGGCAACACATAAATGAATTGCCTGGGCTCATTCTAGGTAAACTAGTTTATGTTCATGGGCAACGTCGACCACTTACCATCAGGTGGCACGTTTGCCAGTTTGCCTATCCAACTAACATAAATAAAATAAAAAACTGTACTCCTTTTAGTAATTACACACTTTTTCTTATCTGAACCAACAAACAAATTAAATCCTGGCAGATCAGAAAAAGTGTGTTCGTACTTTACACTTTTTCTTGTCCACCAGTACTTAATTTGTTTGTCAAGGCGGGGCTATCCAAGAAGGATGAATATGGAGCTCCAATCGGCACTGAAACCGCATCAAGCGTTTTCGCAGTGAGTGAAAACACATATTTATTTAATTGAACAGAGGGATTTATAAAAAAATGCTTTAAGAGGAGCATTTAAAATATTCTACATAGGGCGCACTAAACGTTTCTAGAACTGGCCAGTTACTATCTATTATAAAGCTATCTTTATGGCATCATATTTAAAATTTGATTCAAAGCGTAATCTAACATGCGTACGACATGAAAATCAGGAAAGGGTGAGCTAAAAGTAATCTAAGTAAACATAATTTAACATATTATGTGATAGGCTTAACACAACTTACTACAATAATGAGATATATTTGATTAGATAGTTCAATTAGGGATTTTATCAAAGCTCTTACCTATCATTTTGTGATGGCCTTTCATCTTGAATGTGTGATGTTTTAACAATACTTTATTTGTAAAGTCTTGTCCACAAGTACATAAATGCTTTGCTTTTATCGTCACCTCCTTCAAATTGTGGTCTACATGTATGTGTTGACGCATATTGTTCTCACCTACACATATCTCTCTACAAAAGATGCATACACGCACTCCATTTGTTAATACTAAACCCTGTAAACCAGTCAGTCTTCGATACTTCCATGATATCTCCATGGTAGGTACGAAATATTTATTAACACTGGTGTTATTTGTATTGGGATCTGTTGCTTTGTGTTTAGTTAATATATGCTGTTGAAATAGATCCTCACGTTTTGTTTCATATAGGCACATTTCACATTTCAAATATCTGGGATGTATTTTCATGTGCGTCATCAGGTGTTTTTTATTTCTGCACTTGGTGAGACAGACCGGGCAAGTGGAGACACTCTGAACTCCGTGAGCTTGTAGATGACACCAGACTGTTTTTATGTTAATATGCTTGGGACACTTTGGGCATTTGATCCGCGATAAGTTTGGTTTGTTTTTCAAATGGATGTGAACTATATGCACTAGCAGCAAGTCTTTATGGAAGAATATTTGGGAACACCAGTCACATATGAAAATCTCCCGATGCACTCGAAGTGAGTTTTCCGAGCTGTGTAGATGATCCGTTTTTATATGCTTCAATAATGTATCAGAAGTTTTACAATCGTGTAAGCAAATCTGAAAAAAATATAAAATATCGTATACACATAGCGCAAACTCATAGCGATCTCTACCAGGCAACCTCGGGGAAAGTACAATTGTTTAAAAACATAAAAAAATAAGTCGTACTTACACGACAATAATTCGGATCTTTACTGACAATTTTGTTTATTATGTCAGGATGTGAAACACCACGGTGTATTAAGAGCTCCGTGTCGCTCATCCAGCCACCTTCTGAACACAAATCACAGTTAAGATGCTCACATTCAGCATCATCAAAATCATATTCTTTGGGCACAATGTTTGTTATATCTTTTGCAGATCGAAACATCGTTTTTTGCTACCTGCTACTACCACTGAAAACAATAATATGCTCATAAAACTATTTTAATTATTAATTAAACGTAAACAAATATTTATTTCTGACCATTAACCATAAATTCCGTAGAATTCTGACAGTTATCTGACGCGACGTGACAGCTAACAGCGGCCTCAGATTAAGGGAAATGGGAATATGAGCTATGGTACGTTCAAAGATAATACAATATACAGCTTGGCAAAAAAGAGTATGACGTGGGAACAGGTGGAACTAAATATTTTACAAAATGGAAACCTATGATGTTGACATTACTTGGGCGACAAATACTAGATTTTGAGTAAAGTTTAGTGTTTCACATTTATTATTAACGATTTGATTAAATTATCTTACTGATTTCCGGTGTATTAATATTATGAGAGAGAATAACTGAAAGTGGCGACCTCAGTTCTAAAGTTAAATAAAAAAAAAACATTTTACAAAAAATTAGAACTAGACAAGGACATCGATCGAGACAGCGGGCACGAAGTCTTCACACACAGCAATCGGCCGACACGCAGCAAGCTCCATCCACATTCCACAAGCAGTGACCGCAACGGCACGCCGAGACAAGTCCATACACGACGAGAGCCGGAGCAAAAACGAAGCGCAATTTTTCGCGCCAAAATATATTTATATGCTCCGCGCGAGCGCGCGCCGACCAGCGAGCCGCGGATCGCTGTTCACCGCCACGTCAAGGCCTGAACCATGGTGGGGATCCCCAGTGCACTATCTTAATGTTATGTAGGTCTTCATACATTTTTTTTTCACGAAAGGCTCTCAAACTTTGTCAAAATTATTTTTTTATCAAATTTCATGCTAAAAGGTTAAGTTGATACCTATTTGTTTTTCGAAAAAAGTACAATAGATACCTACTCATTCTTTTTACTGTATTTCTAATAGTATGCTCTGTGAGGAATAAGATAACACCAAAAATGCAACGAATTTCCTTAATTTGCGGCAGTAGTGTACATGAAAGTACAGTAAGGTCATTAAAAACGATTTTATTTTAAACTTCATATTTTTGGCGCTTTTTTTGTGTATTTTTATTTGAGCGCCTGATAACCGTACTATTAGGCGCTCCAGGATTAACCATTATTTCTGGGACACCTGTGTATAAATATATTTTCTAAATATATATAAGAATATATTTATATTCTGTATTAATCTTTGATTCCCCCTTATTAAAAATAATGCTTTACTTTTTTATAGCATAAGAGAGCAAACGAGCAGTCGAAACATTTTGACGACTCGTCGCCCATACACACAACCAGAGAATATGCTGATGCGTTGCCCTCCTTTTCTATGTCGCCCCCAATTGACCACCGGAAACTTACAAACTGCATGAAACGCGACAGCGAAGCTGTCACTTTACACCGGAGTTATGTGAGCGAGAGGTACCAACACGGTCGTGCCGGCCCAAGTCGGCATACATAAATAATGTATGCAATTTTTTTTTTATCAGCGGAGACGTTCTTCTCCATTTTCATTATTAATAAAAATATTTTAGTTATTCACGGTTATTTTTTATAACTGACTTCAAAAAAAGAGAGGATCTTAATTCATCTGTTTGTTTTTTTTCACGGTTGATTTTTTCAGCCGACTTCAAAAAAAGAGAGGTCCTCAATTTGTATGTATGTTTGACATACGATTAGGTAGTCCGCCGATTGTGATTGGATTTCGATCATTTTTATTGTTTGAAAGCTGGTGTTTCCAATTTGGTCCCACATTAATTAGATCAAGATCTGACCAGCCGTTTGAGTGACTTATTTGGTTGACTTAGTTTACCTCGATGATGATTTTATTAATTGTCGATGTAAAATGTATAAAACAATTTTCATAAAGCTAACATTAAAAGAGGTAATATAAAAGCGTCATTAAAATGGCAAGATTTATTTTTAAACAAAAGATATTAAAAAAAACAAAAGCACTGATATAATACAACATAAAACAATAAAATATACATATATATCTTACAGACTTGGCTTTGCCATTAAACAGACGAATCACGAATTAAACAATTTTCGTTTTCGTCATAATTCCTTGCTCGTTGAAAAACAATGATAAATACTAAAATACATTTGCATAAATACATACCAATTTTAAATTTAGTCGATTGTACAAATCTATAATATTATTGATCTTCAACTATCAATTTCTACTTTTTCGGGAAAATACTTAATCCGTACACAAGCCGTACCAACTTTTAATATAACTTTTTTTGAATTTATACAACTATACAATAAGTATAATACTTTCTATACACTGGCAACACATTCTGATTTGACTATAGAAACATATTAAAAGTTTCATATCGTACAAATATAAGCGCAAATTACAAAGTAAAAACTACACGATCAATGGCGTCAAGAAATCATCATACGACCCTAGTATACAGCCATCCATATTATTTTTAAAAACTGAAGTTCTTAATTTTCACTATAAATAAATAACGAAGTTTACATGTAATTTTTGGCTAAAACTATTAATAACAACCAAAACGTACCACACGACACCGAATGAACAATATATTAGGTTCATAATAATCCCTCTATTATGCGGGTGGCACATTACATGTAGTGAAATACTTACTTTGTACTTTGTCACGTGAAAAAAAAAACATTAGGTGCACAAGTTGAGCTGAGACCATTCGATTCACATCTCGAATCGTGTCACGATCGAAACTATCGCTTATCGATTATATTTTATTCGAACGTCCTTTTACGTTCGTTTCTTTCCCACATTCGTAAGTAAAACAAAAAGATTTTCCCCTTTATTTTGGTAATTTTTAACATAATATGGGCTTACTATCATAGTAAGTTATTTACATCGAGCATATAACCGGAACAGAGTGGTAATGTTTATGTGAAAACATATTTATTAACATATTAACCTTTGACCAGTTGTAAAATGGCATAAAACGAGGTAGCAAATAATATTTACCCCTAATTAATTTGGTAATTTGACAATACCTAATTATATTATATATAATTTGTAAATTTTACACTATAAAATATGCATGTTTATATACATAAATTCTGTTTTAATTTCAAAAAGATTAAAAATTCTGTTCTATTACCATAGACTAACTATTTTTTTTAATAGGAGGTCAAACGAGCAGTCGAAGATTTAGACTACCGACGCCCATACATCTGCACAACCAGAGATTATGCGATGTGTTGCCCTACTTTCCCCCCATTGGGCCACCATAAATTCACAAAACGCACGTAACGCAACAGCATAGATGTCACTCGACGCCGTTGTTATGTGAGCGAGAGGTACGACCCTGGTCGTGCCGGCCCAAGTCGGCTGCATAGCATGGCACTACCTCTCAATATGTCTGATTCTAACTACTATGCATTCATTATTAGTACCTATATCTTTTTATTATATGTAGTTACTTTTGTTTAGCCATTATTAATAACATATTATGAAACTAAGTTCCTTTTATACCTTAGCATACCTAACTGAGATATGCTAAGTACACAAAGTATGTTAGGTGTAAGTAATCAATTAAATTAAAAACTAAAACACAGCCCTGTTACCACAAGGGTAAATTAATTTAACGTAAGTCATATAGCTACAGATAATATTTAACTATTTCTTCGAAATAAATGTTAGTAAAGACACATAGGAACAAGTGTACATCTTCTATCTGTATGTATTATTATTTAAGGGTGGGGACACCAGCGAGGCCAGACGGGTGATCAGTCCTCATTAACGGGACCATTTCACCCAATCTGTATGTATAAACAGTACATAATTAAGACTCCATCTCATTCATCTTAATTTTATAAAATCGATTTTCGAACTTCGCTACAATCAAATATTTTAATCATTGGAAGTTACTTTTGAGAACGCCCAAGATTGAAATTGTTCATTATTTTTAAAAACTTTACTCTTTCCATTTTGGGGTAATTATTTATTATTTATGGGAGGGGACACCAGCAAGGCCAGACGGGTGATCAGTCCTCATTGACGGGACCATTTCACCCAATAGTAGGGGTAAAGTTGGTGCCATCTGAAGGGTAAAATTGACTTCACAATTTTTATTGGTACGACATTATGTTTAAACATTTTTACTATTACTGTGTGGACAAGTGCCTTTACGTTTGAAGAATAGAATAGAAAACTCAATGATTGATATTCGCTTTCAACAATAAACGAAAAAGCCACATGTCTACAGGGGCTGGTACACTTTACTTACCAAGGTAAGCCTGACTGAGCACTGATTTTAAACAAGACATTTAATTCAACTAAAAATACAACTTTTGGTAACACGTAAATCTTCCTGTCCAACATTTTTCCGCCTGTTTTCCAGGAACTGTTTGTATCCTCCGCCTAATATTCCTAGTAAAATAATGAGACCTACTAGAGAATTAGACTTAAACTTTTTAGCACAGTCCTCTGGGTTGTCTGGATTTAGTGTGTAGATCTGAAATATATTTTAAAATAAGTGAAAATATATCAAGATAATGGATATGGCGTTATAAAATTGTATTAAATTTTTCCAATAACCAATTACCATTGCAGTCAAACATCAAAATTTGATCATATAGATTTAATAATACCCACTCCAAGTTATTATTATAAAGGATCAAGAAGGTTTTAATATAGAGATCACATTTCGATGGTTTTGGTTGTTCATCCTACTAATATTATAAACGCGAAAGTTTGTAAGAATGTATGGATGTATGTTTGTTACTTTTACATGCAAAAACTAATGAATGGATTTTAGAAACTTTAGCTTGTACATCAATATAACATATAGGCAATAATTTATCCCTGTACTCCCACGGGAATGGGAAGTACTCGGGAGTAAAACGCTTGGCGCTGCTAGTTCACTATAAGTCGTAGACGTAGGAAGTAAATCCAATCATGTAACCTCACAATAAAATATAAACATTACCTGTCTCCCAGCATGTGAAGCGTAAACAGCTAACGCAATATAATATGGCATCTGCATGTCAGTGTTATACCCAGCCATAGCCAAGCCAATAATGCTGCAACCGAGTGCTACAGATAGAGCTGGCTTCGTATGCTCTCCAAACGTTAGGGCTGTCGATTTCATGCCTATCCTCGCATCATCGTTTTTATCCTGAAACATATGTATTATATAGTGGAGATGAGCTTGGTGCTACGCAGGACGCAGGTTAAATGCTTTCAAATGATCCAGGTTTACCTTGGGTAAAATTCCTGAAAATATATGGGGACTCGCACTTGGGAATGCACTACTTCTACTACTAAACCACCTGCAAGGTACATCAGCCACTTTTTCAGGATCCCGGCTCCGCAGGCAACGGAATCACCTCAGTGACAGGCTGGCCCCGGCGAAGGCTAGATCGGGGGGAGGGAAGCGCTGTGCCGCGCTCCCGGCTGCATGGGTACCACCATCTTGCTTGTTTCTCCCGTGAAACAGCTTTGCTGTGTTTCGGAGAGAAGGGCAAGACAGGCAGTGTAATTACTGGTACCGAGACTTAACATCTTATGTCTTAGGATAGGCAACACATAAATAAGTTGCCTGGGCTCGTTCCAGGTATAAATTAGTTTATGTTCATAGGCGACGTTGACCACTTACCATCAGGTGGTACGTTTGCCAGTTTGCATGTCCAACTAACATAAAAACAAAATATGACACTTTACTTTCTTTTTTGGTAAGAAAACTTACATAGACGGTGTAATAACTGGCACAGATACCATCATCTTACGTTGAAGGATAGACACTCTAATGATAAGTTTCTTAGGCCTGACAATGCCTGGTCCAGATCATATCTAAATTATCATTATACACATAAACTATCATTAATATAAAATATATTTAAAGAAAATCCTTCTCAAAATACTAGGTTCTAAATTTGTAACTAACACTTACCTGATGTGCGTATATAGTATCATACACCACCGTCCAGGCGAGGGCTGACATGTACAGAGGAACACAAACACCAGGGTTTAGATGACCCATGATAGCAGTGTAGCCAAGTAGTGCACCCCAATTGAATGTAGCTCCCAGAAATATTTGGGGGTAGTTTGTAAATCTTTTGGCGAGAGGATATGTTACCACCAACACTGAAAAAATAATTTTTACTTAAGATTATAACTTTCATACAAAATTTGTGAGAATAATATTTTTCTACATTTTCTAACTGTAAAGGCAAATGGGAGAGACAGAAAAGAGCCAAGTGTGAGAGTAAGTGGTCATTGTCGCCAACTGGGACTTACAACTATGCATAATATAAAACTATAGCCACTTAGATGTTGCCAATATTTAGCCATATGATAGTAAGTCTCGGTGTGAGCGATACACACTGCTTGTCCTTTTTTCTGTATCAAAACAAAACTGTGTAACGGAAGAAATAAATAGTATGGTGATATCCCGGCACATAGCGCATCCCTTCCATCACAGTAGGATTTTTTTTTTCCTTAAACAATAAATTGATGATTAAATATTATTTGATGGAAGTGTTCTTCAAATATTTTGGTATATCTGAAAGGCCGACAACGCACCTGCTAATCCTCTGGTGTAGCGGGCGTCTGTGGATGTCGCTTTTCATTTACCATCAGGTGAACTGACTTCGTTTTGCCCCCTCTACTATATATTTAAAAAAAACGAAAGTGTGATAGACTACACATAATATCAGCACCACAACACATACAGTTCGTACAGTCTGTGGATACCTACATTAGTAATAACGGAGAAGAGTGATAGGTAAAATATAATAATAGTGAACATTCTTTAGCATAAACAAGTATTTGCACAAATTGATAAGATTGTGTAATAATTAAACGAATAAGGATAATAAACAAATAAATACTTACACATACTGCTTGCTCCAAGAACAACGCTGTAACAATTCAATTGGAGAAGTACGCCTAAGGCCAAACTAAGTTGTGCACCAAGAAAAGCCACAGCTTGCTTCTGTGATATTGCCCCAGATACTAAAGGCCTATCTTTGGTTCTTTCTACCTGAAAATAAAAATTTGCTGAGATTTATACAAAAGAGACAAATTGTAGTACATAGTATTCGTTTTTACTTGTTCGTTACTTGTGTGTAAATATTGATTGAAACTTGCTTTTTTTATAGAAAATAGGGCAAATGGACAGTTGTTTCACCTGGTGGTAAGTGATAAGTGACATCCATAGAGAACCTCTACAATCTACATCATTAGCAGGTGCGTTGCCAGCCTTTCAAATATGAGTATGCTCTTTTGCAGGTGTGCAAGTTCCAGGGAGAGAGGTTATCATCAAGCATTAGACAAACCAACTGCTTGTGTTTCCTATTCCAGACAAGAAGCATTATATTAATGCTTACTTTGTAATAGATACTCAACTATTTTATGTGTGATGTGAGATCAAAGATAAATAAATACCTGTGCATCAATATCTTTGTCCCAGAGATCATTGATAGTACATCCCGCTCCTCTCATTAGTCCAGCACCAACAAGGAATAGCCCTGCAGTATGTAAGCTTGTAGATAGAGGTACTGTGCCGTTTATTGAAGCTAGGGCTATTGACCAAGAACAAGGCCAGTATAGTAGGTAGACTCCTGGAATATAAACACAACTTCATTAAATGTCTTATCAGTATGGTCTTTAATATCAATGCATTTTTATTGACTGTACTATGTTACTGTATCTACTAGTATGTTAACAGGCCATTCTATATGTATATATGATTGTGTAATATTGTCATTTTAAAAGGTTTTTAACCTTGCCTGTATGTATTTATATACATATATTTATGTATATATTTATATTATCCATATCCTTACTAATATTATAAATGCGAAAGTAACTCTGTCTGTCTGTCTGTCTCTTCTTAAAGTTATACCGCTGAACAGATTTGGATGAAATTTGGCACAAAGATAGCTTGAAACCTGAGAAAGGACATAGGATAGTTTTTATCCCGAAAATCCTACGGGAACGGGATTTATGCGGGTAAAACCCCGGGACTATCTATCTTCTGAGCCACGGAACAGATTTGGGTGAAATTTGATATGAAGATACTTTGAAAATTAACATAGGACATTAAATAGTTTTTATCCTGAAAATCCCACGGGAACGGAACCTATGCGGGTAATACCCCAAGACAGACTATCTTCTAAAACACGGAACAGATTTGGGTGAAATTTAATATGAAGGTACTTCGAAACACGTAAGACTTAAAATAAATCTTATCCTGAAAATCCCACGGGAATGGGAACTATGCGCGTTAGACCCCGGGACTGTCTATCTTCTAAACCACGACACAGATTTGTGTGAAATTTGATATGAAGATACTTCGGAACTGAACGTAGAATTTAAAATAGTTTTTATCCTAAAAATCTCACGAGAACGGGACCTATGTGGGTAAAACCCGGGACTGTCTATCTTCTAAACCACGGAACAGATTTGGGTGAGATTTGGTATGAAGATACTTTGGAACTTAACGTAGGACTTAAAATAGTTGCTATCCTGAAAATCCCACGGAAACGGGAGTTGTGCAGCTAAAACTCCGGGACTGTGTATTTGTTAAACGACTAAACCGATTGGAGTGAAATTTAATATGGAGATAGTTTGAGACCCTAGGTAAGATATAAGATGTATAATTAGTATAACAAGAAGTTTTTTTGATGTGTCAATAGATGGCGTTAACACAAAATGTAGATCACGCTATCCATTACAAGATGCGAACCCTTATGAGGATCGCAATTTTGTATTGCACGCGTTTTTAATTAAGTATTCATATATTAGTAATTTATCCAAAAATGATTTATTAATAGAATTCATTATATTATAAAAAAGGAATACTTATATATAATAATGAAGCGGCTGAAAAAGTTAAAATATGCAAATACAGGGGTATAGGCTCCGAATATGATTTTGTCCCATTGGGTGTCGAGACCCTTGGTCCGTGGGGTCCTAGCGCTTTAAGGCTATTTAAGGAAATAACAAAAAGGTTAGTCGACATCACAGGAGACCGAAGAGCTTGCAGCTACCTCGGACAAAGAATTAGTCTAGCAATTCAAAGGGGGAACGCTGTGAAAATCTTCGGAACCTTGCCTAAAGGGACTCCCTTACGTACGGCGAAGTATATACTTAAGTTATTATATTGTATTTTTTAAGGTTTTTAGTTTTAGGTTCTTTGTAATTTATATCCAATATGTTTTTATTTAATAATTTAAAATTGCAATAAATGACAAAGTACTATTTATAAACAATGCTAGGAACAATAATAAAATATATGAATAAAAAATATAACTTTTTCATAGTTTTTTTGCTGGTAGTAGGTACTAATTTGAATTAAGATATTGATGTATCATATGGTAGTTACAAATAATTTTGTATCGTTAGGACACAAAATAAATACTATAGGACGTCTGACACCTCAATTCTCCCATGAAGATGGTTACTGGAAAGTATCCGAAACGTCGGGCATTTAAAAATCTTAATAAACCACGATAAAATCCATAAAAGTAATTAAAATATAATAAAAATGTACTACTAAATTAAATAAATATATTTTATAAAAACATACTATCGGGCCTTACAGTGGAAGTAAATAGTATTCGTTAAATTATTATAGTTTGTAAATTGGAACCATTTTTTTTATGTCACATGGAGGCAACCGAGCAGTCAGAGCCGGAGGTGACTACGGACGCCCATAGACATCGGCACAGCCAAAAGTTATGCAGATGCGTTGCCCTCCTTTTCATTATACCTACCAATGGGCCACCAGAAACTCACAAACCGCACGAAACGCGACAGCATAGCTGTCACTTGACACCGGTGTTATGTGAGCGAGAGGTAACACCACGGTTGTGCCGGCCCAATTCGGTTGCAAAGCAGCATGGCTACTACTACTTTATTTGAAAAATAAGATTTAAAACAATACTTTTCGTCGCGGTTAAAATCTATGAAATAATATACTGCACTTACATTAAGAAAAACCATTTTTGTCCGTCTGTTTGTTCCGGTTAATCTCTGAAACAGCTAAGCCAATTTTGACGAGGCTTTTACTGGCAGATAGCTGACGTTATAGGGCGTAACTTTGTCTATAAAAATAATCATCATCAATCCGAACGGTTGTAAATCTAAGTAAACGCGGGCGAAACTGCGGGCAACAGCTAGTATATAATATGTGTATATGTAAACATTTTTGGTGGTCAAATTATATATTATTAAGTTAATTGTGTAATTTTAGTATACATTTTATGATTATACTAAACAATAATATTTAAAAAATGCTTGTACCTAAGTCCCACCTCACCTACACCCCTATCTCTTCATCAATGGTCGTCTGGAAGAGACCGCTTGGAGAGGTAAGACCACCTTTTTTGTACTTAACTATTGTAAAATATTGTACTTTAATGTTTTAGTGTACTGGTACAAAATAAAGCATTTTATTATTATTATTGCCAGCTAGCACAAAACATTCTACGTCAATTTTAATAACAAGAGCCTCAATATCTATAATTCATTTACTTCTACTTCAGTTCTATGTTGTGCTTTTAAAAAAGTATGTAATTTTCATTGCCTCTACTTTATGTTTTAATATTATAATATAAATTATAATAATTAATATTGTAATGAAAAAACTTACCTATAGGTCGGTCCCACCTCGCTAGCTTCACATAAGGGTCTACTTTATCTCTATAGAAATCCTTTAAACTGGACTCCTCAATCTTATCTATTGGTTTATTTAATCTAGATTTGTCTAACACTATCTTTGGTGTAGAGGTCTCCATAACAACTCTCTGTCTTCGTTGATCACTATGCACACTCTGTGCTCTGATATTTTTAAACATTTGTTTTTGGTAACCATTATAAATTTGTCCACACAAACATGTCTTAATATGTTGCGGGTAGTTAGCAAAATGTTTCATGTTATTTATGTGAAATAATGTAGCTATATTCAATCTTTTACAGCTTCTTAAAGTGCGATTCAACATCTTATAATTTTCTGTAAAAATGTGTTTTTAATACAACATAACATCCACTACTTTCGTATGAGTATGACGTAATGATCATTTTTCGCGGAATATATAATTTAATAAAAAAAATTGTAGCTCACCTTGACTTTGAGAACAGATATATTACACGTGAATACGAATAGAAGGAACAGATATGATCGACTTTTAAATGAAGTCTTTTTTTATAATTATTTACCTACAAGGTTATCTTTTATCTGGTCGGGTTTACCTAATTAAACCTTAGAAACATTACCATTTCTATACAATCCACAACAATATATCATTAAGTTAATATTGAGGTAACATAATTAATCGTAGTTTATTAACTAAATAATATATAAGGTTCCCAAAAAATCGAATGAACCGCAGCGACAATAACACGTTCTTGTCACATTTAATGACAATTGACAACTGTCTGTGATGTGACAAACAATAAAAATTATGTAAAGTTCTTGGCATTTGGAGTTTTATTTTTTGTACGAAGATCATAAATTCCGAACAAATATCATCATACTTCAGGAACTCAAAATTATACGGCGATTGTCTTCCTTTGCACAAACTTGTATATTTACTATACCTAGTCGGGTACTTTTCTTAAACAATAAACAATAACGATAATATAAATAAAATTTCGATCAATGCTAACCTAAAGACAGGTTTGTTAAGGGCCCTTCTCCCACAACTATAGGTATTTAACGCACCGAATCGGTTTGCACTTGCGTTGCGTGGGAGATGTCTTGATATGAACTTCGTGACCGACCGCGGCCGGCAAGCACGCCACATTAAACGAATAAGCAGTAGATTGACTATGCTCGAATTATTCTTAGATGTGATAATTAATAATTATGCATAACAAAATCTTGTTATTGTTATAGTTATCTAGTTTTGGATTTATAGAAATATGAATTAGCAACATAGGTCTAAAAGGCAGTGCCATGCTGCTTTCAGCCGAATTGGGCCGGCAAGACCAGAGTGGTAACTCTCGTTCACATGATAATGGCGTCAAGTGACACCTATGCTGTCGCGTTTCGTGCGGTGTGTGCGTTTCCGGTGTCCAATAGGAGGGGATGGGGTAAAGGAGGCCAATGCGTCTACATAATCTCTTGTGTGGATGTTTACCAGGACGACCTCTGTGGCTAAATGTTTAGTGCGTTAGCGTTAGCCGGAGGTTGCGGGTTTGAATCCCGAATGCTCGTTTGTCCCCCTAAGCTATAAAAAAAATCAATCATTCTAAGAATGCTTGTAGGAGATTTGGTGGGTAAAAAATTGAAGGCAAACATAATATTTTTTTATACTATATTAATTGTTTAAATTGTTTTAAAATTCAACATAATTTTGCTGTCGTGTGCTAAAGTTCATTTTCATCGACTCATACATCATCGACTAATGTTAGACACGGGTCTCCTCTGAGAAGAGGGTCTAAGGCATATCGTCATAGTCCTCACGACTCTGCCCTGTGGGTAGGGGGCTAGGTCATGATTGCAAAACAGAAATATTTTGTGATAAAGGTTCCTCATTTTCTTTACTGTCGGACAATTTGGATTTTTCAAGTATTTAACAATCTCTGTCTCAGAAGACATTTGTGATAAAACTGTATTAAGATTCTTTTTCCTTATTTTACTTTTTTTATTCGCCATTTCAATTAATATATACCTAGTGGTACATACTACAAAAACTGAAATATATATTTGTTTACACTAATTAAAGGTTTTGTATTACAAACTAATTACAACTAAGAAAAACAATTGTTAGTAAGTATAAAGTAGCTATATTATTTACACTTTGTCGTCTTATTTATTTAGAGGTAATAATATGAAATGCGCGGTAACAACGTTGTCACGAGCAAAAGCGGCACAGGTCCTACTTCGATGACACCCGGCTGGGCATTTGGCTGGGCACTGGCGCGACGTGGTGCGATGCGCGAGAGCCATTTTTATCGTTTTTTATTTTTCAAAAAATTTTGAAGTGACATAATAAAAAACTATCAAATCATATCCACGTTATCTCCGTTTAGCAATTTAAACGTAAAAGATTCATTAAAATTGCGTTACCCGAAGTCATAATACAACTCAAAATGCTTTTAAAATCGACGTTACTTCAGATTTTTTTTTGATCATGTAAAATGTTAAACATTGTATTTTTAACCAAAAAAGTCACTAGATCAAAGATGTATCTGTACCCTATTTTTTTATTTTTTTAAAATGACGACTTCTATAAAAACAACTCAATCTAGAAACAACAATTTGGGATAAGGAGCCCTTAATTATCTGATGATACCGCATCAAGCGAAAGAAAACACTACTTTTAAAAGAGCTCGATTGTATGTACGAAGCGGTGCTGTAACAGCTGTAATTGGAACATTAATATTGGTCATTGAGCATTATGTCGTAGATTGAGATCTTCCTTTGTCTATTTGCTTTTGTAGGAAATATTAACCTCAGCATAATATTATATTATACGAAAAGAAGAACAATCTAACTTTACATGTATGATTCGTTAAAGATGGGTTCAAGTCAGATAATAAAATAATTCACAGTTAAAATTGAAGTGAAACTTCTTTACGTGCATGAGGGTAATTTTTTTACGGATAAAACGTCACGAAAATGTGTAACGTGTTTGTCCAAGAACAGGGAGAGAGTGATTGAGAAATGAGACCCACTTGAGATCGATTGAGAGAGAGTGAGAAAGGGTGAACGTAGCATGAAGCACATACCCATGGAGTAAGGAGCAAGCGATTGAGAGAGATCAAGAGAGAGAGAGAGTGAGATAGAGCGAACGTCGTATCGCAAGTCTCGGAAATTTAAAGCTTTCGATTAGTATAAATATAAACGAGATTTAAAAATTAGTTTGCCTAATAAGTTTCACTTCTGACATGTGTACTTTGTACGCACGCCCTTTTTTATTACATGTGCGTTTTTGTTTTAACATGACAACGTCTTATAATATAGGGATGTTGACATTTTCCAGAAATGTTTTTAAATCATTTATAAATATCTAATGGAGGCCTAAATATTATCAACTTTTGCTTAAATACGTCTAATGCCTATAAAATCTTGCATTTTATAATGCATTTTAAATTTCGTTCCAAAACGCTAACACTTGTCACGTGACGTCATATGTGTTAAACATCGTAAATTAATAAAATGATTCTAGTTGTCGTTAATAAAAAATGGCTTCTAAGTTTTATAAGTGTTGTACGGTGCCCATATGTGTGTACACTGTCAAAACGCCTGAAAATAAGTTTTTACAATATTTACTGCGTACGGAAAATGGTGTATAAAAGTACGTCTATATTCTTCCGCTTCCGCTAAATAGGAGCAGGTGACGTCATTTCCGTTTATTATCATGTGACCTATTTTAAATTTTGTTACATTTTATTTATTAAATATTAATTTAATCAAATAAATATAAGGGAAAATATTGTATTTTTTCAGAATTCTATCATAGAAACTACCAATTAACATCAAAATCATATTTTTATATGAATACTGTCAACATCCCTATTCGATGGAGCCGGCTGCACGCACGAAAAAACATGACTCATGCGGCGTTACCTCACTCTGAGGCGTTCCATTTTCTTATGACTTTGTCACGTTCAACTATCGTCAGTAAAACGATTTTTTATTTTCATACTAACTGTTGCCCGCAGCTTCGCCCGCGTTAACTGAGGTTTATAGCCACGAACTGATTGATGATTATTATTTTTAATGTCTAAGTTACTCCTTATAACATCAGCTATCGGCCAGTGAAAGTTCCGTTAAAATCGGCCCAGCCATTTCAGAGATTAGTCAGAACAAACAGACTGACAGACAGACAAATATTGTAAAAAATGCTATTTTGGTATAATATGTACCGTGTCCATATTCATTTAGTAAAAAGAAATATTTTAATGTCACAAACAGACACTCCAATTTTATTTGTTTGTATAGATATTTTTTCCTTGACACTGGCATAATTTCGAAAATGCGAAATGCGTATGCAATAAAAGAAGAAGAAGAATTTAAAGTCAAATGAAAATTCAAAATACGAAAATTGAATTATATCCAAAAAAAATATGTAGTAGATTTCCGATCTTTTTTTTCATTTTCAAATCATTGTTTTTTTGATTAATGATTTTAATTTTTAAGAATTAGAAACTCGTAAGTTACGCGTATAATCAATAATATTATTCTTTATCTCTTGATAAATAGTAAAACGGAATTTGTTTGTAGCGATGGTTGAAAGAAATCATTTTCAATGATTTGATTGAAACTTAAATGAATGTTGTAAACATAAATAAACTATTTAAATATTTCTAGATAAATTTATCAGGTATATAAACTATCTAATGAAATCAAATAAAAATGAATGAAGACACGAAAAGGGTTTCAAAAACAAATAACAACACAGGGAAACATAAATGTAAAATTTGTAAAAAGGTAAGATGTATAGTAATAAGATACTTATAATAAACACAATAATCATAATTAATAATTGGGTAAACTGTTAAATTCGTCCATTATTATTTGACAGACAATCAGTTTACCTAGTGGCTTTTACTGCTGGGAGGGATTGGGCTGTGCCGCACTCCGGCTGCATGGATACCACCATCTTCCTTGTTTCTCCTGTCAAACAGCTTTGCTGTGTTTCGGAGAGAAGGGCAAGACAGGCAAACAGGTGGGACATCTACCAGTTTGCCTATCCAATTAACAAAAAAAAGTGGTAAGTGATCCCTAACACCCATAGACGATCACTACAACGAAGGGCTTGTTTGCAGGAGATATGCCTGCCTAACAATATTTCACATATTTCAGTATTCAGTCTGTGGCAACCCTGTCAGTAAGTCATTATAAGCTGTATAGTCAATATGTTACAAATACACACTTTATTGTAGAAATTTACTGAAAAAGCTGGATTGGACCAACATGTCCAGCTTCATTCCTCGGACAAACCATATGCATGTCACCTGTGTACATACACAGGTAAAACACAGAAGTACCTCAACAGGCATGTGAAACTCGCCCATGTCCCCGCTACAGCTAATGAATGCAGCTATTGCGGGAAAAAATTTCATTATCGTTCTAAACTTAATGAACATCTAATTGTGCATACAAGTAAGTTCAATATTAATTTATTTAAAATCAAAAATAATTTTATAGCTTAAATATATTTTACACTATATGGGGACATAACAATTAACTATTTATTTATTATATATTTATTTTATTTTGTGTATGTTTATTTTTTATTTTGTATGTCTAAACTTACGGTCTATTGTCCTACTTATATTATCAAGTGCTATATATGTAAAATGCTATCAAGTGCATAAAAAATCTTGATTTTGTATGCATATATATAAAAAATAAAATGTACCCAATTTTTACAGATGTTAATTTTATGTGATAACTGCCAAACGCAATGCTTAAGCCAAGAACGGCTTGGCTCTCATCTCGTCTTGGGTGGAACACATTCATTGATTTATATGACATTATTACATCCAAAAGTAACAAGTTGAGGTGCCCTGTTTGCTTATTAAATCCCGAGCACCTCACCAAAGGCGGCATTGGCGGCACTCGCCGGGTTTTAGTGGGTAGAGCTGCATCCACCTTACCACCTTTAGGGTACAGCGAATCCCACATATTCGCCTAGGGAGACCCACTCCCTCGCGGGATGCCTTAGAGCATTTCCCAGTGTTAAAGCAAAAAAAAGACATGATGATTGTAGTAGGTATGTAGTAATGTAAAGACCATAAGTAACAAGTTGATATTCTTTATATTTCAGATTCCAAACCGTACAAATGTGATATTTGTGGTAAAGGTTTTAATTCCTCTTATTCATTGGGGAATCATAACAACATACATAAGGGTATGTAAATAAATACTTATTTTATGCTTATTTTTTATGTTAGTTGGATAGGCAAACTGTCAGATGTGCCACCTGTTGGTAAGTGGGCGACGTACCTATGTACTTTAGTATATTTGTTATATTATTCTAATTTTCTTTATGTATTCTTAATTATAATTTTTTCATTACCCTTGTGATAATCATGAATTTGATATCTTTCTTGACTAAAAGATAAAGATGTTCTTAGAGTAATTGTAATTGGGTATATTGTAATAAGTATTATCGAAATGGCTCTTAGTTACATAGTTTTATTTGACCCAACAAAATTAAGGCTTTTTAGAATTCCTACATTAATTGTGTTTACAAATAATATTAAGGATATAAGATAGCAATAACAATGTTTTATTGTACAACGATTCTAATTAAATATCCTCTATCTTTTTCGTTAACAACACAATCTACAGGCATGACGCACTGGCCCAGGCTTTCGACGAAACTGAAAAAAAATGATATTAGTAGCTTGGAGTATACAAGCAATAAGTATCATGTTATATAGGAGAAAATTTAGAAATTGAATTTGCATAGATTAAGACATTTTGTGGCAAGGGATCGTTCATCTTGGAGTTCTTTGAGGGAGGCCTATGTTCAGCAGTCGACGGATAGAGGCTGATGATGATGATGATGATGAAGACATTTTGTGGCAAGGGATCGGTCATCTTGGTGTTCATTGAAGGAGGCCTATGTTCAGCATTCGACGGATAAAGGCTGATGATGATGATGAAGACGACATTCCTAATTAAACGATAAAAGAGCGAGTCCGTCTCGCTCACGGAGGATTCCTTAAAAAAAATCTTTGTTAATTTTTGGCAAATTCTTTGGATGAGGCCTTGGAATATACATTCCTTTGGTTGTATACTATAAGGAAGCATATTCCATAGCTCGCTTGTGTATACTTTAAGATGGGGCCCTTCCAGTAAAAATGATAATAATATTCTTTTCTCAGAGTATATAATATTTACTATAGATAATGACATGAGTGTAATTTATCATCAATTTTATTGGAAATGTTAGGTTATTTCTGGGCTTGCGGCTTCTTAGTCGGGGAAATCGAGTCTGGGGAATCTCGCATTTTGCCAGCCCTGTCACCCTAATCCCTATAGTTACGCCACTGCTTTTACACTTTAATAAATTACCGATTTTGGGATTTATTACACTTACACCGTCATTGCTTCTTACAAGCTTTCATCAATTTATGTCAGTGAGAATTATTCTATAGGTTTTGCTGAGACAGTCAATTGGCCAACGGTTCCTCCGTTATAAGGGTTCGTCATTTTGACGAATGGCACCTAAAAAAATCTCTTGATACATACCCTGGTCTACAGTAACAGCCTGGCAATGACGTAAATAAGCAATGCTGAGACTGAAGTACTATCCTTTGGTTGTACGTGTGTTCGTTGTGTCGTGTTATCGCTTGTCGCAAGTACTTCAACATGTTATTGACATCGAAGATATTGTTGCGTAGGTCAGTGTTTTTACCAAATAACTTCTCTAGCAGTACCTGGAATACATTAAATGAGTCGAACTTTTCATAAAAAAGTGGAGCAAAAAATTATTAGATTTATAATTTACTAGCTGTTGCCTGCAGCTTCGCCCGCGTTACTCAACTCCTTTATGTCACAGCGTGATGCTATATAGCCTATAGCCTTCTTCGATAAATGGGCTGTCTAACACTGAAAGAACTTTTCAAATCGGACTAGTAGTTCCTGAGATTAGCGCGTTCAAACAAACAAACAAACTCTTCAGCTTTATAATATGTATTAGTATAGATTAGGTTTTGTGTGAGCAGGGAGCAAGCGAGTGAGTAAGATTGAGAGAGAGAGAGAGAGTCAGAGAGAGAGAGAGAGAGAGTGTGTGAGATAGAGCGAACGTCGCATCGCAAGTCTCGGAAATTTAAAGCTTTTAAGATTAATATAAAATATATAAACGAGATTTAAAAATTAGTTTGCCAAATAAGTTTCACTTCTGACATGTGTACTTTGTACGCACGCAATTTTTTTTTTTTTAGATGGATTGCCTTTGGCGCAGAATTAATTACATTGGTTGGCTCCATCAACATAGAGAATGATTTTCAAAGCTACGCTGCAATAGATAAATTACTTAATCAAAATATTTCTTACTTCTGTTATGTCCTCCGTGAATACGAAAGGAGATTTTATGTATTTATTCAATATTTTTGTCATTGTTCTTAAAAATCTCGCATCAAAATTAGATCTTCTCGTGCAAATTTTTCTCTTTAATTTGATCTTAAGATCAGCGACATCATATTTCTCCACGGACCAACATCCGTAAGGAAGATTTTGTACTATTCTAGAAACATTTTCGGGAATATCATTTGACTGGTTAGTATCAAAATCTTTAACGATTCTTTCATTTTCATCATGTTGGGATGTTACTGTGTTGATGTCATTGTCTTTGATATCGTCCAGAAGAATATAATTTGAGTTCCAACTTTCCTTGTCAACTTTCTTTTCTTCCTGAATTTTTGTTTCCTTTGTGCCAATATATTCGCCATGTGATTTATAATCTGTAATATTATGTTTTTGAACGAGGTTTCTGAGATTCTGACGTATTTGTGCAAAAGTTTTTAGGACCTTCTGATTGTTTTCTAGTTCTGTTTCGATCTTATCTCCATCTTCGTTTCTTCCTTGTTCGAATCTAAGCATCTTTTTTAAATCTATATATTTTAGCCTGTAAATATTGTATTTATCTTTAACGGAAACTAGAGTTTCAAGAATTGTTAACAGTGTCGAAATATCGAGCTGCACGAAAAAAAGTGTAAAACATTTTACCCCGTTTTAAATAGTTTTTGGAACAAACTAGTTCTATTATTCGTCTTTTTTGAATTAGGAACATAAAATACTTACTTTTTAATAGCATCAGTAATACTAGTGCAGGTTACCGGGCAGGCGTATCCAAAACGCATCCATGTTTGTGCGTTTTTGTCCTGGCAGTAGACTCTGCTTTCTAAAAAGGGAGAAGTAAAAACAAAAGAAAGAAAAATGTTGAGCGCCCGAAATGGCGGATTGTAGTCTAACTAGCACATTATTTCTAATAATTACTCCTTTCGCCATAATATTTATGTAAAAAGTTGTATTCATTGTTCTGTACACTACAATCTTTAATCTCAATCCACCCCGGATTGAGTTTATAGACCTAAAATATTTATTAGTAGGTAGGTGAAATATTACAAAAAAGTAAAAATATTTGGAAATTTAATTCTATTTTATTACAATTGTAATAATTGTCTGAGTAGGCTTAATGATCGTGATGATATTAAATAAATGCTTAAATTTAACTTACCGCAGATACTAACACAAAATGTAAATAGAGTAACTGTAACGAACAAACACGTCGCGCCCATTCTGAGTTTAATATTCAAAAGCGCAGTTGATCCTAATATGAAAGGCTATACAAATGTTTGTCTGTGCAACTTTATATTTTGTAAATCTGGAGAATTATTTTAGCACGAAATGTGTAAAAAGTATTCGCGTTGTCACTTTCGAATATGACGTCATGTAATGAAAATCGACCAATCACAGAGACGCTAGCGTACAAAATTCGATTGTATGACGTCGTTCGTTATTTATGAACGTTATAAATATGAAATTTACTTATTGTTTATTACATTTTAGAGTGGTGCCCTATCCGTTATATATATTGTGACGACCATTTTATTTGGTAGACCACTGATCGACTTGTTAAATTATCAAATTTATATATGAACAAATTATTTGAATTGTGTAGAATTTTCTGTACATTTCCTCAAACCCTTGTTTGATTTAAAAAGAATAATATTTCTTTAGATTTTATGATTGAAAAAATAACAATATGTCGATTTAAAACTGGGAAAACTGCATGGCCCCACTAGTGTGTCAATAAAACTAATTGACTGTGACAAAGGCGTTTTATGACTTTATTGCATGTAAATTAAAAACGAAGATAATACTTGTAGGTATACCTACCTTTTTTTTTTCTTTAACGCCGGAAAATGCTCTGTGGCATCCCGCGCCTAAGTTTTGAAATTCACAGTTCCATTTGATTTTTTTGGACAATTTTCTTAACAGGAACATAACATGGTATAAACATTAATCCAAAGCGTACTTCATCGAGAATGGCGTTACGGGCATGGCGATGACGTTAGTCGACCATAAGCGACCAATTACAAAACGAGAGTTCGTTTACGTGACGTCTTTGACGAAGATACGATGCAATTTTATTTTTGGAACGTAGTTTCTTATCGCGCGTTGCGAAAGGGGGCTAGACGGAAAAAATTAAGACGAAAAGTTGGCACGACACTATGCTATAGTTGTAAGCCGTGCGGCGTGCGCGTGTTTCTCTTTCTGTCTGTCTCTCTCTCCCTCTCTCTCACACACACACATACACACACACACTTATGAGTGTGTGTGTGTGTGTATGTACTTTTTTTTTTTTTTTTATTACAATTCCTTCAATAATTAATCGAAAGTAACTTCGTTCCATCCGGGTGTCCCTTGACACCTCTCTTTAGTTTTTTATACATTGAAGCTCATAAGATTTGGGGCTTTAAATATTGGTGTAAAATCTCTGACTTTATTGCTTGGTTAAAGTAGATTTTTGAACTATACTTCAATGGGCGCTTCTTGATTGGCCGACCCTACACCGGCACCGGCCCGGCACCGACAGTACTCGACGCGACGACCCGACACGACACCGACATTCTTCATTCGACCGACACTGACGCGCTCCGACCCGACACGGCTTTATATAATTCCAGACGTGGATAAGAGCGTTGCGCGATGCCAGCGCATAATAATAGATTGTATTTACTATATTAAGACGCAAAAAAGTGTTTCTAGTTGATTTTGGGTATCATTCAATTATCTTTGGATGGCATGTACGACAATTTATTTGAAAAACGTATAATGGATTGCCCGGATAAGCATTTCAATTATTTTAAAAAAGGTTTGTTTATATTTAAAAGTAGTAATAAAAGTTTATATAAATAAAAAAAACGTAGGTACGTGTGTATGACATACGTAGGTATGTACAACACATGCATAAAGATGCCGGCCCGACACCAGTGGGAGGCTTGCTGACGACGACATGCCGTCGCCGGCATGCAGGTGCCGGGCTGGGCTAGTGGGATAGCGTGCATTACAATTTAATAGAATTCCGTCCACTGGTCCACTGGTGTCGGCGTTAGGCCGGGCCGGTGTCGTGTCGGCTCGGCCAAATAAGAAATGAAATTCAATTAGATATCAATTTCAGACTCCAAGCCGTTTAAATGTTTGTTCTGCGACTACGCGTGTCGAGACAGCTCGACGTTGAGGAAGCACCATGAAAGGCACACGGGCATCGAAAGAATATATCAATGCGCCACCTGCTTGAAGAGGTATTTATTTTAATAATATACTGGTGGTCCGTCCCGGCTTGGCATGTGTAAACAATGTATAGCCTAAGTTACTAGCTGATAATGTGGCTTTCCATAGATGAAAGATTTTTTCAAATCGTGCGGCACTTTATTCTTAAGTAAAAATTTCTTTTGGCGCACCGCACACAGATTTTTGTAGGGTATTAATGAGGCTGAGCCGTCACGCTCGGACTTGAAAGGCTTGATCGCGTGAACTCGGGACCGCCGACAGTGCCCGAGCGGGAATATACCTACTGTCGGTATGTAACTTCACATTAATTGAAACACCACTGGAGAGGTCTGGTTTTAAGCATAACCAGGGTACTTCTAAGTAGGGTTTCTTTCTTCTTAATTCTTAATTTCTAAGGTCGCTTGGTCACATGAAGTGAGGAAACCCAGAATAAACTAGATCATTAGAACTGGCCCAGGCAACGAAAAAATTGATCGAATACTTGACGCATTTACATATACAAGATTTAATAAGTATTCAGACTACGTTAAATAATTAAATTAGAAATGAACCTTACAATCGACCTTAGATCGTATAATATTACCTTAGGTGTCCGTTTTTTGCAAAGCAACAGTATTGACTAACACCTGAAATTTATAGTTTTAAAAAGAAATACCTCCTGCGGGACCACGTGTCGGAGGTGCATCTGCAGATGGATCTGAAGACGAAGCCCTGCCGCCACTGCGACAAGATGTTCAAGTCGACCTCTCATCTAACCGCCCATGTCGTGAGTTGATGTTTCGTTAAAACTTTACATATATCTACCGCAGTTTTGGCCGGGGTAGTTAAGGCTTAGGTTATTTATCATGATCATCAACATGAACCTGGCGTGGCAACCGTATGGCTAAAACCTAACGACTGCTCTGCGTCCGGTCCTTGAGCGGTGAATGTCCCGTAAACGCAAACCCCTCACCTTCTGTCTGACACAGGTGCTCACCGGGCATGGCTGCTTTGGTGAGTACCTGTGCCGGACGGCCCACAGGTAGCCAGTGACAGTGTGTCACGATTGTAGCGCGGCCGTGAACTCGGCCTCACCCTTGAGGTGTGCCCGAGATGGGGGGGAGTTGCGCCGCGATCTAATGTCAGTGGAGGGGACTTGTTTCTGCCGAAAGTCATCACCGCGATGCTCGATGACGACGAGTCCTGGACGGCGATGGTCTCCTTCTGCGAGGCAGTAAAGTCCCAGAAGGAGGCCGACGAGCGGGTGAGAGAGGAGGCCGCCGATGAGGCCTCCCGCGGGCGACGAATGGGTTTCCAGACGACTCTGTGTTCGTGTCGGGCTCAGGATGGGAACTTGGGTCCAGTATGACACGACACCGCGGGGACTGCTTGGTAGCGGCCGGGTAGTCCCCCTTTACGAAGAGTAGTCTTCTTCTCTCTCTGGTCTAAAATTATAGAGCCTTTTAAATATTTTACACAGCAAAGGGTCCACGAGAAGATATACGAGACGCGGTGCGACATCTGCGGCGCGGAGCTGAGCAGTCGCTACAACATGGAGACGCACCTGCGCTCGCATCTACGGCACCGCCCCTTCGTGTGCGGCGTGCGCGGCTGCGGGAAGACCTACAAGGATAAAGTGAGTAGTGTGCTATGTAAGATAACCTTCTTACATAGGATATCTTCGACTGGCTTGTTGGTCTAGTGGTTAGTGACCCTGACTACTAAACCAGAAGGTCATGGGTTCGATCCCCACCCAGGACAAATGTTTGTGTGATGAGCATGATTATTGTTCTGTGGCTGGGTGTAATTTATCTATAATATGTATGTATTTAGAAATACCTATATAAGTATGTGTCAGTTGTCTGGTTACCATAAGAACAGGCTCTGCTTAGTTTGCCTCTCTGCAGAGCGTACTACTGAAATAGCCTGTATAGAGATGGAGCGCCTTATTATTGTAAGTGTATACAGACCTCCAAATGGATTATATGATTCTTTTGAGAAAATCATGGAAGAATTATTAATTAAAATATGTGGGTCTAACAAGCCCATACTAATTTGTGGTGACTTTAATATTAATTTACTAGAAAATAATTCCACCACAGTTAGATTCACATCATTGTTAAAATCATATAATCTGACTAATCTATTTTCAGAACCAACAAGAATTTGTAGTTCTACAGCTACATGTATTGATAATATTTTTAGTAATTTAACTCCTGTCCACAAAGAAATTATCAACAAGTTGAATTCTGATCACTGTGGTCAATTAGCTGAATTCCTTATAAGTTCTAATAGTAAAAATTGTAACAAAAATAATGTGTTTGTTCCTGTGAATGTAAGACGTATTGAGAAATTTAGGAGTAGTATAATGGCCAATATTACATATTTGAAAGATAACAGAAGTCCAGATTTCGCTTTTGGTGAATTGTTTAAATTAATTAATACACATTTTAAAGCCATTTTTACTTCTAAAACAGTCAGTTCCACAAATAAAAAGGGCTTTAATGATTGGGCAACAGCAGGAATCCACAATAGTAGACGCAAATTATATGACCTTTACCAAGAACGCACATACAATCAAAATCAATCATTTAAGCAGTATGTCAAAATATATTCAAAAACATTCAAACAAGTTTGTATCGCGGCTAAATCGCTTTATATTAAGGAAAAAATTAAAAACGCAAAAAATACAATAAAAACTACTTGGAACATAATAAAGGATGAAACTGGGAGAGTCGGTAGTCGTAGCTCTGAATTTAATTTAAATATTGAAAATAGAATAATTAAGTCCGACGAGGAAGTTGCGACAGTATTTGAAAAATACTTTTCTGACATCCCGATTTCGACTACAAAAAAAAATTTAATCTCATGTCCTGCAATTGCCGAATCATTGATTAAAACCGATGTCAAACAATGTGAAGCTAACTTTAAGTTTAAAGAGATAGGACCCAAAGATATTTTAAATGCATTTAACTTATTAAACAATAAAAATACCCCAGATTTATGGGGAATATCTGTAAAAGTCACTAAGCTCATAGTTTATGTAATTGCACCCCATCTAGCAACAATTTTTAATAAATGTATTGATAGTGGGGTTTTTCCTGACTTAATGAAACATAGTCGAGTCTTGCCTCTTTTTAAATCTGGCAGTACATCAGATGTTACAAATTTTCGACCAATATCAATACTCCTCCCTCATTTAGTAAAATTTTTGAAAAAATTCTGTTAAATCAGTTACTATATTACTTTGAAACCAATATGTTACTGCACAAAAAACAATTCGGATTTAGAAAGGGTCTCTCCACAACAGACGCTGGCGTTAAATTAATTGACCACATTTATGGGGCCTGGGAGGAGTCACGTGATGCTTTGGGAGTTTTCTGTGACTTATCCAAGGCGTTTGATTGTGTACAGCATGAGACCTTGATCAGGAAATTACGCCACTATGGGATAGACGGTACGGCACTGGATCTTTTGAATTCCTATCTTAAAAACAGGACTCAAAAGGTCGAGATAAATGGTAAAAGATCATCCGGGACTAAAATAGAGATGGGGGTCCCACAGGGGTCCATTCTAGGTCCATTTCTTTTTCTAATTTATGTAAACGATTTACCTTACCTAGTTAAAGATACTTCACTTATTTTTAAAATCAAACGACAAGAAACTAATTATGACGAGGTAAACAACACACTTTCGAGAATGGTACATTGGTTTAGCGTTAATAACTTGTTTTTAAATAGTAAAAAAACTAAATGCATAAAATTTTCCTTGCCAAATGTTAAGCAACTGCAAACAAATGTACTCTTAGACAGTGAAAACTTGGAATTGGTGGACTCCACAGTTTTCCTAGGAATAACTCTAGATTCTAAGCTGCAGTGGGGTCCCCACATAGCTAAATTGGCGAATAGACTCAGTTCAGCAGCATATGCAGTGAGAAAAATAAGACAGTTTACTGATGTAGATACAGCGCGAATTTTAGCTACTTTCATAGCATTATGTCTTATGGCATACTTTTATGGGGAAATGCGGCCGACATAAACAACATTTTTGTGCTGCAGAAGCGGGCTATTCGTGCAATTTACAAGTTGCCTCCCTATTCATCTTTGAAAGAAAAGTTTAAAGAAATAGGAATTCTGACTGTCACCTCTCAATACATCTTAGAAAATTTACTGTATGTTCGAAAAAACATAAATGAATTTTGTAAGAAAAGTGATATTCATAGTAGGAATACACGTAATAGACACAGGTTACATGCACCAATGATTAGACTTTCGAAAGTAAGCAATTCTTTTAAAGGCAACTGTATACGCTTTTACAATAGGATCCCAGAAAACGCTCAAAAGCTCTCCATAAAAAAATTCAAAAAAGTTGTTAAAGAACGTTTGTGTGGTAAAGCATATTATAAAGTAAAATATTTCATGGAAGATACCACACCCTGGGAATACGGCGTTCCTCCCGGGCATTTCAAGATAAGATGTTAAAATTGTAATTAATATATATTATTTGAAAAGATTAGTTCCACTGAGTTTGTTTCGCCGGTTCTTCTCAGTGGGCTTACCTTGGAACCGGTGGTAGATTCAATTGACGTTCAAAAAGATACTGTATTAGTACTATTTTGAATAAAAAATTTTGATTTTGATTTTTTGGGATCAGATGGCCATGTGTCTCAACATATTATTATTATTATATTCTAAGATAAAAACCTACATAAGTAAGACCTAGGTCACGGCACTTTTGGTCCCTACTCCCTAGATTCGTTGATACCGAGGCCGTATTTTGTCTCTAGTTTACCATATACAACAGTCATAGACTATTTTGCAGTGTCTAGCCGTTCTGACTAAGTTTTTGTCAAAGATCATTCAATCGGTTGCCATTTCTTTAAAATTAGGTATTTTTGTGTATTTTTTTGGCATCGTACTCCTAAAGACTTGTTTTATTAAATTTAATTACATTTATAGCCGTTGTTATCGTAAAATATTATTAAAACTAACATTTTAAGTAATTTTTTTCCGTTTTTTTGTAATTACTTGTAGTTTTGACCCTTGATTGTGAAAAAAAAAGTATGGTGCTATAGCTGCCCATTATCTTAAAAACATGGCTAGTATGTGTAGATTCTAAAAAAGTATGATGGTGGGTACCTTAGCAAATAATATTAGCTCCAGGAGCAAAAGAACTAAGCTAGGTCGGGATTTCAATTTCTCAAGTAATGTCATAATTTTCGTGATTCAAGCTATAACACACCAAGACATGATTTTATTCCATTAAGAATGCAATTTTAATCTAAATAGTATCTAATCATCTGTTAATTTGCATTCGTAAAAAATACATGCGACTATGTGTAACCAGTTACTACAAGTTTATTCCAAATTCAAAGGGATCTTCAGGTAAAAAAAAAAACAACAAAGACGGTTATACAAAGGCCTCCTTGATGTGAGAAGGACATTGATATTTATTGTTAGTAAGAGAAGCATTACAATAAAAAACAAGGTTATTTCTGGTCAAAACATTTATTGCTTCGATTACACTAAATGTTCAAAATGTCCTCCGCGTGCAGCAATGCACGCTCTACATCTCCTAATGAAGGATCTTTTAATCCGGCGTCCATGGTCAGCTTCTTCAATTTTACGAGCCGCTTCTTGAATACGCGCTCGTAACTCTTCTATTGTATTTATTTCTCGGCTGTATACTTTCTCTTTCATACAACCCCAGTAAAAGAAGTCCAATGGGTTTAGGTCTGGCGATCGTGGTGGCCATAAAATTGGACCTAAACGCCCTATCCACCGACCGGGTTACTCATTGTTTAAATGGTTCCGCACAGAAACAGCATAATGCGCAGGACATCCATCATTCTGTAACCACATCATGTTTCGAGTCTCGAGTGGCACATCTTGCAGTAACCCGGGTAACGTACTTTCTAGAAAATTTAAGTAGATTTCCGCGTTTATTGTCGCTGGCAACTCATAAGGACCTATGATTTGCCCACCAATAATACCAGTCCATAAATTAATTTTAAATTGATACTGCGATCTGTCGGCGCGTATCAGTCTGGGGTTTCGTAGCTGCCAGCTGTGTAAGTTGTGGAGATTCAAAAATCCATCTTTTCGGCACGTTGACTCGTCACTTCATAAAATTTTGTTAAAGAAATTTGGATTTTCTCTAATTTTTCGTAGCATTGAACGACAAAATGTAACTCTTAATTCCGAGTCCCTTGGCAATAATGTTTGAACCCTTTGGTAATGATAAGGGTAGAGTTCGTGCCTTTTTAAAATTCGGTGCACTGATTTTTTAGATACACCAGTACCACGCGAAATGGCATTTATGGACGTACCAGGGTCTTCCTCCACTAATTCCAACACTTGGACACTTCCAACAGCTGGATTGTGTCGTTGAGGTCGTCCTTCTCTGGCTCCGCCAATACCGCTGCCAGGAAATATTCCTTCTGAGAATGCATTGTGCACCCTAATGAACACTCTGTGGTCGGGATGCCGAGCATTTGGGTATCTTTCACGATAAGCTGCAGCTGCTCTAGTAGCGTTGCCGTTGCATTCACCGTAAATGAAATGCATGTTTGCATATTCGGCCGGAGTGTATTGTTGAGGCATTACTCCCACAAATAAACAAAAGCAAACTCAAAGTCCGTTAATAGAGCACAGTTGTCAGGGTCACACGTTAACAAGTTCAAAACAGAAGGCAAATCAAAGTCCAGTAAGAAAGCAAAAACGGTTAAATGTAAATACACAAAAAAAACGTACGCATGCGATAGTCAAAATCACACTGAGGTCTGGGAGAGATTCGCGCCTTAAGGATAAAAAACCAAAGCTGATGCGCTGTCCTTCTCACACGCAAGGAGGCCTTTGTATAACCGTCTTTGTTGTTTTTTTTACCTGAAGATCCCTTTGAATTTGGAATAAACTTGTAGTAACTGGTTACACATAGTCGTATATATTTTTTACGAATGCAAATTAACAGATGATTAGATACT
This sequence comes from Helleia helle, assembly GCA_963853865.1. Lineage (NCBI taxonomy): Eukaryota > Metazoa > Arthropoda > Insecta > Lepidoptera > Lycaenidae > Helleia > Helleia helle. The sequence goes on from OY971434.1 coordinate 6,560,383, forward strand.
ATTTAGATTAAAATTACATTCTTAATGGAATAAAATCATGTCTTGGTGTGTTATAGCTTGAATCACGAAAATTATGACATTACTTGAGAAATTGAAATCCCGACCTAGCTTAGTTCTTTTGCTCCTGGAGCTAATATTATTTGCTAAGGTACCCACTATCATACCTTTTTAGAATCTACACATACTAGCCATGTTTTTAAGATAATGGGCAGCTATAGCACCATACTTTTTATTTTCACAATCAAGGGTCAAAACTACAAGTAATTACAAAAAAACGGAAAAAATTTACTTAAAATGTTAGTTTTAATAATATTTTACGATAACAACGGCTATAAATGTAATTAAATTTAATAAAACAAGTCTTTAGGAGTACGATGGCAAAAAAAATACACAAAAATACCTAATTTTAAAGAAATGGCAACCGATTGAATGATCAAAGGAGCAAAAATTTTGAAAAAAACTAAAAGTATGCATCATTTTTACACTGTTGGTAAAACTGACGTAAAAACTAGATTTTATTGTAGCCTGACATCGGGGTTACCTCCACTTATCGGATTATCCATTATTTACGACAGACCCTGTATAATTATTGTCATCGTCCGTCCACTGTTGAACATAGGCCTCCCTCAATGAACGCCAAGACGGCCGATCCCTCGCCACTCGCATCCAACACGGACCCGCCACCAAAGTACACGAACATTACCTGTTAATTATATAGGGGGTCTACACAAGATCCCCTTCGGATAAAAGCCTCCTCCAAGGGATATAATATTATTTATTAGTATTGATAAAACCATATTATGAAAATAGGTGTAGGTAGGTAAATTACAATCACACTTTGCTTACTGATATCGAAGCGCGAATTTTATAACCGCAGCTTAAATTATTAAAATTGAACTCAAATTATTTTTGTAGGGCGCCCTTCGAAAGCACTCCATAATACACTACCCGGAGAAGCATTTGGTGTGCGAGATATGTGACAAGCGGTTCACGAGAGTGGGTCGGTACAAGAGCCACGCGCGCCAGCACCGGCCTCGGGTGAAGAGCGTCGTCTGCGACCACTGCGGAGTCAGGTATGACTTGTACATCTAACATCATATATCATTGAAAAGAAACCCGCTTGTTTTTTCTTCTTATATTTTTGACAAACGGTCGTTTGCAACAGCCATTTTACAGCCAGTGTCAGTTGTTTTTTTTTTTTCGTAAAATATTGTTATATTTGTAACGGACCAATTAGCGCCACAATCAGGACGACCTCTGTGGCTCAGTGGTAAGCGCGTTGGCGCTCAAGCCGGAGGTTGCGGGTTCGAATCCCGCCAGGGATCAAAAATATTTTCTGTGTTCCTGGGTCATGGATGTGTATTATATAATAATAATAAAAATCTTAATTATATGTATAGTATAAAAGTATTAAATATATTTCCGCTGTCTGGTACCCGTAACACAAGTTCATCGAGAACTTACCATGGGACCAGATTGACGTGGTGTGAAAGCGTCTGTAGATATTATTATTAAAAAAATATAAAAAAATGAACCTAAATATAAGTATAGTATAAAAACTATTAAATACATATATTATTTCCGTTGTCTGGTACCCGTTACACAAGTTCTTCGAGAACTTACCACGGGACCAGATTGACGTGGTGTGAAAGCGTCCGTAGATATTATTATTAAAAAAAACTTAAATATATGTATAGTATAAAAACTATTAAATGTATTATTTCCGTTGTCTGGTACTCGTAACACAAGTTCATCGAGAACTTACCACGGGACCAGATTGACGTGGTGTAAAAGCGTCCATAGATATTATTATTATTATAAAATCCTGAATCGCGCTATCGAAGTTTTACAGTTCGCTGGTATACATACTACAGCTGAAATGTTAATAACTGTGCTTCGGCCTGCTACAGTTTATAATAATATCATAATTTTAAACTCGTAAAACGAAAACGCAGAATGAGAGATAGGATTCTGAGCCGTATATGACCGATGCTTTTCCTCTATGGAGAACAAAAGGTTTATTAATCCAAAAAGTCGTCTTCTTGAGAAACATGGCCTACTTCAGCGTGTATACTTCCACTGTACATCATGCGCTGGCCAATACTTCTATTATAACTGAGGTAGACGCGGCATACTATAACAAATTACATTTCAAAAGCAATCTTGAAATCACATACATACACAATAATTACATTACACACACACATACACACGAAATGTAGTTACGTCAACGAGGCGAGACGGCAATATTATCTGACAATAAGAGTGACAAAGACGGCTAATCTGGTAAAGATGTTTCGCAGCGGCGATTCCCCGTTTCAAAGTATTATACTGTCAAATATCGAAGGTTATTTTATGCGTTGGGTAAGATAGAAAAATGCTAGTAATACAATTTGTTGACATAATGAAGACAATATTCCACAAAACTATTAAAAACTAACAAATTACGCATCAGTTATGTATATTTCTGTCGTCTGTGACACGAGAGAAGAAGCCTTTAACACACTATAAATACGACTTTTCTATGAATAACTACTTCCGTGTAGGACCGTTCGGTAGAGCGAGCGCGTTAACACTGAGTTCAATGGTGTGAATTAGCTCCGTTTGAACGATTCAAGATTTGGTGCGTCTGCCTAGTCTACCTCAGTTATAATAGAAGTATTTGGCACTGGGATCGGTCACAACCGACGCCAGGAGGCCGTGTGGTCGCAGACTGCACGGTAGGCGGGGGGCAACCCCCCACTTTATAAATCAAAAGTGAGCCGAATGGGCTCACACTAATCCGATGTAGCTAGCTTTAGGGCCTTCGGGCCGCTAACATAGATCCATCCGAAAAAAAAACTGGAATCGGTGATACACTTGATCGGGTTTAACTCGGCGTCCGTCGACATATTAACACCGGGTCGAGTCGTGTAGGACTTGGTCTTCGTGTAGGACTTGGTCCTCTTTAGCCACGTTTACGTTTGGACAACGAGTGTATCTTTCTAATGATGTTTTTATAATTCGAAAGTTTTCACTTGTATCCTGTTACCCCTTCTCCAGTTTCTACAGCAAGAACTACCTGCGCACGCACATGATCAACAAGCACCTGTCGCGGCGGCAGTTCGTGTGCGACCACTGCGGCTTCTGCTCACACAACAAGCCGGGCCTGGTCAAACACCTCAAGATGGGACACGACGACACGGAACTGGTAACTTGCTTGTATTGTTATTCGTATGTGTACGTATGTGTGTGTGTGTGTGTGAGGGCGTGAGTGCGTGTGTGTGCGTGAGTGCGTGCGTGCGGGTGTGCGTGCGGGCGTGCGTGCGTGCGTGTGTGTGTGTGTGTGTGTGTGTGTGTGTGTGTGTGTGTGTGTGTGTGTGTGTGTGTGTGTGTGTGTGTGTGTGTGTGTGTGTGTGTGTGTGTGTGTGTGTGTGTGTGTTAGTAAGTTTCTCTCTCTTTCACGGCAGTTTCACGTTGGACGGAGGTATCGCTAAGTTGAACACACCTGCGGGCTTACTCTTGACAAATTTGCTTCTCGCTGGATGATCCAGACATCGTTGCCGATTCTGTTGCCGATGTGGTGCTGCAAGCCATGGAGCTTTTCATTCCAAGCTCTGCAGTGCCTATAGGCGGCAAATCCAAGCCCTGGTTTGGTGAAACCTGTAAGATGGCTGCACACCATAAACGGTTAAGCTACCGAGCCTGGGCCAAAGCATTGATATCCCAGGATGAAAAGACCAGCGCATTGAAGAAGGAGTATAACTTTGCCTCCAGGTCCTTCAAAAGAGCTATTGCTGAGGCAAAATCGGAGTACGTGAACAGAATTGGCGAGAGATTGGTTCGACTTCCTTCGGGGACTCGTGCATTCTGGTCTCTTGCCAAGGCTGTTCAAGGGAATTTTTGTAAGCCATCCCTACCATCTCTGCACATGAGGAACGACTCGTTGGCCCACACCGCGAAGGAGAAGGCCGATCTTCTAGGCACTCTTTTTGCTTCCAACTCGACTTTGGATGACCAGGGAAAAATACCACCGACGATCCCTCGGTGTGATACTTCAATGCCGGAAATAATTTTCCGACAGAGCTCCGTACGCAAAGCACTCTTTTCGCTGGACATCCATAAGTCGAGTGGGCCTGACGGCATCCCTCCGTTAGTGCTACGAACTTGTGCTCCTGAGTTGACACCCGTCCTTACGCGTCTTTTCCGGCACTCTTACTCATTAGGCGTCGTCCCATGCTCATGGAAGACAGCTTTGGTACACCCGATCCCTAGAAAGGGGACCGCTCAGACCCGTCCAACTACAGACCAATAGCTATAACTACCTTGTTCTCAAAGATTATGGAATCCATAATCAACTGCCAGCTCCGGCGATATTTGGAGGAGCACCAGCTGATTAGCGATCGCCAATATGGCTTACAACGGAATCGCTCAGCTGGTGATCTTCTAATATTCCTAACGCAACGATGGGCGGAGGCAATTGAGAGCAAGGGGGAGGCGCTGGCAGTTAATTTGGACATAGCGAAGGCCTTTGATCGGGTGTGGCATAAAGCACTTCTTGCAAAGCTACCATCTTATGGGCTTCCCGAGAAATTATGTAGGTGGATCACCATTATAATAAAACAATTTTTTACGGATTTTATCGCGGTTTATTAAGATTTTTACAAGCCCGACGTTTCGGATACTTTACAGCAACCATGGTCACGGGAGGACCATGGTTGCTGTAAACGTCGGGCTTGTAAAAATCTTAATAAACCGCGATAAAATCCGTAAAAAATTGTTTTATTATAATGAGTGAAATTCGCGTAAACATTAGAAAACAATAGGTGGATCACCAGTTTTTTGGCAGACAGGAGCATTAAGGTCGTTGTCGACGGTGCATGCTCGGACCTCAAGTCTGTAAATGCTGGTGTTCCCCAAGGTTGTGTACTATCTCCAACCCTGTTTCTTCTGCATATCAATGATATGCTGAAAACCAGCGGCATTCATTGCTATGCGGATGACAGCACTGGAGATGCTTTATACATTGGCCGCCCTAATATTTCTCGGGAACAAGTCGATGAGTTCCGGAACAAACTTGTGTCTGAAATAGAGTCTCTGCTGGCCAGAGTCTCGGAATGGGGGCGACTTAATCTAGTCCAATTTAACCCCAACAAGACACAAGTTTGCGCGTTTACCGCTAAAAAATCACCCTTCGTCGTTCCTCTACAATTCGAAGGCACTTCCCTAAGCGCCTCAGCCAGCATTGGGATACTTGGCGTCGATATATCGAGAGATGTGCAGTTTCGTGGTCATTTGGAAGGAAAGGCTAAACTAGCCTCGAAGAAACTCGGCGTGCTCAATAGGGCGAAGCAGTATTTCATGCCTTCACACCGCCTTCAATTATACAAGGCGCAGATCTTGCCTCACATGGAATACTGCTCTCACCTCTGGGCTGGAGCGCCCCAGTATCAGCTCCTTCCATTTGACCGCATTCAACGCCGGGCGGCTCGAATCGTCGACGACAATGTTATCTCCAATAGGCTTGATTTTTTGGCGCTGCGTAGAGATGTCGGATCGCTCTGCATCTTCTACCGCATCTACCACGGGGAGTGCTCTGAGGAATTGTTCGGACTAATACCTGCAGCAGAATTCCACCACCGGACATCGCGGAAAAACTCCAAATTTCACCCACACCATCTCGATGTCCGGAAATCCACAACAACTCGATTTTTACGGCATTTCCTGCCTCGCACGACTAATATATGGAATCAGCTGCCTCCTATGGTGTTTCCGAACCGATACGACTTAGGGACCTTCAAGAAAAGAGCATACTCATACCTGAAAGGCCGGCAACGCACCTGCTAATCCACTGGTGTAGCGGGTGTCTGTGGATGTCGCTCTTCACTTACCATCAGGTGAACCGACTATCCGTTTGCCCCCTCTTCTATATAAAAAAAAAAACAAAAGAAAAACACTGGATCCTATTTGAAATTTAGAACTGGGATCGGGTACTTGTCAATCGGTACTCTTGTACGCTACACTAGCGCACGATGTGACTCGATCATAGTGGAATTTTATGTAACTAATTGAAATTGGTATTTTTCAATCTCGCACATTTTTCGACATATCTTGTGATGTTTATGTCTAATGATCTTCTGTAATGTTCGTCTCATTTCAGGACCGACGATGTAAAATATGCAACAAAATATTCAAGAAACACGTGTACCTCAAGTCGCACTACCGGAATACGCACTTCATCAAATACAAGACAGTGGTCCGAACGTAAGTGTTTAGTACCCGGATGACCGAGCTTTGCTCGGTATTTTTTTCTTTTTTTTTTTAAATAAAATGACATTTTCCAAAAATGATTCCTAGCTAGATCGATTTATCGCCCCCGAAACCCCCTACATACTAAATTTCATGAAAATCATTGGAGCCGATTCCGAGATTCCAATTATATATATATATATATATATATATATATATATATATATATATATATACACAAATTGCTCATTTAAAGATATAAGATTACTCGTAAGTATCATCATCATTTCTCCGTCCCACCTATGGATCATTCAATGAACGCCAAGACGGCAGATCTGCAACAATCTCATCCTATTGCGACTAGCGGTAGCACGGAGGTCGTCCCATCTTAAGGTTGGTGGTCAACTAGTACGTAGTGTCTCGGCGGCTAGTCAGTCCCTCAGGGGACCACCACCACCTTTCGGGCGCAGCGAGTCCTACATACCCGCTTGGGGAGACCCACTCCCCTGCGGGATGCCTCAGAGTATTTTCTGGCGCTATAGAAAAAAAAAATGCTTTCCTGTCTTACTTACAGTCGCGTGACTGTAAGTTACATGGTTGTTGTTAAGTCGCCTATTTTTCAAACAATAGGTTATAAACATATGTTAAACTAGCGACCCGCCCCGACCTCGCACGGGGGCAATGTTGATACTATATATACTACATTATACAATAAAAACAATATGTCAACATAAAACATGTCTTTAGAGCTTAGGTACTCATGAAAGAGCGACATATAATTGGCCATGTGAAATACACAGATCGCTCAAATTTTCGCCTGCAACTTTGAAAGTTTGACCCTGCGATTTATTAATGGTCATTGATATTAAATGACAATACTTAAGGCTGACTTTGTTACAGGAAAAAGGCGTACATTAAAGAAGAACCGGCGGAGGAACCAGACGTTATACAGAACTTGCTCGAGGTGCGACACGACATGATGCCTGGTGCGTGGTTTTCTTGTATATATTATTGTAATTATTTATGTTAGTGATAGACAAACGGACAAACGAGCCACATGATGGTAAGTGGTCAGCGTCGCCCGTGAACATAAACTAGTTAACCTGAGACTGAGGCTCAACGAAAGCCTCAAGCTTAACTCATTCACATCAACATATCCTGAGACATGAGATGTTAAGTCTCGGTGCCAGTAATTACACTGCCTGTCTTGTCCTTCTCTCCGAAACAAAGCAAAGCTGTTTCACGGGAGTACTTAGCTCGGCTTGATAATAAAATTTGCGAAGCTTATCCTATGGTCAGTGTTCAGGTCATTATTATTAGGGTATTATCGTTTCATTTTCATAAAATTCCTTTTAACTTGCTTTAATTCGAGGAAGTGCATTAAAGTAACCATATTTGTAAGCCGGATTAAAAGTTTAGGAATTTCGTTTTGTTTAGCTCATACTTTATGCAATTTTATCGGTTGCTGAATTTTTAACTGCTATGTTGAAGAAATTAATATATGTCACTACATATTGTAAACCTATTGTGTTGTACTATTATAATGAATATATGTATTATTATAATGAGTGAGAATCGCGTAAACGTTAGAAAACAATATTAGTATTGACAATCCATCCCCATGGTACAGAACCGGAGGCGGACATAAATGCGGCGGATGTGAAGGCGCTGATGATGAATGCCGTGGAAGCCACTTCTGAGGGGCTGGAGACTCTGTTCATGGACTTGCTGCAGCCGCCTGAAAAAGGTAAACCCGACAAACAAGCAAGGCAAACAGACTAACGAGCTACCCGATGTAACAGGTCAGCGACGCCGAAGAACAGTAACAAGTAACGGGACTAACCTGGCAACTCATTTATGATCCTGGGTTGTGAGAACTATCCCAGGCAACTCATTCACGTGTTGTCAAAATAACAAGCGCTTTTCATCATATTTGTTTTTATGTTAAAATGGTGAAATATCAAGTGCCAATTTGTAAGAATGATTAAAGAAAGCAATAACTTTTCTGTCTTGGCAATATTTTTTAATGTATTACGCATGGAACGTCACTCTCACAGCGCTTTACTGTAGATAAATATCTATAAAACGCATCTGCTTACGATTGGCACAATGAAGCGGCGTGGCAGTAGCACTCTATATATTATGTATACTCTTAAGGTAAAAAACCTCTCCCCATCGGTAGAAAATGTATTGTTAACCCGAGATAACTTATTCAGGGTTGGTTTTTTAATAACACATGGAACTTCTGTTATTGATTATATGTTTTTGTTATAAGGCGAAGAAGATTATTCTATGCTATACGACTCGGCGTGCGAGGAGAAGGCTCAAAAGTGTCTAAAACAGCTGCTGAAGAAAGCGCAGCAGAGAAAGGGTAACGTCTCAATAATACAATAGCTATTGTATGTACTATGTCCCACTATAAATTACATGTAAATTCTGATGTTGTTACAGAGAGAAAAGAAAAAGTGGTCGTTATTTTAGAGCATTCTTCTATCGAAGTAAACAAAGATGCAGTATCATCAAACATTTTTAGCGGAGTTAGTAGCGAGAAAAATTCTCAACAACTCAATGAAACTAATATCAAAGAGGAAATAAATAGTTCAGTTACACAAGACACTTGTAAAGTTGGTAAGGAAAAGAACATTAAAAGTGGAATTTTTACTCAAAACCAAGATAAAACTATTGATACTGATTTGAAATCAAAACAATTGTGTAATGAATTTAATAAAGATGATACTATACGCTGTAAAATGACAAAGAAAAGTAACATTGAAACTAAAGATATGGGATCTGAAGATTCCGCTTCTAAAGAAGGAAATGAAACATATTTAGAAAGTAATCAAAATAGTAAAGGAATAAATAGTAAAGGAATAAATATAAGCTGCGATATGAACAAGAAAAAAGGACAAGGTAAAAGTAAATCAATTCGAACTAATACTAAAAGGAAAAACAAAAGCGTAAAACAATCAAAGAAACGTATATACTTTAAAATTGATAAAATATCTACATATTCGCCAAATGTAATGGACGATTGTAATGAAACACATGCAGAAAGTAAACATACAAACCAACGATATAGTAAGGCTAACAGAAGAAATATTGAGACTGCAAATGAAACTTTAGCAGACATGCAAAATGAAGACATCACGGAAAGTAATAAACATTTGCAAGGAAATGAAATTACTCACACAGTATTATTACAAGATGTAAAAATTGAAGTGGAGAGAGATGTTGAAAATAGTCCTACATATGAAAGAAAAATAAGCAGTGATGAAGACTTAGGAACAAACGAATATAATTCTGAACTCGGTGAAAATGAAAAAGTACAAAACGCAAAATCACAAGATGCACTAAATGAAGGTAGCATAGACCATGAAGAGGATTCAACTAGTCGAAGCAATGCCCCAATGTCTCTATCAAAACAAACAACGGGAATGAAATTCAATTCACATCAATGCTATGAATGTTTTAGGGTAGGTCATGTTGTAAATGTTATTTCTTATTAGTTAAAAAGGTTTAGTATTTAAAGCCTGACCAGAAAAATAAAAACCCTTACCATATTGCGGAAAATTTCGGAATTAATTTCAGAATGGACTATACTATGTGTTGCCATATAAAAGATAAAGTAGCGACACAAATGCAGTGTTTATATATTTGTGGTCAGGCGTTACATGTGTTAATGATTAATATATGAGCTATAAAAATAATTTTCAACTTGAGTCCAAGGCAATTATAGTGAATAAAAATAATAATTCACTACTAACATGTAGGCAGAATATACCAATTCTTTGTCATGTTGAATGCTCAATATAAAAAATAACCTCATGTTAATAAACTAATGCTAAATCTTTATTACAGCTTTTCGAGACCAAAGAGAAACTTCTAGACCATTGCAAAGAACATTATAATTTATGTAACGAGACTATTTTGAAAAAGTGTCCTCTATGCGATTACGTTACGACATGGGATCTAGCTCGTCATATTAAATTAATGCACAAGGTCGACGTTAAAATAGGTCAACCGGGATTGAAAGAAAAGAAAGACGAATCGGGCATTCGGTACTTTTACAATGTTGAAAATGAAATAGTGACTAAAATAGACGTCATCCCTAGTGTAAAAAATCTAAATAAACGAGCATATATGAAACTAGACAAATTAAAAAGACAGGCTACGAACAAAGCAGTACAAAAAGACAAATTAGTAAAAAAAGATAGAGAATGGATCGTTGAGAAATGCAATATTAATATTAAAGCTGACGGCGTAATGATACCAGATTGGAAAAAGATAGGTGGCGACTATTTTGAGAAATTAAAAATGATGGCTACACTAGCTAAGAATGAGGGCAAAAGAATATTGTATCCCTGCAATAAATGCGAAAAAATATGTCAAACCCTCGCTGCCTTGACATTGCATTACAGACATCACGATCCCAATAAAAAACCATTTAAACCTAAAGTTTGGAAACATAAAATGAAAGGAGAACAAAAAACTATAGAAGTTAATGACGATAAAAAAGTCGATACCACTAATCGATATAAAGAACCGAAACCGATTGTGAACAAGCACAAGTGTGATCCCAAGTTGAAGGAATTCTACGAAAACAACATTAAGGGGGGAGATATAGAATTTTGGCAGTTTTTGAAAATCTACAACAAAATGACCAGAGATAATGTCAAGGATTTTAAAGATTTAGAACACAGGATAGAATTTGGTACTCATCTGCCAGAAATTATAGAAAATAAAAATGTTTTCAATGCTGACAGTACGTCCACTCTGGAACCTGTTCCCAGCACTTCGAGTCCTTTTGAGTCTTCCATTAAAGTGACTACCAAAGTGAAGGTTTCCAGGTTGACAAGTAAGAACGCGTTTAAAAGGGTTGTTAGGATAAGTAAAAAAGAATGTCAAAAGCGAAATGAAATAAAACAGACACTGAGGGATAAAATTAGAAAAACGACAGCTTCATAGTTGTTTATACGACTGGTAAAATAAGGAAGAATTACTAAATAAAACATTATCTTAACGCACTAGGCATGTCGTTGTTATGCTTGAAATAATTCTTCAATTTTTTCGCTTAGATTTTCAAAATATCACGCCAGCAAATGCTGTTGTTCTTATAATATTTATTATTATTTTCGGATGGACCTATGCTGCTGGCCTATTGGCCTTCAAGCTTCATCGAAAGAGTAAGTGAGCAGATGGCTTCAACCTAAGAATGTTGTTTATTATAAATAGGTAAGGTATAATAATAGTAAAACATGAATAGCTAAGAATGAATATAAAATAAATGTCACCTTAAACTTTTTATCTGAAAATCTTAGTTATTTAAGGTTAGAAATGTCCTAAAAACAGTCCATTTTTTAATACAGTGAAACCTGGTTGACTGGGACCTGGATAAGTGAGAAACCTCTATTATTGAAACTACAATGAGGTCCCGGCACTTTTTCATCGAATTACCTCTGTTAATGGGACTTTTCGAACCTGGTTAAATGAGATTTGATTTCTAGGATTTTTTCGATGTTTACCTCTATAATTGGGACTGTGGAGCTCAATTCCCTTTATAAGTGAGACAATTTATCAGGTTGGGACAGGTTTCGACCCGATTGCTTACAAACATTTGAATAGAATAACGGTACATTTTGACCTCTATAGGCGGGGGCCTCTGTAAATGAGACAACTAAATTTTAAACCTGTCTAATTGAAAAACTGGATAAATGAAAAACCTCTTTAAATGGTACAAAATCCTTGGTCCCTTGAGATCCCAATTAACCAGGTTTCACTGTACTTTGTCCTTTATAAGACTTAGTTCAGACAAGAGGACCATTACTCTCTCTAGTAAAATAGGGACATCTTTACACACATGAACAGTATTTTAAGTAAACTATAAATGTGTATATATCGAAGGGTTTTTTTTTCGGAAGGGCTAGACTTTTCGGCCTGATGGCCTTTAAGCTCAATCGGTAAAGTAAATGAGCAGATGGCTCACCTAAGAAATATTAAAAAGGGGGACGCCCCCTCTCCGCGCCTAGCAGGGGGCGCGGTTCATCACGCGCGTTGCTCAGGAGAGCAGGATTTGGACTAGTCAAATCCGATACGGATCATCATGATGATTCCCGCATGACCCCGCGCGCGTTGCTCGGGAGAGCAGGATTTGGACTAGTCAAATCCGATACGGATCATCATGATGATTCCCGCATGACCCGCCTCCCTCTGGAGAGGGAGGTGGGTCATGCGCGGTGCCCTATATTGAAGGGTAAGTTACGAGAAGAATACTCATCGAAAGACGGGTATGCTGAGTGAAAATGTTGCAATAAATTTACTATAAACGGATTTCAACACGGTTTTTTGATATAGTTTATTCCTAACATTTCGGATACTCTACAATTAATATGGTCAACGGAGTTCTCAATTCTTCATTTTGTTTCATACTTTTCATTGATTCTTTAATAATATTTTTTGTTGTTTGATTTTCTGAAAAGGTATATAGGGGCTTACAAAGTTAAAAAACGTAGTAAATTATGACCGTTAATATAATTGTCGTAAATCATAGTGTTTTTTTTTTTTTCATCATCATCAGCAGTGGATGGGAACCCACTGCTGAACATAGCCCTCCTTCAATGAACGCCGAGACGACCGATCCCTTGCCACTCGCATCAATCGATTTTTTTTATCTATTTTAGTTTATATCCTCAGAGAAGACTGTTTGTTATAAACTCAATAGGCGTAACATTTACAGCCGTCCCTTTTTAAGTCAGTTATATAGAATCAAAAATTTGAATTAATTTCAAACAGTACTTAAGAGCATGGTATTTTTAAGGAAATTGTAATTGGTGTACTGATCAAATTAAGCCTTTATAAAGTTAGTTTGCTTTTTATATGTAATCATTGTTTTGACTTTATCATCATACTTCACAAAACACTTGTTCCAAGTTACTAACAGACCTACAATATTCATAATGAAAATAGTAATTTACTCAGTTGACTCAGTATATATTATATATGTATATCCTACATGTCTTCTGAAAATAAATATTTAGGCTACATAGTGAATATATTACTTTCTTAATCAATAGTTATCGCATATTGTCTCTAGCTTAAAAAATAAGGCTATAGATATAAATATGTACACGTGTATCAACTAAAGATTTCTCGAATTTTTGTTTTTTTTAATGAAATATTATTTTGTTTTCGTTGTGTAGAGAATATTATTTTTATTTGTTGTTAAATGTATATGAATATAACAGAGCAATTGTGAAGCATAATATAGATATAAGTATGAATAGTTTAACCTATTAACCTTGTTGTAATATACTAATTAATAGTGTAATTATTGTGTTGCAAATCATGAGACGTAAAGAAGTTAAGACTATTGTACAACTATAGTCCGACAGCTAGTGTAACTGTGAACTTTGTATTTTTTTTTTGTCAGTAGGATAAAGGAAATATTTTTATGAAATACACACATTTCGTTTATATTTCTATTATCCTACACGTTACTTAGGTAAAAGGCTTAATCAAGTTAGTAACGATTCTGTAAAACTTCAAGGTTTAAAATGAAAGATGAAGGAACTGTAGAACTTCAGAAGAGTCTCAAAATTCAAGAAATGTATTAATTTACGAAAATATATCTTGTAAGATTTTTTTCAGGTAGGCACTTTATTCGATGGTTGTAAGACTGAGTTTTTTTGTTCTTTTTTTATATTAGCCACGAGATATAATAAATAGATTAATATATACATATATGATGTCTTATTTTTCTTGATATTATTAGTTATTTTTTAAACATGCATTGCAGTTTCTCTCTCAGTAGATATAATATAGTCTAGACCAGGGGTGGCCAACCTTTTCAGCTGCCGGGCCAAAATTCGGAAACAGAATTTCAAAACGGGCCGCACTACCAAATTTTAGGTTTATTTTTTTGGAAGGGCTAGACATTTCGGTCTGATGGCCTTTAAGCTCAATATCGGTACAGTAAGTGAACAGATGGCTCACTTAAGAAATATTCGAAAGGGGAGCGGCCCCCCCTCCGCGCGGGGGGGGGAGATCGCGCGCCCTGCACGGAAGTGCAGGATTTGGACTAGTCAAATCCGATACGGTCGACGAATCTTTTATGGTTGAATTTAACCTATCATCTTGAGGGCCGGCCCTCATCCCTCCCTCTGGGGAGGGAGGCGGTTCATGCGCGGTGCCCAAGCAATCTAGCGGTAACGTAGTGCTACTGCTGTTAACGCGGTCTGGGTTTGTGTCTACTCGTATCGGATTCGAAATATAATACATATATTTAATACACATCCATGACCTGATGGGGTGAGGTACCCATCCTCGCCCCTTGGGCTTACTTGGCTTCGCCCAAGGTGCTGGGTTCACCTAAAGCTACTGAGCCCCACCGCCACGACAAGGCTTGAACCTTGGTGGGATTAGTTTAAGGGCCTATTGAATCAACTCTTTTTACGGCTGTCGTCCACTTTTTCCTCATTTTTTGGCCCTCAGGCACATTAAAAAAAAAGTTGAATTGAAGAACCAAGGCACAGTACAGTATTTTTTTTTTCATTTTTACCACAGAGAACTATACAATTTTGATTTTTATTGCGCAAAGTCGTGCGAACGAGAGCGCGACTGTCGAATGAGCAGGGGTGTGACGTCATCGGCTAGTGAGCGCCCGTAGGCGTTTTTAAAAAACGTTTTTAAAAGCTAAAACACAGTTTTTCTTGTAATTTTTTGTAGATGTATTTGGCTTATAAAGTAAAAAAACGTTAGTCAGACCCATTAGTGTTTAAAAAAAAACATTTTTTTTATAAATTTTATATAATAAGTATACAGTCACTTTAGTTAACTTTTTAAAAAATTTGAACCAGCTCCGCGGGCCACAATTTGACAGTCGGCGGGCCGGATGCGGCCCGCGGGCCGCGGGTTGGCCACCCCAGGTCTAGACTCTAGAAGCTTTTTTTTAATTGCTGTGACGTTCCTTCTCATCTACATATTTCTGCTGAAATCTGAATTTTAGTGGATAGAAATCAAATACAAATAAAATTTTATTTTTTATTATATGTAATCAGGTCGAAGAAAAAAGTTGATACAAAATAAATAGTCGTTTAAATAGTTTTTAAATAGAATATTTAAATTATTACCCAAATACTTATGACTAACTTAAAACTATTTGCAAAACCTAAATCCAATATGAAATATCAAAATCCTTTTTTTTAGATTGTACGTATTGTTTAAAAATAAGTTACATTTGAAATTGCATTTAAAACGCATCCAACAGTTTTGAGGAATCTACATACAATATAGAATAGTCAAACTGTGGACGGGTCTCAAATATCGGAAACATGGCATGGCGGCTACTTAAACATACGAGCTCTACCTATGAGTATATTGATATAATTTTATTGTACCACAATGGCGTAGGTGAGCTTCAAAAACTAAATTCGGATTATATTTAAATACGAACATCCATTGTTATCGGTTCTAATATAAGTTTTGATAAAATCATCCATTCCTTCTCGATAATCATTAAACGTTTAAATAGAATATTTTGAGCTCACCAGAAATGAATAAGACTAGAAACGAATTAATTTTCTACAATTCATGAATCTTTTTTTATTTTTTCACCAAATTCAGGAGTTTTCTCATTATTCTCCGACTCTTCGCTAATACTTGTGGCCACTGATATTTCGGTGACTGTCTCTTGGCTTTCGTGTTTTTCTTCCTTGGAGTCCTTCGAATTGTCACCAAAGTATATTGCTACATCGTTGTCTTCAATTTCATCAACCCTTTGCACGTTTTCTACCCCCGGTGCTGGAACTACAATCGTATGAGTGACAGTATTATCTGGTTTCAAATCACAGTCAGAAAACGTCTCTTTTTGATTGTTAACTGCTTCATTTTCCAGCAATTGTCTAATATTTTTATTGGAATTTTGAGTTTCTTGATCATCATCTGTCTTCTTGTCTTTAGACCTGTCTACGGGTTCGTACCCCTCTGGAAGTACTAAGCCTCCTTGATCTGAATTAGATACACTGAATGACTGATCATTGTTTTGGTTGTCGTCACTTATGATATATTGTTGGTTGTTCAGTTTCGATTGTGTTTGGAAGATTTCTACCTTGTTGTTTCCTTGATTTGTTCTGGGTTGTTCTATAGCTTGCAAAATGCTTTGTAACAGATCTTCAGAAAGTAATTGGTCGTGAGGAACAGATGGTTGGTTTGACTTTCCGTCGCTATTGGCTGATTGTATTTGAAGGGAATATGATGCAAATTTACCTTTGACCGGTACTTCTGACTGCCCAAACTGTGATTGTCCGTTTTGACTAATAATTTTATTACCTGATTCTATTTTTTGTTCCAAATTCTTTGTACTTTCACTTAATGATTTTATCTTTTCAGAGGTTTGATGTATTTTTTCAGACACCTGTTGTATGTTTTGTTTGTATGAGTCCTTTATTATTTGCCCCCTTTCTTCTTTATTTTTAGCAGTCTCAATATGATTTGGTAATACAGTTTCAACTAAAGTATGAGAAGCTGCTGATTGATCTCTAGTATTGTATGAGATCGATTCGTTTTCGGGATTTGTATCAAATGGATTTCTAGAAAAGGAAAATGACTGTTGGCTCTTCTGTAACGTTGATCCCAGGGAGTTTAAACTAGCTATATATTTGGATGCCAAATCTGCAGGTATTTTCTCCCCTAATCTAGCTGCTTTTAAAATAGCTTCATGATATGGGCAGTGTTTTAAGATAGCCTCTGCGTCTAAATTGGAAAGGTTGCTCAGTATTGTTCCATCAAGAGTTGCTGTTATTTCATTATTACTAGATCCAGAAACTGTGTGATCGGCAACAGTCAGCAACGGTGCAGCATACGAATCTATAGGTGAACCATATAAATTGCTTGGTTGTTGTACTTGGAATGAAATGGGATTACCAGAATGTGGCAAACTGTACAGGCTTGACGGTTCTATTTGAATAGAGACACCATTGTTCCCATTTAGTTGATTGGCATCTTTAAGTTCTCGAATTGGTGGAGGTAAGTAGGCAGGCCCTTGTTTGATGTGATCTACTCCGTGTAAGTCTTTGTGGTGAGAGACATGTCCGATCTGCTGTAATAAGCCCTCTGGTACAGAATCGCGGAATTTCACTGGATGTCTTGGTGATGGGCCTCCTGAGTGACCGCCCCCGGAGTATGTGCCGTATGGTATAGGTAAATTAACGGGATGAGGCTTAGGAGGCGCTCCATATTGGCTACCGGGTGGGACACCATATATACCTGAGGGTGGGATCAATCCTTTTGCACCTTGTTGACGGAATGACAATGGATAGTAGTGTCCGTTATTAAGCGCATCTGAAGGTGGCAATTGGTATACATCGACTTGCTTCTCTGGTGTAGCTTGTATCAAACCTAAGTCAGGGTTTGGGTTATTATCAGTGATGTGAGCTTCAAAGATAGTCTTAGATTGGTCTATGTGATTAGAATCTCCGCCAACAATAGCATTTAAATCAATATTAGAAAGAGCATCTTGATGAACGCTGGAGTATCCTGTATTTACTTGAGGTCCTAAGAAATGTACGTTATGATTAATATCATGTGAGTGTCCCTCTACTTGAACGACTTCCTGAATCACTGGTGGGGGTCCGTATTGGTCCAAATTTTCTATATTTCCTCCATTTTGAGCCAAACTTTCTATTGAATGAAGAGTGTTAACGTTAAAATGATCAACGGATGGTTGCGAAACTCCTGGAATAGGTTTCCATCCGTCATATAAAACATGTGGAGGCGTTGGTGGTGCTGGTATTCCTGGATGGGGAGGTTGAGGATTTGGATCTGGCTGAGGTGGGCCGTAATGTCCAATGTTGTCAAAGTTTTGAACAACAATTTGATCATTTGGTCCTATAGGTCCTAAAGAATGTCCTGGTGGTCCGTAGGTATCAGACGGAATGGGAAAGTTCGGTTTTAAGTCTAATGGTAGGCTCGGTAGAGGCGTCCCGTAAATAGGAGCGGGTAAGTTAAAGTTTATATCATTTGTTCCAATGCTAGTGCCAACACTCGCCTCGAGGCTTCCGAAATGGGTTCCAATAGTTCCAACACCAATGTTACCATTTCCTATACCAATTTGACCAAAGTTGGTACTAGATCCGAAGTTTTGTGTTGAAGGGAATGGAGCATTTTGCAGAGGGATAGTCTGGAAATTCAGTGGAGTACCATAAGTAACTTTGGGTGGTCCATAGATCGGCTTTGGTGGTCCGTATATTGGTTTAGGGGGCCCATAATTATGTTTTGGGAATGAAATCTTCGGTGGCTTCAATGGGAACCCGTGAGTTGGTTTGGGCCAGCTCTGTTTAGGTGGTCCGTAATTCTTTTTTGGTGGTCCATACACTGGCTTAGGAGGACCGTAAGTTTGTTTAGGAAGGTGGAATTTCGGTGGTCCGTAATGCTGTTTTGGCTTGCCGATGGGCGGAGGTGGTCCTTCGTAGTTTTGGTTGGGGAATATAACTGGAGAGGGAGGTCCGTAAGCGCCTGGGGGTGTGTCTATGAACACTGATGATTCTGGAACTCCGTAGACGGGAGGTGGTGGTTGATCTGGAACTAAAATATGTCATCATTCGTATATTTAGGTACAAAATGTCAATGATCGATTGATTGCAGATTGTTCGATGTTGATTTTACATCAACAATCACATACATTAAAAAGATATCGTACATATTATATTATGATATATTATCTGGTATAGAGCGGTAATGTTATGTGTTTTGTACGAAAACAAAGTCCGCCAAATTTGTACTGCAGCGCTGCGCCGTTTCTGAGCTCTGATTGGCTGTCTGATGGCCATTGATCGATGATTGGTCGATGGGACGTACTTATAGATCACTGGTTGGTTGAACTGCTATTATGGTCAGTGTTTATGGCTCGCATTACTACTCTACCTGGTTATATGCTCGACGCCTACAACGCAAGGAAATTATGATGCTAAAAATGGATTAGACGGAGACCATATTAGTATAATGTTTTTTAATTTAATGTGTTACTAAAACTGAACCCACCGACAACATTCCTAGGAGGCCCGTAAGCGTCAGGCGGCAGAGGCTCTCCGTACGAATTCGATAGTCCAGCGTCTCTCTTCTGGGCTTGCGCACCTGTGAATATATTTATAGATATTAATCACCGATCTAGTTTATGAAAGTTCGGAAATCAATGATTTGGTTTGGGACAGACCTTTTTTTTTCACAAACACGGAGACATGTTTTGGAAAAGTATTTTTATCCTTATTTATGTTTCTAATTTAACATAGCAATAGAAGATGAAATTTAGAAAATTGTATTATGATATTTTTGATTATTCATATCTCATAAGGTTTTTCTCCTTTTCTGTGACCGTTAGTAGAACCTTTATGTACCTGTCTGCGATGCTTCAGCCTGCAAATCGTGTTCCGTGTCGGTCGCCACCAGGCCTGGAGGGGTGTCCTCGGCCACCACTACGCAGATGAGCAACCAAATGGTTGCCAACTGGAATTATAAATATAATATATTATATGTCTGGGAGTTCACATTGAATGCTTGGGCCTCATACAGAAAGCTAGGGAATTCACAGAACGATAATACCCTTTTTTATTGATAAAAAAATCTGGTTTTAAAAATTTCACTTGCTTCTTGGTAAAATTAATAAAAACATAAAGAATCTGCATGTCTTATAAAATTTGGAGAAAAGGACAATGGATTGATGAATTATATCTTCCTAGTTCCTGCTGCGGAGAATGCAACGGGTCAAAGCGATGAGAGTAATCTGGAGTTACCGTACGGTCTCCTGGGCGACAGCCACTGACTGGAAATCCGCCGTGGGAGGTCGTGGCGGTGGTGCTCGCCGAGGTGCGCCTTCTCGTTTTACAGAGGCGATCACAATTCGGTGAGTCATCTAGCTGGGAGGAGCTCTCACGTGTGTGGAGGCTGGGGCAACAATGGTCTGTTGCGAAGATATAGGGAGGTCTTGGCGCAGTCGCCGTACGGCGAGGCACTGCGTCCGGACCTGGAAACCCCTTCCGCTTGACACAGATGCTCACCGGACACGGATATTTCGGTGCGTACCTGTGCCGGGTTTCCAGGAGAGACCCGACGCCAGTTTTCCAAGAGTGCGGCGCTGTAGAGGACTCGGCCCAGCTAGACACACTAGAGGTGTGCGACAGATGGGCCGCACAGCGTCGTGACCTCGTGGCTGTGGATGGGTCCTCTCGCTCTTGAGTGTGGTGCGCTAAGTGCATCGAGAGCGATGAGGCCTGGCAGGCGGCGGTCACCTTCTGCGTAACCTTTATTTCGCAGAAGGAGGCCGCGGAGCGGGGCAGAGAGGACGAACGCCACGTCCGTCCCGCTCCGTTGACGTAGGACGGAACTGCCTCCTGTCTAACGGGCCTCGGGGTAAGTTTGGGTACCTGCTTCGTTAGAAAAGTTTTAGCGTCGGCGGGTGTGCTTCAGGTTGTCAGAGTTCCCCCATACAAGGAGGAAGCCCGGGTAGCCCTTTTGAGGGAACTGACCTCTCGCGGGGGTGTCCGGTGTCCGGCACACTCCCCTTCAAGCGGCTGAAGGCAACTCGCAGTGGTACCTTCCTAGTTCCTTTCTTAATTCTTACCCAGAGTGGGAGGCCTATGCTAAGTAAGGGAAGTTTATATGTAAAAGAAATCGTTTCGAAAGCTTCAAATCTTTAGACGTTTCATAGCGTATCTACATCACGGCTTAAACCTTAAAGACGAATCCGGCCTATCCCTTTTATATTTCCTGATTATATTTTGCCTTCCTTATTAGATCCCGTTCAGGTAGAATACTTTTATGAAACTAGGATTAAGACGCTAGTATATTCAAGACGGTAGTTTTAGTATCATTAAAGTTGATGTCAGCAAAAAACGCGTTGCTTTTACTAATCACTTCAGTGTAGAGTCATTAGGTCAGCCATGATACTCTCACTAGTTCCCACGACCTGCTCTAACATCCACATGCTGTACAATTAGCAACACTAACAATGAGCTGAGAAAAACTCTTCGGAAGTGAAAGAACTGACATCTGTATTACTGAATGTACATTGAATACATTCCACTGATTCGTCCAATGCTGCGTATATTATGGTTGTAAAATATTATTTAGCAGAAGTTTATAGATTTTTTTAGTCAGAAAAATAATGTACATAGTTATATACGCTTTCGATACATCTAAGGTTCATCATCATCAGCCTCTATCCGTCCAATGTACATAGGTCTTCCTCAATGAACGCTAAGACGACCGATCCCTCGCCACTCGCATTCAACACGGACCGGCCACCGCACGGAGATCGTCTTTCCACCTGGATAATGGCCGACCAACACTAAGGTTATATTTTAAATAAATTGTAAGAGGTAGTGCCATGCTGCTATACAGCCGACTTTTGCCAGCATAACCGGGGTGGTACCTCTCGCTCACATAACACCGGCGTCAAGTGACAGCTATGCTGTCGCGTTTCGTGCGGTTTGTGCGACACACATCTGCAGAATCTCTGGTGTATGGGCGTCGGTAGTCTAAAGCTTCGAGTGCTCATTTGCCCTCCTATGCTATAAAAAATCCATAAATTTATTAAAGAGAAAGAACAATATCAGCAATTTTAAGGCAATAAAATTTACGCTTTAAAAAAATACAAACAATAATTGTATCTATGTTATGTCTATATGAAAAAGCATGTCAAAATAGCAAAGTTGAAACAATTCCTTGAAGATTTTACATAAAGTTCTTCGATGCGAAAATGTGATCTGTGTTTTGTTTCGAATTAGCGATAATTAATTAAACTGGCAACCCTGTATCGGAAGTGCAAAAAGCTATGTGAATTATGTTAATAC
The DNA here is from genome assembly GCA_963853865.1 of Helleia helle. NCBI lineage: Eukaryota > Metazoa > Arthropoda > Insecta > Lepidoptera > Lycaenidae > Helleia > Helleia helle. The sequence continues at coordinate 6,582,450 of OY971434.1, forward strand.
TGTGATGCGATTGTCGTACAATACATATAGGTATCCAGATCGGTGACCTGAGATGTGGGAGTGACATGGATCAGATTTATGTACATAAGTAATTTAAGATACATCTCTGCTAAGCGCTAGCCTTACTAGATTTTACGTTAAACGTACGTAAATGTTACAAACCACTGGCAGCACCAGCCGGATGTTACGTTGTTTATCTATGCATCTAATAATAATGCAAATAAAATACATAATTGAAATTATAGACTTCCGGTGGCGCCAAAAAGATGTCCCATGCATGAAGATAATATTGATTAATAATTAAAGTTTAACATTAATAAATCTAAATATACGTTATTAATAATGTATTCACAATAATTATTTATAATATTAAGGCGAGATTTATAATATAAAAGGACGCCAATGGCGATCTTGTGATACATTCTTGATTCTACTAGTATATTTTGTGAAGGGCGTTAGTGCCTTTTCACACGTCCCGGTTGCCGGGTATCCGGTAGCGAGGTGTAAGCAAATTACGCCGGTATCTACGTGTGAAAGCTGCAATACACGCTTATACACTTTGCTACCGGATACCCGGCGCCGGCTACCCGGCAACTGGTTCGTGTGAAAAGGCACTTACTCTGGTAAATTATATTGTAATCGAGAAGATTCAATTGTTAATCGGACATTTCTGCTGCGAGGTGTTAAACATAGCGCCTCTAGCAGAAATTTTGAGGAACTAAAATAAGCTTAGAGAAAAGTATGAAACTATAAGAAATATGGAAAAGAACTGTTAAACTAACAATAGAAACTTCCAAAGGTGCTTATCTAACTGGGATAAAGGTTCTATGGCAGTTGTTTAGCCATATAGTCTGTCTTTTTTAACAAACGAGTAAGTACCGAATATTTCTCTCGCACATTTCTGATATTGACAGAGTGAGATGGGCTAATGTCAACGCCAATGACGCCAATGACGATGAATTACGTAATATAACATTGTTTATTACGTGGGCAAAGCGGTCAAAATTTTCGATACTCGACTGTTAAAAAAAATACTATAGTAATAAATCCACATACTAATATCAAGATTCATTCAGATAATGCTATTTGTCTATGTAATATGTATACACGACGACCCTTATACGCTACAATGACACGGGTCTCCGGTGACCGGTCTCCCCCTACAATTTAGGCGAGGAGGGCATTTTAGTATAGATTTTCCATTGGCAGCCCTTTATCAGGAGTATACTCGCATACAGTGAGTGTCGCATAAAATGGCGAACGCTACAATCTATTATTTAAGTATGAATGTATTATACGTATCGATACGATACCATGGTTCAAACTTTGTCGTAGCAATGTGGATCAGTAGCCTAAGGTGAACCAGCAACATGGGGCGGGGTTTTCTGTGGTGCGGGACGACCGGACCCCTCTGTGGAAGTGGCGTCTGTTCCTTGGGGGGCTGACTTGGCGAGGTGCCCTGTTGCTCAACAGATCTGGGGCACCTCATCAAAGGCGGCAATGGTTACACTCGCTGGGTTTTAGTGGGTAGAGCTGCGTCCATCTTACCATCTTTCATTTCCCGGCGGAAAAGAAAGAAAAATATAACAATCCAAAAGCTGCTATGATAAAGTTTACCGGGAAAATAGTATCCAAAATATACTTACAAAACTCCATGGATTCTGAAACAATAAAAAACCATTAGCAATGATTGTAACTTAAATTAATAAATGTAATGTTTTGTTTAGTTCACAACAATCCACTATTATAACAAAAAAAAACTAGTAAAACAATTACTTAAATTTTAATAATTATTTTTCATAATTGGTAACCCAATTTTAAGAGTTATCTTTTAAATTAGCTGCTCCATACGATGCCAGCCACTCTAAAAATATTTTATCTATAATATACTAGCTTCTCTATTTGTATATAATAAACTAGCAGCGCCCCGTGGTTCCACCCGCGTACTTCCCATTCCCGTGGAAGTACAGGGATAAATTAATGCCTATAATATTATGTTATTTTGATGTATGTTATGTTAATGTAAAGTGTCATCAAATCCATTCAGTAGATTTTGCGTGAATGAGTAACAAACATACAATCTTATAAAACTTTCACGTTTTTAATATTAGTAGGATTCCTTTTTCAACAAAATATAGGATATCAAATCTACTTTTTGCAATCCGACGGACATTGAAATGAACAAACTCTATATAGGTGTAAGTATTAATTATTACATATATTTCTTATAGTTTAAATAGCGTGTGAAACTCGAATTTCAACATGAGTAATTTAGTAAGAAGTAATGCCATGCTGCTATGCCGACTTGGGCCTGCACGACCGGTGGTACCTCTCGCTCAATACCGGCGTCAAATGACAGGTATACTGTCGCGTTTGGTGCGGTTTGTAAGTTTCCGGTGGCCCATTGGGTAGGAAAAAGAGGGCATAATCTCTGGTTGTGCAGATGTAAGGGCGTCGGTAGTCTAAAGCTTCGACTGCTCGTTTGCCCCCCTATGCTATAAAAAGTCATGTTGGACTTTACCACTAGCGCCTATTCCACTTTTCACATGGTCACATGGTCACCGGTGCGTATCTATCGGATAAGTCGATGAACTTTCTAACGTGCTTCAGACATGTGCTTGATCACTTATATATCATCGATGTTGTAGGCAATCATTGATTTGTTGGGTATAGTCATCAATCTATAAATATTTATGTATAAATGTGTTACGAAAGAGTGTCTTTTTCTGGTACACCTAAATAACTTTAACTTGCTTATTATCATCGAACGCTCTCAGATTACATTAAAAGTTGATGGTTTATAGCGTTTGCTATGTTAGAAAATTTTGTAGGTCTAATAGTTATAGTGACTATTGCCTAGTTTATTATTACATAATAATAAATGCGAAGCCATACTTCCAGTCATGAAAAACAAGTGACACATTTTGAGATCGTCGCATTTCTACATTTTAACCGCACTGTACCTGTAGTCCATTCATATCCTCATTGCATTCTCATCACATAACCAGAGACCAAGCAATTAAAACGCGGCTAAATGCGAGCTGGACTCATATAAATTATGAAGAGTATACATACATTTTTTCAAAAATGCTTTTGTTATTGTTATAACGCTGAAAAATAGGATACTTGTATAAAGAACCCAATTAATGTGTAACTTGATTTTATTTATATTATTTTTTCTTTTAGCGGTTAAATTAATCTACATTAATGTAGATATATAAATTTCAACTAATATCTTTAACATAAAGTTAAAAATACATTTCTCTGTATCAGACGGTCTCTCCGTACAGAGGAGTCACACAAGGTTCGGTCGACACTACCAATATGGGTACGAAACCTTACACGATAAGAATTTCTTTCTTTTCCTACGTCATCATTCTCTATAACAGTTAACTCAGTACCTTCTTGAAAATAAAATTATCGTGTCAATGGCAGTTCTTTTCTCCCAGCGACACTAGCCGTCAATAACCAGACACAAAGCTCTTCTTAAATAACCCCAACCGGTTGAACAAGATTCCGCGAGTGAAAGTGGTGGACAGGTGAGAGTTAACTTCGATATCAGTATATCATGGGATCCACCATCCACAGGTGGTGAAGCACTTGAAACTAGATCTCTTAACCACAGTCAGATCTGTTCTAAGCGCAGTTATGGCATGTCCATTCATCTAAGAGCATCAGTGACACTTACAACTTAGAGATTGCCAATAGCTTGGCGAAATTCTTTCTTATATGGTGATCACCGGTGGGAGCTAGGGATGCGCTGTGCCGCGCTCCCTTTTTTTTTTTCTTTAACGCCGGGAAATGCTCTGAGGCATCTCGCGGGGGAGTGGGTCTCCCCACGCGGGTATGTGTGACTCGCTGTGCCCGACAGCTGGTAAATGGACGCAGCTCTACCCACTAAAACCCGGTGAGTGCCACCAATGCCGCCTTTGGTTAGGTGCCCCGGATCTAGAACAGGGCACCTCGACGGCTAGTCAGTCCCGCAAGGGACCGACGCCACCTCCACAGAGGGGTTGTCCCGCACCACAGAACATCCCCTCCCAACGTCGGGACAGTACAATGGGGTGAGGTTCCCATCCTCACCCCTTGCTCTTCTGTCCCCTCTTCTTATAAGAGGGGTACAGAGAGCCCCCTTGGCCCAATTAGCTTCGCCCAAGGTGCACCGCTCACCTTAGGTTACTGAGCCCCACCGCCACGACAAGGCCTGAACCATGGTGGGGTGCCGCGCTCCCTGCTGCATTATACACCATCTTGCTTGTTTCTCCCGTGAAACAGCTTTGCTGTGTTTCGGGGAGAAGGGCAACACAGGCAGTGTAATTACTGGCACCGAGACTTAAAATCTTATGTCTCAGGATAGGCAACACATAAATGAGTTACCTGGGCTAGTTTTAGGTAGACTATTTATGTCCATGGGCCACGTCGACCACTTACTATCATAAGAAATGCATACTTCTGACTGAGCACTCGTTATTTCAGTAGACCATTGTTTTGACCGATGAATATGTTCATTGCACTTAGTACACGTTGTTATAGAATAGGCTAACGATATACGTTACGTAGATGTACTTAAACTAAACGATAACCAACAAAGATACTGAAACCAAAGCTTTTTTTTTTCTTTAATGCCGGGAAATGCTCTGAGGTATCCCGCGGGGGAGTGGATCTCCCCAAGCGGGTATGTGGGACTCGCTGCGCCCGAAAGCTGGTAAGTGGACGCAGCTCTACCCACTAAAACCCGGCGAGTGCCACCATTGCCGTCTTTGGTAAGGTGCCCCGGATCTAATGAGCAAACAGGGCACCTCGAAGGCTAGTCAGTCCCCTAAGGGACCGACGCCACCTCCATAGAGGGATTGTCCCACACCACAGAACAACCCCTCCCAACGTCGGGACAGTACAATGGGATGAGGTTCCCGTCCTCGCACTTTGCCCCCTGCTCTTTTGTTCCCTCTTCCTATAAGAGGGATACAAAAAGCCCCCTCAGCTCAATTAGCTTCGCCCAAGGTGCTGGGCTCACCCTAGGCTATTGAGCCCCACCACCACGTCAAGGTCTGAACCATGGTGGGGAGCAGAGCTTACCACGCTAGGTTAACGAAGTATTTTACAGTTGTTCAGTGGCAAGGAAGTTCATGTACATTATACATATTATAATAATATAATACTAGCTGTTGCCTGCAGCTTCGCCCGCGGTACTCAACTCCTATATGTCACAGCGTGATGTTTTTGGAGTTGAAATTGTTTGAAATTGGAGTGTCTGTTTGTAATATTAAAATAACCTCTTTTTATTAAATGCATATAGATTTATACACGATACATATACCAAAATAGCCCTTTTTACTATTTTTGTCTGTCTGTCTGTTTGTTCCGGCTAATCTCTGAATCGGCTGGGCCGATTTTGATGAGACTTTCACTGGCAGATAGCTGATGATATAAGGATAGTATATAAGGAGGCTATACGAATAATCATCATCAATCCGCGTACGGCTGTAAATCTAAGTTAACGCGGGCGTAGCTGCTGGCAACATCTAGTGTACGAATAAATTTACATTATCATCAATATATATAGGTATACCAATTCTCAAGCGCCTTTTTGGCAAAATACGCAATTTTGTATACGATTAAATATATATAATATATTATGCGATTGAATTTTTGTTTTCTACGAAATTGGATACCACGTAAAGTTTTACTTCATCTAATCCGGTCCAACCGCTTTCACACCTAAAAATAAATTTCACTTATGCATATATTGATGTTATTGAATATTTGAATCGTAAATAGAAACTAGTAATATCAGAAGCCGACCTGTATCCGTAGTGTTACCCACACTAGAATGTTTAAAGTTGTAAAGAATGACGATTACTCATTAGGATAAAATGATAAAACTCAGGGTTAGGTTGACCCATAACTGATAGGGATAATAATTTGCTATAATAAAACAATTTTTACGGATTTTATCGCGGTTTATTAAGATTTTTACAAGCCCGACGTTTCGGATACTTTACAGCAACCATGGTCACGGGAGGACTGAGGTGTCATACGTCCTAACGTTACAAAGTTATTCGAAACTACCCTATGATATATTTTAATTAGTCCACTCCACGCCGGAAGTGCTCCGAGTCTTTAATCTGTGATATATTATGCTTGGATTTTGATTTGATCCCAAGCAGGTGATAAGAGCCAGCCATCTTCTCTATTGAAATTAAGATGTTTTTTTTTTATTTCAATAGCCTCACGGATCATCCTTGGTTGTAATCGGTGTTCTTTTTCGAGTACTTGGGTCTTGGGGCTTATTCTTGCAAAAGAACACCGATTCCAACCATAAAATCCGTAAAAATTGTTTCATTATAATGAGTGAAATTCGTGTAAACATAAGAAAACAATATTAGAGGTACATATTTTTAATAGCAAAACCATGGACAAGTCATCTGCTAGTAAGGGGTCATACGTTCTCTACAAAAAGAGACAAGAGGATTCTATAAATGTGGTAATTCGAGGCACGTAACTTGGTAAGATTTTGGCGTAATGGGGGTAAGTTCGCGCATCGTACTCAAAATTTATGCGTGAACTTACCCCACTACGCCAAAACCGGTGGGAGGGAAGCGCTGTGCCGCGCTTCTGGCTGCATGGGTACCACCATCTCGCTTGTTTCTCCCGCGAAACAGCTTTGCTGTGTTTCGGAGAGAAGGGCAAGACAGGCAGTGTAATTACTGGTACCGAGACTTAACATCTTATGTCTTAAGATAGGCAACACATAAATGAGTTGCCTGGGCTCCTTCCAGGTAAACTGGTTTATGTTCATGGGCGGCGTCGACCACTTACCATCAGGTGGCACGTTTGCCAGTTTGCCTATCCAACTAACATAAAAAAAACTTGCCAAGTTACGTGCCTCGAACATTAACTTGTTACGTTACTTGTTTGTTATTTTTTTTAAGGTTTTTAGTTTTAGGTTCTTTGTTCATTATTAAGTCTTTAAATTAGTATAATCTCACTTTAGCTTTAATCATATTTTGAATCACTTGTTACATATTTTGCCTGTTCAAACGACGGCGGGTCTCGTGGTCAGTTTACTCGTAGCAGTTTTAACCTAACTAACCGTATCAAAACTATTTCATTTCAGTTTATCAAGCCCAAGCACTACTGCAACTTCATAAGGTGGCTTGGATTAAGATTTTTACCCCTAAACGTTAAAAAATAAATAATTAAATTTGGAAACAATAATTATTTTATAGATCGATCTTGTCAAGTCGCGGGAAGATGCTAAATGCTGTCAGCACAAACCAATTTGGAGATCCTTCGGGGAGGCCTATGTTCATTTAACAACTACCGGCTAATAGACCAGTGTCGATAATTTTTGAAACAGAAAAAAATATAGTAGGATGAAACCCATTGGGAAAGGAAGAGAATATAACAAAAATGAAAGGAAAAATTTACGGGTGATCTGAGGGCGGGAAAGTGGATTCTCTTCCTTTAACCAGTGGGTTTCATTCTACAATAATTTTGTTACACTTTTTGCCATTTTCAAAGGCTTCGGCATAAGACGAAGACCAAGTCATGATAGAAACACGATTGCATCCGCTTGTGAATTTCTCTTTAAGTTAGAACGATGACAGGTGCTATTAAACCTGATAGAGCCGTCAAACGCATCTCAGTTTTTACTAACAATTTAGATAAAAAAGCATAACCGCTTAGCAAATATCCATTAATCTAAGCTAACGAGATCAAGCGAATCATATGCCTCGTCAACTCGCGATTCACCCAATAGGTTATCTTAAGCTCCATTCAAGGCTTTCTAGTACATGAAACCTGTTTTTATCAATGAAGTTAATACAATAGAGAGTACACACTTTCATGCCTAACCGTGTCCCTTTGAAACTGGTTAAGCCTGTACATTGAATGTTATAACCAAATCACTGTCTCATAAGAATTTAAGCTGCAGTGAAAGCTAGATTTTGTTACGAAACTTTTTGGACATGATCTTGTTTATATAATATAATAAAATAACTTGACCGCGTGTGTGACCACTACAAACTCGCTACGTACTTTAAATAACACGATTATGTATTTTTCATTTTTTCTGCCTATATTATAGTATCTTTTTAAACTTTTAATTACGGAATCCTTAGAGCCAAGTAAATTCTACGCTAGCTTTTTAGTTTTCATATAAAAAAATTAATGATTTAATTAGCCTAATATCAGATATATTCTGAGACAGTCTCATGTTTACATATCAATAATTAATTATATTTATCAATCGAAACCTAAAAAAATGTACATTAATTTCTAAATCGCGGAACAATTATGGGAAATATTTAAACGAAGTATTTACAGCGACTATTATGCTTTTATTTTTTAAACGTTTCCGTAAACGAGTAGGCATTTAAATCAATAAGGCGTACGGTGTTTACTCTGTGCTGACTTTCTCTCTCTGCGCTTTCTCAGCTTCCTCTCAGTTGAATGAACTTTTTAGGGTCGCAGGTTCGACTCTATCACCGGCGGCCATATTATATTTATATTGACTTTACTAGTATTAATGATACTCGATGAAATTTTATTCATTTAATATCATAAACCGTATAAGTGCGAGTGTGAGGGGTGTGAGACTCGCGTCTCTCTCTCGCGTCTCGGGTTCCATATAAAAGTATTTTTGATATAAAACAACACCAATTTTTAGATTTTTTTATTTGCTTTTGAGGTGCTTCTTATAGGTGCCACACCTATCTTGACATTCATGATTCTATGTCAGTGGGAAGTACCCAAAAACAAAAACGACAAAAAGACAAACAGACAAACAACGGAGTGATCCTATAAGGGTTCCGTTATATGTCATATAGGAGGAACAGAGACAGAAGCTATTGTCTTTTTATTTATTTTTGTTAATTACCTTTTTTCCTTGACAATAACTAAATAAATAAATAAACTAACCTGTCAACAAGAAACTAAAGGTTAAGGCGGTCATTAATAAATTGCTCTCAGCTTAGAGGTATCAGTCATTAGTTATTTGTAATGTAATGCAGAAAAAAAGCCAAACAAACAAAAACATTGCGGTCAGCCTTACACCATCCATAATAACTTAATAGCCTTACAACTTCATACTGATAATAGTCTGTTTGTTTTTTTATTTTTTTATTATATTGTTGCGCTGATGTTCTTCTTCACAAACGATTAAATATGAAGGTTGTGTTTTTGTGGAGTTAAGTATCGGTACGCCTTTTTTTTTTACGCCGAGATATGCTCTGAGACATCCCGCCTGGGGAGTGGGTCTCCCCAGGTGGGTATGTGGGACTCGCTGCGCCCGAAAGGTGGTAAATGGACGCAGCTCTACCCACTAAAACCCGGCGAGTGCCACCAATGCCGCCTTGGTGAGGTGCCCCGGATCTGTTAAGCTAACTGGGCACCTCGACGGCAAGTCAGTCCCGCAAGGGACCGACGCCACCTCCACAGAGGGGTTCCACGGGGCTCCACGCCCGCACCACAGAACAACCCCTCCCGACGTCGGGACAGTACAATGGGGTGAGGTTCCCATCCTCAACCCTTGCTCCCTGCTCTTTTGTCCTTTCTTCTTATAAGAAGAGTACAAAGAGCCCCCTCGGCTCAATTAGTTTCGCCCAAGGTGTAGGGCTCACCCTAGGTTACTGAGCCCCACCGCCACGTCAAGGCCTGAACCATGGTGGGGCTTTTTGAGGTACCACCCCGGTCGTGCCAGCACAATTCGGCTGCAATGCAGCAATGGCACTAGGTACCCCTTTCTTATAAGTACATATATTATTTCTACTAGGAATCTTATTATATAACTATGATCTCCTTATTAGACAACCTATTAATCATTGGCAAAACACCAAACCACTTGTCGATATTTAAAAAAAGTTCTTAACGAGCATTCCAATTTCAAAAGCACACCGCAAAATATCACTTTCATTCGTGACAGACGATCACTTTCTCCCGCTTGCAAAATATTAACACATTTCGAGCACAAATCATTTCGTGTTATGTAATTTTATTCATGGCGGCCAAATGTAACTTACAGTTTTGTGCCAATTAGCCAAATTTACAAAACTTTACTTAATTTTGAGAGATCTTGAGAAATTTTGATCGAGATTGTTCTTCGAAGAATATTAGGTTCGACCATATGACATAATAATATGACGAAGATGTGGTACTTTTTAGTGATGTAGTTAGTTAGGCATTTGGAACTGGAAGGTTATTTTTTTTAATAAATTCTAAAATATGAATATCATAAAAGATCAATGATATGACTATATTTATGTGAGATAGAGAGAGGCAGGAAGTTTTATCAGATCACATGAATCTGATAAAACTTTTCTCCCGTCGCCTTGGCAGTCTTGAAGGTTTCCATCCTCTGGTTGTGCATACACAGCGACGACCATCCCCGCGTCTATGCCTGCTTATATAGGTCCCACAGCGGTAATGACGAAACCGATCGACTCATAGAGCACATCCAAATGGCTACAGTTTCCGTGCTACAACAGATCCCATCCGCATACATCTTGATATTTGGTGATTTCAACGCCCATCACACCGAGTGGCTCGGCTCACGTACAACCGATCATGCGGGAAGATCTGTTTACGTGTTTGCCTCAGCATATGATCTGACACGATTGGTGGTATCACCAATGCGTATCCATGATGTGGAAGATCATATACCTGTTTTGCTGACCTCTCATCCGTCAGTTACGTGGTTTCCGTGGACGCTCCACTTGGACTCGTCGGTCCACAGTCTGGTCCGAAGTGTTCTGTGCCAGTTACACGCCCATCTTGGCCTCGTTTTGCGGGCTGCGGTTGCATTTTGCACTAGGCTACTAATTGGGATGGGATGCGCTCCTTCTTTCAGCTAACCATGGGGACGACTTTACTTCTCGCTGGATGATCCAGACATCGTTGCTGATTTTGTTGCCAAGGTGGCGCTGCAAGCCATGGAACTTTTCATTCCAATCACTGCAGTTCCTATAGGTGGCAAATACCAGCCCTGGTTTGGTCAACCCTGCAAGATGGCTGCACGCCATAAGCAGGAAAGCTACCGAACTTGGGCCAATGCATCGATGTCGAAGGATGTTGAGACCAGCGCATTAAAAAAGGAGTATAACTTAGCGTCCAGGTCCTTTAAAAGAGCTATTGCTGAGGCAAAAGCAATCTGAAAAAGATTGAATCGATTTCCTTCGGAAACTCATGCATTCTGGTCGCCCTCCAACACTGTTTAAGGGAATTTTTGTAAGCCGCGGTGTGGGCTACTCGTTGGCCCACACCGCAAAGAAGGCCGATCTTCTAAGCTCTCTTTTGGCTTCTAGCTCCACTTTGGATGACCGGGGAGAAATACCACCGACGATCCCTCGGTGTGATACTTCAATGCCGGAAATAATTTTCCGACAGAGCTTCGTGCGCAGAGCCCTCTTTTCATTGAATATCCATAATTCTAGTGGGCCTGAAGACATTCCTCCGTTTGTGCAACGAGCTTGTGCTCCTGAGTAGGCATCCGGCCTTACGTGACTTAACTAAAAAATACTTGACTGTAGCCCCAACAAGACACAAGTTTGCGCGTTTACCGCTAAAAATCCCTCGTCGTTCCTCGCCATTTTAAAGGCACTTTCCTAACCGCCTCGGCCAGTATTGGAATACTTGGCGTCGACATATCGAACTGTTCAATTTCGTGGTCATTTGGAAGGAAAGGCTAAGCTAGCCTCTAAAAAACTCGGTATGCTCAGTAGGGCGAAGCAGTATTTCATGCCTTATCGCCGCTTACATTTATATAAGGCGCAGATCCGGCCACACATGGAATGCTGCTCTCACCTCTGGGCTGGAGCGCTCTATATCAGCTCCTTCAATTTGACCGTGTTCAACGCGGGGCGACTCAACTCGTCGACAAGATTCTCTCCAATAGGCTTAATTCTTTGGCGCTGCCTAGAGATGTCGGATCACTCTGCATCTACTACCGCAACTACCACGGGGAGTGATCTGAAGAAATGTTTCCAAATTTCACCCACACCACCTCGATGTCCGGAAATCTACAACAAACTCTACGACATTTTCTGCCTCGCACGACCACTATATGAACCCAGCTGCCACGGTATTTCTGAACCGATACGACTCAGGGTCCTTCAAGAAAAGAGCATCCTCATATTTGAAAGGCATCGCACCTGCTAATGATGTAGCGGGGGTGTCTATGCATGTTATCACTTATCACCAGGTGAAACGACTGTCCGTTTGCCCCCTCTTTTATAAAAAAACAATATAGTTTCCCAAAAGCACGTAAACATTCGTACGACTTAACAATGCTCTATATTTCCTTCGCCTTCAAAAATCCAGTACAATTAGTTAGTACGTAACACTTGGATTCTTAGAGCATTTCTATACTTAGTAATACCTAGTGTTGTCATTGCGGGCCCCCAAAAGCCGTGAAATTGACTTTTCCATGCGAAATTGTCCATTAACACGTTCGCCGAGTGTGAGAAACAAAACACCTGAAGTCCTCAGAACTTTCACCCGCTAAATGTTAGCACTCAACTGTTAAAACTTAAATGTACGAGTATGTAAATTGTTTGGCTGAATTTTTCGACTCATTCAAGAATATTTAAGATGCTAACATAATGTAGCTACAGAGTGTGTACTATGGGGTGAGTGCCGTACCTGTCGTGTTACTTATCATACTATATCATCATCATCATTACCATTTTCCGTCTTCTACTAGACTCTACTCTCTTGTCCCCTCTTCTTAAATAGGGGTAGAAAGAGCCCCCTCGGCTCAATTCACTTCGTCCAATGTGCTAGGCTCACCCTAGGCTACTGAGCCCCACCGCCACGACAAGACCTGAACCGTGGTGGGGCTATATTATTGTCTGAATTCGTACAGACTTATTTGTTCCGTTGATATTATTAATGCGTAAATTAAAAGGATGAACTGAAAAAAATTGTTAACATGCGATAAAGACATCTAAACTGTATAAAGAATAAGTCTTAATCAAAAGTTTTAAATATAATTGTAAATTAATTTGTAATAATCAATGCGATGCATAGATTTTTGTAACTTAAGCCCACAAAAGCTAGACGACTTTAGACAATATTTTACAGTTTTATAGCCTATAGGTGAGAGGGCTTCCCAAACTATGCGTCGCGATGCCGAGGGGCGCGACGCGGCGTCGCGTCACTGTCCAAAGAGCGTCGTGAGGCGACCCGCATGGATTGGCTGCCTGAGGCATGTATTTACAGGTACGCATCGCATTATCAGACGCCACCGATTCCGATTTGGAGTGTATAAATATAAAGAACAAGTACAGATCGAAAATTAATGTAGAGAAAGAGATAAGAGAAAGGCAATTTCCAAACTTGAGCCCCGATTTCAGAAGCTATGCACAGGAAAGCAAACAAATCCTTCCCATTAGTATTTTAAATTAAAAAAAAATGTATCTCTTTTCATTTTTATTCTTATGCTTTGTTTTTATTTTGTAATAAAAAAATATAAAAGTCGTTTGGGGTTTTCCTAATAACTAGTAACAGGGCTAAAAGTGCTAAAACTACAACTGGTGTGGTAGGTAGTTTTTGATCAGGGGAGGGCATCGCAAAAAATAGCAAATTCCCAAGGACGTCATAATTAGATTAAGTTTAGGAAGCCCTTGGTTAATAATTATAAGTTCCAAAGAAGTGCTAAGGTTATAGATATCATGTGTAGAATAAGCTCGTTGAAGTGGCAGTGGGCTGGTCACACTCAGGAGAACGGATGGCCGATGGGCCAATAAGGTTCAAGAGTGGAGACCGCGTTTGCATAGACAAAGTGTTGTTTAAGTGGGAAGACGATCTCCGTGCGGTGGTCGGTCCGTGTTGGATGCGAGTGACAAGGGATCGGTCGTCTTGGTGTTCATTGAGGAAGGCCTATGTTCAGCAGTGGACAGATAAAGGCTGATGATGATGAAGAAGAAAGTAAACACAGTAATCACACAGACGTCTTTTTACAAACAAGGAAGCGAAGTCGCGCGCGACAGCCAGTGAAAATATCCCAAGTCAGACATCATCATCAAGTCAGACATAATATTAAGTAATATTTATGACTCCACGAAAGTAAAAAGACTGGTTCGGTCACTACTTTTACTTCCGCCTAATAACAGAGCTTTGACCCCGAATACACGAGTACAACCTTCTCAAGTTTATTAAAAGAAACATCGTCTTTACATAAAGTGATATTTATGTCGATGGAAAGGCCAATCTATATGTAAATACATAAAATTGGAATTTCTGTTTGTAGTATTAAAATAACCGCTTTTTACTAAATGCATATTGATGGTACATATACCAAAATAGCATTTTTTACCATTTTTGTCTGTCTGTCTGTTTGTTCCGGCTAATCTCTAAAACGGCTGGACCAAATTTGACGAGACGGGACGGGATAGCTGATGCTATAAGGAGTAACTTAGGCTAATATAAAAACAACATGCCTACAAAAGAACATAACATTTTTTATGTCAAAGGAAAAGGAATACTAATTAATAATAATAGGTCAATCAATTTAATTAAGTCCACCGGGTATTTTTAGGCCTGTCCGGTGACATTATTTGTCGATTTAGAACTCTTCATTTGTTTTAGGGCGTTTCTCCCAGGCATTTCAGGGTAACTTGTAAAATTTGAGAATATTGTAAAAGGTTAGTTAACATGGTCGAAATAAACTCAGTGGGAGTTTATTTCGACGGTTGTTCTCAGTGAGCTCGCCTTGGAATCGGTTACTAAAAAATAGACTAAATTGACGTTAAAAAATATAGGTACTTTGTTGGTACTCTTTTGAACAAAAAAATATTTCGATTTATTGAAGACCTAGATCCTGACATCGAGAATACCAAAGCTTCATCATCATCATTATCAGCCTTTATCCGTCCCCTTAATGAACGCCAAGACGGCCGATCCGTTGCCACTCGCATCCAACACGTACCGGCCGCTATACCGCTGAGTATCAAAGCTTAACTAGAGAATAATGGTCCCCACGCAGATTAACTTTATCGTATTGAATGTCACAAGTACATTATAGATCTGAAAGCCTTTTAGCTCTCACTTTTCTGAAATTTCGGAAAGCAATGTCCATTAACCAGGCGGAAAGACGATCTCCGTGCGGTGGCCGGTCCGTGTTTGATGCGAGTGGCAAGGGATCGGCAGACGGCCGATCCTTTGCCACTCGCATCAAATTGGCGTTCATTGAAGGAGGCATGTTCAGCAGTGGATGGATAGGGGCTGATGATGATGATGATGATGTTCATTGAAGGAGGCATGTTCAGCAGTGGATGGATAGGGGCTGATGAAGATGATGATGATGTTGTTGTGCTATGCTGTGATATCTGTATGGGTCCACCATGCTGGTATTTTCTTCTTTAAAACCGTTTCGGAGCTAAGATTTACAGCTTGGCAAAAAAGAGTATGACGTGGTAACAGGTGGAACTAAATATTTTACTAAATGGAAACCTATGATGTTGGCAATACTTGGCCGACAAATACTAGATTTTGAGTAAAGTTTAGTGTTTCACATTTATTTTTAATGTTTTCATTAAATTATCTTACTGATTTTCCATATTATGATGAGACCTAAGTGCAAGTGGCGCTCTCATTTTTTCCATACTCTTTTTTGCCAAGCTGTACCATATTGCGTCACAGGAGTTCCGGATTTTAACTAGTTTATGTTCATGGGCGATGTTAATCGGTTTCCATCTGTCTCATGTGCCTGCAGTTGCCTAACATAGAAATGTTATATATTTCTAATTTAATAGAGGCGTTGATTAGATTTATTACTCTTTAAATGTTTATAGTATTATTTTTAAATAGGATAATGTTTGTATTAATGACTACTTAACTACATGTAATGATGTTTGTCGCTTTTTAACTTCTTTAATTTACAAAATTTTAATTTTAATAACATATAATTATGCCATTTATTATAGTTATAGTTAGAAGACTATTAATTTTTAAACAAAAACATTTTAATAAACATTTTTTACACTTGATTGTAATAATTTTATAAGTACCGAGAAATTTTGAATCAATGCTGGTCAAAATAGCTAATTAAGAATCAATCATCAAAATCAAAGAAGAAAATGGTTCAAGCCTTGTCGTGGGATGCCTCAAGGCTTTCCCCGGCGTAAAAGAAAAAAAAAGCTAATTAAGAATAAAAGTAACTCAAAATTCAAATTTGGTTCTTATTATTATTAATAATATAATTTGTATCATCTTAATGATACAAATTGTAGAAAAATTAACTAGTTATTGTATAAAGTGTATACAACTACTTGAAAAATACAAATCGGTCCCTTATCAAAAACTTGAAAAACTCGTATAAAAAACTCATATATTTTTTTATGTCATCAGGGGGCAAACGAGCAGTCGGAGCCTTACGGCGCCGACGCCCATACATACCCACACAACCAAGGCCACGCAGACGCGCCACCCTCCTTTTCGCAATACCCCAAAATGCACCACCGGAAACTCACAATATATCTCACTCACAATATAGCTGTCATATGACGCCGGTGTTATGTGAGCGAGAGGTACCACCCCGGTCGTGCCGGCCCAGTTCGGTTGCAATGCAGCATGGCACTTGACCTCTAATTAAAAATAAACATCTTAAACTGTATTCAAAACTCATAAGCCTACCATCCCGCTTTTTTCTTTTTCTAAACAATGCTTATCGCATTACAGAAATAAATACAGAACAAGTCATTACTGGTTACTATATTTCATATTAAACTGGAACGGAAAGAGTTGCTTGAACCTGACAATAAGATGAACTAGCTGATGTTAATAGGTGACGCTAACTACTTACCGTCTGGGCTCATCCACCGGCTAACCCAATGGCCATAATCCATAAAATCCACAAAAAATAACCATATTTTAGTTCGTAGAAGTGAATTGTATTTGATAATATCAATGTACATAAGCTGAACTGATAAGTTTATACCACGTTTATTCTAAACTAGTGTCGAATTAGTTAAATGTGTCGAATTAGAAAAAATATTGTTGCTTTTTGATAGTCAAATTACCAATTTTTGAGAAGGATATAGTAATTTTGAAAACTGAAGGCTATTATTTCGGAGGTTTTTTATTATATTTTGAGGCAGAAAACAAAACCCACAGAGCCTTTATATGTGAGAGCACCTACATAAACAGTTGAATATGTATTACAAACTAATAGTGAAAGCCCCATTTACCGCGTTAATGATTTAAAAGTGTACAATATCAAACTATCTTAAAGATTTCACGAATTTTAAATTCATTTCTCAAGTCATCGTACCGCGACGGACCACTAACACGACCATGTTACTCTCATTACGTGTGTTTTCTAATGATAAAAGTTCTTGAAATAATGAAGTAAAAATTATAGTTAAAAAAAACTAAAAAACACGCTTTAATAGAAAACCCAACAAAAAATTTGAAAATAATTTTTAATAGATGAATTAAATGGGTTAACAAAATTACTTATTGTAAAAAAGCGTGGTGCTTGTAACTAAGTTTTTATATTAACTTCACTTTTTAATTTAGAAATAGATACCGATGAAATATTTTTAATAATGAATATTGAGCACCTCACGCTTTTTTACAATAAGTAATTTTGTTAACCCATTTAATTCATCTATTAAAAATTATTTTCAAATTTTTAGTTGGGTTTTCTATTAAAGCGTGTTTTTTAGTTTTTTTTAACTATAATTTATTTTTTACTTTTAAGTGTCGATTTTTTTAAAGATTTTATAAATTCAAAGTACTCTACTAATAACAATCACTTTAGAAATGAGTGGGAGACTAAAAAAAACACAAGTGATGTAGGTAACTTGCGCGCCTTACGCCTTCCTAGCATGTGCTATCCTGATTATCCTGATCAGGATATTGGAATAATTTTATCAAATTATTGTATTGTCATCGGTCCTCGATAAATCTAAATAGTTTGAACAAAATCTGGTCGTTAGAAGTGGGTCAAAATCATGTTCAAAGATTCCATTACATACATAGATACAACCCAAGCTAATAAAAGCGTGTTAAAAAGAAATATCGACCAATCTCCCGATTGCTGTCTTTCAATACTACCATATACGGACTAATGTTTTTTAAATAGTTTATACCCACCTTTACTATATATTCTATCTCCTTAGCCATTATCGAAGTCTTAGTCTGAAAAAGTATAAACAGAGGTACAGTCGCATTTATAATACTAATACTTATAAAGATATATACGAAATTTTAGAAATCAAAAGTCATTATTTTATCTAATTAATCTACTAGTAACTAGAAGACACTTTTTAGTCGAAAACTTATCCGAGTGCGACCTCTTTTCTCCTCCGAAATCTATTCTTCTACACCTGGCCACTCCGCCAGCGTGGAGACTTTTGTCTCTTTTTTAAATTTAGAAGGTAATTTGACTCTTCTTCAAAGCTCCTTAAGGCATCTTAAACTGTAATACACACGACATGGTCGAAGCTATAAGTGGTACGTCCGATCGAGTGTTAATTAAATGTAATTAAAGTAAACTAATTAATTGGGTCCGTACACTTTCTACATTTTATCCGCGAAACAGGTTCGAGCTTTTAACAGAATTTTACCGTTTCAATTGGACCTCCTTTGTGAACCTTCTTTTGCAGTCTTTAATTGCCGGTCCAGTTGGAAGCCCCTGTACCTACCGTTGTCTTGGCGTTCATGCTTACACAGACCTACTATAAGCTATGGACGGCCGATCGTCAAGTTTTTAACGTTATACCATTATAGTGGTAGCTGGTGGAAACCTAGTAAATCCGAGGATGACATCCACGTTGGGTAATATTCAAATATCTAAATGATAACAATTCAACTTAATGCTATATAACTAGGTGTCTTCCTCGAAATCAAACAAGCAACTTTTCAGTGTCAGGATCGAAAATAACCGACTTTTTTGGCCAGTTTCGGAACAGTTACCTTACCTAAGTAAGAAACCGTCAAAAAAAATATCAAAAATACTATGCAGTAAAATCAGTATTTCGGCAACAACGGACTGCATGAGTACCACCATCCTGCTTATTTCTCCTGTAAAACAGATTTGCTATCTTTCGTCTGCCCGTTAGCCTTTCTAACTAACATTTAAAAAACTTCTAAAAGAAAAATTTAACTAGGAATAATTTTCTACGTCTAGCAGTAGTCTAGTCTGTGCCATTTGAAATTTCATTTTTGCATTTAAAATTGCATGTCCAAAAAGCTATCATCTCTTATTAGGATCGTATCATATGATGTACAGTGGCCGAGCTATTTGTGATCACCTCAGAATTGCTGCGCTAATTTGGAATGAGTATAGGAAAATAAATTTTTCAATTTTTATGAAGCATAGACTTCCACACGGATGCTCTCGAACACTACACCATTGTAGTTCGTATCTCCTTGAGATAGATCTGTGTCGTACGCGACGAATGGAGTGATAATTATCGATAGTTGCTCATAGTCAATGCTCAAGTAGTTTAATTAGTTTGACCATTGAGGATATAAACGGAATAGAGCGGTAATATTAAATTGTGTTTTGTATGAAAACAAATACCGCCAAATTTGTGCTGCGACGTTGCGCCGGTTCTGCGCTCTAATTGGCCGACTGGTGGCCATTTATGGATAATTTGCCGGTGGGACGTACATACAAATCACTGGTTAGTTGAATTGCTATTACGTTAGTGGCAAATCACTTACCAGTTTCGGAATTTTATGGATCACGTTATTACTCTATCTGATTATATGCTCGATGAGTTTGACCAACATTCGACTAGGAATACGAAACTACTTTGATAGCAATTATATTCAAAATCCTTTTGTAATGGAGTCACCAGGAGTAGATGGAATCTCAAAGAATAGCTTCCATGAAAATCTAACTAGAAATCAACCTTAAAGTTACAACATAATTATTGTATTGGACGAATAAAGTGGACATTTGTCTTCTACCATGGCCGGGCCATATTATTGTACAAATCGGACCAAACTACACAGTGTGCAAAGATTCACTAAAATCGGTTCAGTAGTTTAGAAGTTCATAGCGGACAAACATTGTAACATGAAATCTTGATATATAAAGATCATACACGATACCGATTCGCATCACCTAAGCATCTAGAAGACCTATAAGAAGAAGGATCCAGAAGAAAACAGAAGAAGAAAGAAGAATCGTCCTCATAGATCCTGCCGATGACAATAAGCGATTCCCGCTTCCTTCCTCCTCACGCAACACAAACACTGCAGACTCCAGTACATAATACCGTTCCCGAAGGTGGCATCGGCCTAGTTTCGAATTGTCAAGTTTCGTAACCCGGAAATTTGGGAGTCCTCATTAAACTAAGAACAACTCATAAAGGGCTTAAGTGTATCAGTATCGCCCGCCCGTATATATAAGGGGTAATAGTAGTTTAAAATAATATATCATATTATACGTCCAAATTAATATGTCTTCCTCAGCCTCAGATGAAGTAAAAAAAGGTAGATAGCGCACTTGGAACAAGAAAGTGAAGCCACTTTTTTAAGTATGTGTGAGTGAATGAAGGGTTGCCATTTTTTAAAATATCCCTTAAAATTGTATATTAATAAAAATAGGTAATAAGTGAATGCGACAGTGAATATTTTTATAAAATACAATAATATTACGAATATGTAGGAGGCGTGTAGGATCACTTTATAAACTGTCTCAATAGATATGTTATTGACACAATTGTTTTATTTATTTATTTATTCCCATGAATGTAGTAAATACATAGGTGATATTAAAAAAAAAAAAACAAGTTCTATACATTCTACCATAACATGGTGTGTGAAAATAAAACTTTACATAAATAAACAATTAATATAAATTAACAGGAAAAAATAGTTACAATTAAATAAACTTGATAAATACAACATGTCCTTAAAATCATTGTCAGAGAATAACAGTTTCAAAATAATTGATTATAATAGTAATTAGAAAGTCACATTTTATCAATACACAATTTAAATTAAATACATAATATGTCGTTTTCCATTAAAAAAAACATTTAAATTATAAAAACATTTCTCTGCAAGCCACACTGTTACATTTTTTTTAATTTATTAAATGGTAAATCTTTGAATTTATAAATACATAGTCCTGCTGTGGGTACGTGAGTCCCAAAAAAAATACAACATAGGTTATACGAGGTCATTTCGATTCAGTCATATAGCGATCAAATAATAAAATAATAATTATGTCACCTCTGTACTTAATTATTTTGCTATGGCTTTGCCTGCAATTGACTTACCCACTATTGGGCTGTTAGAAATACTAACTTCTGGCAACACTCTTCCGATACGTCATTTCGGGGCAATAATATTATTTATGTTGATTAACCTCAAAATAGTGTTAAAATATCTTAAAAGAATATAGTCTTGTGTTTATTTATGTGTGAAACGATATTTCTTTAGACTCTTTGGTCACTTTTGTATTGTTTTTACTCCATTTAATTACACAGAACGGTATTTTTTTGGCAAACTTACTGCACGACGACTCGTAAGATACTAAAAAAAATGAGCTTAGTTTTGGTGTATCTGTGTGCGTGAGCGCGTGTATTTACATGAAGGAGCTTAGTTTTGTGGCTTCAGTATTAGCAAAGGCCGTGCGTCATCTACCTTTTTTTACTTCATCTGAGTCCTCAGCGTATAATATCCGTATAAAGATAATTCTGACTTCAGAAATAACCATGAAATTGTAAGTCACGCAGTCTGAAATTGGATATACTAATAGTAAATTACATTCATACTTCGCAGTGAAATCTAGTCTGCAGAAATAGATTTAAAAATACATTTCACCAGAAATCATACCAATAATTTGGACAATAAATATCTGATAAGGCGGGAAAAGCTTCGTCCGACGAAAAAATTTTATCTTTTTGATGACAGAGAAAGGCTCTATTTTTAAATTGTTGTTAACTTTTTAATTATACCAATTTATTAAAGACCAACGATTTCAATTCTAGTCTGAAAACCCTGGATTTTTTATTAAATTATTTTGTAACTATTAACAAAAATACAAAAATAATCATTTATTTATTTTTTGCTTTTATTTAAAATAAATATCGTTGTATTATAAAACTGAAAAAAATATATAAACTTTGATGAAATAAAATAAAAAAATAAAGCTTACCATAATAATAATTTAAAATAAATAAATATCCACTAAAGAAAATGTCACTACACTTTTTTCACGTCACTGCCACTTATTCACTGAGACGAGGTCATTTTCGTGTAAGGTTCATAAGAGACAGTTCAAGACTGAGAAGTCATCTTTAAAGAAAGTGGGCTGTTATTTCCCATATGCCAGTATGTCGTTGCAAACCTGTAGGCCGTTCTCTCTCAAACCGAGCCATTATGAACTCTTTGCTTTTGCCATACGTGTTAAATTTAAAAATATATAAAAATTGTTTTCATTGACACTGAGCTGTGGTTAAGATTTCAAGCTATTTTGAATTTTATTTTGAGATAGACAATGTTTCTTTTTAATTATTAGAAAATAAAGCAGGATATTTGTCTTAAATCTTTTCTCTTGTTTGTTCGGTTGTCTTAGGTGCGGTGGAATTCGGTGGATTTGCATAATTGCTTCGAAAGCTGAAAGTGACAGTATTTGATATTTTGAATTTGGAACATATTATTAAAGCTTTTTTTTATGTAATACATACGTAACTTTTCGCCACAAATATGTATCGATTTATTTGTGGCAAAAATGACAAGAAAATCATATTTTTGTTAATTTATTATGGAATAACTTTTTAATTGTTAACACTCCAAAACGGTTATTAAAATATGAACGAATACATAAAAGTAACGACTATAATAAGGTGTATAATTAATTTTATTTTCTAATTGTATTTTATTAAAATGTTCGTAGGTAAGTAATACCATGTTATAATATACGGATGAAGATGAATAAATCCTATGCTTTACAGATTTCGCGTTCATAATGACTTTTAATACTAGTTAATAGATAGAGATACTAGTTAATTGACCCTTTATAAGAAAGTAATAATTAAAAAAAAACTGAAACAAGTCTGACTCGTCCTGAGGGTTTTGAAATATTTTTTATTTTTTGAAGTCGATTTAAATTTTTGTTTAAAAAAAATATTTACTCATTTTTAGCGAATTCGAAATTTGATAACTGATTTTATATGTCTGAAATGAAAATATTAATCGCGTTGCCTATATTAGTCAGAGTCATTTTTAATGAGACGAACGAAGAAAGGGTTTAAATCAATACAAAATCTTCGTCTTTATAATCAGACCCCTAATAACACCTAGAACCCATCTAGGTGTAAAATTCTCATCAACCCAAATTAATCAAGTCCAAACACAACTGCTGTAAATCGTTGTGGATTTCCCGTAACTGTCTATGGTTTCCATGATCAGGCTTGTAATGACACTTACAACCCATATGGGTGCAAAGTACTCGTCAATATAAATGAATTAAGTTCAAAGTTCAAACACAAGGTAGTTACTGTAAACCGTTGAAGAGTTAGTTCCCTTAACTGTCCTTCGTCTTCATTATCAGACCCCTAATGACAGTTACAACCCATCTAGGTGTAAAGTTCTCATTAATACCAATTAATCAAGTCCAAACACAAGGTAACTGTTGTAAATCGTTGAGGAGACCCCTCGACTGTCTTTCGGCTCCATTATCAGGTCGACTCCAGACCTGTTGACTGGCCTGTTAATCTAGTGGTTAGTGACTCTGACAGCTAAACAAGAAGGTCGTGGGTTCGATCCCCACCCAGGACAAATGTTTGTGTGATGAACATGATCATCTGTTCTGTGTCTGGGTGTAATTTATCTATAACATGTATGTATTTATAAATATTTATCAGTTGTCTGGTTACCATAAGAACAGGGTCTGCCTAGTTTGGGATCAGATGGCCGTGTGTGAGTTGTCCCAACATATTATTTATTATTATTATTACCTTCAATAAATTGTAGTGCTTTAAAATACTTAATGAAGAATTATATAGGCCAAACTAAAAGATCTATTAAAACTCGTCAAAGAAAATATAGCTGATTTAAAACACCGTCGCTACACTAAGTCTGCCATCTGTGAACATAGTCTTGACAAAGCTCGCCATTATATCAGATTTGATAAACCACAAGTCCTCGCAAAAGAACACAGATTCCAACCAAGGATGATCCGTGAGGCTATTGAAATTAAAAAAAACATCCGAATTTCAATAGAGAAGATGGCTGGCTCTTACCACCTGCTTGGGATCCCATTATTAATATTATATAATCAAAATCCAAGCATAATAATATGTCACAGATTAAAGATACAGTTAGCACTTTCTGCGTAGATAGGACTAACCAAAATATTGATGTATCATAGGGTAGTTTCGAATAACTTTGTAACATTAGGACGTATGACACCTCATTATGGAATCTTAATAAATCGCGATAAAATCCGTAAAAAATTGTTTCATTATAACTTAATGAAGAAATTTACCAACGCATTAGTCGCCCCTACATTTTTTAAAAGTTCCCCTCGTTTTCTCGATGGATGCCATCATCAAATCCTGTTGTCCCACCAGCTTTCAAAAAAATAATAATAATCAAAATCGCTTCACCCTTGAAGCGATAAGTAACAATAAACAAACATAAAAACAGTCGAATTGATAACCTCCTCCTTTTTTGGAGTCGGTTAAAAATTAAATACAATTAATGACTTACATGCAATTTCTAATGTTTACATTAAAATGTATAAATGTTATTTTACCTTAAATATATAAAACTAGTTGTGACCCCAGACAGTCACGCGTTTGTAAGACAAAGTACTTATTGAGAACTAACTGTTGCCCGCAGCTTTGCCCGCGTTAATTTGGATTTACAGCCGTATCCTGATTGATGATGATTATTTTTATAGTCTAAGTTATTCCTTATAGCATCAGTTATCTGCTCGTGAAAGTCCCGTCAAAATTTTCCCAGCTGTTTCAGAAATTAGCCGGAACAAACGACAAAAATAAAAATATTTGGATATAAGTAAACGCTTTTAATTTGAAAATTACAAATAGACACTTAAATTTTATTTATTTGCATAGTTTGTATACCTTCATTTTGTACGAAATAACACCACTTTATTTAACTATTACCTACACAGTTTTTTGTTTTCAATTCTCTATGTACACTTTTTGTGTCTCTCTGTCAGACCGAATTTTTTGAGAATATAGTAAAAAAAATTTCCTTTTTTTCAATTGTACAGTTCTTGTTTTGTAATTAAAACTCATCCTTCTTGCTTAGTAAAAAAGAAAAGTTTTTTCGTTCTCACCGTGCATGTCTAAGCTACGTTGACCTGAGTGATGCATAAGAGATGCATTGTCGTGACATCATTATCATAATCATTATCAATCCGCTTTCAAGCTGGATGATTCATGACCTTGTTCGATGAACGCTAATCGCCCGCTCTCTACAGGAACTAGAAACCTATTACGCACTCATTAAAAACTGTTTGCGAGTAAATGTTTTTTCTTATTTATTCAATTTAATGTTTAAAAAAATCTTTGTCTATACTGACAAAAACTGAAGAAAGTAAAAGTGTTTATTTCTTTGTATTAATGTGTTTTCGATCACTTGGATTTGATAACTTCTTTTTGTTTTTTATTATAGCATAGGAAGGCAAACGTGCAGAGATTCTGCAGATGTGTTGCCCTCCTTTTCCTTATCTCCCCAATGGGCCACCGGAAACTCACAAACCGCACGAAAGGCGACAGCATAGCTGTCACTTTACTTACGTTTTATGTGAGCGGGAGGTTCCACCCCGGTCGTGCCAGCCCAAGTCGGCTGCATAGCAGGGCACTACCTATGTTACGTACGTTTGATAGTCCAATTGATGACGAAGGCCATTATTTTTTAATGATTTATTATTTTCAATTTTTAGGCAAATACAGCCGCGGAGAACAGCTCGCCCTGGATGAAGTCTAGAGAATTTATCGACGTAACAAAACATTGGGAATAAAACGTTCGCTTCGAGATATTTTGAAAATCTTCGAGATTGATAGCAACGAGTTCAAATTATTGAAATAAATATTTTTGGTGTGTTTTTTATTTCTTTGTTCTGTAAAGACAAGTTGTTTTATTTCATTAAAAAGAACATTCAATGATTGATTATATAAAACTAGCTGTTGCCCGCAGCTTCGCCCGCGTTAACATAGATTTACCGCCGTACCCGGATGAATGATGATTATTTTTGTAGCATAAGTTACTCCTTATAACATCAGCTATCTGTCAGTGGAAGTTCCGTTAAAATCGGCCCAGCCGTTTCAGAGATTAGCTGGAACAAACAGACAGACATACAGACAAAAATGGTAAAAAATGCTATTTTGGTACCTATATGGTATTTAAATTATATGTATGTGTCCTTATGAATTTAGTAAAAAGCATTTATTTTAATATTACAAACAGACACTCCAATTTTATTTATCTGTAAAAAGCGGTTATTTTAGTATTACAAACAGACACTCCAATTTTATTTATCTGTAAAAAGCGGTTATTTTAATATTACAAACAGACACTCCAATTTTATTTATCTGTAAAAAGCGGTTATTTTAATATTACAAACAGACACTCCAATTTTATTTATCTGTAAAAAGCGGTTATTTTAATATTACAACCAGACACTCCAATTTTATTTATCTGTAAAAGCGGTTATTTTAATATTACAAACAGACACTCCAATTTTATTTATCTGTTAAAAGCGGTTATTTTAATATTACAAATAGACACTCCAATTTTATTTATCTGTAAAAAGCGTTTATTTTAATATTACAAACAGACACTCCAGTTTTATTTATCTGTATAGACATCAATCACCTGCTAGTATTTATATATATGGTCATTGTTAATTTACCATCTTACCATCTTACGCCCTAGTGAAAGTGTGGTCTGGGCTGTGACATTGGCCACGTGCCATCAGATCCACCAGCTTATCATTTATATATTATATAGGTAAAGACCATAGGCAGAGATATTTTTATTTGGGATAAATCTATAATATATTTGGAATAACCTACATATAACCATCATATTTACAATTTTAAACGGGATTAGATCAACAGTTTTAAAAGAAAACAACAAAAATAAAAACATCTTATTAAACATCAAATTAATCGCGTTTCTTAAAATTTATATATTGTATAAACTTTTGTGTATACAACTTATAATCAACTCGTTCTTCTTCTAATGTACAATCTTTGCGTTTATGGACGTCATTATTGTTACTACATATAGTAGAGTCGGTATCAGCCAAGGCAGGTAGGTAGGCACAGCCACTACCACGGTTCAAGCTTTGTTGTAGCGGTGGGGCTCAGTAGACTAAGGTGAACCCAGCACCTTGGGCGAAGCCAAGTGAACCGAGGAGGCTGCTCTTTGTACCCCTCTTATAAGAAGAGGGGACAAAACGCAATAGTCGCTCCTACGATTTTCGAAAGTTCCCCTCGATTTATCTGGGATGACATCATCAGATCCTAGTTTCCTTATCATGAGACCACCTCGAAGTGCCCTCTTTAGAATAAAAAAGAATTTTGAAAATCTGTCACAATTGACGGTGAAATCGGTGAACATACATAAGAAAATACAGTCCAATATAGAACCTCCTCCTTTTTTGAAGTCGTTTAAAGAGTATAAAAAACACACAGAAAGACCTATCTACTACATTCGCATTTACTATATTAATATGTAATCATTTAAAATCAAATATGGATGATTATAAAGAAAGGCTTTTAAGTATTTAAAATTCAAGAAATTGTATGTAATTATCTTTACATAACAATATTATATCATTGTCTCGCCTTTCAGTTTTATGTTAATTCAATTATCTAATTCTCATTATGCTTTATCAAACCGTAATAGGCATTAAAAATAAATTAACAAAAATTTAATTTCGCTAATAGTGCGGATTTGGCCCCGTTGAAATAGGGTCCCTTTGTGAAACAAGAAAACACTTTTCGTTGTTTAGAATACGTTTTTTTGTGGATTTATATCGGTATGAGTTTTTTTTACATGCTCGTTGTTTAGGATACTTTACAGCTACTATCACCACGTTCGTTATTTATTATTTTCCATCGAGCATACAACCGGAATAGAGCAGTCATTTTATGTGTTTTGCATGAAAACGAACTCCGCCTTGTGCTACGACGCTGCGCCACCGGTTCTGCGCTCTGATTGGCCGACTGATAGATGATTAGCTGATGGGACGTACACACAGATCACTGGTTGGTTAAATTACTATTACGTCAGTGACACATCACTGACCAGTTTCGGAATTGTATGGCTCACATTACTACTCTATCCGGCTATTGCTCGATGTTACTATCTAATAAATATTTTCTTCGGTTATAAACTTAAATAATAAATATACTAAATACATTCACAATCATCATCATATACCCTCCCCGTCCACTACTGAGCATAGGTTATTTTTAATGAACGCCAACACGGCTGATCACCCGCCACTTACATCCAACTATGATGAGCCGCTAAACTAACTAATACTACTGTAAACTTTAGCAAACCAATATGCTAAACAGTCCCGTATTTTAGACTCTATAATCTATATTATGAATACTAGGTATCAACAAAAAACGACAAAATGTATAAATATTTAAGTAAAGCTTCGAAAGTGTTACAAAGATAAACTAATATTTTTCAAACATTGCGAGATTCGAACAATATGTTAACTATTAAATAACGTATCGATGTTCTATTTTTCCTACATGTATGATGATGATGATGATGATTTTAAACTATCATGGTTATTCTCGATGTTAATGCTTTTTCTTTCTTTAGGCATCCCGCGGGGGAGTGTGTCTCTACACGCGGGTATGTGGGACTCGCTGCGCCCGAAAGCTGGTAAGTGGACGCAGCTCTACCCACTAAAACCCGGCGAGTGCCACCAATACCGCCTTTGGTGAGGTACCCCGGATCTAATAAACAAACAGGGCAAATCGACGGCTACTCAGTCCCGCAAGGGACCGACGCCACCTCCACAGAACAACCCCTCCCAACGTCGGGACAGTACAATGGGGTAAGGTTCTTCTGGGTTCACCCTAGGCTACTGAGCCCCACCGCCACGACAAGGCCTGAACCATGGTGAGGTCGATGTTAATGCTATTTAAATGTGATTATCTTTTTTAAACAACAAAAAAAAAGTATATCTATTCAATTCGTCTGTGCTTTTCGTATGTTTGTTATCCGATTATTCCACTAATTCCATGATTATTTTTAATTACAAAGATGGTAATTTCAGTGCTAGGACTTCAAAATTAGCTATAATGACGTGGTAAACACAAAGATTGTACTATTTGCAGAAGTACAAGTTGATCAAAAGTTGTAGGCACAAAAATTAGTAAACGCAATTATTTTATTACTTTTTAATTTTTAACCGACTTCAAAAAAAGAGGAGGTTCTCAATTCGTCTGTATGTTTTTTTTGTATGTATGTGACACGATATCTCCGCCGTTTGTGAATGGATTTCGATGGTTATTTTTTTGTTTGAAAGCTGGTGTTTTCAATTTGGTCCCATATTAATTGTATTAAGATCTGACAAGCCGTTTTTTAGTTATTCCCAATAATGCCTATTTGGTTGGTTTCCTTTACCTCGATGATATGTTGATGTGCTCATTTTATTACTTGTCGATATAACAATTGTATAGGATGCTTTCGTAGCACACCATAGTATGTCGCGGCCATCGTAATCATCATCATCATATTCGTCCTTTATCCGTCCACTGCTGAACATAGGCCTCCTTCAATGAACACCAAGACGACGAATTTCGGAATCACTAAAAATTAAGAAATAAAATCATTTTACAAATAAAAACATTCTCCAACAGACTCCAAAAGAAACTATAATGACGTGGTAAACGAAAAGTTTGTACATTAGTAGAAGATTAAGTTGATTATAAGTCGTAAGCACAAAAATTCAAGAAACACAGTTATTTTATTACTTTTTAGTTTAGTATTTTAGAAGTCGGTTTCAATTTTTTGTAAAATGTTTTTTTTTAATCGGGTTTTTTTCTAGATGTTGTTCACGAGACTCGGTCTTAATAAACACGATAAATATCTCGTTTTATTTAGTTTAATATGTATACAGAACCTTAGGCTGATGTATAGCTCGCACTTGTAAGGTTTTCATAAAACGATGCTTTCTTTGACGTATCTACATATAACGATAAAAAATTATAGTAAATAACAACTTTCATTCTCACAAACGCTGGAAACATTTCCATATATTAGAATTTCTAAGGTTTTTCTCTATATTCAATATAGCGTGGGTTTTTATATTCATAATATGTTACGCGGTATATTTTTCGCATTAGCTAATTGCTTTCATACACATAAATATCTCTCAAAAATATAGCTAGCTTTTGCATCCAGCATTATCGACGTTTACTTTTACAGCATCTAGACTAGTGATAATTATTTTGAAACATCCATTTTATAATGTTTGCGAGGAACTAATTATTACTAATTATTTTTCTAAAATAAAAGTTAAGCTGCTCTTATTTTCTTATAACATTGTCTATGGTTAGTTCGATATAATTTTGCCAGCTTAGTCAAAAAAAATATAGATTTTTTTTTCTTAAAAAGCTTTCGAATAAAAGTTCGTATTTTGGGTTTACGGTTCGGACTACGGAAAATTAGTTTTTGACATAATCATGTTTTATGTTTGACCAACCAGCATTACATCATACTAACAGTCATGTAAAAACGGGGTCATCATTGACTTTGAACATAATGCTAGCTCATGGTGACGAAACCATACCATTCACCAAAGCTTATCCCATAGAGCTCACAGACTTGTAGACAAATTCAGTTTAATTCTGGATCATGCTCTACAAAGCGATTTTGATTTGTATTAAATAACTAGCTGACCCAACAGACATAGTCCTGTCTTAATTATGAATATTGAATTCAAATTGGTTATAATAAATAAAAATAAAATAAAAAAAGTGTTTATTATTCTAATGCTATACGACAATTACATCTAATCTAGCCTTATCTAAAATTTTATATGGTGTTTAAGTGTTCTTAAATTTTCTTATTTTCCGCGCAATATTCTAAATATTTTCTTTCATAAGAACCTTCTCCTGTCAATAACAAACACGATAAAAAAAGAATTAGTTAAAACGGTCCAGCCGTTCACGCGTAATGGCGTGACCAAGGGAAATACGGATTTATATGTGGATTAGACATAAATAACCAAACGGCAATTCATTTTAACATCCGAAGTCAAGGAGTTTGTGTATATTATGACATGCACAATATGACAGCAACATGGAGCATCCCCACCATGGTTCAGGCCTTGACGTGGCGGTGGGGCTGAGTAGCCTAGGGTGAGCCCAACACCTTGGGCGAAGCTAATTGTGCCGAGGGGGCTCTTTGTTCTCCTCTTATAAGAAAAGGGGACAAAAGAGCAGGGGGCAAGGGGTGAGGATGGGAACCTCACGCCATTGTACGGTCCCGACGTTGGGAGGGGTTGTACTGTGGTGCGGGACAACCCCTCTGTGGAGGTGGCGTCGGTCCCTTGCGGGACTGACTAGCCGTCGATGTGCCCTGTCAGCTTAACAGATCCGGGGCACCTCACCAAGGCGGCACTGGTGGCACTCGCCGGGTTTTAGTGGGTAGAGCTGCGTCCATTTACCATCTTTCGGGCGCAGCGAGTCCCACATAGCCACCTGGGGAGACCCACTCCCCAGGCGGGATGCCTCAGAGCATTTCCCGGCGTAAAAGAAAAGAAAAAAAAAACATGGAGCATATAATATGATCGATGGACAGCAATCATTATAGAGTTGAAGCCGCAGAACTGCTCAAACTCATCATGTATATAGAATAGAATAGAATAGAATAACATTTATTTTGGTAAAATATTACACTATTACACACTTAAAGTACTTATAATAATTATATATATATCCTATTTGAATGCTCTAATTTCGGAACTATCTATAGTCTATCGACATGTCCAGTTATTTTTTTTATATCACAGGAGAGCAAAAGAGTAGTCGAAGCCTTTTGGCGACTATCGACGTCCATACACATCCGCACAACCAGAGATTATGCAGATGCGTCGCCCACCATCTCGTCGATCTCCCCTAATGGGCCACCTGACCTCACAAACCGCACGAAACGCGACAGCATTTCTGTCACTTGATGCTGGTGTTATGTGAGCGAGAGGCACCCCGGGTCACCCCGGGTCGTTGAGGGTAGGTCCTGGCGCAGCAGCCGTACGGCAAAATCCTTACGGTTGCTTTGCGTCCGGTCCTTGAGCGGTGGATGCGCCGTAGGCGCAAACCCCTCACCTTTCGTCTGACACAGCTGCTCACCGGGCATGGTTGCTTTGGCGAGTACCTGTGCCGGATGGTCCGCAGGGAGTCGTTGACAGTGTGTCACGATAGTGGCGCGGCGGTGGACTGGGCCCAGCACACCCTCGAGGTGTGCCCGAGATGGGCGGCTCATCGGAGGGGACTTGTCTTCAATCTTATGGTTCAAGCCTTATCGTGGGGTTCAGTAGCCCTAAGGTGAACCCTCCACCTTGAGCGAAGTAAATTGAGCCGAGGGAGCTGCTTTTTGTACTCCTCTTATAAGAAGAGGGGACAAATGAGGGAAGCGCTGCGCCGCGCTCCAGGCTGCATGGGTACCACCATCTTGCTTGTTTCTCCCGTGAAACAGATTTGCTGTGTTTCGGAGAGAAGGACAAGACAGGCAGTGTAATTATTGGCACCGAGACTTAACATCTTATGTCTCAGGATAGGCAACACATAAATAAGTTTCCTGGGCTCGTTCCAGGTAAACTAGTTTATGTTCATGGGCAACGTCGACCACTTTCCATCAGGTGGCACGTTTGCCAGTTTGCCTATCCAACTAACATAAAAAAAAATGATGACTGAACCGCTGAAACGATTTTGAAACATGACTTTTTGCTTTGGGATAAAAAAGGGATATTTAAGTACCATGTCTTTGTCGAGTCTCTTTTTAAATACTTTCAATAGACGTAAACGTACGGCAAACAGAAGTTTTCTCTCAGTCCAACCCTGACTAATTGAGACATCAACAGAGTAAATATTGATGTTACATGGACGTAATATTGATGTTACATGGACGTAATATTGATGTTATATGGACGTAATATTGATGTTACATGGACGTAATATTGATGTTACATGGACGTAATATTGATGTTACATGGACGTAATATTGATGTTACATGGACGTAATATTGATGTTACATGGACGTAATATTGATGTTACATGGACGTAATATTCTACGCCCAAACAATCGAACGTAACAATAAAAAACCACGTAACTACGTTTCACTTACGAGTTACGAGTTACGCATATTTGTACTTTACGTAAGTAGCCCTTGTAATATTATTTTACTTAATTAGTAAGGTTTGTTTTTACTGTCATTAATACAATCGTCCACTGTTGGACCTGTCTCCCTTACGTCAAGACGGCGGATTTACTGTCACTTCCGAGTAATACTGGCCGCTGTCATACCATCTAATATGCCTAAAAAATTATAGTTAAAAAAATACTAGAAAACACGCTTTTTACAAAATAAGTTTTATAATTTTTTTATGCTAGTTGGATAGGCAAACTGGCAAACGTGCCACCTGATGGTAAGTGCCCAGGCAACACATTTATGTGTTACCTATCCTTAGACATAAGATGTTAAGTCTCCGTGCCAGTAATTACACTGCTTGTCTTGCCCTTCTCTTCGAAACACAGCAAAGCTCATTATAATGAAACAATTTTTTACGGATTTTATCGCGGTTTATTAAGATTTTTACAAGCCCGACATATTACATGGTTGCTGTAAAGTATCCGAAACGTCGGGCTTGTAAAAATCTTAATAAACCGCGATAAAATCCGTAAAAAATTGTTTCATTATAATGAGTGAAATTCGCGCAAACATTAGAAAACAACACAGCAAAGCTGTTTCACGGGAGAAACAAGCAAGATGGTGGTACCCATGCAGCCTGGAGCGCGGCGCAGCGCTTCCCTCCCACCGGTAAATCATCATTATTTTTGTTAATCCATTCTTGTATTGAAATTATTTTCAAATTTTTAGTTCGGTTTGCTATTAAAGCGTGTTTTTTAGTTTTTTTTATTACTATAATTTAGAATATAATGTAGAACCAAAGGAGTCGGTTACAAACAAATTTAAAGGTTAAATAAATTCGAATATATTTTTATTGTATAGGTACTACCTATATTATTATCTGTTTTACTGTATCTTCCATAGCATGCGGGGCCGTCGGGCTACGGAACCCAACGTGTGTAAACAAATTCTCAAAAGTATTCAGAATCCCATTTTTTAAATTTCCCCGACATGATATAAACTAAACTAAGTACGCCACTGCTCCTATCTATATAGATACATCTATACAAATAAATAAAATTGGAGTGTCTGTTTGTAATATTAAAAAAACCGCTTTTTACGAAATGCATATGGATTCATACACGGTACATATACCTACCAAAATAGCATTTTTTACAAATTTTGTCAGTCTGTCTGTCCGTTTGTTCCGGCTAATCTCCGAAATGGCTGGGCCGATTTTGACGGGACTTTCACTGACAGATAGCCGATGATATAAGGTGTAACTTAGGCTATAAAATAATCATCATCAATCCGTATACGGCTGTAAATCTAAGTTAACGCGGGCGAAGCTGCGGGCAACAACTAGTTTCTAATAAGACTAAACCGATAATAGAATTTGCTAGTGTTTTAAAAATACTAATTGTGGTCAATTTATTATTAGTTCAAAATTCAAAATATCTTAAAACGTATCGTACCCACAAAGGAATTACTAACTGTATGAAGCTAAAAAAATGGTACATTCAATTTATGTTTGTTTCTTATATTAAGCTCTAGTTCATGACATCACAGATTTGCTAACTTATGTACTGATACGCTACCGTCAAGATGGCAATATCATAAAAAAATTCTTGCAATGATACTTTGGGTTTTTGACCTGGGTGGATGCGACTGGCGGGGGTGGGCCGTCTTGGCATTTATTGTAGGAGGCCTATGTGCAGCAGTGGACGGATAAAGAGTGATATTAATGAAGCATATAAGCACATATTATATGTGCCACATCAGAGGTTGACACTATACGCAAAAAATGTTCACTGTATGGCAATTCGAATATACAATAATTTAGACAAGAGTGTTCGTGATTTACAGCTTGGCAAAAAAGAGTATGGAAAAAATGAGGGCGCCACTTTCACTTAGGTCTCATCATAATATGGAAAATCAGTGAGATAATTTAATCAAATTGTTAAAAATAAATGTGAAACACTAAGCTTTACTCAAAATCTAGTATTTCTCGGCCAAGTATTGTCAACATCATAGGTTTCCATTTAGTAAAATATTTAGTTCCACCTGTTACCACGTCATATTCTTTTTTGCCAAGCTGTACCTTCGACGAAATTTAAGAGGCAACTATTTGAATAACTTCTTGACAATTTGTTTTATAATATTAATGACTTTCTTAACCAAAAATCTAAATGGACATAGTGTGAACTACTTATTGGTATATTCTAATTTAATTTAATAACATTACCTTAATTTAAGATTAATTAATAAATTTTAATAATAAATAAATAATCAATTTAAATATAAATAAATAATTAATTATATATCTAAATAGTGAGACTTATGTAAAATGTAAAATGATCGGCCTTTGTAAAAAAAAATGTTTCTTGATTATAATCTAATTATAATACACACTTTCTTTTTTTTTTGAATTGTAAAATAATTTAATTAAATGGAACAAAAATTTGCACGCCATTTTAAGGCAGAATATATTAACAGAAACACTACAATTAATAACAACTTATGTACTATATTCAGGCAAATAAAGATTTTTGATTTGATTTGATTTGAAGATACTTTAAGGCCCAAACAGTAGACGTAACAATCGGTATCCTCAGTCCAGCAGCTGTGTTTAACGTGGCTGTTGACGTCTTTCGTCTTATCTAATCAGTAAATATATATTTTATCTATATACTATCTTGCGCTGCATAACATTTTGGAAGGTAAGCTGGAATTAATTTCAACTTTTGAAACAATTTTTGCTGACCCCAAAGTTGTTTTTAACGATTCCTAGCAGCGACCTCTTCTTAGAGTTACTTAGGTATTTGGTCTCAAAGCAAATCTCACAGAAATATATCTAGCAAATCTATACAAATAAATAAAATTTAAGTGTCTATAATTTCAATTTATTATATATAATATAATATATATTAATTAATAGCTATGAGCTTTTCACTAAATGCATATAAAAGTATATGCGGTACTTACATCAAAAAGTCAATCGTTAAAAAAAATTGTCTGTCGGTCTGTCCGTTTGTTCCGATTAATCTCTGAAACGGCTGGGCTTATTTTGAAGGGACTTTCATTGGCAGATAGCTGGTGTTATAAGGAGTAACATATAGTCTGGTTCACAAGTCCCATTTTCCTCAGAACCTAAACCGGACCACCGAAAATTATGATTTTGGGCTCATTCGATTCGGAATGGCATCTAGAACATTCTATCAAAGTTACAAGAGAGGCTGAAAAAAAATGCAAAATTTATAAACAATAAAGTAAAATAAAAAATAAGGGTTTGGTTTTTTTGAAATATTTCAAAAACTATTTGAGATAATCGAAATTTGAAAAAAGATGCTTAAAGAGCAGGAAATTTCCTAAAACAAAATCCTACCTCCCGGAACTGTACCTCCTGTAAAATCGTTTCTTAAACGCGAACCGCGCGTTTTTACCGTCATTTTCGCCGCTAAATTAAAATTATAAGGGTCGTCTTTTTTTGTTTGGTTTTAGAACTTTTTTTTAAGAAATTTCTTGCTCTTTAAGGATCTTTTTTCAAATTTCCATTATCTCAAATAGTTTTTGAAATATGTCAAAAGAACCAAACCCTTATTTTTTATTTTACTTTATTGTTTATAACTTTTGCATTTTTTTTCAGCCCCTCTTGCAACTTTGATAGAATGTTCTAGATACCATTCTGAATCGAATGAGCCCAAAATCATAATTTTCGGTGGTCCGGTTTAGGTTCTGAGGAAAATGGGACTTGTGAACCAGACTAATAGGCTATAAAAATAATTATCATCAATCCGGATGGGGCTCTAAATCTAAATTAACGCGACCGAAGCTGGGGCATCAGCCAGTCTATAAAAAACCTTTTCTATGACAAAATACATATGCCAATACTGATGGCAACTTTCGTGGTGATCGATCAAATGGTTGATTGGTTGTGGAATATATCGTTTTCATATGTCTAAAATCTAAAACAAAATTTACAGTAAAGTAACTAAAATTTTTTATTATAGATTTTATAGAATCAGTGATTACTTTGCAGTTTGCAGAAATCCAAAAATCTTGGGGATGCCTCGGTGTCGGAGCGAAACGTACGTCGATTTTGTTAGTGGTCTTCATGTGGTGTGGGGTATTGCATGGAAATTAGAAGTGAATAGGTGTGTACGCATATGCAGTGTTGAAAAAGAGGGGGGCGTCTTATGCATGCATATGCGTGCACTCACATTTACAAACTACGTTAGCTGAATAGTGGTAACCATGGTGCTAACAATTTATCATATCCTGTTTTAATCTTTTAATATTCTGTAGCAATAGGATATACCACCAAAAAGGCGATATGTTATGAGGAGTGTTATGTTAGTCATCGTATTACGGACATTACAACACGGATGCGACAAGTTGAGAGGAATCTGTATCTTACACAATATATCCAACTGTAGAGTGACCATGAAATACCCGAAAAATCCTCTTAGTATTTTTGTATGTTAGTTGGATAGCCAATCACGGATATAGGCAAGCTATGTTCGATTTTTAAACACAAAGTAAAGGTCATAAAAACGGTTGTAAACAAATTAATAGCTTTATTATTTTATTTGCAACGTTTTTTTTGGTAGCTGGTATTATGCTTATAAATACTATAGATTGTAGAAATCACAACCGCTTTGTGGAACCAGCTGCCTCACGATAATTCCGAATCTAACTTAGAAAGCTTCAAGGAAGAGCATATTAGTATTTGTAAAACCCTCCTAAGTGTCTGTGGGTGTCGAAGTTTACCGGTTTACTGTGCGTCACATTTTCTTTAAAAACATTTCTTAATTTTCATTTCATTTCTACCTACAAACCTAGGATTGTTGGTCAAATACCATTTTTATGGTTCCGTAGCCAAATGACAAAAAACAGAACCCTTATGGATTCGTTATGTCTGTCTGTCTGTCCGTATGTCAGAGCCACTTTTTTCCTTTTTTTGGTATTACTAGATGTATTCTGTGAACCGCATTAAGATTTTTACACTAAATAGAAAAAGAAACAATACATTTTGGGGGTTCCCCATGCTTAGAACTGAAACTTATTTCTTTTTTCATCAAACCCATACGTGTGGGGTATCTATGGATAGGTCTTCAAAAATGATATTGAGGTTTCTAATGTCATTTTTTTCTCAACTCTCTCAAATTCCAAAAAGTGTGTGCCCCCCTAAAATGTGTGCCCCCCCGCCCATGTACTGTACTGTACATCTAAAATAAGAGAATGACAAAACTAAAAAAAAATTATGTACATTACCATGCAAACTTCCACCGAAAATTGATTTGAACAAGATCTAGTAAGTAGTTTTTTTTATACGTCATAAATCGTAAACCGCAATTTACCTTTCATTCAATCAACTCAAATATTAAAAAAGACATTTAATTTCATTAACACAAGCCTTATGCTTAAATCGTTATTTTCTTATAAGAAATCTGTAATATGTGCCTTAGTAAATAACAATTACAATGCGCGCGGGGCGTGGCTTGATCGGTAGCGGGTGCGGAGCGCGCGGGGGGCAGGTTCCCGACTGTGCTTACCCTTACTTGATTGGGCTTACAAGAACTTTTATATGTTACTTCCTGCTACGGAACCCTCCATGGGCGAGTCCGACTCGCACTTGGCCGCTTTTTTTTCGTTTATTTATTAAAAATTGCTTTTCTTCTCTTCCTTTGGCTGATCGTTTTCTGTTTTATTTTATTTCTAATTATAAAATAACTTCACTTATTAAATGTTTCCAAATTTTCTCAAAAAATTAATATACTATATTACCCCAAATATACTTGAAGAATGGTCACACTAATATTGTTAGTGAAGTGAAAGTGTGACCGGCGCGCCCTTCGGCCTTGCAGCGGGGAAAGTTCTCGGCACCGCCCGTAGAGGTCGCGGCAGGCTCCGCGCCTGATACTGACACGTCTCATGGCGTCTCATACATACTATGGCAGAGAACACTGCATGGTAAAACATAATTTTAACATAGATAAATTCAGAAAAGAGGACAAAACATTCAGGTCATCTTGTGTCACGGGTACTAAAAATAGAAATCACTGAAGTGTCTCAATTAAATATGTATGGATATATTAATCCATGGATATATATTCGTATATATATTTTATTTGGATGGCCATTGGGCCAATAAGGTTCAAGAGTGGAGTCCGCGTTCATAAAGGTAGACGAAGGGTTAGTCACCATTAACCAGGTGGAATGACGATCTCCGTGCAGTAACCGGTCCGTGTTGGATGCGAGTGGCAAGGGATCGGTCGTCTTGGCGTTTAATGGAGGAGGGCTATGTTCAGCAGTGGACGGATGAAGGCTGATGATGATGATGATTCATACCCATGAGCTGTTTATTCTATATTATTATGTATATGATCGAGTATATTCATGAAAATTACAGACACTCGTCGTAATTTGAACCTACGTTCTTGCTTGCTGGTAGACCCAGTACCACCACTATACCAGAGGTGGCGAACCTTTTTGCATCAACGTAAACATATGCCATCAAATAACTTTAACTTTATGATTATTGAGGTGTCCTTAATATCTCTATGATTGAGACAATAATAATACTAAATACGATCAACTCAAAACTCTTTATTTTCCACAAAAAAACTCTTCCCACCCACCAATGACACATTTTCTAGCGCCTAATGTGTGGGAGTGCGTGCCCAAAATATTCAGTCGCCTGCGAAAACAAAAAAAGATTTTTTTTGTGTTCGCCGGGAAAATGCTTTTGACGCATATGGAAACTGGTGGTAATGTGGGACTCGGCATAAGACTCTGACTGTGTCGTGGAGTCAAAAACATCTACTTAACGACCCCACGGATGCCACCATAATTGAGGTGCCCCGGATCTGTCAGCAACAGGGCACCTCGGGAACTGGCCGGTCCGACGAGAGTCTCTTCCACTAATGGGAGAGGTTGCGACAGCTGGAATAGCCCCGACGACGTTGAGATCGTGCAATGAGATCAGGTTCTCAATCTGACCCCGGCCCCAAATTTCATATAACATTTATGTAAAGCGATGGCAGAAGGTGCGCGTAGCGCCTTCGAACCCCCAACCGTCGGCTGCGAAGCGGGACGGCATCTTCGTCATTCACCCTAACCGGCTCCGCGGCCTCCTTCTGCGCCATTATATTATATTCAAATAAAGAGGCCATTGATTTCCATAATCTGTCACTACCAAGG
This sequence comes from Helleia helle, assembly GCA_963853865.1. Lineage (NCBI taxonomy): Eukaryota > Metazoa > Arthropoda > Insecta > Lepidoptera > Lycaenidae > Helleia > Helleia helle. The sequence goes on from OY971434.1 coordinate 6,622,979, forward strand.
AAAGGTGAGCTGGGCGCATTTTTTTTACAAAATCTATCTGGGTACATGCGATTCAGAATCGAATGCTACTTCAACCATATTTTTTAAAGACGGAGAAAAAAATATAATAAAAATGAGACAGGACTGCTTTTTCTTAAAAGACCTATCTGCCTTCTTCACATTGTAATATCTAATTATACCGCTGAATACTAGAAAATACTAGAAAATATAGGACGTCAGCGACAAGTGTGTTAAATTTTGTTATTATAAAGGAACCCACCCCACCTATTTATTTTGCCCATTCACGCCCCAATGGTCATCCGCCATCCCTTCATTAACGGGAAGCATATGCGGCATGAGCGAGCGATCTGTAAGAGTATGTTTCCGACGCGTGTTAGTGAGTTTTTTGTTTGTAAAGAGAATAAAGTTTAGAGATAAGTAATCAAGGCCGCATATAACATCAACAACTCGTCTTGCGTTGCCTATCCAAAGACGCAAGTTAGGTTACGGTACCAGTAAATTCTGGCACCACACAGACACACAGTCCGGTCCTTCTCACAAGCTGTTTCCCAAATAAAGTTGACAGGATGATCGTAGCCCGACAGGCGTGCACTAGTCGAGTACGTTAGTACTAAGCATCGAGCATAAAGCCGGATAAAGTAGTAATGTCAGCTATAAAATTCCGAAACTGGTCAGTGATTTGTCACTGACGCAATAGCAAATTCAACCATCCAGTGATCTGTATATACGTTCCATCGGCCAATCATCCATCAATGGCCATTAGTCGGCCAATCAAAGCGAAGAACCGGCGCAGCGTCACAGCACAAATTTGGCGGAATTTGTTTTCATATAAAGCACACAACATTACTGCTCTATTTCTGTATCAGATAAAGATAGGTTTTTATCTGAGACTTTAAACTTTTAACTTTATAGACTATAAAAAAATCGTCATCAACACGGCTATAATCTAAGTAAATGCACAAAGCGTCTAATAAAAATGAGACAAGTAGAACCGCAAAATTTGAGTACACATTCATGCGTAAAACTACTCACAAAAACGATTACGTAACGAATACGTATAAGAATTTTAATAAACAAGTTTGACATTCATGTCTTGGGTGTGGCGAAATTTCACTATATTTTTAATGTGAGAAGAGAGTTTTAAATTGCCAATTAATTTAATGCTGTTTAATCTAATTATAATTTGCAGATAAAATCACATCGGCCACTTTGTTCCTAATATCTTATATTATTAAGGGTAGTCTTCCCACCATCATTCAGCTCAACAGTAATAAAAAAATTAAAAAAAAAAAATTAAAACCGACTTCAAAATTAAAAAAAAACTAAAAAGTAATAAAATGCAAAGATTGTATATTAGTAGAAGAACAAGTTGATTATAAATTGTAGGCACAAAGATTAAGGAAATTATTTTATTACTTTTTAGTTTTTTTTTAAATTTTGAAGTCGGTTTTAATTTTTGTTTAAAATTTTTTTATTTCTTAATTTTTAGTGATTTCAAAATTCGATAACTGATTTTATTTGTCTGAAATATGGGTAGAACTATTAAACGCGTTGCTCAGATTAGATAGCGCTGTATTAATGAGATGAACGTAGAATGGGTTTAAATCATTACATAACAAATGAAAAAACCGAAATGGAATTGCGTAGAACTTTATATACATGTAATCGAAAGCAATCACGGCAGATTTGCTGCTATTCGTTAAATAATTCCATTATATATAGGTATAGAACATCACCAATATATATATATATATATAGAATGGATATTATGATGACCTTGAAAAACTATGATGCGCTTCCAAGCCACAGTTGTTTTTTGTTCATTTAACAACGACAAGTAATAAAATTACATGATTTTGGCATAATATTATTTACCGTATGAAGTAAGCCCAATTAAAGCTGTAAATCGTCGAGGATTCCCCTCGACTGTGTATGGTCTCCATCATCACACCTGTAATGGCGCTTATAACCCATATGGGTACAAAGTTCTCATCAATTTAAATTAATTAAGTCCAAACACAAGGTAGCTACTGTAAACTGTTGAGGAGTTCCCTTAACTGTCCTTTGTCTTCAACATCAGACCCCTAATGACAGTCACAACCCATCTAGGTGTAAAGTCCTCATCATTACAAATTAATCAAGCCCAAACACAAGGTTACTGATGTAAATAGTTGAGGAGTTCCCTCGATTGTCTTTCGGCTCCAGCATAAGATCGACTCCAGACCTTCATTAAATTGAAGTACTTCAAAACACTTTATAAAAAAAATATCAAACACACTAGTCGCCCCTACGATTTTCGAAAGTTCCCCTCGATTTCTCTGGGATGCCATTATCAGATCCTGGTTTCCTTATCATGGGACCATTTGGGAAGTATACCCTTTAGAACAAAAAAAGAATTTTTCAAATCGGTCTAGCCATCTTCGAGTAATCAGGTAACATACATAAAAAAAAAAAAAAAAAAAAAAGATTCCGACGAATTGATAACCTCCTCCTTTTTGAAGTCGGTTAAAAAGGAGGGCAGCGCATTTGCGTGGCCCTGGTTGTGAGGATGTGTATGGGCGTCGGCGCCGTTAGGCTCCAACTGCTCGTTTGCCTCCTGATTACATAAAAATAAAAAAATAGGGTTGTACTTTTTAAATTTACGATTAGCCGTTTTTACAATTTTTTTAATTCCCATACCCGGTACAAAGATCATGGAAGCACTCCAACTAAGAAATTCGAGAAACTTCGACTGCTCGATATCTTTTAAAATAAATTCACTTACAACTATCTGTTACACAAACCTGGTATTTGACATTGTAATACATACTTGTTATTTATATTTTATAAAAACTTTCGACTTTCTTTTTACGTTTTTAAATATAGGGAAGATGAGATTTCAAACTTGGTAGTGTCTAAAGTGAAAGGGTTACATCGGTGTATGGCGATACATAGAAGAAACATCAAATCTTTGATAAAAATTATGCTTATTATTTTTGGCCTATATATTTTATAATTACACAGTACTTTAATTAGTAAAACTTACCTGAACAAGTAGATAATAAGACTATGTGATTATTCAATATATATTATACATATTGGTGACATAATAGTCTCATCATGAGTATCTGTGTTCTGTGCTGCCTGAAGAATTTAGCAGTTTCTGGTGCTGGTCCTTTTTTTTTATATTTTATGGTCTGGTTACGCGGAGGCTGGCCTTATAACACATATAATAGGGCTGGTTATTATTTGACATAATAATAGGGCTGGTCCTTAAGACACATATGATAGAGCTGGTCATTATTTTACATATGATAGGGCTGGTCCTTATTACACATAATATGATAGAGCTGGTCCCTATTACACATATGATAGAGCTGATCCTTATTACACATATGATAGTGCTGATCCTATTACACATATGATAAAGCTGGTCCTTATTAAACATATGATAGAGTTGATCCTAATTAAACATATTATAGAGCTAGTCCTTATTAAACATATGATAGAGCTGGTCCTTATTAAACATATGATAGAGTTGGTCCTAATTAAACATATGATAGAGCTGGTCCTTATTAAACATATGATAGAGCTGGTCCTATTACACATAAGATAAAGCTGGTCCTTATTTAACATATAATAGAGCTAGTCCTAATTAAACATATGATAGAGCTGGTCCTAATTAAACATATGATAGAGCTGGTCCTATTACACATATGATAAAGCTGGTCCTTATTAAACATATGATAGAGCTGGTCCTAATTAAACATATGATAAAGCTGGTCCTTATTAAACATATGATAGAGCTGGTCCTTATTAAACATATGATAGAGCTGGTCCTAATTAAACATATAATAGAGCTGGTCCTAATTAAACATATGATAGAGCTGGTCCTTATTAAACATATGATAGAGCTGATCCTATTACACATATGATAAAGCTGGTCCTTATTAAACATATGATAGAGTTGGTCCTAATTAAACATATGATAGAGCTGGTCCTTATTAAACATATGATAGAGCTGATCCTATTACACATATGATAAAGCTGGTCCTTATTAAACATATGATAGAGCTGGTCCTAATTAAACATCTGATAGAGCTGGTCCTTATTAAACATATGATAGAGCTAGTCCTATTACACATATGATAGAGCTGGTCCTTATTAAACATATGATAGAGCTGGTCCTTATTAAACATATGATAGAGCTGGTCCTAATTACACATTTGATAGAGCTGGTCCTTATTACAGATATGATAGAGCTGGTCCTTATTACACCTATTATGATGAATTGAAATTGAAATGAAGTAAAATAAAAAAGGACCTATTTCAATCAGACCATCGAGCATATAACCGTAATAGAGCTCTAATGTTATGTTTTTGTATGGAAACAAATTCCGCCAAAATGTTGCCACGCTGCGCCGGATCGGCGCTCTGTTTGGCCGAGTGATAGCTATTGATAGATGATTGGCAGATAAGACGGACATACAGACCACTGGTTGGTTGAATTGCTATTACGTCAGTGACAAATCACTGACCAGTTTCAAAATTGTATGTCTCACATTACTACTGGTTATCTGGTTATATGATCGATGAATCAGACCGAAGATCGTATAAGGGTCGCGTATTATATAGCGTTTTTATGCCGCCCCGCTATCCGCTCCGCGTATCCCATCCTATCTGGGGAGCCATTCATGCGTGGGACAGAATTATGTCCCTATGTAGTCGCTCAGTCTGGCATACACTGCCTCAGCACACGTTCAAGAACTATATAGGTCACCGGGTAAGTGTTTTCACCTATAACTGGGCACTAGCATGTCAGAACCCTGCGCATCCATCAAATACAATTAAATATACTTTCACCCCCAAAACTAGATGTTAATGTTGAAAAATATAGCACTATATGTTTGGAAAAGAACAAAGGTCTATCGAGATATCTTTTCAAAAGAACCTTGGGATAAGGAGGTTATAATACAGTGTGCATGGCGCGCGGGAAGTAGAATTTGTGTATAAATGTAGTAAATTCAATATTTCATAGTTATCTGTTGAGTTAAATATTAGCATTCAAAGGTCTCCTTAAATATCTATGTGATATCTTATTTTAATGGACTGCTGATCGTCCGGTGGTTGGGTATACAGATGTCACGAGTTCGAATCCGCGAGGGTAATTTGCATTATGAAATGTGATTTTGTAAGTTTGTATACATCTTTTTTCGTTACCAGTAAGAGGCTTTTTAATGGAATCTCTTAATACAGTGCCAACTATCCGCAAGCAGTAGAGCAATGATAGTTAATTACATAAATAATAATATCAACCCTTAGGCCCACTGCTGGGCCTGGGTCTCCTCCTCGAAATCAGGCGAGGAGGGTGTTGGGCCGATCACCGATGCGCTGGCCCACTGTTGGTTGGTGAACTTCACGAAAAGACTTTTAATCTCATCAGGCATGCAGGTTTCCTCACGATGTTCCTTCACCGGTGAGCAAGGGATGGTCTCATGTTCAGGTGCACGTAGAAATTTAGAAAAACCTATTTCAAAGCATTACAAGGGTCAGCATTGGGAGCAATGAGAGGTCTCATTCAAGGGCCGAGCCCACAAGGCCGGGCCCATATCCACTAAACCATCGTCGCTCAAGAAATAACATACTAACCTCCAAATACTCAAACGAATCTCAAATTTAAGACGTACTTAAACTCGTGCTGTCCCTCTTTTTTCTTAGAATCTGATACGTCGTAGCAAGAGTTTAAGTACGTCTTAAATTTGAGATTCGTTTGATTATTTGGGGGTTAGTATGTTATTTCTTGAGCGGCAGTTCTTTCTTAGCAGAGTAGCAGTCGATCATTGGGATCCGATCATCTGATAAACTGTAGAGACACCGCAATTTGTCAAGTACAATTTAAAGGGTATTGGTAAAGAGCAACCATCACTCAAAGATCGACGATCACACGAAACTCTCTTCTATACATCTATAAATCTATACAAATAAATAAAATGGGAGTGTCTGTTTGTAATATTAAAATAACCGCTTTTTACTGAATGCATATGGATGTATACACGGTACATATAAGAAAATAACATTTTTTACAATTTTTGTCCGTCTGTCTGTCTGTCAGTCTGTCTATCGGTTTGTTAGTTCCGGCTAATCTTTGTAATGGCTGCGTTGAGTTTGATAAGACTTTCACTGGCAAATAGCTGATGTTATAAGTTATAAGGAGTAATTTAGAATCCGGATACGGCTGCAAATCTAAGCAAAGGCGGGCGAAGCTGCGGGCAACAGCTTGTATATTTATATACTATAGTCTTATATACTTTGATGACCATCAATATTCAATACTAGCAGTGTCCAGCGGATTCGCCCACGTACAATCCGTTCCCGTGGGATTATAGAGACAAATTATCGTCTAAGTGCTATTCTGATATATGAGCTATAATATTGTAAAGTTTCATTAAAATCCATTTAGTTTTTGCGTAAACGAATCACAACAATAGGTAGTATCCACACACGCCGTGCGTTTATAATATTAACAGGATTCATCACAAATATAAGATTATTCAAACCCTCAAATACATATATATAAAAAAACTTTTGAACAGGTAACAACTAAACATGCAGAAACAAGATCACTGGCCAGAAGAAGAGAGAAGTCGAACATCTTCTAGAAGAAACTCTGGCTCCCTGTCTAGAAGGGGAAGCTTAAACAAAGAGCCGGAAGGAAAGAAGATTAATGTTACCCCAAGTTCAAACACGTCTACCCCGAAAAGAGTCTACAAGCCACAGCATTTTGACTTCACTGTGACAGGGAAACAAATATCTAGCAGGTACTTTACCAAATGTATCGCTTTTTACTAAATGCATATGGGTGTAAACACGTTATAAAGACCAAAATAGCATTTTTTATAACTTTTGTCTGTCTGTCTGTTTGTTCCGGCTATTCTCTAAAACGGTTGGGCCGATTTTGACAGGACTTTCACTGGCAGATATCTGAATTTATAAGGAGTAACTTAGGCTATAAAAATAATCATCATCAATCCAGTTACGGCTGTAAATTAACGCGGGCGGAACTGCAGGCACAGCTAATATATGACTATTTTTCTAACAGTCCCCATAGTCATATTATTGTTACCTATATGACCTCTCGTGCCCATACCATAAATTTAAAGAAATAGGAATTCTGACTGTCGCCTCTCAATACATCTTAGAAAATTTACTGTATCTCCGGAAAAACATTAATGAGTTTTGTAAGAAAAGTGATATTCATAGTAGGAATACACGTAACAGACACAGGTTACATGCACCAATGGTTAGACTTTCGAAAGTAAGCAATTCTTTTAAAGGCAACTGTATACGCTTTTACAATAGGATCCCAGAAAAAGTTCAAAAGCTCTCCATAAAAAAAATCATCTCAATAAAATCTCCATAAAAAAAGATGTTAAAGAGCGTTTGTGTGGTAAAGGATATAATAAAGTAAAAGATTTCATGGAAGATACCACACCCTGGGAATAAGGCGTTCCTTCCGGGCATTGCAGGATAAGATGTTAAAATTGTTATACAAGGTTGATAAAAGCGAGAGGCATTAAATTAAAACACATATACTACACATGCTTACTGTTAATCCGAAACTATTGAAAAATAGTTTGAGAGCAATAAAAAAAAGTTTTTCAAAGAACTTAAATTCGAGAATAGTCAAAGTAAAACGTAAAATGTCCTTCGAATCTAAAAGGCAACGTCGCACAGCACGTTGCGTCGGTGCGGCACAGGTTGAGTCTCACCGGGTCGAACGAAGCAGAGCGAACTTTAAAAATATCCTGTGACTAAACGATTGATTATATTGGTCTAAGACCTAAGTTTTGGTGTGTAGCCTGAAAATGGTACATAGTATACGTGGTTTAATTTAATGCCTCTTTTTATCAACCTTGTATAATATATATTATTTGAAAAGATTAGTTCCACTGAGTTTGTTTCGCCGGTCCTTCTCAGTGGGCTTACCTTGGAACCGGTGGTAGATTCAATTGACGTTCAAAAATATACTGTATTAGTACTATTTTGAATAAAAGAATTTGATTTTGATTTTTATAGTTACTGTAAATCTTCTTCTTCTTAGCGTGTCGATGGCTACCTAAATTTTATCCGCCCAGAACTCAGCTACGAGTATTCCATTCTCAGTAGCGTCCATTAAGTCCTGCAATGTGCAGGTGGTAGGGCACGCAGGACACGACATGAGATGGTCCATTGTTTGTGGGACGGCACCACACATGCACTCCATATTGGCGGGATCTGTGAATCCCCACCGAACACAGTTATCCTTGCTCCGGCCGACCTGAGTTCTAAGTCTATTCAAGCACTTCCAGGTCGGCCACGGCAGCTCGTGTCCAGGTGGGGGACTCTCGGACGGTGAGACAAAAGGCGTAGGGAGCGGAATGCTATCTCGCCACAGTCGAATTCTAGTTTGGGATCGGTTTCCTGAGAGAGGGTGGACACAACTGGCGAAACTGTTGCGGCTTTTTAGCCTTTGCGGCACCGGGGTGTGATGGTGCATAGGATGTCGCGTATCCTTCTCCATATTGGCCCTTTCACTGGAGCATGCTACCGCTCTACGAACCTCTGGTGGAGCTATTCCTGTCAGGGGGTACAACTTTGGGACCGGAGTTGGCTTTAAACAGCCAGTGATTATGCGGCATGTTTCATTTAAAGCTGTATCCACCAGCTTTGCGTGAGCTGAGCGACTCCATACTGGGCTTGCATATTCGCCTGCAGAGAAACAGAGCGCCAACCCAGAGGTTCGCATAACGCCTGGCGAAGCACCCCACCTCGTGGAGATCAGTTTACGTAATAAACTGTTGCGAGCGTGCACTTTCTGCTTGATGTTTTCGCAGTTTTTACGGAAAGTGAGTGACCTGTCGAGAAAAATACCCAAATATTTGGGGTGGTCACTGTGTGCTATGGGAACTCCACACCAGGTAATATTTAGTTTTCGCCCCGCCTCTCTATTGCGAAGGTGGAATAAGGAGGATAGGGTTTTACTCGGATTCATCCCGGTGGGTCTCCTGCACACAAAGAAAATCGCAGTGCGTTTTGCGGCACAAGTCGGAAAGAATCTCCGCTTTGTCCCGCGAGAACCCTTCGATGTTAACCGAGATAACACGTAGGGCCGGCTTTAGGGGTGGACTTTGGTATGCCATCGTGGTGAAAGGATTAGCCAATCAGGGTATATATCTCCCTGATTGCCCAGGGTGCGCCGGACGTAGGATAATTTGGTTTACGTCACACGGGTTACTGTAAATTATCCAAATTGATTATAGATTTGGGAAAATGAAAACTTTAATTATACAATGATGACCTCTGTGGTTCAGTGGTAAGCGCGTTGGCGCTCAAGCCGGAGGTTGCGGGTTCGAATCCCGCCAGGGAACAAAAATATTTTCTGTGTTCCAGGGTCATGGATGTTTATTAAATATGTGTATTATATAGTAAAAATCTCAAATATATGTATAGTATAAAAGTATTAAATATATTTCCGTTGTCTGGTACTCGTAACACAAGTTCTTCGAGGACTTACCACGGGACCAGATTGACGTGGTGTGAAAGCGTCCATAGATATTATATTATAATTATTATAAAAATGCAGATATAACTAATAGAAAAGTGATATCAAGTTATCTCGAAGCCCATGTTGCGTTGTGCACCCAAAGCTGCACACCTAGACAAACCCTACCATCTCGTTCATCAGAGTAGGCAACAGGGCCCGTCGGTAGGACTAATACTAAAGAAAATAGCTTAACAGTCTTGGAACTCTTTGATAATCTCCTTTCACTGAAAGAAAGTCTTTTTCAGAGGAGATCGAGCGAACTCCCTCCCAGGCTCCTACCACAGGCGACCCTCAGTGGACACCATGCTTAAGACAAAGAGGAGTCTGGACTCAGCCAGGAAAATGGCGATGTCGCAAGCTTCCAAAAGCCGGGACGCGTCCCTGGATGATGACATGTCCTTGGATTTATCACAGGTTAGTGGCTGACGGACAGATGATTTTTCGATTACGAGTTGTTTGTAGTTTCACCCGCCCCATAAAACTTTCCTCTGAATTAATAACTTTCCTTGACAACTGGGTTTTTTTAAAGCTTTAATACATTATCTAATAAAAATCTTCTAGTACAGATTTACTATCTGCAACTATACCTACGTCTGTCCATTTGTGCTACTTAAATATACTAATGCGTTATATTATATTATTTTTAGGAACCTTTAATGTTATTTGAATAAATATTTATTCAAAAAACTTTTGCCACAACACAACAATTCCTAAAAGCCTATTAACAGGAACTTGTTCTTTTTACGTTCTTCACAGTTCACACTACAAACCGATTTTATCTATATCCATTTAAACTTTAAAGAACGTGTATAACTTTGTAATGTCGATTTGTATTAAAGGTATCAGATTTCGAAGATACCAACGGAAAATATGGGTTAAGCGGGAAAATATCAGCATTGGCTACAGCACCGAAGAAAACTCAGAAGCCGAGAAGCAGCTCGCTCCAGAGTGTCCCCATACAACGGGAACCCAGGAAAGTGCTGAAGTCAGCTGACTCCAAGCGCAGTCGCGAGAACACCATGTCTTGCAGCCGAGACAGCCTTTATAAGACTTCTTCAACTTACAGGTAAAGAATTTATTAGTTTTTCATTAAAACTTTCAATTATTTGGTATCTGTTCGTAAATTTTTTGCCTATGCAACGCCATCTAGTGGTGAGTTATAATAAAACAGTATATAACATCAGAGAGTGGATGGGCATCGCGAGCGCCGCCGAACTGTTACGGGTCGCGAGAGACAAGGAAAAATATGCAGAGCTGACTGCTGAACCTTCACTAGTTGAAGAGGCACCTCAAGAAGAAGAAATAATATTATAGAAGTTTTATTATATAAATTATAATCTGTCCTCAACTTTGTCTTAGATATATTTGTAGCCAACGCTTAATCAGACTAAGAAAATCTACATTGGTTTTTTTAATCACACATATATCTGCTCTTGGCATTATCCCATAAAACGGCATGCATACTTTTCAAAGACACTTTTCACTAGACAAGCGGTGAGCACAGAAATGGACTACTCCTCCATGTCTCCGGAGTATTCTGCAGCGTCATCAGCGGACAGCGGACCTGGGGCACGCCAGGACACACTCGTAACACCTGCCAGCCAGGATGTGCCAGATTACAGGTATTTTTGTTTGTCGTGTAATTTTCTTTGCTATTTGACTCGGGGTTTTAAGTAATATAGTATACTTATTATATACTATATACTTTTCTGTTACTATTTTTATAAAGTTTATGAGGCTATCGTCAAGCGCAAGTATAAATTAGTTCAACCAGTCCTTATTGTGTCAATGCAAGCAATTGGCCCAAAGGCAGGCCAGGCAAAGTGTCCCCACCAAGGTTCAAACCTTGTCGTGGCGGTAGGGCTTGGTAGCTTAAGGTGAACCCAGCACCTTGAACGAAGCAAATTGAACAGAGGGAGCTGCTCTTTGTACCCCTCTTATAAGAAGAGGGAACAAAAGAGCAGGGGGGACAAGGGGCGAGGATGGGAACCTCACCCCATTGCACTGTCCGTTTGGAGGGGTTGTTCTGTGGTGTGAGACGACCTCCCTATGGAGATGGTGTCGGTCCCTTAAGGGACTGACTAGCTGTCGAGATGCCTTGTTTGCTCAATAGATCCGGGGCACCTCACCAAAGTCAGCATTGGTGGCACTCGCCGGGTTTTAGTGCTAGTTTAGAGCTGTGTCCACCTTACCATCTTTCGGGCGCAGCGAGTCTCACATACCCGCCTCGGGAGTCCCCCCCTCCCCAGCGGGATGCCTCCAGAGTATTTGCCGGGGTAAAAGAAAAAAAAAGACCAGGCAAAGTGTTCTTACATGCCATTGCGTGTCCATCCAGAATACGCTGCTTTGCGAAGAAATAAGCAAGACTGTTACTATTCAGTACTACACTAGAGGTGTATTGAATGACAATAACAACTTTTATGCCAAACAAACACTTTGGCGAGAAAAACCGCTGCTTTTTTTTTTTTTTTTTTTTATCGCAGGGATATGCTTTTTACGTATGTAGCCAGGATCTCGGGTAGATCCTGACCCGATGTGGGACTCGCACCTGGGAGTACCCTACCCGTAAACTAAAACCACTGCGAGTGCCTTCAGCCGCTTTAATTTGAGGGTCCCGGATAGGCATTCAACAGGATCACCTCAGCGACAGGCTGGCTCCGGCGAAGGCCAGACTACTCCTCTTAAGGGGGGCTGCCCGGCTGCTTGGGCAGTCCCCGCGACGTCGTGTCATACTGAGCCCAGGTTCCCATCCTGAACCCGACACGAGCACAGGGGCGTTACTGGAGGCGCATTAAGTAGCGCCTCCTGCGCACCCCCTTTCGTCGCCCACGGGGGAAAAAAAAATTCCGCTGCTGCTATTTTATATTAAACATTGCAGTTGCTGTGTCAGTACGTGGCAGGAGTACAGCGAGGCTCAAACACAGGAGCCGGGAGAGTGGAGCCATTTCTGGGCCAACTACAATAACTCCCTCGCCAGGGTTCCTGTCAGCAGATACTACGACCAGTGTCCCACGCCCTATCGCACCGAGGATATCGAGCTAGCAGACCTGGGTAATAAATATTATGCACGTTACTGCTTTATTAATTAGTCATGAGTCATTTAATTACTCATGGTAAAAACTTCTGCAAATATATATAAGATACTTTGTTGGGTCTCAATGTTACACTATCCTTCCGCAATAATACTACCATATTATCTATACTAATATTATAAAGCTGAAGAGTTTGTTTGTTTGTTTGAACGCGCTAATCTGAGGAACTACTGGTCCGATTTGAAAAATTCTTTCCGTGTTAGACAGCCCATTTATCGAGGAAGGCTATATCTATATATATATATATATATATATATATATATAATATATATATATATAGCCTATGCTATATACCATCACGATGTGACTAATAGAAATCAATTTCTATTATACTATATGATATGATATATATTACTCAAGTAACGCGGGGGAAGCTAGCTAGTTGTAATATATATTTATACATTATTGTAATCATTATGAAATAAACTATTAAAAAATTATATTTGTCTAGTACTTACCTAGATTACATTATACATAAACACATAAGTACATTTGTCTAGTAAATATATCTAAAAATATTATAAATGAAGCTAATAAGAATATTAGTCAAGATTTTTCGATATATTCTTCTTTCTTAAAAAAAACTTCTTTAAAATTTTAAATACAATTATGAGCTACAATTATCAGCTGGAGTAAGGTGCCTTTATGTTTATATTCCAGAATTTCCCGATATTCCTAAAAAACGTTCCCCGGATAATTTAAACAATATTACCAACATTGTCAGAAATGAAGGCTTACGTTTGACACCGCGGGAAACGCAAAACATCATAAAATGTGCGCACGTTTTGGGCAATGTTCTCTCTAAGGCCATAGAAAGGCAGTCAAAAGATAGAAGTCACAGCCCAGAAAAAGTACAGGAAATAAAAAATGAAGCCGGCGATCCCGCGAAGGATACAAGAAAAAAATCAATGACATTAAATCTGAAAGAGACAGTTATGCCATTAGAAGTAAAAGAAGAAAAGACGTGGGAAAGTGTGCCAACACAAACTGACATTTCGTTGCCAAATACAAAAAGTGCGCCAAGAATATTTGAAAACATTCTTCGACAGTTATCAAGAAGCTCCCTCGAAGAACCAGCTCAAAATAAGGAGGAGAAAAAAGAAGAAAAAGAAACTGTTAACGAAACCTGAAGAAGAAAAATAAAATATTTCATTAAACAATCAAAGTTTTACCCAATAATTTTATAGGGGTGTTAAATTATGTTTTACTTAAGTATGTTTAACATATCAAAGAAGACATATTATATGTGTTGTAATAGTATCACCATTTACCGATAGATGGCATTTATTTCTTGTAAATATTTTATTCACCCTATTGAAATCGATGGTTTCCTCATCTAATATTACAAATTAGTTAAGAAAATGTTTAAATAGTAAATAACAGTGTACACTGTACAGACTGCAAATGTGTCATATATAGTACCTACTATTTTCGTCAAAATTAAATATTTATTGTGTTACCTGCCTTAATTTTATTACAACCCAGCTATATTATAAACTAGCTGATGCCAGCAGCTTCGCCCGTGTTTACTTTTATTTACGGACTTATCCGGACTGATGATGATCATTTTTATACTTCAATAGTTATTTCTATAGGGTCAAAAAATTTGGTAATTTTTTGACGGTATTGTGGTCTCAGTAAGTCGGCACTAGAAAGATTTCGCGAATGATAACAATACAAGACAGCGCGGCGCTGTATCTCTGTCTAAGTCAACTGGTAGTACTTCGTACCGGTAACGCCTCTGTGCCAACAGTCCGATAGGCTTTAGGTACATAAGAATAAGAGCGACAGAGGTTAGCTTTGTAAATTTTAATAACTGGCGGCGGGCCGCTCCAATGGTGGACTTGCTTACTTAGGAGGTATAACTGGATATACTCGACACAGCTTTACCGGTGGGAGGGTTGCGCTGGGCCACGCTCCCGGCTGCATAGGTACCACCATCTTGCTTGTTTCTTCCGTGAAACACTTTGCTGTGTTTCGGAGAAAAGGGCAGTGTAATTACAGGCACCGAGAGTTAACATCTTATGTCTCAGGATAGGCAACACATAAATGAGTTGCCTGAGCTAGTTCCAGGTTCCCCAAATCCCCAATCAAATAGACAGTGCTGCGGTAGCCCAAGCCACCACCTCCTTACTAACCGACCACATAACGGACTCCATAAAATGCGCCTCTCGCGAGATACCTGCAACTCATGAGAGGCGCTGGAAACTTCCCGAGCAGCTCAGAGACCTGCTTAGACGAAAATATGCTGCCGGTCGCGCATACCTCACAGAAGAAAATCGGCGTACATATACCGCGACTTACAGAAGTAAGTAAAGCTCTATTTGCCGAACACAAAAACGAACGATGGGACCGATTCCTCAGTGAGCTTACGCCCTCTCACAGCCTACTGGTCGCTAGCTCTTTCACTCAATAACGACACGAGCGCTAATATGCCCCCATTGAACCGTCCGAATCAGCCTTATACACTGGATGACCTTAACAATCCCAATACGGCGAGTGTTGGCCTTGTCAAGATCATTCAGCAGAAATGTAGAATCAGTAGATCCCGCGCACAACGTCCTCGTGGAAAACAAGTTAGTTAGGCGCATCGAATCACCTCCAGCGGACGATCCTATCCCCCCTACCGACGTAGAGGAAGTAACAGAAATCAGGACAAGTGTCCTCAAATATCTATCGCCCCCTATAATTTATCTTCTACATCTTCAATGGTCTACTACTGTCAGGATGTGGCTTTACAGACTCATGGAAAGAAGCAGTAGTTGTAACTTATACTACTCAGCGATAGGCTATAACGATGAGCAAGTTTTACAAAAGGATGCTCCTAGCCAGACTCAAAAAAGTCATAAACTAGGACTGGTCCCCGACGAACAGTTTGAGTTCAGAAACACTCACTCTTACGTACATCTTGAGCACATCCTCGCTGCCCTGAATAGACCCAACAGTAGAGCTAGAGTATCAGGGGCTGTGTTCTTCGACTTAGCTTAAGCGTTCGATAAAGTCTGGCACAACGGCTTGATCTACAAGCTTTACCAACTACGTCTCCCGGACAAACTCGTGCTCATCATACGGTAATATGTAACAAATATCAACCCAACCTTTAGATATGGCTCGAGGGCACACTGTCCTCATTACGGCAGATAAGGGCGGGGATACACCAAGGCTCGGTCCTGGTACCCCTGCTCCTTACCATGTACACTAGCGACATCCCCAGATCGCCTAATGTTTATATAGGTCTGTTTGCCTATGATACCGTCCTCTATAGTCTATACAATTCATCACAACCAGAGATTATCTAATAACGATCCGACTACAGAAAGCCGTCGACGTAGGTACTAGGGCAGATCCCCAACTCCGACAAAAGCGCCGCGATTCACTTTCGGAGAGGTAACAGTACCTCTCACAGGCCCTGTAGCAATTGAGATCCAATCTTCCTCTACGGAAACAAAATGCCAGAGTCAATCAGACAAAATACCTCGGCTCAATTGACTTCGCCCTAGGTGCTGGGCTCACCCTAGGCTACTGGCCTGAAGGCCTGAACCATGGTGGGGTGGATGAGTCTCTGAAAATGTATAAAAAATTATTCAATATTTCTAGTTTTTGAAGACTCCTACTTCCTATGATATAAGAGTATGAAAAAACAAAAACATAGCACATGGTCATGGCAGTTGAAGGGTTTACGGTACAAAAATATTTGATCTAGGGTCATTATCCAGAGAGGAAATAGTCGACTACGTTTGTATGGAGATCGAGCAGGTATCCTTCGAGTGATAATAGCGTGAGAATAGCATAATATATTAAAAAGAAAACTATGTCCCTAAAAGGTTTTGGCGAAATATATTTTCAGTTTCTCTTCAGTCTCCTTATATATAAAGAACTAGCTGTTGCCCGCAGCTTCGCCCGCGTTAACTTAGATTTACAGCCGTATCCGGATTGATGATGATGAATAACATTAGCTATCGGCCAGTAAGTCCCGTCAAAATCGGTGATCGAAATATTACAAACGGACACTCCAAATTTATTTATCTGTATATATTGTTGCCAAATGAAGCATCAAGCATCGTAGAAAATAATAGTAGATTATCACCTAGTCGTTCTCTAAAATCGTATCATTGACTGACGAATAGTAAAAAACGATAATATTTTAAAATATTCCTTTATTTAATATCTTAATCTAAATTCACAATTAAACTATGAAAATATTATAATTATCTGTACACAATAGTTTTCGAGAATAATCATGAAATTAAAATAATTAGAATTTAAAATAGGTACATTAATTTGGGTACTATGTATTGGAAATCAGCCGTAATTATAGTAAGAATCCATTAACTAAAATCAATATTGCAATATAAGAACACAAAGACCTTATTCTTGAGAAAATACTTAAAGTAAAGCTAATTTTTAAATTCATGAAAATGGTGGTTATATAGCTTTTCACTATACTAAATATAAAAATATTAAGTCTTAATGTAGGCCGCTGCATAACTTGAATTTCTTGCAAGTTGCAACCAGTTATAGTTTTTTTTTATTATTTCATTACTAAATTATATTGTCTGGAAATCTAAGCATGCAGCCGGCAAGATTTAAAATATTTCAAAAATTAAAAAAAAAACCCAAAGAAGTCAGAACTTTATAGTCCGTATAATTATTTACATTTTAACCGAATTCAAATTGAAAAATTAGTAAAAAAAAGACTTTTCAAAATCAGAATTATTAATTTTCCAAAACTAAGTAAACATTTCTACTATATTCTCTTATAGTTACGGTCTTAAATAGATATGTACATTCGTCACACATTTAGTTTTAGAAATTACAGAAGAACGCTGGTTCTTATAAACCAAGAGTTCTAATGTCTGCATTTTTAAATTTAGGGACAAGGGAAATAGAATCATAGTGAATTTCCAAAATGATGAAAACAGGAAATATGAATACTTTTTCTTAATTTTAATATAATCTCTTATATACTATTTACAATTTTATTATAACTAGTAAGCGTAAATAACGCGGGTTCGCCCCGTAATCTGTACATTGTTCGAGTGATAAAATTGCGGGAAACCGCCATATTGGATTGGAAACAAAATAAAAGGATGTATTTGCAATTTTGTGGCTCACGAAAATCACTTATTGTTGTATATTGACATTGGAACTGCCAATTTTAAAATGTATTTATTTAATTGTAGCTACTCAAAACAATTTTAATTTATAAAACATGGTGTTCAAGTCTATTGAAATTTTAAATCGCTTATATTAAAATCAATTCAAAATTTAATAACAATCGAATGCTGAAACCGTTTTATTTAAATGACTTCGAAATACAAATTCGAATTCATTTAAATAAAACTGAAACTTCATGATTAAAATCTCAAACAATGTAACAGAACTTATATAAAATACAGTAAACAACATAATATTAAATATAGAATTTTTTGAAAAGCGTAATAATAATATTGCCATATAACATTTGAAATAGCAAAATTTTTGTGATGGTACCCTCGATGATGACTTGCTTTTTATTTTATAGCAGGCACTGGCCTGGATACAATCCATGGCACATTAAAGTCACCTAAAACGAGTGTTGCCATCGTCGCTTCTAATAATAAACATAATTTAAATTTTATATTAAATCTCAATTAAACGTAAGAAATATATAATTTTTGAAAATAATAATAAAAAAAATATGGCGAATTTTTGTGTGAAAAGAATTTTCCTACTCTTAAACACAAATTCAGTTCAGAAACGGAAGTGTCCATTTCTACTTTAATAATAAAAAATAATAATATTTCTATTATTACTTTTTATCTTTTGTTTTTAATCTCAATAGTTCTTCTTAATATAGACTATAGTGCGTTTCAACGAATAGTACCTATGGCGTTACGTTGGCTAACCAATCTGTCAAAGTCATTGGCACCATATTGGCGCGAGAACATGCTCCCGCAGATTTTGTTTATTTTCATTTGATTTTCTACTAAAATCACGCCCAAGACTTTGAAAAGTGGTAATAGAATGATGGTGTTAAGGGTGAAGAAGTTTTGTTAACGTGAAAAACGTAATAATATTCCATTAACTTCTTTAAGATATGTTCAGGCTCGTGTCGCCGCCATTACAGCATTTTATGACTGATTATAATTATAAAAAATATCAACAAATTATTTTTGGTTTTTATTTCTGTCCCGATTTTAAAAATCATAACAATCGCATAATTTGTCAATATATAAGAATCTATTTAAAAAACACCCTTACTTTGAGGTATGTTATAGGTAACGTGGCAACACTGGAAAACATCACTGCCAACATAACCCCCAGGTATATTGAACCGCACTCTACGTATGTAACAACCAGATATCCCTATAAAGCTAGCAGAATTTAAAAGAAAAAAAAAATAGAGAAATTATGTTGTAAAGATATTGCTCCCAGATAGTACTATCTAAAGTCGGAAACCTAGTTCAAATTAAATTTATAAAAATCGATAAGCGTATCGTTCGATGTTGGGCAATGATTAACTTCAAATGTAAGTCTAATTTTGCAAAAATCTGAAAAAATGGCGGGAAATAAGGACGCCATGTCGTCACATTTTTCAGATTTTTACTTTGGGTCAGTTAATAAAATCGATACTCCAGTCGGTCAGTCAGTCACCGTAGTATAAACTCGTGTCATAATCTGAATGAAATTATGTCTACCGTAGTATAAACTCGTGTCATAATCTGAATTAAATTATATCTACAGGTGGGTACTCTCTTAAAACTATTTTGTACTAATAATTTAATATGGCATAATTTTATTTACAGTACTAACTAAGCTCGGACGTCGTGGTCGAAAAAACCAGGGTCTTCTGAAAAGACCATGGTCCTAAGAGACCACTCTCCACGTCAATATGGCATATATAGAAAATAAAGTATTATAATTGCACGATTATAGAAGTAGGCGATTTCGTTTGTGTTGCCCCGTGGATGAGGGTTGTTGGACTGATCTGTGTCTTCTCAGCTGGTGCCTGTGCTCTGGATCCAGCATGGCAGTGTATCCGTTGGGAGAGCACATATCCGGGTAGCGTTTGAAGAACGCCCGGTAACCCTCATGAAGCAGGTACACCTCGGGGTAGTCAAGCGATGGGTAGTTTTCTTGGTTCTTCGCTCTGTCTGATGAACGGAGAAATCGAGACCTGAAAGAAGAACATGTATGTTAAAATGTATACTGTGTGATTCTAGACAAAGTTTCTCGTGGCATTTGATATTTTTCTGTTTATTACCTATGCCTTTGTTGCCCTAAAACAGTAGGATTTTATGCCTGAGATATCCTAGCTTAATTTCGAGGACGTATATTAGAAGAGATAGAATACTAATTAAAAAATAGTATTGACATTTACTAGTATATTTACATATAGAAATATATAATTACATATTAGGTCCTCTCTCGAGGGAGAATTCGCAGTGGAAGACGAGTATACTGCGTTTCCCGTTCTGTTCTTTCGGCTGGATGGGTTTGTTCACCATAGTGAGTATCTGCGATGGAGTGTACATATTCACAGCACCAATAATGTGGCCTCCCTCATACTCATAGGGGTACCGACAGTCAATCACCTGTAACAAAAAAGTTCTTTGCTATATCTTTTGGCATGGCACATCAAAAACTACAGTCCACTGTCAAGCTTTTGTAAAACTGCTTTTGCTATGTTTCAGGGTGGAACGGGCATTGTGATTAGTTATACTGATGTGTATAATATAACAGCTTAGGCCTTAGGGTATAGGTAGCGCACTAATGAGCGAGTAGAACAGGTTTGGACTTTTAGGCCTCTATAAACTTTAGATAGAGGGTGGTGTACTATTTCCCCCATGGTGACCAGCCGGCTTGGGGTGCTATATTCGAAAGTTTTTTTGCTACAGTCCTTGTCTGGGGGGATTTATAAGTTTCTTGTCAAAAAATGAATGAAAATGAAAAAAAAGACTTAATAGAAACAAATCATGTATTTTAACAATATACGACAAACAAAGCTTAAATAAATAAACCTTTAGATAGCTAGTATTGTTGCATATACAAGGTTGATAAAAACGGGAGGCGTTAAATTAATCCACGTGTACTTCATATGCTTACGGTTAATCCGAAACTATTGAAAAATAGTTTGAGAGCAATAAAAAAAAAGTTTTTCAAAGAACTTAAATACGTGAATAGACAAAGTAAAACGTCAACATCCTTTGTAAAATATCCTTCGAATCTAAAAGGCAACCTCGCACAGCACGTTGCGTTGGTGCGGCACAGGTTGCGTCTCACCGGGTCGAACAAAGCAGAGCGGCTTAAAACTTTAAAAATATCCTGTGACTATTGATTCTATTGGTCCAATTTTTGTCACAGTGGACATTTTACAAAGATGTTTACGTTTTACTTTGACTATTCAGGTATTTAAGTTCTTTGAAAAACTTTTTTCTTATTTCTCTCATAAACTGTTTTTAATAGTTTCGTATTAACCGTAAGCATGTGTAGTATATGTGGTTTAATTTAATGCCTCTCGCTTTTATCAACCTTGTATAAATACACTTTTATATATATAGATAATAGGATATACATTTTAGTCTGTTGTTCTCTCAATTTACAATGGCTGTCTAACCAGAAATATATCTTACCTGAAAATCATTAATACTGTCTTCATAATCACCACGCAGGAGACCAGCCAGAGTATCACAGGAAATTGACTTGAGGTCAGAATGGTCTCCCATAGTCAGTGGCAGGGCAAATGGTTGTGTGAAGTCCCCAATTAAATCTGGATCCAGTTCAGCTGGAATAGAAATAAATATGGTTTAGAAAATAAATAATTAGGAGACTAGTCTTTGGTCAATCATTTCACTTCAAACTTTTTTCCTTTAACGCCGGGAAATGCTCTGAGCCATCCCGCCTGAGGAGTGGGTCTCCCCACGTGGGTGTGTGGGACTCGCTGTGCCCGAAAGATGGTAAGTGGACGCAGCTCTACCCACTAAAACCCGGTGAGTGCTACAAGTGCCGCCCTTGGTGAGGTGCCCCGGATCTGTTAAGCTAACAGGGCACCTAGACGGCTAGTCAGTCCTGCAAGGGACCGACGCCACCTCCAAAGAGGGGTTGTCCTGCACCACAGAACAACAGGGGTTGTTCTGTGGTGCAGGTCCTCACCCCATTGTACTGTCCCAACGTCGGGACAGTACAATGGGGTGAGGTTCCCATCCTCGCCCCTTGCTCTTTTGTCCCCTCTTCTTATGAGAGGGGTACAGAGAGCCCCCTCGGCTCATTAGCTTCGTCCAAGGTGCCGACTCACCCTAGGCTACTGAGCCCCACCGCCATGACAAGGCCTGAACCAGTGTGGGGTTCACTTCAAACTTGTACTAGATACACTCAATCTTCTAGTTCCAAATCTTTCTACCTACTTTTTTAATACTTAGAAACCAAAACACTTTCATCATCATCATCAGCAGCCTCTATCTGTCCACTGCTAAACATAGGCCTTTAAAACACTTTGCAACACAATAATTTCAAGAACTTATAGGGTAGAAGTTAACCAGAGAGTTTAATTCAATATACCTATCTGGTAATTAAAAAAATATTATACTTACATCTAGACAATGCAGACATGATAGAAGCATTATTTTCCGAGAAGGCTCTCTGTAGGACTGGTCTCTTTACATCTAGACCCAAGTAATTGCATTTTCTCCTTTTGCTACCTCCGCTGTCTATTTCATCCTCACTTTGTTTACTGGTTCTCTTTAAGGGACTCTCTTTTATGGAAAACAAGGACGTTCTGACCTTAGACACTTCTGGATTAAAACTTAAGCTTCTATGAATAGATTTTTTTGCCTTCATACACCTCTCACCAAAGTTTTCCTTAATCTGCCCAGAGAGGAGATCGTTGAAATCTGGCAACTTTGGAGAATTGCTGACTTCTTCAATGTCTAAAAACGGTTCTTCCAATTCAGATATGAAGCCACTCTCCATGGATGTTGTTGATTCAGATGGGAACCTCCTACTTGAGCATGGTGAGATCATAGAACCAATACTTGAATCACTCTTCTCATGTGTCAAGGGGTTTTTTGGGGGTGTCTCTGTGAACTTCAATGATTTTTTCACAGATATATTGGTGGTGATACGTTTTGAGGCTGGTGATGTAAACTCGAAATTCTCTTCATCGAAGTTTAACATTCTTGTAGCACTGTTGGGTTTGTTAAATGATGTCGAAGCTTCGTCATCTGCCAAAGGTGCTCCAAAGTCGAAATTTTTGGCGTTTATCTTTCGAGTGGTTGCCCTGCCTGATGAAATAATGTTAGGACTGTCAGTTGAAATGATTTCATATTTGGTGCACTCATCAAAGTTATGGGATTCAAATTCGTCTTCCAGATCATGTAATGTTTCAAACTCTGGTTCCAAATCAATTTTCTTTTCTGGCACAAAATTTTCTTTGTTCTCTTCATCCTGATATGACTTTGGAATAGTATTTGTGAAGTCCAACTGAAAACGAAAAAATTATATTATAATTATTAATAGCTCTTAATTACAAGTTTGTCATAATTCGGCCCATGATTTTTCACATATAACTAGTTATATAATAATACACACAATTTAAAAAATAAGAGTCAAGATTGCAATGAGCCAATATGGTAAGAGATAAATAAGTTTATCTGGCATTTTGAACTGTACCTTATGTGGAAGTGTTACAAAGAGTATTTCACAAGAGATAAGTCCAATTTTTACATAAATCTCTTTGATGTAAGCAAAGTTTGTAAAATGCTACCTGTGGGATGGGTATCAATATAGTCAATTAAAATTACCTTTGGTATTGAGTACATTCCAAATTCGGATCTTTGATAACTTCCTCCAAAGGAACAGTCTCTTGTCTCTTCCTCAAGGTCATATTTCAATATTGTCTTACTCATATGTTCATTTCCTGTTGAAGACATTTTGAAATTTGTTCTGTCTTCAAATATTCTTGTTATTCTTGTGGTTGTTTGGGTATTGACACGATTGTAAAATGATTTTGATGTCTTTGGTGAATTTAATGGCGATTGCTTCAGCCGTGAAATAATAGGTGATTGTAGAAGCGGTGAATTTTGTATTTCACCAAGGATTTTCCTTTTGGGTGGGTCAGGTGAGCCAATCGGTGACAGTCTGCTGAAGTCCACAGTTTTTGGCATCATTTTAACCCTGTAATTGTTTGATATGGCATCTTCTTGTTTTCTTTTAGTTGCATTGTTGCCAGAGTTGATTCTGAATTTTTCGGTAATCAATCTGTAATAAAATATTGATAATCAGTTTTATGTAATTAAGAGAGATATGTTGCAAAATGGCATGAGGACACTATTGTTAACATTAGTAATTTTTGGAGATTTTGTTTTTGGTGTTCAGTCTGATAAATTCAATATTTGTAGAGGATATTAAAAAATATGTGTAAAAAATATCGATTACGTATAATATGTGTAAAAAATATCGATTACGTATAATATGTGCTGAAAAACATTTTAAAAACCGCATTACTAAACAAGGGCAGGACATAAAATCCCACGATCGATCGGCTTAATATCAAATATAACAAAATGAGACACCCCTCAAGAGGGGCATCAAATACACAATGCACTTTTTTTAAATTAGGGAACCGATATAAATATCGGAACTCGTAAATACTTCGAAAAACGGGTTCCAAATACCTTCATGCCCTTTCTCGTGATCCGATACACATTTCTTTGGCTATTTTTTTATAAGACACAATGATTTAATTTACCTTTGGAGAAAGTAAAATCACATGCACATTAAAACTGACGTAAATATGAGTAACATGATTTCAAGTTAATTAAATGTAAGGTAGACAAAAGGATTGTGAATTGATAGTTCACACTTCGCGCCATAAAACAAGAACTGTCAATTTGTCAAATGTTGCACGTTTAGAAATTGTGTATGCGGTTGTTGTAATTTGTTTTTGTGCTTTAAATTTTGATACTCGTGAATCGTGATACTTAATATTAATAACAATTTAGAAATTAACAAATATTCAAAGAAGCTTCTGTGAAGAACATTATTTAACAAATTTTAATGATCATTTTCTAAAGTAACAATTTTATTATAGAATCATCTGATTAATATTTATTTACACATTGTAAGGTTTACATAAAAATCAGTTAAGCTATCAATATTCAGACGATTAGAATAATTTGGGGATGATTTCATGAATAAGTAGGTAGGTACCGATTTAACGGCTTTTCAACAGTCGAATTGGTTATTTACGACTTATTTGTACTGACTGCGGAAGATCTTTGAAGACTTGTCTTTTGGAATTTTGTTTTTGCACTTAGAAATTAGAAACACGGTACTTACTATTTAACAGTAAAAATGGAGTAGCATTTTTACTTGTTTACCAGACATTGTACAATTTTATTTTTGTTTTCTTGATTGTTGCAGAAGTTAAAAGAAAAACTATATTTTCTATAATATATTTTTAACGTGGATTTTTTTTTTTTAAGTTTTTGAACATACATAATATGTAAGTTATTAATATTTTAAGAAGATATTTCTTGTTTTCAATTTAATTAAACTTTAAAACGGCGTTGAGGCTGATGATGATGATGATGATGATGATGAAACTTTAAAAAATCAATTCAATACTTAGCAACTTACGTTCAAGAAAATATAAAACTGAGCGTGCCTAAATGAATTCTGCGTTTTTTTTATGTTGGAATAAAGATTTTTTTGACATTCCATAATGCATAACGGTCCCCTTCGTCGTCGTTAAAAACACCCCAAGATAAGACGGTGAGTGCAATGGACGCATTGTTCACGACGAGGGTAAGTTGCACCAAAGTAAGTTGCTAACGGATTCATCGTACAAATACCAACAAGTTTAATGAATAAGCTTTTCAGGAACAGACACGGAAAGGCCAACGGCCTAAGTACTTGACGACTATAGACCCTGGACAATGACAATATTGAAGACATCTCAGCGACTCTACTATAACTTCTTAAACTGATAGTAATAAAGAAGCTTTCAACTTCTTTTAAAACTTTTTGTCAGATCTCTATTGAGTAGTTGTTAACTTCTGTAGTAGAATTTAAGATACATTTAAAGAAAACATATAATAAACATATAGACTACAGTTACTACTACAGACTTTAAAGTTTGAAGTCTGTAGTGTTTAATAGTCATGTGTTAACAAAATTTTGCTGTTTCCTAGGAAGTGTAATGGTTAATTGTCACAACCGACGCCAGGAGGCCGTGTGGTCGCAGACTGCACGGTTGCCGGGGGGCAACACCCCACTTTTATAAACCAAAAGTGAGCCGAATGGGCTCACACTAATCCGATGTAGCATTAGGGCCTTCGGGCCGTTAGCATAGATCCATCCGGAAAAAAAGGTTAATTTACGTCATAATACCAGAAAAAACAAAGTAACGGGTAAATTTTGCGGAGACATTTTTTAACTTTTAGTCAATATATTATCTTATTTAATGTCAGTATATACAAAATTTAATTTCTGTGTGGGTACATCAAAATTATTAATAAAAAAAATCTTAATAGCATGCAAATTTTCATCGTTTCATTATTATTAAAACGGTGTTAAAGAAACCTGTTAGTGAAATGAAAACCGCTTTTAATACAAAACGGTAAGGTACAATTTAATATAATAGAAAGGGGTTGCAATATTCAAATTGACTGCATTGTTGTGTGGACTATGGTGCATCGGAACATTCAAGTTTCTGAACGGTTATGTCAAAAGTCTTTAGTTTTTAATTTGTATTTGTCAACGGCTTTATTGTATTGTGCCAGTTACCAGGTCGGTGTTTTTTTAACGGTTACAGGTATATTTACTATGTCACTTAATACATACTTAGTTTTCAATGCGGATTCATTTTTACAATTGCAAATAACAATATCAACAGTATCTTTATTATGAACTTTTTCCGCCCACTGAATATGCATATTAAGCCTCTTTAAATGAACGTAAAGACAACCACTCTATGTAGACGGAAATCGTGAATCTAATTAGTTTATCAAACCACCATTTAAAAATAAAATATGTAAAATATTTGTGTTCTAGACTGAAATCCGAAGCATTTTTTTTCTAACCATAATGTTTACACCCGAATAACTTTCAGGTGGCTAAAACAAAAACCACAAACCGCCATCAAATCTTTAATCCTAACAAAATTACTTTAATCTGCAAAAAACGACGCATAACATCTGCTAACTTTAAATTTAGTCAAGGTTACATGGATATCGGTTTTAACGGAAAGTTGCATCCTGTTACCAATATGTTACAGGAATCGTTTTCAAATATTTCAGTTAGTCATGTTTAAATTTAGAATGTTTAAAATTTTGTCTGCAACGTCTCTTTATGTCAACGTCTTTTTCAAGCGCAATCATTATAACTAATTGTTAATTATAATTTTAGTTGAGACAACGAACGGGCAATTGGTCACCGTCACACATTACTGTTTTATTTTTTTTTCTCCACTTAAATTGACACAGGGAAGCGTAAATGCCTACAGCGGTCAGCGTGACGATCTGTTCTGTCCATATTTTTAGCCCAGAAATATTTACCCTCATCCAAAAATAATGTTACATATGACACAACCGACATTTTCGACTGTTACCACCGATTCAAGGGGATGGTTATCGATCGGGATAACGGACAAATGTACGAGGGTAGTTTAGATAGCGTGCTGGGGTTGTTGTAGCACTAATTAAATTGCAAGGATATGTCTGGCTGTTGCCTGCGGTTTCTCTCGTGGGTTTGGATTTGCAATCGAATAAAAGCTAGGTTCACATATTGTTTTCTAATGTTTACGCGAATTTCACTCATTATAATGAAACACTTTTTTACAGATTTTATCGCGGTTTATTAAGATTTTTATAAGCCCGACGTTTCGGATACTTTACAGCAACCATGGTCACGGGAGG
The DNA here is from genome assembly GCA_963853865.1 of Helleia helle. Classification (NCBI taxonomy): domain Eukaryota; kingdom Metazoa; phylum Arthropoda; class Insecta; order Lepidoptera; family Lycaenidae; genus Helleia; species Helleia helle. The sequence goes on from OY971434.1 coordinate 6,650,530, forward strand.
ACCTCCCGTGATAGCAGCAAAAACCAAGCCTAGATTAGCAACTAAATGATAATGCGGTCATACGCTCTCATTAAATAGAACTTTTGCAACTACAGTTTAAAATCGCATAGAAGGCCTATACGATGTCTATTTTCTTTACTTCCGATGATGACCTATTCATACCTGGGTCAGATTTTATCTGTCAAATATTAGCTCCAATAAATTTTTTCCCCCAAATCTTCAATTGTTAACATCGCCTACCGTTATCCACCCACAATAGGATCAGTTCAAAGGTAACAACGTCTTGGCGCGTGCGCTCGCAGCTGCGGAACAAGTGAATTTAAATCTCCAACACAGCTGCAATGTTGCCAATTCTTATATTGCGTCAGTGTTATCAGCAACAATAGTTATTTATGTATGATCACTTTAGGCAATATCGACGCTGCGACCTTTCAGAAATGATTTCAAATATTCAAATATCATATACTTAAATTAAGTTTTTAAATTTGCAGATAATAAATTGTAGATTTATATTATATATATACACAGAAGCACTTAGACTCTAAGTCAGAGCATAGCAAGTTGCGTTCAAATATTAGTAGGAACTGATATTCAAAATAATCTAGAACAAAAGCGGCTCGCTCACATAATACCAGCGTAAAGTGACAGCTATACTGTCGCGTTTCGTGCGCTCTGTGAGTTTCCGGTGGCCGATTGAGGGGAAGAGGGAAAATGAGGCTTCGACTGCTCATTTGCCTATGCAAAAAAAGATGAAAAAATATATTTTCTTGCTTTATAAATCATAGCTATAAAAAAAGTAATATGATTAATAACGGTAAGGAATCGATAAGACATGTAACGGTAAATGGCAGCCACCCCAGGCTCATCAGTTGGTGTAACGTCTCGGCGCGTGCGCATGCAGCTGCCGCAACAATGGCGACAAGTGAAATCTCGATACAGCTGTAACGGATGCAGTGCCAAGATTAAGGATACAATTTGAAATATATTTGGGGGTACTTAAATTTTCACTTTCGTCAAAAAATATTTTGATTTCATATTACGAGTACGTTTATATATTTTTTTATTTTCTTAATAATTATTTTCCTAAGTCCATTTTCAAGACTACTTATTTTGTCATCTTTCTTTTTTTTTCATGCTTAGTTTTGTCATACTAATTAAGCATAAACAAGTGCAAATATTCAATATTTTTCATCAATTCACTGACTTTCACAAATCAGTGACACCACGATCGAAACAATCATGTTATCATATCACATTGATAATATTATGATACGTCCCTGGAAGGCTCACAGACGTAGATCTTTGGATCCATTGTAATGTACCTAACAGCGACAAGTGAATCTGCCAGCTGTGCCGGCAGATGTGGTATCGCACCTTTATATTGAGGCGTTAGGCGTAGGCGGCAATTACTGCACATAGACTTACTATCATAGATGCATTTAAGGAAATTACTGTTTGTTAAGCGGATGTAGAAAAAAAAATTATGAACCATAAATTTCGCATATATTCGTAATCAAAACCTTGGCTTTTTTGGCTAATATGTGGCAACAGAAAAAAAAATTGACACAAAAAGAAATTATTTTCTCTGGAATTTCGACTATACAATCAAAAGTAGAAAAAATACGACTAGGTAGGCCAACCTAAGCCACATACGCCTTTTAAAACATGTATAATGACATTTTAGTAGGATTAGTAATCGTATTTTATCATTAATTAATGTGATCTTATATAACACGTTTCGCCAATTAACGACAGCTATTTTAATAAATTGTGTTATAGATAAGATTGGGTCTATGGTAATATATCGTGATAGATTTCGCGACCAAAGACCTTAAGGAAGTAAGGGGGAAGCGGCAGATGTTTTTGGCCAAGATAAGGATTGGCTATCAGGTCAGATATATTGGATGAGGTCAGATATAATATGTCGTTTATCACATTGGCTACAATAGATTTTAAGAGCAGACGCATAGAAAAAAGATGCAAAAATGTTATACCTACGATGACCATAGACATTCAAAATAAACTAACGAGAAAAAAAGTTTTTTTCATCGAAATATACGTTTTTATTTAAATTTTATATTGAGTATAAAAACATCAACTTGTTCTTACAAAATCGTATACAAAAAAATCCGGATACGGAAGCACGTGCGGCGCTCATCCGATTTACGAAAGCTATTATTCTGTTTGTTTTCGCTCAACACAAAACGTTATAATAAGAAGTATAAGAACCTGTCAAATTAATGTGACTATTACACTATGAATTTAAAATTTCTAATGTTCTATATTCAAAAAAATCTATTTTCTTGCAAACTCTGAAAAACATTAAGTCCTAGCTTTTATGTGGTAGATCCGCTTATCTTCTTTAATCTATACAAATAAAGAGAATTGAAATAACTATTTCTAATTTCTAATTAAAACAGCTTTTCACTAAATGCATATGAAAGTGCATAGAAGGTATATACGGTACTTGCATAAAAAAAACATTATTTTTTTTATCTGTCTGTCTGTTAGTTCCGCCTAATCTCTGAAACGGCTGGGCCGATTTAGAGGGGACTTTCACTGACAAATAGGTGATGTTATAAGGAGTAACTTAGGATATAAAAATAATTATCATCAATTCAGATACGGCTGTAAATGTAAATTAACGCGGGCAACTCTAAGGGCAACAGCTAGTATTTAAAATACATAGTAGGTACCTAAGTTATCAGGACTTAATGTCAGTAGGTCTTTTTATCGTTCAACTAGCTGACCGCACAGACTTCGTTCTGTCAAAATAAAAAATAAACCGTTCTTGGCTGAACTCTACATGGCAAAAGTAATTCCTACCAAATTTCAAGGCTCTAGGTCTTATAGTTCCAGGGATATCGTGATGAGTCAATCTATAGAACAGCTCCTATATAGATAATATTATATTCATGAAATTTCAGAAAGTTATAAATGTTGAAGTAGCTAAGCGTTAATACTTTAACCTATGCTTGATGCAATAAAAAAAACAATCAGCCTTAGCCAAATTTGAAAACAGAAAGCCCCACCAAATGAAAACCGTTACCGATATATATGGCGGCTCATTGTCCATTGTTCCATTATTCAAATCGGGGGGTGGATTCGTATCAGCCCCTGATTGACTATTGTTTATTTAATCTTGAACATAGATAAATGGTATGACCAGTGAGGTTTTTGAGATGGTTGGTTTCGGCATTTGGTTGGATTTGATTCGTTTTTTAAGAGATTTAGTAGGGTAGGTATGGACCTACCTCTTTATTGAAAGACCCTCCACTATGTAAAAGAAAATATCTTTTAAACAAGCGTTTCGTTATGCAACACTAGTTAAATATGTTAAACATAATACTTGTTTTACCGTTAGATATCCTAGGATCATAAGATTCCTTCATAATCTGAATGGAGGAAATTCCCAGGATCTTGAGGTCAGACACCGTCTTAAACATAAAATATGGTCCTTATTGGTTTTGTAACTTAATACTGTGGCAAGTTATAGACTATGTGCGGTACACGCGAAAGCATTAAAACAACGATAAAAGGGTCCGTTGATTTTATCAAGTTGCCACGCAAATTTAATTGCGTATGGTATTAGAACGTAAGTTTTATATTACGGTAGCTGATTTTATCATTATAATTTTAGACCCTGAGACGGTGATTTGTAAAAATAAATGTCGGCATCTGTTGACTGACTCTGTATCTATGTCTTTCTTTGTTAGTTGGATAATCAAACTGGCAAACGTACCACCTGATGGTAAGTGGTCAACGTCGCCCATGAACATAAACTAGTATACCTGGAACGACCCCAGGCAACTCATTTATGTGTTGCCTATCCTGAGACATAAGATGTTAAGTCTCGGTGCTAGTAATTACATGTCTCATTGAGAACGGATCTTTTCGTTATTAGACGTTAGTTTTTTTTTATAGGCATAGGAGGGCAAAACGAAAAGTCGAAGCTTTAGACTACCGACGCCCATACACGTCTGCACAACCAGAGATTATGCAGATGTGTTGCCCTCCTTTTCCCTATCCCCCCAATGGGCCACCGGAAACTCGCAAACCGCATGAATCGCGATAGCATAGCTGTCACTTGACGCCGGTGTTATGTGAGCGAGAGGTACCACCCCGGTAGTGCCGGCCCAATTCGGATGCAAAGCTGCATGGCACTACCTCTTACAAGTAGTCAGGAGGATCAGCTTATACGGTTCATTTTACTTCACGAATACCTTCACAGCACCCCAAGTGACATTGGTCAAATCCACGAGCGGGAAAACTTAAAACATTCCGGTTCGACCACGGAGCAATTACAAAGTTGCTCTATGGGTTCGACTGCCAACTCTGTAAAAAGCAGAACAGTCTTTATTCCTTGTCCCATTTTTTATTTTATTAAGCCTTCAATTAATTGCCTTTGAATAAAACCATATTTAGAATTCTACGAATTGCGTCTGAAAAACGTAACGTCTACGTCAAAACTGGTTCTAACGCCTGAATTCTATTGCGTCATAAAAAACTATATCCTTTTAATTATGAACGTAAACAATGGCCCTCACAATATCCTCAACGTCTTGCCGGAAGCGGCGACCACCAGGATTCAAGCTCCACTTGTCTGTACCCTCCTCATGTTACGACGAGTGACTCGAGTGAGGTACTTATTATATTGGCCCTATATTCAAAGGCAAGACTTGTCATGAGGTCATTTTACGGGTGGAAAAACATTTTCTATACACAATATTCGACATTTGAAATTCTTATTACCTGCCGGTAACATCGCGTCAAGTTTAAAAAAGAATAATATAAAATTGGAACGTATTTTTTATGTTAGTATAACTTTGCATTTTAGATAGACAGATAAGAAATGAAGGCGTTGTTATAGCACGGTCAACTAGTTATTAGAGCTTATACTTTTCAAATTCTATGAAATTTGAAACAGCAACACTTGATATAGCCAATTTTTTAATTTTAAATTTGATTTCGGCGCATATGGCGTTGCATTGCCAACATTCAAGTTATTAGAATCATTGAACAAATTTCATGTGTGAGTGCACGCGCGCACCATCTGGTGGCGAGGCGGGAGGGAGATACGGGAGGTCAAATTATATAAATAAATATGAGCTGCGCGTTAGCACAGGGGTGAGAAAAGGATTCCTCCATAGACAACTCCATTATTTCGTGTCGATAACAAAAATGATCAAAAATATTCCCCGACGCGTGGCTGTATTAACCCAACTTTTTTATTTCGAGAGGCTTTTTAGGAAGTGTTTGCCTATTTTGGCCGTAAAAAGTGATCCATTAAGATCATCACTTGAAGGCGGTACATGAATGATTTCTGTCATTCAAAAGCTAATCAGTGAAGCTTTTAAGCTTTTCGACAAGAGTGCAAGTGCACGTGTTCTAACGGAACGGATTTAAATTTCGAAGTGTGTAAAAAATTGGAACACACTCGTCGCTTCATTACACGCTTGGTAAACTGTTTTCCGTTAAAAATGTGTTTAAGCGTATAATCGTTTGGAATTAAGAAGCTTCCAACTATTTTGATAGTTATGGATGCTAATTAAAAGAAACTAGAATTAGTATTTGATTTAATAACTTTATATTATGCCGATTAAAACAATAGATGTACAATGTATTGAATGCTTTAGAATTCTAAATTTGAAATTACTCTATCGAAATTTCCAAATTAATTTCTTTTTCTTCTTTTATGGCAATGAGTATCTACTAAATGTCAAGTGTCCAAATTAGATTTAATGTCTGCAAATCTATACTGATCATAGACAATAAAAAATAGATAAGAACTTTTTGAATTGAGGACGGTGCAGTTTATTTATTTTATTAAGCTCCTTGACCCCGTTGGGCGTTGAGTGAATTGGTCCACTCGTTACATCTGTCCACATCCTCCTAACAAACAGTCGTTCATTTTATTTTAACTCAACAATTATTTTATGGCGTGTTGGTATTTAGTGTCCTTTTGTTCTTTCATTTTCTTCATGCATGTGTGAAGTTTATAATAATATCGTAATTAATCATTTTTATATTATAACATAAGTACCTGCGCATAATGCATATGTATACGTCATCTTCATATAAATTCAAAAATAACTTGTTAAGGCAAAAAAATTAAATGTTTTGTAGTAAACAAAGCGTTTAGGTAGACGAAGTGGTGGTGGGAAGACTTATCTCCATGCAGTGGCCGGTCTGTGTTGAATAAGAGTGGTAAGGGATATTCGGTCGCCTTTCCGTTCCCTCAGCAGTGGACGGGTAAAAGCTAATGACAACGATGAAGCAACGGAGCATGAATTAAGCTATCCTCATAATCCAATTAATCTTTTGACTTTTTAACACATATTTTTAGTGGCCAGTTAAAATCGTTATTAGAATTCGTCTTGGATCTTCATGATTTTATTATCGATATATTTGTTGCTCTACAATCTACATCATTGGTATTGTATAGGCAGTGTAATACTCGTAATAAAAACGAATAACACTATCAAAAATCGACCTAATTAATACAACACAACATCTAACTGACCCGCTTAGATTATGAGCTTGCTCTCGTTACACGTGTGGCCAATCAAATATTACAATATTATTAATGTGTATAGAATAATAATCACCAATCAACCACAATAACACAATGTTTAGATAGTATTACAACATCTAAAACAATCGAGCCAGTTTTAGAGTTTTATGATTTTTTCGTTATTGTAATGTAGGTACAGCTTGGCAAAAAAGAGTATGACGTGGTGACAAGTGGAACTAAATATTTTAGTAAATGGAGTAAATTTTAGTGTTTCACATTGACTATTAACGATTTGATTAAATTATTTTACTGATTTCATTTAATTATTATAGATGAGACCTAAGTGAAAGTGGCGCCCTCATTTTTTCCGCACTCTTTTTTGCCAAGCTGTAGGTACCTACTTTCAGTGGGGGATTTACAATAGGAGCAGTCGGGGCTAGTGCCCAGGGCGGCAAGTTTTCTAGGGCGGCAAAATTTAGAAACTGATTTTTTTTCCAGTCTTATCAAGATTGTTCAATATAATTAGTTAATTCTTTGAATAAATATTTTTTTATTAAATAGATAATTAGAGAAATTCATTTTTACATAATATAAAGGACCTTTACACTGAGTTTCCAAACGTGGATTTATGATATTACCTGCAACAAACTGTAGCGCCTGAACGATCGTTTGCATGTTTGAAAAGAGTTAAAAACTTCTTACGTTCTACAATGAGTGCAAATAGGCTCAATAGCTTAGATATTCTATATTTTTTTTCGGAATGATCTATGCTAACGGCCCAAAGGTCCTAATGCTACATCGGATTAGTGTGAGCCGATTTGGCTCAATTTTGGTTTGTGTGGGGGGTTGCCCCCCGCCAACCGTAAAGTCTGCGACCACACGGCCTCCTGGCGACGGGTTGGTAGATATTCTATGCATCAAATCAGACGTACTGACAAAATTTAGATTGGGACCATTTTTATGTTTTCGCAATATACAATAGGCAATATATAATATGCACAGATTATAATAATGTATAATAAATTAGTTATTTTATTTTTGAAAAATAAGGTAATAAACTATAAGTTTAAGTGAAACTGCAGTATTGGGGCGGCATTTTTATCGGTGCCCAGGGGCGGCATTATGTTTAAGTCCGGCCCTGCCTACTTTTCAATAATCCTACTATTATCATAAAAGCGAAGTTTGTAAGAATGTATGGATGTATGTTTGTTGCTCTTTCACGCGAAAACTACTGAATGGATGAATAAAATCATGAAACTCTACAACAACATAGCTTATGACGTACCTACACATCAGAATAACTTAAAGGCTATAATTTATCCCTGTACTCCCACGAGAATTGGAAGTATGCGGGTGAAACCGCGGGTCTCTACTAGTGTAAAATAGAACGCTTACATTAAAAAAAAAACAAGAATTAAATAATGGTCGTCATTACAAAATTAAACCAAATAAGTTTATTGACACAAAGCGCCCATTCGAAGAATTGCCGCGCACAACGGGTGCAGTGTATAAAATCCGTTAATATTACGTCATACGAACAATACTCGCGCCTTGTTTTAAAAGAACGTTTCTGCGACAGATGATAAATATTGGGCTAATTGCAGATTATTTAAATTTAGAATGTTTCAGAAAAAGATAATAAATATGTACATAAAATGTTTGTTTCATTAGCTGTTGTAATTAACTTGAATTAAAGTAAAATTGATGTTCAATTTTGAATTTACTTTCTCTAGCTATTTATAAAAACGTTAATGGATCATGATATATTTAAGATTTTAGTATCGAAGTTTAAGTTTATTACAAAAAAAAGGATACCGCAAAAAAAAATGTTATTAACGCTTTCGCATACCGGTTAATCGTAACGAAATTTATTAATTCATTCAAAAAAGTAATTTTTATTAATAATAATCAGCGATACATGTGTGGTTCCCACGACGTTTTTTGTTTTTATAAGACCGGAATAATTTAATTTCTTCTAGTGGCGAAACGTCTTACATGACATCATTCGGACAGGCAAAAGGTACTGTTATGCTGTTTCCTGTCAAGTGGAATTAGCATGACTATTTCCATTGATTCAGAACGACTATCAGCTGGCTGGAAGTAGAAAAACGAGTGTTGACTATTCAGATTTTGATGAAAAATATTGTTGGTGAACTATCGTCGCTTTGTGAGCGATAACATCATCTTTATCACTATTGTGTAGACCAAAACTGCTAAAAACTAATACATTTTCGTCATAAGACAGGCATCCGTAGTAGAGACAAATTTAATTTCAAATTTATAGACTTGCATCCCCATTTTTACGGGATTAGATATTTTAAAAAATCATTACTTACCTATGTGATGGCTTATGTTAGAAGTTAGAACAATGCTAAGAGGAAAACAATAATACATATAAACATTCCGTATCATTGTCCAGTATAAAAAATGTATTTCAAACTCTGATAACATCATGTGGTTCATTAGGATGTAATGTACAATAATAAGAGATAAAGTAAATTAAAATATACATTTTCCTGGCTGGTTGTTTGCATTCGAGACTTATTAAAAACCTTTTTAAATTTTAATATTTAATAGTCAATGGGATTTTGCCATAGTCAAAATTTAAACAGGTTCGACAAGCAATAAAATCAAATGGCAAATATCTCGATATCAAGAATGAAAATTTAAAAATACAACTGACACCTAATTTTGAAATGCATCATAAAAAATTCTAAATTTAATTTACAAGCCGTAGCCCTCAGGGTCATGACCTGTCAAACAAAAGGTAGGTACGCCAATTCCCGTGCGAATTTGGATCATCTGATTGTCTATTGTTATTTTTTTTTCTTCCGTAAGATGGGTTTGAGGGTGCTAAGATGTCCTTCTGGAGCTCTAGTAACAAAATAATAAAGACCAAAATAGCGTATGGAACTTTAATATACCGACGCGAAATTATTATTTATAATGAGAGTAAAGTTACATTGCGTTCCCAGGATGTTGGAAAAGGCTTTGGCAGATGGACATCTCGGCCCTTGCATTGTTATCTTAAATTTGAAATTTGTTATACGCTATTTGTATTTTTATTTCCCTTACTCAGAAAATCTTATAAATTCACATAGACATGGCCATTATATTCCCAAAGCTGTCATGAGGCATCAAAAAGAAAACTATAAGTACAACGTAAACTAGAGTAACACTATGTTGAATGATAGCTGAAATCTTTTTAAACATGAAAATAAAACATTTGTCTATGGCTTAAACTTCCAGCTCGTCTTACGAAACAACCATAAACCGTATCTTCTCCGCCCACGTACACTGAGCTCGAAAAGTGAAACATTTAAAGGTATAATTCAGAACAAAAAGGTATTTCAAGAATTATCAAATTCGTATTTCCGTTGCATCGAGTATAAAGACAAGCTGTATAGAGCATTATATATATATATGTATAACACAAACGGATTACTTCCTAATTCCTATAATATCGCCTTCTTATATTTATTCATAATATTGCTTTTATTTCAACATAATCTAAGCACTGGTCCGCTCGAGTTTACACGCGTTATTACTAACATCCTGCTTTGATAAACGGGTATTATAACGACCGGCATGTAAACATAGCGCTTAAGGAAAACCACCTATTGCGTGAAGTATTTATTTATAAGTGTATACCTAAGCAACTGTTTCTATGAAATTCATACAGACATAGTTCTTTTTCAGTCGTATTGAAAAAATATATATCAATCCGAAGGCAACTTTAAATTTTAAATACTGAAGCAATAATCATAATTATTTCTAAAGGAAACTATTTTGAAATTTGAAAATAGAACAAATTGGAACGCGACATAATTTTGAATTCGGTACGAACGTAATCAACGTAAGCGCAAATAAAACAAAATTAAAAAAGGAACTTGTTCTATTGTTGAAAAAAAGAAGCTGAACAGGCTCCAACGGCCGACAGCTATCTTTTTCTAACGCGCTCCTCTCCCACGCATACATGTATGATTGATCCGGTATGCTACGTACTAGCTTTTTACTGCGGCGTTGCTCAGAAAATCTCCTTTAATAGATCTCAACTATTTATGATCCTTATTAGCTAGGGACTTCGACCGCTTCGATATTAAATCATACAAATCTCAAGGTGTCAAAGGTTTTGCAATTACTATACATTGGAGAAATGCATTTTTACAAGATTAAACCTATATTGTGCTGTTCCAGATTATAATCTAACATTTCAAATTTCGAACTAATCCGTTTAACAATCGACGTATATAGCAACAAATATTGAAACTCTTAAATTTATATTAGTTGGATTTATTGTGTTTGTAGACAGAATGAACAAACTTAAGGAAATTTTAATATATACACGTCTTTTTAAATTTATTAACCAAATGCTGTCAACTTATGTAGGTAACATTGTGAGCTGTGCTACGGCATGCATCTTACAGATTTATTTTAACAGGGTAATGACCCTCAAAACAGGCTTCAAGAGGCAGATACGATCGCAGTTGAACATGTCACTCTACTCGATGTTTTAACATCATAGTAGGGAAATCGTTATAAATATCATGTTATTAAAGAACTTTTAAACTAAGGCAAACGTTAAAAGGGGTAATTTTTATTTTAAAAAATCTTCAACATTCTATTTATTCAGCTTAAAAGCTTCCGTACAAACAAGATGGAATCTGTTAAGATTTCTTGGGAATAGGAATAAAAAGTGTTGATTGTCTATGGTCCGGACTTGTATCACTTAGGACATACCACTGGATTTATATCGCAAATGGATACTAGAAAATACCTCAATGGTTTTTACGGCGATAAAAATGGATTAATGATATTTAATCGTATAGCTTGTTAATCAAAGCGTGTTGTAAAAAGTTTATGTGGTTCTTGCACGAGTATTTTCTCACGTAACTTTAACTACAGATTCACTGCGTCCTTTACCAAGGCTTCTTCAGACTACGATACTGTTGTAACTTTAATGGACAAGAACTCTTGATGATCTAGCTACAAATATGATGCAATTGTTGCAGGAAGGATGCGTTGTTTGGGGCGTGCCCAATTGCACTAATATGCTATGCTATTACCCAATAATTTCGATATTTTTCTGGCTCCTTTGTAATGCGTATAATATGCAATAAAAAAAATTGGAATAAACGTAATCGTATCAATCCATTGCTAGACATAGAATTTAAAATCTACATTTCTTCTAAAATACTATCATTCCATATATTTTGTGAAATTCAAAACATAAGCCCTTGTAACGTCTCTATCGCTTCAACAAACAAGTTCATTAACAGTTGCATAATAACCGTCACTATTCGAACTTGGAACTTTCTATTTACACATTCGAATTACGGAAAAATCCCGTTCGAAATTTGAATCTTAACCGACGCGTTCTTAACGTACTTCCAGCACTTAAGATTAATCGTTATTAGTAAATGAGTTTTATCTTTTTTTAAATGTTATTTGTAGAGGCCAACTGGCAGTGGAACGATCAGGGTAAGTGGTCAACGTCGTCTATTGACATGATTTTACCGACGAAGAACCCAAGCAAGAGACACGCGTCGTGAACTCTAGACGCAAGATGGTTGGTCTCGATGGTAGCATCAGCCTTTTATTTTCTACAGCAAAACTGCAAACATTACAAATAATTGATTGATCAGTAAGTTAGCACCCATATAGACTGGCAGGCTGCCTTTGCACCGGTTATGAAACTAATTAATACAAACATTTTTTCTATCACTATGACTAATTATTTCAACCGACCATAGACCATATTTTTCTTTTTTATAAGCTAGGGTGTACGAAGTAGTAATGAACTATTACGACACTTTCGCGTCAGTGCAAAGGAAATGGTCAATTGAAAGTAGTTAACACTTGGAGAGTAATAAGTTAAAGGAAATGTTGTAACTTGTGGCACGATATTTATGGAATACATAATGAATGTCAAGCTCTGAGATATAATATTTGATCGTTTGAAATTGGAATTCTGATCTTTGTATTTATTTCTATGTGATAGGGGTATCAGAGTATTTTGGACACATCAAGCAGTAGATATGCCTGCGATGTTTTTTTTTTTTTTGTTTTAATAGAAAGACAAAATTATGTTATAAGTCATAAAAAGTTCATATCGGCTATATATTACCTTTTTATGTGAGTTAATAGACAAACCGGTAGATAGGTTGTAATGGGTTGTGGGACCCATAATCACCCGAAACTGGCATTTTTGGTTTATCTGTGTTCATTTGCCACTCAAAGACGTCTTTTTACCTCATAGGTATATAGCTTTTTATTTTTTTTATTTTTCGGAGGGATCTATGCTAATGGCCCGAAGGCCCTAATGCTTCATCGGATTAATGTGAGCCCATTCGGCTCACTTTTGATTTATAAAGTGGGGGGTTGCCCCCCGCCTACCGTGCAGTCTGCGACCACACGGCCTCCTGGCGTCGGTTGTGACAATGCTAGGGATAGAGTAGATTACCAATGAAATCATGACCATAGATATTTTTGTCATTTTTGCAACAACAAGGAATTTGCACCGTTGACCACGGAAATTGACGTCATAATGAAATACGCTAGATAGGGCTCATTTGAATACTAATGTCTTTATCTATCATACATGCAAACTTACAGGTTTATATAAAAAGGCCGTCAATTTTTTGTACTCCAATAAACTCAAGCACAGCACCGAGTAACATCCTAAATATCGTAGACAATACTTTTTTTTCTTTTTCATCTGGCAACACAGCTAGGCGTCTCCACATTTTTTTATAATCCCGTCATTGGTATGACTTGAATATATTATTTAAAAGAGACAGCGCTATTCGTTGGAGTGCGATGAAAGATAACCGCCGCGCGTGTTTTGAGACAGGATTTGGTTTTTTTATTGGGCCTCTTGTGTGTGGTTCCGGCGGAGGCTGTGGATCAAGGAGATATAAAATATGTACTTATGATTTTGAACCACAAAAGAACATACAACCGAAATATGTGTATACCGTAATATATAAGTTTTATACGTAGGAATGCTAGAAAATATGTTAGATTATATTAGAAAGAAAGAAAGAAAAATATTTTATTGTCCACAACAAAAGACAATAAACTAAGTTGTGTACGATAAAACATAATCGTACACAACGTAGTTTGACATACATATTAATATTGCTATATATACAATAACTACATTACTCACATTTCTTTTGTCAGACTTCATCATCATCGCCTCTGGTCTTGTAATATGTAAAATAGTTCGTAAGCTAAAATAATCATATAAAGGCAGGGAAGGGCAAAATCTTCTTAACTATAAAATTCAGCTGGATACATTACCAACACTATCGGAACTACCAAACTGAAACGATGGGCCAATAAGGTTCAAGTGTGGAGGCCGCGTTTGGGTAGACGAAATGTTGATCGGCCACTAACCAGGGGGGAAAACGATCTCCGTACAGTGGCCGGTCCGTGTTGGATGCGAGTAGCGAGGGATCGGTCGTCTTGACGTTCTTTGAGGGAGGCCTATGTTCAGCAGTGGACGGATAGAGGCTGATGATGATGATTATGAAATTGAAATTGGTAAGGGGTAGTGCCATGCTGCTTTGCAGCCGGTACGACCGGGGTGATACCTCTCGCGGTTCGTGCGGTTTGTGAGTTTTCGGTAGCCCATTGGGAAATAGGGAAAGGGAGGGCAACACATCTGCATAACTTTTGGTTATGCGGATGTCTATGAGCGTCGGTTGCCTCCTTATGACATAAAAAAAAAACTTTTTGGCCTTGGTCACCAGCTTTTTCTTTGATTGCATCATAATGTAAATAAAATCAAAGCTTATAGTACGCGCTAACGAAAATGAAAGTAGAAAGTGAATTGCCACCAGTCACGGTACAGTTACCTATAAAACTAACTCATTAGCTATGGTGGTTTTTGTCACCAGACTCACTTTCGTTCAGTGCAATTGTTAGTTTGTACAGTCATACTCATAGTAAGTTCATACGATAAAGAAATGTTATATGGATAGATATGTAGACAATATCATCTTTTTTTATAGAAGAGGGGGCAAACGGACAGTCGGTTCACCTGATGGTAAGTGAAAAGTGACATCCACAGACACCCACTACATCAGAGGATTAGCAGGTGCGTTGCCGGCCTTTATCTAAGGTTCATAAACACTATTTCTAATGATTTTATTGCGTTTTTAAGGCGGGGCTGTCCGAGAACTGAATTTAGTATGGAGCTCGAAGCCGCGTCGAGCGCTTTGGCAGCGAGTGAAACCACATATTTATTTAATTGAAGGGAGGGATTTAAGAAACAAATAATTTATGACGACCGACAACGACGACATTTTCTACAAGGTTTAATATGGTGTAAGTTTTATTGTACAGAACCTGATATTAAGCAAATAAAATGGGTTTTTCATATCAATTTTGACCTATCTTTGCAATTTTTTTGAATGCAGCAAAATATAAGTAATCGTGTATCGAACGACCGAAATATTATGATGAAGGAGTGTTAAATAACATATATTTTTCAAAACTTAAATCGGCTTAGTTTCTAAATAAAACAGAATTCAAAATGCCGTTTATCGGGAAAGGGCAAAAAAAAAACAAAAAAAAAATGAAAAAAAATAATAATAATAATTGTACAAAAATAAAATGAAGTTTCATATAGATATTAATATTGCGAACAAAGAGGTAGGCCACTTGGCATTTGCCACACCATTTTAATAAATCCTCCCGTGAGAATCCGAACAATCTGTTATCATAGTTTTATTACCTCTAAAACTCTATTTCAATCTTTTAAAAGCATACGATTCCTAATGATTTTACTTTTTTTAGACGGAGATATCCTCCGTCTAATCTTTTGTGATCGCGAGTTTGACAGCGCTTGTATTCACTTTATCGGTTTCTACTGAATATGAGACTACACTCACTGTACCAAAATCATTGTAATTTCGGAGTTTGTAGCGTATGTAGTATCTGCACTATCAAGTCTTAGAACATAACTCCAATACCGGAACAGATCTACTTCTCCGACAGAAATTTCTATAGTACTATATACCTAATTAATAATTATGCTTTCCAAAATTCTTAGTCATCCTAAAAGCAGAAATAATATTAGTATATATTAATCCTTACGTACTGAGTTTTTCCTTACCTCGAGATGGACAGATTAAAAAACATAGACAATCCAAACCGGGTTGAAAGAATGTCGAGTAATAGCGGTCGGGTAAAAAAGGGGTGGATACGTGTTATATAATGGACTCTATGATTTTCCATGGGCAAGGTCTGATCGAGATTTTTTGTTCGACTACCGCAGAGGGATAATTTAAATTAGTTTGTTACTCTTTAAAATAAAATACTGTAAGACTTTGTATTAACGTGGATAGTTTCATTATTAAAAGTATGTACTTACCTATAGTAGTATCACAGCGTAAGGTAGATTATAACATTTACCATGTTTTTCATTTTTGTTTTGAGGAGCTCAATATTTTGAAATTATTTACGAATGTCTTGTTCACGAGACTTTCAATATTTTATGACGTTACTCATATTTTGAAACAAACATGGCGGACATTCAAGATGGACGCTATAAAAACTTGAAGTTTTTAATAAAAAAAAACATGACAGTACAGAACAATTGACACCTGTGGCAACCTGTGGTTAGACGACTCGGACAAATGACATAACAGGTATCAGGTTCATTCTAACTTGAATAGAGGATGTACTTTTGAGGAATTAAATATAAGTACCTAGTTTTGTTATTGTGATTACCCTTCTTTCTTATCGTTATCATAAGCGATTCTACCATTCGTGTATGAACTGGCCTAATGCAGGTTGGAGTTTGATTTTTTTTTTACGCCGGGAAATGCTCTGAGGCATCCCGCCGAGGAGTGGGTCTCCCCAGGCGGGTATGTTGTATGTTGGGACTCGCTGCGCCCGAAGTCTGGTTAGTCTGGTAATTGGACGCAGCTCTACCCACAAAAACCCGGCGAATGCCACCAATACCGCCCCTGGTGAGGTTGCCCCGGATCTGTTGAGCAAACAGGGCACCTTGAGGGCTAGTCAGTCCCTCAGGGGACTGACGCCACCTCCACAGAGGTGTTGTCCCGCACTACAGAACAAACCCTCCCAACGTCGGGACAGTACAATGGGGTGAGGTTCCCATCCTTGCCCCTTGCCCCCTGTTCGTTTGTCCCCTCTTTTTATAAGAGGGGTACAAAGAGTTAAGAGTCCCCTCGGCTCAATTCGCTTCGCCCAAGGCCGGGCTCACCCTAGGCTACTGAGCCACCGCGCCACGACAAGGTCTGAACCATGGTGGGCATTCGTCTAAGAGCTGGCCTAATGCAGGTTGGAGTTTGGAATCTTAGTATTATCAGGCGCGCAGGTTTTTAACGTTGTTTTTTCTGATGAGCAGCATTCTTCACAAGGATGTGCACAGGGAAATTTTGAAAAATCTATTTTCTTAAGTGCATACCAAGCTCGTACACAGGTCCCAGACCCTTATATTATGTGTGGCACACAATATAATTATTTCATGTCTAATTAAAATCTTTTGTTAGGGTCAGTCCTTATATGCCTATGCTGGAAGCTTTTTTCTCCTCAATAGCTTATTTCAAGGCCGCAGGAAACCGCAGATTACGTTGCATCAAAGCGGTCGTTAGTCTCGAAACTAACTAATGAACACGACTTGACTTGTCTTACTTACTCCTTCTTACCACATCAAGATAAGTAGGGGATTCTTTAAACCTCTTTAAGAACTTACGTATTTCTGTTGCTTGTTTTACGTTTTGGAGCACTAAAGCTACATCATTGATAATTTTTTATAGTTATAATTCTTTTAGATAAGTTCAAACTAATAATCTTATCTTCCCATGCAAAAAAAACCGGGACACAGTTCATGCCCTTTTATCAACGCAACGGCATTATCGATTAAAACATAAAACTCTAGCCCTTAACGCTACAGATTATAAAAAAAATAAATGGCAACACTCGATTAGGGTCCAACGCCACCTGCAGGAGTGTGGGCACAGCATTAGAACGTATTCCTTTGTGATAAGGTTGCCATTTTATTGTTTATATAATACTTCTATTGTAATTTAATGATATCGATCCATGGCAAGCATTTTTAGCATTTAGTGATAGACTATCATTTCTCCATTTCCCTATCCACTTCCTAGTATTTAATGCGTGAAATTTAATAAAGCATATAATGAAAAATTAAAAATAAATTTAAATTAAGGTATCCATCATCATAAATGTTAGCAGTGATGAGAGCAAAATGAGCTTAATAACATGTATTAACACGAATGTATTATTATTCTATATTGAAACATTGTAATCGAAATCTTTTTGAAAGTCGAACAAAACATTTCTCTGAAGTAAAACACGCAATGTTACCATATTGCCGAGTCAAAATTAGCAATTACGTTGTTATTTGAAATCTTAAAAAGGTTTTCAGAAAGTTAAAATGTTATATAATTAACCGTATTGTTATCCATCCTAAAGGTATTATTAAATATAAAGTAAGGGTCACCCACAAAGAAGAATGAAAGAAAAATACGGTTCCTAACCTAATCTTCTTGCGTGACATTTTTGGAATCGACTTTGACGTCAAAGCACATAAAACCTTCCTGCCAACGTGATGCCTACTAAAGAGGGCTGATAAGTTTGAAACCTCTTTCTGTGACCACGTGGCTTTGCCAGGTTTACCATCTACCCTCGAATGCTTCTAATCAAACTGGAGTGTAACAGTCCGTATCAAAGCGCACGCGCCACCCTCGTCTATAAAACATAGGGTAGCGCATCTGTTGAGTTGAACGAACTTTGGGGGTTAGGTATTGATTGCGCCCGCGCCGGCCAGAAGTACGGGTTCGAATGCCGTTAACATTTAAGGGTGATGGTGATTCTAGTGTTACTTTTTCCCCCTAAACATTAAAACCTTCATGGTAGCGTCGATACTTTTATTAATGCAGAGTATAGCATCTCTAGTGATAGAACAATGAATCATACTATATTTTATAGATGAAAATCTCATCTTCAATCTATTCGTTTATTCTTTTTGTTGAAATAGAGCAGCTATAACCAAGGCCGAGATATGAGAAAGACGACTAATGAATAAATAAGTTATTGCATTTTAGATTAATCATAAATTGGCAATACTGAGCTCGGAATACGTTATCTGTGGTCGGAAAGGAACAAAAAAGTTGCTTATCATGAAGTTATTGATGAGAATCTGTAGAGTGCGTTGGGGCTTTTGAAATTGCTAAAGCAGAATAAAAAGTATATTATATTCTTTGTTAATACGGTTTGGAGTAAAAAAGGTAATTTTATAGTTAGTTAAATCTTAAAGGTCAATCGAAGCATTGTGTGGTACAAGTCACGAGCGTCAGTAATGTACAAGTGCGTATACGTTTGTGCGGCCTAAAACGGCTCCTCGGGGCATTATATTATAGTCTAATTAATTAAATATTATTATTATTATTTAAATATTATGTTTAAGAATGAAATGAAAAGAGAGAACGAAAAGTTTAAAAACATGTAATGCTCATTTAGGTCAAATATTCAACTTAAAAATATAGTATAAGTATGTTACCAAAGCCTACAAGTAAAATTTACAAACACTTCTGTGTTTATTTTCATATAATAATGATTACTAATAGAAACCTATATTTAAGAACTATACAGAGATATTTCGTTAACTTTATATAATCTATTCTAAATCATAATCAAACAAAAAAATCCTATCACAAGATAAAAGAACCCTTCAAGCGTGTCCCGCTAGCGCCTGCACCGTAGACCAGTGGTCGGGCACCGTGACGCGCCGTTAACGTAAAGTACGTTACAAGTACGTTATGACATATGGTGTATTTACATAACTGTGTTCCGGGTACCAACGCTGATGTCGAGCAGGTAGGAGAATGAGTGACCTTTGTCTATTTCTCATGTTAGATAGGCAGTGTCTGTGGTTAACGTCGCCCATGAACATAAACAAGTATCTAGGTCTAGCCGTTTAACTTTTTTTTAGCACCAGGCCCAGCCAGACCAAGCCATTCTGTGCCCTGTTTGCTCAACAGATCCAGGGCACCTCACTAAAAGCGGCATTGGTGGCACTCGCCGGGTTTTAGTAGGTAAAGCTGCATCCACTTATAGCATGCGCGCACGAAAAAATTTTCTCTACGCCTTTTTTCGTATTATTTCATATAGTTAATACGAGAAAAGGGGTAGAGAAAATTATGTCGTGCGCGCAAGCTAGCCCTACAGTTTTCGGGCGCAGCGAGTCCCACACACCCAAAAAAGACCAAGCCATTAATTGTAAGGCGTAACTCGAGTCTAAAATCGACGTGGATTGTCTATGGCTGAATTGTAATCGTTAAAAAACAAGTAAATTTGCCTTGTTGACAATATTAGTAGTCCACACAGATCTAGTACCTAATATTAGGTACCAACCTTCGTTCGGGGCTGCAATTACAAACAAAATAAGTATTTATTGTGTAAAAAGTTGACGTTGATGATGAATCGATTAAAATACTTTAAAACTATGGTAAATGGGAACGTCTTTGCGTTTTAGATAAAATAAAAAAATAGCTGCGGTCTATGAACAATGGGCCCGTATCACTTTCTTTTATCTGTGCAGGCCTTTTTTTAGGTGGCACTAACATTTTATATACGCCAAGTAAGGTTCTGTAGCCGGTGCTTACATGGGTATATTATTTCACATCAGCTATTAGAAATGACATATTCACAAATTCCGAAATTTCCGGACTTCTACTTCTACACTCTTAATGGAAATCATGACAACTACCTAAGTCCCAATAAACGAAGGTGGGAATCTGTAAGGATATACATTTTCAAATTAATTTTAGACTTAAGACAAAGGAAGGATAAATGCGCTAGTAAAAATTTATCTAATACAAAATATACATGAATGCTTAATACGCAATAAATGGTAGATTAAAATAAGTACCTTACCTATTCTTGTAGAGTTTACGACTACATGAAACGATCGAGGACGGCGGTATCACTAAAACCCGATTAATTTATTTTTATTGCTGGCCACACACGATCTTCTTCGCGCAAAAAGCTCGTATCCATATAGTATAGAACTAAAAATATAAAAAAAGTAACTGTCGAAACTGGTGGGCTATGCCACCGGAAATACTTCGCGACCTCCATCAGGATATCTAAATGATAATAAATATTTACGAAGCAATAAAATATAGGCAACGTTTTATGGTATTTCTTGTAACTCCTGTGTGGTTGTCATTACCTGTTTAAAATTCCTACCGCTCTCCATCGATTTATCGAATGCCTATAATTTTTACGGCACAGATACCAATAAAGATAATAAATCATAGAATAGAAAAAGACCTATGTACATACTTAAAAATACCCTTATGCCCTTAATATAATTTATTTTATAATATTTCAATCTAGTGCCTCTAGTGGAACCTTAAGAGGGACTAATTGAAATAGGTATATTCAAAGGAAACATGCAATTGTGAACGCTGTGAAAACTAACACAAACCAAAATCTCTAAAAAAGACTAGATAGGTATCCTTGTAAATGCCTAGATAGGTATGTCTGCTTACGTGTACATCTATTTTTAGGATTTCGTCTCAATTTAAATTAGCATATTTAATTAAATGTAAACGGAAATCGTTGTAGCAAAAAATGTAAGCTGGTGATACTATGAAGTCAAAGCACAGGATACTTGAGGTCAGAACTCAGATGACGTAAGCTACCAAGTGAAGATCTGACTTTAGATTAGGTGATAAATGTAGTACTGTGAATATATAGACATTTATATACTTTACATAATAAATTACACCTAATAATTATCTTTAAGGAGGTAAAGAATAATTGAAATAACTAAAATTACGGTTGCAGATTCAATTCTTGACCTGTCAAAGTTAGATATCTATAAAGAAAGTAGGTATTTAAAGTTTTATTATAGCATATAAACTATTTTATATAATTATACTAAAGTTAAATCTAATTATTGGAACGTCTGGAGTACCTAAGATAAAGCCCTAAAACGTGCAAAACTTTCACATACTTCACTCAACTTCCCGCCAACGAGTCTTCTGTCTCGCTTTCAGATGCGGCGAAGTGAATGTGACAGACGGAGATAGAAATATAAACATAAATCACTTATGATAAGGTAACATTACATCCGCTGAAGATACGATGTAACGAATTTTTTCATTCATAATTCGCTTTTATATGTAAAGCTGCAATTCAATTCAAAAATTCAAAGCACTTCTAGTCAAGTATAGTAGACATATTAATGAAAATCCGTAATTTAAGATTACGTCATGATTAAAATCAGTTATGGACTATAAATCTTACACCAAAAATATACCTGTGGTTGTAATACACTTTAATAAATTAGTGTATAAAAATATAAACGTATGGTTTACATTACTTAGTTAATTTATTTGTTGCAATTTACTGTACTATGTATTTTAGCTGCCATTTTAATACAATGTAGGTTTTCTCAGCATTAGATCTCAAATTTAAAACAATAGCGTCCCTTCAGACACCCTGAAGGTGATTAAACTATTTTGAAATTCGAATTACAAGGTGAGTCGTCTAGGTCCTAGGACATAGGAGGCATACTTTAAAATAAT
Organism: Helleia helle; assembly: GCA_963853865.1. Lineage (NCBI taxonomy): Eukaryota > Metazoa > Arthropoda > Insecta > Lepidoptera > Lycaenidae > Helleia > Helleia helle. The sequence goes on from OY971434.1 coordinate 6,672,643, forward strand.
TCAAGTAAAAAACAGGTCACCAATTTTATAATTAACAGATAGCCAGAGCAATCAATTGTTTCCGACTTTTTGAATAACATTCATTAATGGTAACAACATTCATTAATAAAATACAACTGCTTTATGTAGGTAGCGAATACTTTCAGACAAAAACCAATAAAGATAATAAATCATAGAATAGAAAAAGACCTATGTACCTTAAAATAGCATTACGATTCATTTTATACAGCCCCGTTCTTCCTTGTCTTTAGTGTTTATGTTCAGAGTCGACCCTCTCGCACCCCATAAACACATAAACATAGGAAAAAATACATACCCGGAGCATTGGCAATCGCTTTCACAGTTTTCACTGTTTTCGCCAAACATTTTGGTCACAATAGTTCAATTTATCACTTGATAAACACTTATGAAAAGACAATAATTTATAAGTCCATGTTGGGGTGAATTTTAAACATAATATATTCGACAGAGCGCGAACCCACGATGATTCCTGAAGCGCGGTCTCGCAGCGACTAAATGATCAATGAAGTAAACGTCGAGCCGCGAGCGGGTAGCGGGCTGCGGATCCGTCCTGGCCCTGGTTTCCTTTGCCTCCCGTACCCTTCCCGCCATCCCAAACTTTGAGGGTTTACATTACCTAAAAATCTACGAATTCGGGAAAAATTATTAGTTCGTTGCAGAAGTGAGACTTGGAATAATAGCGTTATGATTGCTTTAAACATAATAATATGTATCTTAAAAATCATATTGATTATAAAAAAACTTTGCCTCTTTTTTTCCGTATAGAATGCTATAAAACTGCCAAATCAATATGTATATGTAATCGATATAATATTATAATTTTGACGTGACAACGTCTTATAATACGACGGAGCCGGCTGCACGTACGAAAAACATACTTCACTCAACTTCCCGCCAACGAGTCTTCTGTTCCTTATGACTCACGTTCAACTATCGTCAGTAAACCGACTGAAAATAAACATAAATCACTTATGATAAGGTAACATTACATCCGCTGAAGATACGATGTAACGAATTTTTTCATTCATAATTCGCTTTTATATGTAAAGCTGCAATTCAATTCAAAAATTCAAAGCACTTCTAGTCAAGTATAGTAGACATATTAATGAAAATCCGTATCTTTAGGGCATTCGACAGTTTCAAATGAGCAATGTTATATTATTATTATGTAGGTATTATAAATTATGTTAATATGAAAATTAATTATTTATTTACTTAGGTAAACTTAAAAAAAGTATCTTCAAATATAATAAAATACATACTTCTTTCCATAAAATTCAACATTACAAAACTGCAATATTATTTTTGCTTTACATAATATTGTCACAGAACAAAATGGGAATAATTTTAGTAGCTTTAGATTTTATTTAATGGCAATAATGTTGAGTCGCCCAACCCGTCTGACCCCACCTAAATAGACCAATAATCTTCGTTACCAACTAAATATTTCTAACCGTACTAGCCAGAGCAATCAATTGTTTCCGACTTTTTGAATAACATTCATTAATGGTAACAACATTCATTAATAAAATACAACTGCTTTATGTAGGTAGCGAATACTTTCAGACAAAAACAAAGTCAAATGTAAACCTTAATATAAAGTGATAAGAGCAATTATCTAAGAATAGTTAATATTCAATGGTATTTACGCACACATACATACTAATTCAAGTAAAATCATATGATATAAACAGCAGTGCGAGGAGAATGATACTTTAAAACTGCCTACATAAAGATATAACTTGAACGGCATAGGACGATCTTGACCATATGACCATATTGTATTCTTGTGTTGTTATTCGCCAAACATTTTGGTCACAATAGTTCAATTTATCACTTGATAAACACTTATGAAAAGACAATAATTTATAAGTCCATGTTGGGGTGAATTTTAAACATAATATATTCGACAGAGCGCGAACCCACGATGATTCCTGAAGCGCGGTCTCGCAGCGACTAAATGATCAATGAAGTAAACGTCGAGCCGCGAGCGGGTAGCGGGCTGCGGATCCGTCCTGGCCCTGGTTTCCTTTGCCTCCCGTACCCTTCCCGCCATCCCAAACTTTGAGGGTTTACATTACCTAAAAATCTACGAATTCGGGAAAAATTACCTTTCCTTTGGGTTGAAAATGACGATGAGTTGAAACTTGCAATCAAAAAGTGTTATGATAATAATATAATATAATAATAAGTTAGATTTATTAAAGTTGTGTAGCCTTTGCTTTCATTTTCTTATTGTTCTTTATTTTGTCTTTGTTAATTATTCACATGTTTATAGGGAAGTTTGATGAAACAAAGGCGAAACTTGAAAAAGCTGCGAATAACGGAAAAACTACGATATGAAAACAGTTGTTGTAATGACTAAAACGTCATCTAAAATGTTTTAGTAAATATAACCAAAATCATATATACAGAAGGCGTAATTTTATTAGTATGATTTAAAAAATAATAATTAGTGATTTAATTGTGTATTTATTTCCAGTAGCCAGTAGGTACCTACCACAATAGCGCAGAGCGCTAGCATTTGGGTAACGTAAAAACACTATGTTAGTTGGATAGGCAAACTGGCAAACGTTCCAGGTAAACTGAGGCAGGCAACTCAGTTATGTGTTGCCTATCCTGAGACATCAGATATTAAGTCTCGGTGCCAGTAATTAATTACACTCCCTGTCTTGCCCTTCTCTCCGAAACACAGCAAAGCTGTTTCACGGGAGGAACAAGCACAATGGTGGTACCCATGCAGCAGGGAGCGCGGCACAGCGCTTCTCTCCCACCAGTAACTAACATAAAAAAAACTATTCACACACAGAGATGGTCCTCCTTGTCTCTACCCTCCATATTTTTTCCCAGACGCATGTTAGCAGCTGTGATTATTAACATAATATCTGACATCGAGATCATCTTGCGTTTTAGTATAAACAACACATGAATCATGATAGCTTGGGACAATATGGGTTATTTCGAGGTATGCTTGTTTGCGTTCATGCGTAACGTTAAACGCTTACCATCATACCTACAGTTTGTCAACTCACAAGAAACTGTCGCCACACACATTTTTTAATAAGCTTAAACACGTGATGGCGTCCCCACCACGGTTCAAGCCTCGTTGTGGCGGTAGGGCTCAGTAGTCTAAGGTGAACCCAATTGAACCCACAGAGCTACTCTTTGTGCCCCTCATATAAGAAGAGGCGGTGATTTCGATATCTTGGGAGACTGACTAGCCGTCAAGGTGCGCCCAGTTGCTCAACAGATCCGCGGCACCTCACCAAAGGCGGCATTGGCGGCACTTGCCGGGTTTTAGTGGTTAGAGCTGCGTGCACCTTACCATCTTTCGGACGCAGCTAGCCCCGCATACCCGCCTAGGGAGTCGCCCCTCCCGGGGGAGGGGAGACGAAGACGAAGACGAAGACGAGGATGAAGAAGAGCATTTCCCGGCGCAAAATAATAAAAAGAAACGCGATGGCGTAGACAAAATGTAGAGCTTTTGTAATTGGTAGGTACTTAGGTAGGTACTACTCAAATTTAAAAAAAGAATCTTCACAGTTCACTCTAGCCCCACTACAAATAACTAGGGTATTTTATTTTCTAGACAATTTAGCGTAATTATAAGGCTTTTGTGTAAGTATTTATATTTTTTTCTTTCTACGAATAACTAAAGGACACAGGCAAATTACAAAATTATAAATACACAAATAGATATAAGATAGCCAACTGTAACATATTAATAATATTCGATATTTAAAATCTATTATGGTTGGATTCGATATTTAAAATCCATAATTGTGCCAAGGCCAGTCTGACGTTGCCCGGGCGTCTTGGTGGGTCATGTGTCATATTTAAAGATAAACGTCCCATTTTGCATACGATAGTTAACCGTTATTCTTTAATTACGTATTTTTATACGTATTACATTGGAGTTTGGACTGTGATTATCGATATCCATTCATTCGACGGACATAATATTCGCACTTGGGGCACTTCTAGGAGAAGAGTCGTAATTAAGACGGCGTTAATAATGTCCAAGTACTAGGCAGACACAGAAAGACCTAGCAAAGTAAAGAAGTGAGTATCTTCAAGGTGTCAGTATTCAGTTATTGATTGCATTGACTAATTTTGGGACTGCCTCGGAGTAAAATCCTTCCTTAACAGGTCCCTAATTGGGTTTATGTTTTTATTATGTTGTTTATCACTTACCATCAGGTGAACCGACTGTCCGTTTTCCCCCATCTTCTATATTTTTTTGAAGTTATACTTCTTTTGGCGCGTTATTTTATAGAAGAGGGGGCAAACGGAGTCGGTTCACCTTATGGTAAGTGAAAGGGACATCCATAGACACCCGCTACACCGATAGATTAGCAGGTGCGTTGCCGGCCTTTCAGATATTATGATTATGCTCTTTTATTGAAGGTCCCTAAGTCGTATCAAATTCAAATTCAAAATTCTTTATTGTTAGATGTAGTAACAAATTATAGGTCTTACAAGAATATATAGTCCTTACATCTTACCATCACTATGGTGTACAATAATTCATTATAATAATGCAAACATAGTTCTTGTCAGTTTTAAAGTATTATTTATATTATTTAATCGTAAGTAAGCACCTAAGTCGGTTCGGAAGCACCAGGTGGCAGCTGATTCCATATTATATTCATCGTGCGAGGCAAGAAATGCCGTAAGAATCGAGTTGTTTTGGATTTCCGAACATCAAAATGGTGAGGGTGAAAATAATTTTTACGCGATGTCCGATGGTGGAATTCTTCTGCAGGTATTAGTCCAAACAATTCCTCACAACACTTCCCGTGCGATGCGGTAGAAGATGCAGAGCGATCCGACATCTCTACGCAGTGGCAAAAAATCAAGCCGATTGGAGAGAACTTGCTATCGACGATTCAAGACGCCCGGCGTCGAACGCGGTCAAATGGAAGGAGCTGATATTGGGACGCTCCAGCCCAGTGGTGATAGCAGTATTCTATGTGAGGCCGAATCTGCGCCTTGTATAATTGTAAGCGGTGTGTAGGCATGAAATACTGCTTCGCCCTACTGAGCACGCTGAGTTACTTAGAGGCTATTTAGCCTTTCCTTCCAAATGACCACTAAACTGCACAACGCTCGATATGTCGACGCCAACTATCCCAATGCTGGCTGAGGAGGTAAGAGAAGTGCCTTCAAATTGTAGAGGAACGACGAAGGGTGATTTTTTAGCGGTAAATATATATATAAAGAAGTATGTGCACTGCTTCTTCTTAAGTAAAAGTCTTCTAAAGTTCTGAAACTCTAGCTAGATCCAGAACTCGACCCAGACCTGACGTAAATAGGTGGGATGCTATTTTACGTTCGTCTTTACAACCATCAATCTTGTTCAATCAATCATTTAATCATGCTTTTTGGAAGAAACAGAACAGGCAGATTGACATCGAAACCTCTATCTTGTGTTATAAATAAGAAATACATGATGAATTGATGAATCATTGACGGCTTAATAAAAGTTGGTTTTATGTAAACACGTTCATGGATGACGTTTTCTAATTATTACGTTCAAGTGACTAGTTTTTTTTTTACTGACATATAAAGCAGCCTTAGACCTAGGTACATCTAAGAAACTAGGTCTATAATGTCATCATCGATCTCTTTAAACGTTAAAAGTTTTATTACTAAAGGTCCTTCTACCTTTTCATAACAGTTTTATGTCCAAAATGTGTTTGCGAATTAGAGGTCAATTATGATTAGGTATGATATATTTATGATCCCTCTGGTCAAGGCAGTATGCGATACAATGTTTTTATTATCTACGCAGAGCTCCCTTAAAATGAAGCTATGTTCATAGCTGTATTATATACCTCTTATGTTATTTTTCTAAAATCTGTACCCTAGAAATACTTTAATTTTTTAAGAAGGAATAGCAAAGAAAATTATACTAAGTAAACACTGACGATAATGTCGATAATATTGGCGGTAAAACTAAAGACAATAATTACCTAATGTTCGAGTTAAATAAATTTTACTCCACTTATTATTGCTTCAATTTTAACAATACGTAGAGCATAATTTATAAGCAATTACTTAATAAAATAAAATATCCTATTGTATTTCACAGCGCCATTGATGTTACCAGTTCCATTTTCAAACTTGTGTGCTTATAGTTTGCAATGAAGCTGTAAACTTTTTTTTTTTGTAAAGAACGATACAGAGTAAAAATATTTGTGAGGTGAGGAACAATAGATATTCAGCCGGTTTAGGCACGTCGCAGGAAATGGTTTTAGGATTGTAACTGATGTTAAATATTATGTAGACACACTAGCTATCTCTCCCCAGGCGGGTATGTGGGTCTCGCGGCGCCCGAAAGATGGTAAGGTGGACGCAGATCTACCCACTAAAACTCGTCGGGTTTTAGTGGGTAGAGCTGACACCTGATGTCCCGCACCACAGAACAACCCCTCCCAACGTCGGTAGTGCAATGGGGTAAGGTTCGCATCCTCGCATCTTGTCCCCCTGCTCTTTGACCGCTTCTTCTTATAAGATGGGTACAAAGAGCAGCTCCGTTGGTTCAATTTGCTTCGTCCAAGGTGCTGGGTTATACCTCATATGCGATATAATCATCGAAATACAGTTAGATACATATTGAAACGAAACCTTTACTATATGAATTATTGGAACAAAATCTCTGCTGCGTATTTAATATTAAACTATTACATTTACCGTTGTTGCAACCCAAAAAAGTATTTTTTAGTTTAGAGTTTTAGTTCTATGAGCCACTGCAACAAAACCAGCTTTGTAATAAACTCATCTCTCGTTTTAGAGAGACGTGCACCCAGTACCACAGACAAATATAGTTACCGAATGTTTAACTTAGTAGGTAGGTTGCATGGGGATCGGTAGTTAACAAAATGATAAATAGCCATCTTGTTGTCGCATCTAGTTATAACACATCAACGTACTGTCCACTATAATTCCTATTGTGTTCGAAGATTTAAATTATACATGTGTACTCCTTGTGTACCGTTGACTTTGAGGAAGGATCCGAAGAATCCTCGTAAAAATCTCCAAATTTTTTTTATATTTATACCATACTTACCTTTCTTTTAATCAGACTCTTTTTGAGGGTCCCGGATCTGCAGTCAACAGGATAATCATACCTTCCCTTTTTTTTCTTTAACGCCGGTAATGCTCTAAGGATTCCCGCGGCGGAGTGGGTCTCCCCAGGCAGGTATGTGTGACTCACTGCGCCCGCAAGGTGGTAAGGTGGACGCAGCTCTACGCACTAAAACCTGGCGAGTGCAACCAATGCCGCCTTTGGTGAGATGCCCGGATCTCTTGAGCAAACAGGGGATCTCGACGGCTAGTTAGTCCCTCAGGAGACCGTCGCCACCTCCACAGAGGGGTGGTCGCGCACCACAGAAGAACCCTTCCCATCGTCGGGACAGTACAATGGAGTGAGGTTCCCATCCTCGCTCCTTGTACTTTTGTCCCTTTTTATTACAAGACGTTTAGTTACTCAATTTGCTTCATCCAAGGTGCTGAGTTCACCTTAGGCTACTGAGTCCCACCGCCATGAGAAGGCTTAAACCGTTTATGGCTGGCGAAGCTGCGGGCAACAACTAGTAAAAAAATATTTTATTTTATGGTAGTTTTTTAATTATTTTTACATAGTATAACCTATTTTTAATATAAAATAACCATTATTATCTAAGTATTTGCACTAATATTTAGTTTAAAAGTAAAAGCTTTACGTTTATTATTGGTAAGTTCATTTTATTATTTATAATTTTCAGATGCTTTAATGACTCGTTTTAAACTAAATATTTTCTGGTTCACATCCACCTAACCCTCAGATGAAGTAAAAAAAGGTAGATGACGCACGGCCTTTGCTAATACTGAAGCCACAAAACTAAGCTCCTTCATGTAAATACACGCGCTCACGCACACAGATACACCAAAACTAAGCTCATTTTTGTTAGTATCTTACGAGTCGTCGTGCAGTAAGTTTGCCAAAAAAATACCGTTCTGTGTAATTAAATGGTGTAAAAACAATACAAAAGTGACCAAAGAGTCTAAAGAAATATCGTTTCACACATAAATAAACACAAGACTATATTCTTTTAAGATATTTTAACACTCTTTTGAGGTTAATCAACATAAATAATATTATTGCCCCGAAATGACGTATCGGAAGAGTGTTGCCAGAAGTTAGTATTTCTGATAGCCCAATAGTGGGTAAGTCAATTGCAGGCAAAGCCATAGCAAAATAATTAAGTACACAGGTGACATAATAATTATTTTATTATTTGATCGCTATATAACTGAATCGAAATGACCTCGTATAACCTATGTTGTATTTTTTTTGGGACTCACGTACCCACAGCAGGACTATGTATTTAATTATTTATAAATTCAAAGATTTACCATTTAATAAATTTAAAAAAATGTAACAGTGTGGCTTGCAGAGAAATGTTTTTATAATTTAAATGTTTTTTTTAATGGAAAACGACATATTATGTATTTAATTTAAATTGTGTATTGATAAAATGTGACTTTCTAATTACAATTATAATCAATTATTTTGAAACTGTTATTCTCTGACAATGATTTTAAGGACACGTTGTATTTATCAAGTTTATTTAATTGTAACTATTTTTTCCTGTTAATTTATATTAATTGTTAATTTATGTAAAGTTTTATTTTCACACACCATGTTATGGTAGAATGTATAGAACTTGTTTATTTTTTTTTAATATCGCCGGTAATGCTTCAAAAAGATTCCCGCGGCGGAGTGGGTCTCGCCAGGCAGGTATGTGTGACTCACTGCGCCCGCAATGGTAAGGTGGACGCAGCTCTACGCATGGAAAACCTGGCAAGAGTGCAATCCAATGCCGCCTTTGGTGAAATGCCCGGATCTCTTGAGCAAACAGGGGATCTCGACGGCTAGTTAGTCCCTAGGAGACCGTCGCCACCTCCACAGAGGGGTGGTGTCACATCAGAAGAACCCTTCCCATCGTCGGGACAGTACAATAGTGAGGTTCCCATCCTCGCTCCTTGTACTTTTCATACCTTTTATTACAAGACGTTTAGTTACTCAATTTGCTTCATCCAAGGTAAATGAGTTCACCTTGCTACTAAGATCCCACCGCCATGAGAAGGCTTAAACCGTTTATGGCTGGCGAAGCCTACGGGCAACAACTAGTAAAAAAATATTTTTATTTTATGGTAAAATTTTTAATTATTTTTACATAGTATAACCTATTTTTAATATAAAATAACAATTTTAAGGGATATTTAAAAAAATGGCAACCCTTCATTCACTCACACATACTTAAAAAAGTGGCTTCACTTTCTTGTTCCAAGTGCGCTATCTACCTTTTTTTACTTCATCTGAGACCTAACCCTTCAATTCTTTCCCGATACACAGAAATAGGATATCACTGAAGGAGGCGACGCCCTTGTTTCCTTTCTATGTTCTACTACTATACACATACATACATTTCGAAATATGAATCTCACACATAACCCTGAAAATATTTTTGTAATTTACCAACGAATCAGGAACATGTGTTCTAATTTGCCATTTTTTTCGCTCACATATTTCGGTTCGGAAATGATTGTCTAAATTTTTTATTTGTACACTTGACAGATAAGAAATTACTGAATGGAAGCGCTTCGATATAACTATAATCTATTTTTAAATATTTACTTTAGGATATTGAAGATTAGGTTCATATTGGGTAAAATAAATTCACAAAGCTATTTTTAACACCCGTGTATATGACTAAAGCACGTATGTAATAAACATAAAGTTCTCTTTCCTATAACTATTGAATGAGTATAATTTCTAAGAAATCGGGTAGGCTATGTTTGAGAATTTCATTTTATGATACGAATTGAATTATAAAATCTATTATCGCTATGGTCACCGACATTCATCCGACATTGGACTGTTAAGCCTTCAACATCGCTGATTTATCGGACATATTAATTAAAAATAAACAATGATAACAAAAGGGTTGTAGTTGCCCTGAAAGAGGCTACTTTATGAGAAGTTCCGGGACTCTCAAAAGGCGGCTGAGGACGCTTGCAGCGGTTTTAGTGGTGTGCTCTCCAAGTGCGAACCCTACACACAGCTAGGTTTAAAACCCTCCCCGGTACTAGTTATGGTTTGTTTTGCAAATTTCCGCTGCAGAACAAAAAAAAAGCTACTTTATGAGACGTGATCCTTTTCCGAATCATGTTGTTTTATCGTGGTGTCATTTACAAAGAAGTGGTGGTTGGTGAGAGATGCGCTTTGTCCCATCACCTAACTACAATATATACTACATATATATACTACAATATATACTTATACTTACGTACTTTATTCATAACATAACTAAGACCTTTTTTATATCGCAGGGAAATCCTTTATGGTGTAGGATCATCGGGTAGATCCTGACCCTATGTGGGACTTGCACCTGGGAGTGCCCTACCATAAACTTAAACCCCTGGGTGCGCCTTCAGCAACTTTTTGAGGGTGAGCCGTGAACAGGGGTGCGTAGGAGGCTCAAGTTAATGCGTCTCCAGTAATGCCCCTGTGCGCATGTCAGGTTCAGGATAAGCACCTGGGCCCAGTACGACGTCGTGGGGACTTAGTGGCGGACAGTCCCCCCTTACGAGGGGTAGTCTGGCCTTCGCCAGGGCCGAACAGTACGGTACTGGGTGAAGTCACATTTTTTCATCAAATGGCTCATCCATTGAACAACCCAAAAAACTGAGTAAAATGGCATGTTTTTTATCAGATACGATGGTAAATGTTACCCACGGAGTAGTGTTACAGAAGTGTCATCACTGTCCATCACTTTTGTGAGGTTCCTATCAAACTCGTGACACATTTTTTATTCCAACTATTGAGCTACCTTGACGTCTTTTGAACCTTTATTATTGACAAGCAGCGCCCGCGGTTTCACCCACGTTCTTCCCACCTCCGTACAGGCACAGGGATTGATTATAGCCTATATATATATATGTATATATTATTCAGATGAGATATAATATTGTAAATTTCCATTTGGTAGTTTTTGCGTGAAAGAGTAACAAACATACATCCATACATTATTACAGACTTGCGCGTTTATAATATTAGTATGATAATAAAATATTAATATTATATTATTGAATTATTGATTTGACGGTTAAAGATAATAAGTTTAAAGAGCGCTTGAGTCTATAAGCACCATTAAGAGAATGGCGTTAAAGCTTCTGGCTAGAATAGCTAGTTCTGGGATACTTGAAATATGGTTTAGCGGTTATTAGAGGTTATTAGAGGTATCAAAGGTTGGCTGGACACTTTACGCAGCGGTCGCGGATTCGAATCCCGCCAAGTGCAGTTAAATTGTATGATGAATATAGATGATAATAATTATAATATTGTTGATGTCTGCATCAGGCCATGGACGTGTATATACGTATATTTATATAAATTTCTCATTTGTGTTCCTTACATGAGTTCTTACGAAGTTACCACGAGCTAGGTTACCATGGTAGGTAATGATTGTTGAATAATATTTATTATAAGAGGGGTACAAAGAGCCCCCTCGGCTCAATTAGCTTCGCCCAAGGTGCTAGGCCCACCCTAGACTACTGAGCACCAACGCCACGACAACGCCTGAACCATGGTGGGGTGCTTGGCAAGACGCCTGCGACCTCTCCTTGTAAGTCATCACCTAACCTACCTTCAACTATTTATCACCATTGTTATTATCAACATCATTCCGTCCATTACTGGACGTAGGCCTCTTTCACTGAACGCCGAAACGTCGGTCCTCCGCCACTCGCATCCAGGACCGTCCGAGGTTCTAGTCTCCTACCGTTAGATAAGTATTGTATTAGTCGGACCTGACTCTTCATTTTTCTTCCTATTTACAAACATATTAGTGTATAATAAAAACCAAAACAGGTGGTGCGTTGGTTTGTAGTGTTAGCTCCGTAAACGTCGTTGATGTTGCGTGCCGCTTGTGCCTCGATGCTGCCACGACGGTACTCATATTCCATAATTACTCGAATTTTTAACGTATCCATGATGTCGAAAATTCGAGATATTTAATAACATTTTTGGCAGCATAATGAAAACGAAAAAAAAAAAACTTAAATTCTTATTCCAAATAATTTTTATGATAATGTTTTTCTGAGTATAAAATTATATTCTGTAGTTGTATTATATAATTTAAGACAACCGTTGTAAGAATTTATATGGCGACATTGTAAATAATAATAAAATGTAACCGGACTGCAAATTCACAAATAAATATAAGTTATCGTAATTTAATAGTTACAAAAAAGCTGTCACTAGATATCTTTTTTTTAGTTTTATCTTCTAAAAGTTATCCTTACTAATGGTATAAATTAGTAAGTAAATAGGAAAATCCATTTGTTCCTCCTTCAATCACTCCAATAGTACAGAACGGAGTTTCTTCTTAAATTAAGGTGAACGGGAGGCAACAAATTCTTCAAAGGCATTTTGTACTAGCTCTCGGGTATTGATTTTTTTTCCCGCCAAGAAGTTATCCAAATTCTGGAAAAAGTAGTAGTCTGTAGGCGCAAGGTCTGGTGAGTAGGGCGGATGACGGAGAGCTTCCAATGTTCCAGCCTCAGTTCTTGCAACTTGGAGACCGTCTGCTTTGCAGTATGAGGTCGCGCGTTGTCGTGCAGGAGCTGCAGCGGAGACGAGCGATTGACCAATGCTGGTTGGAGATGTGCCAGCTTCTCCATCATTATGTTCAGTTCTTCACAGTACACATCTTCAGTAATGCTTACCCCGTTTGGCAAGAAGCTGTGATGAATCACACCGGCGCTAGACCACCAAACAGTGACCATCACTTTTCTAGGGATAAGTTTTCGTTTAGGGTTGTTTAGGTGCTGAACCAGGATCCAACCAACTTGCTGAGCGCTTGCGGTTATCAAACAGAATCCATTTTTCATCGCAGGTAACAATGCGGTTCAAAATTCCTTAATTTGTGTGTCTTTTGAGCAGTGCAAGGCACGTCTCGACGCGTACTTCGCGCTGGCGATCATTGAGTTCGTGGGGCACCCATTTGTCAAGCTTTTTTACCTTGCCAATTTGACGCAAATGGACCAATATTGTTTTGACGCTAACGTCGAAAGCTGCTGCTAATTCAGCCGTAGATTGTGTATCATCAGCTTCCACAATCGCCTTTAATTCGTCATTGTCGACCAAAAGTCTTCGGACGACCGCGAGGTTCATTTTTCAGGTCAAAATTTCTAGAACGGAAGCGAGCAAACCAATAACAGGTGGTGCGTTGGTTTGTAGTGTTAGCTCCGTAAACGTCGTTGATGTTGCGTGCCGCTTGTGCCTCGATGCTGCCACGACGGTACTCATATTTCATAATTACTCGAATTTTTAACGTATCCATGATGACGAAAAAGATTGAAATGCGATGAAAATGTAACACTAATCAATAAACAAACAAATGACTACTTTTGGAAAAAGAATTCCATGTTTTTAAAATAAAATTAATTTGAAATTAGAATTCTTAACCAAACAAAAAATATTTTGATTTGAAATGGCCAGTATTGCAGAACGGCAATTTCATAGGTAAAGACCTAATATAATACCAAAATAGCCTTTTTTACAATTTTTGTCTGTCTGTTTGTTCCGGCTAATCTCTGAAACTGCTGGGCCGATTTTGATTTTAAGGAGTAGCTTATACTACAAAAATAATCATAATCAATCCGCATACGGCTGTATATCTAAGATAACGGGGGCGAAGCTGCGGGCAACAGCTAATGTTAAATAAATTAAGCAAACCATTCTTTAATTTCTTGAAATTTGCTTTGCTGTTTCAGAGAGAAGAGCAAGACAGTCAGTGTAATTACTGGTACCGAGACTTAACATCTTAATATGTCTCAGGATACAGGGATAGGTTCCAGGGTCCCAGGTAAACTGGTTTATGTTGATGGGCGACGTACGACCACTTACCATCAGGTGGCACGTCTGGCAGTTTGCTATTCAATTAACATAAAAAAGCAGGAGCTCTTTGAACCCCTCTTATAAGAAGAGGGGACAAAAGAGCAGGGGGGACAAGGGGCAAGGATGGGCACCTCACCCCATTGCACTGTCCCCACGTTTGGAGGGGTTGTTCTGTGGTGCGGGACGACCCCTCTGTAGGGTGGTGTCGGTCCCTTGAGGGACTGACAAGCCATCGAGGTGTCCTGTTTGCTCAATAGATCCAGGGCACCTCACCAAAGGCGGCATTGTTGGCACTCGCCGGGTTTAAGTGGGTAGAGCTGCGTCCACTTTACCAACTTTCGGGCGCAGCGAGTCCCACATACCCGCCTGGGTAGTCCCCCCCTCACCAACAGGATGCCTCAGAGCATTTCCCGGCTTAAAAGAAAAAAAGACTGGTTAAAGGCCAAATGATATTGTTTGTGTACTAGAAGTCATCTGACTGATCTTGAGAATTTATTTAAAAAACAAATTTTACGGATTTTATCGCGGTTTATTAAGTTTTATACATGCCTGATGTTTTGCGTAAACATTAGAAAAAAACTGTTACTCTGATAAACCTCTTTTATCATTATTCTTTGTTAACCGTAAAACAAGATCTAATTCACAACTGACTAGGTTGTCGTGGTGTGGTTGCTTGTAAAAAATCTAACATTTCAACAAAACCGTTGAGTAGCTTTTGTTTTGTATGATCACGAACATAACGTTATATTCGAAAACATTTGCATATTTTATATTAATAGGAAAATTAATGCACTGTCTGACTATCTGAGTTCCTTATCTTAGTCTTAATCTCCGTAAACTAATCTCTTATCTCATCCGCTTTGGAAATAAAGGTCAAAGACACTAAGTTCTACAGTCTACACCACAAATACTGTTGTTGGAATTTCAATAGATTTCTCATGTAACTGGCATCTATTGGCAGGTTATTAAAAAACAATATATTATACATACTACTTAAACCTCTTTTCTCGTGTCTTTGTATATAATTGCCATATTACCTACATGTAATTAAATAACAGTAAATTATGTGTTAATTTACTGTTATATAATTATTATTTTCATAATATTAAGTAGGTTACGAACTTAAGATACCGCGTATCAAATTATCAACATTGCTTTCAAATCAGCTGAGCCCCCGTCAGATGGGAAAAGCGCGCGAAATCACCGCGTCGGTTACGGTACCGTTGCGGGCGTTAACTTTTTAAATCTGGAATGTTATTCCTCCTGACTCCCGCCAAGTTGGACCGCCATTGGTTGTGCCAATAAAAATATTAGTGTGCCTTTTGCCAGTATCGTAGAGCTTATTTTGGAATAAATTAGAATTTGTTGAAGTATTGTTTAACTTTGGTTGTAGCAGGATGTGTTACCACAGCTAAAAGAGATGAGATATTTATAATAAACTTTATTACATAAGAAATAAAAGACACTGTTAAAAATTACAACAATATATAAAATGGTTTTTTTAATAATGGGTAATTTTTGGTGTAAAGTGCCAAACATTTGGGATTAATAAAACAACTAACCATAAGCAATTATTCATGTCATCAATTTTATTTTCATCTTTAAAGTATACCTATATGTATTAGAAAGAGGAGAGACTATAATTGTCTATTGGAAGATAAACCTGTACCTATTCTGATAACAGTGGTATACGTGTTATGATCTGTAATTAGTCTATGGTCATTAAAATTATGAGATTAGTTATTAAATATTGCTAATTATAGTTGTTTCGATGTGTAACGGGAGAAATAAGCAAAAAGACTTGATACGCATAATCTGACGTAGATTTAAAATGTACGTAAGATTCTAAAGTTCAATATAAGAAATACCTACGTTCATATAGGCTATAATCATATCATTTGGTTTTGTATAGTCGGGGAAAATAAAATAGGGATAGTCTCATACTTAACAAGTTTACATGATTCCAATTTGCGATAAGAACTTTTCGAAAGAAGGTTAAGTTTTTCGAGCCTGAATTTGACCGGTGCTTTTTTTTGAACCAATGGACATAGGAGCTTATCTGATGACAAATAAGCCCAAAGACATACCGCTATGCCATGCGTAAATGGAAAGAAATGTGTAAGTTTGTAACCTAAAACTTAAATGAAGCTTTTAATTCTACACTCAATATTATAATAACGCAAGTCTTTCTTTCTGTCTGTTACTTTTTAAAAAGCTGATCGGATTTAGATTCACAAATAGCATTAAACGGATGACATGATATCTCATCATCAGTCCGATGCCCCTGTAAAGTTTCGCGTATGAAACAATAGACAAGTAATCTACACTTTTAAGCAAACAAGGAAGCTAAAGTAATACGGTAAAAATGTTTTAGCATTGTTGGAACGTACCATAGACAATACATGTAGTGATCTGTCAATTAGCCATGAAATATACTGTCTCACGTCTTGCAATTAATATGTTGACAGATGAATTTCCGGCCACACGCTAGCAAATATAATATGTGCTGTAAAAGCTGTATTCAGGTTCTACATTAAATTAAAATAAAAACGTCAAGATCATTCTAAGCACTTATTGGCAAGATATTATTATATTCTAAAATCGAGTTTTACAGAGAAAAAAGTTACCGGTGGGAGGGAAGCGCTGTGCCGCGCTCCCGGCTGCATGGGTACCACCATCTTGCTTATTTCTCCCGTGAAACAGCTTTGCTGTGTTTCGGAGAGAAGGGCAAGACAGGCAATGTAATTACTGGCACCGATACTTAACATCTTATGTCTCAGGATAGGCAACACATAAATGAGTTGCCTGGGCTCGTTCCAGGTATACTAGTTTATGTTCATGGGCGACGTCGACCACTTAACATCAGGTGGTATGTTTGCCAGTTTGCCTATCCAACTAACATAAAAAAAAACTGTATCGACAGTATTCTGCAATAGCTGACGACACGACACAATATATATTTCAATAAATATGCTTAATATACTTGTTATGTTGTACGACAAGGTTCCATAGAGTATATTATTAGGTTATTATTTCGGATAAATTTAAAGCTTTAAGTTTATTAATCCCACTGAATGACAGCGGATAAAGATTTGAAAAAGTCATGGTTGGCGATAGAAAATCCTCCCCTTATCCCTAAAGCATAGGAGTAATGTTGATGTTGATGAACGAAACAAAAAAGCCTTAGAACCGTGCGAATTTGTGGAGGAAGTAAGAATGGTATTTACATGGCCTAGGTCTCTTTGTTTAGCATTCCTACGGATGTTAGTATTCCGTTGTTTGTGAATAGCCTGGAGTACTTTACCAATTCGGTGTCGGGTTAGCTGTTTGTTTTCTACACGTTAATGAACTTAGGTTAAGGTACTTTATAAGTTGTATCATTAATCAGCTAGGAACAAGTATAATATGGAATTGACATTCGCGTATACCCGAAAGGGACAGGCATATTTTACAGGGATACCACATTCATAATAACAAGTCTACTTATTTTCATGAAACTAGTGAATTAAAAATAATAAAAATCTGGTAAAGGTTGATAGATAACTATAAGCATTAGCCCTAACCAAACATTTATTGTAATTTTAGACAGCTGCATTTTTCCGGATTATCGAAAATATTATGTAATGACTAATAACAAACCGCTAAAAACATAAATAATAAAAAAGAAGGCTATATACGTCTTAATATGTATGATCTATAGTACATAGCCTTTAAGGATATCAATAAACATATTTGTTTTATTGTGTTTATTTCGAAAATTCCAGTCACCCTTTTTATATAATACCACATTCTTGGGTAATCTGCCTTTAACAAAACTGGTATCACCATACCTACATAAACCGACCAAATTAAAAAGTAGTACAAAATGGCGGCATATTTGACAAATTGTTCACGAGTGAGAGTATGGGATTCAAATTTAGTCGATAATTTTTTGTTGGGCTCATCCTTGTTGTGCCCAACAAACAAAGAGTTATATTCTGACAAAGACAAAAGAGAGTGTCTATGTCTCTGTCACTCTTGGAGTTTTCGTATGTTGTTATCTCGTTCCAATACGGTATTATTATTAGCTTGTCAAATCTATTGATACTTGATCTTAGTTAATCAGGTATGTAATTCGCGCTCAACTCACCCTTGTTTCTCTTAAGTGTGAGACAAAGATCTAACCGTATACAGCTTTTCTGTTGTTTCTAATACCCACTTATTGTGTTTTGATAATATTAATGCTGGGATTGTTTTTTTGTGTCTTCTAATTTTTCCAATGAAAACCGATAACCTGTCTGATTTTAAGTGGTCAATTATCGACAAACTTAAAGGAGCTAAACGGGGATTTTCTACGAAACAGCAACAATGTTTCATACAATAAATATGTAACATCTTTCATTAAAGTACGATTATTAGTAAGTTCCATCCTAATATTTTCAATATATGCTCGTCTGAAACGATGACAGCTATTTAAGCATTACTAAAACCATATTCTATTAAGATTAACCCTGACGAGGAAAAGCTGGTCATAATGATAACTTTCACAGCAATTGCTAGTTACAAAGAAACCACCTTGCTCATTGCTGTCCATAAATAAAGCTCTAAAAGATCACTTTCGTCGATATGTCAACGAGAATTTTTCTATAAAATGAAGACATAAGCCTATTCTTTTCAATTACTTAATATGTAATGGGAAGTTTCTCATCCGCTAAAACTATTTTTTTTAAACTCTTAATGCAAAACCACTGGAACAATAGTTTTCTTGGAATCTCATAATACAAAAACATAATATATTATGTAGAGTAGATACACGCATGAAAACAAATTGTGCAAAGATACTTCATACCTAGATTCTTTCGTGGCGAAGGTTCTTGCCGAGACGCATTTCCTATGTCTCGGACAGGAGGTCTCTCGGTGAGAGCCTTACGCTGGACAGGATCCTGCGGGTTCGCCGACTAGGGCAAGAGGCATTAATGCGGAAGTGGGGGAGGACCTGGCGTGACAGCTGTATGGCTAAAGCCTTACGGCTGTTCTGCGTCCGGTCCTCGAGTGGTAGATGCGCCATAAAACACAAACCCCTCACCTTCCGTCTAACACAAGTGCTCACCGGCCATGGTTTGCTTTGATGAGTACCTGTACCGGACAGCCCACACTCCACAGGGAGCCGTTGGCAGTGTGTCACGATTGTGGCGCATCGGTGGACTTGGCCCAGCAGACCCTCGAGGTGTGCCAGAGATGGGCGGCGCTGCGTCACAGTCTGACATCAGTCATCGGAGGGGACTTGTCTCTGCTGAGCGTCATCACCGCGATCGACGAGTCCTGGGCGGTGATGGTCTCCTTCTGCGAGGCAATATATACCTAATAAAATGAATAAAACATAAATATAATAATTGCTCAGAAGGAATATCATAATTTCTCAGGAGGTCGACGAGCGTGTGAAGAAGAAGAACGGGGGAGCGTAGGACGCGCTACTTAATGCGCCTCCAGTAACGTCCCTGTGTTCGTGTCGGGCTCAGGATGGGAACCTGGGTCTGTATGCCACGACGTCGTTGGGACTGCTTAGTGGCAGTTGGGCAGTCCCCGCTTACAAGGATTAGTCTGAACTTCGCCGGGGCCAGCTTGTCGCTAAGGTCATCCTGTCTGTTGCCTGCATATCCGGGACCCTTAAAAAGTGGCTGAAGGCGCTCGCTGTGGTTTTAGTTATAGTGGGCACTCCCAGGTGCGAACATTGGATCAGGATCTACGCGAAGATCCTGGCTGCATCCATATCAGGAATTCCCTGCGATATCAAAAAAACCTATCTAGATTCTAGAATCTAGGTATGTATTTTTTAGCTCTAGAGCTAAAATCACTACTATGTGAGATTAAAATTAAGTTCTCGAAAGTCGTATGTGAAATCGCGTTTAACAAAAGTATTATAATTACCACACAAATGCCTATATTTAAATTTATCGTGGTATTAATGGTACGCAAAGTGACCTTTCAGAAACAGCAGCTGTGAGCTATATGCTCGTTTTCAACAATAAATTAAGTACCCAGACATAATTAATAAAGTTGTTAAAATTACATACAAGAAGAACGGGAAAGCGAGAGAAACTTGAATAGACTTCCGTTACAATTCCTAGAACCAAGGTACAGTGTATTTACGTATAAATGATATACCGACTTCTTTGCCGTTGCAAAGTGCAAACTCATATTAAAATTTAGTATATTAAAACTGTTTTTAATAATCTTAACCAGCACCCAAAGATCTAATTATACGAAACAATTACATACTTCATTTAAAAGTACGACTCAAAATATCGTTTTCATGTCTACACTGTACACCACGTGGTTGAAGAAAGCGCGCGAATTTACATTCAAGTAGTTTAAAGCTTGTTATTCAGGCTACAAAAGTTGATTTTTGCTTGTACAAATTCGACTTCGCTTCCACATATTATAATATGGATCGTGAGAATATAATTTCTTTGAATAAATTTAGACCCTATTCACGACATATAGAGTTGAAATCATAATAATATAAATAAAAATACCTGTTTATTGACCGATAATGACCTTTGAAAAAGCGAGGGAAACCTCCTTTGACGTATGCGTTCCGTTCTACTTAAGATTGAGCTCTATAAAGCCAATTTATAAGGAAGTAAATCTGTTGGATACATTTTTATCTGACAGGTGACGTCCACAGATTATGCAATAAACTGATACGTAGTGAAATATGGTTTATTGAATTTGTCGTGCAATATTTAATCAATTTTCTATTTGTCTTGTGTTAATATAGTCTAGTATTTTCACATACCTAAAGTAAATTGTACCTAAGGGAGCGGCGTGAAATTAGCCATGGAGACAAAACAAGTGCTTTGACCATAATAAAACAGAGAGGCGGCTTGGTTGTTGGTTGATACTTGATATGTAATGATTTGGTTACGGTTTTGTCTTTAGATGTAAAATTGCCATCTCAGTGACAGGTTGTGTGAGGCATCGGGTTGTATAATGGGAGGATGGGTGAAATACTAAGTAATGTGGCAATTATGCAAAATTTGAACGTCAATAATTTGACATCAAAAATATAAAACGTCTGACCAAAGATGTAGACCATAATATTATATCTGACGACTGACGACGGTATTTTGATCGCCGAGCGGGGTTTCTTCAGCTTGATAACGCACCTATGATATTCAAATATCCTCATATGTAGCATGCCAGACATCCGATTCTTTAAAAATACCTTTTCCTCAGGACAGAGGAGATTGGCAGAAAAAAGGGAGACCTATGCTCGGCAGTGGACAATATCGCGCTGATGATGATGATGATGACCTTTTCCTGACCTAAGTCGTGATTGATACAGGAAAGTCCTGTCAGAGGAGGGATAATCTTATCGCACGTTTGTCTATACTCTACGACCTATGTCATCATTGCTTGCTTTAGAGGATCAATATCCTCATGAATAGGTATCTATGCCTACTAAGTTAGAAAAATCTTTGTTTGTAATTCTGTTAGTAGGTTCATACTTCATAGGTTCGTTTGCGGCAGTTCTGGTGTTTTTCTTACCGAGATTCCAGGACTTCTTAACAAGTGTAGGGAACGGCAAGATCACCGAGGAGGTTTTTTGTGGGTAAAGATCCCCAAATACCTCGACTCTGTGCCCCAACGGAGTTCTGACGATATTTTTTAAAAGATTAATTCCGCATTGACAAAAGAACGTTCTGAATCACGCTAGCATAGATTCAGCACTAATGTTTAACTCTTTCATAACTTCTCAGCTGACAGCCACCTCCATTTGTCTAGTGTGCTTTATTTTATACGAAATTAATATATGAGGCTAATTAATATTTATAATGGGCACAGCAACGAAACATGTTTGTTTCAGAGATCCGTGCGTATAAGATAAAAACCGCTAATATACCTCTCTATCTGTCCCTCTTTCATTTATAATTTTCCAAATTTTCTAACTTTATAATTATTGTAATGTTATTTGTTAAGCTTCATTATATCATCGACCTTATTATAGTTAAAAGTGAGTAAATTAAATTTTACGGATACCTATTCGTATCGCGATTGGAAAAGTCCATTTTGCAAAATCGACAAAACATTTGTCAATCAAAAGTAAAACAAAATGGGGATAAAAAATTAATATGAAGCTATGGCTCGTACTTGGCTTTTTAATTATATGACTGACATACCAATATGTTAATTTAGAATAAAAAAATACATTATTGATTGTATGATATCGTGTAATATACAGTATCCGAAACGTGATTTTAATAGTCAATCATTTAAATATATTTTTTTATATTTTGATTTAGCGGCTTATGAATTAGTGGAATTCTAGGTGGAACACCTTTATACGCAGAAACCAAGCTTTATAAGCAGAAAATATATGCACCAATAGGTGGGTATAATCTGTGTATTAAGTAGGTACCAGGATTCACGTAAAAAATTTCATTAACTAATAATTATATTGTGTTTTTAATCTATGGCACATTTTTTTTCTTTTCCGCCGGTAAATGCTCTTAGCCATCCCGCGGGAGAAGGGGACTCCCCAGGCGGGTATGTGGGTCTTGCTGCGCCCGAAGGATAGTAAGGTGGACGCAGCTCTACTCACTAAAATCCGGCGAGTGCCACCAACCCGCCTTTGGTGAGGTGCCCCGGATCTATTGAGTAAACAGGGTACTCAAGGGATCGACGCCACCTCCACAGATGCGTCATCCCGCACCACAGAACAACAACCCCTCCAAACGTCGGGACAGTACAATGGAGTGAGGTTCCCGTCCTCGCCCCTTGCCCCCTGCTCTTTTGTCTTCTCTTTTTATAAAAGGGGTACAAGGGGAAGGGGGCCCCTCGGTTGGCGTCGCTCAAGGTGCTGGGTTCACCTTAGGCTACTGAGCCCCACCGCCACGACAAGGCTTGAACCATGGTGGGAAAATCTATGGCACATCGACCATCCTATATTAAGAAATATTTGTAGCATTAGCCCTCGCTAAGATGCGTTTTGTAAAATGACTATACTTACCTACCTTCTTCCTCCTACGTTCCCATATTTAATGCAGTTTTGCTGTGTTCTGAAAAAGCTAAAATCCTATAGGGTGTTGTTGGACGAAACATTTGGGCCTGGTATAATAATAGTCCTAAATAAACAAAAAGTAGCACAAACTTTTTAATGAAGAAAGAAAGAAAGAAAGAAAAATATTTTATTGTTCACACCAAAGATCAAAACATAATCACAACAATCAACTGGTAATAATCTCGTCTGTTATATCATAACAATATGATAATAAGTGATAATACATAATATTATTAATTACAAAAAGGATCTTAAAAAAGAAAAGGAAAAAAAGAACATATTCTATTTTTTGCCACCGCTGGTGTCATTTGTTAAGTAGTTTTGCCACACATGGATTTGCAACGCGATAACATCTGCTGTGACGTCATGGTATAATTTGAATCTCATAAATAGAACGACGGCGGTTCGTGACATTCCCGCCGGATTAAGCATGTTTATTGATCAGTCTAGAAACTACAATCTGGGTTGATCAGTATGAATCTGGAGCACACAAGTTGACAAAGGGATGTCGAAGGAGCGCTTCGCAAAACAAAAGTAAAGATGCCGCCTACAATTCTGCCCTAAGATGCAGACCCATCTTTTCCATTGGGCACTGTGGGCATTGGCCCCGCGATCAATGGGCCCTGTAACTTCTGTTAGATTTTTTTAAAGAATAGTCCTTTGTGATTTGTAATAGGGACCCAACTATGCTAGAGCCCAGAGCCCCAAGTAGGTTAAAGAAGGCATTGCGAAGTGGTACACACTGCTGTACTCGCGCAATTAATAGCGATGCACCGCACTTTTCATTTGTCTTTGCTATACGATACGCAAATGGACAATGAAACTGTGGCAGCGTGCGCACTATGCATTTTTAGTACAGCTAATTATAATATGATGCTAATATCAAGATAAATGTTCCAATAGCTTTAGTTCAAAGAATGATATAATATGTCATTGGGCCATACCATTTTGTGACGTTGATTGTCCAACGACTGTCATCGTATCTCGCAACATGACCAGCCCACCTCCATTTTAGACTTTGAGAAAAATGTAGAGCTTTCTTTACCTTGGTTATTTTACGAAGTGTTCCGTGTTTTTTACTCAATCTCTCACACGTTTTGTATTTAACAGCTATTCTCGTTGCCCTCTGCGCGGTCTGTATTT
This sequence comes from Helleia helle, assembly GCA_963853865.1. Taxonomy (NCBI): domain Eukaryota; kingdom Metazoa; phylum Arthropoda; class Insecta; order Lepidoptera; family Lycaenidae; genus Helleia; species Helleia helle. The sequence goes on from OY971434.1 coordinate 6,696,801, forward strand.
TATCTCGTCTCGTCTTGTGATCATAGATCCACGTTTGGCAGCCGTAGGTTGAACATGGTAAAGTTGGAGTGTCTAAAGTTTAAGGTGGGAGGGAAGCGCTGTGCCGCGCTCCCGGCTGCATGGGTACCATCATCTTGCTTGTTTCTCCCGTGAAACAGCTTTGCTGTGTTTCGGAGAGAAGGGCAAGACAGGCAGTGTAATTACAGGCACCGAGACTTAACATCTATGTCTCAGGATAGGCAACACATAGATGAGTTGCCTGGGCTCGTTCCAGGTAAACTAGTTTATGTTCATGGGCGACGTCGACCACTTACCATCAGGTGGCACGTTTGCCAGTTTGCCTATCCCACTAACATAAAAAAGTATCCTTTTCGTTGTAATTGGTTGTTGTGATTTGAGAATCTCCTTTCATTCCCAATGCTATTTCCATGTAATACCTACTCTTCTGTTTATTTCATCCATGTTGCGGTCTTTCCTAAATGAGATTTGTTTTTCGAGGTAGATATAACTTTCTACGTATTCGAGTGGCATCGTTAACCAGTATTGCCGTCATTTCACTGTTAATCATGATTTTGGTTTGGACAAAAGAGTAGAAGGGACAAGGGGCGAGGATGGGAACCTCACCCCATTGCATTGTCCCGACGTTGGGAGTGGTTGTTCTGTGGTGCGGGACAACCTCTCTGTAGGACAGACTAGTCTTCGAGGTGCCCTGTTGCTCAACGGGGTACCTCACCAAATTCAAAGGCAAGGTATTGGTGGCATTTGCCGGGTTTTAGTGGGTAGAGCTGCGTTCACTTTACCATCTTTCAGGCGCAGCGAGTCCCACACACCTGCCTGGGGAGTCCCCCTCCCCCGTGGGATGCCTATTTCCCGGCGCAAAAGAAAAAAAAGGCTGCTATAAATAGTTTCTGCGGGATAGGGACACCTTGTCTGACTCCTCGGTTGATGCTGATCCTAGCGCCTACTCTATCTAGCCTTACTCTACTGGTGCAGTTCCATATATATTTTTATAATGTTTATTTAATTTGCGTTTACGTGGGTAACACTGAAAATGTTTAGAACTGGCCAGTTAGAAACATTGAAAATGAAAACTTTTTTTTGAATTTCAATTTTAGAACTCTTTGGTAACCTAATGTAGTATATTGCATTCATTTGTCATTTGTTTTTGTGAATTGGCGGCAAATCTAAAACTCTTGTTACACGTGAAAATGAACATAACGCGAGAAAATTTTCGGTCAATGATTTATTATGACTTTCGTTGTGGGCTTACTCAACAACAAAGCTATGATAGGCTGCGATAAGCATTTTGTAATGAAGCCCCATCTAGTGTCACTATTTACAATTGGTTTAACGAGTTTAAGCGTGGACGTAGCAATCTCAGTGATGATCCGCGTGAGGGACGAACAGCGACTACTGAAGATAACATCAGTGCTGTGCGACGTACGATAGAGGAAGATAAGAGAGTGACCTATCAGCAGATACGGGCAAGCCTAGGCATTGGTATGAGTCAAGTTCAAAAAATATTACACGAACATTTAGGCGTCAGGAAGCATTGTACCAGATGGATTCCCCATACTTTAACCGACGACCAGAAACGCCTCCGCATGGACTAGTGTCGCCAAATGTTAGATAAGTTCAACGGCGGTAACTCAAATGCTGTATTTGACATCATCACAGGTGATGAAAGCTGGATATATTGCTACGAACCCAAAACCAAAAGACAATCAGCTCAGTGGGTGTTTCCTTTCGAGGATCGGCCAACTAAGGTAAAGAAAGAAAGAAGTCAAGGAAAAAAGATGATTGCCTCATTCTTTGGTCGGAAAGGTCAGTTCGCGACAGTTGTGCTAGAAGATGGAAGGACAGTTACTGCAGACTGGTATTCAATCGCTGTTTGTCTGTTGTCTTGGAAAAAATTCGACAGCAGCGCCCTCGAAGCAGGATCCTCCTTCACCACGACAATGCTTCAGCGCACTCCGCAAAACGGACTGTTGAATATTTGACTATGGCAGGTGTCGAGATAATGAGTCATCCGCCTTACAGTCCTGACCTGGCGCCCTGCGACTTTCATTTATTCCCAAGAACTAAAGATAAAATTCGAGGTATTCGCTTTACGAGCCCTGAAGATGCGGTGAAAGCGTACGAAAATGCCATAGAAGAGACTCCTAAGGAAGAATGGGCCCACTGCTTTTCTCAGTGGTTCCATCGAATGCGACGATGTGTAGAAAGAAACGGAGATTACTTCGAAAAACAATAAAAGTATTGGCAACTTTCTACATTAAGCCGTTTTTCATTTTCTAAAAATTTTCAGTGTTACCTAGGTATATGTTTGTATGAAGTGCTTCTCGGATGCTAATGTGAGAAATAGAGTCGAAAGCGTTCTTATAATCAATAAAAGTTACATAGAGCGATTGCATTCGACATACTTTTGAATTAGACTATTTATATTGGTTTCAAAGAGTTTATTGGTATATACAAGCTGATGGCCGCAGCTACGACCGCGTGGAGTTCGAAGAAGTAGCTTATGTATTTTCTTGCTAGAATGAGATAAAAAAATCAAACAAATAAGTAATTATAGTAGACTTACTGTTGCCCGCAGCTTCGCCTGCGTTAACCTAGATTTACAGCCGTACCCGGATTGATGATGATGATTATTTTTATAGCCTAAGTTATTTTTATAATAGAATAATTATTTACAAACCCTCATAAAATGTCTGCGTGTTAAAACAGAGGTCAACTCGGTCTATGACATTTTAGAATAACATAATACAACAGTCGGTCCAAAATATCTTATCAATTAATATAAATTATTATAAAGTATACAAAACACTATCTAAGAGATTTAGAGTTAGAAAACATTTATAGAATACAGAATTACTATTTTATTTTATTTCTTAATTAATGTGTTTGTGTCGAAGTTAAGGCGAAATGAAAAAACTATACTTTTTTAAATCCTTTTAAAGCTAATAAGAATTATAGACTGGCCTCATGACTGCAAAACAATAAATGCAAATTATTCAGTATTATTTTATATATCGTTATTAATAGGTAGTAAATTATTCCCTACATTGACTATAAAGGCAAATATTTTTAACATTTATTTGAAATTGATGAAATTGAATTACACACAGGTTAATTGAAATGTGAAAATATCCATAAAAATACAGGACATTACAATTCTTAGTACGCATTATTCCTGGCAAAAGTCGACCTTGAATCCGAACCAATGACCCCATCGAAACTGGATCCTGATTCCTGACTAGACAGATAAATTATAATAAATATCTAATTTGATAGCGGTTTTTCTGTTCACCATTGATGCCTGTTACCAAGTTTAAGAATATTTTATTCTTTTCTCCTGATTCGATCTTCATGTACTAGGCCAGGATAAGGTGGTGACCGTTGGCAGTAACGGCATTGGTACCTATCTTGTCCCAAAGGACATCCTGCATGCTTGAGAGCTTTACATTTCAACCTCTTCGCTTGCCGGGGACAGTATTTTGTTTTATTATAACCGGCATTTATCACTATTTATTTTATACTATTTTAATACAAAGTAGCAAGCATTAACCGGCTTTTACAATAATAACAATAGCAATAGAAAGGCAGAACAGCCATATTTGCTTACGCCTTAACCTACCTGCTTCGAAAAAAAATAACCAAATCGTCCTGCGTTCCCAGAATACAAAATAAAGGAATGCGCCGCATACAGCCGAAACCTGTTCAAATGACCAGCAAAAAATAAAAGAAACCGCGCTCGTCAGCTGATTGTGTTTGAGTTGTGGCGCCCATGTATTATGAAACCTATTTTTGCCAACAATATCTCAAATCTCATAGTAATAGATTTTTGTAAAATACGCAATTTTAATAGATCCGACATTAATAAAATAATAGAAGATAATTATTATTGGTACCTACATTTATCTGGAAATAATGAAATTACCAAATGAATCACTACCTAATGAATGTAAATACTTTTTTTTTTTTTTTCGGAGGGATCTATGCTAATGGCCCGAAGGCTTTAATGCTTCATCGGATTAGTGTGAGCCCATTCGGCTCACTTTTGATTTATGTAAATACTTATTAGCTCTAAGTGCATAACTTACAAGTATTAACTGGGAGAAAAATTGCATAGATATTATTTTAGTGTAACCAATGAAAATTTGTTTAGATAAAACAAAGAACGTGAGATATTTGATCATTAAAAATAAGTAACGAAATGTGTACAATACAAAATTTAAGGATAATTCTAGGGGATTTTTACGGCTGGCTGCTAAATTTCCAGTTTCTAAACGTCATAAATTAACAGAAAATATGTAAGACACCTCCATTGTACCTACGTACCTATTTGGTTCTTCAGATCTTCCGAGTTCCGACAAAGAATATAATAATATTATGTAGGTATGTACTCACTTATCTCTAATAATCGAAAATAGTAATCATCTAAAATAATTAGGTAATAATAATATCTCATAAGTTACACCGTAGGTAGGTACAACAAAAAAATGTAGGTAGGTATCTATCTATTTATAATATAAAGAGCATATATCTACAGATGGTAGGTAGGTACTAATTAGCAATCCTCCTAATCAGTTTTATATTATAAGCACATAAGCCTCAAAATGTAAATTTACTGTAGTAAATTTAGAAATTATCCAAGTTGTAACTTGGATAATTTCTATAATAGAATTCTAGCGAAATTCTCTTTTTGTTACTTACATTGGAACTTTTTTATCTGAAATATAACGATATACAGTAAATTTAAAGTAATTCTTATTTAAAAGTATGTATTTGTTAATATATTATAAATGTAATCAATTGCAAATTTAAACATCGCGTCGCAAATTCTTCAAGGTTACCAAGTGTCATAGACAGCAGGCCCGTCTGACGTGTTCACAGCTGATTCCCGCCAAAACCGAGAGGCCCATTTGTAAATACTAAATAACAAACCAAATCTTTTATTATAAGATGCATTGTTGACGTGATCTTGTTTTCTAAATTAACAATACACATTTGTTTTTATTGTAGTACAAGAGGTCATACGAAGAGGGAAGTAATGTTTTGTGATTTAGTTAGTAACAGCTGATTTTGGCGCGCAACTCGCAAGACGTCAGCCATCTTGTTTCATCCCGTTCGGAAACCAGTTAGGTTGCTACGCTTGCTTTTGTGTACATTAATTTTCCGCCGTATTATTAAATTAAGCGATAAAATATCGTATAGCCGACGGAACTGGAACAAAGATTGGGCGTCGATTAATAAAATATTGTGATTTTGGAATCTTTGGACTATACTCATTTAAAACGTAGAAGAAAAGTTCGTACTTGGTTTAATTTAATTTTGATTTAGAAACAAAGCACTTTGTTTTGTCTAAAATTGTGACTTAAAATTTAAAAACTAAGGAGTCATTATAATAATAAATTACAAAAGCTCTAGGTGGTCTTCAACTATGACACTTATCCCGGCGCGGGCGCGGGCGTAGGGCGTATCCGAGAAGTTGAAACCTAGCGTTTAATGTTTAATTGTTTATACATTTTTTTTTTCAAAACGCCTTTTAAATCAGCACTTGTTATCTAGTCTTTTATACATCACATTTGTAATGTAAGTCTTTTTAAAATTGTAAAACGCATTTAAAAAAAATAATATATAGTTAATATTATTTATGAAAACAGAGATGATGGTAGATACTGGAACGATTAACATTATCATGTTTTTGGAGCTTTTTTTTCTTTAATGCCGGGAAATGCTCTGAGGCATCCCGCGGGGGAGTGGGTCTCCCCACACTATATGGGACTCGCTGCGTCCGAAAGCTGGATGTAGCTCTACCCACTAAAACCCGGCGAGTGCCACCCATGGCGCCTTTGGTGAGGTGTCCTGGATCTAATCAGCAAACAGGGCACCTCGACGGTTAGTCAGTCCCTCAGGGGACCGACGCCACCTCCACAGAGGGGTTGTCCCGCACCACAGAACAACGCCTATCAACGTCGGGACAGTACAATGGGGTGAGGTTCCCGTCCTCGCCCCTTTCCCCCTGCTCTTGTGTCCCCTCTTTTTATAAGAGCCCCCTCGGTTCAATTCGCTTCGCCCAAGGTGCTGGGCACACCCTAGACTACTGAGCCCCACCGCCACGTCAAGGCCATGATGGGGATGTTTTTGGAGCTAATATTTTATTAATTATTCCAAGTTATTTAGTTCATGACATTATAAGTTGTAATTATAAACTTATTTCAATTGTAGAAAAACCTCAGTTGACCATACGTGGGGCATTAATGCTCCCGCTACTTATTGTAAAACTACAAAAATGAGCATGTAAAAACAGTAAATAAATAATAAATCCGTTTAATAATTTGATATATTGTCCATTGGGAATGGTAGTTTGCAAAGCAGGTACAGCTAGATTTCTTTGTAAAAGCACTTTCATTTTTTCCCAAAGCAACGGAAGCGCCCAGCTGATTCGAATAGCTATTGTAAATTATAGTTCCCTTTTTCCTTTGGAGCAAAATAAAAACTGTTTAAAATGTTAAATTTAAAACAAATATATTCTTTTATATGCATGTAACCATAAAAAAATTAAATGGTAAGGCTTAAAATTATTTTCTTTTTAATCAGCCGCCGTTAATTGTTGTTAATTGTGTGTACAATTTTACTAGTTTTAGGAGACTCAACTGATTGAATGAAAAAATAAAACTAAAATAATTGACAAATTTTATCAATGATTGCAATCCAAAGTAAAAAAATAATAATAAAATAATAACATAACCAAAAGTCCTCGTTATTATCTGTATTATATGTCTTCCATTTCAGGAGTATAACAATGTTTTAGTAGAAATTTATAGCCATATAGATAGTTACACACAATGACGTGATAATAATAATCATCAAATTTTAGCATATTTCAATCAATAGTAATTATCGTCACAGAATTGTAAATTCTGATCTAATAAGATTGGGGCAGGAATGTCTGAGACCACTTAAAAGAATAGACCTGTAACGATACACCAAGCATTAGCCGTCTCCAAAATGCTAGACAGGAAATCGTATGGTCAAATCAAAATAGTATTATAGTATTATTGGCGAAGTTTTTACGGCTACCATGAAACGCCTTATCGTTTGGGTATCAGGTTGTATTGATGCGTTCCACGTCGAGGGCGGTCAGGGTACCTGCTTTTTTACAATATTTGACAAGATAAATGTAATGGGGATGATTCTTTTCAAGAGGCGTAATTTAAATTCTTTATATCTTACTCGTTATAGAGCTTTTGCGGTTAGTTTCACTTTTGGTCCTTCTGAGCCGGATAATGAGACATCATACATACGATTGTATTAAGTGTTAATGGCTATATAATTTAAAGATTAAGACTGTTTAATACAACAAATTCGAATTTACATTATTGTAAATTGTGTGTGTAATAGTGTAAATTGATTTTACCATTGGATGTATAGTATAATCAATTAATTTACAATATAAACAATAATACCAAGATTTAGACATAGTCCCTAAAATTTATTTTTTCACATCTCCGTCAACCAACTTCTGGAATAAAATAGGTTAAAAATATGTTAGCCTCGCTTACACGTACAGGCCTACAAAATCAAAATCAATCAATCAAAATATTTTTTTTTAATTCATAATAGTACTAATACAGTATCTTTTTCAACGTCAATTGAATCTACCACGGGTTCCAAGGTAAGCCCACTGAGAAGAACCGGCGAAACAAACTCAGTGGAGTCTTTTCAAATAATATATTATATTATAACAATTTTAACATCTTATCCTGAAATTCCCGGGAGGAACGCCTTATTCCCAGGGTGTGGTATCTTCCATGAAATATTTTACTTTATTGAATTTTTTTATGGAGAGCTTTTGAACGTTTTCTGGGATCCTACGAATATAATATACGATACGAATTCAAACTAGAAATGGTGACAGAGCAACATGATGACTGACAATGATGATTTAAATTAACAAACGTTCACAAATCGATTGGCTACCTATAGATCCCATTTTTAAATAAGATACAACTTACAACTACGCTAGCTACGCGCTGATGATATTCGAAACCTTATCGAACGACTTGAGAATATTCGCGCAAGTGATTTTTATTCAATCCGCGTATCAAGTGCGCGAGGGAGATCGAGTTAACGACGATTACGCAATTATTAGATAGAGATAAAAGATATACGTGTCTTCGTCACACGAATTTATAACCTAAATACCGGTGTGGTAGATTTAAATAAAATAGCGGAATTGCCAATTCAATAATTAATTTATCAATGAGTATGTAGATCTCAATATCTATAGATCTTTAATTGCCAAAACAAATGTTTAATGTTATTTTGTAATAATAAAAAAAGAATAAGAAGGTAACTATTTTGTACAGTTTACGAGTACCTATATAATATAATAGGTCCATACTAAAATAAAACAATCTTTTTTTTTTCTTTAACGCCGAGAAATGCTCTGAGGCATCCCGCCTGGGGAGTGGGTATGTGGGACTCGCTGCGCCCGAAAGATGGTAAGTGAACACAGCTCTACCCACTAAAACCTGGCGAGTAACACCAGTGTCGCCTTTGGTGAGGTGCCCCGGATCTGTTAAACTAACAGGGCACCTCGACGGCTATTCAGTCCCGCAAGGGACCGACGCCACCTCCACAGAGGGGTTGTCTCGCACCACAGAACAACCTCTCCCAACGTGGGGACAGTACAATGGGGTGAGGTTCCCATCCTCGCCCCTTGCCCACTGCTCTTTTGTCCCCTCTTTTTATAAGAGGGGTACAAAGAGCCCCCTCGGCTCAAATAGCTTCGCCCAAGGCTCACCCTAGGCTACTGAGCCCCACCGCCACCTCAAGGCCTGAACCATAGTGGGGAAAATAAAACAACCCGTGAAAACAACTTTTTGGTCACATACTTAGTTGTTAAGAAGCTGTAAAAAGTTCTTTATAAAATGACACATCAATTACACATCAATTTATTAATCGGAATTTAATACTGTATACATATATGTTTATGGTATACATGTATACATAGAAGAAATGCACTTCTCAGAAACATTCAGAAGACTTCCCTTTGGGACAGTTTTTAACAGAACTTCTTCCCATTTACTAAAAAAATAAATACGAACTACTTTGATATAGGTTTTTTACACCAATATTTATAAAGATCTGCATTGCCACGTACTTAAAAATTTGTGTAGGTAAGTACTTATATTTTTCACAAAAATGAAATTTTCGAACATAAAACCTTAACAGTAAAAGCATGAATTCTAAGGTTATCTAAGATAATCTCGTTGAATAAATAAAATTTTGCAAATAAACAACAAATAAAACATTTTAACAAAGTTTAGTATTTGACTGTCGCTGCCGCAAATTTGTCAACAATATATTTTGCAATCACAATAAATGAAAGATGAAAAAGTCTCGTTGTTACGTATTAAAAAAATATTTTTTTTTGTATCTCAAAAAAATATATTTTTTAACAAACATGTTATATCTAGGTACTACATATGTTGTATAAATTTTTGAGATCACAACCGACGCCAGGAGGCCGTGTGGTCGCAGACTGCACGGTAGGCAACCCCCCACTTTATAAATCAAAAGTGAGCCGAATGGGCTCACACTAATCCGATGAAGCATTAGGGCCTTCGGGCCATTAGCATAGATCCCTCTGAAAAAAATAATAATTTTGAAGCATATTCGATGATAATTATGAATCAAGTTGAAACGATTCACAAAACAAAAGAGGATGGCGGGAAGCATCGGGGCGCGCGGTTGTGTTTCTTTTGGTTTCCCGTTAATTAATTGTTATTTTGTGTTTTGTCCATTCAGAGTGATTTTCTATAGTGTTTGTTTTAAAAACTTGATCTTTATATATTGTGATTGGTTGACGAATCTTGTGGAGGACCGTTCTGGAGTGGTTTTCTTAGTAGGGCTGTTCTGGCGGTTTTCTATAGTGTTTGTTTTAAAAACCTAGTCTGTGTAATATATATTGTGATTGTTTGGCGAATATTGTGGTGGACTGCCTTGGGTGGATGGAATGGGGAATGATAATTGATTGATGGGGCTAGAAGGGCGAAGCCGCGATCCTTGGGGTTTCCCGCCATTTCTCCGTATTACAGACCGAATATTGTATTTTGTATGGCTAATAGCCTAGTAGCTAATGCCTTTAAATGAAAATAATAATAATAAACAAAACAAAACACACACACGTTTCAGTTTCAAGAAACATCTGTTTGCCTTTTCAATGGTAAGTTCTGCGTAGTTTTAGCAGTATTTGCAAAACTGTGAGAAAACAATCGCTAAGTTGCTGAGGCCATAAACAATTAGAACCTTTCGTCGTCGGTTGTTAGACAAAATTCACATTATCAACAATTGAAGGAAAACCTTGACAGAAATTCACAGTAATGAGTATGATGTTAGGATCACTGGGAGGGATGGACTGTTTCCCCAAGCGGGTACCACCATCCGCGGCACTACTGGTGTCTCCCGTCAAAGAGCTTTGCTGTGTTTCGGAGAGAAGGGCAAGATAGGCAGTGTAATTATGGCACAGAGACAGCAACTTATGCGTCAAGATAGACAACAGATTAATGAATTGCTGGGGATAGTCTTAGGAGATCTTTTTTATGTTCGTGGGCGACGCTGACCACTTAATATCAGGTGGCTTGTCCACCCGTTTGCCTGTGGATAGCCAATGGACCCAATGGATAGCCATTTAACATTATAAAAGACGACATCTTCGTCCTTCTCCTATGCTGTAATGTTTCCAAAACCTAACCTAATAATGTTAAAAGCCGCGATATAAAGTTGTGTTGTCAAAAATACTTGTGAATGAACTGTAACGTACTTCTATCTCGCCATTTTCCCGTAGATAGTAATCGCGAAGTCACGCGCGCTATTTCCGTTCCATTCATGTATGACAAAGAGATTCGCAGAGTTCCCATACAAATAGCATTGTGTAGTGTGTACTGAACACTAGGCGCTTGTGGCACTCCAACAAATCAGGAATAAAAAATATTGTTGGAGCGTGGGTGATAAGTGTGAAGGATAACTTCCAATCAGTATGTTATTATCTAAATATTTACTGCTGGTTAAATCATTGTAAGTAGCTATATAAGTTTAGTTAGATTACTATAAAAGTCGACGTATGATATGCGAGTAGAGGAATATGCGAGTGCTCTAGCTGCTAGGGCTCTCTGCCTTTTTTATGTCATAAGGGGACAAACGAGTAGTCGGATGGTACCGACGCCCATGCACATCCGCACAATCTGAGTTTATGCAGATGCGTTGCCCTCCTTTTCCCCATCCCAAATGGGCCACCGGAAACTCACAAACCGCACGAAACGCAAGCATAGCTGTCACTTGACGCCGATGTTATGTGAGCGAGAGGTACCACCCCGGTCATGCCGGCGCAGTTCGGCTGCAATGCAGCATGGCACTGCCTTTTACTAGTTAAACCTAGATCTTTGAAAAAAAAGAAGGCTAATTATACCACCGTCGTGTGTATTTCTTCGGCAAACCCTTCTCCCCTTCTAGAAAGTACATAATATTTACCCCTCTGCTCAAAACATACGTGCTGATACGTGATCATGCTGAAACCGGTGGGTGGATTGGTGCCTGGTGGTCGTGACTTTCTTCGAAATAGACATATGTGATATGACCAGTAGTGTGCCATCATCAAGCAGATAACCGGATAGAGTAGTAGTAGTAGTAGTCTCGGAATGGGGACGACTTAACCTGGTCCAATTTAACCCCAACAAGACACAAGTTTGCGCGTTTACCGCCAAAAAATCACCCTTCGTCGTTCCTCTACGATTTGAAGGCACTCCCCTAACTGCCGCAGCCAGCATTGGGATACTTGGCGTCGACATATCGAGAGATGTGCAGTTTCGTGGTCATTTGGAAGGAAAGGCTAAACTAGCCTCTAAGAAACTTGGCGTGCTCAATAGGGCGAAGCAGTATTTCATGCCTTCACACCGCCTTCAATTATACAAGGCGCAGATCCGGCCTCACATGGAATACTGCTCTCACCTCTGGGCTGGAGCGCCCCAATATCAGCTCCTTCCATTTGACCGCGTCCAACGCCGGGCGGCTCGAATCGTCGATGATAATGTGATCTCCAATCGGCTTGATCCCTTGGCGCTGCGTAGAGATGTCGGATCGCTCTGCATCTTCTACCGCATCTACCACGGGGAGTGTTCTGAGGAATTGTTCGGATCAATACCTGCGGCAGAATTCCACCACCGGACATCGCGTAAGAATTCCTTTCACCCACACCATCTTGATGTCCGGAAATCCACAACATCTAGATTTTTACGGCATTTCCTGCCTCGCACTACAAATATATGGAATCAGCTGCCACCTATGGTGTTTCCGAACCGATACGACTTAGGGACCTTCAAGAAAAGAGCATACTCACATCTAAAAGGCCGGCAACGCAACTGCTGATCTCCTGGTATAGCGGGTGTCTGTCGCTATTCACTTACCATCAGGTGAACCGACTGTCCATGCCTTGAACGTTCCTTCTGTTACCAACGCCCTCGAAATTGCTAAATTATTTTTGTAGGCACTAACGTACATATTTTACGCTTTTTTACCCGACTACTACGAAATTAATGATACTGTAAACGTGATACGAGAAAGGACAAAGATCATCATCATCATCAGCGGATAGAGATCCGTCCACTGTTGAACATAGGCCAATCCCTTGCCACTCGCATACAACATGGACCGATTATTGCACGGAGATTAAATTAAATTAAAAGGACCAAGATTTAAAGGACATTTAAATGAAATTAAAAAAAACTCCCTTTTATAGCAAATAGAAATATTAGAAGTTTAAAAAACCGTGAGGTGCTCGATACATATATATAGGCTGCACTATAAGTATCGGGAATGGAATATTTCCACTGTTCCTGTCATATTAAAATATTTTTATTTGAAAACTCCTTGGTTTTAAAAATCGAATACCATTTATTTATTTTAAAAAAAATTCTCGGTCTTGTCACAAGGTCTTGTCAAACTTGTTTAGTCGTTGAGAAAATGGAATTGACTCGAGAAAATTCTAGAGCGATGATTTATTATGACTTTCGAAATGGTTTAACACAAAAACAGTGTGTTGACCGGATGATTTCTGCATTTGGTGATGAAGCCCCATCCAAAACAATTTATCGCTGGTTTGCTGAATTTCAACGTGGACGTGTCAAGCTCAGTGATGATCCCCGTCAAGGTCGTCCAAAAACTGCAGTCACCCAAGAAAACGTTGATGCTGTGCGTAAGCTGATTGAGGAAGATCGACATGTGACATACCGCAAAATTCAGGCAACTTTAGACATTGGCATGAGTCAAATACAAATAATCTTGCATGAACAATTAGGTGTAAAAAAGTTGTTTTCCCAATGGATACCGCATTTGCTCTGTGAAGAGCAAAAAGCGGCTCGCGCTACTTGGTACGTCAGAACTCTTGAAAAATTCCACGCATGATCCTCAAATGCTGTATACAACAGCGTATCAGGTGACGAATCCTGGATATATGCGTACGAACCCGAAACAAAAAACCAGTCACGAGTTTGGGTGTTCGAAAATGAGTTAAAGCCAACAAAAATTGTTCACGGAGTGTTGCAAAAAAAAATGGTGGCCACGTTTGACTCCAAAACCGGCCATGTTGCGACTATGACGACTTGAGGGACAAAGAACGCTTAATGCTAGCATTTGTTTGCCACAGGTCGTTTCTGAACTCCGTAAAGAGAACTGCAACCGCCGCATCATCCTCCATCACGACAATGCGAGTTCTCACACCGCGCACAGAACAAAAGAGTTTTTAGAGCAAGAAAACATAGAATTATTAGACCATCCGCCGTACAGCCCCGACCTAAGCCCTAATGATTTCTATACTTTCCCTAAAATAAAGAATAAATTGTGTGATCAGAGAGATTTTCATCGCCTGAAGAAGCTGTGGACGCCTACAAAACGGCCATTTTGGAGGCCCCAACTTCCGAATGGAGTGGTTGCTTCAATGATTGGTTCCATCGTATGGAAAAATGTGTCAAATTTCGCGGAGAATACTTCGAAAAGCAATAAATACATTTTTAAATAGTAATGTTGTTTCACTTCCTTGATTCCCGAAATTTTCAGTGCCGCCCTCGTATTCATTGTTAAAATAAAATCATCGGTAGCTATTTCTAAAAGTGAAGTTAGTATAAAAAATGTAGTAGGTATTACATACATACCCCACGCTTTTTTTTACAATAATATCAATTATTATATTTTGTTTAATATTTAATTGACTCATAAATTAAAAAAATAATTTATAGTTCCGTTTGCTATTAAAGCGTGTTTTTTTAGTTTTTAAACTATAATAATTATTTTTTATTTAGTGTTCTATTGCTTTTCTTGTAGTAAATATCACACGATGTTAAATGTATATTGTATTTTTGTTTGATATAAGTACATAGGTCTAAGGAATATGTCTTTTAAAATATTTCCCAAAATCACTTTCGTATCCTAAAGCTTTATATAAATTACGTTTTAGTTTTGCTTCGCCATCAGAATAAGTGTCTACGACATCTGCTTTGAGAAAATTTTCTTTTACTTTTCTTTTCCTTTTCTTCGCTGACTTTTTTAAGTTACCCCTTTTTCTTAAACTTACTATTTGTTGATCAGAATTTATTTCTTCGTAAGTAATTACCGACGGTAAGTCTGAATCTACCTTTTTTAAATGTCTTTGTAGATTTTTGAATTCTTTTCCTTTATACGGATATAACTCATCCTCTAAATAACCTTTATTGATTGAATTTTCTAACTTATCAATCATTTTTGCCCTATTTATTTTATGTTTCAGCTTCAGGTATTTATTTAATTTCTTTCTGACTATTCCGTGTTTAGATTCTTTAATTTTATCATATTGTGATAAATATATATTTGTGTCAAATATCTTAGAATCATGTTCGTTAAAAGACCCACCTGCATTTCTTTCTACTGGATGTCTTTTTCTCTTTGTAACCTCTGTACTAGCTTTTTTTTCAAAAGGTTCGTCTACACTTACTCTTAGTCGATGACGACTATCTCCTTTTTTATTGGAGTTCTTTTTACTTCTTCGATTTTTTATTTCAAGTTTTCGATATTTGTTTAATATTTCATTTGACATTAAAATATCTGGATCGATATCGGACTTGTAATAGTTTGCATAGCGTGAACCTTCCTGGGTCCTAGACATCCTTTTTCTCCTGTTTGTGTAAAACCTCCATGGATCCCTCGTTGTTTTTGTTGACTTAGTTGTCATTTTATATAGATTCTTCTTCACATATTTCATTATGTAATATTTACTTTTTCGCATGGGCGGTATTTTTGTAATGGTCGTGTATATCGTCTTGGTAGTCAGACCTCTTTTAGTCTTCATCTTTTCTTCATATTTTCGATTTTCTCGCTGCCTTTTTTTGTATTCCTTCATTTTGTTCTTTAAATAGTTTCGTAAAGTTTCATTTTTCAGATAAACTGAATTTATATCGGGCAAAGTTGGTTTCTTGGTTGTCGGTGGTAATGTTATGGCGTTTACAATTTTTGTGATAATTTTATCGAGAAATGATCTTCGGAAGCCATCTAAAATAGTAATTTTCAATCTTAATTTTTATAAATATCATTTGTATATTATATTTTAAATTAATAAAATTTATCACTTCACCTACCATTAGATCGGACACTAGGCCCAAGCACCCGATGATCAACAAAATTATTTATTTCCAACAAAAGGGTTTTCCCTATAAGCGTTCCCTCTACTCTTTTCAAGGGTACCAAAAGAAACGCTTCGATTGCAGCATTGGCTATTTGAAACTCCGATTTGTTTGCTGGAAACTTTTTTATATCTTCTAGAACATGCACGATGTTGTCTCTATCTGCTTCAGTGTATACGTTATCCAATGCATCTATCACAGCGTTGCCTTCCGGAGATATTTCGGTCATTCTATGTTCTAGTGCAAAAACTCCATAACCCGCTTTGACTGTTAAAGTAGCAAATGCAAATTATTATGATCAGTCCCTATTAATATTCATATGAATTTCCACTGAGTTTGTGTCGTCGCTCTTTTCAGCGGGCTTTGGGACTGGTGGTAAATTAAAATAATACATTGTAAGTACGATCTTCGTTAATAAAAAAAAAACTTAACTGTCACGAGACGCCCGACAGATATGAAACATCTCCCCACTATGGTTCAGTCAGTCACCATCAGTTCAGTTGTTCTGTGGTACGGGACAACCCCTCTGTGGAGGAACCCTAACAAGCAACCAGTGGTAGGAATGCGCTGTACCGCGCTCCGGGCTGCATGGGTATACCACCATATTGCATTGTTTCTCGCGTGAAGTTTTGCTGTGTTTCGGAGAGAAGGGCAAGACAGGCAGAGTAATTACTGGCACCGAGACTTAACATCTTATGTCTCAGGATAGGGCTGATGTGACGGCGTTTACCCATCTAAATGCATCAAATAAAGTAGGTAATTAAAATTATGTATATTCGGTGGCGCCAAAAGGATGTATCATTCATAAAGATAATATTGATTAATAATTAAAGTATAACATTAATAAATCTAAATAGGTATGCGTAATTAATAATTCTAATAATTAACAATGATTTATAATATAATCGCCATATTTATAATCAGTAGATTCGGTAAGTATAAAAAGACGCCAATGGCGGTCAGTGAAGGGCGTTATCCTTTTTTTTCTTTTACGTCGGGAAATGCTCTGAGGCATCCCGCCTGGGGAGTGGGTCTCCCCATTCGGGTATGTGGGACTCGCTGCGCCCGAAAGATGGTAAGTGAACGCAACTCTACTCACTAAAACCTGGCGAGTGCCATCAGTGTCGCACCAGTTTGGTGAGGTGCCCTGGATCTGTTAGGCTAACAGGGCACCTCGAAGGCTATTCAGTCCCGCAAGGGACGCCACCTCCACAGAGGGGTTGTCTCGCACCACAGAACAACCTCTCCCAACGCGGGGGCAGTACAATGGGGTGAGGTTCCCATCTTCGCCCCTTGCCCACTGCTCTTTTGTCCCCTCTTCTTATAAGAGGGGTATAAAGAGCACCTCGGCTCAATTAGATTCGCCCAAGGTGCTGGGCACACTATAGGGTACTGAGCTCCACGGCCACGACAAGGCTTGAACCATGGTGGGGGAGGGCTTTACTCTGCCCAAATATCCTATATATTTATAATCTAGAAGATTAAATTGTTTTAATCGGACATTCCTGCTGAGAATCGTAACACTAGTATATTATGTTCATGGGCGATGTCGACCGCATACCTGCTATCAGGTGCCACGTGTGCCAGTTTGCCTATCCAACTAACATAAAAAAGCATATACTGACAGTACAACTCGCTTGGGTCCGTAGTCGCCAACACATGAAGTAATGTCTCCATTACAGTGATCGTATTTCTGTGCAGAATATCCAGCTTATGGTGGGCATTTAATCTGAGGAATTTCAAAGACATACTCATTACAAACATCATCATCATCATCTTCTTCGTTATTTAGAATAATGATCATTGTCAGCCTTTAACCAACGTCAGCTAACATGTATACTTGAGTTAATAATAATATAACATACGAAGGCGACACTGAAAATTCTTAGAACTGGCAACTTGTACCTAAACGATATAATAATTTAAAAAAAAAATGGTTGCCTGTAAAGTCGGTTTTACGGGCGAAGATTTTACGTGACATCGTTTCGGTGACTCATCGTAACGTTACCGAGCGTTACACTTTTTCATAAGTGACTCCCAGCCGCAACCTAATTTAAGACGTTGTCACGTCAAAAAATGGAACCCTTTGCCAGTAAGAGATAGTGCCATGCTGCTTTGTAGTCAAATTAGGCTGGCACGACCGGGGTGGTACCTCTCGCTCACATAACACCGGCGTCAATTGACAGCTATACTGTCGCGTTTTGTGCGGTTTGTGAGTTTGCGGTGACCCATTGGAGGGGATAGGGAAAAGGAGGCCAATGCATATCTGCATGTGCGGCTGTTTATGGGCGTCGATAGTCGCCAAAAGGCTTCGACTGCTCGTTTGCCCGTATTATTGTGTATTTCATTCATTTGTCACCTGTTTTATGATTGGTTCGACATACCTGCGGATGAAAAGCTAGATTTACTATTATGAAGCTAAACCAAAATACAGTCTGCTGACTGGGTGTTTCATTCAGGGGAGTTGCTAACAAAAGGGAAGAGAGGTCGAAGTGAGGGAAAATGTCATTACGCAACAAGGGTTTCATAGGATGTAAAAACAGTTACTGCAGAGTGGTACACTAATTATTGTTTGCTACTTGTCTTCTAATTGGCAATCTTCATAGAAAAAGTTCGACAGAAACGACCTCACAGTAGGATCCTCGGTCCTCCTTCACCACGACAATTCGTCGTCGTGCACTGCCAAGCAAAACGATCGACTATTTGGCTACGTCAGGCGTGGAATTACTGGGTCACCCACCGTATAGCCCTGACCTCGCACCTCGCGATTTTTATTTATTCCTGAAAATATAAGAAAAACATCGAGGAAAACGTAACGGTCGTCAAAGAGACCCCATTTTGAGAGGGAAAATCTTCTAAAAGATCATCGTGACTCAAGAAGGGGAAGAGCCTAGATTTTCTCAGTGGTTCCATCGGATGCAGCGATGTATTAATGTTATTGGACACTATTTTTAAAAGCTATAATAAGACTAACTACTTGTAATTTTTTTCAGTTTTTGATTTTCTAAGAACTTTCAGTGTCGCCTTCGTACAGGTGCATTCTGTAAACAGAAGCTCGACATTATATCAGATTTGATAGACAAGTCCTCGCAAAAGATCATAGATTTCACCCAAGGATGATTCGTGAGACGAGCATATAACCGGATAGAGTAGTAATATGAGCCATACAATTCCGAAAGTGGTAATTTTTAGCACTTACAGAAAATAGCGCAATACAAAAAACACTCTTTAGCATTGTTATGATAGTATTTGATACTATAAATATACACAAATATAATAAGCAATATTTTTAAAACTATAATAAAAGCGAAATACAGAATACTTGAGAATACCTTTGAACTTCAGCGTACAAACCCGAGACCAGTTTCCTCAAGTGCTCTTCACGTTTGGCAATTGCGATATTTAGAGACACCACCGCACTAGCTGTGAAATACCCACTCTTCAGGGTTCGTTTCACGGACTCGATGTCATAAGATATTAAATTGAATCCCTGAGGTATTGCTGTAATATAAGTCATTAATTTTGATATCGGCGAATTTTTTTGACTTGAAACATCTTTAAAATCTAAACGACCTACCATGCTACAAAACCGGACCGTTGAAGTGCCCTTATGTGTAATAAGTATATAATATATTTTTTTGTTTTTACGTTCTTTATTTTTCATCATTATTTATTTAATCTTGAAAATCTTTATTAATGTTGAAAATCTTCGGCTCAGCGCTGCCACGAAGCAGCTTTGGCAGGGTTGCCGTTTTTGAGAGAAAGGGTCTTGACAGACAGACAGATGGACAACAAAGTGATCCTATATGATGTGATGTGATGGTTCCGTTTTTCCTTTTGAGGAACGGAACCCTAAAATGACTAATAGATTAGCTTATGTCGAGATATTTTCAAACATTACGTACGAACAAAACCTAGTTGAGTAGAGTAGTGGTAGTACTTGAATATCAAATTTTAAAGACGACAATGATTATGACATCAAAAATATGGCTTAATGCTTGGGAGGCCACCGAGTATTCGGAGCCTTATGGTGACTACCGACGCCCATTGATATCAGCACAACCAAAAGTTATGCAGATGCGTTGCCCTCCTTTTCCCTATCCCGCAATGGACCACCAGAAACTCACAAACCGCACGAAACGCGACAGCAATAGCTGACGCCGGTGTTATTTGAGCGAGAAACATCTCCCCGGTCGTGCCGGCCCAATTCGGCTGCAAAACAGTATGGAACTACCTCTTACATTAAATTGGTCGTCTTGGAATTCATGGAAAGAGTCATGAATATAGCATGTCTCGCAGTGGACGGAAGGTTAATTATAATAATACATATAATATTTAATAAATAAATAAACAACGAGAAGGATAAACTTACACATGGCTGGTCTTTCTGTCGTCATGAAAGGTGTCGTGGTCTGAGGAATTGAATATGTTGTTTCCAATGGAGTCGTTATGGTAAATGTAGTAACAGTTGTGAACGTCAATGGATCTGTTGTTGAATCTGTTGTAACCGTAGTTCCAGTTATAGCTGTTGTATTAGGAGTAGGAGCGGTAGCACGATATGGCGAAATATCTGGTATTGAGGTTGAGTTCATAGTTGTTTGTAACGGAGACGTCTTTAAAGTTGAAGTGGTTGTATCGCTTGGTGATGTATATTCTGAACTAGAAATGGTTGTTGACTCTGTGGTTGCTGTTGCTGTTGCTGTTGTTGCTGGTGCTTCTGTTGTTGTAATTGTTGGAGAGATAGTTGATTCTGTGTTGGGGCTAATATAATCTTCTGGCGTTTCCTCCCAATCCTTGTAGTTATATTCATATTGTAATCCTGTTGGTGAATTACTTATAATAATATTATACATATAAAATTACCATAAAAACTCTCATACAAATCCCATGTTCGTACATTATGTTATTTGACTGTGTTTTTTTTATATCCTCCTATGATGCAAACCAGTCGTCGAAGTTTTAGACTACCGACGCCCATACACATCTGTACAACCAAGTTATGCAGGTGTGTTGCCCTCTTTTTCCCTATCCCCCCAATGGGCGACCGGAAACTCGCAAACCGCACGAAATGCGATCGTATAGCTGTGTTATGTGAGCGAGAGGCACAACCCCGGTCGTGCCGGCCCAAGTCGGCTGCATAGCAGCATGGCACTACCTCTTACTACTGTGTGTCGAAATAATAATAATAAAAATTTCCCCACTGGCGTCTTCTTCCTCCTGTTGCAATCCTTGGCTGGCGCTCAGTATCAAGGTAAGGGCACTAAGTTTGCCAGACGCCCTCTCTTGCTGACTTGCAAAAACTCAACTTAACGAAACAAGATTGAATGCGAGTTTGTATGATTATATATTTCAGGGCCGAAATAACCTGTGGCCCCGTTGACACGGCGGTAGATACTTGATATCTGACTCTAAGTACATACATACCTTGTTCTGTAAAAACCACTTTGAAGAAGTTCAATATTATTAACTTGAACCACATTTCATTAAATAAAAAGTAGAGTTTCGATAAGGCAAATAATAAAATTAGCTTTTTATGTTTTGATAAGAAATATTGAATATAATATCGGTACTTTTATCGAAATGACAACTTAGCACTGCTATAATTTGAAGCAATACTTTAACACACAATAAGATTTTCATGTAAACTGAAAAGGCCAAAGGCTGAAGAACCTGCTGAGTGCTGACCACGTCAGCACTCAGCAGGTTCTTCTCAGCACAACATAAACTCATCAGTTTTTATCAAAAATAAATTATTAATATTATTATAATTATAGTAAAAATAAAGCATTATTTACTGAAACATGTAACAAAATGTGATATTTTTCACATTTTGTTTTTACACTCAATAATATCTTATAGGATATCGATTGGAACGGTCGTCAGTTCAGTTTTTTCAATTTGTTGTCTATTGGCAGACATTCTCAATTTCTTTCAACAAGAGGTACTTGCAATTATTTGCACTTTTCATTCTCAAAAAAAAAACAAGAAATCCCTAGTTCTAAGTTTAGTAAGCATTGAACATTAAAATAGTATTATTTTCCTTTAAAAATTGGCAGAACTGTTCC
Source organism: Helleia helle (assembly GCA_963853865.1). Classification (NCBI taxonomy): domain Eukaryota; kingdom Metazoa; phylum Arthropoda; class Insecta; order Lepidoptera; family Lycaenidae; genus Helleia; species Helleia helle. The sequence goes on from OY971434.1 coordinate 6,718,582, forward strand.
ACGAACTAAAAGGGCGATTTAGGAACAACAGCTATCTTTGTGTGCTATTTGATTTTGTGAAGCTATTATTGTTTTTTTTTATCTTTTAATCTTTTTATACTACCCATATTCCGTACAGCTTACCTAAAGCGTTTGTACTTAAATATTAGTAATAATCTTAGCCGTTACCGTATTGCTTACTTTTAGTCAATATAATATGGGCAATTTACCCTATTAGATTTTTTTTCGGAATTATCTATGCTGCGACCACACGGCCTCTTGGCGTCGAGTTGGAGAATTCTTCCTTGATATCATTTTTTTTTTATTTATTTTTATGTTAGTTGGATAGGCAAACTGGCAAACGTGCCACCTGATAGAAAGTGGTCGACGTCGCCCATGAACATAAATTAGTTTACCTGGAACGAGCCCAGGCAACTTATTTATGTGTTGCCTATCCTGAGACATAAGATGTTAAGTCTCGGTGCCAGTAATTACACTGCCTGTCTTGCCCTTCTCTCCGAAACACAGCAAAGCTGTTTCACGGGAGAAACAAGCAAGATGGTGGTACCCATGCAGCCGGGAGCGCAGCACAGCGCTTCCCTCCCACCGGTAACTAATGAAATTATTCTATCCCCGACACTTTTATTTTGTTGAGACAAATATATTTCTTAGTTTATCCTCTAGTCACAAACATAAATTTAATAATAACATTCTTATAAGTACTTGTATTTTTTTAAGACTTTTACTTTTCTTGTAATATTACGTGCCCGTGACCCGCAAGAGTAGAGGGTTCAGGATGTCGCCGGATTGGGTCTTGTTGTGATGCATCTTAGTTTTTTCCACCAATTTGCTTCGTAGCCTTATTCTTGTAGTTACTGGTTGAAAATATTTATTTGTGTAGCCTTTCTCAGGTCGTAAATAAAGTTCTCGGTCTCTGGGAAATGCTGTAATAAAACAAATTATTATTGTAAAAAACACAAAAAGCATTGAAAACTTCAGATTTTATGCATTATATTGAACTACAATAAGGAAGCTTCCATTTTTCAAAGCAAAAGGAGGGCAACACATTTGTATAACTTTTGGTTATGCCGATATCTATGGGCGTCGGTAGTCACCATAAGGCTCAGACTGCTCGGTTGCCTCCTTGTGGCATAAAAAAAACTATTATAGTATTAGGTACATATATAAAATGGAATGATATTTATATAAAAAAAGGTGAAATTAGATCGTTAAATAAATACTTGTGTAAATCAGCTTGAAGAGCAGCGTATGCTGTGTAATTACTGGCACCGATACTCATCATTTGTTGCCTGGGCTAGTCCTGGGAGAAATTGTTTATATTCATGGGCGACGCTGACCACTGACTATCATGTCCCGTCTACCCAAACAGGCTTATCCAGCTAACATAAAAAGAACGATGCTTACTGAAATATCTTTCAAGTGTCAAATATCTTCTGGAATTAACAAACCATCTAGTTTTTAGTGCTTCATCAATTATTTCAAACAACATTTTTTCTTTAGCTGTACCACGAATTTCTATTTGTTTCACTATGAGAATTCCCACGAAATCACTGCCAATCTGGTTAGCAGTTTTAGATCCGTTCGGAAAGTTTTCTATATCCCTTACTATTTCTGCAATTTTATCGATGTCTCTATCGTTGAATACTAGATTGGCAAGATCTACGATATCGTTTGTGTCAGGTCTGAGCGCAAATTCTCTGTTTTCTAAAGCGTAAATTGTGTATTTTGCCATAGCTGCAAATATTTAATTGGATAAATGTTGCCTGTGGTTCTATGCGATTATAAATATAATATTGGAAATTTTGAGCAACTTGAGTTACAAACAGTATTTTTTTGAAGTGAAAACTTCTTTTGACGCACCGCATATAGATTTTTGTAGGCTGTGAGTGAGGCTGATCCGTCACGCTATGAGGTGAAAGGCTTGATCGGGTGAACTCGGGAACGTAGTGTGCCCGAGCTAGAAAGATACAGTCAACTCCTCGTTTCAATTTTATCGGCAGTCTATAACTGTTTACATTTTTTGTATTTAAATTGAGGATTCATCATTACCTTGATGCGTCCGTCACTTGCAACCACTTACCATTTGCTTTATGTTAAACTTACTTTGCCTTTTTGCATACATATAATATTATGTATAACAATAATTACCTTAGCTTATTTTTCTAGAAGAAGTAACGTGGTAGACGAAGCGTAGGTCGGCAAGACGATCTCCGTGCAGTAACCGGTCCGTGTTGGATACGAGTGGCGAGTGATCGGTCGTCTTAGCGTTCATTGAAGGAGGCCTATGTTCAGCAGTGAACAAATAAAGGCTCATGATGATGATGATGATTGTTCAACTTATAAATTACACAGTTATTATAAAGTATGAATGCGGTAGATTACATGAAAAATAGGAGAATGACAAGAAGTAGAGCAAAATTGAATATAGTTACTGCGGCTTATAAAAACTTACACTGCAGTACATCACCAGCAGACAGAGACAACATTTCTGCCAGTTCGCCAAGAAACGACGGGAAAGTCTCCCCAAAATATCGTAATTCATTCTTTGCATTCAACCTAAAAACATTTAGTATTTCGTTTTATATATTATATAGTTCTTTATAGGGCGCCATTACTATTTTACTAAGAGCGTATTTTAATAATATTTTACCGGTGGCAGGAAAAAATAGTCGATGCCGAAACTTTTTACCGGTGCAGGTATCCAACCTTATTTACCCCGAGTTCCGTTAGACGGGAGGCAGAAGGTGCCCATTGCGCCTGCTCCACACTCCCGTCCTAAGTCGACGGAGCAGGACAGACGTGGCTTCATCTTATCTGTCCCGCTCCGCGGTCTCCTTCTGCGAGATGACGATTCTGTAGAACATGTCCACCGCCTGACAAGCCTCGGCAGCCATCGCTCTCGAGCATTCAGCGCACCACACTCGAGAGGGAGAGGTCGTGATGACCTCGTGGCATCGCTTTGCCCCTCAAAGCGATGCCACGAGGTCATCACGACCCTTCTTCCACTCCTTACAATGACCAACTTCCTCGTTTCTTTATACTATCTATACATTTATTCAGATATATAGATAAACTAGCTGTTGCCCGCAGCTTCGCCCGCGTTATCTTTTAAAATTTGAGGGGTTGACCACCCTCATCACTTAGGGGTATGAAAAATAGATAGTAGCCGATTCTCAGACCTACTGAATACGCAAATAAAATTTGGTAAAAATCGGTAAAGCCGTTTCGGAGGAGTACGGTAACTAACATTGTGACATGGAAATTTTATATATTACTAGCTGTTGCCCGCAGCTTCGCCCGCGTTAACTTTAAAAATTTGAGGGGTTGACCACCCTTATCACTTAGGGGTATGAAAAATAGATAGTAGCCGATTCTCAGACCTACTGAATACGCATGTAAAATTTGGTAAAAATCGGTAAAGCCGTTTCGGAGGAGTACGGTAACTAACATTGTGACATGGAAATTTTATATATTAGATTAGAATATATAGAGAAATCAAATATATAGATAAATAAAATTGAAGTGCCTGTTTGTAACAAAACAATACACGGTAAAAATACCAAAATAGCCTTTTTTACAATTTTTGTCTGTCTGTCTGTTCCGGCTAATCTCTGAAACGGCTGGGCCGATTTTGATGGGAATCACTGGTAGATAGCTGATGTTATAGGGAGTAACTTAGGCTGTAAAACAATCATCATCAATCCGCGTACGGCTGTAAATCCAAGTTAACGCGGGCGAAGCTGCAAGCAACAGCTATTAAGCAATAAAAACTTACTGCATTATTTTCCAATTTACACCAGCCATTAATGAAGCCACGTCGTGAGAATCTTTCTGCAGAATAGCCTTTAGTAGGACGATCACATATGCTGTGAATATTCCTCCACTTTTCGCCTTTTCGTCTTCAATACTCTTGATTAGTGGATCTTTTGTGGATGGTGTCACCAAAGATGCTGAACGAGATTCAGAGAATTCAATTTAGGAAGTACTTTAATCGTTTGAGTAAGTTTTTTTTTTTGTAAACAGGATTTTCCTTAAAAAATAGAGCTTTTTATGTATCTTTTAAAGGTGCTCTTTTACAATAGGTAAACTGGTAAACGAATCACCTTATGGTAAACTGTCAACGTGGCTAATGAACATAAACACTACCATGCGGTCCACATACCAATATGCGGTCAACATATTTTTACAATTTTTGTCCGTCCGTCTGTCTATCTGTCTGTTTGTTCTGGCTAATATCTGACACGGTGAGACTTTCACAGGCAGATAGATATTATAAGGAGTAACTTAGGCTATAAACACATAATCATCATCCATCCGGGTACGGCTGTAAATCTAAAATCTAAATTAACATGGGAAAAGCTGCGGGCAACGACTAGTGACAAATATAATACGTACTAAATTTAGAATCATCAACTGTGGTATCAAGTTGTGGTCCCAGTTGGTTCCAGTTGAATGTTGGTGGCGTCGATGTCATATCGGTCATCGTAGCTGTGGTAAATAACGTATATTTTAACTTGTGCCTTTTGTTCGAATAAGTTTTAAGATGGTTTTAAGCATACGCAAATCACTTGCGATTGACTGACGAATGACAATGTCATTTGTCCTCCATATGCAGATATTTTATTACATTATTATTGTATTACATAGTGTTTTTAACAACGAGTTTTTAAGTATTAAATATATCCTAGAATAATAAGATTTAAGAAAAAGTCATGAAATATTGAAAAAAACATAATCGGTAAAAAGCCGGAAATATACAGTTATGGTAATCCCTAAATTTTAAGTATAACCTAGTAAAGTGTCAGTGTTGGTTTAAGGAGGTACTTGCAGTAAGTGGAACATAGTAAGGGGATGATTTAACTGAGGTTGGTGAAAACGGGCATAATTATCTTATAAAAAACGGAAAAGGCTGACCTGCAGGCGGTCTACGGGGTCCACAGGTTGCGGATAGTGGGACGGGGTGGTTTGCTGCGAATAAACGATAAGCGGTTTCCGACCTAGCAGCGACGAAATTATCAGGATGTAATGGGATTGGTTAACCTATAAAATGTTACATAGGGCCTATGACGATCTTGTGACGCAGCCAGCAAGCGTCGCTATTATAAAGCGCTTCCCCCCTAATACCGGGCAGCGTACCGTTACCTAATGGTAAGTGGTCGACATCGTCCATGATGGCATGATGGGCCAGTTCTAGATAAACTAGTTTACCTAGAACTGGCCCAGGCAATGTGTTCTATCCTGAGACATAAGATGTTAAGTCTCTGTGCCAGTAATTAAACTGCCTGTCTTGCCCTGCTCTCCGAAACATTGCTGTGTTGACAGGAGAAACAAGCAAAATGGCGGTACCCATGCAGCTGCAGCGTGGCCCAGTGCATCCCTCCCACTAGTAATGGGGGAATGTGTGGTTAATATATCCCGAAGTTGCCAAAGTGAAGTGTGGCCGCGCTATTACTGTTAGGCACCTCGCGCACTAGACTACCACGACCACGACCAGAGGCCGCGCTAAAGAAACAATAATATGAACGTCGCGCAACTGGCCGCAGCACGACTGGTAGTTGCGACCAACTTACGTGTAGTTTTCTATGAGCGCTCGCGCACTAGATCTGCGACCACAAATGCGGCCCGGCCGCGGTCAGTCCTCAGTTCTCAGTGTCACTCGGATATTTCGTGAGAGAACAGTAAGGCGTGTCTCCTGCGACACTGTTATGTATTTTCTAACACCTAACATTAAACATCTAAAATTTTTTTTATTATTTATTGATACAGAAAGAATAACAAATAAATAAAAATAATAAAAAATAACGTGGCTTAACTATTTTGTTAGTTCAAACAAGCAAACATGTTATCCGAGGCGAACGGAAAACATCCCCGCGTACTCGGGGGAAGGGTAATATCAATGCCTAGCAGGCTAGCCTGTCTATGTGTTATGCCTTTTTTTATACTTTAACGCCGGGAAATGCTCTGAGGCATCCCGCGGGGGTGTGGGTCTCCCCACGCGGGTATGTGGGACTCGCTGCGCCCGACAGCTGGTAAATGGACGCAGCTCTACCCACTAAAACCCGGCGAGTGCCCCCAATGCCGCCTTTGGTGAGGTGCCCCGGATCTAGAAAACAAACAGGGCACCTCAACGGCCAGTCAATCCCGCAAGGGACCGATGCCACCAACACAGAGGGGTTTTCCCGCACCACAGAACAACCCCTCCCAACGTCGGGACAGTACAATGTGGTGAGGTTCCCATCCTCAACCCTTGCCCCCTGCTCTTATGTCCCCACAAATAAGAGCCCCCTCGGCCCAATTAGCTTCGCCCAAGGTGCACCGCTCAGCCTAGGTTACTACACCGCCACGACTAGGCCTGAACCATGGTGGGGATGTGTTATGCCTTATGCCTAGCAACGCTTTGTCAATTGATCATTAAAATGCCCAACCGTAGCTTCTGCGTCCAAGGCGGCTGGCGGTGACGACGACACGACTGGTCGTGGTCGTGGCCGCGTCTAGTGCGCGAGGTGCCTTAGTAGATAATCTTACACAGCATTTTATATTATATTTACTTAAATCCCTCGTCGAAGCTGGTTTTGTAGTGTCAATGTACAGGTCTGGTTTTTTTGTCTCCCAGTCGTCGTAGTGGTAATCGTAGCTTTCTTGCTTACGGTATGCCTTCGCATTATCACTATCGTTTATAAATTTTGATCCTGCAAGAAATTTAATTATACAATTTTCACGCAGAACATGCTCGTTGCACCAGTAATATTCTGGAGTGGAGCTCACGTTAACAAGGAACTCCAACTACATGGGATGGCGATGTCGGTGCGGGGTATTCGTGGGATGCATGCATGTTCTAAGACGTCAGACCACAGTACATATATATAGACAGACTACTGATTCGCAACACAGAAAAGCCGTTTTACGAAAGATAAAAGTATGGATGGGTAGGAAGCGCAGGTTACACAGGTGAATAGGGCCTCCTTTTTTACAGTTTGTATCATTAGAAATCTTCAAAAATTTAAGATTTAAAAAAATCAAGCCCACATGAGCTTATAGATAATCCGGCCCAGCCGGTAATGGATCTTAGCTTGAAGGAAATTAAAATAAAGGTGTACCTTTAACTAAAAATAACAATATAACTTGAATATGTATGTGTAGCAGTAATGAAGCCATATTCGTAGTTTTATTCAATAAAAAGCTATAAATTGGATATTATGTATGTATATATATAAAATGCTTCTTTGTTTAAATTTTGTTTCATTTGTGTAAGTTATGACAGCAGCTGCTATGGGGCGTTATTAAATCTTCTGCGCGTATGTTTCTAGCTTCCTCTGTTTTCTATAGGAAGTTAGCGTTATTTATGTTTCCACAATAATACCTATTAATTTCACAAAAATATAAAAAATGTATATTTAAATCAATTGTGTAATTTCTATTTGGTTCTTTGTACCGTGTATACATGTAGGTACATATTATACAAGTTCTTTTTTACCAATTTCTACTTCACGTGTTCATTCTACAAACAGCGGGAAGCCCTTAAATATTGATTTTATTCTTTATTTCAGTAGGTATTTGTTATTATAGCGGCAACAGAAATACATCATGTGTGAAAATGCGGAGTCTCCGTAATAGGGTTCCCATTTTACCCTTTGGGTACGGAACCCGAATAATGCTAATTTAAATATAATCATACCATCGTTGCTGCTGTATTCAAAATGTTACTTGTATGATTTTTTAGAAAGGGATAGGATTATAGATTTTAGAAAAGGATAGATATTTGATAGGATATTTTTATAATTATGATAGGATATTATTATTGATAATATTTTTAAAACAATTTCTCACAAGCGTTACCAGGGCAAATCATTTGTATCTTTACGAGTCTAACTCCCAATACAGTGAAATGGTTTCATTTCTTTTATTATTTGCGATATTTATGAGTTTCGGTAAGTTATTTGAATTTTACAAAATAATAGTTATGTTTCACTACTGAAAAATAATTTACCAACAAGATTATTTAAGAATGTTTTGAAATCTTTTGCAAACTTTTGTAAGGAGGATTTTCGATTGTCTGAAATTCTATGTCCTATGATAACAGAAGACTTCTGTATGCTGCTATTATACAAGATCTACACAAGCTGTATAGATAACATAAAACAGTACCTAATACCTACCTAGTACCTTCCTCCGTCCAAGTTATTGCTTAAGGTTTCAATGATAATGTAAGAACTCGTGGTAAAATCTTGGACTAAAAAGGAACAGTATTAAGTTGATATTATCTACTAGATGACTAAAACGGCTTTAATTTTATTTTAGCTGATCTCAATCGTTGCCGAATAAAATAATGTATTAGATTTTCTCTACGTAAAGCTTTCAATTTACAACTTAATCTCCTTTTAGATTATGTAGCACTAAAAGAACGAAAAGTGAACCTTGCCTTCAAAACAGAACTAGAATTTAACAAGGAATCGGATATTCAAATAATAGAGAAGATTCAAAGATATCTCGACCAAATAAAGAAGATATTAAAAGATTCAATTGCCAAACGTAAAGAGCTCATATTGGAAAAACGGTATACGTTTACTGATTTTCTTAATGAATGTATGAATATTGTCAAATTGTTAAAAGACACAGAAATAATTAATATTCTTGAAGTACTCACGGGTGAATTCAGAAAATTCAACTCTAATCATAATATAATAGACACAAACAAGTACGCAAGCTTAAGAAAGGTATTAGAAAACAACGATGTAGCGTCAAAAAACATACGTAGAAAACTTAATAATTTTTTGTTAACTTTGGAAACTCGAGAAAAAGGAGATTTGATATTGGAACTCATTAATTCCTTCTACAAAAGAGATTCTGAGAAAAAACTCAAGAAATTTGTTAGCAATTTATATTTGTACAAAAAAGGCAAACTGACTGACTTGAATCAAATTGTTAAGAACGGCATTGAAAATATTTTTGTCAATCATTACTTAAATTTGGATGAAAGTGAAAAAAAGGATATAAATATGTTTATAACAAACATTTTGAGAAATTCTGATGTCGATGAAAGTGAGTCCAATATAGAAGACACAGAAGAATTTTATCATAAATCTTCCGTATCAACACAAAGTCCTATAACTAAGTCCTGGTACCATGTAAAGTTTAAAAAGTTGAGGCATCGTTACGATAGTGACTATGAACATATCGGTAGAAGAAATATTGAGAAAAATAATAATATTAATATTCAAAAAACGCAATACAGCAAAACAAAAAATTACAAATCGAAAATTAATAATCCAGGAAGACTTTCAAGTTATCTTACAAGAATTACAATAAACGATGATGATGAGCTGGACAAAGAAAACGTTGTTAAAGATGGAATATTAGCAGAGAATGGCGTTTCCACTGTTAGTATTGCAATGAGGAAAGTTAAGGAAATTCGCCATAAAACAATTGATACAAACACACCATTGAACTGGACTACTAAAAGAGTGGGAAAAGGGAAGAAATTACTTATTATGAATTCTACAACAGCTTTTATAACCCGCAATAAAGTTCAAGCTAAACTAAAAACTATTAAAGCGCCTAAAGAAATAATTAAAGACAATAAACCTGCCATTTCTTCAAACAAAGAGAAAAAGTCTAAAAATACTAAGAATGATACAACTACTAAAACATTTCAGACAAATTTAACAAAGAAAGATAATGATGGAAGTAAATCTTCTAAAACGAAACTAGTTAGTCGTTTTACATCTACGGCAACTTCCGAAACTTTAGCCTTTGACTTTAATGAATTTATTAAGAAATCTAACTTCCAACATGGAGACATGGCTAAAAACAAAGAGATCGAAGAAAAAATGAAAGCCGATTTGAGTAAATTGTTTTCTGATGTAACTAACAACACAAATCACATAACAGAGAGACCAGATTCATTTCAAGAATTAGAAAAAGTGTTTGATTTTGATTAAATGTCTATTTTTTAATTGTATTATTATTTTAATGTATTAAAGTAATATGACAAAGTTTTGGTCAGCCAGGTCGGAAGACCATCTCCGTGGCGAGGGATCGGTCGTCTAGGAGTTCATTGATGAGAGGGGCTGATGATGATGATGATGATGATGATAGTAATATAGTATTATAATAAGTTATAACTTGATCATTGAAAGAAAATAAATAGTCGCTTCTAAAAGGGGGTCACTGAAAATGTTTACAATAGGGATGTTGTCATTTTTCAGAAATGTTTTTAAATCATTTATAAATATCTAATGGAGGCCTAAATATTATTAACTTTTGCTTAAATACGTCTAATGCCTATAAAATCTTGGCATTTTATAATGCATTTTAAATTTCGCTCTAAAACGCTAACACTTGTCACGTGACGTCATATTATGTTGTTAAACATCGTAAAAGTGATAAAATGATTCTACATAGGCTGCACTAAAAGTATCGGGAATGGAACATTTCCACTGTTCCTGTCATATTAAAATATTTTTAATTGAAAACTCCTTGGTTTTAAAAATCGAATACCATTTATTTATTTAAAAAAAGATTCTCGGTCTTGTCACAAGGTCTTGTAACACTTGTTTAGTCGTTGAGAAAATGGAATTGACTCGAGAAAATTCTAGAGCGATGATTTATTATGACTTTCGAAGTGGTTTAACACAAAAACAGTATGTTGACCGGATGATTTTTGCGTTTGGCGATGAAGCCCCATCCAAAACCACAATTTATTGCTGGTTTGCTGAACTTCAACGTGGACGTGTCAAGCTCAGTGATGATCCCCGTCAAGGTTGTCCAAAAACTGCAGTCACCCAAGAAAACGTTGATGCAGTGCGTAAGCTGATTGAGGAAGATCGACATGTGACATACCGCAAAATTCAGGCAACTTTAGACATTGGCATGAGTCAAATACAAATAATCTTGCATGAACAATTAGGTGTAAAAAAGTTGTTTTCCCAATGGATACCGCATTTGCTCTGTGAAGAGCAAAAAGCGGCTCGCGCTACTTGGTACGTCAGAACTCTTGAAAAATTCCACGCAGGATCCTCAAATGCTGTATACAACAGCGTATCAGGTGACGAATCCTGGATATATGCGTACGAACCCGAAACAAAAAACCAGTCACGAGTTTGGGTGTTCGAAAATGAGTTAAAGCCAACAAAAATTGTTCGTTCACGGAGTGTTGCAAAAAAAATGGTGGCCACGTTTGTCTTCAAAACCGGCCATGTTGCAACTATGACGACTTGAGGGACAAAGAACGGTTAATGCAGAATGGTATGCTAGCATTTGTTTGCCACAGGTCGTTTCTGAACTCCGTAAAGAGAACTGCAACCGCCGCATCATCCTCCATCACGACAATGCGAGTTCTCACACCGCGCACAGAACAAAAGAGTTTTTAGAGCAAGAAAACATAGAATTATTAGACCATCCGCCGTACAGCCCCGACCTAAGCCCTAATGATTTCTATACTTTCCCTAAAATAAAGAATAAATCGCGTGGTCAGAGATTTTCATCGCCTGAAGAAGCTGTGGACGCCTACAAAACGGCGATTTTGGAGACCCCAACTTCCGAATGGAATGGTTGCTTCAATGATTGGTTCCATCGTATGGAAAAATGTGTCAAATTTCGCGGAGAATACTTCGAAAAGCAATAAATACATTTTTAAATGGTAATGTTGTGTCACTTCCTTGATTCCCGACATTTTCAGTGCCGCCCTCGTAGTTGTCGAATAGCTTCTAAGTTTTATAAGTGTTGTACGGTGCCTATGTGTGTGTCAAAACGCCTGAAAATTAGTTTGTACTATATTTACTGCGTAGGGAAAATGGTGTATAGAAAAAGAATACCTCAATATTATTCCGCTTCCGCTAAATAAGAACAAGTGACGTCATTGCCGTTTGTTATCACGTGACCTATTTTAAATTTTGTTACATTTTATTTATAAAATATTAATTTAATCAAATAAAAATAAGGGAAAATATTGTATTTTTCAGAATTCTACCATAGAAACTACCAATTAACATTAAAAATATATTTTTATATGAATAGGTACCTATTCATATAAAAATATTGTACTGTCAACATCTATTGGCCACTTGTGAACGATATAATAAAATTAAATTTTGAAAATATCATTTTTGCCAATATTATTGTGTACTAGCTGGTGCCTGCGACTTCGTCTGCGACTGCGTTTGTTACTTCTAATATTATGGAGGTATTAGAAGTGTACGTGTACAAAGTTTCATAGTAGTTTTCGCGTAAAAGCGCAACAAACATCCACGCTTTCACATTTATAATATTAGTAAGGATGTATCTCATTAATTTGTTATTTGTTTTACGATTTGAAGTCAAATTGAAAATCGTCTGTGTGACGTGAGCATGAATTTAACACGAGAAAATTTTCTTGCAATTATTTTTTATGACTTTCGATCAATTCGGTGAGAAAGTTATGATAGACTTCGATTGGCCATTCACGATGCAGCCCCCCTCTCGTTAGTGAGGTACATGGTCGCACTAATGTCAACGATGATCTGCGTGACGTCTGCCTTTTACGGCAACGACTAAAGTTATCATCAGTGCTGTGAGGCATAATATGATAGAGACTGAGAAAAGAGTAATTTATCAGCAGATTCTGACAAGCTTAGGCATCGGTATGAGTCAAGTGTAAAAAATCCTCGACGAACATTTAGCGGCCAGAAAGCTTTGTACCCGGTAGATACCTCATAATTTTACAGCGGCCTATAAACTCCGAATCATTGGTCGTAACTCTGTATAATGGGACCCAGTCTATAGTATTCTTAGACCATAACTCGTTGGGCATCTGGCCGATGTGTCTAACCCAGTCCCATTTAAGCTTAGCAGCTACCAGGGCCACGTCGGCCACTTTAGTTTTGGAGCGTAAAATAGAGTTGTAATTAGTTGTTGGAGTTAAAATGCGGTCAGTTAATAGAATCAGGCGTTACCTTGCGGAAATCCATTATATAAGATATTAAATTAATTATATTAATTAGCAATTATCCCGCGAAAAACGCTGTCTTTACAGCAAATGTGTGAGTGCACGCATATGCATGCATATAGCACCGCCCTCCTTTCCCACACTGCATATGCGTACACTCGCATGCACCACCACCCCACATGCACACAACCACAGTAAAAGACCACCACCAAACAATCTACGTACGTTTCGCCCCGACACCGAGGCATCCTCAGGATGTAGACTCTACGATTAGTAATCGTTAACTTTAATGTGTGGTGGTGGTGCTTGCGAGTGTACGCATATGCAGTGTGGGAAAGGAGGGCGGTGCTATATGCATGCATATGCGTGCACTCACACATTTGCTGTAAAGACTGCGTTTTTCGCGGGATAATTGCTAATTAATATAATTAATTTAATATCTTATAAAATGCGGTCAGTTAATCTGACGCCTAAAATATGTACTGCGCTCCATAGCGCGTTGGCAACGGTCTTGATCTATGACTAATCTATGACCAAGACTATGCACCGTACGTCAGGATCCGAAGGATGCACATGTCCATTGTCCATGAGTTTTCGGTACCTCTAGCACATGAGTAAATAAACGGACAGAGGCAAAGTTTCATACAACCGCGCGAATCGATTGCACTACTACAAGCGTACTTATGCATGTGTGCGTTAACCTGTTGAAACCGGTTCGACGAGTGCTCGAACGCAGGGATGTGAGTGCACGTGTTAAGTTGCGTTGTATATTTGATATTTTTTTTCGCTTGGCGGGTATTTCGAATTATTATCATCGTTCTTAAATTTTTGTTAATTAAAAGTAAAAAGTGTCAATATTGTAAGTATACTGTACTGTGTGTATGAACAATAATAGAGCAAATAAAAAAGAATCATATTTTATAACATTGTTCTTAAATTATTGTTGATAATTAAAAGTAAAAAGTGTCAATATTGTATACTGTACTGTATGTATGAACAATAATAGAGCAAATAAAACAAACCATATTTTAGCTATCCCAAAGATTTCAATAGGTAAGTTGTATCTTATTATTTTATTTCTACTAATTATTATTACTTTTGTTCACTAAGTTTTAATGGATGTGCCTAAACTCTTGTTAGGGAAACATTGACCCGATATTAAATCTTAAATCTTAGCTAAACTTTACAGTAAAAATACAATAAGTATAGGTACAGAATACGTAATTAGGAGACGATTCCTGTTCAGAATAAAAAATATTACAATAATTATGTTAAAAACTGATATGCAATGAGAGTGCTTTCCATTAGAATTAACCACTTTATTAAAAAGTACAACAGATTATTGAAATTAAAAAATATAAACACAAAATTTTTAGAAAAAATATTTTGTAATAAAGATAGAATATTTACATAGATTACTACACAATAAAAAAATCGTTTTGTTCGTTTAATTTTATCCACCTGTGACAACCCTACCATAAAAGGTAACAATTTTACGCGTTGTATGGAAGCTTTGTCTCTGTCCGTTTACTTACTAATGTGCCTCTAGTCTCTAGAGTCTAGAGACTCTAGTACCCCCATGTATTGTTGTTAACAACATAACAGTATAACATGCTGTCTTTGCCAATAAAAAAAAACCTAAATAGTTATTAGGCCTTGTTCAATGTATATAAGAGGGCGTAAATATTAGAAAACACTATACCTATATTATAATATAAGAGGATATAAAAAAGGTATCTAACATGCTAACATAAAACAAAATACAAAAATAGTCATATTAAATATTAATTGAAACGTAAATATGTAGTTCCTTATCGCGCGTTACGAGAGGGGGCTGGACGGAAAAAATTAAGACGAAAAGTTGGCACAACACTTTTTGCTATAGTGTGTGTGTGTTTATTATAAGAGTTTGAAACCTTATCGAATAACATCATGTCACCAATAGCGCGATGCAATTACTAAACAAATATAAATGTATCACGCCATCTACTGGCAGTTTTATGTAAACTTTAAATAATTATACACATGTACCACGCCATCTATTGGCAGATTTACATAAATGCTATAATTATAATATATATATATATATATATATATATATATATATATATAATAAAATATATATTTAAGAATTATACAATTTAAACATGTTTGAAAAATTAGATATGTAAGTAGTTTTCATTATAACACATTCCACGTACCTACAGTTGACTTAATGTGACTTGCAAAAATTGTTGGTAATGTGTTTTATTAATAGGTCTTTACCTTTTTTTGTTTTTTATTATAATTCCTTCACTAATTAATCGAAAGGAACTTCGTTCCATCCGGGTGTCCCTTGACACCTCTCTTTTTTATAAGCGTAATATAATTTTTAATATGTATAGCCTTCAATCTCTTTGGTACTTGCATCCGTTGCTTAAAAAAAGTTTTTGACACGCCTTGCCTTGGTCGTAGCTGTTTGTGCTTAAAAACACATAAAAATCATAATAGTGCAAAAATTGTGTGTAATTTGGTGATTATTTGAGTGAAATATTGACGGTTAATCATTATTTTTCCTTGAATACCAATATCGACGTAAATTGTTCGAGGAATATCGTGTTAATTGAGGTAAAAGTTTTACAATACTTGTCAATAATTGTCAATAGTATTTCGATTTTGTTAAGCACTTTTTATAATTTCCACCGTATGTTTTTAGGCTCTATACTTAGTATGCTAATTTTTCACTATTATTGTTGGATAATTCTAATTTCATATTTGTATAGAAAATACTTAAGGTGTGTTTGAATAGTGAATGAAACAACTAGTAATTGTTCGGAATGAGTCATAATTTACAAAACACTTTCGCTCGTATATTTGTTAAAATATAAATAAAGTACCTTATTTTATGTATATGCCCATGTCCTTCAATATATAACTTACTCTATTTTCCCATGAAAGAAGTTTATAAATAGATAAACATAGCAGGTATTTAAACCAGGGAGAAATTTCTATAATTTTTTGTTCCTAACTGAAGGATATAATTTTACCCTATTATTCTTGGGATTTATAATCTTGATTTTCATTGAAAAACTTTTGTTTTCAATAGTTAATTAATTTAGGTCATCAACTATAATGAGTTATTTATAACAAAATGCATTATGCACTTTGTTATTTAATTATTGTTTATACAAGTGGTAAAACTGGTAACTAATGAATGTTACATAAATTAAATATACATTACATTAACAAGCCAAGTTTATGATCTTACCACACCTATTATCCTCAGAGAGCCTCTGGATAAAAGGATTTAGATACTCACCCAAGTTCTATCCACATGTATATGGAAAAAAATTATTACTCTTCTCTTCGGTCTCTTTCAATGACCTGATTAGAAGTTAGAAGATAACAAGTACATGTATACTTAGTAGTTCCAGCAACAAGAAATTCAATTTATGAGGCATATTACACAATATTCAGTCAGTCAGACAGAATCCTACTTGTGTTATGAATGTAAAACTTTTTAAATCTGTAGGTTTGTTGTATTATATAATAATAATTATTATAATCACTAATATCCACTGCTGGAAATAGGCCTCTTTGAACCTCCATATAGTAACTGGCTTTTGTTGTTGGGGATGTAAGTTGCATCGGCTTCTCCATACAGGCTTTTTTAAAAGGCCTTTGTTATTTTATTGTACATACGAAATATAATCATGACTTGAACAAGAACATGGAATCTGGGTTATGGGTTCAGGTTAATTAACAACTTTATTTATCTGCTCTTTTTTTGCAGTTTGTCATATACAGTTGTATATCTTAATATTGTTGTTTCAAACCTATCAAATGACAAAGACTTTTATTATAACAAGCCTTTGTCAAATACATTTAACTTCTAGCAACGACAAGAGTGGAATCATGGGCAGTTTTTGATAACATCTCTTAGTGAGAAATTATGCTGTCACCTTGTGTTTTACATTTAACACAATTATTAAGATTTACATTATTCATGAATTCTACTATTAACATATATGTTTCATATTGGCCGGGCATCCTGTGATGTTTATCTAAATGGCATTGAGTTGGGCAAATTTGATAACTTCAATGTATTTTGTAATAATGCCTTTGAAAAAATATTTTTACTCAAGGTAGACCATTGCTGCTTGCTAAACAGTCATACCCAGGTAGATTTATGTGCAGAAAAAAGTGCATCCATCACACTGGCTTGTTGAATTTTCTTATAAAATATTATTTTCCAGAAATGGCGACCATGACAGACCCCTACGGTACTACTGGACAACTGTCCCTTAAATGGGACCCTAAGAACTTGGAGATACGGACTATGTCTGTCGAGCGAACATTAGAACCCTTGGTGTTGCAAGTTACGACTCTTGTCAATAGTAAGGACAAATCTGCCAAAAAGAAAAGACGTAAGTTTAATTTTTGAGGACTTTTCTTGGAGGAGAAATAAAATGTAATCTTCACAGTAAATAACTGGCACATGATTTAAATTGTTTGTTTCTAAATTTTGTTTATATGTTTACAGTTTAATGCTTGAGAAAGAGAATCTAACATATTGACTTTCTTATCAAAGTAGTTGCTGTGTGTATGTATGGCTATAAACTAGCATTAACTTTTCCATTATTATAAAATTGACATGAAAATTTTATTCCATTGACGGACCAATTTGATTTCAAATTTATTTAAATATTTTTATCCTATTTACAGCTGGCAAATCTAAACGCGCGAGTGCTTTGGTCGCGACTGTAGAGCGCGCCACTGAGATCTTCATTGAACGTGGGCAGACCATCGCCTATGAGAATCCCGAGATTACGCAGGAAATGCTCGCCGCTGTGGAGGAGGTTAGAAAAGCAGGTAAGAGTTGACTTAAATATACTATATAGTATATACTAAGATAATGACAGATAAATGGGTAATAAAGTCAGACGCTACTTTGTTTGGAAGTCCATGACAAATGGATTATGTATTTTCTAATCATATTCTGCAAACCACTTAGTTAATATACAATTGTTGTGGTACATAGTTTTCTTTATTGTGTGTGTTCAATTACATGGGAGTGCATTCAAATTGTATATGATAATACTATCTACTACTGGCAGTATTACCTAGACCAGTGGTTCTTAACCGGTGGTCCGCATACCACTCGTGGTCCCTGGAGCCATTCCAGGTGGTCAGCGAAGCTATCTGTCAACGCTTATAAATATCAAAAACAAGTATCAAAATCGTTTGGCTTATGTACTTATTATATTATTATTATTACGGAAACAAGAATTCAGATATTAGAAAATAGTATGCAGTCACAAAAATATCATTAAAATCGGTAACTTTCAGATTTTTGCAATTAACAACCCTTCATTCATTCACATTTAGGTAAATGCTGGTAAATGCTTTACAATACAGTTACTATTAAACATAAATAAAATATTACATTTTACTTTGAAATCTGTCATTTTTATATGATTGTTCACTGTGAACTAACAGTGAACGAAAAAAGATTGTTCATTGCATTTTCTCATTTTCGCGCCAATACATTTTAAAATATTTTGTGATATTAAAATGAAGAAGCGGAAGATCCTGCATTGCCGATCCGGCATCGTGCATTTTCTGAGCCAAGGAGGAGGCCTGGTTGGAGATAGTTGAGGATGTCAAGAGCCCTGGGCCGACCCTGCATATTGGCGCGGAAAAATCTTCGTACCCAGTCGGCCCCAATCAAAGAGACGCTCCAGCTGGGCTAACTGAAGAGGATCGTCGAGGAAAGAGGTCTCCGACACATCCGTGGGATGGCTCGGCAGACGCCGGACGAGACGGGTGTTTCACCACCAGTCACGGTGACTGAAATGGAGGCGGTTCCGTCCCGCCTCCACAGTAAGAAAAGGGCGCCGGTCCAGTGCACCCTGAACGTTCGTTCAGGGTGCACTCGTTCAGGGTTCGTTCAGGGGAAACGAAGTTCTCGCGATCTCTCTCGTGCACCTCGGTGATAGGCTCGGGGGCTGTTTGATTGCTTCCAGTCCGGGCAGTTCCCGAGGGCCGGGAAGGAGGGTCGGCTCAGCCTGCTACCAAAGGCAGGGCGGACCAGGACTCGACTTTCGCGGTGCAGGTGGCCTCCTGGCCTATGTGAGTTAAGGGCCCCCACCGGGGGCTGCCCTCCAGATCGGAGGGGTGAGAGTCAGTATGAGACCCCATATCAAATATCTGGAGCTCATCCTTGACGGAGGGTGGACCTTCGACCCATATTCCTCAATGTTGGGACAAGGTCATGTAGGCGGCAAGTGCGCTGGGCAGACTTCTCCCGAACGTCGGAGGACCCAACGCCGCCTGCAGGCAACGTATGTTGCACCTATCTGGACGGGTCACCTTATCGCGAGAAATAAGGCCCAGCTGCGCTAGGTGCAGCGGGTCATAGCGGTAAGGGTGATTCGGGGGTACCGTATGGTATCGTCAGTGGCAGCCACTGCCCTGGCTGGTGACCCCCCGTGGAAGCTCGTGGGGGAGGTTCTTGCCGAGATGCACTTCTATCTCGGATAGGAATTTAAGTCTCTCGGCGAGAGCCTTACGCTGATTCCTGGTTCGATATCCTGCGAGTTCGCCAACTAGGACAAGAGGCGCTAATGCGGAGGCGGGGGAGGACATGACGCCGCAGCTGTATGGCTAAAGCCTAAGTCCGCTCCTCGAGCGGTGAATATGCCGTAAGTGCAAACACCTTACCTTCCATCTCACACAGGTGCTCACCGGGCATGGTTGCTTTGGTGAGTACCTGTGCCGGCACACAGGGAGCCGGTGACCGCACAGTGAGGTGTGCCCGAGATGGGCGGTGCTGTGTCGAGAGTTGACATTAGTCATCGGAGGGGACTTGTCTCTGCCGAGCGTCATCATCGCGATGCTCGGTGATGACGAGTCCTGGACGGCGATGGTCTCTTTCTGCGAGGCAGTTATATCTCCCGCTCGTCGGCCTCCTTCTGGGAGGTGAGAAAGGAGGCCGCCGACGAGGCCTCCCCCGCGGGCGACGAACGGGGATGCGGAGGAATCGCTACTTAATTATGCACCTCCAGTAAAGCCCCTGTGCTCGTGGTTCAGGCTCGTGGATGGGAATCTGGGCCTAGTATGACACGACGTCGCGGGGACTGCTTAGTAGCGGCTGGGCAGTCCCCCTTTACGACGAGTAGTCTGGCCTTTGCCGGGGCCAGCCTGTTGCTGAGGTGCTCCTGTTGCCTGCAAATCCGGGACCCTCAAAGAGCGGCTGACGGCGCTCGCAGTGGTTTTAGTTTACGACTAGGACACTCCTGACCCCATGGGGTCAGGATCTACCCGATATCCTGGCTACATGCGTAAAAAGCATTTCCATGCGATGAAAAAAAAAGAAAATGCTATGAAGGAGTGACTGAGGCTTATTTTTGTGAAAAAGGTATCAAAACATCGTCACAAGTGTATCAAGAGACCATTCTTGAGAAGGTAGTTGAGCCCCTTAACAACACCATGTTCAATTCAAGAACGGTACTTTCAGCAAGACTCGAAGCTCGATCCACACAATCTTGGTTAGAAACCAACGTTCCTTCCAACCAACTTCATCAGAGCTGAAGACTGGCCGTCATCAAGTCCACCGATCTTAATCCGCTGGATTATGATTTTTGGTTAGTTTTAGAGAGGTCATCAAAGATATAACGGCAGTGAGGAATTTTCCCATGGAGAGAGTGCGTCCTTCAATTGATAACTGACCTCCACGTTTAAAAGACTGTATTGCAGCCAATGGAGACCACTTCGAATATTAAGCTTTATATATTCTTAATGGTTTTATTTTTAATAGTTATATTAATGTATGTATTAAACTTAAACACTGTAATAGTAATGTTACGTGCAATAGAATCAATGTTTTTTTCTTTGTAACAGTATTTAGGGCATGAATATGTATAATTACCAATAAACCAAGTTGGTGGTCCCCGGCAAGAAAAATATTCGGTAAAATGGTCCCTGATGCTCGAAAGGTTAAGAACCACTGACCTAGACAGACAGACAGACAATGATAGTGTAGGGACACCTATGTTATTACTCAGGCTCCTATCACGCTGGCCTGGCTCAGCAATGTCAGGTCAAGTGTATATTAATGCTCATAAAATACCAGTGGGATAGGGGCCTGCCATCCAAGTGACTTTTTTATATTTTTTTTAGCTACATTGTTGTTTTTAAATTATTTTGACGTATTTCAAGTGTACAAGTTGTTTTTTACGAAGTAAATATATTTCAATTTGACTTTTTTTATATTATGATATATGACTTTTTGGTGTCTCAACAGGTGCGGGCATGAGTGTTGCGGCGCGCGAGTTCTCGGAGGAGCCGTGCGCGTCGTCGGTGCGTTCAGGCATGGTGCGCGCGGCGCGGGCGTTGCTGTCCGCCGTCACCCGCCTGCTCATCCTGGCCGACATGGTCGATGTACATCTGTTGCTGTCTGATCTGCGCACTGTAAGGATTGTTTTAAGATCAATAGTTTAACATTTAATACCATAAGAAATTGCTTTTAGAGACTAGATGGTTTCTCACAAACTATCGTCGTATTTTCACCAATTTGATGAAGATGATGAGTGTACTTTTACTTACTTACTCCGCTGGCTCAACAACTTGCCGGATCTTGGCCTCCAATACGAGATGGCGCCACCGCAACCTGTCTTTTGCGATCTCCTCCCAGTTTACGGAGCCCAGGGCGCGTAGGTCTTTCGGGTACTTTTAATTACTGACATTTTTTTTGATGTAGGTATTGGTCTGTCAGTTTACTTTGGTTTCTTAGTCATAGGGCACAGTTGAATTGTCAGTTATGGGTTACATCACTTATCTTTTGAACTGTAATAAAAAACTAACGTAAGCCATAAGCTATAATTGTTATCAGTATCAATCCATTCACTGCTTGGACGTAAGCCTATTTAATGAATGCCAAGACGATCGACCCCATCGTACATCAATCACTTCAAACTAGAAACGGCCACTGCACGGAGTCGTCCTTTCTAGTGGGAAGTGGCTTTACCTACAGCCCGAAAAGTCAGTAAAACTGTTTCATGGAAGAAACAAGCAGGATGTACCCATGCAGCCGGCACAGTGCATCCGTCGCGCCGCATATAACAATCGGCGACGTTGATCACTCACAATCTTGTGAGTGGTCGTGTGGTCCAACTGACAAAAAAATATCCAACTTCCAGGTGGAGAAGGACTTGGACAAGTTGAAGGCGGCATCCTCCCAGTCGGAGCTGGTGGAATCGGCTCGACAGCTGGGCCGCTCGGCGCACGAGCTGGCCGCTCAGGCCGCCAAGAGGCAGAAGGAGCTCAAGGAGCCGCGCATGAAGGACGAGCTAGCGGCCGCGCGGGCGGTGCTGAAGAAACACTCCACTATGTTGCTCACCGCTTCTAAGGTAAAACACCCCTATATTTATTTAATCCATCAACGAAATTTGAAATACATAATCAGTAAACAACACTGATCACATAATTATCTAATAAATATAAGAATATAAGCCAATAAAGAAATAATCCTAAAATATCCTAATAACTGCAGTTATTATTATTGTTGTTATTATTATTACATTACTTATTTGAATACTTATGACAGTTTTTATTATTTTTCTTTAACACTTTAAATGCTTGATCGTGATGAATACTACTGACTCGAGCGGCACTTCAACGACTCCAAAGTTACGTAACATTGTCTCATGGTATCTGTAGTATTTTACTATTGTGACCATATAATTTCGATTAAATAAGCCTATTTTGAATGGTTCATAACATTGTCAAAAATAGGTATTTTGAAATCTGATTGCGTATTTATAATACTACTGTTGCCCGCAGCTTCGCCCGCGTTAGATTTACAGCCGTACGCGGATTGATGATGATTATTTTTATAGCCTAAGTTACTCGTTATTACATAAGCTATCTGCCAGTGAAAGTCCCATTAAAATCGGCCCAGCCGTTTCAGAGATTGGCCGGAACAAACAGACAGACAGACAGACAAAAATTGTAAAAAAAGGCTATTAATTTCACGGTGTCTATGGTGTGCGTGCGCGTTTTAGGTGTACGTGCGCCACCCCGAGCTGGCGGCGGCGAAGGCCAACCGCGACTTCGTGCTGCGCGCCGTGTGCTCCGCCGTGGACACCATCTCCGCCGTGGCGCAGGGCCGCCCGCTGCCCGCGCATCAGGGTACGTACCACCACTCATACATGACCTCGCCATTTATTTTTGAACTCGAAACAGGACACAGACATATTTCATTAAATTATACGTTACTATCTCGAAAAAAATTACACTTTACTTTAGTTTTTATGTTAGGTCCAAATATATGTTAGGTTTTTCTGGTGACCTTTCTTAAAGTTTATATTTATAATGGATCATCCATTAATCACGTAAGGAAAATTGATAGTAGGGGAATCACGTAAGGGAAAACTCACAAAGTATATCATATATACTAGTTAAAGAATTACTATTTGTAAAGTTTTTGTGTTTTTATTGTATATTTGTAAAAAAATATTATAGTATATAGTGTATTTTTCTTATTAAAACAGACGTGATTAATGGAACGGCCTCTTATAGTAAATATTACTGAAGTCTCCAAATGATTTCCAAATACATAAATGCCGAGTCGAAAAAAAACGATTTGATGTGTTCCAGTGGTGTTTAAGGGATCCTATCGCCATTTCAGTATTTTTAATTTTCGAATACATTTGCATCCACATTATGATAGAAAAAAAGTAATTAAATTGAGTATTAGGTACTGCTGTATTACATTTACGCATCCATATTATAATTCTTTTATTTGTCACGTGTAATTGTATGCGACGTTTTTGTTCAGGTAACAACAGAGTTCCGGTCGAAGGACCAGGGGAGTTGGCGCAAGCTCTCGACGATTTTGATGTAAGTTATAGTGTACTAGCTATAGCCTGCAGCTTTGCCTGCGTTTAATGTCCGCATTGATGATTATTTTATAGTTTTTGTCAGTCATAACTTAGTATTATGCTGGTATAAGATTTTTTAAGTTGGATGAGTCGTTTTGGAGATACCGTTCTACATCCAAACTTACAAACATTATCTTATCTCTTTATTTGGTCTGTTGAGGCAGACCAACGGACAGACAAGCCTGATACTAAGTAGTTAACGCTGCCCTCCAATGAACAACTGTAAACGTTATAAATAGATACACATTATAAAACAAAATCGTTACAAAGTTGTTCGAACATACCTTATAATTTAACCATTAATAATAATAATTTAATTAATAAAATCGGTAAAATATATTATATTATAATTCCTGTTAAATGAACATTTACGTTTGTTTTCAGGAGCGCATGGTGATGGAGCCGCTGGCGTACTCGGAGCTGCGCACGCGCCCGTCGCTGGAGGAGCGCCTCGAGTCCATCATCTCGGGCGCCGCGCTCATGGCCGACTCCTCCTGCACCAGGTCAGCACTGCACCCCATGCAACACCCAGCATGATGCAGATCATACCATATTTCTTTTATTTTATTTCATGTTTCGTTAAAGTTTTTTATTAATTATGGATTTTAATATTACGTCGACGACCTCTGTGGCTCAGTCGTTAGCGCGTTGGCGCTCAAGCTGGAGGTAGCGGGTTTGAATTCCGCCATGGAACAAATTTTTTTCTGTGTTCCTGGGTCATGGATGTGTTTATATAATAAAAATCTTAAATATATGTATAGTGTAAAAGTATTAAATATAAGTATTTCCGTTGTCTGCCAATTTACAAGTTGCCTCCCTATTCATCTTTGAGAGAAAAATTTAAAGAAATAGGAATTCTGACTGTCGCCCCTCAAATCTCAATACATCTTAGCAAATTTACTGTATGTCCGGAAAAACATAAATGAATTTTGTAAGAAAAGTGATATTCATAGTAGAGATACACGTAATAGACACAGGTTACATGCACCAATGATTAGACTTTCGAAAGTAAACAATTCTTCATTGGCATTTCAGGATAAGATGTTAAAATTGTTATAGAATATATATTATTTGAAAAGATTAGTTCCACTGAGTTTGTTTCGCCGGTTCTTCTCAGTGGGCTTACCTTGGAACCGGTGGTAGATTCAATTGACGTTCAAAAAGATACTGTATTAGTACTATTTTGAATAAAAAAAAAATGATTTTGATTTTGGTACCCGTAACATTACTTACCACGGGACCAGATTGACGTGGTGTAAAAAGCGTCTATAGATACTATTATTAACATTAACTTACATTACATATGATTGATGCTATTTCAGGGACGAGCGTCGCGAGCGTATCGTGGCGGAGTGTAACGCGGTGAGACAGGCGCTGCAGGACCTGCTGCACGAGTACATGAGCAACGTGAGTACCTCACTCTCCTGACAATGTCCTCTAGCAGTTGCGGGCCGAAGAAATTTTAGTGTTCCAAAAGTTTTGAGATCCTCAAGGAACTCTTTCCACTTCTAGGCTCAGAACAGCATTTCCTATGTGAAGAGGACTTTTGAAGTGACAACTTCTTTAGCATCGTTGTGATTTAAAAGTCGATGAAACGAAAAATCGACAGTAAAGAGATACATACATACGACAGATACATAAAGTCATAAGATTTAACGTGGGAACAAATGACATAAGAAGCGTTATAGTGATTGACGACCTCTGTGGCTCAATGGTTAGCCCGTTGCGGGTTCGAATCCCGCCAGGGAACAAAAAATATTCTCTGTGTTCCTGGGTCATGGATGTGTATTAGGTGTATGTATTATATAATAAAAATCTTAAATATATGTATAGTATAAAAGTATTAAGTATATTTCCGTTGTCTGGTACCCGTAACACAAGTTCTTCGAGAACTTACCACGGGACCAGATTGACGTGGTGTAAAAGCGTCCATATAGATATTATTATTATTATGCACGTCATTTTCGAAGGTTTCACTTCTACCACGTGTGAATTGCACACATGTTTTTTTTTATAGAAGAGGGAGCAAACGAACAGTCGTCTTACCTAGTGGTAAGTGCAAAGAATCATCCATAGATACCCGCAAAATCATTATCTGGTACTGCTACCTCCACTTCATACACAGGAGTATCCCGTTTGAAAACCAAACTAAATTAAAACTGTAACACCCTGTGTATTGTAGGCGGGACGTGCGGAGCAGTCGGAGGGGCTGGAGCGCGCGCTGGAGCAGATGTGCCGCAAGACGCGCGACCTGCGCCGACAGCTGCGGAAGGCTGTTGTCGACCACGTCTCCGACAGGTACCACATCCACCTTCACTATACCACGACCACGCCACATCAGCACACCACTACATCCGCACACCACCACATCAGCACACTACCACATCAGCACACTACCACAACAACACACCACACCACCGCACCAGCACACCACCGCACCTCCACACCACCGCATCTCCACACCATCGCGAATTCTATTTTGAACTCGCTTTTATTAGCTTCGCTTGTATGTATGAACGTATGTATGGCATCAAAAATGGAGTTCAAAGATACATAATCTTTGAACTCGATTCTCCAGCACTTCAAAACGTCGGACTAGTTTGAAATGTTTTACTCATATTTAAAGTTTGACCCATTATATTTACCAAGACGGGGATTTGCGATTGATTTAGTCGAAAAGCTAAGAATCACTGTAGCCCTCAACCGAACAAAAATTTGAATAAAACAATTTCTTTTAACTATTTTTATTATTTATTATCCTTCTCTTTCCCTTGTAACCTACGAGACATATTTCAGTTTCCTGGAGACGAACGTGCCGCTGCTGGTGCTGATGGAGGCGGCGCGCAACGGGAACGAGAAGGAGGTGGAGGAGTACGCGCTCGTGTTCACCGAGCACGCCAACAAGCTCGTCGAGGTGACGCCCTCCATACAACGCCCCGCCCCTTTTTTCCTTTCATCATCATCATCAGCCTTTATCTTTCTACTGCTGAACATATGTTTCCTTCAATTAACTTTATCCTTTACTCTAAATAAAATAGCACGCCAATAAGCTCGTCAAGGTAACGCTCCGCCCTATACACCGCCTCGCCACGCCCCGCGATTATATCTGCCTCTGAATTAAAATAATATTTAAAGTATATACTTAAAAATCCTTAATGCAATAAGCAGATGACCTTGAAACGGCTGTATCGATTTTAATAAAATATGTCTAAAAACTGCCGTTAAGAAAACTTCTCCCCAGGGGGGTATGTGGGACTCGCTGCGCCCGAAAGGTGGTAAATGGACGCAGCTCTACCCACTAAAACCCGGCGAGTGCCACTAGTGCCGCCTTGGTGAGGTGCCCCGGATCTGTTAAGCTAAAATTGTCAGTCCCGCAAGGGACCGACGCCACCTCATCAGTGGGGTTGTCCCGTACCACAGAACAACCCCTCCCAACGTCGGGACAGTACAATGGGGTGAGGTTCCCGTCCTCGCCCCTTGCTCTTTTGTCCCCTCTTCATATAAGAGGGGTACAAAGAGCCCCCTCGGCTCAATTAGCTTCGCCCAAGGTGCTGGGCTCACCCTAGGCTCCTGAGCCCTACCGCCACGTCAAGGCCTGAAACATGGTGGTGTAAACTGTGTTTTACCTAGTTCGCACCAACCCGTCATAAAATTTTGGTGTTTGTTCAAGGTGGCGAACCTAGTGTGTTCGATGTCCAACAACGAGGACGGAGTGAAGATGGTGCGCCACGCCGCTTCGCAGATCGAGGCGCTGTGCCCGCAGGTTAGTCCTTTCAGTACTTCTTAATAAACTTTAGTAGCAGTGGTCACCGGTACTCTTTGTTATGCTCCCGTCTGTAAGGGTTCCACCATGATGCTATTTTTCTTTCAAACAGCTTTAATGTGTTTCGGAAAGAAAGGCAAGACATCTCAGGATAGGCGACACATTATTAAGTTGCTTGGGCTAGTCCCAGGTTTGTGGTCCAGGACGACGCTTACCATCAGGTGGGTCGTCTGCTCGTTTACCTCGCAAGTAACATGAAAAAGGACGAAGGAAGCAGTATACAGCACAAATGGGTCTCACACTCTTGAACAGAGAGTCAAATATAGTATATTATTGTGTTTGATTATTATTTCCATTGAATTTACGAAACACGAAACTAATAAAATCCACAAAGTCGTTAAATTACTGGTTTTACGTTAATACACAGAAATCAGAATACACGTCTTTTCACACTACAACTCAACTTACCGACCCGCTGGCATTTATTCGTCAATTGATATTGACGGACGTTCTCGACGGATCATTCTCGTATTTCATACATTATTTGCTTCACTCACACTCACTCTTACGTTCCGTTTTATGCATTTTCCCTATGAAATTTACACATTCCACATACAGATTCCCGCCTCTAATTCATTGGAGGTACGACGTCATAGTTTCAACTAATTCAACGTACACGTACGCAGGTGATCAACGCGGCGCGCGTGCTGGCGGCGCGTGTGCGATCGCGCGTGGCGCAGGAGAATGCGGGAGCGTTCGCGCGCGCCTGGGAAGCGGCCGTGCGCCTGCTCACCGACGCCGTAGACGACATCACCACCATCGACGACTTCCTCGCCGTCAGCGGTACGTTTCACCACCACTGTTATCTAACTCATGATTATATACAACCCGACGCAAGGACGCCGCGAGGTCATCGACACCACGGCGGGTAGCCCTCCCGTTTCACATTTTTAGGTTAAAGCTAACTGTTCACCTACTCTTTCGATGAAGCTTAAAGGCCAATAGGCCAGCAGCAGCATATAGTTTGCCAGTAAAGTCTTGTATTACTGTTGTTGTCTCGTCTGTTACATATACATTTTGTTGTTGCAGAGAACCACATCCTGGAGGATGTGAACAAGTGCGTTGTGGCGCTGCAGGAAGGAGACCCCGACTCGCTGGAGAGGACCGCCGGTGCCATCAGGGGACGCGCTTCCAGGTACCTTTCATATTCTAAAACAGTTGGTTCCTTGGTGTATGATGATGCAACTATAAATCTAATATCAAAGCTCTGAACGGATGAGAAAATCGGGGTTCAAGTATAAAATACAGACAGATAATAATCAAAAATATAGGCTGGTCCAACTGTACTTACAATAGATCGTAACTAATTATTTCTAACAATTATTTTTCACATATTTTAAGGGACCACTGTATACTAATCTAAGAGTACATTCTATTACACATACATTATCACCATTATATTTTTTTCCCCCGCTTCTGCACATTTCAATGAACTAATTATATAAAATACCTACCTGTTGTCTGTAAAGTCGGTTTACAGATGATAATTTTACGTGATAACGTCATATAGACGTAATGCGTCACAAGCCGAATGCTTAGGCCGATCGTGCCTCTTGTTCTGCGCTCTTGCTTGCACGCTCGGCTCAGACGGAACGTGACACTTTTTCGTGCGTGCAGCCGGCATTCATCAACAATGATATGCAGAGTACATGACACTTATGCTTAAAAATGTCAAAATGGTCAGCACTAACCATACCGTAGCCCGGGGAATTGGGTGAAATGGTCCCGTTAATGAGGACTGATCACCCGTCTGGCCTTGCTGGCGTCCCCACCCCTTAAATAATAATAATAATAACCATACCGTATGTTACACAGGGTGTGCTCGGTTGTGACCCAAGAGATGGACAACTACGAGCCCTGTATTTACACCAAGAGAGTGCTGGAAGCTGTCACCGTGCTGAGAGATCAAGGTAAGTGGCATTCACTGCTAGAAAATAACCAGTATAAATATTTAAAACCGTTTATAATATTTGTTTGCCTTATTAAGTTCTCCGTTAGAACAAATGGATACAGTGACTTAAAGCTTTCATTGTCTATACTATGAGAATCAGTTTTTGTAGGTATTATTGGGAGTTTATAAATACATATACAATGCCGAGATATATTTATACTATTGATAAATAACTTCAAAAAACTTTCACATGTCGTGTCTATAACTATCCAACCTCTCTTCACGGTGTGAATTTCTTTAAAATTGACTTAAAAAGGAATCCTAAACTATTAAGAGTTAACTACTAACGACGGCGGAGATTCTTATATAAAAGATGTGGTAAAATAAAATACACCAAATTGTAAATTTATATCTTATAATATGAACAATTTACTCCTTAATATAATCACATTACTTATTTGTACATAGCATCTTATATTCTGACATCTTACCAGTATTTATCTTACAATATTAATTATAAAGCCTCTAGTTTGTTATGGCAGTAATCAACAGTTTGGCTATTATAGTCCTATTGTTTGGAACTCATAGGTTGTGTTGACGATTGCATTGTATTTATATACGCAATTCACATATCTATATACACATGGATTGTATATTGCCTGTTTATTCCCGACTGCGCCAGAAGGAGGGTTATGTTTCTCGAGAGTATGTATATATGTATGTATAATTGTTTGGCACGCTCTGCAGCCTGAACGGCTCGATGGAGTTTAGATTGAGAGGTCTCGTTAGATTCGTCTTTACTGTGAGAGTGACACTGGGTATATCTATATTTAAAAAATGGCAGATTTTTGGCGCCAAATTCATTGGCAATCGGGTTATTTGGTTTTTTTTTTCATAATCTTTAGGTTATAGGTATATCATTTTGTTGAAAGTCAGAATATTCTACTCGGTTAGATTGTAAGTTCAGGGTTGTAATTCCTTCTTTGGGTGGGCTTTGATGAATTCAAGTGCGCGGAGGATGGCTGCTGGGATGGGGGGTGGGGTGGGGATAAATGGACCCTGGAAGAAAAATATATTCAATTATTACACCTAAATTACTTGTCTTTATAAAAAATCAGGTTACTACACATGTATGTGTTCACTCGACAAGTATACAATGGATTCACATGAAATTATGGTTACATGTTGCATATTATATATGTTGTATATGTTGCATATATCGTATATAGGAATATCTTATTTAATTTTATCTAGAATTTTCCAAGGACTTGAAATTATTGTTGTCTATAAAAAAAGTGTCATTTATTTTTTATGTTAAAGTTTTCACCAAAACATGAGTTACCCTTTACCGTACCTGCCTGTACAAGCCAGCTCGTACTATAACAGGTTCACATCCATGAAATGCATACTATTATTATGTAACGTCTGCATGTTTATTTTCACTTTAAGTATTTTAGTTTATCGTCATCACCAATATCCTCATCATCGTCATCATCGTTATCTTCATCATCAACAACAATTTTTGCCAGTCTACTGGCTATGGCCCCCTTCAATGAACGTGTACCTTTCATTTTTATATCTAACGAACATGAGTATTTGTGAACTGTCATAACACTTTATACTTATTTGTACCGTATTGCCTACAAAATGATATTACCTGTGCAACGTAGCCATTCTCGTCAGCGCTGTACTGGAAGTCTACGACCTGACCGTCGGGCGCCGTCCATCTGGCTTCTCCTTGGACTACCAGGGCTGGGTATTCCTGGTGAAAAGTTTGTTTTGAAATCGGAGATAGTTCACTAAAGTATAAAGTAAATGTTGCTCCAGCGAAACTTATTTATCCTAGCGATGTTTGATATGAAATGTGACCAATCATATTCACTTAGATCCGTGATAAATTCGTATAAGATGTGTTATATAATCAAAAACCGTACCCTATTACTACACCAGCGCCATTGTGGACGGTTTTTGAACTAGTTATAGCATCGGCTTTTTCAACTTTTCCCATATGAGAGTGTACTCCTTGTGTCTGTCTTCTATAGGACCAACGCAACCTCTACGTGTAATGTGTCAAAACTACGCTAGCCTTTTTAGTCGCCCCAAAATTAAAATAAACTTTCCTCTAAAATTATAAAATTCAAAACGATTTTTTTAAACCGGAGATAAGCGCTATGAAAACCAACAACATAGGATCTCTGTCTTTTCACATTAGTATCAATAATGGTACTCACAGCCTGGATGTTCTTCAAAGCCCCCTGCTCCCTCGCGGCGATGCCGTTCTCCGTCTCGAAGGACCACTGGTACTGCCCGTCCTGTCCCACGTCGAAGTTCTGCTTGACGATCTTGGCGTTGGCCTCGGGGGACTTGTTGAGTATGTGCGACACGTCCGCGGACACGCACGCCACCGCCAGACTGATGAGGAGAAGCTTCTGGAAGATTGTTTTCAGTATTGAGTATTTTATCTTAGTATTGCTTCTATTGTATTTATATGAGTATACATTTCAGTATGCCGCGACTGTTCTATGTTTAAAAATATTTTATTTAAATTATATCTATGGACGATTTTACACCGCGTCAATCTGGTCCCGTGGTAAGTTCTCGAAGAACTTGTGTTATGGGTACCAGACAACGGAAATATATTTAAAAGTGTATTAAATATACGCATATTTAATACACATCCATGACCCAGGAACACAGAAAATATTTTTGTTCTCTGGCGGGATTCGAACCCGCAACCTCCAGCTTGAGCGCAAACGCGCTAACCATTGAGCCACAGAGGTCGTCAAATTGTATTGTAGTAGGTTAGGTTTAAATAAAATTCATAGGGTTGAAACGGGATATTTACCAAAAAACACGCTTTAATTGCAAACCGAACTAAAAATTTGAAAAGAATTTTTAATACCTACAACAATGAAACGTATTAACAATAAAATTATATTACTTATTGTAAAAAGCATGAGGTAGTCGATATTTATTGTTAAAAATATTTCATCGATATCTATTTCTAAAAGCGAAGTAAGTATAAAAGTTTATTACAAAGCACCACCGATTTAGTGCCACCGTAACACCCGGAATTAGTAGAGATAGGGGAGATATGTATGGATTATTGAATAAAGTTTATTATATTCTATTCTATTCTATTCTATTCTAGATAGGTACAAAATACCAACAAGAATACGGTTGGATCGTCATCAATCTGGGAAAGGTCCACTGTTAGACGGTTGGGCACTATGATTATAAAGTATCCGAAACGTCGGGAATGTAAAACGTTGTAAACCATAATAAAGTTTGTGAATTAATTTTATGCAATCAAATGAATATTTAGAGATTAGTTTCTGTTTGTCATTAAATTAAATTAACGCATAAATGTTTACTAATTTGACATAATTCATTGAAATTTATTTTATGCAAATTATTTTGTATGTAAAAATAAAAGGCGCGACATCTCTATGTATACGTAATTAATTATTACGGTTTTTTGTAGATAATGGGGCGAACAGTCAGTCGGTTCATTCAGTGGTATGTAAATACCGACAACCATAGGCACTCACTTCATCGGAGTGTTGTACATTTAATTTATATTAATTTCTAAATGTGACCAGCACAACAGATGAAAAATTAATATATATTAATATTAAAGATTTAATATTAAAGAATTAAAGAGGTAAAGTTTGTGAGGTTGTAGGGGTAATCTCTGGATCCACTGAACCAAATGTTCTTTTACCACATTATTTGTGAGTATAGGCTATAAAATTATTAAACATCAGTTCGGGTACGGCTGTATTTCAACGTTAACGCAGTCAAAGCTGCGGGCAACAGCTAGTCGACAAGTGAAGCATTTTTTTTTAATGGCATTCAATTCTCTTGTGTGTGAGACGTAGGTATTTGGCCAATTACAACGTTATATGAAAGTAACACGCAGGGATAATGTTCGGTGTTTATTTTTGAAAATTGACAGGGATTTGGTCCAGGGCACCTAAAACAAATAACATTAAATGACGACACAAACATCGCAAGACAATAAAGGTATAATAGTTTTTATTAGTAGGAAATAAGCTGGTTTGAACCCCGCTAGGTGAATTTTGTATGATCAATATAAACGGCACTTTATTATTGGACGTATATTTAAATTAATTTCTTAAAATTTATTATCGTTTTTAGTACTCGTAAGTTCTTATGAACTCACCATGACGCTGAGTTAATGTGCTACGATTGATAAAAAAAATTGCATACTTTCCATATTTGGGGTAACCTCGTGCAAACAACTTTTCAGGATTATTGTATTAGTATAGATACGTTTAAAGATTACGATTACATGCTAATATTATAATCGCTATCGAAAAGAATTTAGATTATTATTGGGTGAAAATATTACATCATTTTGTTATCGATAGTTTGTTTTGATAACTTCTCACCGTGAGTTGCGTTACGACAAAGTCCCCCGCAGAATTATGTTTGTTAGGCTAATCTCAGAAATTACTGTATTAATTTTCCTCAAATTTTAAATTTAACGTTTGCTGTTGCTTCGCCCGAACAATGATTTACAGCCGCATGCGGTCTGATGATGATTATATTTATAGCCTATGGAGTATGGACACTCGGTGATAATGTGACAGATTTTTGAAGTGAAAGCTTCTTTGGCGCACCGCACACAGATTTTTGTAGGGTAGGTATAATTGATGTTGAGCCGTCAGTCGTCACGCTCGGAGAGGAAAGCCTCGTTCGGGTGAACTCGGGACTGCCGAGTGTGCCCGAACGAGAAAGATACTGAATAACTTCACAATAATTGAAACGTTATTGCTGTTGAAACTGATTTAAAATTATATATACATTGACTTAAGTCAATGTATATACGAAATAAAATCCTGTATTATTGAATTAAAACCGATTGCGCGATTTAATTACATTACAGTGACATCTATTGACGCAATTAGAAACCTTTTCTAAGAAATGCAATAATATAATTAATTTTGTGTTCACTTCTATCGGTAATGCCTATGGCTGGTTAGGTTTTTTTTTAATCGTATCCGCAGATTGTCTCTTACATCCAAACTCACAAAAAATTACCTATTTATTATATTAGTACCTCCATGGACCATGTTAGTTGGTTGTATTAGTGTTCATTGGTTTGTCTCAGTCCGGCAATGGATGGAAGCACGCTGGCAATGAGCGGTGATGATGATGATTATCTGTCATCCATGAATGCGATGGTTAGGTTAGGTTAGTTATCATATACGAATTATTTTGTTTTTAAGGTTATCTAAATGGTAAGCGGAGGTCAGGTATTGTGATGTGACCTTTACATAATACAATATAATCGGCATTTTTATTTATTAAGAATCAAAGCAAATTAGTAACGTAATAAAATAAATCTTTGCTGTCATAGCGATCAAATGAAGATGATTATTTGGAGGTCGTAGATTCAAATCCGCGATATGATGGATGTTAACGGGTGTTTCATGGACTATCGATTGATACATCATTCATAAAAACCGTATACATGGCTTTCGTTTGGAACATACGTAAATAGGTACATACACACACATTACAAAGACTGCTTCAAACCCTAACCCTTCGGCTTTGCTGTAGCCGGGTAAAATGAATTGAGATTGGTCTCTTCTTCCTATAGATTGTTTACTTTTCATTTCTTCTTATATTATATTAATATTGCGAATGAAAAGGCACTTTTGTATGAATTTTTGGTGCTTCGGAAAATTTGTGATTTTGATAAAACTTTCTATTCATATAGATTACTTTCTGTGACCCTCGGTTACAGAGGTTAACGCGAGTAAACGAACTTATTATTACAAGATAAAACTCTAGTGACATGTGGGAAAGACATTCGTAGATAATGGCGAAATGTCGAACGCCGCGAAATAAAAAGTGTTTTAACATTCAGAGTCAATAGTCAAAATAGACTTAGTAAAAAAATTGATGTCGTCACGGGGCGGCCGGCCGATATAATAATAATAATATCAACCCCACTGCTGAGCACGGGTCTCATCCTCGAAATCAGGCGAGGAGGGTGTTATGGCCATTTTTGTTTTTTCGTTAGATTGAACGATGCGCTGGCCCAATGCTGGTTGGTGAACTCTACACACCTTCAAAGACCTAATCTGATCAGGCATCCACACGATGTTTCCTTTAGCGGTGAGCAAGCGATGGTCTCATTTTCAGGTGCACGTAGATATTTAGAAAACCCATTCTTTTGGGGGCGGGTCAGGATCGAACCCAGACCTCTCACTCAGAGGCCGTACCCACTAGACTCATTGTCGCTCACATGTAAAACGTCTATATTTTTAGAATTCACAATTAATAAAAATCTATATGATAGATGGAATTAAAATATGACGTCACGGCGTTCGAGTCGATTTTACAAAAATATTGCATCAAACAATCTTTTGCTATATCAGTATAAGATAAGCGAGGAAGGCCATAGGAAATTCAGCTTGTATGATGAAAGCATTGGACTTTCACACAGACACGGTGAAGCGTTTTGACGAGAAAGTACAACTAATAATAATCGATGATGAACTAAACTTTTGAACAACTGAAGGTCAACATTGGCCGGACCAGTCGACCTCCGACATCATTACGACTTTTTAATTCGGAGATTCAACTTGTCAAAATTGGGAAACATAATATTATGAAAAAACTGCATCTTTGTTTGCGCAATTGACCTATCGAAAATAGTGATGAGCGTAAATAGATTCGTCATTACATTTGACGGATTTTAAAATCCCTCGAGTGTGCTTAACCCCTGTCGTCTACTTTGACAACAAAGCAACACCTAAGTTATGTTTTCGTTTTCTTCAGAAGTTTTGAAAATTCATCTTTTGTAACCAGGTGGAAAGCAGTAACTTCTATGAGGGTAAATAGGACGGATTTTTTTTGGTAATGGCTCTTGACAGGATTCTAACCTGCGATCTTGCATTTAGTACCAGACGGCTGCCAAGGGGCCAAGGCCAAAGGAAGACTTTCCATGTCCTGTGTTTGTGTATCTACAGGTACCCCCAATGTTTTTAACATGATGTGTTACAGTAGCCGCAGTTAATGATTTAATTTTAAGAAAAAATTTAATGTATAAGTTTTAATAAATAATAAATAAGAAAATTAGAAACTAAGTTCAAATATGCACATTCATTACCCTGAAAAACTTAAGAACTGCGTTTCTGTTAAATGATATCAAGTAATTGGCCCAACTCGACGCCAGGAGGCCGTGTGGTCGCAGACTGCACGGTTGGCGGGAGGCAACCCCCAACTTTTACAAACCAAAAGTGAGCCAAATGGGCTCACACTAATCCGATGTAGCATTAGGGCCTTCGGGCCGTTAGCATAGATCCATCCGAAAAAAAAGTAATTGGCTAACTTAGATCCTTTTTGTATTATTGATCCTTTTAGATGTTTTTGTTCAGTATATTTTGAGTTTCTGTATTGAGTATCTGATTTTCTTTGAAAAAAAAAATACTAGTAAGTAGAGCCGGACTCAACTAACAGGAAAATAATAAAAGCTGGTCTCGGTAATGAAGTAATTGTTACTAAACAGCACCTTGAGTATCAAACGCATGCCAATAGGTCAGGTCCATTGGCATTTGGCAGGCGTAGGTCACCGCTCACACCAACGATGCCTTCTTACTTTTAGATCTCGCACACTCGAGAGCAGTGGTTCAAAACTTTTTCTTGACCAGGGACCACAAAGTAAAAAGTGTATAAGCACGTGACAATAAACGTAAATCTAAACATTAAACATAAGCTTGCATAAGATTTTATAAGTTACATTTGTTATAGTGTCATGATTGAAAACATATAATTTTTTGTGATCTGATCTGAATCCCAAAAATCACATTGGATTTCCAATGTGATTTTTGGGATTGCATCCATTGGCAAACCGGTGAAAACTGGCACAGGAGTGCGGTTTAAATTATTTCGCGGACTTTATTTTAGCCCGCGCGGACCACTGGTTGGGAACCACTGCTCTAGCGCATGAGTTACTCTAAACCCCGAAACATTCGATTATTATTCACCACAGTGTAAATCTGGGGTGGCCCACCCGCCGTCTGTCAAATTGTGGCCCGCGGAGCTGGTTCAAATTTTTTAAAAAGTTAACTAAAGTGACTGTATATTATTTAAAATTTATAAAAAAAAAAGTTTTTTTTTAAAACACTAATGGGTCTGACAAACGTTTTTTACTATAAATGCCAAATAAATCTACAAAAAATTACGAGAAAAACTGTGTTTTTGCTTTTAAGATATTTACGATCAAAGTGCGTATTTTCAGCCGAAGTTTTTAAAAACGCGGACGGGCGCTCACTAGCCGATGACGTCACACCCCCGCTCATTCGACAGTCGCGCTCTCGTTCGCACGACTTTGCGCAATAAAAATCAAAATTATATAGTTCTCTGTGGTAAAAATTAAAAAAAAAATACTGTACTGTGCCTTGGTTCTTCAATTCAACTTTTTATGTGCCTGAGGGCCAAAAAATGAGGAAAAAGTGGACGACAGCCGTAAAAAGAGTTGATTCAAACTAACCCCACCAAGGTTCAAGCCTTGTCGTGGCGGTGGGGCTCAGTAGCTTAAGGTGAACCCAGCACCTTGGGCGAGGCCAAGTAAACCCAGGGCTCTTGTACCCCTATTATAAAAAGAGGGGACAAAAGAGAAGGGTGGCCAAGGGACGAGGATGGGTACCTCACCCCATCGCACTGTCCCGATGTTGGGAGAGGTTTTCTCCTAGGTCATGGGTGTGTATTAAATATAATATGTATTATATTTCGAATCCGAAACGAGTAGACACAAGCCCAGACCGCGCTAACAGCAGCTGTAGCACTACGTTCCAGCTAGATTGCTTGGGCACCGCGCATGAACCGCCTCTCTCCCCAGAGGGAGGGGTGAGGGCCGGCCCTCATGATGATAGGCTAAATCACAGATATTTGAAATAAGGAGATATGTTATTTTATTCAAAATGTGCGAGGACTCATGTCGTCACTTTTCCCTTTCCACATTTCGCAAGGCCGCGCGCACACATAGCTATACATAAATCATAACGTTCTAAAGAATAAAAAATAAACCTTATGTTATCTTACACAGCGCTCATTCAACATGCACTGTAGATACGGATCGCTCGGACTCTTTCTAAGCATTCAAATTTAAACCTTATTTTATCAACCAAAGGGCTCATCTTTGTAACAGAGCAACAACTCTCTCTCTCGTTCTTTCTTGAAAAGTTATGTTCTATATCGGAAGGATGTCGATACTTTGATTTATTTTTGTATTTTTTAGACTATTATGGTCAGATATACTATAAGAATAAATATGATCAGAAAATAATTTATTATAAATTAAAAATATGTTGCACGAAATAAAATGAAGTAAAATGTTTTATTTTGCTTACTTTTCATTGTCATAATTCTAAATATCGCTTCTTATCCGAATATCTCATAACTACACAGTAAAATGATAGAAATTAGTAAAAAACAACTATTTGTAGAACTATACGGTTGACAAATATTAAAATTTGGCTATAATTCATATATTATTTCGTTAAACAAACATACAATAAAATAGCAATGTAAAAAGACGTTTAACTCATAATACACTAATCAGTTGAACACTTATAAAAAATACATAACATATTATAACTATAATTAAATGAGTACATACACACAAAATGTATTATTAACTGCAATAGAAATAAGTCAATCGATAATCGACGTGTTGACGATAGCTTGAATCAGTTGCTATGTATGAACATCACTGTCCCTATGACAAAAAACAGTATCGTTTGCATTGCGTGTCCAGTCACTCCGCAACACACTAAGGTAGTGGTTAAAAAGCAATATATTTTGCGGTACAGATATTTTACGTATACTTGTTTTTTAAGATTTTTAAGTAAAATATACTAACAATGTAATATTTAAATATGATAACAGATTCCATAACTTGTTAAATGTTTGATTTCACTTCTGTTCTTACAACAAACCACTGAACACGACGGAATTGGTATATGTTTTCTCGTTTGCGGGCGACATCATACTGATTTGCGCTGCCGGTCATTTTTTAAATGTATGCCCGGTTTGCTCAAGCAGAATCTACGCGGACACGCCTCCATACCACTTCTCCTGTTCTTAATATTTCTATGGGCTAAATTCAACCATCTACGCGCGATGTCCCCCCCCCCCCGCCTTAAGTGAGCCATCTGTTTACTTACTGTACCGATATTGAGCTTAAAGGCCATCAGGCCGAAATGTCTAGCCCTTCCAAAAAAAAAACCTAAAATTTAGTAGTGCGGCCCGGTTTGAAATTCTATTTCCGAATTTCGGCCCGGCTGCTGAAAAGGTAGGCCACCCCTGGTGTAAATCATCTAACCTACGGGGGTGATACTGAACCTAATAATGTTTTCGGAACGAATAGTGTGAATAGATTGTTAAAAGGACAATACAGTTTTAGCTTATCTCTCAGACTCCCTAAGATAGTATCAAAGAGTCATTTGATGGTCACCGCGCTGTCGATCTTGGCTACGCAGGAGTAGCAGCGGTAGGAACGAGTGGTGTTGGAATTCTACATGAGTAGAGCATAAAGGCGGTAAAAAATATTTGTTTTATATTAGGGGTAGCAATATTTGAAAGGTTAGGAACCACTGCACTAGAAGTCCTGTAGGGGTCGAAAGTCGACCATAATTTATTCAACTCGTATATCAAAAGTTCATGTTTCTGTTCTGTCATCATGTTATCTGCGTTATATTTGTGGGCTACTGAACCGATTTTAAAGAATTAAAATGAATTTTGCACACTGCAGTTGCAAATTGAGAAGGAATAGCTAAGGACGCTGAGGACCTGCCTCTCCCGAGGGTGTGATGAGGGCTGGCCCTCATGATGATAGACTAAATTTAACCGAAAAAGTTTCGCCGAACGTATCGGATTTGACTAGTCTAAATTCTACTCTCCCGTGTAGCACGCGCGATGAGCCACGGGGCGGTGAGCCATCTCTGGCTCACCTACTGTTCAGATTGAGCTTAAAGGCTTAAGGTTACACAAGTCGTTCATCTTTCCATTCAAACGCAGAACAGTAATTACTACAATGTTTGACGTTGACCATGAAAAACTAAGTACAATATAAATTGATCTCGTCGTTATCTATGACTGTATGTACCCAAAATCGTAAAAAAAATATACATTAAAAAAATACAAGCTTCTAAACTTTCGTATTTTAACACTGATTTTAGCCCAACTTTGGGCGAAAATAAATAGTACACGGAGCACGAAAAAAAATAAAGCCCGTACAGATATAGT
The DNA here is from genome assembly GCA_963853865.1 of Helleia helle. Classification (NCBI taxonomy): domain Eukaryota; kingdom Metazoa; phylum Arthropoda; class Insecta; order Lepidoptera; family Lycaenidae; genus Helleia; species Helleia helle. The sequence goes on from OY971434.1 coordinate 6,759,426, forward strand.
TTAGTTATTCAAAAGTTGAAATAAATTTATTTTTGAAATATACAATTAATAGTTTTTCTAAAATAACTGTTTTGCTAAAAGGACATTTTAGGAATGAATTATTGTGCATTTCCTTCTAGCACACATGTTCGCGCACTATGTCAGGTGAGATAGCAATCATTTTGTTGGAGTTCGCGCCGTCGACTAGTGAACCTTAAAGGCGCGGTGCTGCAGATGTCTGGAGCTAGGACGTCTGCCTGTTACATTCGTTGTATATTATTACGGTTTAAAATGGGATATGAGTATTGTCATTTGTTAATAACGTGATCTCAATTTATTTTATTGCTGCTTCATGATAATTGACACTTTTTTTTAAATATTTAATATGTAAAAACATTATTCGTTTGCACACAAGTATTTTGAAACCACACAATACCTACTATAGGTTAAATTTAAACCATAAATCAATACCATAATATCGAGCAGAGTTAGTACATGGTTCTCAAACACTCGCTTAAATGCATACATATTCTATGAATTTAAATAGTAAATAGTAAAACCATAAGCTAAAACAAATTTTAGATTGTTTAAATTGTACTTTGTTTTTATTTGTATCAGTCTGTTTCCATTTATTGTAGAAGATATTGTAGATATGGATATATAATGATGAAGAATAATGTGTGACATTTGCATAACACTACTATGGACAATTGTAGTTTGTTATTAGTAAATAGTTTTTTAACATCTTATGTACTTACAATAGCAAATAAAAGAATTTGAATTTGCAAAAAGAATCCCATGAAATATTTTTTAATAAGATTTAATAATATTTTTGTATCAACCTTTTTCTAATAAACTCTGTTTATAAAAATACAATTCAAATATTTTAATGCTTTTTTAAGACGGAAAAGTTCTTGTAGACGCTATCTGATAAACTTACCATGTTAACGTGTATATGGCACCCACGGTAAATACTAAGGTGAGATAATCGGATGCTGTCTTATATAGATTGTCAAGGGGTAGGGAGCGTCGCCGTCAACCTTACTAACAAAGCGGAGCATTTGCATATTTTACGCCACGTTTATGGCTTGAAATTTTGAAACTCCATAGGGATATATATAAATATTTATATATAACAACTAAACTTATTTCTTCATCATGGCGGCCTGTGAAATGTACATAGGCTGTTAGAATAGGTATTTTATTTTTCGGAGGATCGCTAAATTTTACCGGTGGGACGGATGCGCTGTGTCGCGCTCCCGGTTGCTCGTGTCCCCGAAACAGCTTTGCTGTGTTTTGGAGAGAAGGGGAAGACAGGCAATTACTGGCACCGAGACTTAACAGCTTATGTCTCAGGATAAGCAACACAAAGTGCGACGTCGATAGTCGACCATATTAAAAGCATAAACTCATTTATTATCAAAGCTTGTCATTGAAAATTGTTTCACACGAAACTATTTTCAATGACAAGCTGACATTGTTATTTATTGTCCTATGTATTCTTTTAATCTAACAATAGTGAATTTTGTTTTGCAAAAAGCTTTATAAAATAATCAAGTAGTTTATGTTCGAACTGTACTATTATAAATAAGTATCATTTATATCTTGTTCTCATGTAAGTGGATATTGTATCTTTTATGAGAATAAATTCTTTAATACTTAAGTGCGACGTCGATCACTTATCATCAGGTGGCACGTCTGCCAGTTTGCCTCGCCAATTCACATAAAAAGCCTTATAATGTATGGACCACACACAGTTAACCGGATAATACACGCAAGGTGGCAAGAAGTAGGTTTGAATACTGCCAAGTGAAGATAATTGACATTATTCATACAGGTGTACCAGGTCATGTATATGCATCGGGCATATAACCGGATAGAATAGTAATGTGAGCCATAAAACTCCGAAATAGGTCAGTGATTTGTCACTGACGTAATAGTAATTCAACCTACCAGTGATCTGTGTGTACGTCCTATCGGACAATCACCCGGAGTGCCACGACGTCACAGCACAAATTTGGCGGATTTTTTTCATACAAAACACATAATATGACCGCTCTATTCCGGTTAAAAGCTCGATGTTTTTGTGTATACAACACAAGTTTTGGAGCTCAACAAGGGAATAGATTGTCTTGACATTATTGTTAATATATTTATTTAAACTTCCCAAAGACTTAGTAGTTATTAGTATGATAGATGAGCTCACTCATATTTGTCATTTTAATATCCTTTTCGTGATCTCTGTAGTATTTGCTTTATAACTAGCTGTAGCCACCGGCTTCGTCCAGTAGGTCAAATGAGATACTATCGGAAAAAATATTACAATTCGGAAGCCTGGAAAATGTAGAAATTGAAAACTTTAGAGAAAATTGAAGCGAACTTTCTGACATTGTTTGTGTGCGAATGTCACTCATTGTACAGGACTAGGGTGGATTTTTAAGGCGGGTCAGTCTCAAAAATCCACCCTAGTACTATACTCTACACCCTATACTCCCATAGTCTTTTGATACCCATACGAAGGATCGATAGGCACTTTTTTGCTGGGCGTACATTTTCTCAAAAATATATGAATGCAGTTCTGAATATCTTAAAAAGTTATGGATAGTCTCGTAGGAACGTTTACCTGTAACTATGACGGTTAAGGTACCTGCCCTCACTGACTCGTATAAAAAATCCAGCCTTTATAGAACTTTTACGGATTTTACCTCGGTTTATCAAGATTTAATAGCAGCCATGGTCACGGGAGGATTGTAAATCAGATAGACAATAATTAAGCATCGTCAGCGATTTAAAAAATAAAAAACGCAGTTTCTAGTTAATTTTTGGAATCAACTGTGAAATAATGGGCAGACATAGTTTATTATATAATTGGTACCTATTTTATTAACCGACTTCAAAAAAAAAGGAGGTTCTCAATTCGTCTGTATGTTTTTTTTTTTTTTTTTTTTTTTTTTTTTTTTTTTTTTTTGTATGTATGTGACACGATATCTCCGCCGTTTGTGAATGGATTTCGATGGTTATTTTTTTGTTTGAAAGCTGGTGTTTCCAATTTGGTCCCATATTAATTTTATTAAGATCTGACAAGCCGTTTTTTAGTTATTCCCAATAATGCCTATTTGGTTGGTTTTGTTTACCTTGATGATATGATTTTTTTTATTACGTGTCGATGTAACAATTGTATAGGATGCTTTGGTAGCACACCATAGTATGTCGCGGTCATCGTAATCATCATCATCATCACCATCACCATCATCATCATCATCCTTTATCCATCCACTGCTGAACATGCCTCCTTCAATGAACGCCAAGACGACGAATTTCGGAATCACTAAAAACTAAGAAATAAAAACATTTTACAAAAAATTAAAACCGACTTCAAAAATACTAAACTAAAAAGTAATAAAATAACAGTTTCTTTAATGTTTGTGCTTACAACATGTAATCAATTTAATCTTCTACTAATGTACAAACTTTGCGTTTACCACGTCATTATAGTTACTTTTGGAGTCGGTGTCGTATTTGTTGCTGTACATTACCTACCTACCTACCTTGGCTGACACCGACTCCAAAAGTAACTATAATGACGTGGTAAACGCAAAGTTTGTACATTAGTAGAAGATTAAATTGATTACATGTTGTAAGCACAAACATTAAAGAAACTGTTATTTTATTACTTTTTAGTTTAGTATTTTTGAAGTCGGTTTTAATTTTTTGTAAAATGTATTTATTTTTTATATGGATATCATATCAATTCGCCGATGAGACGAGTTATAAATTATATTATTTGGACGGTCAGGTCATCGGAGAATGCCTTATTGAAGGCCTGTTAGGATTATATTTGGCATGAGGTCAATAATAACTAAATTGTATAAAATATAACTTGGTCGCGTCTGGGCTGATGATGTTTTGATAGCTTATCCTTATGATATAATCTGTCTTCTTAATTTTCACGAAAACCCGGTTCAGTAGTTCTTGCCTGATTTATATCGCGGATATTCGTCCGCTAGAACGATGGAATCGGCCTTAGTACTTGCAATGATAGTCTAAAGCAGCATTCCAATGGGTGGGTCAAAAAAGCCAAAAATAGACGGCTTTATACTTCTCCGATCCGATCCTGATCCCCCTTTTTTTGTTAATACGAGGAAACGCCTTTACACGCCGTCAATGGCCCTGGGTGGGGTTCAATAGTGTGTGGGACCCGCACCACAGAATAACCCTTTTCAACCTCAGGACAGTGGAATGGGGTGAAGTTCCCATTCTCGCCCCTTGTCCCCTCTTATAAAAGGGGCACAAAGAGCAGCCCCGGTTCAATTGGCCTCGCCCAAAGTACTGGGTTCACCTTAAGCTACTGAGCCCCACCGCCACGACAAGGCTTGAACTATTGTGGGGACCCGACCTCCTGACCCCCCTGTGATGCCTTGAAATGGGTTTTTCTAAATTTCTACGTGCATCTGAACATGAGACCATTGCTTACTCATTGGTGAAGGTCACGTCGTGAGGAAACCTGTATGCCTGATGAGATTAAAAGTAAAGTCTTTTAATTCCAAAAAACGTTAAATAATTCAGTAACAGTTTTCCTTGCACCCACTCAACCAGTTTGGGCGTTCAGACTAATAACTGTCGGTGTTGCAATGTACATCCTTGAAGATGGACTCCGATGACGGGTCTTGTACGTTGCCCGCGGCGACGCCCGCGCCTACCATTTTATATTGTTGTATGTTTTCTCAACGGAAGGAACAGTGGATTTTTTATGTTAGTTTGACAGGCAAACGGGGAGACATGCCAATCAACATAAAGTTGACCTGGAACTAGCCCGGGCAACTCATTTGCGTGTTGTCCACCCTGAAACGTAAGATTACTTCTCGAAGCCAGTAATTACACCGCCTGTCTTGCCTTTCTCCGAAACAGCAAAACAGTTTCACGGAAGAAACAAGTCAGATGCAGACAGGAGAGCGCGGCACAGCGCATCTCTACCACCGGTAAATGAATTGGCCTCAATACCTTTATGTTTCGAGGTAGCTGGGGGTAGCACAAAAGGAACCAGAAGCATTTGTTAATAACCATGGACAAAGTTGACCGTTTTTTCCAAGTGGCTCGTCTCCTAATTTGTTTATCTACACTCTACACTAACATCATGTTTCTCAAATGAATATTACAGAATACAGATCTTTGTTAACAAAAAAATTAAAATAAAATTTATTTATTGCCCTAAAAGAGAAAATAGTCTTCACTTTATATTAAGACTTTTTTATATTATTAAGAAACAAAAGCCTGCCGCGAGGTTTTTCATGTAAATGTATTAACATAATCATATGAAACACCTATTGTCACTTAGCTTAACATGCATTGCCATACAAACGTTTATATTACAAAAGTTCACCGCAATCAGTTGATAAAGATTACTTTCAAATTCATTTGAGAGATCTGACCCAAACATATACCGGTTTTTTACCGGTGGGAGGGAAGCGCTGTGCCGCGCTCCCGGCTGCATGGGTACCACCATCTTGCTTGCTTGTTTCTCCCGTGAAACAGCTTTGCTGTGTTTCGGAGAGAAGGGTAAGACAGGTAGTGTAATTATTGGCACCGAGACTTAACATCTTGTGTCTTAGGATAGGTAACACATAAATGAGTTGCCTGGGCTTGTTCCAGGTAAATTAGTTTATGTTCATGGGCGACGTCGACCACTTACCATCAGGTGGCACGTTTGCCAGTTTGCCTATCCAACTAACATAAAAAAAAAAGATTGCTAGTTTCATAAAAGCTTTAAAAATCATTCATACTATTTCTATAAAAATAAATAAAATAAAATAAAAAGCCTTTTTATTTGTCACAATTAAATTGGTTAACAAATAAAAAGCAAAACATAAATTAATAATAACATAAATAAGCAGTGAAAAGTTAAATATGGTTTTTTTTTTTTCAATTTGGTTTTTATGCATGCATCATAAATATTAAATGCTATTTATCATTATATGATTACATCACAATTAGTTATTAAAGATAATTTCAACGTTTAAGTACATAGGTATTTAGAACATATCAAGAAGTATTTCTATAAATTTTCGACTGATGATGATGATGTTTGAGAAAAAATCTCAATGTCATCAAAAGTCTTCACTGCTCCTATTGCAAGGGGCTGTCGGAAATGACTGTGTGTAAATACATGTTTTAAATATGTACCTCCAAATATGGTGATAATTAATATGATTGGGATTCCAATAGGTAACATCACTAATGACTGACCAATATAGTCATAAAGGAATTTTATGACGTATTCCAAGACAAAATGGATACATCGTCATTTTGCAAGTTATCCTTATTGTATGTCCTGTGTTAGTCATTTCAGGGACTTATTCCTTTAGTAATTAAAAAACAAAATTAAAAAAAAAAATTAACGTATTATGATTTTTAAAGTTTCTTTTAATTTCGACGAAAACATAGAGATCATATAAAATTTGATGTTCTACAACTTTTGTTTCATTTTTTTTTACTTCTTATGGTTACACCAAAATTTGAAATAAAAAAAAATCACTTATATTTTTTCAACCCTTCTCGGCGGTGATTAAAAAGAACTTTCACAGTTTGTTTTTGAATTTTTCATAGCACAATCTAGTTGTTCATAGATTTGATCATAAATTATATCAATAATTTATGTATTTACCTCAAATATCGTATTTAAAGACATTTATTCTTGAACCATATATTTTTATCAATTATGAATTCTAATGTTGACATTCATTGTACAATGTACATCTACCGGGCGTCCGGTGACTGTAATTTTTTCCTTTTGCCTCTTTCAGCGACTTTTTTGCACGTTGAAGTTAATAGAATAAAATGAAACAAAATGAATTCTTTTTTCCTGTTCTATATATGTAATATAAATGTAACAAATTAAATATTTTTATTAACGCCAGAGGCGATCCGGCGCCGCGTTATGCAATGGACGAGTTTTTTTGTGATTTACAGTCACGAGATAAATATGTTAATGTCATGATCGAAGGGCAGTTGGCTCATCGTGGGGTTTTATACTAGCGGAGACAGACTCCCTGATCGTAGGTGGCCTATGAATATGAACGAGCGCATACCGAATCGTTCATAAAGTACGTAATAAGACAGTAATTGTTACTTAAATAGTGTACGCCTAAGGTGACCCTAGTAGTTTCCTATCGTGTAGACAGTGGTTTGCAACCAAATTTCACTTAACTTTCCGACTTCCTTGCGTATGAGCGCTGCGATACCAACTAAAGGCAAAGAAAGGGTGTTTGGTTTACCAGCGCCCGTGTAAACGACGGTTGGCAACCCCGAGGACTTCAGTCGCTATATGAGTCGTCGCATCGGTCGCAAGCGATTGTATTTTTTTATAAAAATAAAACTCATATTTATTGTTTTCTTTTGAACTTTATATATTGCCCAACAAGTTTCTGGAATTATTTTTGCATTGTATCTGTGATCCTTGTATTCTGAGTAGCTAGAAATCTTATGGTAGCTAGCTATAATACTTTTCTGCAGTGACATCTTGTCTCATGTTAGTGTTTTAACTTTAACTTATTAAAAGTTTCTGGATCCTGAAGATTTACTTAAATCCTCAGATCAAGAAATTATTAATGTTGAAAGAGGAAAACATTGAGTCATGCTTGTTAGTGCTTTTCTTTCTTTCAGCTACTCTTCTTTTTATCCTTTTCTTCGCTCGCGTGCAACAAAGGCAAAGCCACACCTATTTTTTTTTTAATTTCACAAATTCACTGCCAGGAAACGTCTTTCCTGCTCGATTATCACGGCACGATGGCTTGTTGGCAACCATACACCTTCCACAGAAATCCATACACACACCATCTTACACAGAAATTTGAATTTGAATACTGTTGAAACAGACGTTTTGGTCGCCGACCAATGACACCCCTGTCGGGAGTCGGTTACAAACCGTGTAGCAGGCGTAAGTTGCTACGACTTCCTTGCTACAATCACAAATAAACATACAAGTCTATGTAGAGGTACGTCACATGACAATTTGAATACTGTTGAAACAGACGTTTTGGTCGCCGACCAATGACACCCCTGTCGGGAGTCGGTTACAAACCGTGTAGCAGGCGTAAGTTGCTACGACTTCCTTGCTACAATCACAAATAAACATACAAGTCTATGTAGAGGTACGTCACATGACAATTTGAATACTGTTGAAACAGACGTTTTGGTCGCCGACCAATGACACCCCTGTCGGGAGTCGGTTGCAAACCGTGTAGCAGGCGTAAGTTGCTACGACTTCCTTGCTACAATCACAAATAAACATACAAGTCTATGTAGAGGTACGTCACATGACAATTTGCCCTTAGTCCCATTAGTGATTCTGTGTGATATATTCACTTCACCGTCCGCTGCCTGGACGTGTACGTGTTAATAGTTTAAGCATTCATCTCCTGAATTAACAATAAAATTAAACAATGTAATGACTACTGGATTTTGTGGTCCATTTTGGATTTTACATTTGCATCATTCCATTTATTTTACAGCAAACTAGGTTTTTCGGTTTAAAGTGATTTTTATATCGTGTTTTATAATAATTAAGTAACAATATCTAAAGTAAAGATATATAAATATTACCGATTTGGTTTATTTCTTGTGGTTAATGTTAGACATATTATGTACTTTATTAAAATCGGTTATATCTATATAAATACAATAAAGATTTAAACTTGGAAACGAATTTGATTCAAAAAGTCATTCACCAGTATAATACTACGTTCTCACCGAGTGACAAAGTCTATCAAAATAACCTCAGGACAAGGCTGTAAAAAGTAACGCGGGTCAAAATGCAGCTATTTCTTTATCAACAATTTATCTCGATTCACAAAAGTGAACATGTCCCAGAAAGAGAGCCGCTCGTGAAACGGGCCGACGCCTGTTGTCAGGTTGGAGTTGATCTCCAAGTAATGGATCACATCGGTGGACGCCGGTTTCCATATCACTGGAATCAGCTCGGAGGTTTCCGGAGTGGGATTACTGAAACAATGAAGTTAATTTGTTTATTTATTTTATTAGGGAAACAAACAGCAATATAATAAGACATCCAGGCACAAAAATTGTAATAAATGCTATTTTGGTATAAGTACCGTGTATACATCCATATGCATTAAATAAAACGCTGTTATTTTAATATTACAAACGGACAATTCGATTTTATCTATCTGTATGTACAGATGTCGCATGTACTGGTTTTCATGACAGGTTCATCATCATCAATATAAACCTCTTTCCGTCGCCTGCTTAACATAGACCTTTTTCAACAAACACCAGTAGGGCTAGCATGCGCGCACGACAAAATTTTGTCTACACCTTTTCTCGTATATTGTATGAAATAATACGAGAAAAGGGGTCGACAAAATTTTGTCATTTATAGTTTATAGCTATTCGGCTATTATTTCTTCCATTTGAATAGATAAATAAATAATTGTTACCCGTATTTAACAAAGTTGGCCCACATCGTTGTCATCACATCAATAACGTATTGATCTTCAGGTGTAGGTGTGTCAGGAAACATGACCATGTCAAATAAATATCCCAGCTCGTCAGCGTGAGAGGCGCCTTTTACGTTCACTCCTTCCAACACCTTCTCAAAATTTCTTCCGCCATCGTACGCAAATAAGTATTGGTAAACCTTAGCTCCACTCTGCATGTACTTTACGAAAGTTCTTTGTACGGGGTGGATGTAAATCATATCTGATGCAAAGTCGATCATCTTCTGCTTCACTTCTTTTGTCACCATTTCATCGCCTATGTAAAATCTTCTCACGAAACGTACCATGTTCTCTATTTCTTCGACACGATACGCTTTACCTATCCAATCCCTAAAGAAAGTTTCCTTGAAGTCTGTCTTGTGAAGGTAATAGATTAATTCGTTTTCGTTAAAGCCTCCTAAAATGTTGATATCCTTCATATCATATTTCTCCACGTTTTCTGGGTGTACAGATAAAAATGGTTCGAAATTTTCAAATTTCTTCTCAACGCAAACCCTGGTCACTATGTTTAAATTGATCGTGGCAGCTATGACCAGGTGTGGATGGACTGTAGCTAAGTATGATATTGCTTCGGTCATGTTATGGGTCTCAAACCCCAAATATTTGGCAAGTTTAAACGGCACGGTATTATCTGAGGGAACAACTAATTCTGGCACTAACCCAACGCCGCTTTCTAATATTCCTTGATTAAACAATTTTGGAAAATTTGACATTAGGTGAAAGTCAATAGACATTGAACCAGCGCTGTTTCCCATTACCGTGACCTTATCTGGATCACCACCGAATGCTTCGATGTTTTCCTTAATCCATTTCAGAGCTAAGTGCTGATCTCTAAGTCCTTGGTTACCGGGTATCTCCTCCGTGTCCAAGCACATGAATCCATACGGACCCAGTCTGTAGTTAAAGGACACTACTATTATATCATGTTGCACTAATAGTCTTCCTCCGTACGAGTACCTTCCAGCGAATCCAATCGTCAAATAACCCCCATATATATAAACCAAGACTGCCAGTTTGGTATTATTTGTATTTGGAACACTTATGTGTATATGCAGACAGTCCAATGTTCCACTTATTTTTTTATCAAATTCATTCTCTTGGGGGCACATGACGTTGTCATTTGTCGCGTCGAAGATATTATCGAAAGGCGGGTGAGGGTCAGCTGACTGTAATTGTATAAAATAATATAAACAACAATGAATAAAAATATATTCGCTTCTTAAACATTACAAAGAACAACATCATCATCAACAGTCCCTATCCGTCCACTGCTGAACATAGGCCTCCCTCAAAGAACGCTAAGACGACCGATCCCTCGCCACGCGGACCAGCCACTGTACTGAAATCGTCTTTACAGTAGTAATCCACATAATTTGTATGATGATTTGATAATGAAAATAAATGGTAAATTATCTCAATTGAATTTCATCCGTCAATCAGTTTTTTGGCCATCCATAAATTACGTCACACGAATTTCAAGATACAATTTCGACCCCTCCCCCGTCCTTGTCACAGATGATCACATTTGTGAGACCTATATTGCAATTTTTATAATATATCGAAGGTTCTAAAGGGAAGGAGGGTTCTAAGGGTAAAAAATGGTTTATCTCGATTTTCGGCGTCTGATGGAAAAAAGTTGAATGGCAAAGTTGTAGGTAATAAAAAGGTCTACAACTTTTTTATTTACACTTTTTCCACATAACCTCAAAATTTATGTGAAAAATTCAAATAACCAAGTTTTGGTTTCTTATTTTTATCTCTTACAAAAAAGAATTTCCTCACGAAATTAAGTGAAAACTTAAAGCATGGGGTCTCCTCGAAATCAGACAAGGAGGGTGTTGGGTCATAGTTCACCGATGCGCTGGCCCATTGTGAGTTGCTAAATGTCACAGACCTTCAGACTTAATCTCATCAGGCGTGCAGTTTTCCTCACAATGATTTCCTTCGCCGGTGGGCAAGCGATGTTTTGCTGTTCAGGTGCATGGAGTAATTTAGAAAACGCCATTTCAGGGCGCCCGTTAGAATTGAACCCAGACCTCAAACTCAAGAGGCCGAACCCGTATCTTTTAGAGTCTAGACTCTAGAGCATCGAAAAAAATACACCAAATTAGATTAATACGTGTGCAGATGTTACGCAGTGACTATTAATATTACGTAAGAGACTACTGTAATGCGTATATTATTATGTATTTATTTGATCGTGGGACTTGTTAAAAATAATTAACTTTTAGAACATTTTGATAGCATTGAATATGGCAGAAAGGTAAACAAAATGTCCTTTGCAGTTTCACTTTTGTAGCGAGAGCTTTAGAATCTATGCTGCTGCTGCTGCTGCTGCTGCTGCTTAATGGAAAATTAATCGTCATTTTCCTTCTCCGGGTATCGAGTACCCGAGAAGGAAAATTAAATTTCCAAAACCAGTATTATTTGTTCATAAAGTGTTACTACACTTTATGAACAAATAATAGTAGTGTAACTCAAAATTCAATTTTGTACGTTCATTTCTTTTTCCTCACAAACTCGGTGAGGTCAGTGATGAATAACCTCTAGGTTATATCGAAATGTCTATGTCGCAGGGAAATGAGGATATCAGTAATTACTCAGTCACTAGATTCAGTTGAGTGAAACGACATATCAATAGATTTGTTTATTAATATTCTACATCTACCGGGATTTCGTGGTATCTCTAGGGATTTCGTGAAATCAGAGATTTCACGAAATTTCATTTCCCTGCGACATATATACCGCACAAAAGTCAAAAAAACAACCATTATCCAAAGTACTGGTGTTTATTGGCTCACTATAATATTAATACCAAATGTTTAAAATCAAGACATTGATTATCATTAACATTTTTATAATTAAATTAAGATTAGAGAGATAATTAAATTAAGATAGTAAATCAAACATTGGGATATGTGTTTTTCTTTTAATGTATTCTGGTTTTTTTTATTGATTCTGAGCAGTAGTTATAATTCTAGAAATAAGAAAACCATTTTTGGTATAACTTTACTTATTTCATTTCTCAAATAATTTAACTTTTTCAACGAAACGATAGATTGATAGAATAAATTTAGACAAGTAAATAACGCGTGGTTTTTTTCCTATTCGGCCGAGTACCTAAACGTATATAATTTATTATTTCTGGAAAACCCTGAAATGCGTTTCGTTTTCAAGCATAGACAGTGTGGGGATTGCTATGTGTGTAAAAAATAAATAACTAATGCTGTCTTAATCACCATCTAGACACCGCCAACCCTCATGTCATCAAAAATAAGCTAGAGTATGACCCCCTATAGTGATTATGTAATACTTGAATGGTTTACTGGTCCAATTAGTTTTTTTTGGTTGGATAAAAAAGTTGTAAATTTGTTCTCTTTAGTTAATATAACACACTACTCACCCCAAACGGATTCTCCTCGTTAACCTTCGCGTAAGGTATTCCGAGGTACATGGAGTAGTCCCCATCTTCAGCGAACAGGCCCCGGATGAGACCCTGGGTGGTGTTCACCGGTTTCGTCCACCTCGTACCCTGAACCAGACCGACTATCGTAATCAAAACCAATACCGACATGTTACGCGACATAACGCGTGTATCATAACAATGTGAGTGCGTGTAGGTTAAAAAATATTTGCTAATAAAAATAAACACACTTAAAACGAGAGTCTGTCTGTTTTTACGTTCAAACCGCTCGACCAATTTTGGTCTATGACAAAAAAAACTTTATACATTCCAATTTGAATCAATCCAATAATCAACTCATTTAGATATACATATATAATAATATAATAATAATAATATGAACCCTATATTTCCCACTGCTTGGCACAGGTCTCCTCCTCGAAATCAGGCGAGGAGGATTTTGGGACCATACCCACACAGGTCATCATGTCTCGCTACTATCATAAATACATCATAAATCTACATACAAAATTTTATCCAAATCCGTCTGATCCCGGGGTCGGGAACCTGCGGCTCATTCGATAGAAGGCTGCGGCCGTTTAGTTTCATACGAAAATGCATGTACATTTTATGAAACGCAGCAAAATTGGATTTTAAAAGAAATGTCGCGAGTTGAGACGCTTATACTCGGCGCATGGTATAGTTTTACTATTGTTACAGTGTAGTGAAGAAGTCCAAGTGTAAAAATAAATAAATCCTTAATAACTGTAAATAAATTTATTTATTTTTACTTTTGTACCCTAAAGGTTACCGACCCCTGGTCGTAAAAAATCTAAAGAGGCTTTTCGAGATGACAAGGTTCATTTTAGGGACATAGGTATTTTTATTTTAGTTTGAGAATCGGGTGGAAACCCCATATTCGCGGGCCGACCGATTGTGTTATTTAAAATCACTGAAAGAGTTATTTAAAAAAAAACACAATAATTCACAAAAAGGCATTTCTTACATTTTGATAGGCATGTGAGGCAAGAGGGTTGTTGGAGAACAATCATTGGGATAACCAATAGTAGAAATAGATACAACCCAGAGCGAATAGGCTATTCAAAAAAAATATTCTACACAATGGTATAGTAGAGATACAGCTTCCCCACCATGGTTCAGGCCTTGTCGTGGCGGTGGGGCTCAGTAGCCTAGGGTGAGTCGGCACCTTGGTCGAAGCTAATTGAGCCGAGGGGCTCTTTGTACCCCTCTTATTAGAAGAGGGGACAAAAGAGCAGGGGACAAGGGGCGAGGATGGGAACCTCACCCCATTGTACTGTCCCGACGTTGGGAGGGGTTGTTCTGTGGTGCGGGACAACCCCTCTGTGTAGGTGGCGTCGGTCGAGGTGCCCTGTTAGCTTAACAGATCCGGGGCACCTCACAAAGGGCGGCACTGGTGGCACTCGCCGGGTTTTAGTGGGTAGAGCTGCGTCCACTTACCATCTTTCGAGCGCAGCGAGTCCCACATACCCGCCTGGGGAGACCCACTCCCTAGGCGGGATGCCTCAGAGCATTTCCCGGCGTTAAAGGAAAAAAAAGAGATCAGCTTGGCAAAAAAGAGTATGGAAAAAATGAGGGCGCCACTTTCACTTCGGTCTCATCATAATATGGAAAATCAGTAAGATAATTTAATCAAACCGTTAATAATAAATGTGAAGCACTAAGCTTTACTCAAAATCTAGTATTTGTCGGCCAAGTATTGTCAACATCATAGGTTTCCATTTAGTAAAATATTTAGTTCCACCTGTACATCATACTCTTTTTTGCCAAGCTGTACATAAAGCCCAGAAAAAACCAGTAACCAAAGCAATTATTCGTAGGTGGAGTCGCGGGTACCAGCTAGTATTAAAAAAAACTATTTTAATAATCACAACATGATAAGGACCACGATAATTGTAAACTTACATCACGTTAACGTTACCCGCTGTCCGATAGATGGCCCTGACTTTTTATCTCAATGAAATAAACACATTTATGATTAAGGTAAGTTAGTATTATTTTAAGCTCGTAAGGGAGTATTTTAACGATTTTAACCCCTTCTCGTGAGATATTTCGACCATCCTCTTAATGTCACGAGAGATTTATCTGCCTACATTAATGTAAAACATCCAGTGTCATTTTCCATTCCAATACTATTTTCCATTCGTATTTTTTTAAATAGCATAGGAAGGCAAACGAGCAGTCGAAGCATTAGACTACCGACGCCTATACACATCAGCACAACCAGAGATTATTTACGTTGCGCTCCTTTCCTCTGCGCCCCCAATGGGCCATTGGAAACTCACAAACCGCACGAAACGCGACAACTTAGCTGTCACTTGACAGTTGACACCGGTCTTATGTGAGCGAGAGGTATCCCCTCGATTTGTTCTTATTTTCTATTTAGGAGTAATATATTATTATTACAATAACATGTTTTTCCTCATGTTTCAAAGTATGTTGACTCATAAATTTGATAATTTGATGATTACATATATGTATATTTACTTTTTTAAAGAAATTATAACATACGCATCACTGCAGAAGCCTCGGTAAAAAAGTTAAAATACAGTATTCTCTGTTTAATTTAAAAGTGACTTTGCAGGGTGATTTTTGTATACAGTATTAAAGTCACTCCGTGATAACGTAGTATTATATTGGCGAAGGTTTTTTTTATCAGATAAGTAGTTTGAAATACTAATGGTCTCCTTCTGTGAAGCAGTAATATCCAAAATGTCAAAAAAAAGTTTGGAATATCAGCTCCAAACTTACAAATATTATCAGTTTATTGTATTAGCCTTTATCATATAAAATAGGTGTATACGGCAACTTACACGCATAATATAAAACGCACGCACGCAAAAACTATAACTATATTTATATTCTAAGTAAAAGTACGACACTGAACAACAAGGAATAAATCATAGATGGTGTAAATGTTGATGATGATGAAGGAGAGTATCTGATATGCGCCCATGAATGATCACGATTGGCGGCATGGAAAAGATCCCAGAAACTCATTCGCGCGTGATAGGGTCGAGTGCCCACGGACATGTTAGAGTCGATGTTCAGGTACGTTATCACCTCCTTGGTCGCCGGCGTCCATGTCAATGGAAGTAGCTCAGATGCTGATGGCGTTGGGTTTCTGGAAATAAAATAATTTTCTCTTGTATTTTGGGACCATACTTCAAAAAATTTTAATTATAAGAAGGGGAAAAATATAACACAAACATTTAAAAATCTTATATATATAAAGGAGCTGTTCTATAGATTGACTCATCACGATATCTCTGGAACTATAAGACCAGACTTAAAATTTGGTAGTGAAAACTATAAATTTCAGAGGTATTAGTTTGGAATACCTTAAACGTAAATAATTAAAAAACAAGTAGAAAGCAAATAAAATGATTATGTTATGAAAAACGAATAAAACACGAAATCAGATTTATATTTCAGAAAGGAGCTTGTAGTGGAGACTGCGTTTAGGTAGACGAAGTGTTGGTCGGCCATTGACCAGGTGGGAAGACGATCTCCGTGCAGTGGCGGGTCCGTGTTGCATGCGAGTGGCAACTGACAAGTGATCGACCTCACTGAAGGAGGCCTATGTTCAGCAGCAACTGATGATGATGATCGAACTTTAACGTTTCTCTTTAAAAAAAAAACAACTTACCCATATTTTACCAAATTTGCCCAAATTGTAGTTATTGTGTCTATTATCAGTTGATCTTCTATTGTGGGTGTTTCTGTTAAGAAAAATATATCAAACAAATATCCCAACTCATCTGCGTGTGCGGTTCCGGGTTCTGTTATGTTATTCATTACCTTAACAAAATTTCTGTCACCATCTTATGAAAACATATATTGATACACATGGGCGCCATTTTCTAAATATTTTTCTACACTTCTTTGTACTCTATGATTGTATCGATAGTCTGATGCAAAATCTATTAATTCCCATATTAAATCTGGCTTAATTTCCTCATCACCGATGTAAAACCTCCTGACATTAGTTATCATGTCGTCTAATTCTTCTGTATTATATTCTTGCACTACATAGTCGTGGAAGAATGACTCTTGTATTTCTTCAATAGGTTTATCTATATAAACATGCATTTGCTCGTGACTATTAAATCCAGATATTATTGATTTTTTTTTTTTACTTTAGGTATCTTATTGTGTTCTGGGTGCATACTTATCATTCGTTCCACGTTATCAAATTTATTTTCTAAAATGGTCTAAAACTCATACTTAACTCAAGTGTTGCTGCAACAATTGATTCGGTGTGAGTATGCGCTAGAAAAGACATGGCTTCTTGTAAATTATCTGTTGTGAATCCTAAATGCTTAGCTATTGTAAGTGGTACGGTGTTGTCTGATGGTAATATTACCCTCGGAACAAATCCTGAACCGCTCTGTAGAATCACTTGATGGTATGATTTTGGATAATCTGACATTAGGTGTAAATCGACAGCCATTGCTCCGGCACTCTCTCCCATTAATGTAATTATTTCTGCATCACCACCGAATGCCTCAATATTTTCGTGAATCCATTTTAGAGCAATATATTGGTCTTTTAATCCTTGGTTACCGGGTATCTCGGGCGTATCCAGGCACATAAACCCATAAACTCCCAGCCGGTAGTTGATACTCACTACGATGATGTCGTGACGGACTAAAAATTTGGGACCAGCTGTCATTCTTCCACCAAATCCTATAGTAAAAAAACCACCATGTATCCATACTACAACAGGTAGTTTTGAAATAGTCGTATTTTCAATAATTGGTACATAAACATTAAGACGGAGGCAGTCTAGCGTTCCGACTATGGTTTTATAAAATTCTTCCTCTTGAGGACACACTGAAGTATCATCGACTGCATCAAATAGCCCCACAAGTTTTGCAGATGGTGTAGATGCCTGAAATTGTTTGGCATATAAATACGTAGTTATCTTATCAACATCGTCATCAGCCTTTAGGCATCTTTATGTATATATATAGGTTGGCCAAAAACGGACTTTGTTTTGCTCTTATATTTTTCAAAGAGCCCCCAGCAGGTGCTGGGCTCACCTTAGGCTACTGAGCCCCACAGCCACGTCAAGGCCTGAACCATGGTGGGTTATTCAATAAAACCTAATTCTTCTTTCGTTTATTTAATTTATTTCTATTATTTGTTTGGTGTTCAGTTCATGATACTCCAAGCATCTTTCGTCGCTCAATTTCTCGTAGGGTCCACGTTTCTGAGGCATACAAGAATATATGATTGGACCACATCACAGTCTGCGATTCGCGTGACCTCTGGTTATTGGTACGGTCGATGATTATCATCTTTGTTTTGCTGCGGTCGATTTTCAAACCAAACTCCATGTTGACAGCTTCCATTTTGTTCAGGAGACCCTCCATATGGGAAATACTGGTTGCAAATAAGGTGGTATCATCATTATCATTTTTTTATGATACCACTTAAAACCTAATAAACAATTCAATATTCAATAACATACCCAACGACTACTTTTGGGTGTATAGGGCCCTTGTCTACGGGCCCTGTCCGGCAGCAGTACGGAACCTATTTCTTTCCTACAAACGAACTATTTCCCTAAACTATTTATCCGTATATCTCTGTAATGGAAGGTCCTAACGCGGTATTTTCCTTTCAATAAAGCTTCTCGCACTTATTGTTTTCTATTGTTTACGCGAATGTCACTCATTATATTAATTATTAATGAAACGATTTTTTCAATTTTAACAATTTCGGCCTTGAAAAAATCTAATAAAGCGCGATAAAATCCGTAAGAATTGCTTCTCGCACTTATCTAATTTATAAACTCTACACGTCTCTATGTAGAGAATATTGTGCGTCCAAGTGGTGGCCACCGATCCCCAGACACCTCTCACGAAAACCACCGCCGTTTATTAACTTACGGGATTGTGCTTAGTTTCTTCTGAAAACTCTACTATCTTACTATACTAACAAAAATTTTTTTGGACTTATGACTAATAATTAATTAATTTGATTAAAAAGATTGAAATCCTCCAAAAAATTCTTTTCTTTTTCGGGATAAACGGCTTTGGATTTCCCTTATGTACTATTTACATTTTTTTTAAATTTATTTGTTATATTGAAACAATTTTTACGGATTTTATCGCGGTTTATTAAGATTTTTACAAATCCGTAAAAATTGTTTCATTATAATGAGTGAAATTCGCGCAAACATTAGAAAATTTATTTGTTGTCATAACGGGAACAGAAACACATCATTTGTGAAAATTTCAACTGTCTATAACGGTTTATGAGATACAGCCTGGTGACAGAATGACGGACAGCAGAGGCTTAGTAACAACCAACAACCTTTGGGTACGGAACCCTAAGAAAAGAAATTAAGCTTTTTGCTATATGTAAATTTAGGCGTTTACAGCTAAATAATAATGTTTTTGAGAAAAAATTTAGTGTGATAAGTCGTCGAAATTAGCGAAGCTTTTGCCCTGTACATGAAAATGAGTTTTGTATGAATGACTTATAAATATGACTTTCGTATCTCTGACAGACAGAGAGACAGACATGTAGTTTTTAAATTTTATTATAATGTCTCAAGACGAAATTTTGCTATTTTATTAGTAAAGGCATTAAATATTTAAATTTACATAATTGATTAATTATTATTGCATACAATATGTACTACAAATTACATAAATTAATTTAATGCAGGCAAATTACGCCGCGCCGATCTAAAATAATGACAATAGGTTGTCGTCATAAATCTTGAATACAGATACAATACGCAGTGAGTTATAGTTTTAGCAAAAATCTTGTAAGATATTTAAGGTTACACAATTCGCTCATCTGTCCATATAAACGCAGAACAGTAATTACTATAATGTTTGACGTTGACCATGAAAAACTAAGTATAATATAAATGGATATAAATCGTAATAAAATTATACATTTAAAAAATACAAGCTTCTAAACTTTCGTATTTCAACACTCATTTTAGCCAAACTTTGGGCGTAAATAAATAGTATACCGAGCACGAAAGCTCAAAAATAAAGCCCGTACAGATATAGTTTAGTTATTTAAAAGATAAAATAAATTGATTTTGAAAAGATACACTTATTCGTTTTTTAAACGACTTCGAAAAGGAGGAGGTTATATTATGTTCCTGTGTATATTTTTTTTTTCTATAATAACGGTTTTGCTAAAAGGACATTTTCGGAATGAATCATTGTGCATTTCATCCTAGCACACATGTTCGCGCACTATGTCAGGTGAGATAGCAATCATTTTGTTAAGAGTTCGCGCCGTCGACTAGTTCAACCTTAAATACACATCACCTGGTTGATGTAATAAGTTTGTGGTTTTCGACGATCTACAATCAAAAGACTAAAGCTTTAAAACATATATTGTCAAGACAAAAAGTAAAGTATGTACAACTGATGGTAAAAATCGATATGACGATGATTGACTTGGGTTATAAATTACATTTGCAAAAAGATTGTCTCTATTTGCAGAATAGAATAGGTCCCAAAAACTCATTCTTGCGTGATGTGGACGAGTGCCCATACTCAAGGTAGAGTCGATGTCCAAGTACCATATCACTTCTTTGGTCGCCGGCGTCCATGCCACTGGTAGTAGCTCAGATGTTGATGGCGTTGGGTTTCTGAAAACGAAAAGCTTCATTTCTAGATCTGTATTTTATAAATGCTAGTTGTCAGCACCCTAGAACAAAATAGTGATAAATTTCTTAAGCCCCTAATCTGAGCTGTTGTATGTGTCTATCAATTACCACCAAGTGGCTGCCCGTTACCACCCTGTCGTTTATAAACCCTGATTTTTAAATATAATTCTAAATATAATTAGGCCAATTTTAAATAACACAGAATGGTAATAACCTAAAACCGATTCTAGCGTGAATTAACAAGTCTCCCTCCTCATGAGCTTTTAGATTTATAGTAAGATAAAAAGGCAAAAAAATATTTCTTACCCATATTTTACAAAGTTTGCCCACATAGTCGTAATCCTGTCGATCATAAGTTGATCTTCAGGTGCGGGTGTTTCAGTAAATATACCCATGTCAAACAAATATCCCAATTCATCGGCATGAGCTGCACCTGGTGCTGTTATGTTTCTAGCTGTCTTCATGAAATTCCTACCACCATCATAGGAGAACAAGTATTGGTAAACGTGTGCACCGCTGTTCAAATATTTAACCACACTCCTTTGTACGGGATAGTGAAATTTAAAATCAGATACAAAATCAACTATATCCAGGACTACTTCCCTTTTATTTATGTTTTGATCGGCAATATAAAATCTTCTCACTTTATTTATCATGTCATCCATTCCTTCGATTTCATAGTCTTGTGCTATGTTATCGTGGAAATATGTTTCTGGAAATTCTTCTTGTAAGGAAATACGCAGCTGCTCGCGACTATTAAAACCAGCTAGTATTTTCAAATCTTTAAACCTAGTCATATTATTATGTTCGGGATGTACTCCTATCATTGGTTCCACATTATCAAATTTCTTTTCTACGCATGGTCTAAACCTCATTTCTAATTCCAACGTGGCTTCTATAACCAAATCGGTATGAGTCTGCGCTAAGAAAGTTATTGCTTCTTGTAAATCGTTTGCTGTGAAGCCTAAATGCTCAGCAAGTCTAATGGGTATTGCATTATCTGATGGTAATATTACATCTGGCACTAATCCTGCTCCACTTTGTAGAATAACTTGATCGTATAATATTGGATATTCAGACATCAAATAAAAATCAATCGACATCGCTCCTGCACTCTCACCCATAATCGTAACCCTATCGGCATCACCACCAAAAGCCTCAATGTTCTCATTAATCCATTTCAGAGCTAAATACTGGTCTCTTAGTCCTTGATTACCGGGCACCTCATCTGTGTCCAAACACATAAATCCATACGGGCCCAGTCTGTAGTTAAACACCACTAATATTATGTCATGTCTAACTAAAAATTTTGGACCATAAAGAAATCTTCCATGGTACCCAATAGTAAACATGCCACCATAAAAATATACTAAGACTGGTAGACTAGAATCAACTGTTATGTTATTAGGAACATAAAGATTGAGCTGAAGACAATCTAATGTTCCACTTATTTCTACTGAAAACTCTTCTTCTTGTGGACAAATTAACGTGTCGTCGATTGCATCGAAGACGCCATCAAATTTTGGATGTGGTGAGGATGCCTAGTTGAATAATTAAATAATATTGTATTAGTTTTATTTTATTATCTAATAGTAAATATAAGATATATGCTTACCCCAAACGGATTCTCCTCGTTAACCTTCGCGTAAGGTATTCCGAGGTACATGGAGTAGTCCCCATCTTCAGCGAACAAGCCCCGGATGAGACCTTGCGTGGTGTTCACCGGCTCGGTCCAACTCGCTCCCCGGACCAGCGCTAATGTAGATATAAATATGAATACTATCACCATTTTTACTATTAGGCTGATTGGGAATTTCCTGTTGTGCTACGTTATTTATGTACCGATATATAATTTGATAATTTTTTTACAATTTTAAGCCATGTACTCACTAACAGCACAAACAGTTTTAATTCTCTTTCGTATGTACTATAAGAAAGAGAATATGTATATTAATTTATTAATATTATAATTTATATACAGTTTATATATTTTGTTAAAATATATAATATTTAATTTTTTATATAAAATATTAAATAAAAAAAAAAATATATAAATATATAAAATAATAAAAAAAAAAAAAAAAAATGAAATAAATATTATATATATTTAATTTTTTGCTAAAATAAATTGTAAAAAAAAACTATTTAAAATTTAATTTATACAAAACGTAGATATAATATGTATTTGAGTAAATAACTATAAAAATAAGTTGGAAACAGCGGAGGATTCGACAAATGTTTCCCTTCACTAATGGTCTCGTATCATGAAAAATGTTGAAGAGAAACGACGGTGTGTTTAGTATAACGGAAGTGTAAAAAGCATCAATTCCAAAAATCTGTCAAAAAAAATCTTAAAATGTTGCACGTTCGATATTGTTCAGGTGATACGTACTGACATTCTATTAATTGCCGAGTATACTTTTCACGTTCTTCTCTTTATGTGGTCCTTTATAGAATTGGATTTAACGAAGTTTTTTGACACATTTGTTCTTCACCTAATGAAATTATTGTCATAAATGAATAATCATCATCATGATCAGCCTATATATTCACTGCTGGATAGTGGTGGTCATTATTACAACAACAGTTGTAGTAATGCGTTATTTGAGAATAATGAATAATCCATTATAAAGAATCTATATCCTGTTGTCAGTTGTCATTATTGAAACGATGACGCAATGGTAAGAATAGGCACCTTTTTTTTTTGCTTAATTCTATTTTTCGAAAATCTTATTGTCACAATTCATATTTTTCAACGTATATAAATCAACAATAACTGATAACAGACAGCAGTTTAGAACAACAGATGTTACAACATAACACAACAGGATAATTTATTATTGTAAAGCAGCCGTTATGCCATCACTACTGCTGGACATAGGCCTCTTTCATGAATTTCTCAACGCAAGTGCATTTTGGTGACATATTTTGCATTCGCAAAATAATGGTGGTGCTGAAAACTTATAACTACTAAGTGTACGATTTCATTGAAACTGTGTGGTCTCCGCTTCCAAGTTCATGTTAGTCTATAAGACATATACATTTTTGTTAATCAAGAAGCGAGGGGCGATGATCGGCCATCATAGAAGGGGATAGATGACGCCACTTCTTGGGACTTTTTTGAACTATATTCATCAAATCTTTAGCTATTTAATTCTAATGACAGTAGATACAGAAACACTACAGAAGCTATACCCTTTTTTTTTCTTTAACGCCGGGAAATGCTCTGAGGCATCCCGCGGGGGAGTGGGTCTCTCCATGCGGGTATGTTGGACTCGCTGCGCCCTAAAAGCTGGTAAGTGGACGCAGTGGGTAGAGCACCCACTAAAACCCGGCGAGTGCCACCAATGCCGCCTTTGGTGTGGTACCCCGGATCTAATGAGCAAGGGCGGAAGCAAGGGCACCTCGACGACTAGTCAGTCCCCTAAGGTAAGGGACCGACGTCACCTCCACAAAGAGGTTGTCCCGCACCACAGAGCATCCCCTCCCAACGTCGGGACAGTACAACGGGGTGAGGTTCCCGTCCTCACCCCTTGTCCCCTGCTCTTTTGTCCCCTCTTCTTATAAGAGCCCCTCGGCTCAATTAGCTTCGACCAAGGTGCAGCGGCTCACCCTAGGCTACTGAGCCCCACCGCCACGTCGGCTTGAATCATGGTGGGGACAGAAGCTATTATTTCCGATTTTTTTAAGTAGACATTTATTTTCATGTACGTATTCGACCTAATTTAATCTTTATCTGATATCTAATAAAATATTATCATGATCTTGCATTCTAAACTGCCAATACAAATTTCACATAATTATGCCGATATTATTCAATGTCATTCTTTATCAATTGTTCACCCGGACTTAATGACTTCAAACCTAAATATATCACAACCTAATGATCTAATTAGGCCATTACCAAGGCCATCATCATCATCATGGAAGTCTAGAATTTATCCTAAGACGTAAGATGACAAGCTTTGGTGCGCGTTATCATTTTCTTGCCCTTTCCGGAACACAGAGAAACTGTTTAACGGAAGAAATAAGCAGGGTAGTTACCCACGCAGACAGGAGCACAGTACAAGCGCATTCAACTGAATCAGGACAGAAGACATAAATAAATTGTAAAGGTCTTTTGAGATCCACGTTTTTGAGTGGCCGGTCCGTATTGGATGCGAGTGGCTAGGGATCGGTCGTCTTGGCGTTCTTTGAGGAATGCCCGTGTTTGGCAGTGAACGGATAGAAGCTGATGATGATAATAATGATAGGTCTTTTTATTTTGTTAAATATCCTTATGTCCAGGGAGCTCCCTGGCCACTCCCTTATGGAGCTGCCCCCATCACCTCCGTATCTGTGTAATAGGATCCGTGGTATAGTCGGGATGGGAGTACCTACACTCCAGCCATAATCAATGTAGAATGTTTGTAAACAAATTACAACAGCTGATTTTTAGAGTTATCGCTTCAGAATTTTTCATAATTTCACACTTTTAATAGTTTTACCCTAAAAATGAATTGTAAAGTCAAGTAAAAGATAAAAATTGATCAATAACCGTTTCAAAACACATGTAAGTGACCATTTATTAAATTTTTATTTACGAATATTATTAACTAGGTGACATCCCTAATGCATTCCTAATTCTTTAGAAGAAACCATTTTTGTATTCTTTCATGAGGTAAAAAAATACCCAAAGAATCCTACAGTGTTCCGAATAATAAGTGCTTCCTAATTTGGTTATATTATTGAACATATTGTTTCTAAAACGATGAATTTCACATTAAATTTAGTGATGGATGTGAGGGTTTGACGGTATAAATGCATTTGTCACGAATCTCCTCCTCGAATTCACCGATACGCTGGCCCAATGTGATTTCGTGAACTTCACACACGTTCAAAACCTTTTATCTCATCAGGCAGATTTCCTCATCATGTTTTCCTTCACCTCGATACATTTTTTACAGAAAAAATAAAATTTGGTTCTGTTGAAATCTGATAAATAGAATTATAACCAAATCAGTCAAAAAAGTTATTTTTTCCAGTAATACACTGCAGGTTTCTTAGTTATAATAGGTTGGGGAAAAATAACTCCATTATTTTTTCGGTAGATATCTCGATTTACGATATCTCGTAAAGTATCGATCAAACAATTTCAATTTTCTGCTATTATTATTTTTTTTACCTTTTTTTTAAAATAAGCATTTAATAATAACGTTTCTACTCCTCCTGTCGGACGGTTGCCTAGCGACGATTTATCATTAAACATTCTACATTGAGTTTGGCTAGATTATAGACCCCCTAGTGCCGCTGGTTACAGACACGCAGCCTCTCACCCTCCCTTCTTGCATCGTTCCCTTTTCCCTTCCCTGTTCCCCTGCTTGTCTTATTATATTTCTGCAATATTGTATCAAAGAAAGTGTCACCGGCTGGCAATACCCTGTCCCTCCGTAACACAGAAAGTCTACAAGAGTCTGCGATAACAAAAGTAAAACCGCTGCTTGTAGTATCCTGTTATGATAAGAGATGCTCTTTTTTTTCTTTTGCGCCGCGAAATGCTCTTAAGCATCCCGCGGGGAGGGGGGACTCCTCAGGCGGGTATGTGGAATTTATTGCGCCCGAAAGATGGTAAGGTAGACGCAGCTTTACCCACTTAAACCCGGCGAGTGCCACCAATGCCCCCCCTGCTCTTTTATCCCCTCTTCTTATAAGAGAGGTACAAAGAGCAGCTCCCTCGATTCGATTAGCTTCGTCCAAGGCGCTGGGTTCACGGAGACCTACTGTCACGACAAGGCTTGAACCATGGCGGATGATAATAGATGATGCTCTAGTCAGCCCTAGTGCATCTGCTGCCTTCTCTGTCCAATTGGTTAAGAGTTTAGACAAAAGTTATCCCAATTGGCGAAGCCTCTTTGCCAAGGCAAGGCTTTTATAATGGGGGAGTAGCCTGGCAACTTAAGGCTTGTCCTGAAAGAGCTCATCTTCATTGCCGACGTTGATCACTTACCTTCAGGTGGATCATGTCAGTTTACCTATCCATTAATAACCATTATAGTGAAAAAAGCTATTGTCGTGTGAAATATTGAAGATATTAGTTTGTTTTACCGATTATTGTTACTTGTGGGCTCCTTTAGGACCGGTGATAGATTAAATTGACTAACTTACACGACCAGTTTCGACAAAGTCATCGTCAGGTGTCTGGATGACTTTGTCGAAACCGGTCGTGTAATTTAATCTAAATTTGTAATATATATAAAATAAAAGTGGAAAAAGTGAAAAAAGAGTTTTAGGATTATTATAAAACATGAATTACCACCAAGAACCATCAGTACAATCAATCAGTTAGATTAAATTGACGTCCAAAACGGCTACAGTTTACTTATTGGATAATTTATTTTATTTTGAATAATAACTCACAGACAGACACGTAGCGGTCAAATGTACGACATCCCTCGTTTGCGCCGGGCGTTAAAATATATTTGAGTAACAATAACATTCGTGGATAGGAGACATAACATACTTTTTACAATTTGCATTTAATCAGCTGCCAAGGGCAGATAATATGTATGGTGAATGTAGAGATCTCTACAGGGTCGACCTACAAGTCTGAGACAGATGTGAGTGGTGGCGGAGGACGTCGTCTTAGCGCTCATTCAATGACTTGATATAAATATTTAGGATTCCCCAAACTTCAATTTTGTAATCAAGTGGTGCCTGCGAATGAGTACAAATTTACATTAATATGCTTTTTTTTCCCTATTACGCCGGGAAATGCTCTGAGGCATCCCGCCTGGGGAGTGGGTCTCCCCAGGTGGGTATGTGGGACTTGCTGCGCCCGAAAGATGGTAAATGGACGCAGCTCTACCCACTAAAACCCGGCGAGTGCCACCAGTGCCGCCTTGGTGAGGTGCCCCGGATCTGTTAAGCTAACAGGGCACCCCGACGGCTAGTCAGTCCCGCAATGGACCGACGCCACCTCCACAGA
The DNA here is from genome assembly GCA_963853865.1 of Helleia helle. Classification (NCBI taxonomy): domain Eukaryota; kingdom Metazoa; phylum Arthropoda; class Insecta; order Lepidoptera; family Lycaenidae; genus Helleia; species Helleia helle. Next base: position 6,786,971 of record OY971434.1, read on the forward strand.
GAGGTTGTCCACAGAACAACCCCTCCCAACGTCGGGACAGTACAATATCGTGAGGTTTTCATCCTCACCCCTTGCCCCCTGCTCTTTTGTCTCTTCTTATAAGAGCCCCCTCTGCTCAATTGGCTTCGCCCATGGTGCTGGGCTCACCCTAGGCTACTGTGCCCCACCGCCACGACAAGGCCTGAACCATGGTGGGGACATTAACATGCTGAAGAAGCATATTTAAGAAGTATGAAATAATGCTGATGGTGACATTAGCATTATTTCATACTTCTTAAATAAAATTATTAAAGAAATTAATTTATATTTTAATATAATATAATAATAATATTCAAAGACTTTTAATCTCATTAGGCATGCAGGATTCCTCACGATGTTTCCTTCACCGGTAAGCAAGGGATGGTCTTATGTTCAGGTGCACATATAAATCTTTGAAAAACCCATTTCTAAGCATCACAGGGCGGGTCAGAATCCTTGAACCTCTCGGAGCCCGACCATCACTCACTCACTAGACCATCTTCGCTCACATCTAGCCTTTAGCGAATGATAAATCATAATATAGGATGTTACATTTTTTAGCGATTATTTTGCTATTAACTTTGTTTGAAAAATATACTTTTTTATCTTTAATAATATTTAAATATTCTTTTGTGTATAATATTCTAGTAACACTATCCCTGACACTAGGTATAAAGAAAACTGATACCGTCATTCATATACAACCTGTATAATACAAAACATATAAAAATAAATTTAATAATAATTTAAATATAATTTGTAGAATCCCAAAAAACACGCCTGATAATGTCATTTTCCACAATAAAATTGCCCGTATAATTACCTATAAATGCGATACAAATAAAATAAATCTGTTTCAGTTTCGACAAAACTGCTTTTTTTACATGTCAAGAGTGCTACGTCTAAACTTCGCTTATGACGAGTGCGATATACACATATAATATATTGTGTGTTAAGTAAATTATTATATATAGCATAAAAAATATTTTAATTCGCTTTATTTATTTCAATATTTGTCTAAAAATTTAATTATACTTTTTAAGATATGAAGAGAAATTTGTATTATTAGTAATAATAATATGTTGGGACAACTCACACACGGCTATATGATCCCAAACTAGGCAGAGCCTGTTCTTATGGTAACCAGACAACTGATATATACTTATATATTTCTAAATACATACATATTACAGATAAATTACACCCAGACACAGAACAAATGATCATGCTCATCACACAAACATAATATGTCCTGGGTGGGGATCGAACCCCCGACCTTCTGCTTTAGCAGCTAGGTTCACTAACCACTAGACCAACAGGCCTTTCAGTATATATATTATATATATATATATATGTATGGAGATTCCATATATACTAATAATACAAATTTGCTAAATAAATTAGCGTTAACTATAATAAAGTAAATATCATTTAGGATTAAGGCTGATGATGTTGATGATGAAATATCATTTATATTCTTAGTAAGAATACTACAGCGAACAACAAGGCATAAAACGTAGATGGTGCAAACGTTGACGAAGATGAAGGAGAGTATCTGATATTCGCCCATGAATGATCACGATTGGCGGCATGGAAAAGATCCCAGAAACTCATTCGCGCGTGATAGGGTCGAGTGCCCACGGACATGTTAGAGTCGATGTTCAGGTACGTTATCACCTCCTTGGTCGCCGGCGTCCATGTCAATGGAAGTAGCTCAGATGTTGATGGCGTTGGGTTTCTGGAAATGAAACAGAAGCATTTCAATAAAGTTTCATAGATATTACCAAATAAGGTAAAATATTAACACAATTTGAGTTCTGTGAGTCAAAAGACTAAAGAAAATTGTATCTTAAATGTTCAAGCCTGGGATATTTATTACACTTCATTAACGTGCATACAAGTTTAAGGTTTTATTTAGAGCTATTTAATAGACATCAACTTACCCATATTTTACCAAGTTTGCCCACATTGTGGTCATTCTGTCTATTATCAGTTGATCTTCTACTGTGGGTGTTTCTGTTAAGAAAAATATATCAAACAAATATCCCAACTCATCTGCGTGTGCGGTTCCGGGTTCTGTTATGTTATTCATTACCTTAACAAAATTTCTATCACCATCATATGAAAACATATATTGATAAACACGGGCGCCATTTTCTAAATATTTTTCTGCCATTCTTTGTACGGGACTATTAAATTTGATATCAGATGCAAAATCAATTAAATCCCATATCAACTCTTGTCTATCTTTCTCATCACCAATATAGAACCTCCTGACCTTATTTATCATCATGTCGTCTAATTCTTCTGTATTATACTCTTGAGCTACGTAGTCGTGGAAGAAAGATTCTTGTAAATATTGCACAGGTATATGAACATAAACATGCATTTGTTCGTGACTATTAAAGCCAGTTATTATTGTCATATTATTAGCTTTTGGTATTTTGCTATGTTCCGGGTGCATACTTATCATTTGTTCCACATTGTCAAATTTCTTTTCTACACAAGGTCTAAAACTCAACCTCAACTCGAGTGTTGCTGCTATAATTGAATCAGTATCAGTTTGCGCTAGGAAAGATATTGCTTCTTGTAAGTCTTCGGTTGTGGATCCTAGATGCTTAGCTATTGTAACAGGTACGGTGTTGTCTGACGGTAATATTACACTTGGTACTAATCCTGAACCGCTCTGTAGAATCACTTGATTGTACAATTTTGGATAATCTGATATTATGTGAAAATCAATGGACATTGCTCCGGCACTCTCTCCCATTAATGTAATTCTTTCTGAATCACCACCAAATGACTCAATGTTTTCGTGAATCCATTTTAAAGCAATGTATTGGTCTTTAAATCCTTGGTTACCGGGTACCTCGGGTGTATCCAAACACATAAACCCATAAACTCCGAGCCGGTAGTTGATACTCACTACGATTATATCATGACGGACTAAAAATTTGGGTCCAGCCGTCTTTCTTCCACCAAATCCTATAGTAAAGTAGCCACCATGTATCCAAACTACAACTGGTAGTTTTGAGTTATTCGTATTATCGGTAATCGGTACATAAACATTCAGATGAAGACAATCCAATGTCCCTACTATAGTTCTATTGAATTCTTCTTGTTGAGGACATACTGCAGAATCGTCGACTGCATCAAATACACCCTCAAATTTTGGATATGGTGTAGACGCCTGAAAATATTTAATAATTATGATTACACTAGTGGCACCGACAGACGTTGTCCTGTACAAAATATTTTTTTTGTGAATCTAAACCATCCTCGAATCCCCTTGAACTCACACAAAAAAAATCATCAAAATCGGTCCTGCCGTATAGGAGGAGTTCAGTGACATACACACGCACACAAGAAATATATTTATAAAGATAATCCTAAAAAAAATTGAAAGAAAGAAAAATGTTTTATTTTCCACAACAAAGATGTGATATTATAATAAAACACAATCGTACATAACGTAGTTTCACATGCATATTAATATTGCGAACAATTGAGGTAGCCACTCAGCATTAGCCACACCATCACAGCAATGGTGAGACGCTGATTTTCAGTGACTCCTCCTTGTCACTCACTTGGAGTAACATCAGTGACATTACATGACTAAATAGTAACATACATTATTTAAGTTTTAAAAGTTCACATCATTAAAAAAACACAATTAATGAATTTAAAACTAGAAAATATGAATGAAGAGTACAATTGATTTCTAATGTTTACGCGAATTTCACTCATTATTATTATTTAAGGGTGGGGACACCAGCGAGGCCAGACGGTTGATCAGTCCTCATTACCGGGACCATTTCACCCAATTCCCCAGAATTTCACTCATTATAATGAAACAATTTGTACGGATTTTATCGCGCTTTATTATGATTTTTACAAGCCCAATGTTTCGGATACTTTAAAGCAACCATGGTCACGGGAGGACTACGAGGACTGAGGTGTCATACGTCCTAACTTTGTAACATTAGGACCAGACGCTTGGGCTTGTAAAAATCTTAATAAACCCCGATAAAATCCGTAAAAATTGTTTCATTATAATGAAGAGTACAATGTTTACTTACGCTTATTTTACTTATTATATTAAATCTACGTCGAAGGATATAATATTTTAAATTATGTGATAATTATTACTAATTTAAAAGTGACCTAGGTAATGTTGTTATTTCGCGGTGCTCTATGTATTGCTTATGGTATAGGATGTCGATATAAAGAGGACCTTCACCGAGCTGGTTAATGGATGAAACTTATTTTATATACAATTTAATATGTCAATAAATATATTGCATATGGGTTGTCTAAAAAAATTCAGTCTAGGATATGATTAATTAATAATTTAAAAAAAAAATACAACAATAGTAAATTAATACACAACCCAATACCATCGTGGTCGTAATAAAATAATCTTTATTTTCATTTAATTTTAATTCATTAACCAGACCGGTGCAAGCACAGCCGTTTTGTATGAAAAAATTTAAACGATTTTTTTTCATGCGTTTTTTATTTGTATTAACCGAAGTAATCACCCATGCAATCAATGTATCTTCTCCAACGCAGTGGCAGTTTATTGAAAGAAAGAAAGAAAGAAACATTTATTCGACACATTTATTGATGCTCTTCTTAAAGAAATCTGCTGGACGGGAGGCAACAAATTCTTCAAAGGCATTTTGTACTGCCTCTCGGGTATTGAATTTTTTTCCCGCCAAGAAGTTATCAAAAATCTGGAAAAAGTACTAGTCTGTAGGTGCAAGGTCTGGTGAGTAAGGCGGATGACGGAGAGCTTCCAATCCCAGTTCTTGCAGCTTGGAGACCGTCTGCTATGCAGTATGAGGTCGCGCGTTGCCGTGCAGGAGCAGCGGAGACGAGTGATTGGCCAATGCTGGTTGGAGATTTACTAGATTTTGCATCATTGTGTTCAGTTCTTAACAGTGCACATCTGCAGGAATGCTGACCCCGTTTGGTAAGAAGCTGTGATGAATCACACCGGCGCTAGACCACCAAACAGTGACCATCACTTTTCTAGGGGTAAGTTTTCGTTTAGGGCATTGTTTAGGTGCTGAAACAGGATCCAACCAACTTGCTGAGCGTTTGCGGTTATCAAACAGAATCCATTTTTCATCGCAGGTAACAATGCGGTTCAAAATTCCTTCATTTGTGTGTCTGTTGAGCAGTGCATGGCACGTCTTACGCCGCAAGTGGCGGTCGTCATTGAGTTCGGGGGGCACCCATTTGTCAAGCTTTTTTACCTTGCCAATTTGACGCAAATGGACCAATATTGTTTTGACGCTAACGTCGAAAGCTGCTGCTAATTCAGCCGTAGATTGTGTATCATTAGCTTCCACAATCGCCTTTAATTCGTCATTGTCGACCAAAGTCTTCAGACGACTGCGAGGTTCATTTTTCAGGTCGAAATTTCCAAAACGGAAGTGAGCAAACCAATAACAGGTGGTGCGTTGGTTTGTATTGTTAGCTCCGTAAACGTCGTTGATGTTGCGTGCCGCTTGTGCCGCCCCACGACGGTACTCATATTCCATAACTAATCGAATTTTATCGTATCCATGACGACGAAAAAGATTGAAAATCGATGAAAATGTAACACTAATCAATAAACAAATGACTACTTTTGGAAAAAGAATTCCATGTTTTTTAAATAAAATTATTTTGAAATTAGAATTCTTAGCCAAACAAAAATTATTTTGATTTAAAATGCCCAGTACTGCAGAACGGCAATTTCATAGGTAAAGTCCTATTATTTATTGACCATATTAAATTTAATATAAAGTACGTTTTATCCATTAACCAGCTCGGTGAAGGTCGTTTTATATCGGGATCTTACGCTATTAGGCTGTTCACGAGACTTGTGAGCAATGATTAAATCATTACTAAATAAGTTAAACGAAGTCAAGAGTTTCTGTGCGTGTTTTACACTTACTCCAAATGGATTCTCTTCATTCACCGTTGCATAAGGTATTCCAAGGTACATCAAGTAATCACCATCGTCAGCAGCCTGGCCTCGAATCAGGCCAGCTGGAGTGTCCACCGGATCAGTCCAGCTTGCTCCACTAACGTATCCTACTAGATATGTCGTAAGTAGAAACCACATTCTTTCACTGTCAGTTCACATTTATATCTTTATCTTACGAATTACGTATTATATCTTTGTCGAATCTTGGCTTATTTCTTTATCAATGTTATTTAACAAAGATATGTTTACAATTATATTTATTTTAGCTCATTTTTAATTTTATTGACTTAGAAATTAGATTTGTATACCAAATAAATATTTTACAATTTCCACATTACGTGGCTCGTAGGTCAACGCACAGTAGAACTAAAACTTATTTATATTTTATCTTATTCTAATATGAAAGCTCCTGTACGCCTATTTTATATTTATGTTGTTATTTTTGTGTTAATCATAACTTGAAGTTGATCATATATGGTCATAATAAACCTCAAATACAATGAATAAAATATTCGATAATGGAACCTAAACAAGTGGAACATCTTTCATAAAAACTAGTTGTATTAGACGGAACCCCGTCCGTGCTCCGAGTAACTACTGGGAGTACTATTAATTATTATTTAGAAGTTTTTGTATATTTTTAGATTTGTATAGCTCGTGGCGTACATATAGACTAAAATCTGTGAGTTAGATGTGACTGTTGGCGTTCTATAAAGTTCAGTTTTAGATTAGAAAAGAAAGAGTTAATTAATAAAAAATAATTGACTTGGTGCTATGTAACAAAAAGTTTAATAAATATTAAAAAAAAAATGAAAATGAATTCGAGCGCTAAACTTATTAGACTAAGACAGCCCAATAATAAAGCACAAATCCTTATATTTGTGATACATACTTCATTTATTTATCAATGATAAGTAATCGATAAAGTAATCTATGAATTAATTCTAAAACAAAATAATGTTATCTTTGAGCGCATAACATGTGCGAGTGTATGTGACAAAGTTAATGTTTATATGGAGAAAGCTTAGTAAGATAAAATTTATATAATGTCAGTCAGTCCCTTTACTTTAGATCAGGCCTTAAGGCGATACGCCGACCAAATGACCTTGAGCATTCGTTCCCTCTGCCACACCCCACCTCTACAATACTTCGTAAAACATTACTAGCCTTAGAATAATTACACTATAGAAGGTCAGTCTTCATACAAGCGCGCTGTCAAAAATGAAGCACTAAATCGATTCAATGTTGCCAGTAGTGGTGAAGTTTTCCCGAAAACGGGAAATGATTCGGCCGCTGATAAAAATTTGTTATAGCAATAATATTTAATACATAAATAGCTAAGTGGGCATATCTATTTATGTATTAATTTATAACAACTTTACATAACCATGTATACACAAGCTATATTATTATTTATTATGTATAATTGTTATATTACAAGAATGTTTATTTATATGAAACGAAGAAAATATAATAGTAATTAGTTAAATATACATTTTTATATTTATTTTTTATTGGCATGAAACATAGTAGTAATGTAAATTGTAAAGTTGTTATACATATTACTATTCAAACTTGTAACTTGTTGTAATATAAACGCGAAAGTTTGTATGTATGGACGTATTCAATGAATATTTGTTACTGTTGCACAGTTCGTATTTGATATCGTTAAATCACACAAACACATTAATTCGAGAATGTGTCACGTACCTACGTAAATATCAGTGGCAACTGTTTTAAATTAAATCAGTGGGGGAAAATAATCAGTAAAAATATTTTCACAATCGGGCAATACTGAGCATTGACAAAAAAAAGTATTTATTTAAACCTAATTAATTATAAGATACTACGAAATATTGAAATATTTCCTGTGAAAAGTGATGTTATTACATTTATTTTGTTATTCAGATGTATTGTCATACAATTTAACTGCACAAATCGTCATAATTATTTACTTTACGGAGACACGTTTGGCGCGGTTTAACATAGAATACTACGGAACTTCCCGGCGTTCGGGGCAAAAATGGCTCCATGTGAGTTGCTTCAAAATGGCCGCGCGGACTAGGTTTCTATAGTGTTATTATTCTAGCGCTAAGTTACTAGCGCTATTTGGTGGACACTGAAACTGTTTTTTAGAAAAAAAAAACTTTTTTGCAGACGTCCCAAAGTCACCGTATAAAGAACAAAAGTTTAAAGATAAACGCTAATTTTTAGTTTTAAAACGTGAAATGTACTCCAATTCTAAACACACATTTGTCTCAAAACAGTGATTCAAATCATTTATAGCATAGACAAATGAAATTCAAATTTAGAATTTGATCATTGTATTTGAGGTTTATTATGACCATATATGATCAACTTCAAGTTATGATTAACACAAAAATAACAACATAAATATAAAATAGGCGTACAGGAGCTTTCATATTAGAATAAGATAAAATATAAATAAGTTTTAGTTCTACTGTGCGTTGACCTACGAGCCACGTAATGTGGAAATTGTAAAATATTTATTTGGTATACAAATCTAATTTCTAAGTCAATAAAATTAAAAATGAGCTAAAATAAATATAATTGTAAACATATCTTTGTTAAATAACATTGATAAAGAAATAAGCCAAGATTCGACAAAGATATAATACGTAATTCGTAAGATAAAGATATAAATGTGAACTGACAGTGAAAGAATGTGGTTTCTACTTACGACATATCTAGTAGGATACGTTAGTGGAGCAAGCTGGACTGATCCGGTGGACACTCCAGCTGGCCTGATTCGAGGCCAGGCTGCTAACGATGGTGATTACTTGATGTACCTTGGAATACCTTATGCAACGGTGAATGAAGAGAATCCATTTGGAGAACCTTGTCCCCCTGCTTTTTTGTCCCCTCTTCTTATAAGAGAGGTACAAAGAGCAGCTCCCTCGCTTCAATTAGCTTAGCCCAAGGCCCTATAGTGCATCTGCTGTCTTCTCTGTCCAATTGGTTTCGACAAAAGTCATCCCAATTTGCGAAGCCTCTCCGGCATGGCAAGGCAGGCATAAATATGGAAGAAAGAGCTGAAAGAGCTCATCTTCATTGCTTTTGACGACGTTGATCACTTACCTTCAGGTGGATCGTGTCAGTTTACCTATCCATTAATAACCATTATAGTGAAAAAAGCTATTGTAATGTCATGTGAAATATTGAAGATATTGTTTGTTTTACCGATTATTGTTACTTGTGGGCTCCTTTAGGACCGGTGATAGATTAAATTGACTAACTTACACGACCGGTTTCGACAAAGTCATCGTCAGGTGTCTGGATGACTTTGTCGAAACCGGTCGTGTAATTTGATCTAAATTTGTAATATATATAAAATAAAAGTGGAAAAAGTGAAAAAAGAGTTAGGATTATTATAAAACATGAATTACCACCAAGAACCATCGGTACAATCAATCAGTTAGATTAAATTGACTTCCAAAACGGCTACAGTTTACTTATTGGATAATTTATTTTATTTTGAATAACTGACAGACAGACACGTAGCGGTCAAATGTACGACATCCCTCGTTTTGCGCCGGGCGTTAAAATATATTTGAGTAACAATAACATTCGTGGATAGGAGACATAACATACTTTTTACAATTTGCATTTAATCAGCTGCCAAGGGCAGATAATATGTATGGTGAATGTAGAGATCTCTACAGGGTCGACCTACAAGTCTGAGACAGATGTGAGTGGTGGCGGAGGACGTCGTCTTAGCGCTCATTCAATGACTTGATATAAATATTTAGGATTCCCCAAATCTTTCAATTTTGTAATCAAGTTTGTTTAAAAAAATTGTATGTTAATTGTTTGTTCATGTTAATATGTAATATTGTAATAGTAAATTATTTATAATTGTGCTCTTTGCAGTTAAGCGTTAAGGTGTCACTTGTGCATGTTGCATCCACCTATATTCAGCTAATACACTCATAAATATGTAGTAATAAAATAATGTGTCAATGTGTGTCCTTGTTGGTGGATCTAATAAATAAATAAATAACAAAGTGGTGCCTGTTAACGAGTACAAATTTTCATTAACATACCGAAGCCATCCACACCATCAGCGTTATTTCATACTTCTTCAATAACGCTAAATTAAAGAAACTTTTTTTCCGACCGTAAGGCCTACAACATACAGGCACAGATACAGGTGTGGATGACGGTATCAGTTTTCTTTACACCACGTGTCAGGGATAGTGTTACTAGAATATACACATAAGAATATTTAAATATTATTAAAAACAAAATAGTTTATTTTTCAAACTAAGTTTATAGCAAATTAATCGTTAAAAAAGTCGGTTGTCTGTCATCATCACGGGGTGCCATCTTCATATTGAAGTTTGGAGGTCAGCGTTTGGTACTCCGTCCGGTCATGGGATATTCTCTTGATCTATTGGTTGTCTGTAAAGTCGGTTTACTGACGATAGTTGAACGTGACAACGTCATAAGAAAATGGAACGTCTCATGAACGTCTCACAGCGAGGTAACGCCGCATGCGTCATGTTTTTTCGTTCGTGCAGCCGGCTCCATCGAATTATAAGACATTGTCACGTCAAAATGTAACACTTTAATTTATTATTTATTATGAAAGCGTGTAGGAATAATTACAGTGTACACGTCGCAACGAGCGTTCAACAAAAATAACGAACAATGTCAATAGGTCGGTCGTAGGCGGCTGCGTTGTACACCGTACACAGTGGCTTTATTAAAGTTTGAACTAGATTTCATATTAAGCTCTTATTCGCCAAACCAAGCTAAACTGACACAGCCTACTGTCACTTCAACGAGCTTAATCTTCGCGTGATACACGTTCTACGGCAAATTTTCGGACCAGTCGTAAATTTAGAGACTACGTTTTGGCCCCGTAGGTCATAACGGGGAGAAAGCATTGGTTGAAAACTTTTGTCTTCAAACACTGCGGTATTATAGACGACGTGAGAATATGGCTAAGCTTCCTAAATGCTGCCCATCCCAATTGAATACTCCTATCGGCTTCCGTCTCAAAGTTATGTCTTTTAGCTGCAAAGTGTGCCCAAGATAAACATGTACTCTTGCACGACTTCGAGAGTTATGCCATCAACGTTAACCGGCCTAGGGAGAAGGTGTTCATGACTTTCTTGTCCAAAATCCTAAGGCCCACACGTCGGGAGGATTCTAGTAAGAGGTAGTGCCATGCTGCTTTTCAGCCGTTTTGGGCCGGCACAACCGGGTTGTACCTCTCGCTCACATAACACCGGCGTCAAGTGAAGTAAGTTGTCGAGTTTCGTGCGATTTGTAAGTTTCTGGTGGACCATTGGGGGAATAGGGAAAAGGAGAGCAACGCATAGGCCTTTTGGTTGTGTGGATGTTTATGGGCGTTAGTAGTCACCATAAGGGTCCGACTACTCGGTTGCCTCCCTATAACATAAAAAAATCATTTAGAGTGCACAGCCTCGGCCAATATAACGATATCTTCGGCGAAAATATAGCAGTGGGCTAGTCACACACTCAGGAGAATGGATATACAATTAATAAATATAAATACGGAATACTAATAAGGTTCAAGAGTGGTGGCCACGTTCGGGTAGACGAAGTGTTGGTCGGCCATTAACCGGATGGGATGTCGATCTCCATACAATGGCCGGTCCGTTTTGGATGCCAGTGGCGAGGGATCGGTCGTCTTGTCGTTCTTTGAGGGAGGACTACATTCAGTGGACGGATAGGGGCTGATGATAATAATGATGAAACTGAAACATGACACTACGCCGTAAAGTATAGAACGCACTATGCTAGTATTTTTATTTTTTTTATTAGCTAGTATTTATTACCGGCCCATTTCTCTCGCTACTACCGCGGCGAAGGTGCTTGACAGTGTGTTAAATGGCTTCCTTTTGGAGCATGTTAAGATACACGATGCTCAGTTCAGATTCAAGGCAGGGGTATCGACCGAAAGTGCTATTCTTTGCCTTAAACATACTGTCAAGTACTACACCGCGAGGAGGACGCCGGTGTATGCGTGCTTCCTCGACCTGTCGAAGGCCTTCGACCTGGTGGTCTACGACGTATTGTGGAAAAAGCTGAGGCACACGGGTATACCGGCCGAGTACACGGCCCTCCTCAAATACTGGTATGAACACCAGTAGAACCGAGTGAGATGGGTGGGTACGCTGTCGGATGAGTACGAGATGGAATGTGCGGAATAATTCTAAGGTGAACCATCTGCTCACCTACTGTTTCGATTGAGCTTAAAGGTCATGAGGCCGAAAAGTCCTTTTAAAGAAAAAAAAGAACTTAAACTTATTTATAATTTATCTTATTTGAATATCCTGTAGGCTTATTTTTATATTGATGTTGTTATTTTTGTGTTAATCATAACTTGAAGTTGATCATATATTGTCATAATAAACCTCAAATACAATGAATATGATATTGGATAATGATACCCAAACAACATCTAATACAGCTACTTTCATAAAAACTAATTGTATTAGACGGAGCTACTCGGAGACTATTAAATATTATTTAGAAGTTTTTGTATATTTTGTATATTTTTAGATTTGTATAACTCGTGACGTACCTATGTAAAGACTAAAGTCTGTGAATTAGATGTACATGTTGGCGTTCTATAAAGTCCAGTTTTAGATTAGAAAAGAATTGACTTGTTGGTATGTTACAAAAAGATTAATGAAATGTTTAAAAATAAATTATGCGAGCGCCAAATTTCTTAAAACGCAGCTTAATAATAAAGCAAGGAAATTCAATGGAAAGTATTCTAAGATATATATATATATATATATATATATATATATATATATATATATATATATATATATATATATACACGGTGCATATACCAAATAGCCTTTTTTACAATTTTTGGCTGTCTGTCTGTCTGTCTGTTTGTTCCGGCTAATCTCTGAAACGGCTGGGCCGATTTTGATGGGACTTTCGCTTTACACTTTACTTACATTTACACTTTATAGGGAGTAACTTAGGCTATAAAATGATCATTATCAATCCGGGTACGGCTGCAAATCTAAGTTAATGCGGGCGAAGCTGCGGACAACAGCTACTTTTCCATAAAATTATTAGTTTTGACGATTGGTGGATCAGCTGTGATTACAGTTATTGCTTTTTTACGAAAGGCTGACCACTCGCTCTCACCGCTGCTACTTCAGTGTGGCCAGGATCGACATTCGACAGCACCAACTACCAAATGACCCTTTGAAACGATCTCAGGTAGCCCGAAGGGATGGGATACATTGAAACTATCTTGGGATCCGCAACGAATTTAATCAGCAAAAATCAGGGTAGAAAATATTGATAAATTAACTGTTTTGATTTATTGACGGATTTCTGCACACTGACAGTGTGGACAACGACCTCGGTGACTCAATGGCTAGCGCGTTGACGCTCAAGCCGGGAGTTAGCGGGTTCGAATCCTGCCAGGGAATAAATCATGGAGGTCATGGATGTGTATTATATAATAAAAATCTTAAATATAATATGTATAGTATATAAAAGTATTAAATATATTTCCGTTGTCTGGTACTGGTTGGTGGTAAGAAAAAATTATAACTGACTTCAAAAAATAAAGTAACTAAAATGTAATAAAATAATCACATTTCTTTATTTTTTGTGTCTACAACAGCTAATAATCATCTTTTACATCTACTAATGTATAATCTTGGAGTTTACCACGTCATTATTGTTACTTTTGGAGTCGGTGTCAGCTAAGTTAAATAAGTACCTACAGCAACAAATACGTCACTGTTGTCGTATTTGTTGTTGTAGATACCTACCAAATTAATCAAACCCAAACACAAGGTTACTGAAGTAAATCATCGAGGAGTTCCCTCGACTGTCTTCCAGCTCCAGCATCAGATCGACTCTAGACCTTCATTAAATTGTACTGCTTTAAAATGTTTAATTAAAAAAGTATTAAGCGCACTAGTCGCTCCTACAATTTTAGAAAGTTCCCCTCGATTTCTCTGGGATGCCATCATCAGACCCTGGTTTCCTTATCATGGGACCATTTGGCAAGCCCAACCCTTTCAAACAAAAAAAGAATTTTGAAAATCGGTCCACAATTGACGGAGAAATCGGTGTACATACATAAAAAAAATATCAATCGAATTGATAACCTCCTCCTTTTGGTTGAAGTCGGTTAAAAATAAAGCGTCTTTCAGACGCATTGCTGACAACCTATCACAACATCTACTTAGCTCTGTGCTCTGCCAAATTTAAAACTTTGTTTTAGGATATTAAAGAATAAGCCTTTAATTTTTCACTATATTTAATAAATAAATAAAGTTTTACAATACGTTATCAATAAAATGAATTAATTTTGATTCACTATCAGTTTATTCTTATTTAGCTTATAGAATAGCTCCCAAAAAGCCATTCGGTCGTGATTCGGACGGTTTCCAAGTGTGAGATCAGTTTGGAGCTGCATGTAATTCATTACATCTTTGGTCATAGGTGACCATTTTACAGGCAGTAGATCAGATGTATCTGGAGTAGGGTCTCTGAAAATTAAACGTATTTTAAGTTATGACAATCGGGCTAAATAACATATTATTATTTTAGCCAGTTGTTTTTAGGTTCATACTTCATTCCGCCTGACACAGGTGGATCGTCTCACCGGGCATGGTTGCTTTGGTGAGTGCCTGTGTCTGACTCAAGATGGGAACCTGGGTCTGTATGGCACGACGTCGTCGGGACTGCTTAGTGGCGGCCCGGCAGGCACCCCTTAAGAGTAGTAGTCTGGCCTTCGCCGAGGCCAGCCTGTCGCTGAGGTGATCCTGTCTGTTGCCTGTATATCCGGGACCCTCAAAAAGCGGCTGAATGCGCTCGCAGTGGGTTTAGTTAGGGCTGGGAGTGCCCCCCAGGTGCGAGACCCACGTTGGGTCAGGATCTACCCGAAGATCCTGACTGCATCCATAATTATTTCCAGGCGATAAAAAAAGGTTCATACTGTCTGTACAGCCTGTCTTTTACAATGTCTATTCTTGTGGGAGGAATTTGATCAGGGTTCAGATGATTTAAATCATATTATTTTAATCGGTGATTCAAATCGCGATTAAAATGATTGATTTTTTATTGTATGGTTTTAAAAAAATCATTGATCTAAATCAATACTTTTTTACCGCAACCCAATCAGCCAAAAATGTCAAGGGACTGCCTCCTTTTTTGCTTTAGAGCATTTCCGGGCGTAAAAACTCTAAGTAAGTCTAAGGTATCCTGCCGGCGGGTATGTGGGACTCGCTGCGCCCGAAAGATAATAAGTGGACACAGCTCTACCCACTAAAACACAGCGAGTGCTATCATTGCCGCCTTTGGTGAGGTGCCCGGATCTATTGAGCAAACAGGGGCACCTTGACGGCTAGTCAGTCCCTCAAGGGGCCGACGCTACCTCTAGACGTCGGGCAGTACAATGGTTCCCACACTTACTCCTTGTCCCCCTGCTCTTTTGTCCCCTCTAAGGGGGATACAAAGAGCAGCTCCCTCGGCTCAATTTACTTCGCCCAAGGTGGTCTGGGTCCACTACTACTGAGCCCCACCGCCACGACAAGGCTTGAACCATGGTGTGGAAGGGACTTCCCCTAACAAAACAATATTTTTTTACTTTTACTAGAGATTAACACTAGAGACCAAAGTCGGGTTTTAGTTTTTGAACGTATTGTGGCTCTTGAGTTAACGCGTTAGCGTTCAAGCCGGAAGTTGTGGGTTCGAATCCCGCCAAGTAACAAAAAGTTTTCTGTGTTCATGGGTCGTAGATGTGTATTAAATATGTGTATAATATAATATTTATTGACTAATTATTAACAAATAAAATTGTTTTGTGTTTTCCTGATATCCAAATTAAAAGAGATGTACGTGTGTATTATAATAAAATCAAGAAAATCTTATTTAAATCAAAAAAATCCGATTTAAATCAAATAAATCCGATTTTTTTATATTAAAAAAGAATCATATTTTTTATCAACCCTGAATTTTATTTTATATTTTTGAGCTATTCCGATGGATAAGAAGACGTTGCTCTACTGTATTTTCTGTGATTATTAAAAATATAGTTGTTTTTCAATGTTTTAACAAATATAGATATGTATAATGTATGCTCGCATCCAACACGGACGAAGCGAGGGATCGGTCGTCTTGGCGTTCTTTGAGGGAGGCCTGTTTTCAGCAGTGGACAGATAGAGGCTGATGATGATGATGATATTGTATACTGCAATACTTCACCTTATATGTGACATTATTAATAAAAAATCTTACCCATATTTAACGAAATTAGCCCACATAGTCGTAACCCTCGCAATGGCTAGTTGATCTTCCTCAGAAGTCAATTCGGAATTTTGCGAGAAAATATATTTCTGTTCATCGCCATGTGCAGCTACACCTTGGACTTTACTAGAACTACTGCTGTATGCGAAGATGTAGTAATAAATATTCTGTACACCATTGTTCAAGTATCTTACTAAACCTCTCTGGGTGGGGTAGTTGAATTGAAAATCGGATGCGAAATTAATGAGTTCCCATTGTAAGTCCGCGCTCAATTCTTCATCTCCAATATAAAATTGACGCACGATATTTTCCATTTCCAAATTATCCCCAAAATCAAAATCAGTATTTACATATTCGTGGAACAAGTTCAATGATTGATAAAATTCTTCTGACCTATTAAATAATGAATTCAATTCTTCGTGGCTGCTGTATCCTGATATAATTGCTATATTCTCGATACCAGATATATCTGAATGCTCGGGATGTTCAGATATGATTGGTTCAACATTTTCAAATTCTTTTTCAACGCAAGGTCTAATGTACAACGACAGTTCCGAGGATGCGCCTATAACTAAATCGATGTCGGCTTTAGTTAGGAATTCCAAAGCGTCTTCTAGATTATCAGTTTCAAAACCTAACGTAGCAGCAAGTCGTAACGGAACTGTTCTATCCGCTGGTATCACTTCTTCAGGGCTTAAAGCAGAACCGCTCATCATGATAGCACGGTTAAACAGCTTTCGTCTGTTAGACAATAAGTGGAAGTCGATAGATATGCTACCAGCACTTCCTCCCATTACTGTGACTTGACGTGTGTCTCCACCGAAAGCCCCGATATTCTTGTGTATCCATTGCAATGCTGTGTATTGGTCTTTTAATCCTTGATTTCCAGGAACTTCGGGTGTATCAAGACACATAAATCCATACGGGCCAAGTCTGTAATTTATGGACACAATAATCAAGCCATGTTGGACAAGGTATTGGGCGCCTACACCGCCCGCACCACCAGTAAATCCTCCACCATGTATGTAGACTAGGACAGGTAGTTTGTTTCTAGAACTGGCTTCGTTAGGCACATATATGTTAAGTCGAAGACAGTCCAAAGAATAAACATGCGGAGAGCTCGCCATTCCTCTAAAAGACGCTTGTGGGCAGGCAACCGAATCATCATACGCTTCAAAAGTTGATTCGAATTTGGGATAAGGTAACGATTCCTGGAATGTGATATATAAAATAAATATTCATTTCATTTCAGTTACAGACAATTTATTTAAATATAGAAAGTTGGATTTTTCTTCATTAAGAAAACCAACCGATCTTGGCTACAAAATATCATCAAATTCAAAAAGTCTTACGTAATATTAAAACAAAATGTTCTCTTACATTATTCAAAGTAAGCCATATTATTTTATAGCCATATTCGTACCTACATGCTCTAAAAAACGTAACAAAATATATCTTACCCCAAAAGGATTGGAACTATCCACTTGAGCGTACGGTATTCCTAAAAACTTTGAATAATCTCCATCATCAGCTTTGAGTCCTTTAATCAGACCCTGTTCTGTGTCCACTAAGGGGTCCAGTCTCGTCCTCGCTTGCACATATCCCAGCGCCAGTAAAAGTCCCCAGGCAAACCACATCTTGTCGGCTCCTGCTATGATACTGAGAGCATATATGAGATAAGTTTGTTTTAAAGATATCTAAGATAACACTGGAGTGTTTCATCTTAAAGATTGGTAATGTTCACGTTTAGTTCATATATTAACTAAGTATAATTGATAGTTATAAGAAGTTTATATAAAAAAACAACCAGTTTTTCATTAAAACTAAAATGTCTTATATCCTGAAACTCGCATATTGACCAGCGCTGTTAGTAGAGATCATGTTCTTTGATTTCCTAAAAAAAGCAGATTTCAAAATTCAAATTGATTTCGTAAAAGAAAAATATTATAATTGCACATCTTTAAGGTATACCTTTCAGGAATAAAACTTTGAATAAAGTTTTAATCCTGAGGTGCAAAGACTAAATTTTGAAAGTCTAGTCTTGGCACCTTTGTCTTTGACCTATCGCTACTTCATTGGATTGTTATATATTTATTCATATGAATCGGGAATATTCTGTATATTCATATATCACATATAAATGCATATCAGTTTCAAGTTACGTAAAACCCAAGTGAAGTCAGTATCTGCGTGTAAAATATCACGTTTACACGTTGATGCAAAGTATGACGTTGCACCAGTGTTGCAAAAATTCTAACGATGGTCTGTCTCCCGATCTTCCGAATTTTTGAATTTTCAACTAAATTAAAATACTTTTCTTATAAAAAATAGAAAATAAAATTCTTAATGAGGTAACACGAAGATAAAACCTATAACTCAAAATCAATGCACAGGGAAGTCCCTGTGCATTGATTTTGAGTTATAGGTTAAAAATAATTTGTTGAAAGGGGCTATCTAACCGGAAAATATCAAAAAAGATCAATAGTATCAATATGTAGACAATTCCCAATTTTTCAGAGATCAATGATTATAAAAAAATTGACGTTTGCTTCGTAATACGAAAGTAATAGAGTCACTCAGTGTAAAAAGCAGAAGAATTTTGGACAAGCGTGAGTAGCCAGAAATGTGTTGATGGCTCACGCATGGTTGAAAACGATTGTTCTTTTGTTTTCAAAGTTTTGAGTTTGCTACATTCATCTGCAAATGTAAAAACAATATTTTCATCCATAAATTTAATGAAAAACTTAACGACGGAACGCATTATTTACATTACTTTTGTTTAATTCTGAATAAAAATCTCCCGATTTCTCCCGATTTTTGGTGCCAAATTTAACGATTTTTAATTTTACACTTGCAACACTGCGTTGCACACTTGTGAATAACCTTCAATATCCTCCTCGATATCGTTCTCGAGATCTGTAGATATGGATGTACACCATATCTAAAGTGCCGCAATTAGGTTCACGGTTATCAGTTTCGAAACGCCTACGAATAAAGCCAAAATTATAATATTTACATAAATAATACCAACATTTTCTAATGTATGGCACTGCTGTATTATTTGTGGCATTGCATTAGCATTATGAAAATATAGAAAATTATCTGTAGATATTTAAAATTATGTATTCGTTTAAAAATTATTGTCGTTTCTATTAACTTTCTAACAGGTAAAGACCTTTTTTTTCGCAGGAAATCCTTATGGATGCAGCCAGGATCTTTTGGGTAGATGCTGACCCAATGTGGGACTCGCACCTGGAAGTGCCCACCCAAACTAAAACCACTGCGAGTGCCTTCAGCCGCTTTTTGAGTGTCCCGGATATGCAGGCAACAGACAGGATCACCTCAGCGACAGGCTGGCCCCGGCAAAGTCCAGACTACTCCTCATAATGGACTGCCCGGCTGCTACTAAGTCCCGACGACGTCGTGCCATACAGACCCAGGTTCCCATCCTGAGTCCGACACGAACACGGGCGTTACTGAAGCCGCATTAAGTAGCGCCTCCTACGCACTCCCGTTCGTCGCCCGCGGGGGGAGGCCTCGTCGGCGGCCTCCTCTCTCACCCGCTCGTCGGCCTCCTTCTGGGACATTACTGCCTCGCAGAAAGAAGACCATCGCCGTCCAAGACTCGTCGTCAGCGAGCATCGCGGTGATGACGCTCGGCAGTGACAAGTCCCTCCAATGACTGATGTCAGACTGTGACTCAGCGCCGCCCATTTCGGACACACCTCGAGTGTGTGCTGGGCTGAGTCCACCGCCGCGCCACAATCGTGACATACTATCAACGGCTCCCTGCGGGCCGTCTGACACAGGTACTCACCAAAGCAACCATGCCGGGTGGCTCACCTGTGTCAGACGGAAGGTGAGGGGTTTGCTTGTGGCGCATCCACCGCTCAAGGACCGGACGCAGAGCAACCGTCAGGCTTATGCCATACGGCTGCCGCGCCAGGTTCTCCCCTCACCTCCGCTTTAACGCCTCTTGCCCTAGTCGGCGAACCCGCAGGATCCCGTCCAGCGTAAGGCTAAGCCTGGCGTACCTAAGTTTATTTCATAAATTCTTCGTTGTTTCTTTTTCGTTCATCTTAGGCTCCATGTCTTAGGGCGGCTTTAATAATGATCCGTAAACGTATTTAGACATCCACTAAATAAGTAAATAGACCAGCAATCCTTTGAAAATCGTAAAAAGTGAAACAAAATTATGTGACTCGTGCTATTGCAAGTCTTAAGATCATGTACATACAACTCCCCAGCCCAGAGGAACGCCTGAGTAATTTAATAGCACGTTTTTAGGGTTCCGTACCCAAAGGGTAAAATGGACCCTATTACGAATACTTCGCTGTCTGTCTGTCACCAGGCTGTATCTCAAGAACCCCGATAGCTTGAAATTTTCACAAATGATGCATTTCTGTTCAGAAAACTTTTTTTGCTCGGTACGGAACCCTACGTGCGCAAGTTCGACTCGCACTTGGCCGGTGTCTATAATATTGCCAAATATACAATCGCGGTTGGTGCAATAGATTGTACACATGTGCGAATTATGGCCCCAGGAGGGGAGCATCCTGGACTTTCTCACAATCGAAAAGGACATTTTTTCATTAATACACAGCACAGGCAGCATCCAATGTAAATTTTTTAAATATTTTTGCAAGATGACATGTATCTGCACATGACTCAAATATTTGGGATAAGAGAGATTTTGTACAGGGAAAATATCTAAAAAAGGTTTATTGGGTGACAGTTTATGACAGGTTATGCTCATTGCTCAAACTAAATATGTATATAATGACTCCACTTCCAATTTAGATTTAATCTAAATTGGAAGTGAAGTAATACTTCACTTTTTTTAGCTAACACACGCTTCCAATTTAGCTCTACTTGTTTAGCGCAAGCAACGCTAAAACAGAATCAAAAAGCATTTCGTGCAAGACAATTAAATGCGTTTTAGATAAATTAGTTTACCTGGTTAAACGTATTTAATTAATTACAATTAAACTTAAAATTAACATAATGTTGTGGAAGCCGCCCTTAATGTCAAATACAATAATTAAATAAAACTTTATTTTATAACTGATTAACTTTAATAAGGAAGACTACCAGAAACAATGTATTGCATATTTGAAAGCTAATTTACTTATATATACTAATATTTATTTAGTTCCAAATATCGAAATTAGCTTTTAGTCTGTCTCTATTGATCTTGAAAAATAAATCCCAAAATATCATTCTCTCGTGAAAAGGTCGTGTTCCTAACGATAGGTCCGAACCGATTTTCATGTAATACATCTTCTCCTTTGTTGCTTGCTCCCATTTTATCGGCAATAATTCTGTAATCTCCGGTGTAGGATTCCTGGATTAAAAAATATTTTAAATGTCATTAAAATAAAAATTTGAAATCTATTTACTTACATCTATACAGATAAATAAAATTGGAGTGTCTGTTTGTAATATTAAGATAACCGCTTTTTAGTAAGTGCATATGAATGTATACACGGTACAGATACTAAAATAGCATTTTTTACAATTTTTATCTATCTGTCTGTTTGTTCCGCCTAATCTCTGAAACGGCTGGTCCGATTTTGACGGGACTTTCACTGACAGATAGGTGATGTTATAAGCAGTAACTTAGGCTATAAAAATAATCATCATCAATCCGTATCCGACTGTAAATCTAAGTTAACGCGGGCGAAGCTGCGGGAAACAGCTAGTGTACAATATACTTAAACTAGGAAGTGATAATTTTATATTTGGATAAAAATCCGATAATACCGAATGTTACCTCTAATATTACTTTAAACAATCTTTATCAAGTAACTCTTAGCGACCTAAACCTTTGATTTTTAATCGTTATTTATAAAGCTATACACCTATATAAGGTTAAGCCAGCTATCCTATGAATTTAAGTACTTAAACAAAAAAAATGGGATAAAAAATATTTTTTATTTTTTTAAATTAATTTAATTAATATTCTTTTCTAATGTTTACGCGAATTTCACTAATTATAATGAATATTTTTTTTTACGGATTTTATCGCGGTTGATTAATATTTTTACAAGCCCGACTTTTCGGTTACTTACGAAAAATTGTTTCATTATAATTAAGAAATGCCTTTTTTTCCTTACCCGTATTTCACAAAGTTAGTCCAAAGAGTCGTCACTCTGTCGACAGTAAGTTGGTCGTTTGACGTCATTTCATTTTCATAAGATATATCAAACAAATACGCGATCTCGTCTGCATGAGCCGCACCAGCCATCGTTAAATTAATTTTCTTTTTCACGTAATTCCTTTGACCATCATATGAGAACAAATATTGAAAGACATTTGCATTATTTTTCAAATACTTTTCGATACTTCTCTGAACAGGATAGTTATAAGTGAAATCTGATATGAAGTCAATTAGCTCTGATTTCACGTTACCTCCTGATTCGTCTCCAACATAAAATTGACGAAGAATATCTGCCATGTCTTCGTTTCCTTCTAAATCGAACAAAAATTTCAAATTATTTTTTATATAGTTTGGATCCTCTAAAACTTCGGGGCTACTCATTTCAACCATTAACTCCTTGTTGTTGAATCCAATCAAAATAGGCAAGTTGTTAGTGGTGGCATAATCTGAATGCTCAGGATGTTCGAAAACAAATCTTTCAACATTTTCGAATTCTTTTTCAACACAAATTTGAAAATTTAATTCAAGTTCTGTGGAAGCTTTAATTATTGAATTTGTTTCAAGGTCACTCAAAAAATTCAATGCTTTTATATTATCATCTGTTTCCAAACCTAACTGCTGTGCTATCTTTACTAATGCCTCCCTATCAGGCAGTTCCACTATTTTCGGACCTAATACAGAACCACTTTGCATTATTGCTTTATTAAATAGATTCCCTCTTTTTGTTAATAAATGCGCTTCAACACATTTGCTGCCAGCACTCTCCCCCATTACTGTCATTTTACTTGGATCACCACCAAAATTTATTATGTTTTCTTTGACCCATTTAATTGCTAAATACTGATCTTTAAGACCTTGATTGCCTGGAATCTCGGGGATATCCAAGCACATAAATCCGTAAGGCCCAACTCTGTAATTTATCGTTACCAAAATAACGTTATGATTGACAAGGAACTTGGGGCCGTACACGTATCGACCGTTATATCCATTCATTAAAAAACCTCCATGTATCCAAATTAGTACCGGTAATGGTGATCGTATACTAGCAATATTCGGCACATAAATGTTCATTCGAAGGCAGTCCAAGTTACCGGATATTGTTTTATTTACTTCTTCTACTTGAGGACACATCGATATATCATAATAAGCTTCAAATACCTCATTGAATTTTGTAATAGCTATCGCGTCCTGTAAAATATACATACTAATTAATACAACGCTAAGGGAATCACTTGAAAACGACCCGAGGCCGAAGAGGTCTGTTAATGTCACCGCGCTAGATTTTTGAAAGAAAGATAGAAAAGTATTGTTCACAACAAAAATCGAAACATAATCACAAAGTAGTTTCTCATAGATATTAACGTTGCGAACAATAGAAGGAGCCACTACTCAGTATTTGCTGCACCATTACAGTAATGGTGGTGATACGCTGGTTTTCAGCGACCTCACCAAAGGCGGCATTGGTAACACGCCAGGTTTCAGTGGGTAGAGCCTCGTCCACTTCTTCCGGTCGCAGCGAGTTCCACATACCCGCCTGGGGAGTCCGCTCTCCACCGCGGGATGCCTAAGAGCATTTGCTAGAGAAAAAAAAGGTGTGCCGTGAACTCACGCCATTGCAATAATACCGGTGGGAGGGAAGCGCTGTGCCGCGCTCCCGGCTGCATGGGTACCACCCTCTTGTTTGTTTCTCCCGTGAAACAGCTTTGCTGTGTTTCGGAGAGAAGGGCAAGACAGGCAGTGTAATTACTGGCACCGAGACTTAACATCTTATGTCTCTGGATAACACATAAATGAGTTGCCTGGGCTCGTTCCAGGTATACTAGTTTATGTTCATGGGCGACGTCGACCCCATTAGGTGGTACGTTTGCCAGTTTGCCTATCCAACTAGCATAAAAAATAAATAAGAGCACGTAGTGTTCGCGGGCGCTTTCGATCCTCTATAGTAGTAGTAAAAGATTTGATAAATATATTCGTCATGCAGGTGAATATTATATTAAAAAAGGAAAAATAGTCGAGTTATTTTATTTTCACTCTATTCAGGGTGTATAGAGGGTGTCCGCGAACATAAAAGCCGCCCTCGTAATACGTAGTTTTTATATAAAAATATATACGTTCTTGTTTTGAAATTTTACGAGTAAATTACATTCATTTTCAGACTAAACCTAGCTAGCTTGTAGGTCACAAAACTAGCAAGTGTATCACAAAACCTACTCACCCCAAACGGATTGCTTCGGTTCACTTCAGCGTATGGTACCCCCAAAAACATGGAATAATCTCCATCTTCGGCATGCAGACCCCTTATTAACCCTGGACCCGTATCGACCAGCGGGTCTAATCTAGTTTTCGACTGGACATGTGTGATAGACAATAACCCAACATCTTTACCGAAGATACCTAAATGTCTGATGAAATATTATATCTTAGCGAAACAGATGATAAAAATTATGATATGAGATTATGACATATCAATATGCATTCTCTGTACCAAATATCAAAGACCTAATAATATATATACATATTCCTACCTCTTTGGTCTATATTTATGATGTTTCAGCCAAACTTTATGACATCTTCCACCACTTCAGGGCGAAAAGGGAATCCCCACCATGGTTCAGGCCTTGACGTGGCGGTGGGACTCAGTAGCCTAGGGTGAGCCGCTGCAGCTTTGGCGAAGCTAATTCAGCCGAGGGAGCTCTTTGTATCCCTCTTATAAGAAGAGGCGACAAAAGAGCAGGGGGCAAGGGCGAGGATGGGAACCTCGCCCCATTGTATTGTCCCGACGTGTGAAGGGATTATTCTGTGATGCGGGACAAACCCTCTGTGAAAGTGGCGTCGGTCCCTTGCGGGACTGACTAGCCGTCGAGGTGCCCTGTTAGCTTAATAGATCCGGAGCATCTCACCAAAGGCGGCATCGGTGGCACTCGCCGGATTTTAGTGGGTATAACTGCGTCCACTTACCAGCTTTCGGGCGCAGCGAGTCCCACATACCCGCGTGTGGAGACCCACTCCCCCGCGGGATGCCTCAAAGCATTTCCCGGCGTTAAAGAAAAAAAAGGGCGACAACGGAATCGCTGAGGTGATCCTGTTGCCTGCAGATCCGGAACCCTCAAAAAGTGGCTGAAGGTGCTCGCAGTGACTTTAGGTTAGGGTAGGGCACTCCCAAGTGTAAGTCCCACATACGGCAACTGCGAAGAGACTCTTTTACTTGTATAATAATTGAGGATCTGACGGTGATCTGCATCATCCATCTATCATTTATCGAAAAAATAGCAAATTCCAAGCCGCAGAGGTAGGATGAATAGCTGTCTCGATCTTGCTCCTTGATGTCAAATAAAGTGTACATTTGTTACTTCTGTGTTATTAAAAGCTAGCTAGCTGTTGCCCGCAGCTTCGCCCGCGTTAACTTAGATTGACAGCCGTACGCGGATTGATGATGATTATTTTTATAGCCTAAGTTACTTCTTATAACATCAGGTATCTGCCAGTGAAAGACCCATCAAAATCGGCCTAGCCATTTCAGAGATTGGTCAGAACAAACAGACAGACAGACAGATATACAGACAGACGGACAGACAGGCAAAAATTGTAAAAAAGGCTATTTTGGTATATGCACCGTGTATACATGTGTATGTATTTAATTAAAAGCGGTTATTTAATATTACAAACAGACACTCCAATTTTATTTATCTGTATAGATGTAGTGTTGAAGATGACGAACGCGAAGTTTTTAGAAACGAATTTAATTTAAGCTTATAATTGTTTGTATTATTTTACAAAAAATCATGAATGACCTTTTTTTAGGTAGACAACATGTGATTACCGAACGTTGTCAATCAAAAGTGATGGTCACGATGACACTTGCTACCTAGCACCGGACCTGGCTGGTGGCGTAGAGCGAACAACAGGCCCAGAATTACACCACTTTTAATTTGACCCATGGAATACTATCTCGTTAGTACTTGTGTTACGGGTTCTAGGAACGTAAATTTTAAGAAATCTATTTAGATAATGACCCAGTGAAGACATCTATATTCATCATAGAAATTATCTGCACTCGACGGGATTCGAACCCGCGACCGGTGCGTGAAGAGTCCAGTAGCCACCACCACTCGACCAGCCGGCTGGTTTCTTGTAGTGTTAAATATTGCACGGTGGTACAGAATCCTTCGTGTGCGATGTCCGGTTTTAGGTCTGTCTCATTGAGACATGCTTTTCATGAGGCTTGTATCGACAGCCAAATGATTGAAATGAAAGGCAATTCGAAGTTTTAGAATCAGTTAATAGATTTAGTAAAATGAATAATAAGCGGGTAACAAATACAATATGTTTGCGAATACATTTGATTTAGATCTCTTTAACACTAGCTGTGCGTCTGTTAGAAAGTTGATTAGCGACTCATTCTTTAACTCTCTTTAACTTTGTTCGTAGTTGTAATTGATCAATTTAATATAAATATAGATAAATATTTGATCCTCCTCAAAATTAAATAAATTAAATTAAATAAAACAGTGGACGGATACTGGCTGATGATACAATTATATTAATTAATTGGTACCGGGTTTTTATGAAATTGTACCTTAACAAACAATTATGCTATGGAATCTTTCATCAGACAAGTAAGAACTATAACGGTCTTCGTATTTTTCATATGGTATCACATGGTACCAGGGCATGTTATCATCGTCACCGTGCTCTGCTGGACAACCCTTTTATGATCAAACACAATGATCATTTGATGACTGGCACCGAGACTTAACATCTTATGTCTCAGGATAGCAACACATGAATGAGCTGCCTGGGCTCGTTCCACGTAAACTAATTTATGTTCATAGGCGACGTCGACGTACCATCTGGAGGCACGTCTGCCAGTTAGCCTATCCAGGTAACATAAAAAAAAATACTAAGAATGTTTTGCTATAATACTTAATAGCTATATTTCTAGATTTGACTTTATATTTTTTATATTAAGGGGTTCATACACTCTAGTTTAAGATCTGGATTCTAAATTTAATAGGTAAACGATTCGAGCACATGCTTGCGACTAAATCTTATTCGTTCGGGACAAACTTCTCGGTGTACATATTGTAAAAGAGATCCCAGAAGGCCATCCTAGAATGATAAGGCCGTAAGGTTATCTTCAAATCGGAGTTAATACTAAGAACAGGTATTTCGTCACTGATGGGTAGCCATTTCACTGGCAGCAGCTCATTTGTCTCGGGTGTTGGGTTTCTGAAATTATAATTTATATTGTTGGTAATGCTAAAAGTGTTTCAGCGTCAGAAAATTCAAGGTTTTTGATGTGACAACGTTTAATAAATCGATGAACGCCGGCTGCATTTTCATGAAATGTTCCGTAACGCTCATTGTCCCGTTACGCTCATTGTACGCTCGCGTTTTGTTATGACGTTGTCACGTTAAACTATCGTCCGTAAACCAACTTTACAGACAACCAATTTTTTTGAATGTTCATATCATTATTAATAATTAATAGAGTTTCGTTGCTAAAAAATATAAAAAAGAATCCTTAAAGGATCACTCTGTTGTTCGTCTGTCTATCTACCGGTCTATGTATTTTTCAAACCAAATTGTGTATTTCCCATTGACATAGAATAATGAAAGGTTAGAAGCTAGGTCCCACAATATAAGTAATGGAAAAAAGGAAAACCGTTAATTTTGTTGTTATTCCTACTAATATTATAAATACAAAAGTTTGGATGCTTGTTACTCTTTCACGGAAAAACTACTAAATGGATTTAAGGAAGCGCGACAATAATAGGTACAGCTTATACATCAGAATAACCTTAAGGCAAGGCACATTTATCCCCGTGCTCCCACGAGAATGGCAAGTACGCGGGGGAAATCAAAACTTTTACATGAAAATCAAGATTTTCAACACTCAACGTGTCAGACTCGCGCCCGCCTGGTTTTTTTTTTCATGTTATTCGAGGTAAATGGGCATATATACGAACCAGGTGAGGTTATTTTAAACATCACCTAGGATCACAAAGGATTTAGCCCTTGTTAGACTCTGGTAACCCAACGAATTAAATTCTGCCAAACGCGTTGTCTATCCGGCCATTAATAACAACACCTGCCTAGCCTACCTTTTCGGAATACAGCAACATAAAAAAATCCTACTCTATATTTCGCAACAACAACTGTAACTAATTTTAAGTTTATAGAATGTATTAGTTATCAAATCAATAAATTTTAAATCTAATACTATATATAGGCAGATTTAAAATTAAAGCTACTTTCGAAATAATGTAGCGTTATTTCTTCAGTGTCAAATATTTGTCTATTTTAATGCTAATATATTATACGAACCATGCTATAATATTGGCTTTCATTATGAGAAGTACTAATAGAATGGGAATACCCAATAGACAAATGATTGGTAATGTGGTTTATTCAGGAATCGTATTTACCCGTATTTTGCTAAGTTAGTCCACATTGCTGTCATTCTATCGATGACTAATTGATCTGCAGCTGCAGGTTCTTCCTTAAAGTTCTCACCGTCGAATAAATATCCAAGTTCATCTGCATGAGCCGCTCCTCTTACGCTAGCATTGAACATTTGCTTTCCCATATTCCTTCCACCGCTGTATGCAAAAAAATATTGATACACGCCTTTGGCTCCATTGTTCTTATATCTAATTACATTTCTTTGTATGGGATGATTAAATTTATAATCAGAGGCGAATAGAATTAGTTGCACCTTTTTCGAAATAGATATTTTGTCATCCCCTATGTAAAAGTGACGAACAATATCATCAACGTCTTCAAATTCATCGTCGTCGTCGAATAACATATTATCTAACTTATCATAGAATTCGGGAGCTTGTTTCAGGTATGTAAACATCTGTTCTTGACTGTTGAAGCCAGATAAAATTGTGATTCCTTTAACATCAGGTACCGTTTTTTCTGGATGCTCGAAAACGAATTTTTCAACATTTTGAAAATCTTTTTCTGCGCATGCCCTAAAGTACATATTGAGTTCATCTGTAGCTCCAATAACTAGCTTTGGATCAGTGTTCGCTAGGAATGTCAGAGCTTCCTTAAAGTCTTCAGTCACGAATCCCAGATGCTTGGTAATATTAAAGGCGGCCGTTTTATCGGATGACACAAACTCTCTGGGGCATAACGCTGATCCGCTTTCCAGTATCGCATTTTTAAATACCTTTTCCCTTTTTGATAATAAATGGTAATCGACAGACATGGCTCCAGCACTTTCTCCCATTATTGTAATTTTCCCTTCGTCTCCACCGAACGATGCGATGTTATCTTTCACCCATTTTAAAGCGAGGTACTGGTCTTTGAGTCCTTGATTTCCAGGCACTTCAGGTATGTCCAAACACATGAACCCGTATACTCCGAGTCTATAGTTTACTGTCACTAGAATAACATCGTGCCGTACTAAAAACTTGGGACCATACTCAGCCTTGCCGCCCGATCCGAAGTAGAACCTTCCGCCGTGTATCCAAACCATTACGGGAAGTTTGTTACGGGTACTAGCTTTATTTGGTACAAATATATTTAAATTCAGGCAGTCTAATGTTCCCATTACTTGCTTCGACATGAAGTCAGTCTGTGGGCACACCGCTGAATCATCGATTGCCTCGAAAGTGCTCTCAAATTTTGGATATGGCAAGGCATCCTGAAAACATTAATAACTTACACGCATGTTCTGACGATGCAATGGAAATAGAGAAGAAATAGTTACTCCTATAATATGATTTGTTTATTGAAGAAACGTCTAATGATTTGGTAAAAATACTAACAAATTATGTTCTAAATGATATTGTAAAATATGTTTATTAAAAACTTACCCCGAAAGGGTTTTCTTCGTTAACTTTCGCGTATGGCACACCCAGAAACATTGAGTAATCGCCATTATTAGCTTGAACACCGCGTATCAAACCCAATTTGGTATCAACTAGGGGGTCCAACCTCAACGAACCCTGAGCGATGCCCAGGAACAGAAATATACAATATACCAGCAGCATGTTGCTAAATCTTCTGAAAACGATGACAATGAGAACATAAGTGTACGTTATCGCATCAGATATCAAACACTTGATAGTGTCAAGTGTATGTATAAATTTGGGATATATATATATTTTTTTAATAATAATAATAATAAAATAAATAATAAATCATTTATTCTCAGGCACTATATGGCCCATAGATATATACCTTACACACTAACATACATATATTATATTACACAAGGGTTAGTATAAAACCTTAAAATTATGTTAGTAAACTTCCTAGCGCTACGTCTTCGTGCGTTCCGGTGGTACTGTTCCGCGGAAGCGACGGAACACCACATCCTGAGGCCAGAAGTCTTCTCGTAAAACTTCCTGCAGGTAGCAGGTCGGTATTCGCACCACAAATGCCTTGAAATTGACGTTGCGGCGCGACTCCAGCTCCTGCACCCTCGGACAGTACTGCAACTTCCGGCGCACGTATTCCGCGATGTTCTCCGCCTTTGTGGTGTAATGAAAACGGGAGATATACACCGGCGTATTCGGCTTGGCGGCACGCACGAGCAGACTGGGCTCCAGTGGGGCTTTGCCGCAGCGATTCTGGACGGTTCTGGGATGGCGCCTCTTCCTCTTCACCACCTCAAAACCATCTTTATCCCGACGTGGCGCCTGCTGCGCAGGCGCGGGCAGCGGGGCGGGGCACGGAGCGCGCGCGGCACGTGCAAGAGCCGGGCGGGGTTAATGTCAAACATATTTTATTAACGCGCGACTTGGCAGTAAAATCACTTTCAATGCCATGACGGGAAATGGCATCACGTTGTCGAGGTGCATTGCCACTACGCCGCCGTTCTACGAGCATTTCGTGAAGGCTAAGTTCTTTTAATGAATTTTGTCTTTGAAACTATAAACTTTATTGCTTGTTCTTCTTTCTGGAATACAGCAATGAAGCCTGTCGGAAGAAATGTGATAGTGATGATAGATGCAGACGGAGGCACGGTGCAAAACGTTCCTCCTGTGTTAGATTCTAGTATATGTATGTCAGTGATCCCTCACCACAGTAAAACGCCTGTCCTCTTGCCCCGTAACCCCTCTTCGACACAAAACACAATAATTTACAAGCACTAACGATGACTAAACAATAGGTATGTATGTGCCTTACACAGGAGTAAGATAATTTAACTTTCAAATAACACCACTTTTGATTTATTGATATTTATTAATATTTTAGATACCTCAATAATACGTATATTTATATAAAGTATAGCTTGGCAAAAAAGAGTATGACGTGGTGACAGGTGGAACTAAATATTTTACTAAATGGAAACCTATGATGTTGACAATACTTGGCCGACAAATACTAGATTTTGAGTAAAGCTTAGTGTTTCATATTTATTTTTAACGATTTGATTAAATTATCTTGCTGATTTTCCATATTATGATGAGATTAGGTCTCATCGTGAAAGTGGCGCCCTCATTTTTTCCATACTCTTTTATGCCAAGCTGTACGTACTGCATTTGTTAAATTCACAGACATTAGTTTTGGCGAATATAATCGGTACTACTATCGGTAACTCATGTCATAGATTCGCTAGTTTTCATTAACGCGTTGCCACCAAGGTCAAATGATTATATTTGTGTAAAGGTGACACCTCACTCTCCGTTCGCGGTATCGATGTTTCATCAAATATTTGGTTTGCCCGATTATTACATACGTCATTATTTGTATTACTTGGATAGGCAAACAGTCGGACCACTTGATGGTAAGCGGTCAGTGTCCCCCATGAACATAAATAAGTTCACTTGAAACTAACCCAGGAAGCTCATTCACGTGTTGCCAATCCTAAGAAAAGATCTCTCGATGTTAGTATTTATGTCTATCATGTCCTTTGCAAAACAGCAAAACTGTTGGACGAAATAAATAAGCAAGATGGTGGTACAACGCATCCCTCCCACGGTTAAATCATTAGTGTACCAACAAGTTTAAATCAAATTTTATTAACGGCCGGCTGTAATGGTCAATGTACGACATGGTAAATGATACGCCTATCCAACTGTACCATTTACTATAGTCTGATCAGAAAAATAAAAACCCCACCATATTGCAGAAAATATCGGAACTAATTCCTTAATGCTCTGTGTTGACGTAAAAAAGTTACAGTGGCGACACCGCACAGGATTTATGTATTTCTGGTCTGGCTATAATAAAGAAATCGGTACAATACTCGTACGTCTAGTGTAGAGTCACCATTATCAGATAAGCATTCATTTTCCTGTCAAATGCTTGATCTGCAAATTAGGTTTTTTATACACATCAAATTCACAGTATTTACAATTCGTCAAATCACCTTCTTGTTCATCTCCTCTATTCATATAAATAGACCTTTATCAATAATAATAATGTGTGTGACTGGCAAATATTTTTTTGTGATATAATCATAACTAGCTGATGCCCGCGACTTTGTCTGCACAGGATTAGATTTTGAATAATTTACACAATATCTTTATAAATAATAGCCTCTGTGGTAGTTATGATATATAATTACGTAAAGTTTTATTAAAATCCATTCAAAGTTTTCCATTCAAACATCCATAATATTCGTCGATAGTCGATACCTACAAACAAACTTTCGCGTTTAGAATATTAGTGATTACGATTGGCAACATTTAAGAAAACAGACTATCTTCTGCATCTTTACATACATAACGAAGAGAGATCAGATAGAAAAAATTCTACCACCTGGCAGACTCTTTCCGAAACAATTAAATTCCGCGAAAGAAATGAGAAGGATGTTGGTTACAGGGGCGCATGACACGCCCCTCCCACTTCTATGAGAAGTAACTTTACAATACCAAAATATTTTATCATACTAAAACCATTTATTGCATCACATACAAATCACTAAGCAACCCAAGTGTTTAATATCTAATTAAATTCCTATTAATTATTTAAGTCTTGTTGCTACTCCCTCGTCTTCATACTCTTCTCGTTCATCATAAAGAACAGCTCCCAGAAGGCGAGCCGCTCGTGATAGGGTCTGTTGCCCAGCGTCAGGTTGTAGTCGATGTTCATGTAAGGTATGACGTCATACGTCACGGGCTCCCATTTGACATCTATGAGGTTGGACGTAAACGGAGTGGGGTCCCTGAAAGTGGTTTTATGTATTTGAAAAATGTAAGCATATAAGGGATAGGCGATATAGTCCTGGCGAGACTATCTACGTGGCTTATAGCCGGACGATGCGGGTTTCATATGGAAATAATATGTTCTGACGTCACAACACAAGATCTTAATATGAATGGCAACGCACTTATAACCCCTCCGGTGGTGTAGCAACTAGCAGGTGTCTACGGATATCAGGGGACTGATACAACCAGTTGAAACGACTGACCGCTTGTCCGTTTATTAAAAATATTAAGTAAATCATCAAGCAAAGTAAGTTTTCGTCAAACTTACGGGGTATACATTAGTGATGTAAAAAAATTCTGCGCATGTTTTCGAATATGAATATCAGAAAAAGAAAATTATAGATAATAGAAGGTTCATCATCACCATCATCATCAAACCCTATCCGTCCACTGGTGAACATAGGCCTCCTTCAATGAACGCCAAGACGGTCGATCCCTTGCCACTCGCATCCAAGTTCCAACACGCTTACTACACGTTACTGCACGGAGATCGTCTTCCCACAAGTCCATATTTCACTGGAGTTTTATTTACTCGTGTGTATAAATCCAATTTTCACACTCCAAACTCAAAAATTCCCTTGTTTTGTTTAAGAAAAGACCGGCGCGAGCGGAATTATACTTCAGTTGGATGAGTTCGTATCATCTCTGCGATTCTCGTAACAAAATAGAAACGGAACGCACCTCATTCGAACGAGACTGCCATCAAGCCATTGACAATTATTATCGCCAAATTCAAACCGTATATTCGCAGTCGCGAATGTCGGTAGCAGATATTCGCAAAAAGGACATTCGTTACATCACTAATATATATAGCAAAAACTGATCTACAAATTAATACATTAAAGTTTTGATTTTAGTAGAATGATGATAGGATAAGATCGGCTATTGCTTAAAGTTAGTAAGTAGACAGCCAGGTTTATGTAAAGTTAACTTTTTAAAAGGTTAGCTGCTAATGCGATAAGCGGGAGAGCAGCCATCTAAGTTATCTTAAGAGGAGGACTGTCAAAAAAATAAGCTGATCAAGATGATAAACAGCAAATCGGTCAATGGAAATTATTATAAAAAGAGGACCCATGAATATAATTAATGATAGCGTCAAATAATTTAATGAGTTACTAAGAAAATGTTACTTTTATAACTTACCCGTATTTAGCAAAATTTGTCCACAAAGTTGTGAATTTGTCAATCACAACCTGGTCTTCTGGGGTGGGTTCGTCCCTGTCTAGCTCGGAATCGAAGAGGTACGCCAGTTCGTCGGCGTGTGTCGCGCCGACCGCATTTATTGAATACCATTTCTTTAACCAGTTTCTGCTGCCGCTATACGAGAATAGATATTGATAGACGGTCGCTCCCCTAGCCAGGAGCTTTTTTATACACCTCTGCACCGGATACAGAAAATCAAAGTCCGATAGAAAGTCTAATACTATTTCTTTTGTAGGTTCTCCAATTGGCGTATCTCCGACGTAAAAGTGACGCACTATGGATTCTAATTCGTCTAATCTGTCACCCAAATCGAAAACCACCTCCAGGTTTTCTCGAAACACATTTGGGTCCATGAATCTGTGCCTAAATCTATCCATAAATAAACCGAATAGCCATTCCTTATTGTTGAATCCGGCTACAATTTTAACATCCTTGAGATTAGCCTGGGATAATTCGGGATGTTCAGAGACCATTCTGAACACGTTTGGGAATTCTTTTTCTATACAAACTCCAAAAAACTCCACGGTTTTCGTAGCTTCTATTACTGACTTTACGTCTGACTTTGTCAAGAAATGCAAAGCCTCGCTCGTATCGTTGGTTTGAAAGCCAAGTTCCTTCGCTAACTTATTCGGAAGGGTGCGATCTGCGGGCACGATAGCGTGTGGATATAATGCGGAACTGCTTTGTAGGATGGCCTGGTTGAACAGCAGCGGCTGCTTCGACAGCACGTGGAATTCAGCTGCCTGACTCCCTGAGCTGTGAGCCAGGAGAGTTATATTGTTTTCGTTGCCTCCAAACGCTGCGATATTGTTTTTTATCCATTTCAAAGCGTTGTACTGATCCTTGAGGCCCTGGTTTCCTGGCACTTCGGGTGTGTCCAGGCAAAAGAACCCGTAGGGACCGACGCGGTAGTTAAACGTTACCACTATGAGACCTTGCTTCATCAAGTACTTGGGCCCGTATAGGCGTCTACTGCTGCAGCCGTTTCTGAAGTATCCGCCGTAGAAGTGTACCAGCACGGCCAACTTTTTCCTCGACTCGATCCGATTTGGTACGTATATGTTCAATCGTAAGCAGTCTAAGGTCCCGAAGTTCTCCTTGCTGAACTCATCTATCTGCGGACACACTATTGAGTCGTCGAAGGCCTCGTATACTTTTTTGAACGGCGTATGAGGAATGGATTCCTGTGGAAATTAATGTTTTATTTAATTAACGAAAAATATGTTTGGTTGATTAATGAGGCTTAATGAGGATTATTATACAGATAATTTGAATATTTAATTAGCCTTACATAATAGATTCCAACAATTATTAGAATACAATGTCCTTTAGCAAATTTATTTCAATTAATTTCTAGTTAAACTTTGAGATAAATACATAATTATTTTTCAAAAAAACAACTTCAAAACCACAAATTTTAAGTCGGTGTCAGCCAAACCAAGTAGGTATAATTCGAGGCACGTAACTTGGTAAAGCTCCGGCGTAGTGGGGATAAGTTCGCGCATCGATATTATTTGAGAATACGATATGCGAACTTCCCCCGCCACGCCAAAACCTTACCAAGTTACGTGTCTCGAATAATAGCTTAGATAGATACTATGATTACTATGTATATGGTAAGTAGGTAGATAGATACCTACAAGTATCTACCGGGCATGGTTGCTTTGGTGAGTACCTGTGCCGGACCACAGGGAGCCGTTGACAGTGTGTCACGATTGTGGCGCGGCGGTGGACTCGGCCCAGCACACCCTCTGGAGGTGTGCCCGAGATTGGCGGCGCTGCGTCATGATCTGACATCAGTAATGGGAGGGGACTTGTCTCTTCCGAGCGTCATCACCGCGATGCTCGGTGACTATGAGTTCTGGACGGCGATGGTCTCCTTCTGTGAGGCAGTAATGTCCCAGAAACAGGCTGACGAGCGGGTGAGAGAGGAGGCCGCCGACGAGACGTCCCCCCGCGGGCGACTAATGAGGGTGCGTAGGAGGCGCTACTAATGCGCCTCCAGTAACGCCCCTGTGCTCGTGTCGGGTTCATGATGGGAACCTGGGCCCTGTATGACACGACGTCGCGGGGACTGCTTAGTAGCGGCCGGGCAGTCCCCCAGCCCCCTTACGAGGAGTTGTCTGGCCTTCGCCGGGGCCTGCCTGTCGCTGCACAGAGCATCCGTCCCACCGTTCGCGGCTCCACCGCGGCGCACGCAGACGCACGCGGGTTAAAATGTCAATTGCAAGTGAATGTAAAAGCAACCATGAACACACTGTCCGCGGGTTGCATTGGAAACAATCATATATACATTTTCTGGCAAAGCGAAACTTGACAAATTTTATGCCGATTTTGAAGTGAAACTTCTTTGCGCGCATGAGGGTAATATTTTTACGGATGAAACGTCACGAAAATGTGCAACGTTTTTGTCCAAGAAGAGAGAGAGAGTGATTGAGACTGATTGAGAGAGAGTGAGAAAGGGCGAACGTAGGAGGAACACATAGCCATGGAGTGAGAGTAGGGAGCAAGCGAGTGAGAAAGATCGAGAGAGGGAGTGAGATAAAGCGAACGTCGCATCGCAAGTCTCGGAAATTTAAAGCTATAAATTAGTATAAATATAAATTATAAACGAGATTTAAAAATTAGTTTGCCTAATAAGTTTCACTTACTTTGTACGCACGCAATTTTTGAGTCAATGTGTATGTCAAAGCGCACCTACTGATAGATGTTTTACATCAAAAATGTGGATGAGACAGATTGAGAGACTACAAGCCAGTGGAAAACATGTCGGCTTTCTGGCGTTTTACACGAGGGGGTTAGAAGCTGATGATGACGATGATTCAGGTCATTTCTCCTAAACCTTGACACTACTTAAAGTACATAAGTCAAGTCACGCCTAAAACCATAGAATTAGAATATTTTTTCCACGCAAAAAGATCCACGAAGCGTGGGATCGAGAGATCCTAATCAGAGAGACAGTGAATAAAGCACCGATATGTCACTGTTTTTGCGATTAAATAAGAGGCCATAGCGTTCCAGACTGTTTTACGTCCCCGTGTATTTTGTGAATTTTTTCTATTATTCGTGCGATAAAAATTGAAAATATTAAATTTGCAACTATGGCGTCATGTTCTGTGAGTGAACGTGACGTTACAAGACGAAATAACGCTCATAATAAAGAATAGCCCATAATAAAGAAAGCCCAAAAAGATACCACTACACTCACCCATGTATATGTATTTTTTGTCACGTCCCCGAGCCCTCACTGTGTATCTTGTACATCCCAAATCTATGCCTAAACCCATAGTAAGAGTGATAGTTCTGATAGATGTTTCACATGAACTTGAATTGACTTACCCCGAACGGATTACTCAAGTTCACTTTCGCGTACGGTATCCCCAGGTAGGAGACGTAATCGCCATCGGTCGCCTTCAGCCCACTTATGTAGCCCACGTTGGCCACGTGCACCAAGTAAGAGCATTGCGTGTGTAACACGATCAACAACGAGAATACGATCACCCGATACACTCTCATGTTACGGTCTAAACTCTAATGTAAACAGATGGCGACGACGGTTCATTTAGGTCGTGGCTTAAGGGTCCTTACACATGCGACGGAGTCCGAGAATGGAGGGTAAATGATAAGTTTGTTGTTGGTAACAGCTTTATTTGTGCGACAATAGTAAACCTAGTTATTTATGTATTCATTTAAAATACATTTTAATAAGATTGTGGAAGCATCCGAAACGTTAGGAATATTTTCACATTATTAATACAATTTGTTGAAAAGTAAAAGTAACTTATGATAACAGTTAATTGTTATCAATTGTAACAATTATGGTAACCGAAAATCTTTTATGAAAACAATTAGAAATAACTTATAAGTATACTTGCTGAACACTAATAAACACAGCGGCGACAGAATGTGGACTCTTCAGGTTTAGGTTTTATTACGAAAAAAGTGTTATCGGTACAATATTTGAACTTTAATCTCGACCGTACAAGATAGAATCAATCTCACAAAAAATACAATGTTTGCTTTTCGCTACAAAAAATACAATGTTTGCTTTTCGCTGCGCGCCGGTCACACATGCTCATTTTGTATTGTCGTTTATTATGTAAGTACCGCCGCGGCGGTCCGCACGGGTAAACATTTTATAGCTATTGTTACTCGCTGATAGTGTGGCTTTCTATTGGTGAAAGATTTGTTCAAATCGGTCCACTAGTTTCGAAGCTTTTTCAATGCAAATAAACAAACAATAAAATCTTATATTATTAGTATAGACTAGGCAGCGCCCCGCGGTTTCACCCTCGCAACTTCCGTTCCCGGGACATACGGGATTAAAATATGAACCTGATAATGTAGCTGTACTTTACTAACGTTTTTGTAATGAGATGGCAGGACCATTACTATGAGTAAGGTTGTATAACAAAATGTTTACAAACGTTAGTAAACACTTAAACAGAAGTGTGGCAGTACTATTACTATGCGTAAGGCTGTTTAAAATGTTTACAAACGTTTGTAAACACTTTTAAACAGCAGTGTGGCAGAACCATTACTATGCGCAATGGTTGTTAACAAAATGTTAGTAAACACTTACCGGCTGTGTGGCAGTGCCATAATAAACTTATCATGTCATGTATCGGTTATTATGTCGTGAAATTTGAAACCTATGTATAAAGTAATATTAAGATATTTCTTGATTTTTTTGGACTAGAATAAGGTAATATTACTAGAACTCTCCAATCTCGTATCAAACTAAAATTCTTTTTTTTTTTCAATTCTTTCATTTTTTGTACTCAAACAGTAAAACAAATATTGTAATTTCCTCTTAATAAAATTAATAGATTGCAATTTTCTAGAATATGTAGTGTAGGAATGTGTACCAGACATAATAACCATAATATATTCAAATTATTGTAATAAATAATATAAAATGCCCAGTTTTCCTCTCTTGGTATGTCATACCGTGATTACCTATTTATTTTTATTATTTTACAAATTTAGCCTTTTTTTAAATTATTTGTCTATAGTATATCCTTTGTAGTATCTATGTGTTCTGTTTTAGGTAGAAGCCATCAGCTCTCCTACTATTCCGATTTTGCATAAAGGTCTTTGGACCATAGTATTCGAAAAAAAAATGTGTTCTACATTAAGACAGAATTGATAGAGTTGTGTTATAGAACCTATAGGTTCACAACTAGCGTAGCCACTAATATCCCTCTCGCTCTCTCCCACTCCCTAGGTTATGTTAGGAATAATAAGCAATATACAGGATGGATTTTTGAGACGGGTCAGTAAGGGCAGGTACCTTAACCGTTATAGTTACAGGAAAACGTTCCTAGGAGACCATTCATAACTTTTTAAGATATTCTAATCTGCATTCAAAGATTTTAAAGAAAGTTTACCGTCAGCGAAAATAAAAATAAAAACTTTTTTATGCCTATTTCTCGTGGATCGATATTTGGGCATTGTCTACTAATAAGTCTCTTGAATACCGCGGAACTGATAGCCGTCGTGCCAGTTGAGTTTTGAGTGCAGGCTACGTTCGGGAAGACGGTTGATCGACGTCCAGTTTGATGAGACCACCATCTCCGTGCAGTTGCCGGTTCAGGTTGGATGCGCGGCCAAGGGCTCGGCCGTCTTGGTGTTCATTGAAGGAGGCCAATTTGCAGTAGTGGACGGAAAATGGTAGATAATGGGTCCAGCGGTGGACGTCCTGTTGGAACATTCTTGCACTTGTTTGTGGAGACGCGCTTGTGCCGCGCTCCCGTCCTCCTCCTTGTTTATTTCGTGAATCAGCTTCGCTGTGTTTTGGAAAGAAGGGTAGGACAGGCAGTGTAATTACTGGCACCTAGACGTACCAGGGCTAGTTTCAGGTTACCTCGTTTATTGTCATGGGCGATACTGACCATCATGTAGCTCGTCTGTCCGTTGGCCTATTCAACTAACACGTGATGATAAAGTATATTCCTGATGAATGATATATGACGTTTGTTCCAGTGATGTCCAAGTTCGCGGTGAGAGTGGACGCGGCGGTCTCGGCGCTGGGCGGCGGCGCGGGCGGAGGCCTGGACGAGAACGACTTCATCGACGCCTCGCGCCTCGTGTACGACGCCGTGCGAGAGATACGCCGCGCTGTGCTCATGAACAGGGTGAGCTGCCCACTGCAGTCAAACGGTGACGTCACGCATCAGTGACCGTAGCGTTGCAAAATTGACAGGCTGCCCACTATAGTAGTCAAATGGTGGGGAAATCAAACCTGAATGGGCATAGTTATGGAATTGTCAGGCTGCTTCTACACATAATTGTGTCTATGGACCCAAAATTGCAGTAATAACTATCATATAACATAAACATAACTATCAGAACTCAAAGCTAAAACAATACTTTTAGGCCGAGACAGGAATTATGACGATATACGGGAAAAAGTTGGGCCATAATGGTTAAATAATGATAAAAAGGTAAACCTTCCAGAGTCCATATGTGTCAGTTAAACTAAAGAGATTATTCCACTTCGAAGTTGATAGCTACCACCCTATACCCTTAATACCAATTTTCATAGGCGACGTTCCTAATGACTTTAAATTTGCTCGTATTTACACTTGATTGATAAAATTTCTTGTAAGTTGTCACTAGGGGCGCTCTAGGATTGACAACAATACGTAAGGGATCCACCGGGGTGCAAGGAAAGGCTACGCACGTTTCTCAAGTTTCACTTTGCAAGATCATGTATGTGATGATTTCCATTGCCACCCACGGACATGTTAGGCATTCATTGAAGTTTTCTTGCAATTTACATTTTAAGACACGTGCGCAGCCTCTGCGTGCTCCGTGGTGGAGCCGCGCCTTAAAAGTGACTAAAACTGGTACTATGAGTTCTGATCTGGTTTTTTCGTACATATTCTCGTCTATAAATGATTACGATCTGATATTTCTGTACTGTATCTGTACCACCACTAAACCAAAGAATAAAAATAACGATGACATTCTTCTTCATCATGTGTAGCTAAACAATACACAATTTCTAAACATTACGATATAAGAATTGATTGCTTGTTTTAAAATTTGACTGTCCTGAGACACCTGTGATATTACTGATATATAGGATGAAGAGGAGTTAGACCCTGAAGATGTTGAGCTGGACGAGCACTACACACTGGAGACGCGTAGTAAATGTAAGGGTACAGCTGTCCCGCTCGCACGCTCATTGTGCCAGTTAGTTGGTATCGCCGTTCAGTGGTGGGGGTTAGACAAGTCAGCGAAAAAAAGTTAGCAGACGGTCGACAGAGGAAACATCTATTAACATTAAAATTACAAGGCGTGACATAACATCGTCATGCCGTTTGTCGTCACGGCATTCGAGACGATTTTACTGCTAAGGTGCACCAATTGATGTTTCTCATCAAAAAACTTACTGGGAAATTGCCCTGTAAGTTTTTTTGATAATAAGTAGTAGTTAGTCTTTATGGTGGCCAAACAGCCTAGAATCTAGACCATGACTTTTTTCGGCTAGAGAAAAAGTCTATTTTATATAGAGACCAAAAATTTAACATAAAATAATAGGTTTCTTGTATACAATGACCGCCCACCACTAAATGGCGCCA
Source organism: Helleia helle (assembly GCA_963853865.1). NCBI lineage: Eukaryota > Metazoa > Arthropoda > Insecta > Lepidoptera > Lycaenidae > Helleia > Helleia helle. The sequence continues at coordinate 6,829,382 of OY971434.1, forward strand.
GCATGACCGCATCAGACATATTACCAGCTACCATCTCACATCAGCATGACATTACCATCGTGGTTCTAGGTCATTAGCGTAATAGTTGTCCCGTAATGATGATACTGTATTAATTACAAACGTGTATTGTTAATAAAAATACATTATTTGATTTAACCATCAAACGACATTTGGAGTATAATACATACAAGTATTACTTTTGTGTAATGTGTTGTTTACACACACGTATTACAATAATACTTTTGTGTATTGTATTATAGTTTTAACGTTAGTGTGTTTATAATTTGGGTAGTGTTTGTGTGTTTTATGTAATGTAACTTTTTATTCATTTGCAATGCGTTAGTGGTTGCTTTGTTTTTAATTATTTAAAGGCTTTTTGTACTGTTGAAACAGCAGCAACCATTGCGCACCATTGTATCATCGCATGCTAAATGTGTTTGCATGTTTGGTTTTAACTCAATAACAGACGAGCGACGATCTCGATACGGACACGGAGTTCGAGCCGGTTGAAGATATGACTATGGAGACGAGGAGCAGATGTAAGTACATAAGCGATACGCCCTACTGCTGGGTATGGGTCTCCTCGAAAGGAGGAGGGTATTGGACCACGCTCAGGCTGGTCCAAAGCGAATTGGTAATATCTCATACTCTAAAAACAGACATGAAATATACAAGTTTTCTTTACAATGTTTTTCTTTACTGGTAAGCAAGCAATGTTGTCTGGGAAAATTAAATCATATTTTTAAGTTGGATTATTTAGGCATGCAATTCAGTTTCTCTCTGGAGGTCAGCTCAAGCACTTTTTTTGATAGTAAGTAGACGTCGTCGCCCATGAAAATAACCTAGATTACCTGGAACTAGCTCAGACAACTTATTTATGTGTTGCATATCTTGAGACTAGATGTTAAGTCTCTGTGCCAGTAACTAAACTGCCTGTCTTGACGTTATCTCCAAAACTCAGCAGTTTGACGGGAGAAACACGCAAGATGGTGGTACCCATGCAGGGCGCGCGGCACAGCGCATCCCTCCCAATGGTGAAAAAATGTTCTGGGACAACGGATTTTTCTACCGACATTTTCCACAACAGATGCATGCATGCTGTATACCAAAGTGGACAAGAGCAATTGATGGTGGTGGAATTTGTGTGGGTTGTCGGTTATACTCTACAATATACTTATCTTTTGCTCGCTCTTTGTCGACATTTGCAGGTATAATATGTGATTGAGCAAAGTGGAGTGGAAAGTCAGCAATAGACATAGACATAGAAATTTAAAAATGTTTTAGAACTGTCCTTAATCTATTCTATTTCAACTTGTTCAAGTAAATTGCTATATTGGTAAAATAGTTAACTTCTGATTCCTTAAGTAATCGCAGGTTCTACTAACATGGTCAGAAGATATGTATGTATATTAACGTGTATATGTTTACAGCGAGCGCGCACACGGGTGAGCACGGGGTGGATGAGTACCCCGACATCAGCGGTATCACTAATGCCAGGGTGAGTTGGTTCGCATACTAATATTATATACAAGGTTGATAAAAGCGAGAGGCATTAAATTAAACCACATATACTACACATGCTTACGGTTAATCTGAAACTATTAAAAACAGTTTATGAGACAAATAAAAAAAAACTTTTTCAAAGAACTTAAATACGAGAATAGCCAAAGTAAAGCGTAAACATCCTTTGTAAAATGTCCACTGACCTTCGAATGTAAAAGGCAGTGCGACGCACAGCACGTTGCTTCTCACCGGGTCGAATAAAGCGGAGTGGCTTTAAAACTTTAAAAATATCCTGTGACTAAACTATTGATTCTATTGGTCCAATTTTTGGTGTGTAGCCTGAAAATGGTACATAGTATATGTGGTTTAATTTAATGCCTCTCGCTTTTCCAACCCTGTAGAGGAAAGAGTTGTTGTTTCGGGGGCGCTCAGTTCAGTACGCTGATACGCTCCCTGTAGTTACCCACACAAGGATGCACGTCTGTACGCATCACAAATATAAATATGGCCCACACCCGCGCTTTAGTGAAATAAAACAACTGTACCAATGACATCAATTTTATTGACGCTTAGCGTGTCCTTGGGTTGCAGTGGGTACAATCACATATATTTTTTTGCAAAACGAAGTTTAACACACGTGCGTAGTCTCTTCGTACGCCGCTGTGAAACCGCGCCTTTACAGAATTTAAATCCTCTTCAACACATCTCTGATTTCTCATTTTTATTTATTTATTACAGCATAATTAAACGTTTGTATTTATTATATTAAATTCTCTCAATCTGATTGATTGAAATTGAGGTTGAAATCTAGAGTATAATCTCATAATATAAACAGTTACTAACCTTTGATACAGTCGCTGATAACGGATTTGGAGTTTCTGTTGTTGGGCCATTTATGTTAATGAAATGTTTAGTACATACTTACATAAGTATGTTCATTTTTTCGATTGTTAAATCAGTTCTTCGCTATAAATGAATCCACTCCAAACACTTTTTCATGTCAACTTCAGGTTAAATAAACGGCACAAATGTTAAACCATCGTTTGTATAGACTGTCAGAAGTGCAATTCGCGAATACACAATGTTTGGTAGGCGTGATAATTTATATTGTAATATTTTTTATACATATTATTAATTGAATGCCTCATAAGCGAAGCGTTGAGAGTGCTCTACTCTCAACACGTCAAAAAAGCGGTTTTCTGTTATTTGTATCGCACTTAAAGGTTAATGTGAGTACACACTTATATCAAGTCAAATAATCTGTCGGGCACATTAAATATATTTCAATTAAGTACAATAATTATTTAGTTGACCATAGTAAATAATAACATTAAAAATAATATTTAATGGACGTCCGTGTTTTCTGTGTTTGTAGGTATTTGGTAAAGAATTTGGTCGAAATAGTTATCGTACGGTATAATTTTTTTTATCATCTAAATTCTAAAGTAATAATTTGCCGAATTCCTCTCAAATAGGATAGTTCAATTCACTGTCATTTCATTATTATTTATCAAAAACTTAGATACGACTGTGTATTTTACAAAAATATCACTGTTTATTCGTTGCTAAACAATTGAGTGGTCAGTTGCTTAGACGTGTGTTTTACAAATAATCATTTTTTCATCATATATTGATAAAGTAACACACTGCGGATTTTCTCAATTAATACGAGCGTTCAATTCACTGTCCTTTAATTAATATTATTATTTGTAAAAGCTAAAATACGACTAACAAATATGCATTCATATCAGACTGTTTATTCGTTGCTAAGCAACTGACAGGCTTTTACAAATAATCAGTTTTATTGTGTAAAATAAGATTATGATGCGTGCATTTGGATTTTACAAACTTTTATTTTTTTATTTTATTGATGAGACTTATATGTTTAACATTACGTTAATAGAGAATTCCAAACATATGTACCCCCCCCCCCTCTCTTTAGTGCTGCCTCTGGCGGATCTTTTATAAATCTTCAGAGGAAACAGGCTAATTGATATTAGGTTTTCAATGACACGCATTATTACATCATAAAGAAATTACAAGCTGAATGTCAAGGTTTGAAAACAATTAAAAGAATAGAAGTCGATTTGGAAACAGTACACACAAATTAACGTAGCTAGATGAAGTAATGATGACAAAAATCACTGACACGTCATTCGCAACTTACATCAGCCAGGCCAAGTTAAATTGTGCGCCAACTCGTCAAAGTGTAATCTAGCGATATATAAGTTCAGTATGATGAAAGAAAGATTGACCTCGTTCAGTTTAGTAGCATAATTTGTAGGACAGGAGACCAACGGAACTCAAGGATGATGAATCATAATCATCATCCTTGAGTTCCGTTGGTCTCCTGTCTTTTCATTTCATCTTTTGAAAGTGGCCATACTATCCCCATTTACACCATCATAATATGCAACTCTTACCATGCACACACACCTTCCAGGAAGCCATGCGCAAGATGACAGAGGAGGACAAGCGCAAGATCCTGCAGCAGGTGGAGCTGTTCCGGCGCGAGAAGATGACCTTCGACAACGAGGTGGCCAAGTGGGACGACGCCGGCAACGACATCATCATGCTCGCCAAGCACATGTGCATGATCATGCTGGAGATGACAGACTTCACCAGGTATGTGGCTGTCCCCGTGAACATAAACCAGTTCATATTTAACCAGCTCACACAATTATATTATATGCTGCCTATCCTGCAGTACATTACACTGCTTATCCTGCCCTTCTCTCCGAAAAACTGTTTCAAGGAAGAAACAAGCGAGATACTAGCTACCATACAGATGAAGGGGCGACACAGTACATCCCCCAGCTGTAAAATGGCTTAAGCGATGTTGGGCAAGGAGATTAATAGGCCATGGTTCATATAAACGCTGGCCCAGTGTGAGGTGGCTAACAATAGCGAACAATGTCTGAGGGTCATACACCAACAATGTAATTCATTAGGTATACTGGTGTCCTCTCGTTGTTTTTCACCAGTGAGCCACGTCAATACGTCACTGAACACTTACGAAATATCGACATAGCTGTTGATTTCTTTTGCCTGGATTACTAGGCTAATTCCCAGCAAAAGCCTATGCCCTCCCAAATGAGTCCTATCGGGCATGAAGATTTCTGAGGTCGTCATTGTAACGTATGGGTCTATTCCAGGGGTCGCGGACCTTTGAAGACGACGATGGACGTCATCAACGCCGCCAAGAAGATCTCGGAAGCCGGCACCAAGCTTGACAAGCTCACCAGAGAGATCGCTGAACAGGTTTGGTCTCGCAATTTACATACCTTGACGAGATTTTACGAAGTAGCGCCATGCTGCCTTGCAGCTGAATGGGCCGGCGCGTCCGGGGAAGTACTTCGCTCTCACATAATATCGACGTCAAATGGCGGCAAATGTCGTCGTGTTTCGTTCGGTTTGTGAGAGATCCGGTGGCCCACACCCCCCCCCCCCCCCCAACATACATGACAGCACAGACTACGCAAAGACTACCCCAGGAGGGTACCGGTCGCACAAGCACCGGAGAATCCCTCTCTAGGCTTCCGGGCTCAGGACACGTACCTGAACCCGGAAACCTGGGCAGCCCCGCGTATTCTGGGGGGGGGCGAATCTGTGCTCAAGACAAAAACTGCCCGGGGTAAACGGAGCAGTCGGCAGAAGTCCCCTACCACTATGACCGTGGATTTCTGTAACATAAGGGGACTTCATAGCAATCTCAACGCTGTTCACTACCACCTCCAGACGGCGAAGCCGGCCCTGCTCTTTTTGACCGAGACTCAGATATCTTCTCCGGCTGATACTTCCTATCTCTCTTGTCCGGGGTACAAATTAGAACACTTTTTTGTACCGCGGGCTGGAGTTTGCGCGTACGTCAGAGAGGATGTCTGCTCTCGTCGCCTTGGCAGTCTTGAAGGTAGGGACCTCTCCACCCTCTGGTTGCGCATAGACAGCGATGACCATCCCCGCGTCTATGCCTGCCTATATAGGTCCCACAGCGGTAATGACGAAACCGATCAACTCATAGAGCACATCCAAATGGCTACAGATTCCGTACTACAACAGATCCCATCTGCAGAGATCGTGATACTTGGTGATTTCAACGCCCATCACACCGAGTGGCTCGGCTCACGTACAACCGATCATGCAGGAAGATCTGTTTACGACTTTGCCTCAGCATATGATCTGACACAATTGGTGGTATCACCAACTCGTATCCCTGATGTGGAAGATCATACGCCTTCCCTGTTGGACCTTCTGCTGACCTCTCACCCGGACAATTACGTGGTCTCCGTGGACGCTCCACTTGGCTCATCGGACCACTGTCTGATCCGGAGTTCTGTGCAAGTTGCCCGCCCATCATGGCCACGTTTTGCCAGCTGCCGCCATGTTTGGCACTATAGGTCAGCTGATTGGGATGGAATGCGGTCCTTCTTCGCATCCTACCCATGGGGGCGAATTTGCTTCTCGCTGGATGATCCAGACATCGTTGCCGATTCTGTCGCCGAGGTGGTGCTGCAAGCCATGGAGCTTTTTATTCCAAGCTCTTCAGTGCCTATAGGCGGCAAATCCCAGCCCTGGTTTGGTCAAACTTGTAAGATGGCTGCACGCCACAAGCGGTTAAGCTACCGCGCCTGGGCCAATGCATCGATGTCACAGGATGTAAAGACCAGCACATTAAAAAAGGAGTATAACTTTGCCTCCAGGTCCTTCAAAAGAGCTATTGCTGAGGCAAAAGCGGAGTACGTGAACAGAATTGGCGAGAGATTGGTTCGACTTCCTTCGGGAACTCGTGCATTCTGGTCACTCGCCAAGGCTGTTCAAGGGAATTTCTGTAAGCCATCCCTACCATCTTTGCACATGAGGAACGACTCGTTGGCCCACACCGCGAAGGAGAAGGCCGATCTTCTAGGCTCTCTTTTTGCTTCCAACTCGACTTTGGATGACCAGGGAAAAATACCACCGACGATCCCTCGGTGTGATACCTCAATGCCGGAAATAATTTTTCGACAGAGCTCCGTACGTAAAGCGCTTTTTTCGCTGGACATCCATAAGTCGAGTGGGCCTGACGGCATCCCTCCGTTAGTGCTACGTACTTGTGCTCCTGAGTTGGCACCCGTCCTTACGCGTCTTTTTCGGCACTCATACTCATTAGGCGTCGTCCCATGCTCGTGGAAGACAGCTTTGGTACACCCGATCCCTAAGAAAGGGGACCGCTCAGACCCGTCCAACTACAGACCAATAGCCATAACTTCCTTGTTCTCAAAGATTATGGAATCCATAATTAACTGCCAGCTCCGGCGGTATTTGGAGGAGCACCAGCTGATTAGCGATCGCCAATATGGCTTTCAACGGAATCGTTCAGCTGGTGATCTTCTAATATTCCTAACGCATCGATGGGCGGAGGCAGTTGAGAGCAAGGGGGAAGCACTGGCGGTAAGTTTGGACATAGCGAAGGCCTTTGATCGGGTGTGGCATAAAGCACTTCTAGCGAAGCTACCATCATATGGGCTTCCCGAGAAATTATGTAAGTGGATCACCAGTTTTTTAGCAGACAGGAGCATCAAGGTCGTTGTCGACGGTACATGCTCGGACCTCAAGTCTGTTAATGCTGGTGTTCCGCAAGGCTGTGTACTATCTCGAACTCTGTTTCTTCTGCATATCAATGATATGCTGCAAACCAGCGGCATTCATTGTTATGCGGATGACAGCACTGGAGATGCCTTATACACTGGCCGCTCTAATATTTCTCGGGAACAAGTCGATGAGTGTCGGAACAAACTTGTGTCTGAAATCGAGTCTCTGTTGACCAAAGTCTCGGAATGGGGACGACTTAACCTGGTCCAATTTAACCCCAACAAGACACAAGTTTGCGCGTTTACCGCCAAAAAATCACCCTTCGTCGTTCCTCTACGATTTGAAGGCACTCCCCTAACTGCCGCAGCCAGCATTGGGATACTTGGCGTCGACATATCGAGAGATGTGCAGTTTCGTGGTCATTTGGAAGGAAAGGCTAAACTAGCCTCTAAGAAACTTGGCGTGCTCTATAGGGCGAAGCAGTATTTCATGCCTTCACACCGCCTTCAATTATACAAGGCGCAGATCCGGCCTCACATGGAATACTGCTCTCACCTCTGGGCTGGAGCGCCCCAATATCAGCTCCTTCCATTTGACCGCGTCCAACGCCGGGCGGCTCGAATCGTCGATGATAATGTGATCTCCAATCGGCTTGATCCCTTGGCGCTGCGTAGAGATGTCGGATCGCTCTGCATCTTCTACCGCATCTACCACGGGGAGTGTTCTGAGGAATTGTTCGGATTAATACCTGCGGCAGAATTCCACCACCGGACATCGCGTAAGAATTCCAAATTTCACCCACACCATCTTGATGTCCGGAAATCCACAACATCTAGATTTTTACGGCATTTCCTGCCTCGCACTACAAATATATGGAATCAGCTGCCACCTATGGTGTTTCCGAACCGATACGACTTAGGGACCTTCAAGAAAAGAGCATACTCACATCTAAAAGGCCGGCAACGCACCTGCTGATCTCCTGGTATAGCGGGTGTCTGTGGATGTCGCTATTCACTTACCATCAGGTGAACCGACTGTCCGTTTGCCCCCTCTTCTATATAAAAAAATATATATATATATATATATATATATATTTTAAAAAAAAAGATTCGAAACCCTGGCCCACGTAAAAATGTCTCGTTACCACTACCTACACGAGGCGATGGTCTTTTTACTATGTTTGCAAAATATTTAAAGTGCTTCGAGTTCTGTTCCTAAACATGGCAAAATGGAACTCGTAAGTCGTATAGGCTCCGCCCGTCTGTCACTGTCAAATTAAAACCTGTAGGGTACTTGATACTACCCATTGACATAACATCATGAAATTTGGCAAGCAGCTAAGTCTCAAAGCATAAAAAGGGATAAATCCGGAAAAATGTTTGAATCTTACCCGTTCGTTAGTACATAGTACACTAACACAAATTCCTTAGAACTTACCACGAGAATTGGTCGACGTGGCGTGATTGTTCATATTTGACTATGAACTTAATTATCTTTAAATAATAATCAAGACATACTGTTATTCCCAGTGCCCCGAGTCGTCGACGAAGCAGGACCTGCTGGCGTACCTGCAGCGCATCGCCCTGTACTGCCACCAGATACAGATCACCAGCAAGGTTAAGGCCGACGTGCAGAACATCTCCGGCGAGCTCATCGTCAGCGGAGTGAGTACCGCAGGCACACGAACATGCAGACGCGAGCACACACGCACGTACACAATACGCACACGCCCCTCACACGTACACACCTACACACACGACCACACGCACGTTCACACATACACACACGCCCCTCATACGACCACGTACACACCTACACACACGCCCCTCACACGTCCACACGTACGTACACACATACACACCCGCCCCTAAAACGACCACATGTACGTACACACATACACATACGCCCCTCACACAAACACGCACGTACACACATACAAACACGCCCTCACATGACCACACGCACGACTCCCACACCTACACACACGCTCCTCAAACGACCACACGCACGTACTCACATACGCACACGCCCCTCAAACGATCACACGCACGTACACACATTCACATACGCTCCAGACATAACCTCACGCACGTACACACATATACATACGCCCCTCACACGTACTCACACGTACACACATAGACACACGCCCCTCACACGCACACACGCAGATACACAATACACACACGCTCCACTCACGACCACACGCACGTACACACATACTCACACGCCCCTCGCACGCACACACCTACACGTCCACAGAGAATACGAAGACATAAGAAAAAGGACGAATAGTAAAGAAACATAAATAGCAACATCTTTATTTAATGTTATTTAAAATAGGTTAACTAGATACGAGCCATACGGTAAATAGTCAATGCCAAAAAAATACTAATTTTCCAGGCCAGTATTGGGCAAATATTGGACCAGACCCTACCCAATTGTCTAGACTTCTAGGGGTTGCCTTATACATAAAACAGTTGTCTCGGTGCCAGTAATACTACATATACATCGCTTATGAAAGCTACTTGTGGATGAAACAAGCAAACAGTTGGCCCCACCAACAACATGTACAGGAAGTTTATATTAATATCTATAGACAGAATTACCCTAACATCACAAAAGGTTATATCAATATATTATGTAATGTATATGTTACAGTTGGACAGCGCGACGTCCCTGATCCAGGCCGCTAAGAACCTCATGAACGCCGTGGTCCTGACCGTGAAGGCGTCTTACGTCGCCTCCACCAAGTACACGCGCCAGGGCACCATCGCCGTGAGTACTTTACTACTGTGTGTATGCGTGTGTGTGTGATTGGGTGTGTGTGTACGGTACGGTACGGGATACTCGGCTGGACTGAACTTGACTGAAGTATGACAACAGAGAACTGAGATAACATACATGGCGTAGGTCGTGTAACTGGTGCTCGTCCTTCAAGTAATAATCCCAGAAAATGATAATAATATCAGGATCGAACCTTAATCCTTCTAGGCCAGTCGTCTCCGTAAGTTTGAAAACGAAATGTTTTTGAAAAATATCCCTAAATTTATAAACTTAAAAAAGCCACCTCACTCGTACTACCTACCTCAAAATTTTGCGTCACGCATTTGTTTAAAGCGAGTCACCGGGACTGGTGGGATAACGGCGTCTTATGAAAGCGCATTACGCATTCAAGTTTTGAGATAAATTTAATAAAAAAAATATAGGACTTGAGATAAAAAATTGCACGTTTTCAGCAGTATTGAAAGTTAAATATTTCCATATAAAAAATATGTGGATTATTTAAATTAATAATATGAGCGACGATGGCCTATAATTATAGTGGTTATGGGCTCGGCCTCTTGAGTGCGAGCTGAGAGATGTCCGCCCTGTGATGCCTAGAAAAGGGTTTTTCTAAATTTCTTCATGCACCTGAACATGAGACCATCGCTTGCGCACTGGTGAAGGAAACATCGTAAGGAAACCTACATACGGCTTGCCCAATGAGATTAAAAAGTCTTTATTACATAAGGGTTTGATATTATTAGTATTATATGTTTAAAAAAAAATCCAATCTTATATATGACATACATAATATATTCATAATAAAAAGATTGTAAAGCTAGAACGCTTGCTTAACCTACTCCATCATAGACACCGCCGGTCAGAATAAAAAATATTCAAATTATTAAGGAATGAAATAGGCTATTGATTTTAAGAGGCTAGTTAGAGTAGTCGCAAATTATTGGCACCGAGACTTAACATCTTATGTCTCAGGATAGGCAACACATAGATGAGTTGCCTGGGCTCGTTCCAGGTAAACTAGGTTCTGTTCATGGGCGACGTCGACCACTTACCATCAGGTGGTACGTTTACCATTTTGCCTATCCAACTAACATAAAAAAGTCGATATATACCACCACAATAGTAAATAAGGTGAAGTTGTGTGCAAGTGTGTGTTGGTGTATGAGCGTGTTTCTAAGTAATGTAGATAGCTCGAAGTCAGATATAAGTTGCCTTGGGAGGCATGGCCGCTTATAAAACCGCAGTATAATTAATAATGGACCTACGCTATAATAATATAAGAGCTAAGTTTGTAACCTGCTGTAGTGCTTTATAACATTATATGCTTTACCCGCTGCTGGGGCAGAATAATTATGTAAGTAAATGCTTTTATCGATCATTTCTATATAATACCGATTATACATGCCTAATAATTATTTCAGCATAGTATTAATACTTGTACTTATTGAAGAATTTAAATTTTAGTAATTAGTATAACCTAAGCTAAGGTTTTAGCATGGCACCCTTTCAAGTATTGTCAACAATTTACTTCACTGCTTAAAATTTAAACGCATGTTTTCTAATAAAATATTGATATAACATAGTATTATTGTAGCCGTTTTCATATTTTTATCAAAAATAGTGCAGATATAATTACAGAATAAGCATGACGTTTTAAATTTGTATTGTAGTATATCAAATATTGTTATCAATATTTTACAATATTAGGAAATAAAGTTTTAAAAACGTTAAAACTGTCTAAAACATCGTGTAATCTACTAAATATAAAATTTAATGATGAAAAAGATATTGTAAAATTAAAAGTTATCCCGCCCGAACAGGGACTTGAACCCTGGACCCTTGGATTAAAAGTCCAATGCTCTACCAACTGAGCTATCCGGGCTATGAGGCATACGTTGAATTTCATATACAATATAAATGTTCGTTCAATATGTATAAAAAAAATATTTTTTCTATTAGGTAACAAATTGTAAAATCAATTATTAATAATTTAAGAAAGACAATTTCTTTTGTTATTTTCATATGATTGAAAAAAAATTTTGATTTTAAATGTTCTTAATATATTATATGTATTTAAAACATTCACACCTGTCTCCAGTCGCCCATAGTGGTGTGGCGTATGAAGGCCCCGGAAAAGAAGCCTCTGATCCGGCCCGAGAAGCCGGAGGAGGTGCGCGCCAAGGTGCGGCGCGGGAGCCAGAAGAAGCAGCCCAGCCCCGTGCACGCGCTCGCCGAGTTCCAGAGCCCCGCTGAGAGCGTCTAGGTGAGACATACTACACGCTGTGCGCTTAGCATATACTACACGCTGTGTCAATGCACATGTTACATGCTGTGTAAGTGTACTGTGTACATACTATGTGCTGTGTCAGTGAAAATGCTGTAATGTTTCAGTGAACATACTACATGCTGTCTCAGTGCTTATACTAAATACTGGATTCATGCATAAAGAAAACAGTACCATCTTTCACGCAATCGGTTTATCGGTGTCATCAACTATGACGACGTTATGCAAATTCGTTCGATATTTAATAGATTGTTATTTTAGTTAGATATAATAAACTCATATAAATAATAGGAAAAGAAACAAATTAAATTATCAGTTATCATTTAAAAGAAATGCTTCTGCTATTGTTAATGAAAATAAACCAGACGCTGAGCGGAGGCTCAGGGAGGATGGAGATCTCGGAGGCGATCGGCAAAACGCATAAATAGCTAAATTTATTGACGTTTTTTGTTTCAGATATGCATAACGAGGGATGATATGTATTTATTAATTGTAGCTATAATTCGGCCGAGTATTATATCAGCTCACTTTTACTGTTTCATATGTAATTGACTTTTGTATGTGGCGATGTGGACATTGTGTAATGTATATTATACCTAACTTAGTAATGAATGAGAATAAAAAATTGCTCAAATAAAACTGCTCAATATAAGAAAATACTGCTTTGAGTATATTAAATACGCAAGAGGATACCACCATTATTTGAGTGAGCATTTATTTGACGAGGAAAAGGCAGTAGATATGGTCTCTTTTCTTTGGCTTTTTAATATGATAAAATAATATCTTACTGATAATAGGTACGTGTTTTACGTTACTCTCATCATTTGTATAACAGTCGCGTTACAGATTTTGAAGTTATACTTCTTTTGGCGAAGTTAGAATGTTGAGAGTAAATTTTTACGATGCGCGCGCACACCGTTACGAAAAATCGGCACCATGTAAAGCTTGGCAAAAAAGAGTATGACGTGGTGACAGGTGGAACTAAATATTTTACTAAATGGAAACCTATGATGTTGACAATACTTGGCCGACAAATACTAGATTTTTAGTAAAGCTTAGTGTTTCACATTAATTTTTAACGATTTGATTAAATTATCTTACTGATATTCCATATTATGATGAGACCTAAGTGAAAGTGGCGCCCTCATTTTTTCCGGACTCTTTTTTGCCAAGCTGTACCTATTTTAATTTTATAAAACTATTTTCACATAATGACAGTATAGACGTCAGAAGAAGATATAGTTTTTAACTACACAATAAGCAAAAAGGTTACAGTGTAATGAAATTGTACTATGTATTTTTCTTTAAGGAGTATAACTTCTAACGCGTGTACGTAGTAGTACGTACACACTACACACACACACACACACACACCTTTTTTTTCTATTATTTTTTATAAATATTTTTGTTGCTTTGTAATTGATTTAATATTGGTGGTATGCCTCCTCACGTACATATTTAATATAAGAATAAAATAGTAGATAGTGAAGTAATGATGAAGAAGTTAAAAATATTGTCAGTGTTGAACAAGGGATTAAACCGCTCAGTGTTATAGTTCGCGGCTTTCTTACTATACTATACTTTCCACAATGTCCAATAAATCTTGCCAAAAAAATTACCTAAATATCCGCCTGTGGAGGTGTATTATGTAGACAATAGATGGCGTTAAATATTACGCTTTTAGTTATTTGCACACTTTGTGACTCTGAACACGTAACATAAATAGTTATCATAAATGAAAAATATAACATCTTGACAAACTTTAAGACTTTGCATTCAAATTAGCGCATTTTGTATGTTCCGAGCTAATACAAGATAATTTGCGATATATTTTTGGTAAATATTGTGTATGAATCATAAAAACTTTAATGGTTCCTAATAGATATCTATAGAATGTAATAACATAATTTATGTTTGAAAACAATTTTGACAAAATTAAACAGTACTTTATGATTGCATCTCTCGCAAAACGTGTGTCGATTGTCGAAGGGTTGATGCAATTTTGTAGAATGTAGATCATTGCAAACAACGCCATCTACCAAATTGTGGAGTCATGTTTAAGACACAGCACATGTAAATATATACATGTAAAATATGTATCTAAAATAATTTTATAGATCCAACGTCAAATCCCAATTTTGTATTAGCCTAAATTATTTTCAGAAATTATCTCTTAGGCAATTTTTGCTGTATTTCTACGTTTTTACACTTGCTACTACTATTTATAACGTTAAGTTATTTTTTACAATTTTAGGGTTTATAGATAAAAAATCAAAAACGTTACAAAAAAATAATAGAATGTTAGTACTTTTTATTTAAAAAAAAAAACAATACAATGAATATAATCAATGAAATATGTAGTTTGTTTATCGCGGTGTAAATTTAGCAACCATCGACGGACTTCACAAATGTTTTGATGCGCCATCAAATATTATACGCTGCATTGCATTATCTTTTATTGCAATGTTAACATTGTAACAATACTTTGTTAAGGCTTGCAGTACACGTTGGCCACATTGGCTAACGTGTAGTGCAACCATTAGACTAACTAGGATTATAAATTTTGCGCGAAGGTTGCTGTTTTATACTTCTTGTCTCGGTCGATTTAAATCTCAAAATTATAAGTAAAAAATATATAATGACTCAATAAAAAAAGACTTATTTAAATACAGGACTTTTTTGTTAGTTTTATTCGAGTAATGCAAATACAGATTATTATTTATTCCGCTAAATATGCTTGTTATAACGTATATTGACAAAAGTATACTTCGCGACACGTAATTGAACCAAAATGGCAGCCGTTTGAGCAGATACAATTATATACAAAGTGTAGAACGCATTTTCCGCGGTTGCCTGGAAAATTAAAAAATCTTATAGGAAAAACCGTGAACTTGTCGTATTTAAATATATTTTTATAAAGGGTAAAAATGGAGTGAAAGTAATTTAATTAAAAGCAAGTAAAACGGAAAATCAAATAAAATCAAAAAATATCTCGGATTTTCTATCAAATTATTGTATATCTCGAACCAGTGGTGTAGGCGATGGTCGTTAGGTATTTTTAAATTTAAAGGAATACTAATAAAAATTTAATACAAAAAAAGTAAGTAAGTTGTGACTACTACATGATTAATCACTGTCACTCAGTCATTAGCCTAACCCATTTCTTTGAAATTAAAGATGACACTTTGTAGTTTTGACGGAAATATAAATGTGAAAGATCCGAAACCTTCTTGCGCGATTGTACCTACTTCAGGGCCACGCGGAGCCTGCGCGGGGAGCGCGGGACGGAGTGGGACTACGCGTCGCCGCGTTGCTATTGTTACGTGCACCAATGTTACCGCAATTCAATTTAAACCCATAAATCGCTCGACGCTTATTCAAGGTCATGGTTCAGGTCACTTACCTGCCGCTTATAACTTTAAACATATATCTAACTCTTTACCAAAATTTTAATTGAAAACTGATTGCATGAAATCAGTGTTGCCAACTTAGCAATTTCGGTGCTAGACCTGAAACTATTTTCGCAAGACTTGCGCTGTAATTTAACATTCAGCACCTAGCACTTAATCTAGGACTAAACAGCAATAAAAAAAGTTATAATATTTAGTAGGTCTCTTAGAGCTTTCAAGCAATGAACGATGTCATGTTATGTGTGGTACCAATTTGTGACAGTACTACGACAAGAAAATACAGCAGTGGAAACAGATGACTTGTTAATAATATCGTCATTCAGCTAATAAAAAAATTAACAATTTTGGTTCGGGTCTTAAAAAAATTAGCACTATTTTTTGTATTTTTTATCAATCTAGCTAATCTATTTGAAACGTTATTTAGCAACCACCGTGATATCGAGTTGGCAACCATGGAATGGTATAAGACTGAATTGTTTTCGCATTTTTTATATTTTTGTGGCCTAAACAATTATTAGTAGTTAAGTCGGTCGAGACGTCTGGCAGCCAAAATTTTTGTAGCAGTAATTATGTAAGGTTTTATAAGAATATCATGACTATTTTTAGATAATAAAGTGATAGCTAGACATTTTTCTTATGAAAGTACCTTTTTAAGCAGCTTAAACATATATTAGTTATTGTAACATATAAAATAGACAAAATTCTTGACAATAATTGGTCAATGTGAAACTATGAAAACAAACTTTATTGGGTTATATTAGGAATTAGGATAGCGTCGCCATCTATATTTCACTTTATAATCTACAAATAGTTTCAAATGCTTTAGATATAATCTGCTGAAATCTCTCGACTCTATCACTTATTTGTTTTTTTTTATTGCAATTACATTCTATATTTTATAAGCTATTTAAAATAGAAAAAAATATGGAATTTTTAACTATTATTTTTTTAACAGTTATCACTTTTTTAATCAGTTAATTATGGGTATGGGCTCGGCCTCTTGAGTGAGAGGTTCGGGTATAATCCTGACCCCTGTGTTGCTTATATGGGTTGATATTGTTGTTATTATAATTAGTTTGTTTTTCACCTTTATTTCTGGACAGTGATGCCAGATGGGGTAAATTCCCTCCAAATTTATGGGGTTTTTCAGACCACGGGGAGATTTTTAGGTGGTTCTAGGAGGGGTGGAAATTTGACAAGTTTTTATAACTGAACTCGATCGAACCACTCACTAGCACAACAATAACTGTAAACCTCCAGTCATGGAATCATACGCTGAATTAATTTAAATTTTTTTGGTTGTATTTGAATAATTTAATATTTTTCCTATTAATGGGGGTTTTTTTCTCAAAATACTATCATTTTGGGGGGATTTCGGAGGAGATTTGGGTAAAATCCCAGATTATCATCTGGCAACACTGTTTCTGGAGCTCGTATTTCAGCATTATAAACAAGTTAACATGAAAATGAAAAGTCCTCGAGCAAGACATTCGCGAAATTAAAGTGCAATACACGGTATATATCCCATTTAATAATTATGTACAATATTTTATGTTACGAGCCACTCGAAAATCATAGCCATCGGCAATATTGTGTATTAATTTGGTGATATATTGTGTAGATTATATCTAAACGGTTTGATTTATTTACAAACAGGTAGAAACAAGTATTATAGTACTGTAGACAGCTATGCAAATGTTTTTGTATTTGTGTGTCTCATAGAAACTGTTACTTGTTGTAATGGTTACTCGTTAGAAATATTCCATCTCATTCCCGTGCTAAATATTTGGATCTAGTTACGGACTCAAAATTATATGAAATGATAAAATGAATCTTTATATTATGTTAATTGATTCTCTGTGGTAAAACCTGCAGTGTCTACTCGCACCTACCATCTTGGGTTGGCTTGCTCTATTATAGCGGTTTGTACTTGTTTATCTTGTTTTATGATTCCGAAATAGGCAAACCACCTTTTCTGAATAAACTATGTAAAATACAATAATAAATAAAACTTCACAAAAACAAAGAGTCACACAATTCAAAAGAGTATTTATATACTATTTTCTTTGCATTTGCTAAAAAAAATTGTATATAAATACATATAAGTACAGTATTTTGCATTTGCTGTTTTTCAGCAAAATATGTTTATTATTATTCAAATAAATGATACACTTACAAAAACATTTGTAATTTTTTCAAGATTTTTATAAAATTATGATAATGTTAACTAGAACAATATAACTGTAGACCCTTTTGTATGGTGTATCCAATAATAAAATATAAAAACAAACTGTATTTTTATTCCGTTGTAATTATGTACAACAAGAAACACCTAAACAGAAAAAGAAGACAATCAAATACACCTTACGGTCAAGCTTAATGAAACATCATTAAACTGTGTTTGTATCGATTATATTTAATATAACAGTTTATCTTAAAAATAATTACATCATATATTAGCTATTTTAGTTAACAATAAAACGTAGATTTAACTATCCAGTAATTTCCAAAAAATATACTTATTGCTCTCGTTTTGAAATTAGTAAGCAACAATAGGGATGTTGACAGTATTCATATAAAAATATAATTTTGATGTTAATTGGTAGTTTATATGATAGAATTCTGAAAAAATACAATATTTTCCCTTATTTTTATTTCATTAAATTAATATTTTATAAATAAAATGTAACAAAATTTAAAATAGGTCACGTGATAATAAACGGAAATGACGTCACCTGTTCCTATTTAGCGGAAGCGGAAGAATATTGACGTACAAAATACACCACTTTCCGTACGCAGTACATATTGTAAAAACTAATTTTCAGGCGTTTTGACAGTGTACACACACATAGGCACCGTACAACACTTATAAAACTTAGAAGCCATTTTTTATTAACGACAACTAGAATCATTTTATCAGTTTTACGATGTTTAACAACATATGACGTCACGTGACAAGTGTTAGCGTTTTGGAACGAAATTTAAAATGCCTTATAAAATGCAAGATTTTATAGGCATTAGACGTATTGAAGCAAAAGTTGATAATGTTAGGCCTCCATTAGATATTTATAAATGATTTAAAAACATTTCTGAAAAATGTCAACATCCCTATTAGGAGGAGAGGAGGTATCATTTTATGTCAATACTGGTTAGGTCATTGGGCTCTGACTAAAGAAAATCATTGGGCAACTAAAACTAATTGGTTATGCAAGAAGTTCGTAACCTTTTTAGTACAATCAAGCTCCTCCACTTCTTCATTATTGGACCAGCCTATAAGAACAGTTGTTTCTCTCAGTTCAAAGTAAAGAATAAAGGCGCGCAGTTACTAGATAATTATTGTAAGTTGTGTGTTACTTTCTTCACTAAACTGAAAAAAATGTCAATACTTTGTTCTCAAAAAGTAGGCTCTATACAAATATAACAATTATTGTTCAGATGTTTGTTTAGTAAATATAAAATCACAGAACATATTTAATTCATAGGGGAAAATAGTTTAATAAATATTTAAGCAACTTTTCTTTTTTTATTTGTCTGTATCTCTTCAACGTCTTCAAGATCTCTTTTGCTGGTGGTCTTTGTGTTATCGTCTATATTCTCTTTGTTACTTTTCTTCCCCTTACCTTTTCCTTTCTTCTCGTAATATTCTTCTATCTTATGACTATTTTCTCCTGTCAGAGGTTCTAAGTCTAATGTATCATCTAGGACAGTATTTTTTGGTTTTTCATCCACCTCTTGATCTGATGCTTCATCATCTGAATATATTATGTTACGTTTTGGTCTAGTTTTTGAACTGCCACCTGAAAGAATGAGACATACAATCTTTTAATACAGATATGTCGTATTTTTGATGGAGATTATGTTTGAAATAAATGACTGATATATGATACATGAAAACAAATACTCTTTACCGATATGAAAGCCCTCAGCAACATTCCACATCCATGAACAAATAGAATATATTTCTGACGCTAATCAGACATCAACATTACAATATTTATTAAAGAAATTAAATGCTGACTATATTGTTATCACCACAGTATAAAATAAATATAATAAGAAAAAATATACTAAGTTTAGATAATATAAAACTATAATTTTGCTATCTCATATTATTTGTTTACTGCAAAATAACAATTTTCCAGTAAACAAAATAATAAAATAATAATTGTTATTGTTTTAATGATAACTGAAATATACATTATTAAGGTGAGGGACCTAGTGTCACCCGTCTGGCCTTGGCCACCACTCACGGCCCACCCTCAAATAATAAGTAATGGTGTCCTGAAACACAGGCATCAAGCCTAGCTTAGGCACCAGTCTCACACAATATTAGTACTCATATTATTATGTACCTACAAATGTCATGTTACAATATTGTGTTGAGAAAAAAAAAAAAAATATTATTATTATTATGTATTTAATGGCAAACGAAAATTACCTGCTTCATTATTATTTTCTGTGCCTGAATCTTTAACTTGGTTTGTTATAAAGAAGGTGGTAATTGGTTTCTGCCACTTGGGAGTTTCCCTGGGACAAACAGGATTGCCACCAAAACTTCTGGATGATTTCTCCCTGCCTAAAAATAGTTGAAAATCATTATAGTAATAATTATTATATTGAAAATTAGAAACAATCCTATTTACTTATGTGATAAAAACCATGATTTTATTTTAAGTGAGTGAAAAAGGCTACAGAAAACAACATACTAGACACCTGATGAAAAGTGCTAAGACTGTGTGCTAGGACCAAGTATGTAACCAATGAAGACAAGTTTATTACCTTGAGCTCAATGACAATAAATCTACTGTCCACTATCCTTATATTCAAATAACAGCAAGCTTTTTGGCATAAGCTATTAGCAATATATCAAAGTGATATATACCGGGTGTATTTGGAACGCTAATAATATACTATATAATGCATATAATCATTTATCTCAGAAACGTTTTTTAAAGAAAATTTTAGGACTTGTGTATTTTGCAAACCAGCAATGTATTAGTAAAAACTAAAATGATGAACGACTAAAGCGATAAATCGCGCTGAAGACGCACGCGGTGCGGGAGTTCGTTCACCTCGTGCATGCGGCGACCTCGTGTAACGCTATCAGCTGATTCAGTCTGCTAGCCGTTTATTTAAGTTAAGTTTATTACATTGCTGTTTTTTTTTTTCAAAAAACCATTATTTTAAAGCATTATCATCAAATTCCTGTAACATTATATTTACTAAACCGGATTATACAAAAAAAAAAGGCAACCAAAAAAAAAGAAAACGGGTTTTTTTCACTTGTATCATGTCAGGCTATGCCAACACTATCATAACTCATCGTTTTCACAAGCGTTCCAAATACACCTAGTATACCCCCACTATTAAAATAAAACATTTTTTACGTTTCAGACTTCAGTTCATTTATTTATGTCATTAAGATAATCCCGTGTTTATTATGGCTTCTACTAACCTGTGGTCCCAACATTGGCGGTAGAAGGTGCAGCACTGCATCTTGCTTTGCTACTCTTCCCTGATGATACTGTAACATAATAGTTTAAAGAATATGGGATAAATAATCATTTTAACATTAATAAATTTCTTCGGTGGTTTTACTTTCAGATAACACTTGTTCCCAGAATTTAGGTATAATGTGTGTGTTGAAATCAAATTCGTAGTAACTTTTAACCTACATACCTTTTGCACCAACTGATGCTTTTGTTCTTGCCATAATATGTACCTGAGATGCTTAAATATATGCTATGTATTATACTATAGCAGGTAAACAAACAAAGAAATTCTATACTTTATTTTAAATATGTTGAAATTAAAACATAAGTGCAGAATACACACATACACAAGTTTCGATGAATTGACAGAGAGTAATTATGTACTATTTATTATGAACATGAAAAAGTGTATAGTAGAATAGTATATTTTGTTAAGTTTATTACTGACTACCGAGATCAGGGAATATAGATTAGTGTGTTATTGTATTCTTGATTCCTAAATATTAGGCACTGTATTAACTACTATCTCATCATCTCTCATCTCATCAACATTATTTTATCAACAAATAGTAATCTGTGACTGTATGTTTATTTTACTCTTTGAATGAACCACACGGAACACAACTGTATCAGATATTCAGATTCTATATCTCACAAAGCGTAAATATCTCACAATTACTTGTTAGTTGCTGTGATCTATTTCCTAAATCTATCAATATTCAATTTATCAAATAACAATACACATTACACATTGCATTAAATTATTAAACACTTAGCAGTTAGCGGGAAATTATATTATTTTCATTTAAAGGCATTAGCTACTAGGCTATTAGCCATACAAAATACAATTATTCGGTCTGTAATACGGAGAAATGGCGGGAAACCCCAAGAAGCGCGGCTTCGCCCCTCTAGCCCCCATCAATCAACTATCATTCCCCATTCCATCCACACAAGGCAGTCCACCACAATATTCGGCAAACAATCACATTATATAGGCATCTGGTCTTCTGCGAGCCCCGCAAGGGGTTCGAGGCAGCCGTGTCGAGACCTATTTGGTCTCCTGACGGCAGGATCTAACCGCGCCTCATAAATATGAGGCGGTCATTGGGTTGCCATATTTTATGGCTATTCTAGTCCCTAGTACTACTGTTGTAACTAACTACAGCTAAAACTAATAGACCAGAGATTAATAAAAACTAATAAATAAAAAAACTACTAAGCTGGTATTATTATGATGGTATGCACGATATCCCCGTGGGATGGGGCGCAAGCCTTAAAAAGCCGGACCACTGTCCTAATTCAGGGCCACGGAGAGGTAGTTGGAGCAGAGGGGAGTCGGGAGTGCTGGGTTGGGAGAAGCAAAGCTGGGGTATGGGATTAACGTTCACATACACATAGTTAAACATTTAAACATTTAAACATTTGGCTGCGAACAAAAGAAAGAAACATATAATAAAGCAAGGCGAAGCAAGTAAGTAAGCAAGCGAACGAAACAATACGAAGCAAAACAAAACAAACAAGACGCAGAGCTAAGATTATGTATAGGTGGCGCTGAGGCCGTAGGTGTCGCTGGTGTAGGTTTAGATTGATTAAATTGACAGTAGATGGCGCTGAGTAAATAGAGGGCGCTGGGGAGGTAGAGGGCGCTGCTAGTGTAGATGGCGCTGCTCGTCGCTCGGGAACTCGAAGCTCGAAACACGAACAGGCTGTCTATACGCAAGAAAGCAATAGCAAAATAAAGCAAGCAGACAAAGAAAACAAGAGTAAGACAGCAAAGCGGGGTAAGGGAGTTTTGGGGATAATATATTTAATAGATTTGATATACTAAATATATTAGGCCTTTGGGGATAGGATGGAAACGACTAGGGTATTTCAGAGCAGATTAACAGTCGACAAAACGACTACGCAGCAGGTACCAGAGGATTCCTACCTACTACGTACCGCTTGTAGATGGCGCTGATGGCGCGATTAAGTCTCTGGGATATGGTCTCCTGTCCGGTGGGCGGGTGTGCCATGGGGCAATATCTGTCAGGGAGTCGAACCCCGACGCATCCGCACGCTCAAACAGGCTAGTGGCCAGTCGGCTAATAAAAGTATCCAGGCCCTCGGCCTTGAGATCTCTAGCTATTATATCGTTTCTAACGTACCTCGGGGCACCGACGATGGTACGCAGGGCGGTAGACTGCCTGGCCCGCAGGGTCTTCTTGTGCCTCTCTGCGAGCAGTTGGAACCACGCCGGCGCCGCGTAGGTGAGGCGCGAGCGTAGGTAAGTTTTGTATATCCCCAGCTTCACGCGCAGGGGGATATATCGGGACGCGAGGACCGGTCGCAGGCGCTGCTGGGCGGCGATGGTGCTGCCCACAGCCTGTCTGAGCTGCGGATGCATGTTAAGATTAGAATCGAGTATAATTCCTAAGTACTTGGCTGTTGTGCCCCATGGCATGGGAACCCCGCGCAGAGTGAGAGGCGGGGGCATGCGGTGCCTCGCATGCGGGAAGACGATAGCCTGCGATTTTGTCGCATTGACCGCCATCCTCCAGCGGTCGAGCCAGTCCGGTAGTTGGTCCAGGGCCCTCTGCAGTTTGACGGCCGCGTGACGGTGCGAAAGCGACGACGTGATATACGCCGTGTCGTCGGCGTAGAGCGCTATGTGGACGCCAGGTGATGTGGGGATGTCGGCAGTGTATTGGTTGAATAGCGCCGGTGACAATACACTGCCTTGGGGAACTCCCGCTGCTATGGGGTGGGTGCCGGAGATGTCGTTCTCCACCCGGACGCTGAATGTCCTGCCGCTGAGGAATGACGCTATTACGAGGACGAGAGGGCGTGGGACCTGTGAAACGATAAGTTTGTAGATTAGCCCTTCATGCCAGACCCTGTCGAAGGCCTTCTCCATGTCCAGGAAGATGGCCGCGGCGCGCTCCTTCTTGTTAAGGGCGCCGGTGATCATGTGCACAACACGAATAAGTTGGTGTGTCGTGCTGTGCATGGTTCTGAAACCGAATTGCTCCGGGCGAACCGGCAAGTGAGGGGTGAGGTGTTTCAAGAGTAGCCTCTCGAACACCTTGGATAAGGTAGGCAACAAAGTGATGGGCCGGTAATTGGCGGCCCGTCTGGTGTCTTTGTTGCCTTTGGGTATCATCACCACCAACCCTTGCTTCCACCTAGAGGGGAAATGGCCAGTGCGGATGACTCCATTGTAGAGGCGCGTTATTGCCGCGATGGTACGGTGAGGCAGGTGGCGGAGAGCACCGTTTGTGATGTTGTCCGCCCCTGGCGCCTTCTTGATGGGGAGACGTTCCAGGATGCGGCGGACTGCACCTGGAGTGATGATAAAGGTGGTGGTGGTAGTGGTGATGGGGGAAGGGGCCTGAGAGGCTAAGTACTCCCTCACTTGTAGGCTCACCATGGCAACATGATCGGCCGCGGCGGGAGGACATGGGAAAGGGGTGAACTGACCCTCCAGGTATCTGGCGAAGATGTCCGCCCTATCCTGAGCCCGGTATTTAGGTGTCCCGTCCTCGTGTAGCAGAGGGCGAGTCGGTGTGTTTGTAGAGGAAAGGTGCCGGCATAGCTTGCGGAGGGAAGGCAGATTGTCTGCCGCCTCAGCAATGCGCTCCTGCCAACGCTCGGTGTTAAAGGTAATGAGCTCATGCCTCACTTGAGCGGTGAGGCGATTGAGCCGGGTCTTCAGCGACGGGCAGCGAGTTTGTTGCCATTGTCGCCGAAGACGCCGTTTGTCGGCAATCATTTGTTGTAGACGGCGAGGCAGTTCTTGGCGGCCTCTGGATGTTTCCGGGCGTGGGCTGATCTGGGCCTGGGTGACCGCCGATTTTATGGCCATTTCGATATCGCTGGCCAGAATCTCCACGTCTTCAGGCGTGCGTGTCGGGCGCGTCGGGGAAGCCTCCTCCAGGATGTTGCGGAAGAGGTCCCAGTTTACGCGCGGCCTCGCGGGCAGTGGGTTTAGGCATACGGGCGAGGTCAGCAGGGTGATGATCACCGGACAGTGATCTGACTGAAGATCGTCGTCCATCACTGCCTGTCTGACCTGCCCGTTGAAGCGACTCACTATGCAGACGTCGAGCACATCCGGACTCCACTGCGCATTGTCCGGGTAGTGGGTGGGTTGGTCTGGGCCCTGCACTGTGTAACCCCTCAGGTCCGAGTCCCGGAAGAGGACCCGACCGGCAGAGTTGGTCGTGCCGGAGTTCCAAGCTGGGTGCTTCGCGTTCAGATCGCCGGCAATCACAGTAGGCTCTTCTGATAAGAGCCCGTGGATGTCGGCGATATCCAAACTGTCGCGGGGACCCCGGTATGCGGCGTACAGACGGAGTGTCGTTGTCGGTACTCCGATACCCAGCTCGATGCCCAGGGCCTGTATGGACCTGGTGTTCGCAGGCGGAAGCGTCTGGTGCAGGACCCGACTCCGGACGAGGATGGCCAACCCGCGGATGTAGGTGGTGGCCCCTTGGTAGTCGAGCCGGTAGATGTGATAACCCGGGAAGCGTGGAGTCTGTCCGGGGTTAAGATGCGTCTCATTAATGAGGGCGACGTCTACAGAGTGGTCGCGGAGGAAACGATGCCAATCACAGTTTCCAATCACATTATATACTACACAGATTAAGTTTTTAAAACAAACACTATAGAAAACCGCCAGAACAGCCCTACTACGAAAACCACTCCAGAACGGTACTCCATAAGATTCGCCAACCAATCACAATATATAAAGATCAAGTTTTTAAAACAAACACTATACAAAACCACTCTGACTGGACAAAACACAAAATAACAATTAATTAAAAGGAAACCAAAAAAACACAACCGCGCGTCCCGATGCTTCCCGCCATTCCAAACTCAATTTTTTTTTTGTTAGTGTTGTTCTTGTTAGAACCGGCTAAGACCAGAGGCCATGCTGCCAAGTCTGTCGTGTTAACAAACTTTTGTCTGTGCTTTGGAAAAACGGCGGGAAATCTCAAGGATCACCATCAATCAATTATCACTTTCCATTCTATCCACCCAAAACAGTCCATCACAATATTCGCGGACCAATCACAATGTATATAAATAAGTTTTTAAAGCAAACACTATAAGAAACCGCTCGGAATGAACTAAACACAAAATAACAAATCATTAACGGGAAACAAAAAAAAATACAACCGCACGGAATGACACTTCCCGCAGTCCCACTTTTTTTTGTTTTTTTGTTAGTTTTGTCATTGTTAGTGTTGGCATTATCAGTTATTTTACTTATAATTTTACTGTGAGCCGAGATCCACAATGTTTATTTATTATGTTTTCTATAAAACCCTTATATTATATACATTTGAATAAACTTACTGACATCATTTATAAGATAAAACATTAATTACATACATATCTTTGCACAATAAAATATTACAGATCAAAAACCTATGAACTTGGAATAGATTAGGTAACTCACTTTTTTAGGTATTCATCAATAGGGATGTTGACATTTATCAGAAATGTTTTTAAATCATTAATAAATATCTAATGGAGGCCTAAATATTATCAACTTTTGCTTAAATACGTCTAATGCCTATAAAATCTTGCATTTTATAATGCATTTTAAATTTCGTTTCAAAACGCTAACACTTGTCACGTGACGTCATATGTTGTTAAACATCGTAAAAGTGATAAAATGATTCTAGTTGTCATTAATAAAAAATGGCTTCTAAGTTTTATAATTGTTGTACGGTGCACATGTGTGTGTACACTGTCAAAACGCCTGAAAAATAGTTTTTACAATATGTACTGCGTACGGAAAATGGTGTATAAAAGTACGTCATCATTCTTCCGCTTCCGCTAAATAGGAACTGGTGACGTCATTTCCGTTTATTACCACGTGACCTATTTTAAATTTTGTTACATTTTATTTATAAAATATTAATTTAATCATATAAAATAAGGGAAAATATGGTATTTTTTCAGAATTCTATCATATAAACTACCAATTAACATCAAAATTATATTTTTATATGAATACTGTCAACATCCATATAAAAATATAATATAACGCTATCGTCACAAATCGATATCGAGTAGACACGAAATATCGATAACTTGATGCAGCCCTAGTGTAATCCAGAGGGAGTGCACTGGCGCCCCTTCCCGCAGAAGAGCACGGCGGCGACAGGCGGTCGCACCGCCGTGAGGGACCTGTGCGCGGCCAATCGGGGGATTTGCTGCGCGCACGTAAGGTCCGAGCTATAAGGCACCCTTGTGTGTTCAGTATGTCTTAAGCGGAGAACGAGGAGGGGATGCCACCCCCCGCCTCTAGGGAAGAGTGACATACGGCACACCGTTGTGTCCTGGTACGGACGACTACAGCTCTCGCGCCGGGTCACCCAAACGATGAGGAGAACACCGCTGGGGTTTAGTGGGTAGAGTCTGCGTCCACCTTACCACCAGCTCGGGCGCAGAGAGTCCCACATAACCTCCGGGTCCCCCCGGACCCGGTGGTATGCCTAAACGCATTCCCCAGCGAAACCAAAAAAAAAAAAAAAGCCCTAGTGTAATACGAAAATTATTTCTTTTACACAAAATATTCGTAAATTCTGCATTATGTGTATTCAATCTTTATTCCTTACATAGATAAATTTTTATAGAAGAGAATTATCATGTTTACTAATTACAATTCGAAGCAAAAATAAATACTATGTTTGGAGGTGTCGATTTGGAATAATTTACCTGTGAAATGAACATTTTTCGGGGTTATTTTACTGTGTTGTACAGCAATCAATCACTGAACTAGTCACCATGTTTCTGAAGCACTATTTCTCAAAAATATGCACGATTTTACGTAATATCACAAAAATTTACAATGCTAAAATTCTCAGCGTGCCGAATTATGCAGAAAAATGTCAAACAGTTGCAAAAAACGGTTCTGTTACGTCGCAGCACGCATCTCTTTTTATCACACAGTGTTGCTGCTAGTGACATCTCACTCGCTCAGCGTTTTGTTCCTCTATTCCGCTAGGTATATTAACTTTATGCTTTTTACCTAGTGGTAGATAGACACCCTCTACTTTATTAGCAGGTGTGTTATGCTCTATCTTGCGAGGCAGGAAAAGCCGTAAAAATCGAATTGTTGTTAGTTTCCGGGCATGTGTCCGATGGTGGAATTCTGCTGCAGGTATTAGTCCAAACAATTCCTCAGAACACTCCCCGTGGCAGATGCGGTAGAAAATGCTGAGTGATGTGACATCTTTACGCAGCGCCAAAGAATCAAGCCGATTGGATTATCGTTGACAATTCAAGCCGCCCGGCGTTAAACACGGTTAAATGGAAGGATATGATATCGGCGTGCTCCAGCCCAAAGGTGAGAGTAGTATGCCATGTGGGGCCGGATCTATGCCTTTTATAATTGTAGCGCCAAAGAATCAAGCCGATTGGATTATCGTTGACAATTCAAGCCGCCCGCCGTTAAACACGGTTAAATGGAAGGATATGATATCGGCGTGCTCCAGCCCAAAGGTGAGAGTAGTATGCCATGTGGGGCCGGATCTATGCCTTTTATAATTGTAGCGGTGGAAAGGCATGAAATGCTGCTTCGCCCTAATGAACAGACCGAGTTTCTTAGACGCTAGTTTTGCCTTTCCTTCCAAATGAACACGAAATTGCACATTGCTCGATATGTCGACGCCAAGTATTCCAATACTGGCTAGGCGGCCAGGAAAGTGCCTTCAAACTGTAGGGGAAAGGTGAAGGGTGATTTTTTTTGCGGTAATGGCGCAAACTTATGTCTTTTTGGGGTTAAATTGGACTTATATAGTTTTGGTTATGGTGGATGGTGGTAGTGGTAAGTGGTGGTTCCTTTAAATACCGCCGCAACTGGCAATTAATTATGGATTCCATAATCTTTGAGCACCAGATATAAATCTTTTAATCCCTGGGACATTTTCACTCTTTTATATCTTTATATCCTTGTGTATCACTGCTGAACGACTCAGCGTGGCTCGCTTCACTCAACTCGACCCAGTATATCTATAGTATATTTATAGTAGGTATATACTGATCACTGGCCACTGCACGCTACGCTGTCTCGTTTCAACTGAGAGTTCGTTCATTGGCCTTCAGCTACCGTCCACGCTGAGTTTTATCTATTGGCTCAACTTCATTGATGTTACCGCCACGCTCCAGATCGCTGGCACACGCCATCGAACGATAGTTGGCGTTCGCTGAACTGTCCAGCCAGGACCAACGAAGACCAGCGAAACATAATCGTTGGCATTCATTGGGCCGGTGTGTACGCAGAATAATATACTCCACGCTTCTTGACTTATACACCAACTCGTTGTAAAAATCTTACTAGAGGATTAATTATTTATATTTTTAATGGATGAAATGTAAATAAAAATTCAAATAAAAAAATGTTTTATATTGCACAGCTATATTTTTTGAAAATGTCCAAGTGAATTTGTTTAAAAAAATAGTTTACTAATAAAATAAAATATATATCCATTTTTTTAGAACTGTCCAATTTAGTAAACAAACCCTGTTATTACGTATTTCACGATCTTTCGGCATTTATCACTCACTTTCACGACATATTAGCTTACGGACATGTGTAAAACTCCATTTACTATTTATTT
This sequence comes from Helleia helle, assembly GCA_963853865.1. NCBI lineage: Eukaryota > Metazoa > Arthropoda > Insecta > Lepidoptera > Lycaenidae > Helleia > Helleia helle. The sequence continues at coordinate 6,859,044 of OY971434.1, forward strand.
CACTGAAAACAAACATCATTTTATCATTTAAACACTTAAAAACTTAGAAAATACGATTATCGAAAGCACAGATAACTAATATTTTTCAATATGACATTTCATCATCTTTTTTTTTATAAGGCCAATAGGGATGTGGTCAATATATTTTTAGAGGTGAAGTTAATAAGCGATTGAACAAAATGAACTATAAAAATAGACAGATTTCTTTACCTTTATTTAAAAATTTCATAAATTACATTTTGTTAATAAATTATAAAACAATGTTACAGTAATGCGATTTGTTATTAAGTTGTTACATATTGTTTTTTTTTATATTGAGCGCAAAAAATTCTTATATAATATTGCAAATGTCAATCTTTTATAATACTAAAGTATTTATTGTAAGGATTTTATTTTTATTATGAATATTTCTGAATATCAATTTCATCCTGAACATTCAACACTATCCCATATAATATAAAAGCACATACCACTGGCATAAGAGTCAACTGAAGTTTACAGAAATATTTTGTGGGGCTTTAAAATGATTACTCAATGAGAACTTCATGAAAAATAATTGTATCAGTATTTTTGTTTATCATGTTCGAGACAGGGCGCCGCCCGCGCAAGGATTTTTGATCATAGTAAATACAAATAAGGTGACAATAATACTAGGATCGACTTTTTTTCTAGGCACTGGCTGCTCTATTATGTTAAATTTTTATTTGTGACTTCTTTTTATCGATTATTATACAATTAAGACTCTAAAATGAACAAAAATACCTCTAAGGCTAATTTCTTTAAGATAAGGAAAGAAAAGTTTCTTTCCTTATCTTACAGAAATTGCGAAAGACTTAAAAGAGGAACTAATTTCTGACAGGTATTTTGTGTTTACGAAATATAAATTTGTAAATTTGTTTTTTATAAAGATGCTCGACTAATATTTTCTTTACATTCTTCTTTTTTAAGAGAAATATTCAATATATTATCAGTTTTAGAAATAATTCCAGCAACTTAGTATCGTTAAATATTTTAATAATAATGAATTTTACTTTTGTCTATGGCTCATTAATGTTTCTCATTCCTTTGCTCTTTGTGTCACTTCACTAAACTACACTATGACTCTATTTGTCTGTGGCCGGAAGTACGCCATATTTGTTTACTATTTTGGACACTTCTAAAAAAATGGACTATACACGTACCTATATGTATTGGTAGGAGCTTTGTATAATAAAATGTAATGCTCCTTGCATTATATTATATTTTATACTAGCTGTATACTATATATTTTATACTAGTCATATATATATATATATATATATATATATATATAATTTAAAAGTTTAAGCTTCCATCTATATTTAATAGTATGAATCTAATATAAATAAACCATAAATATTGATAAATTTTGTGTTTTAAAAGTAGATGTTAAATGAGTATAAAAAGCGTACCTCACACCATAAACATATGTATATTCTAAGTCTATGCCTCACACGCCATAGTTGTCTATAAGAGACAGCTAGTGTTGTGACATACGATTGTAATATTGATCATATAATCAGAATTCACACCTCAATTCGTCGTGGCCAAATACATAACGTTGATAAATGCTCAGTCGCAATATCTTCAGGGATCACTTGAATTTCCTTAGACATTTTCGTTTTGATTTATTCACTATAATAAGTATTTTCTTTTTTTGCCGTGAATTATATTTTCTAATATACTTGGTGACGAAGGTTTGGCCTCATCGTCCGAAGACATCTTTTTAAAGTAAGGTCATCCAATAAACAAATGTATGTGCGTGTAATCGATCGAAACGCGCGATCGAACTAAAACTTCATAGAAATCCGAGTTACCCTATGGACCACAAGTTGCTTAGCAACGAATAAACAGTTTGAGCTACTTTCAAATTTAAATATCTTTATTACATACTACTATGGTCCATGTGCTAGTATTACATATAAAAAACAAAATAATAATAATATTTGTGTTCGCTTTTTACACCACGCCAATCTGGTCCCGTGGTAAAATGTCTTACGGGTACCAGAAAACGGAAATATATTTAATTCTTTTATACTATACATAAATTTAAGATTTTTATTACATAATACTCATCTTAATACTACATATTATTACTTTTAAGATATAATTTGTGATTTTAAATATTAATATGTGATTTATCTATGTAGTACTTAGCATAATATAAGGTTTTTTCCAAGGATTTGTGATAGTGTAAGATTGATTCGTAATTCAAATATTTTATTTTATGTAACCACTAGCTGTTGCCCGCAGCTTCGCCCGCGTTTTCTCAGATTTACAGCCTTTCGGATTGATGATGATTATTTTTATGGCCAAAGTTACGCCTTATAACATCAGCTATCTGCCAGTGAAAGTCTCGTCAAAATCGGCTTAGCCGTTTTATAGATTAACCGGAACAAACAGACAGACAAAATTGATTTTTTAAATGTAAGTACCGTATATTATTTCATAGCTTTTACCCGCGACTTCGTCTGCATGTAAGAAGTATTATTTTTATTTTATTTTTCAAATAATATGGTTGCAATTTACGGGTTCCATACTATCTTTGTGCCAAATTTCATCTGTTCAGTGGTTTAGGCGTGAAGAAGAGACAGACAGACAGAGTTAGTTACCTTCGCATTTATAATATTAGTAAGGATGAATTATTCTATGATATATTTTGGATAAATTACTAAAATACGGAAAAAGTATTCATTAAAAACGCGTGCTATACAAAAGTGCGATCCTCATAAGGATCCGCATCTTGTAATAGATAGCGTGATCTACATTTTGTGTTAACGCCGTCTATTGATACGCCTAAACAACTTCTTGTTACACACATCTTGTGCCTTGGGTCTCAAACTATCTCCATATCAAATTTCACTCAAATCGGTTCAGTGGTTTAACAAATACATAATCCTGGCGTTTTAGCTTCACAACTCCCGTTCCCGTGGGATTTTCAGAATAACAATTATTTTAAGTCCTACGTTAAGTTCCAAAGTATCTACAAATCAAATTTCACCCAAATCTGTTCCGTGGTTTAGAAGATAGAAAGTCCTGGGGGTTTACCCGCATAGTTCCCGTTTCTGTAGGATTTTCAGGATAACAACTATTTTAAGTCCTACCTTGAGTGCCAAAGTATCTTCATATCAAATTTCACCCAAATCTGTTCGGTGGTTCTGAAGATAGACAGTCCCGGGGTTTTACCCGCGTCAATCCCGTTTCCTTGGGATATCCGAGATAAAAACTATCCTATGTCCTTTCTCGGGTTCCATACTATCTTTGTGCCAAATTTCATCCAAATCTGTTCAGTGGTTTAGGCGTGAAGAAGAGACGGACAGACAGACAGAGTTACTTTCGCATTTATAATATTAAGTAAGGATCTAGCATAATGTGAGCCATAAAATTCCGAAACGGGTCAGTGATTTGTCACTGACGTAATAGCAATTCAACTAACCATTAATCTGAGTGATGTACATCCCTTCTGGCAATCATGAATCAATAGCCATCAGTTGGCCAATCAGAGTGCAAAAAAGCGTTAGCCAAACAAAACATATAACATTACCGATCTATTCCGGTTATATGTTCGATGTATGTAACTGTTAATTTTTTTATTATTCTTAAGAAAAACAATAATTATTAATATACTGATTTCCATATTTTAATCTTTTCATTATAAACTTAAAAATCCTCGCGCATTTTTAAATATGGTTATTATATTAGTAAGAATAACTCTAGTAAAAGGTAGTGCTTCATTATAAAAAAACTTAATACAATCGTTTAACAACGTGTACACTGCTACATCCCTAATTCAGATGCGAGAATGTCAAAAAAATGCCTGGCTGGCCACGCCATTGTCGCTATACCAAGACAAAATATGTTGAATAATGTTGTAACCACATCGAAATTTGTTATTATTTTAATTTTCTAATATCTGTTTTTACATTGATAAAGTCTCTGTTAAATGCGGTGTAAAGATACTATATTATTACTATATTGGGATGTAGTTGCTGGGTAAATAAAATATCCTGTTGTGAGTAAGGTTTATTAGAAAATGGAAGGCGAAAATTATAAACTCAGTCGTATATCGATTAAGTTTTTACGTCCCTATATTTTATGAAGGTAATTTTACAGAAAAAGTGGCTTGGCGTCAGAGGTATGGCGAGACGTTTATACGCTGGCGTTCAAAAGGTTAACCATTTTAACCAAGTGGTAACCATAAATAATAAAGTTTATACCAAAGAGTATAAATTGTATTATACCAAAGAGTATAAATATATGATATTTGTATTGTTTTCTGTGATTGTATTATACTCTGTGGGTAACACTGACAACTGACCAGTGTTTCCACAACGAGAGGAATTTCTCTTTTGAGAGGAAGTTAGGGTCCAGAGAGGTAGAGAAGGGGGAAATTGAGGGAAAATCTGTGGTAAAGCCTAACCAAAAAAGAAAAAAGACACATGCCTTGGTGAGGCAGGAGGCTATTGCGGAAAATTTTGGAAATAATTTCTGTATGGAATTTACTATGTGTTATTGTATAAAAGATACAGTGGTGACACCAATGCAGGTCACTTATCACAGGTAAGTTAATAATTTCGTATTTTATTCACGCTTAAATAACCTCCATATAAATCTTTGTGGTCAGTAGTATGCAATCAGCAGGCAGCCGATTTTATATACTGAAGTGTTATATTAAATTTTACATTGAGTATCGAGTTTTTATATTTATATTTTTATTCCTCATTTATGTTTTTTTTTTTATCAATTATTTACTTTTAGTTTCCCCAAAAACGAGATTCGGCGTTTACAATGGATTGCAGTAGTCCTCTTAGAAAGAAGAGAAGATGACTGGTTACCGACTAACGCCAGTAGAATGTCTTCTGTACATTTTGGAGGTCCTTCTCAGTAGGCTTGCATTGGAACTGGTGGTACATTTAATTGACGTTCAAAAAGATACTTTAATGGTTCTATTTTGAAAAAAAAAAATATGCTAAGAAATACAACTATTTTGACTTGTGATTTTTATTTTTTGCCCCATTCCCATTTTTCAAACATTATTGACATTTAAAAAAAAACAAGGTTACTTTATAATAAAATTAATAAATGACAGACTAATGCATAATATCATCCTTCCACTTCTCAACTGATATTGGCACTGTACTTGTCGCGTAATAGTCCATCACGTTCGCACTCACTTTCTTTGATATTTCAGTTTCATTCTATCACTATCCTCCTAAATTAGATTGCGCCTTATATGGATAGGTGGACAAATTAATTTTTTAGTAGTGTGAGTTTGGAACCATATTTTACCGAGCTTTGTGAGAGAGTTATGTTTCCATACCTTTATTAACTCGTTGATGCAGGTCATGTAGTCTTATAAATTTTTGGTCAGACTATAAACAAGAATACGAATGTTGAATTATACGTTATTCATGATTAGTCTAGATTCGCTGGCAGTTGCATTTTTTATTATACATATTTTTAATTTTATGGTAGAATTTATGATGATATACTCTGGAATATGCCACGAAAATTGCCGTTTTTCACAATTTCGTGCATTTAAAAAAAAAATGAACTTAAAGAGCTAAAAAAAGGTCGTTAGAGAAAAACGTTAGAACTAAGTATAGTAAAATCTTGTTGAGGGGAAATAAGTCCTGAGAAGGGCAAATCTCAATTGAGGCGAGGGGAAAGAAAATCTTTAAAGTGGGAACACTGCTGCTGACAGTTACTTTGATTGTTTTACTTTTTAGTTTTTTTAATCGTAAAATTTTATTTTTGTGTAAATATTTGAATTTCAAATAATTTAGTGTTCATCAGGTAAAATAATTTTGTTTACATTTTTGCCTTTTTTTACACATGTTTTAATTCGACACCCAATCTTAATTCACCATATCAAAGTAGAATAATTTTAAGCTCCACATGTATTTAACTGTAAATAAACTTAAGTTTTTGAATTGTATAATTTACATACTTAATAATAATTACACTGTGGTTGTGCTTTATATTGGGTTATGGTTGTATTACTTTAAACGTTTACTTTAACACAACCATATTGTAATGCGGTTGAACTATTGTTTATTGTAAGTACCTAACTTTTTACAAAAAATCCCTGACTAGTTCTAAACTAGGCCAATAGAACGTCCTATATTGTCAATTATTGTTCGTTTTAAAAATATGTATGCATACCTTTTATCTTTTGTGCTAAGGCTGGACCTGTAGGTTTTTTTAATCACCTGGGTCCCCAATCCCTTCTTCTACTCCATGTTGAGACTCAAAATTTACTTGTTCTTTTAAATTGCAATGTTTACTTTTGACTAAAAAATTGTAATAAATAATTTGTTAGAAAATTATTTAAATTAAGGCAGCAGATGTTAAAAGTATAAAAAATGTATATATAATAATGTAAAATATGTATAAAAAATTGTATAGTACCTTATGCATGAAATAGTATTTTTGTATCCATTGATACATCTATGTGAATGGATACATATTAACATAGATTGGCCTTACAGTTCCCTTGTATAAAGTCCCTCATTTCGTAGTAAATAGCTTAGTGGATGAGTTGCTTTTCAGATCTCCATCTGCTGATCTGCTCATAGATAAAGTTTAAACATGTAATTATTTTTATAAGCTTTTTACAAAGGTAATTGATTAAGATTGTTGATTCTGTACCTTAAAGTTGTTGATTGGTAATCTCAGATTATACAAACTCTTTTGATGTCAACTACGATCTGTTTGGTTTTTAAGTATGTATTATATTTTGAATTACTTTAAATTTGGAATGTCAGTTTTTAGATATAAAAGATGGATTGTGTAATATTATATAATTCCGTCAAAATCAATTGAAGAAGTAACATGTCTAGTTTTCTGATATATTATTTGTATTCTCTATAAATTTCATAATGATCATATTTAATCAAATATAAATTCTAAAATGTTAATATTCAAATAAATAGTTTTTCTGATTTGTTGTGTCTGAGTTTGAAGGTGATCCCATCAGCCACTTCTACCATTCAAGAAAAGTTACATACTATTGGTATGGTAACTCACTAGATACAGATAAATGCTTGCAATATGAAGATGTCAAATATTTTATTAAAAATAATAAAAAAAATATACAAATGGAATTCAATAGTTAGTTCGTAGTAGTAAATATTTTTAGGTAGGTAAAAGATAAGCCAAAATAAAAACATCACTTAACATTATTTAAACATAATACTCGCTGACCTCTGCTATTCTCGTAACCAGATTGACATGGTGTAAAAAGTGTCCATAGATATTATATTATCATTAACAAATATGAATCTTTTCTCTTTATGATACAGATATTGGTCACATCACTAATAATAATAGTAATAATTAAGTGAAGTTGTTTTCTTTTAATGATTGTAAGCACAAAAATATTGTCTTTCAGGTCCCGAAGTTTACAATGGCTGATGACATAGACATTGAAGAACATGATGTGCTGGACAATCCAAGACTAAAGAACATATTCCCTGATATAAATAATATTATGAGTGCTGTTGATTATGAGGAAGAAGGTATGGAATATGAAGATTTATTAACACTTAAGTTTCATAATTTGTCCATCACAAGCTCATTAGATAAAAATCATCATGTTATTCAAATGTAACACATGACACATCAAAATCATGTTTTGTTATCTTACGCCCTAATACTCAAACAAATCTCAAATGTAAGACGTACTTAAACTCATGCTACGACGTGTCAGATTCAAAGAAAAAAAGGGTTTAAGTATGTCATAAATTTGAGATTTGTTTGAGTATTCGGGCGTTAGCAGCGTTGACTTTCATTTTGCATGTTACATTCTTTTACTTTTGTCTTTCCAAATATGTTCCTTGCTAAGTTTTATATGCACCTAGCCATTTAGAACTTTATACTAACTTTCCCTTTGACATATTATATTGAAAAATTTGTTTTTTTATTTTAATTTATTTCTTTGAGAAACAAACAGTACATTAACAAAATTAAGCTTAAAATTAAATTGATTAATACATTACACCAGCAAAGTTTATACGAATAATGACAATAAGACAAAGGAAAAAAAGGATTGTGTGGTTTTATGAAACCACGGTAAAAGTGAAACTTTTTTTCACATTATAGACATTTAACTAAAAATTTTTGGAATAATGTACCATTAAGGGTATAAAAATCGCTTTATCAATTTTAATTTTATACTTGGAAAACTTGGCGGCCGACCGTCACGCGATTTGCAACACACAGACGAAAAAGTTTGAGACGATGTAATAAAAGTTTCACTTTAAAAACAAACAAATTAAACTATATATATAACTATATATATAGTAACTACCCAAATGAAATTAAATATGTAATCAAAATGGAATATTTAGTTGTTTTACATTCTTAAATTTAGTTAAAGAATCAAAGAACATAATATCAACATAATGTCAATTTTATTATTCAATAATAAATAATAATGCAGCACGAGAGCACACTTGCGTCGCAACTCCAAGGTATCTAGCCCCACCATGCCGTTAACAAACAAGGAAGGGTACAAATAGGGGTAATATCCATACAATTTAAGGTAAAGGAATCGGGCAAATTTATGCTGCACCCGTTCTAATATTAGTGTGTACTTCTTTTCGTATGGATTATATTCTAAAATACATACTACGTACATATGCAAAATACAAAATCATAATAGACGTCTTGTTTTTAAACCAAAATCCAAGAGATTTGTAAGCTTTTTGGGAGATGGCTTTTATATGATCATTAAAGTTCAAGGAAGAATCAAATATCAACCCCAAAATCGCGAATATTATTTACTTTAGTTAGTCTCACCTTCAATACTGTACGAGTATGTTATCGGCGATCGAGATCGAGTGTAAGACATCATTTTGCATTTTGATATATTAAAAGATAATTGATTTTTCCGACTCCACAGGAATAAATTGTTTATGTCTCTTTGCAAGACTACGCAATCCGAATTATCCTCAACTGTTAAAAATAATTTCAAATCGTCTGCAAACATGAGGCATTGAGCCCTAGTTAGTGTATCGGGCAGATCGTTGATTATGATAAGGAACTGCGTAGGTCCTAAAATACTACCTTGACTTACTCCAGAGTATATTAAATACGGATCAGAACGAACTTGTCCCAAAGCATGTACAATGATAGATCATAAACGAAAAAACAAACAAGTTAAACCATTTAATGTAACTACCCAAATGTTTTGTAAATCTTTTATCATATCTTTTATCACGACGACCTCTGTAGCTCAGTGGTAAGCGCGTTGGCGCTCAAGCCGGAGGTTGCGGGTTCAAATCCCGCCAGGGAACAAAAATATTTTCTGTGTTCCTGGGTCATGGATGTGTATTAAATATGTGTATTATATAATAAAAATTTTAAAAATATGTATAGTATAAAATTATTAAATATATTTCCGTTGTCTGGTACCCGTAACACAAGTTCTACGAGAACTTACCACGGGACCAGATTGACGTGGTGTGAAAGCGTCCATAGGATATTATTATTATTATTATTTACTCACTACATGTCTACCAGTTGAGCATCCCTTTATTTGTATTATTCACTGAGATATATATTTATCAAATTATCCCTCAGCATTCTCATCTCCACAGCATTAACCCACTTCTTTTGCAAGACTCATTAGCATGCATCTCTCTAGACACCAACAACGCCTATACACAACAGACTTGCTTTTTTGCAGCATTCTGATTGCTTTCTTGTTCCATTACATTTATTTTATTCAATCTCACAGATTTTCTTATTATTTCTTTTAAAAAGACTTTGCTTTCTTTTAATTTACATTTATTTATATCCTTTTCATTTTATGCATAATATTTACCATCCATACAACTACTCCTCTGATCTATGCCCTATTTATCCTGATTCAAATATTAGAAATAATCATTATATTATTTTAATCCCTATATAAAGCTACAGATAATTTAATATGAGAACTGGAACATTTTTGCTAGACGTAAGAAAAAAAATCATCCATGCATCCATTTTTGCATTTTGTATCCTTTGACGGCTGGTTGAGTGATCCAGTGTGGCCACTTCACAGTCTACGCAGCGGTCGCGTGTATATATGTATTTATATTCTTTTTATTTCTGTTCCTAGTACCCAGTCGTACGAACTAATTCTTATACTATATTTTCCGTCAATTTAGTTTATTTCCTTTTTGATTAATCCTTTATAGTAAAGTTTGACAATGATACAGAACTGTTTTTTTTTTAGGAAATAACTTTGACTATGAAGAGAACTTTAACACATGCTATCAAAAGATCAAAGTTGAACCTATAGAATATAATCATAGCAAAGAAATATTTCACACACACAAAAATGTGATAATTTTTGGGTCAAAGCCGTCAACCCCTCAACCAAACTTGGCCAGATCATTTTATGGACCACACCAAGATTCAATGGATATGGATTCTGAAGAAAAACCTGAAATACGTCCATGTAGTGTTGTCTTAGAAGATTGGCAAGTGTTTCTTACTGACAATCCCTGCTATTGTTCCATCTGTCAGATTCTATTTGCAACAGTAAATGAATATGATTTCCATCGTATGAACACACATTCATTTCTTGTGGCTGTTAGCAATAACAAAGCTATGAAAAGCACATCTAAGATTTCCAACATAGATTACAATCCTATTAAAGAGGATATAAATAAAATAGACTTGTTGTGCAAACACTGCAATGAATACTATCCTGATGAAATTGCTTTGATCAAACATAAATACTCGCTAATACCTCAGACTTATAGAATCAAAAAAGAGGAAACCGAAGATAAATCTTTGAAATTAAATCACAAGGTCCAACCATATGAAGGATTATATTTAATTTGTACAATATGTTCATGTTTTTTTAAAAAAGAGGTATTTTATAATAATCACATTAACATATGTCACGGCAATCCTAAAATAGATATAGTTAAGGCGCCATTTGACGGTAAATGTAGACACTGTACAAAAATTTTATTACTTCCCAAAACTTATAATTGCCATGTGCGTATTTTTCATATGAATCTATTCTATATGAAACCAGAAGGCAAAAAGCAAGGAAAGTTTCGATGTCACCTTTGCAATATGGCCTTTTCATCAGCCCAATCTGAACGCCAGCACAGAGCCACAGAACACAAAAGATATGTCAAATCTACCCAAGCACTAAAGCCTAATAAAAACATTGACAAAGTTTTAACTACAAAACTTAATATATTAAAAACCAATAAATTAAAATCCAATATATTAAAATCCAAAATATTAAAAACCAATATATTAAAATCCAATACATTAAAAACTAATATATTAAAATCCAACTCATTAAAATCCAACACATTAAAAACCAATATATTAAAATCCAACACTTTAAAAATCAATATATTAAAATCCAATGTATCAAATGCCAATAAAAATGTACAGGTGCAAGCATTTATTCAAAAATCTCATTTGTTCAAATGTAACAAATGTCAAATTTATTTCACGTCCTCTTTCGGTGCTATAGAACATTCGAGACACTGCGTGCTCAGGAAGGGCGATTGGAAGTGTCAGACTTGTCGACACCCGTTCAAACTCAGCGAACGACCAGTCCATATCCAACAACACGCTCTCAACACTGGCGGGAGATTCAAAACAGTCGTTATCACAGACGAGGTCTTACCACTGTTACTTAACAGATGCACGATATGCAACATCTGCTTTGACCCGCGTACTTTCAAACTGCAACACGCATCTGGGTGCAGACAGGGTAAATGTGTAGAATGTAGCACTTGTCATCTACTTATACACAAATCTTCCATTTCCGAACATTTAAAGTATCACCGGGAATTAAATTTAACTGTAAAAGATTTCATCATAACAAATTATTTTCCAATTAACAAACCGATAAGACAAGTAGAACCAACCTCGTCACTAGCTATAAATCCCTATAAACGCAAATTAGCGCTGTCGCACGAAATGTTGCTACATTGCCCAAGATGCAAATGCAATATGAGAAGGAGAAGAAAAACGGACGGACATACGACTGGCCAATGTACAAAGCAGTCGATCAATAGGATATGCAAAATTTGCGGCCTCCTATTTAAACGTAAAGGTCTGACGAGTCACATAAAGTATCATGGCAAAACCCATAAAGTTACTGACTTTGTGCTCATAAACATATTAAACGGAAAAGAAATTGCACCGCCATTTCCTAAATTTCCAACATGTTCGACGTGTCACGTACATTTCTTCAATAAAATAGAATTAAAAAATCACGATTGTGGAACCGAAGAGCACAAGTCTTGTAAACTTTGTGACATTAAGTTAAGTAGTTTGGCGTTTAAAATACATTTATCGTTCCATCCATATAGTAGTACCGATAAACCTACAACGGCACCTACACTGGGTGGAGCAAACAATTGTATAGTGACTAAGGCGAACAAACCTATTTCCGATTTATTGAAGAAATACGAGTCTCTGGTATCGATTTGGAATATACTGTATAGGTGCCAAATATGTGATGTGTTTTTGGATTCATATAATAGCGTCGTAAAGCATTGTCAAGACCATTTCTGCAATATGGAGAATTACAACGTAGATATATCGTATTGTAAAAAATGTAAATTAAAATTTATCGATAAAAGCTACGACCGCCACCAACGGTTACATTTAGATAATGATATTAATGTTAAAACGTTCACCATAATCGACTATGATTATTCCAAGTTATTATCGGATGATTGGTTCAAGATTTTTGAACAAATATCAAAAGATCAACTACAGTTAATCTTATCTAAGAGCATTTACAATGAAATAAGAGAGGTTAGGTTGCACCTTGTATCTGATGGATCCTTAGGGTCTATTTACAAGTGTCGCCATTGTAATTATTCCATTGATGCTCAATCTGTGACAGAACATGTGAGGAGCCCCGGAGAATTAAAAACTCCCCAGTTTGAACATAGTTGCGCTGCATGCGGCGTTGCTTTCCTTAATAAAAAATCTGCTATAGCTCATGAAATTTCTCACCAGTCGAGTGGTGAGCGATTTAGAATTATTTCCTTTAATGAACCCGAAGATGAATTTATTAATGAAGCACTAATAAAAAATACTAAATCGAACGATTTGAAATTTGTCAGATGTCAGTACTGTGCAAAACTAATAAATAAAACAATCTACAAGAATCATATGGTTCAACACGGACAAAGTGTGGATAATACGAATGACGAAAATAGTGTATTCCATTTTTATGTATGTAGTAAGTGCGGGGTGGCGGTGAGCCAGAATACCGTCATTAAACATGTCTGTAGCGACGAACGACATAAACGGAGGTGTCCCAAATGCTTATTGTGCATTAGAACAACTAGCATGGCGAGACACAATATGATGCACGATATGTATCCAGATATGTCACCGGAAAATATCAAAGTGACATATATCAACCATACCGAAAGTAAGTCCGTCGCCGATACTAATGCTCTAAATGACGATGTTGAATATGATGCTGCTACTAAAAAAATTCGTTTTTATGAATGCACTTATTGTCAGGCCTGTGTGTCATCAAATACTAATACTCACAATTGTATGTCTGAACGTAAACATGCAAAATGTAAAAAATGTGGAATAAAAGTGTATGCGCCCCTTTTAGCGACTCATAATATTTTGCATAAGAAAATTCAATTCGACAGCACAAATGTCACAATAGTACAATTTGTAAAATCCCCAGTAAAAGAAATTGGAAAATTATTCAGATGTTCCATTTGCAATTTACACTTCATTAAACGTAAATCAGCCGCGGGGCATTTAGCAAAAGGTGATCATAACGGGAAAGCTGTAATGTGTGAAAAATGCAATGTGCCTTTTAGCTCAATCTCTTTTTCGAGGCATACAAAGTTGCACGACATGTACAAATCATTCGAGGTGATAGACTGTTATGATAAAGATGGTGATTCCACTATGCTATGCGACGTTTCTAACTCTAGTACAGAAGCCCAGACCTCGAATACAAGTGAAATGGCTAGGACTAGTAGTCGTGTTTCTAATAGTATTAGAGAATCAATTAGAACAAACACGGTTACTGATTTAATGAAACAATCAATGATTACACCTGAGATAGTTACAAATGAAAGTAAAATTTATAAATGTAGCGAATGCGACGTCCATTTTCTGACCGCGGATTCGTGCTACGATCACACTAACAACCATACACCACTCGATCCGACGGAGTACATCGCATGCAAGATTTGCGACTTGCAGTTCTTGTGTGAATTTCTTGGCAAACATATGAAAAATCATCGTGAGAAATTATTTGATATAGACAAGTTGGTGGTGGACGAATATTATCCCAACGGGAGGATAGAAACCTACTCCGCTAGGGATAGGTTGGTATGGAAATTAGTTAGTACAACGACGCATTCGGATAATGAATAAACATTGTTATATGTCGGTGATTTGTCAGTTTTGAACTCAAACAGAAAACCATAACTCCAATGAAGGTTCCGTTTCCTTTTAGGATAAGTACATATTGTTTGATTTTTTTCTATTGCTGAAGCATTGCCATCGCAATGACTTTAATTATTAAAGTAACTAAATCAAAAAAAAATACAATGGTTTAATTTTTTTACTTACATGTTTGATTACAATTTATTATTTCTTTTACCATGCATAATACTAGATATTATAAATGTATTATACGCTATAAGTATTTTGTATTGATGTATTGTGTTGATTTAATTATATATTTAAGTGTAATGTACAGTACGCACAATTTAACTTTGCCGGGCTGAAGTTGGCTTCATGTGACATTGCAAAATATTTTTTCTGATCAAAACGCATATGCTCAAAACTGAAACAAACTTCATACCGGACAAGTTTAATTGCATGTACTTTATCTATTAGCTGCGTTGTTATAGAAATAAGTTGTAACTTTATATGGACCCGATTCATGATTTCCAAACGATGTACATTGAATTATTTAAATGCAATTATTTCTGTCAGCCTGTTTAGATGTTGTGAAAGGATTTTTTTTTTGTAAATAATGAGTAACTCAATAAAATATATTTTTAATATTGTGTTTTATGGAATAATCCTGAATTGAAAAAAAGTTACTTACTCTCCACCTCCCACTTTCGAGGGCCAATTTTTTTTTCTTTTTTTTCCGACTCCTTGCGTCACTGTCGAATAGACTTGGTCACCTCACGCAGTCAGTTGCCACCAGTGCTAAAATCACAGATCTAGACACACAGAGAACGATCGACCTATGCGCTATAACTATATATGGTCCACTGAAAGTGACAAAATTTGAGTGTCTATTTTTAACACAAGGGCGGCGTTAATATCCCTCCGATCCCCATGACGTCACTAAATAATATAGGTACATTTAGCAACTACCTAATTAACGTTGCCTTTGTGAAAACTTTTATTCTAATTTCTTATTTAATTATTTACTTTTTTATTTATTGATTCATTTTAATTTAAAGTATAAATTTTTCATTTTTATAAAAGTTAAGTATCATGTTCGTTTCATAAAATATAATTACCCAATTAATTTAAATCGAGAATCCCTGCGACAATAAAACTTTATATATTTATCTACATTCCGTAGACATTTTGATACATTACGATAGTTCTCCTTTGTATCTAAGTTCCATGATAATAAATCGATACATATATTATATCGATGAAGAAAAAAAATACAGTCGAACATAGACATCCTTTTTTGAAGTCGTTTAAAAACTAACCTAGTTATAGGTACGCTCATAGACTTAGAATATACATAATAATATTATGTTTATGGGTACGCTAGTCCGCACCCTAATTACGTATTTCAAAGCAACCGCAGCGCGACAGCCACGCGATAGCAACGCAACAGCAGAGCGACAGCGACCGGTCGAGAGGTTGCAAAAAGAAACGTATTATCTAAGTTTATCGTCTGCTATCTGCTCACTAGCCGCTAATGCACTTTTACTAGCGCCACCAGCAGCCAGGTAGCAATGGATGGAACTACAAAACGTCAAACACTTAACACACTTCAAATACTTTTAAATTTTAATCAATTTTAATGTAAATACTAAATATGGGGTACATACATATGTAATAACTAATAAGTAATAACTAATATTCAAAGAGTATATAAACACTATGCTAATATTATTCTGTGATCTGCCGGCCTACTCTTGACACTCGATCCTATCGAAATTTAGGATTGGGATCGAAAATATGCTACAATAGCGCACAATTACAGTGAAATTTAATGTGATGAGGAGTTTAAGAGATATTATCGCCTCAGCAAGGAGCTTTGAAGTTATTCATAGCGATTTGGATTTGTATCTACTATCTAGTATCTGCGGGTTATAAGGTATGTCAATAGAAATATCTATAATTAATCTAACCTCTTCTATAGTTCATCTTTTCTCTTTATTTACGGCCTATGTACAGTGAGTTGTAATTACTACAGTAATAATAGTTCAATGCATATGTAGGATACTTGAAAAATATATCTCAAATTATTTTATTATTGATTGGTTCTACATTGTTCTTCATATTATGTGATACCTATCTATTAATATAAATAAAATAAGTGCTAATTATAATAATCTATTTGACTTATTGAGCTACATAATAATATTTGCATTAATTTCAGATTTTATGAAAACTTCCATATGACATAGTAAGTGCTATTGTTGGTACTCATATGGCTCTCATATGTCCAGCCCAAAATGAGAGGTTTTGTAATAGAAAAGGATTTCACTTAAGAAATGTTTTAAATGTAAGTTGACTCTTGGATTCTGTAATTGTATAAGTTAGTTTTAATAATGCCTTTTGTTTTATAAATACCTTTAAATTGTATATAGGTATTATATTGATATAATATATTTTACAATTTAAACAAATTAATTATATATGTTAATAGATATAATATTCTTTTAGTAATACCACAGTATAAGAAGTCATAATACCTTTAAATTGGCAAATAACATAAAAATTATAAAGGAATCTTAGAATGTGTTCTTTCCTTTTTAAATTTTGGGGAAGTTGTTTATTCACTTGTTAAGTCTAAGTTAAAATCATAATAAAGTGAGCATTTGTTTCATACATGAATATTATAATGAAATAATTATTTATTATGTTTTAGGAGACTCGGGCTATGCCCAAAGAACTATTGTGATGAAACATATTTGGATGCTCCGGCTGGCTCACCTGAAGAACACTACACCAAATTTAATTGTGTGGGACACTATACAGTAAAGCATACTATGGGTGTTCTGAAGTATAGGTGGCAATGTCTCCTAGGCCACAGGGTCCTTCTCTATCATCTGGACACAGTTATTAGAATTATAAATGCTTGTTGTGTTTTACACAACATTTGTAATGAAGCAAGCTTGAGTCAAAAAGACAGTGAGGATACCATACCACCTACTTAGTAGCACAGACAGCACCCAGGAAACAAGTAGGCAGGAACTTCCAGAGTTAGTGTGCGTGAGCTATAATAGGCTGCTATAATAGCTATAAGTGTTTTTAATGTTTTCATTAAACTCTTGTTAAACTATTATTTGTTTTTTTTAACTATATTCTATATTTTTGGTCATTGATTGATATAATCAATATTACAATCACAGTATTTATAAAAATAAGTAAGTAACTAAAATACTTAACAATAACCCTTTTATTCTCTTTTAACCTATGGTAGCAATATTTAAATAAATCACAATATTTAGCTTCTAATATTTAAATGTAACACAGTTTTTATTTCCATGTGTATATTAAATTTTTGGTCATTGATTGATATGGTAATCTTACCTACAATCACGGTATTATAAAAATAAGTACTAAAATAATCAGTCTTTTATTATCTTTTAACCCAAGGTAGCAATATTTAAATAAATCACAGTATTCTGTAAACAAATTAAGCCTCTGTTTATGAGTAAAATACCTCATTTTCAATAAGACCAATCACTAAAATACATAACAATAATAATTTGTATGTGGTCTGTCAGAACTTGAGGTGTTATTTTGGAAAGCCTTGGCACCAACATTACTGGTAAATTAAGAAAGAAGATGATTTCTAATTTTTTTGTTTACTTTGTTTTGAGCTATTTTGAAATTTGATGTCTATTCAAAATTGCACGTAAGATTTTTTTATAACAGCAATACACATTATGCCAGAATGTATAATTTATTTGCCGTTTAATGCTTTACAAAATAAGTTTAGGTTTAATTTAAGGAACTAGGTACATTATAAAAGATAATAATTCATTATTGGAGACATATTTTAATTAAAAAAAAACATAGAACATCATATTGTGTTGAATTTTATTTTGGTATTATATTTTATTATACACATCACATCGGTCATCGCTTCCAATTTCAAAATCAATCGTAAACTCGATTTGTTCAAGAGTACCAATATATTCGGATTGAATTCATATTGTTGTGAGATTGGAATTGCAGTCAAGAGTAGGCCGGCAGGAATCCTACTGTTAAGTCGCAAAACTCTTGACTTTTATATAGTACTTAGATCAATTTAATTTCATAAGTTAAAATCCTTTGAATGTCTGTTAAGAGATTGAAATTCCCAGTCGGACAAGTTGAATGCTTTGGCTTCCTCACGTAGTCGACGTCTCAGTGAGGCTGTGCTCCTGGTCTCCTGTCTTATCTCCTCAGCCTCTAATGCAACCATCAAAAGAAGTGCACGAGCCATTGTTTTAAAATTATAGTTTCTTTATTATAGTTTCTTTTTCAATAACACTGCCACTTAAAATCGAATAGGGTAAGTTCAATAATAGTCACACAAGATAATATTACGCCTAAAATGTCTCTAACAGTCTTTTTCGATCACTAACCAAGTATTTTAAACAGTTTATATAGTAAGCAGACGAATAGCAACAGGCTTGCAGACACTACTTTAGTTGTTGTTAAAAAATCGCTGTTTGACATTTCAATCTGCTGTCGCGGGCTGCTAAATAGTTTACGTAATACCAAACCGTCAGCCAAACATACCAAAAAATGCATTTTTAGTTCCTCGGTCGCTGTCGCTTTGCAGATGGCGTTGCGGTCGATTATTTGAGCTTGTTGCTGTCGCGTTGCTAATAGGTAATACAAAATATGATTTTGACAGCAGATATTGTGCAATTTTTGCCTGTTGCTTGTAATTTCAAGATACGTAATTAGCCTGCCGTACTGGTACCGCGATCAGTGTTTCCACAATGAGGGGAACTTCCCCTTTTGAGGGGAAAATAGGGTCCAGAGGTGAAGAGAAAGGGGAAATCGAGAGACAATTTCGTGCTTTTTTTTTAATTTGAACTGAAATAACTAAAAAAGGTCGTCAGAAAAAAAGAACTACTAATAGTAAAATTTTTGTTGAAGGAAAATAAGACCTGAGAAGGGGAAATTTCAATTGAGGCGAGGGGAAATCTCAATTGAGGCGAGGGGAAATGAAATTTCTAAAGTGGAAACACTGACCGCGATACATCCGTACTATCATAGTGCCAGACCTGTTTTTCCAATTGGTCAGGCCCAGACATTGCCCAGAGCAAGATCCATGGCGCCCGATTATTTGTCAGATTATGATTGATTGACAATTTTAAGAAAATAAACAATGATTTCGGATTAGAATACGTAGCAGTGACCTAATTACTAGGTTCACTCTAGTCCAAAAATCAGGCTCATTGATGTCGAAATTGTTTTCTTCGTCGGAACCCATTATTCAAGTGGCTATGGTTAAAGGGTGGCTCAGTGCTAGATGTCATAAATTGCATCCAACAAACCAAAGTTCTTAAAATCTTTCGACCAGCATCATCATCCTCTATCCGTCCACTGCTGAACATAGGCCTCCCTCAATGAACGGCAAGAGGGCCGATAAACGTGGCCTCCACTCTTGAACCTTATTGCCCCATGGGCATTCCGTTCTCCTGAGTGTCTAATCTTACGACACGGTAAATTAATTTGGCCGTATTACGCGCAATCAGGACGTAAATAAGCCCCGCGGTCCTGATGCTACCGAACACATGATGTACCTACTCCTGGAATTACTCCGAATTTGGCACACTATTTTGACTTTTGGACAAGAACAGTGGCAACGCTTTGAAAGTTGAACGGGCGACACGTGATAAGATGGTGTCATCGAGAATATAACCGGAATAGAGCGCCCGCTGTAGAGCGGTAATCACGGTTTTGTACGATAACAAATTCAGTAAATTTGTGCTGCGATACTGCGCCGGTTCTGCGTTGTGATTGCCCTGATGACTGATGGCCATTGATGGATGATTGGCCGATGGGACGTACCTACATACAGATCACTGGTTGCCTGAATTTCTATTACGTCAGTGACAAATCTCTGACCTGTTTCGGAATTTTATGGTTCACATGACTTTTTTTTTTTCTTTAACGCCGGGAAATGCTCTGAGGCATCCCGCGGGGAGTGGGTCTCCTCACGCGGGTATGTGGGACTCGCTGCGCCCGACAGCAGGTAAATGGACGCAGCTCTACCCACTAAAACCCGGCGAGTGCCACCAATGCCGCCTTTGGTGAGGTGCCCCGGATCTAGAAAACAAACAGGGCACCTCGACGGCTAGTCAGTCCCGCAAGGGACCGACGCCACCTCAGAGGGGTTGTCCCGCACCGCAGAACAACCCCTCCCAACTTCGGGACAGTACAATGGGGTGAGGTTCCCATCCTCACCCCTTACCCCCTGCTCTTCTGTCCCCTCTTCTTATAGGAGGGGTACAAAGAGCCCCCTCGGCCCAATTAGCTTCGCCCAAGGTGCACCGCTCACCGTGGGTTACTGAGCCCCACCGCCACGACAAGTCCTGAACCATGGTGGGGATGGTTCACATGACTACTTTATAGTCTATTCGGTTATATGCTCGATGGATGCTGTAAAAGATTTTTTTTACTAGGCAGCATTCAGTTAATGAGCGCGTTATGTTGGATGCCAGTGGCGAGTCGGACATCTTGGCGTTAATTGAGGGAGGCCTATGCTCAGCAGTGGACGGATAGGGGCTGATGGTGAAACAAATATATTGTGATATTCTAAACGGAGAGTCGATGGACCCAAGTGAGGTAATAATATGGCCAGGCGAAATACCATGAACTAAGAATCCTGCGGGTTCCAAATTGTGTGAAACCACAATAATATAAGTTAGAGAGACATACTCCAGAGTCCAAACAGTATGGGCGGTGACGGTTGAGGCGGAACACAGAGGGGAGGTGGTGGTCGCGGTGTCCTTGGACATCGCGAACGCCTTCAACAGCCTCCCTCACAGTGTGATACGGGAGGCACTGAATTTCTTCGGAGTGCCCCCGTACCTAAGGAGGCTGTTGGAGACGTACCTCTCCGAGAGGAGGGTAGCCTGCGAGAACCGGTGTGGGTCCGTAGAGTGGTGGCGAGTCGGGTGCGGTGTTCCACAGGGGTCGGTTCTTGGTCCGATCCTGTGGGACATCGGCTACGACTGGGTCCTGCGAGGCCGCCTCCTCCCCGGGATGGGTGTCATATGCTACGCGGATGACACCTTCGTGTATGCCCGAGGACGAGGCTATAAGGAGGCGGCGCGGCTGGCCGAGGTCGGGATCGACCTCGTGATCAGCCGCATAGAGAGGTTAGGGCTTCGGGTCAGACCTGAGAAGACCGAAGCCCTTCTCTTCCGCGGGACCGGGCGGAAAGGACCCCCACCGGGGGCTGCCCTCCAGGTCGGAGGGGTGAGGGTCAGGATGAGCCCCCATATCAAATATCTGGGGCTCATCCTTGACGGAGGGTGGACCTTCGGCCCACATTTCTCCATGTTGGGACCGAAGGTTGCGAAGGCGGCAAGTGCACTGGGCAGACTCCTCCCGAACCTCGGAGGACCCAGCGCCGCCTGCAGGCAGCTATACTCCGGAATCTGCCGTAGTATGGCGACGTACGGTGCACCCATCTGGGCGGATCACCTTACTGGGAGGAATAAGGCCCGGCTGCGGTCGGCGCAGCGGGTCATCGCGGTAAGAGTGATCCGGGGGTACCGTACGGTTTCGTGGGCAGCAGCCACTGCCCTAGCCGGTGACCCCCCGTGGGAGCTTGTGGCGGAGGTTCTTGCCGAGATGAACTCCTATGTCTCGGATAGGAGGTCTCTTGGCGAGAGCCTTACGCTAGACGGGATCCTTCGGGTTCGCCGACTAGGGCAAGAGGCGTTAATGCGGAGGTGGGGGGAGGACCTGGCGCAGCAGCCGTATGGCAAAAACCTGACGGTTGCTCTGCGTCCGGTCCTTGAGCGGTGGATGCGCCGTAAGCGCAAACCCCTCACCTTTCGTCTGACACAGGTGCTCACCGGGCATGGTTGCTTTGGTGAGTACCTGTGCCGGACGGCCCGCAGGGAGCCGTTGACAGTGTGTCACGATTGTGGCGCGGCGGTGGACTCAGCCCAGCACACACTCGAGGTGTGCCCGAGATGGGCGGCGCTGCGTCACGGTCTGACATCAGTCATCGGAGGGGACTTGTCTCTGCCGAGCGTCATCACTGCGATGCTCGGTGACGACGAGTCCTGGACGGCGATGGTCTCCTTCTGTGAGGCAGTAATGTCCCAGAAGGAGGCCGACGAGCGGGTGAGAGAGGAGACCGCCGACGAGGCCTCCCCCCGCAGGCGACGAACGGGGGTGCGTAGGAGGCGCTACTTAATGCGCCTCCAGTAACGCCTCTGTGTTCGTGTCGGGCTCAGGATGGGAACCTGGGCCTAGTATGATACGACGTCGCGGGGACTGCTTAGTAGCGGCCGGGTAGTCCCCCCTTACGAGGAGTAGTCTGGCCTTCGCCGGGGCTAGCCTGTCGCTGAGGTGATCCTGTCTGTTGCCTGCATATCCGGGACCCTCAAAAAGCGGCTGAAGGCGCTCGCAGTGGTTTTAGTTAGGGTGGGCACTCCCAGGTGCGAGTCCCACATTGGGTCAGGATCTACCCGAAGATCCTGGCTTCATCCATAAGGATTTCCCTGCGAAGAAAAAAAAAAACAGTATAGCAGGGCCAATGATGTTTGCATCACCTCTGGTTGTGTGGATGTCTATGGGCGTCGGTAGTCAGCATAAGGCTCGGACTGCTTGTTTGCTTCCGTATGCCACAAAAAGAAGTATTTTTTTATGTTTCTTGGATAGTCAAATGGGCTACCTGGTAGTCAGCGTCGCTCTTGAACCATTTACATAGTTGTACAGGGACTAGTCTTACTTTTTTTTATAGAAGAGACAGTCAGTCAAACAGACAGTCCTTTGCCCCCTCTTCTATACCTTGTGAGATTTAATATAAGTCTTGGTGCTATTTATTACAAAAATATACACAGCAAATCTGTTCGATGGAACAAATGAGCAGAATGGTAGTACTCTTGCTATGTGCAGATGTGATGGTGGCACAGCTCATCCCTCCCACTGGAAAGTCTATATGTAAATAAATAAAAAACAAGTACACCTTTATAATATATTTATATTGTTGTTTTATTTCTGTCTTCCACATCTGAGACACAAATATTCTTCTGTCATCTGGAAATGAAATTAAAACACATTCACTTACTTGTTGGACATTTTAAAAAAAAGGGAATTTAATTATCATTTTAGACTAAACCTGCAAGAGATCTAAATGTTTTTTTTGGTATATACAATAGTTACATAGAATCATACTTTACAAACAAGGTAACTTGTTTTAAATTTTTTACAAATGCAAAAATGAAATAAAAACGAATATTCTTAAATGATTTAGAATTACCATTTGAACAGAATGATTACAGACTAATACAGATACATACTAACATTACAGATTAATATTTTTAGCATAACATTATTTTGTGAATGAAATCCCAATTAGTCTGATTGCCTTTAATCTCCATGTATCTGAAAATATGGTTCAATAATTAGTTTGTATAGTATTCATATTAATATTAAAAAACTGAAAGAGGTTGTTTGTTTGACTGCACTCATCTCTTGAACTACTAATATTAAGAAAATTATCTTTGCACCAAAAAAGCCAAATTATTGTGGTATATTGTAGAATGAGTATTTATTATAAAAGATGTATATCAGGTTGTTTGTTGATGGGTATATTATTTGCAGTGGGTTCTCTTAAAATGATGAGCAATTATTTTTTTAGGATTACTTACAGCTTCTGCAATATCAGCCCAATCTAACGCCTTTGTCACATTATCATTTTTAGAAGGCTTCTTATCCCAATTCCAATATACAAACTCTTTGAAGCCACCCATAATCTGGAATGTTTCAAAATGCATTGTTGGTATTTTATTGGGATTTTTTGTAATAAAAATAAGGTGAGAGATTATACGACAAAATGAAATGAACCTTTCAAATCATTCAAAAATATCTAGCTGTAGTCTGCTCAAGGTGTTTCATACTTTTATATTTTGCATTAAGAGTGGGTAACTATATGTTTCGGGACAAAAAGATACCTGAAATTTCCGCTCAGCATCTTCAGATAATGGCCTCTTAGCTTCAGACACTAAAACGCCTCTGTAGTCTTCTGGTAAAGTCATATTAGTACCATCTAGAGGATGACCTCGGAAAGTGGCCGATAGGTCTGAAATGAATTAACTTCCTAAATAATCCATCATAAACTGTTACAAGCCTTGAACAAAAATCAACATGCATTTATTGCAGATTTAAATAGTGCATTGATATTTTTTTTTGGTTGGTTTTCTGAATAATATATAACATGTTAAATTGCCGTTGCTAGTGTGTAGGCAGTAGGCGCTTTACATTAATTTAATATTGTATCACGGCTCGTTTAACATCTGTTATCTTTGGGCATTGAGAGTTCTGGATTTTTCACTGGCATGGGGTGTGTGTGCAGATGTCAAGCAAGGCATTTACTTTTCTTCGGGTGTGGTGGAAGGCATTGGCCTCTGTATTCAATTAACCCTAGAGGTTCCGTAGTTGAAGCTGACAGGGGATCAAGGGGATAGGGTATAAGGCGCGGTCTTCCTAACCTGACTTAAAGGCGAAATGGAGACAAACTGGGGAAGACCATCTTGATCAGCTGTAGGCAGAGTTGTGCCGAGGTTAACCCCTGAAAACCGGAAACCACGAGGAAGATCGCGGTCCACTCTAAATTAAGTTATTTGTATTGGGGCTCATATTGTACTTCCTCCCTTAACATCTTTTTTTTGTGGAAGATATTTCCTCTCTTTACTTCGCCACAAATAAAAATGATCAAAATATACTGGTAAATGTAGTAAACATAACTTTTTACATATAAACTTACAACCATTTCCATTATCGCTAATATACGGTTCAAAGTATTTATTTACATTTGCCAAACCGTCATCTTCTATTTTACAAGGTATAAAATGAGTTCTTTGCTCGAATATTTCTTTGTCGCCGTCTTTTAAACTGTTTTCCACTTGTATTGACATAACTAGCTTTAAATTAGATACAAAAATTTAATATGATTATTTACAATATTATTTACTTGCTAGGCACAAGTATCATACGGAATTGACATTCGCGTATACCCGAGACCCGAGCAGACCCGAGTCCCGAACGAAAGGCCCAGTGTGACCATCTCAAAATTGGCGAATCTGCCCGACACATGCAAAAAATCTGCCAAATCTGCCAAACCCGACTCCAGAAAATGCCAAAAATATGCCATCACAATATTATGCATGGAGACGGGTATAAATAAATATAATACTACGTCCAAGATAATGTAATCACTACGTTTATACTACGTGATCAAAATAACTACATGCTGAAATATTTCACTTTTTTATCATTTACTACCTACTACACTATATTTTATCATGTACCTAGCCTACATTGGCTTAAAACTCTTTATTCTTCAATGTGATTATTTACATTATACAGTCTGACAAGAAAGTATCGGGATTCGGGACTTCATGATTCCAAATTGGATTTTTCGTTTTCTTTTTATGATTAGATTAGCAAAACTGTTTTCTATTTTTGCGCGGACTTTGTGTTGCATCTGTTATTTAAATTTAATACAGTGCTGTTTTAGTTATAAGTATCTGTGTGTGCGTATTGCAAATGTTATAAAAGTTCATATTTTCTCTTCATCATGTACGAAAGATACGCATTAAACGCCAAAAGAGAATAAATTGGCAGATAGACAAGACTGAAAACAGCGAAATATATTGATTTAAGCTTCGGTCAGTTATATAAATCAGAAAATAAACCTTATTAGTGATTAATTACTGTTCATATTCATTCACGTATCGAAAAAAAATATAATAAATGGGAAATCCCCGTACTGTCTGGCATGTAATACCACCTCAGTAATAAAATCCTATTAAATAGTCAGAAATTAATAAGTATTCTATAATAATTACATAGTTCCTTGAAATCTGCCAAATTCTGCCACATTATTTGAATCGTCAGCATAATCTGCCAGGCGCAAAATTTAGGTCCAAAATCTGCCCAAATGGCAGAAATCTGTCACAATCTGTCACATCATACTATACTTTCATACACATCATACTTGGCCGACAAATACTAGATTTTGAGTAAAGCTTAGTGTTTCACATTTATTTTTAACGATTTAATTAAATTATCTTACTGATTTTCCATATTATAATGAGACCTAAGTGAAAGCGCCCTCATTTTTTCCACACTCTTTTTTGCCAAGCTGTAATTTGTCTTACAACGTTCGTTTAATGTGATCGTAGTACGTTTTAGAATTTTGGAATTGGGTAACTCTTTTAAATCTGTTGTAACAGCCAAACTTGCATCTCTAGGTGATTTCAACACTTGGAATGGATTGAAAACGTAGGAAGGCTGGACGGCAAAACATGGATGTTTTGATTGGCAGAAAAAAGGGAGGTCTATACTCAGCAGTGGGCAATAGTGCGTTGATGATGATGAATTTTAATAAGAGGTAGCATCATTGCTGAAGAATAGGGATGTTGACATTTTTCATAAATGTTTATAGATCATTTATAAATATCTAATAGAGGCCTAAATATTATTAACTTTTGCTTAAATACGTCTCATGCCTATAAAATCTTGCATTTTGTAATGCATTTTAAATTTCGCTCCAAAACGCTAACACTTGCTACGTGACGTCATATGTTGTTAAACATCGTAAAAATGATAAAATGATTCTAGTTGTCGTTAATAAAAAATGGCTTCTAAGTTTTATAAATTGTTGTACGGTGCCTATGTGTGTGTACACTGTCAAAATGCCTGAAAATTAGTTTTTACAATATGTACTGCGTACGGAAAATGGTGTATAAAAGAACGTCAATATTCTTCCGCTTCCGCTAAATAGGAACAGGTCACGTTATTTCCGTTTATTATCACGTGACCTATTTTAAATTTTGTTACATTTTATTTATTAATTTAATCAAATAAAAATAAGGGAAAATATTGTATTTTTTCAGAATACTATCATAGAAACTACCAATTAACATCAAAATTATATTTGTATATGAATACTGTCAACATCCCTATTGCAGCCGAATCAGCCCAATACAGCCGGTGAGGTGCCTCTTGTTCGCATAAACAACACATTTAGTCTTTTTAAATATATTATAATTAATATTTCTGAAAGACTTAAAACTAGACGTGTATTATTACGATTTAAGACACAAAAAAGTCGACTTTCGACTTAGCCTTGTTACCCTAAAATATTTTTTAAATTGTACTAATCTTTCAACAAGTTTTCATTAGTCGATTATGTTGGTTATCATCATCATCATGGGGTGCCATCTTCATATTGAAGTTTGGAGGTCAGCATTTGGTACTCCGTCCGATCAAGCGATATTCTCTTTATCTGGTGGTAGCTCAAACCGGTCCAGTCTTTTATGTCGTCAAACCACTTTCGCCTTGGTCTTCCTGGTGGCCTTCCACCCGGTATCTTGCCCTCGAGGATTGTCCGTAGATATTCGAAGACGGGCCCTCTTTGCAAGTGTCCAAAGAAGGCCACTTTTCTTTTAACAATGGTCGACATCAGCTCTCGTTTGCGGTTTGCTCGTTGCAGCACTTTGACGTTCGAAATAAAACTAGTCCATGGTATCCCAAACATTCTTCGAAGAGTCCACATTTCAAACGCTTGCAGTCTTTTACATGTGTCTTTCCTTAGAACCCATGTTTCGCAGCCGTACAAGAGCGTGGACCAGACGTAACATTTCATAAACCGGAATCTAAGGTCGAACGGGATTCTAGGGTCACAATACACTTTCACCATCTTGAAGAAAGCAGCTTTTCCTTGACCAATTCTAGATTTTACTTCTTCTAAATGATTCAAATCAGCTGTAAGGTAACGGCCTAAATATTTGAACTTATGTACCCCTTGTACATTTTCACCTTTAAGTATAATTCTTGGGTAGGGCAGTTGAGATTTGGAAATCACCATGGTCTTTGTTTTGCTGGTGTTAATATTAAGTCCTTTAGCTTCTCCAGCAGATGCCACATCCTTGAGGAGCCTCTGCAGTCCGGTCTCAGTACTTGCTATCAGGACTGTATCGTCCGCGTATCTGATGTTATTTACTATGTGACCGTTGACAAGTATCCCTTCTGGTTTGTCTTTCAACAAATCAGTTAGGATGTCCTCAGAGTATAAATTAAAGAGAAGAGGTGAAAGTATACAACCCTGTCTCACTCCTCTATTTATGGGTTTCCATTCTGAGAGGATTCCATCCGCGCGAACTGCAGCTTCTTGCTTCCAATAAAGATTTCCTATGATTCTTAAATCCTTTCCATCCAAACCTCTGTTGCTAAGGACCTCCATCAATTTCCAATGTTGAACGCGGTCGAATGCCTTCTGATAGTCAATAAAACAGAGGTAGACATCCTGCTGGTGTTCTAGCGCTCTCTCAGCAAGGGTGTTAATGGCAAATATCGCCTCTCTTGTTCCCATACCCGGCCTAAATCCAAACTGTTGGGGACTCAAAGATTCCAAGCACTTAGATTTAACTCTGTTATAGATTATTTTCAGGAAGACTTTCATGGTGT
Source organism: Helleia helle (assembly GCA_963853865.1). NCBI lineage: Eukaryota > Metazoa > Arthropoda > Insecta > Lepidoptera > Lycaenidae > Helleia > Helleia helle. The sequence continues at coordinate 6,887,958 of OY971434.1, forward strand.
GACTCATCAAACTTATTGTCCTGTAATCCGCACAATTAACCGCTTTTGGTTGTTTATAGAAAATGTTGTATATAGAAAATCTTAAATGGTACATCACTAAAGAGGCGGCCATTTTTTGTTCCAAAAATGTTGTCTTAGTAGGGATGTTGACAGTATTATAAAAATATAATTTTGATGTTATTTGGTAGTTTATATGATAGAATTCTGAAAAAATACAATATTTTCCCTTATTTTTATATGATTAAATTAATATTTTATAAATAAAATGTAACAAAATTTAAAATAGGTCACGTGATAATAAACGGAAATGACGTCACCAGTTCCTATTTAGCGGAAGCGGAAGAATGTTGACGTACTTTTATACACCATTTTCCGTACGCGGTACATATTGTAAAAACTATTTTCAGGCGTTTTGACAGTGAATACACACATAGGCACCGTACAAAACTTATAAAACTTATAAGCCATTTTTTATTAACGCCAACTAGAATCATTTTATCACTTTTACGATGCTTAACAACATATGACGTCACGGGACAAGTGTTAGCGTTTTGGAACGAAATTTAAAATGCATTATTAAATGCAAGATTTTATAGGCATTAGACGTGTTTAAGCAAAAGTTGATAATATTTAGGCCTCCATTAGATATTTATAAATGATTTAAAAACATTTCTGAAAAATGTCAACATCCCAGCTATTATGCATGGTATTTGTATAGGTAGGATGTCCATGTATTACTAAGTCTTTGTAAAAAGTACTATCGATCGACTGGTAACACTGTTTCAGACATCACTTTCGGTGAAGAACGAAAAGTGAAAAATATGTCAAAATATTTCATCATAAAACTAAATCATTACTAAACAATTTCACAAGTGTTTCAATAATTTCTAACTTTAATTCTTCATTTTAATAGTTTCATCATACTGAGTGCTTAGATTTTTATATATTTAAGTGAAAAATGTGATACCAAAGTATGTGTTTTAATTTTTGTAATTGCAAATATTATTGTTGATATTACGTCACTGTATATAAATTGGCAAAGCTTGTTTGTGTACAGCTGGATCGCAGATTGTTTGTACATTCACACATAACGCTCGCGTTAACTGTTACCAAGAGTGAACTAATGCAACCTTGAACGTAAAGCAACAGCTGTTGAATCTATATGTAAGTTTTTCTTATATATTTAAAAATATACCCTCGTGTTCTCATTCTATTTCATGTATGAAGTAGTATTTTTTCATTCTTTCAATCTATACAGATATAAAAATTATATTGCTTAAAGTAGTACATTGTTTAAACCAAAAAAATCAGTGCGGGTTCATTGTACCTTAAAATGTGATGTGATAAATTGCACCATGTTTGGCCAAACCCAGGATAGGTCATAAAAAAACCCAAGGCAACAACTTTTTTGTCTACAATACAATTGTTATCTGTTGATAAGCAATTTTATAGCTTTGAATATCATTATAATATTAAAACAACAAACAAAGCAATGACATTTGAAATTATCTTACAAATTAACTTTGACAATAATAGCTACACAGTTCACACGCTAGTGGAATGCACCTTAACTTATTAATATACTTTAACTCCTAGTTTCTCAGAAAAGTATTTAAAACAGTACAATTTATCATCTGTAGTTATGAAATTGTTTGCCCTGATTTACTATACAACTAAACTTGTATAATTTATCAGAAACTTTATAAAACAGAAATAAGTTATTAAGTAGGTATTTTAAGAGTTAAAATGATTATTTCTTATTTTATGTAGGATCTCTATTATTAAGTAAATATTAAAATGTCTTTTACTAAATCTAAATATATAAAAGTAAATATATAAACTTTATATTTACTAAATCTCGATACATTATGAAATATTGGAAATGTGAAAATCTTAATAAACTGGGATAAAAGCATTGAAATGTGAGTTTATAATGATGATCATTTTAATTTCAATAAAAAAAAATGCTGTGAACCTATAAATGCGGAGTAAATGATGTAATGTTGTTGTAATATTTGGTAGCCATGACTCATTATTACTTATAAAAACCACAGCACTGATATTACAAAACTTGCTTGTGGATGCTAGATGGTTACTTTTACATGCTCTAAGTATTATTTTGATTAAGACAGAAAAGAGAAGAGTTTAAAAAACAAATCTTCTGTTCATCTTATTGTAAGTCTAACATAAGTTATGTGTTATTGAGGCAAGCCCAGGAGATTCATTTATGACTTAGTGTCATGATGATGCATGTAATGTTGCTGTAAGATTTTCACTTCTATTCTGAACATAGTAGAGTTGCTTAAGAAAAAAAATGGTACTCATACAGATTTATTGAGTCTTTAACTTTTGTTTCTACTTGTTAGTATATTTAGTGTTTACCTATACATACAATAAGTGTATTAAAATATGGTTAATATCTCAGAACCAATTGTATACATTGCTGATCTAACTAAATGTTTAAATTGGTCTAAAATATTCTGCAATAAATATTAACTTATCTGAGTGTACCATGTCTCTTAGTCAAGCCAAAGTTTAAGACTATGCAAAGCAAACATCCTAATAATTATGTGTATAAAGATAGTCAGTCTTTTATAAAATGAAGAAAAATATTGGCAAAGATTTTGTCTAAAAATTACATCTGAAATGCCATTGAGGTGTTTTTGCCAAATTGTTGTTAGAAATGGTGCCAACAGCACTATGTTTATAAAAGAAAATTGTTTTCAATTAAAGTATTCTCTATATTTAACTTGTGAACTCAAAACTTTTTAGATAAACCCCAGCATTATGACACTTTTTTCATGTATTATATTACATAATACAAGTTTGAAGTTTTTTAATGATGCTAATTAGTCGACTTTGCACATTAACATAAACAATTTTACCTGGCAAGGCAAGCAAATGTGTTGCCTATCCTTTTTTTCATGTTGGGGAATCCTAATGGATACCGCCGGGGGGGGGGTCGCATTTGATATGCATGATCCTGACCCAATGTGGGACTCGCACCTGGGGTGCCCACCCTAACTAAAACCATTGCGAGTGCCTACAGCCGCTTTTTGAGGGTCCCGGATATGCAGACAACAGACAGGATCACCTCAGCGACAGGAAGGACCTGGCGCGGCAGTCGTATGGCAAAAGCCTAACGGTTGCTCCGCGTCCGGTCCTGGAGCTTCATCTTCCGTCTGACACAGGTGCTCTACGGGCATGGTTGCTTTGGTAAGTACCTGTGCCGGACGGTCCACAGGGAGCCGTTGACAGTGTGTCACGATTGTGGCGCGGCGGGCGAGGTGTGCGCTGCGTCATGATCTGACATCAATCATCGGAGGGGACTTGTATCTGCCGAGCGTCATCCCGAGATGCTCAGTGATGATGACGAGTGACCAGTCCTAAACGGCGATGATCTCCTTCTGCAGAAGCAGTAATGTCCCAGAAAGAGGACGCCCCTGCGGGCGAAGAACGGGGCTGCGTAGGAGGCGCTACTGAATGCGCCTCTTGTAACACCCCTATGTTCGTTTCGGGCTCAGGAGGGGAACCTGGGCCTGTATGGCACGACGTCGTGGGGACTACTTAGTAGCGGCCGGACGAGGAGTAGTCTGGCCTAATATATAATATATAAGACCGGCTTCAGCGAATTCATTCTGATCTATTTGTAATCGACACCTGGATTTATTTGATATTTCTTTATAAAATGAATCCCAATGAACAATATACATCAATAAAGAATCCTACGTATTATTGTTTGCAATACTTGATTTGATTGACGTCATAGAATGAATGAATGAATGAATGAAATATGCTTTACTGTGCACACAAAAGTAAGATTACAAAAATTACTAAACTTAACTTAAAATTATGTACACAAAGGCCGCCTTATTGCTTGAATAGCAATTTCTGCCAGACAACCTTTGAGTATAAAAAGCAGAGAAAAAAAAATTAGGTAGCATAAAAAATCACAAGAAAAAAAAGGGTTCTTACAGTTATTTAAACATGTAACAGTAACATAATATTAAATATAATATGATATTCATATATATACACATATAAATACACATTACATACACATACATAATATCAACGGTATGTAATAAAATAGATGACATATGATGCTTTTTTGTTGGGTCACAACAAAGCAAAAGTGTAACACCATTCTGTCAAATAAATGACATCATTTGGCACTTCCGTCTATTTAGAATAGGAAGAATTTCAAAAGTTAAAATACCTAAATATCAAAATGAGTGAATCTGTAGAAAATAAAAAATATGGGTATCCTATTTTTCAATCTATCTATTAGTTAAAAATATAATATTGAGGTGTTAAAAATATGAAATGTTATCAATTGTAAACATATATATAATATTTTTAAGACAATAAAATAAATCTGTTGTATATGTAACTATCCGAATAAAATATAATACAGAGTGCACTTTATACTCTTTGCATCAAATGATAGACCTTGTTTTCCCTCTTTAGATTGTGGTTATTTTATGCAGTCTAGTTTTTTGTTTTATAAGAATGTAATTACAATCAATAATATATATTTTACATAATGGTGTCCCTATGTTTGTATTGTTTACTTACATAGAAATAACAGAATAGCATAGACTGGACTAATACATTATGTCAATGTAGGTATTGACATAATGTATTAGTCCAGTAATTTTGTAATAAAATATTGTGTAAATAACATTCTTAACGTCATAATGTATAAATGTTAAGTAATGTGAAATTTAGAATTATTAAATCATAAGTTGTTTGACATAATAAAGACAGTAGGAAAAAATTGGATGGTCATAGCAAAAGACAGGGAAAGGTGGAAAAGGATGGAGGAGGCTTTTACCCAAGGGGGCCACACAACAAATAATAAATAAACATACAGACAAACAAAACCATAATATATAGAAATAAATTATGTTAAGTTTGTGGAATATAAAAAGCTAAATAAATAAATAAATAAAAAAGTTGTTTGAAGTGGTAAAACAATTATCATGCTTGCTATTATTTATATAAAGACGCATAAAAGTGAAAAACAATGTGTTTAACATATTTGTGAATCTGTGTAATTTCTATCTGTATGTAATGGCATGATCATCATCACCTGTTACGAACAGTCTTATTTGTATAAATTCATCTCTATTCTCTACAACTTACATCATTATTGCTCTCAGCTCGTAAAGGTCTCTGCCTTCTTTCAACAAACGCAATAATCATTCTCTCAATCTTCGTTGAGAGCCTGGAACGTTGGAAAGGAGGGCAATCTCTAGTAATGCGTATGAGCGTCGATAGTTGTCAAAAGGCTTCGACAGCTCATTTGCCCTCCTATCCTAAAAAATAAGAATACTGTGATGTCAAATGAATCGTCATCCATATGATGACGATCTCTTTTTGCCCCACAGGATATCTACACTCTACAGTTAGAAGTCGACCAACACGGAAAGTCCGAAATATGACCTTGGAACTTCTTCGGCGTCTGCCCCGCTGTTATTTATATACAAGGTTGATAAAAGAGAGAGGCATTAAATTAAACCACATGTACTACACATGCTTACGGTTAATCCGAAACTATTAAAAAATAGTTTGAGAGCAATAAAAAAAAGTTTTTTCAAAGAACTTAAATACGTGAATAGTCAAAGTAAAACGTAAACATCCTTTGTAAAATGTCCTTCGAATCTAAAAGGCAACCTCGCACAGGTTGCGTCTCACCGGGTCGAACAAAGCAGAGCGGCTTTAAAACTTTAAAAATATCCTGTGACTAAACGATTAATTCTATTAGTCTAAGTTTTGGTGTGTAGCCTGAAAATGGTACATAGTATACGTGGTTTAATTTAATGCCTCTCGCTTTTATCAACCTTGTATAACTTTAAAAGTCTGAATGGAATTTTATTATCTTTTCAGATTAAACATGGATTCGTTCTTTAGTCTCTTTGATCCATCTGATGGTAATGAGAACAAGCAGAAGAAGAAACACAAACCAGATCAGGACATACGTAAGGATGGGGCTAAAGGTAGGATATGGCACACTATAAACAACCAGCTGGTCAGCACGGTTTCACTAAGTCCCGAAATTTAAAAAAAACTTCTTACAGGGAGACGACGGGGGAGAAGATCCCAGGGAAAGAATGAGACACTCCCTGAGGAGTCGTCGTTTCTGTGTGAGCCTGATCTTAGCAACGAGATGCTAGTTAAGGACTGTAACTATATAGAGAGTTATATGGAAGTTAAGACAAAAGATGGTAGGTGTTATATTATATTTTTGATATACATATGTTTATTATCTCTATCTATAGACAGACACAGAAAGATTAATAATTAAAGTAGTATATTTTATTTCCTCTTAATCTTTGAGATGATTCCTTTTTTTAACATGTAGGGTACCTACGGTACGGTAAATACGGTAAATAGTACGACAAAAAAAATCGGTTGTCTGTAAAGTCGGTTTACTGACGATAGTTGAACGTGACAACGTCATAAGAAAATGGAACGCCTCAGAGGGAGGTAACGGCGCATGCGTCATGTTTTTTCGTTCGTGCAGCCGGCTCCATCGAATTATAAGACGTTGTAACGTCAAAAGGGAAGATATACGAAAGGCAGACCTACAAAATATAAAAAAAAATATCCTAATAAAAGTTTCACCGTTTTTAAGATACCTACCTACATATTATGTATTTTTTGAGAAGACATTTTTTTATAAAGCTGACCGCCTTTCGTATATATACTGCTCAGCATATGCTAATCGTGATAGCTCAAAATCATGCTATTGGCCTGTTGAATTTTCAACTTCCAATTGCTAACGATGCAATATATTTGTTTTATCTGACATTTTTAAATACACACATTTAAACAATGGCAAAATTGCAGGCAGTGCGTAATGTCTGCGCCGATGGCATAATAATTTTCTCTTTCGAAACTCTTTTGCAGATAAAGATAAAACAGATATAGACAAAAAACCAAAAAGGAGAAATTCCGGTCGTAAAAACAGAAGAAAAAAGAAACTATCACCACCAAAGGAGTTCATCAATGGGGCCTGGACACAAGAAGAACCGGAAACGCTAAACAACCATTTGGTGATACAAAAGAATAGTGATGAGAAAATCGGTAAAAACGTTAACATTCTGAAACCGGATAAGAGATGTAACAAAATTGATATCGATAGTAGCATAGACACGGATACTGAAATAAGCAAAACCAAATTCGGTACAGATTTTGACGAGCGGGTTTATAACGTGATCGACAATTTGGAAAAAGTTAGGATTAAAGATGACATGTATCTGGCTGGCGATTTTAGCTCTGAAGATTTGGAGAGCGATTTCTTTTATAGTTCCGACGATTTGGACGACTTCTGTGACGATACGTGAGTTCTTTTCCTTTCAATAGAGTTTATATGAAAATTTCGTACTTTTGGCACTTATCGCCTTTCAAATTGTCCACCTTGCATGTGTGTGTGCTACGCGATCGATCGAACAAAATATAGAAAAGAAGCCTCCTAGATATTTAAAGGGAATATAAAACAGAAAGAGCATAAGATAAGAAAGAACCTTATGATGAATGTTCGCATCTCTGTTACAGTTATATGTCCTAAGTCTCCAGTAGGACAAAAAGATTTATCACGTTATCGTTTCCAGAACAACAGACGCGGATGATTCCGGTGACGAATGCTACGGCAGCCTCCCGCCCGAGCCCAGGTTCGGTAACGTCGAGTACAAGCTGCAACTGGTCGCGCCGTGCGAGAGGAGGTTTCAGCATCTCGTCACTCAGGTGAGATCACTCTATATTCCACTTTTTATCCATCTGTCAATGTCACTTAGGTAATTTCACCCTCTACGCCATCTTTTTTTTAATGTTAGTTGGATAGGCAAACTGGCAAACGTACCACCTGATGGTAAGTGGTCGACGTCGCCCATGAACATAAACCAGTATACCTAACGAGCCCAGGCAACTTATTTATATCTATGTGTTTCCTATCCTGAGACATAATATGTTAAGTCTCGCTGCCAGTAATTACACTGCCTGTCTTGCCCTTCTCTCCGAAACACAGCAAAGCTGTTTCACGGGAGAAACAAGCAAGATGGTGGTACCCATGCAGCCCCTTTCCCATTCCCTCCCACCGGTATCTTATAACATACCTACCATACATATTTGTTATTTATGTAAATATGTCATTTATGCATAAATAAATAAATATCATGTTTACCCTAATTTCATTCTCCTGGATTTCGCATTTCATTCCGTTCCGGTTATATCATTTTAACATTTATGTCTGACGGTAGTCTTAATGCGGTACAATCAAATTTCTTTTTTTAAAAGCCATTCACATATTTACAGTTACTAAATTTAACAGCACGCTTTAGCAACCTAAAAGATATTTTTTTCTCTGTCTTTTCTCTATCACTATGTATCTGTTACCTTTCAGCAGATCTGTGTTACCCTCTATTCTCCACCGTCCTGGTCACGGTGTTCTTGCCATCGTATCTACTGTCTCTTGATTGCTTCTTAACTTACATCATCGTCTTTATTAGTAACAGTTGATACACTATGTCTCCAGAATGTTCCTTAACCTACCCCACCGTCTGTAGTCGCAATAGTGGACATAATATGTCTCTAAAATGTCTCTAGTCCTCCAGACTCTTGAGATATCTGCTATGTCTCTAGAATGTTCCTTAACCTGTGCAGCTAAAATGGCGGCTGCGGTCGGGCGGGGGCAGCGCCATCTACGTGGTGGGCGTACGCGACTGCGGCGCGCTGCGGGGGTTGCGGGCGGGCGCGCTGCGGGCCAGCCTGCGCTCGCTGCGGGACATGGCGCGCGCGCTCGGGGCCGACATTGTGGCCGCGCGCGCCCGCCGCCTCGCGCCGCACCGCGCCGTCGCTGAGGTCTACATACGGAAGGTAATACACCAAGCTAGAGAGATACAACCAATGTTACTTGATGGGACTGAAGTTCGTTACTACTATGTACATACTCATAGTTTAGGGTGCGCGTTATCATAAGTAGTAATAATGATCGATTCTACAGCTGGCGGCCAGTCAGAGCGTTGAACTGCGGGTTGCGGTGCTGGGGGCCAACGAGGCCGGGAAATCCACGCTCGTCGGGGTGCTCACGCAGGGTAAGACCTCTTAGGGAGAGAGACTGAGAGAGGGAACTTAGTATTAAAAGCAGGGACTGAATACAGCTACGAATACCGGTGCTTCTGGTCAGCTGAAATGAAAAACTATTTAATAATATGTGGTTACCTTCGGTGTCTATCACGCAATTATATCGTCAGATTGTCTGAGTTGAGGCCGATCTCCGCTTATTTTTTTTATATTTCTTTAACCTTAAGTCTTTAGTCCTTGTCAACATCACTTGATCATGCTTGCCGTTGAAGAATTATTTTTAACCTTTCAGGAAGAGTGAATTTCGCTTACCCGGACGCCAGCGCAAAGCTATCATATATTAATACCCTCCTCCTCTCGTTTCGAGGAACTGTCTATATTATACTGACGCTCGTGTCCGACAGGCGAGCTGGACAACGGTCGAGGCAGCGCACGCCTGAATATGTTCCGGCACCTGCACGAGGTAAAGAGTGGCCGCACGTCGTCGCTTAGCCACGAGATACTGGGGTTCGATGCCCAGGTACGTACTGATGGGGTTACGTACTGCATCCGATTCTAATCCCTAAAAATGCACGTGTACATCCATACAACAAAACTATGGCTTCTATAGTCCGTAAATAATCGTTATACTAAAAAGTATGTTACAATAAAAAGTTCATTACCCCAGACATAGTTAGGTACAATATATTTCTAAGTACATATGCATAAAATTATAATAATCATCAGCTTATAATATAATTGAATTTAATTGATAAACATAATTAGTAACTTAATAAAAAGCCAACATTAGAACAGTCTAAAGTCCGTTGTGTCCGCTTGTAACAGCTAGTATTATTGTATAAGTAACATTTAAACTATTTGTACCAGGGTAACGTGGTGAACTACGGGTGCTCGGAGCTGATGACGGCTGAGCGGATCGGCGAGCGGAGCGCCAAGCTGGTCTCGTTCCTGGACCTGGCCGGACACACCAAGTACCAGCGGACTACGTTGCACGGGCTCACCGGCTATTCGCCGCATTACGCAATGCTGGTGGTGAGTACCGCCCCTGGCCCCGCCCATGGCCTCGCCCCCACAACACCCTTTCTGCTTTGTTTACATCAACAGTAATAAATAACATGAATTCACATTCGTAATTATTACCTGGTACATTATTGAATTGTTCTTAAAAAAATCACTGGCATGACGTGATATATCCCTCGTGACACGTTCCAGATTTCGGCGACGGCGGGCATCACGCGCATCACGGAGGAGCATCTGGGGCTGGTGGTGGCGCTAGACTTGCCGTTCTTCGCCGTCGTCACCAAGTGCGAGCTGGCGCCCGCCGCGCTCCCCGCCTTGATGACGCGCCTCACGCAGCTTCTGGAGGCAGCGGACAAGGTATGGGAGATACAATATAAGATAACCCCAGGGGTAACATGTTTAGGACCTACCAGGTTTAGGACATACATCCAGTGTAACATCCTAGAGTTTGGGAGTAATTTGAATACACAATCTGTCTAAAAATTCGAAAAGAACCTAGACTAAAATCAAAAATAATTTCTTAACTCGGACTCACTGTTAGATACATTTAAGCGCTAAAAAAACAACGAAGCAAATACTTCGGCTTTATTCTATTGTACCTCTTCTAAGTTATATCTGTATTACAGAAACCTCTGCTCATAACCGACGAGAACCTGGCCAGGAACTGCGTCGCGCCACAGAAGTCGATCTTGGACACCATCGACGATGGCAATGATGACAAGAGAGTGGACGAGTGAGTCAAGTTTATATTTAACTAGCTGATTATTTTTGTAGCCTTTACTCCCTATAACATGCACTATCTGCTAGTGAAAGCCCGTCAAAATCAGCCCAGCCGTTTTCGAGATTAGTCGGAACAAACAGACAGACAGGCAGACAAAAACTATAAAAAATGCTATTTTGGTATATGTACCGTGAATACATCCATATGCATACAATAAAAAGTAGTTATTTTAATATTACGAACAGACACTTCAAATTTATTTATCTGTATAGATAAGTAAGTTTTAGTCATTTTGATGTTGGGTGGTCAACGCTGCCCACATACATATACAAGCTCCGCGGAACTAGGTACCCTACCCGTTTTGGGTATATCGTCTGTACATTGCATACCCTAGAATGCAGGGAGGTTTTTATGTTACTAATTATGTTGCAAGTCTGCCAGATCTCTCAGGAACCAGGAGTCGAACCAGCCCACAGGCTAACTCCACCTCTGTCCTACTTGTTGCGCTGTTAATTAAACTAACATTATAATAGTATTCTGTATGTATGTGATCACTTCGGCGCTCAGTACTCCATGTTATAACTACTATCCCATTCTTTACATTTCTTAATCCCCATATGACTTTTTTTTTTTTGACAAAGGCATTTTGTTTGCCGCCCATATACATTTCTTAGTCCATAACAAAAGACGCAATGTTTATGAATTTGTGGGTGGTAATTGACCATCTTGTTCACCACCTACGTATGTGTAAAAACGTGTATGTGTCCGCCAGGGCGGTGTCGCCCGTGCCCGTATTCCCGGTGAGCTGCGTGCGCGGCGTGGGACTCAACTCGCTGCACGCCTACCTGCTGGCGCTGCACCCGCCCGTGTGCGACGACCACCACAAGCCCGAGGACGTACGTACACACACACACACACACACACACACGACTCTGCACACGCATGCATACATACGAACACACACACACGTACAAGCAAACGCTCATGCGCGCACACACGTGTATAAGTACACACACTCATACGAATACTCGCATGCACGCCCATTATGGAAATCATATCTATATAATTAAAAAAATATATAAGAGGTCTTTGTAATTGCTCCGTATAAGAGGTGTATAGTGCCATACTGCTTTACAGCCGAATTGGGCCGGCACGACCGGGGTGGTACCTCTCGCTCACATAACACCGGCGTCAAGTGACAGATATGCCGTCGCGTTTCGTGCGGTTTGAGTTTCCGGTGGCCCATTGGGGGGATAGGAAAAAGGAGGGTAACGCATCTGCAAATTTTGGATTTGAGGATGTCTATGGGCGTCCGTAGTCACCATAAGGCTCCGACTGCTCGGTTGCCTGCTGATGACATAAAAAAAAAACTTGAAAACAAGTATTTGTATTTCTGCGTAGATAGAACTAACCAAAATATTGATGTATCATAGGGTAGTTTCGAATAACTTTGTAACATTAGGACGTATGACACCTCAGTCCTCCCGTGACCATGGTTGCTGTAAAGTATCCGAAACGTCGGGCTTGTAAAAATCTTAATAAACCGCGATAAAATCCGTAAAAAGTGTTTCATTATAATGAGTGAAATTCGCGTAAACATTAGAAAACAAAATATTTGTATCTTTGCATACCCCTATTAAGATCAAAGATGTTTAGCGCTTACGTATTTTTTCTTTTTGTATAGGAGACGTGCGAGTTCCAAATCGACGAGATATTCCACGTGGGGGACTCTGCCGGGCCCGTGGTGGGAGGTCTGCTCGCCAGGGGGCAGCTGCTGGAGGGAGATGACCTCATTATAGGTATATCAATAAATTCAGATAAATATATAAAAAAAATTAAAGGTGATTTATGTCCACTTTTGATATGAAACATCTATTGGCGATCATTGGTAGTAAAATTGACTTAAATGCCGTGCTGTAAACGGCATGACGCTACCATTGCTTCGTTTTATTACATCTCTCGAAGTTCACTATTGTTAATTAAGAATTTTAATATTAACATAGGTGATGGCCAACTATTTATTTATTTAATTATTTTCATTGCAGGACCACTGGACACGGGAGAATTTGTGGAGATATCCGTGAAGACCATATACAGGAATAGGGTGCCCTGCGGCAGCGTCAGGGCGGGGCAGTCTGCGTCGCTGGGCCTGTCCCACTTCCCACCCAACCTGAGGCAGGGGATGGTGCTACTGGCGGTGCCCGAGAAGTACAAGCGTGGCGACTACCAGCGACCTACCTTTGGAGGGTGTTCACCGGGAAAATGCAAACTGAGACAGGTCAGTCATCAGGGTAAGACATCTGGACTGACACGCGTTGGCAGCACATCTAAGATCATCCACGTACACTTATCTGCCAAACAACTTTACTGTAGGTATTCTGAAAACGGAGCTTAACTTAAAATAGTGTTGTCGCAAACTTAGATCCCGACTCCAAGACTTTCGATTTAACTCCATACTGTGTATTGTAAAAGACGATGGTCTAGTCGGTATAGATTATCTTGATGTGAGAAGTCTCTGTTCTACCTTAATCTGTGTATCTTTGAAATTTTGAATTTTCTTAATTTTCCTACGCACCCGATATTGGCAACATTATGAGAAAACCTACATATCTGACATAATTCTTTAAGATTGAAGTTTATAAACCCACATTTGGATCATTTATGGATGAACCTATCAACGTAATACTTTAAATTTCGAGAAATCAGCCGTATACTTTTATATACAGATAACAATCGATGGCAACCAGATCGACAAAAACCGCAAGACCGCGAGGAGGAAAAAGGTCCGCAGCGTACCCGATGACGTCACGCACACTAGCCCCGCCCCCGACACGTCGAGCGACGAGGAGGGGCGGAGCGGCGCGTGCGCGTGCGCCGGGGAGGTCCCGCTAGAGGACCCCAACGATCCCCGGGGGTGCATATACTTCCAGGTAAATGGATGTTTAATATTAAATATCGGTGATTCGTAGGTAATAAAATTGAAACACCTGAAACATAAAATATATCCATAATATAAAAAAAATCATTTTTTTAATTAAAAAAAGTACCAACAAAGAATTTTTCGTGAAAAAAATAATATGTACTTTTTTGTGTTTTGAACAAATAAAAAAAACTTTTTGAACGTTAATTGTGTCTCAGGCGAAAAAAGCTTAGTGGAACTAATCTTTTTAATATTCTACAACAAATTTACATGTTGTTATCCTGAAATTCCTTTGAGGAACGCCCTATTCTCAAGGTGTAATTTCTTCGATAACATATTTTACTTTATGATTATAATAAGAATTATTTATTTATATTTTCTCACCACAATATTGTAACATGACATTTGTAGGTACATAATAATAATATGAGTACTAATATTGTGTGAGACTGGTGCCTAAGCTAGGCTCGAGGCCTGTGTTTCAGGACACTAAGTCTCCTCCCCTTAATAATGCACATTTCAGTGATAATTAACGATTTTCTATAAATAATATTATATGAGATAGCAAGATGATGTATTTATATTAGGTATCTAAACTTATTATATTTTGTTTCTCATAATACAATATGGGTTAGTTGGTGTCTGCGAGTGGGTGTGTGCGCGCGCTTCTGTGTCTGTGTTTGTGTCAGTTAATTTCTGTTTACACATATTTTTAGTGAGATTGAATAGATTATATATAGAATATATACCTATATAGAATAGATTTATACCTAATAAAACTATTTATTTTATAATGAAACGACGCTTGTGCTTGCATGAACAGAACAGGAAACGTTTTATTACCATTTAAATTACACAGACAAAATATCATAGACAATATACTTAATACTATAAATATCGTCAATGAGAACTTTGTGGAAAATTTAGGCTCCGCCCCCTGAACGGGTCACTTTTTTTCTCGTAGAAAAAAAGTTCTTGCATCTCTGGCATTTTAACAGTAAAATGTGTTTATTTTTTCGTAATTATGGTTACGTAGTAACATCATTAGAGAGAAAAATAGGTACAAAATTGGACATACACATAACTTTAAACAGGTGTTTTTGATCTTTTATAAGACACATTGTCAACGACTGAGTGTACTAAGTCTATGGTTGTGTGACAGGCGACGGTGCACGTACTGCGCCACTCGACGGCGATCTACCCCGGCTTCCAGTGCTCCGTGCACGTGGGCAACGTGCGACAGACCGCCATCATAGAGGTAGGTTTCTTTATGTTAATTGGATAGGCAAAGCAGACGAGCCACATGATGGTAAGTGGCCAGTGTCTCCCATGAACATCAACAAGTTAACATGAACTAGCCCAGGCAACTCATTCGTGTTGTCTATCCTGAGACAAGAACTCTCGGTGTTAGTAATTACACTGCCTATCTTGCCCTTCTCTCCAAAACACAGCAAAGCTATAGAGTAGTAATGTGTGCAAAAAAAAATCCGAAACTGGTCAGTGATTTGTCATTGCCTTAATAGTAATTCAACCAAATTGTGATTTGTTCTTACGTCGCATTGGTCAATCATCCATCAGTCTGCCGTTCAGAGCGCAGAACCGGCGCAGCGTTGCAGCACAAAGGAGACGGTCCATTTCTGGTCTGCTCTTGTACAGTATACCATAAATAGAGAAAAAATACATAGATTTCATTAAAAATAAAATAAATTAGTATAAGAAACTAATTTACATGCAAAAAATAAAAATATATTTCAAGTTTTTTAACTTGTTGGCAATTCTTAATGAAGATGGCGCCCTTCAGACGGATGATTACATAGACTTAATATATGTAGAAGGACTGGGCATACCTACGAAAAAAAGGTGTAACCTACAACTCAAATCGGCACTTAACATGGCTACCATTGCTAGGGTTTTGAGAGCAAAACCACAAACTATATAGAGAATATTACTATGAAAAGGGCACTCAAGATGGCGGATCAGGCACTCACTTACAGCTGTAAGTTTAAAGAAAGGGGCATCTCCTCTTATTTCCTAACTTCATGGATGATTATTACTTACTAAATGTCATTTCTGACAAATGACAAACCAAATGATGACAGATGCCTATCGAACAATGACATAATTCCTTACATTTGACAGATAACGCCGAAGAATATACGCCATACGCCATTTTTTTATACACGTAGTGTTGCAAATCTTGGAAACATTAAATTATTCTTCCACTGAAATTGAGATGAATTCATGGATATGAACAAATCAAAACTGTTTCAATATTTTCTTTCCTTCATCTCATTACATGTACAAAAGTAGACTAACGTCCCATACAATTTTGGACCGTCTCCTTTGGTGGAATTTGTTTTTATACAAAACACATAACATTACCGTTCTATTCAGTTACAATTACTGTTAAGATACTTATAATTCTTTTAACGGTTGATGATGTTGATGGTCGACCTTAGGATCTAGCTGTTTAATGTTATACTTGTCTCCAGGGTATAATGTCGAGCAGCTCGGAACTGCGCGCGGGGCAGGCGGCGCCGGTGGTGTTCCGGTTCACGCGCTGCCCGGAGTTCCTGGTGCGCGGCCGCCGCCTGCTCTTCACCGCCGGACTGGGCTCCAGGTAACTTGTCCAGATCCCAGATCAGGGTTGCACTCGGGGCCCCGTGGACGTAAAGGTCCCTCTTCAATATAGAACAATGTTACAAATTTAAAAATTACAGTCATATGTTTGTGTACCCTGACATAGGCATAATATACACTTAAATTCATAATATAAATTAATTGTCATTATTTAACACCACATACACCTTTTAAAGAAAAAAAATCCACAAAATATATTTTATTATTTACTAATTAGTCCTTCAAAGTCCTCAAATAGCCCCACTAACTCACAGTCCGCATTGTAATAACTTACGTAAAGAATTTGCGAGATGGTTTTCTGCTCATTCGTATCGTGAGGAGCGTGTATGCCTCAATAAATTAGTATGTAGTAAGTATGTAATGACTGGTCCCGTCCCCGAATCGGCATCGAGAGTTGCTTAGCTCAGTCCTGAATTGACTCATTAAATATATAAATATTATTTAACAATCACACCACGTTAACCTAGCCCTGTGCTAAGTTCATAAGAACTTGTGTTATGGGTACTAGGAACGGAAATAAATTTAAAAAAATTGTATAAATACGTAATATACACACGTGACCCGGTGACATACATGATACAAATATCTGCACTTTGCGGGATTCGAACCCGAGACCGCTGCGTGAAGTATCTAGTAGTATGACCACTCGACCAGCCGGCCGTCACTGAAATTTCATGAATCACATTCGAATTCATGAATGAGTAACTACTAATTGTTTTCTCCCTCATTTCAAATAAGATATTGACCGTTGATAATTAATACGTTTGCGTTCTCGTTCGTGCACGTTCTATGCTTATAAGGAGGTACGCTGAAAACACGCGACATCAATAATAATAATATATTAGTATTTGGTATATTTCTGTAACTTTTGGATTAATAAAGATTATTATTATTATCTTCATTTTCAGAGGAATAGGCCGAGTCACCCAAACGTTCCCCTACATACCTTGAGGGAATTCACATCCATCGGGCAACTGTCAGGTGTGCAGGAAGATCATGCTCATGTGATGGGCTGGACACATCTTTTTGCCTTCACAAGTATTTTTCGACTGGGCTTAAAAGGCAGAAAAAACATTATTCTGTCTGAAACTTTTTTGATTGCAAAATTATTAAAATATACACAATATTATATCTAATGTCTACTTTAAAATACGTAGTTGCACAAATATGATCTGATTTTAATGGCACATAAAATGAAAAAATATATATATTGTTAGTTGAATGGCTTGAATAGGTAAATGTATTTCAAAAACCGCACTTTAATGCTACCAAAGTTATATTTTATTACTATACGTCACCACTATATATTTATGCGTCTTGATCCCTTTAAAATAATGTAAACCAACAGTCCTCTATATTGAGGCCTTTTTAAACAGAGTGAAGTGTAAATTTATTTAGTAAAATCTAACTTCAGATAGATAGTACACAATTTGTATTTTCGCTGTGTTTTAAATACTAGTTAGTTTTTATTCACAAATGTTTTTTTAAAATAAAATTTTAAATTTAACATAGAAGGAATATATTTAGAAAAAAATATTGTCTCATAATTTTAATTTTATCGTTAATAAGTTTAATATATAAATTAAATGAGTGATTAACTTATTTTGATTGAATTTTTCATATTGTATAGACAAATTTTGAGCAAAGGATATTTGTTACATGTTATGTTACAAGTATGTGCTTGGATTATAGAAATAAATTCCGTCTAGTAAAATACCGCCTCTTTACCTATTATAAAATCTGTACAAAAATAGTAACGTAATATTTCAAATGTCAAAAGTCTACAGAAGGAGGTGTACGTGTATATTACGCGCGATCCATATGAAGTTAGCTAGAGTGACGTCACAAATGACGTCATACTACACTAATTATTTTAATAGTATTTACATACAACAGAACTAGACAGAGTTCTGTTGTATGTAGGTGCTGAAAACCAAATTTGTATAATTTAGTAATGAATCTGACAAATTAATAAAATGTTATTTGATATTTCATAATATGAATAACAAACACTTAAGTATTTAATTTAACATAACAAATAAGTATTTAAATTAACATTAAATTAACAAAGTGAAGGTAATTCAAGCATTAGCTTAACAATTACCTACTAAACTGTGTTACTTTGTGTTAATCTTACATAGTCTATAAAAATAATCATCATCAAAAGACATAAACTTACAGACTAGGTAATGAAACTACAGTATTATATTTTAAAATTATATTATTTTTTAAAGTATATTACCATCATAGTAAGTGTATTACGCGGCTGTTACACCTAACCCAGTCAATGCAAAGACAAAAAAAAAATTTTTTGGTGTTAAATAAACAATTATATTAGTGTAAATAAGGCTAATTAAAATTTAGACATTTTGAATACACAATTTTTAATACTTTCATTTTTACTGATGCCAGTGTATATAATAAAAACTTCTAGGAAAATGGCTAAATTTGTGCCTTTTGCTTTGTAACACACAGTGAAGAGGAAGGTACAATATTATAGTGGGCCGACAACCTTTTGTAAAGGGTATAATTTTAATAGAAAAATAAAGGCTATCTTTGAATCAATCCTTCGTGCGTGATGCGACTAACACAATTGTAATGTTTTCACATTTTAATGTTCATTGCTATTTATTTATATAAAACATATTTACAAAATTTGGACTGTCTTGTATCACGTAAGCGAATAAATTATTTAAATAAAGTAAATTTTCTTTTATTCCTATATTTATCCATCACAATTCACAACTACAATATCTTTTATTTTCATTCAAGAGCTGGCTCTCTCTGTCATGAACAGGATGGACAGAAGAAGAGCCTATTACCACATTAGAGCGAGACCCCATTAGTGCATTGCGCTGCGTCGTTTTCCATATATTTTTTATTACATGCCCCATTACCACGTTACGTAGCCGGTAGCCGCGCGCGGCGACGACGTTTAAACGGATCGACTGACAAGAGATGAAGCGGGAGGGAAAATGATGCGCTGCATATTCTTCTATGGTTTCTATGTTTATTTTGGGGGTGGCGTAATAAAAGCAACGTAATGATAAATAAAAAGGCGTAATGAAAGAACACGTTTGTATCTCTCCATTGCTAGAGCTTTTTTTCGGAAGGGCTAGACATTTCGGCCTGATGGGCTTTAAGCTCAATCGGTACAGAAGGTACCTGTACCGACTGCTAAGGCTGAACTAAGACGCAGCTGCGACGACGCGGCGTACATACCCTCTTGCGTCGTGACGTCGTGCGACGACGCAACGCACTAATGGGGCCTTGCCCTTAGGGAGGACTACCGTAGTTGCGTCGCATCAAATATTCCGCAGACATTTGGTCATAATATAATCTCCGTGTTTCGTACATGTTAAGTACAATAGGGATGTTGACAGTATTCATATAAAAATCGTAATTTCCTATGTTACCTTTAGCATTATATATGATAGAATTCTATATCTAAAAATACAATATTTTCAAAACTATCTATTTATTGTTTTATGTATGATTAAATTAATTCTATTTTATATTATAATGTAACGCAAAATTCTTTATTGAGCTATCAATCGTGATAATAAACGGAAATGACGTCACCAGTTCCTATTTAGCGGACTTACTTTTATACACCATTTTCCGTACGCAGTACATATTGTAAAAACTATTTTTCAGGCGTTTTGACAGTGTACACACCCATAGGCACCGTACAACACTTATAAAACTTAGAAGCCATTTTTTATTAACGACAACTAGAATCATTTTATCACTTTTACGATGTTTAGCAACATATGACGTCACGTGACAAGTGTTAGCGTTTTGGAACGAAATTTCAAAATGCATTATAAAATGCAAGATTTTTATAGGCATTAGACGTATTTAAGCAAAAGTTAATAATATTTAGGCCTCCATTAGATATTTATAAATGATTTAAAAACATTTCTGAAAAATGTCAACATCCCTATTACATAAATATTTATGAAATCGCATATTAAGTGTTTAAGGTGACATTATCTATAGTCTGACCAATCTAAGAAATAATATGTTTTAACCTACGAGTTTTACATACCACATTTATTAGAGTAAGCAGATATTCACCAGATCGCCCATAAACTTGATTTTATTAAAAATCAAATTTGCGGTCGACACCGTAAATTGTATCTAACTGTTAAAGCATTACATGCGCTTGGCCTTAGGGGATTAGGTGACCAGTGTCTTTCAAGTTTCTCGTCCATATCACAAACCCTTGAGTTCATAATATGGATATATTAATGAAGATATTATCTTTGTAACTCGGTATGCTATGCATGCATGCTTAAATTTTTCCGCCTAGTGTTGGTCTGTTGTGGTGGACCTACTTTTTCTTTTTTTGTTAATTTTCAGTATCTACCACAATAGCGCAAAGTGCTGGCGTCCGTATAACGGAAAAACTACGAAATAAGCATAGTTGTAATGACTAGAGTAGTTTTTACGGACCATTTTCATTTTTCATGAAGCTTTTTGAAACGTAGTTTCATATCGCGCGTTGCGAAAGGGGGCTACAAGGAAAAATAAAGACGAAAATTGGTACGACACTTGTTGCTATAGTGTATGTGTGCATACTGTTTATTATAAAAGTTTGAAACATTATCTATTAACATCATGTCACCTATAGAGCGATGCAATTACCTAACAACGCCATCTATTAGTAAATTAACGGAAACTTTTAATAATCTATACTAATAATACAAAGCTGAAGAGTTTATTTGTTTGTTTGAACGCGCTAATCTCAGGAACTACTGGTCCGATTTGGAAAATTCTTTCAATGTTAGACAGCTCATTTATCGAGGAAGGCTATAGGCTATATAACATCACGTTGTGACATATAGGAGTTGAGTAACGCGGGCGAAGCTGCAGGCAACAGCTAGTTACTTATAAATATACCACGTATTGGCAGTTTTATATAAACTTTAAATAATTATACATATGTACCACGCCATCAATTGGCAGATTTACATAAATGCTTTAAGAATTATACAATTTAAACATGTTTGAAAAATTAGATATGAAAGTAGTTGTCATTATAACACATTCCACTGGCCGCTGGGCCAAATATATTTATACTCTTTGCCGCTGGGTGTTGCGAACTTTGAGGTGGGAAAAATATAAACTTAGGTCTAGGAGGATGGAGCGAGAGTCTAGGTGGGTGAGAGTCTCAAATGATAGTTGATTCTGGAGGGGGACTGGAGGGGTGAAGCCGCGTTCCTTGGGGTTTCCCGCCGTTTCTCCTTAATACAGACTAATACGGTAATAACTCGTGATTGGCAATGCACTTAGTGCTGTCCATAAAAAAACCTAGGTTTAGTTGACAATTGACATTTGACATAATGTTCATTTCAATGTTCAAAATAATTGTATTAAAAAAATCAATCAATGTTATTTGTAAATATTGAATTAAAAGTGCAATATTTGTAAGGGAATAAATGTAATAACTAAATATACTTTTATAAATATGGATACGACAATATGTTCAGGGTGTTTAAGTGTAAACAGAACGTTAACAAAAGCAAAAAATGATATTAAAACATTATTACATGCTAGTATTCAAGACATGGTAAGTTACTATTCTCTTTTTTTACAAAGAGGTACGAAATGTAACTTAGCAAAACTTATTATGTTGAATTCCATATTTTTTCCACCCCCAGTGTTGAATAAATATGTATATTTATTAAGAGGTTTATTCTTATAAATATCGCAGCATATCTTGAAAGAACAAATCTTTATTTTTTAATGACAATTACTTTTCTAAGAATAATAAATACATATATCAATACGTATCGTTTTCTTGTAAAATCATATATTAATAAATATTATTATAATAATATATATTTATATAATTCACAGACATTGCAGCTTTGTTGGGAATGTATTGCTATAATAAATAAATTTTTGAAGTTCAAACACCAAGTGAGACAGGCACAAAAAGACTTGGCTATACATAGGGTAAACAATATTATATTATACAAGACTTTTATTTCTTATTCTTTATCTATTGCACACAAACGTTACATGCTCTACATACTTTTGCAATGTGCATACTTATTATTGCAAAGATTTTTATCATACAAAGTTTCTAATGTTGTTTCTAATGTAATGTAAAATAATTATTTTATATTATCGTTCGTAGGTGCATCCCAACAATCTCCCGTCTCTGTCACATCTTACTATAGTAAATCGAAATGTAACAAACATAATGAGTGAAGAAACAAAAGTGGAATCTGACAATACTGATATACATTCAACAGTGTTTGTTAAAATTGAAGCAATTCCACATACAGAGGCTGACAACATTGATTCAGTTTATGAGTCATATAATGAAGCTAATGATGATTTTGATAATGAATACAATGACTTTAATTATATAAATCAAGATATTATGTTGGATAAAGATTTAAAAAATGATTCTGAAAATAAAGTAAGTACATAGTTGTTTTTTAAACTTGTTAAAATTACTATTTTTTTTTGGAATGATCGATGCTAACGGCCCAAAAGCCCTAATGCTACATTGGATTAGTGTGAGCCAATTTGCCTCACTTATGGTTTGTTAAAGTGAAGTGTCCCAAACGTTAAGTCTACTAAACTAGTCTAGTAACGTGTGGCTGGACTGGGCCACGTCACTGTCGGGTTGAAATGACTATTTAATATTATTAATGACTAATGTGAATACTTTAAAAATTATTCCCAGAATCTTCTCCAGGTAATACCAGAGGTGACTAAAAATAGTAAAGTGAAGAAAAAAAGAAAGACCAGAACTAAAGAGAATTTTAATGAATCAGATGATGAACCTTTGAAATCCAAGAATGAAGACGAAGTTGAAGCAACAAGTAAAAGAAAAGAAACAGAAGGTAAATATTTTGTTAACTAAGCTGTAATAGAAAAAAAATATGTGTGTGGTCTTATGTACACATGTTAGAAGTTATACAAATACATAGTACAATTTTATTACACTGATAGACATACAATACAAATAACGAGAAATTTATTTTATTAATTTAAAGTACTCAACTTATGGCAATCACTTAGATCTACACTGTATAATTCTTAATGACGTTTCCATAAATCTGTCGCTAAATGTCAATAACTTGCGCGTCTAGTTGCGCGATGTAACCTTAAGGCATGAAAAATTCTTATTAAATTTCAGTTCAATTGATGTACCAATAGATGGCGTTGTGCAGTGAATTACATCGCACTATTGGTTACGCAACATGCTTTCATACCCCCTCCATGGTATCGTTAAACGTTTAATGCAACCAAAGACTACTATTGTATAACCGGAGATAGACTGGAAACTAGAATCAAATATATGTAAGCCGTACGTGGCGCCATCTAGTTGTTGGATATGGAACTAAAATATATACCTAGCTATATATACAGCCTATATACCTATACGTTTATTATTAATCTAGGGTTTATTATTTCTATTAAATATTATGTTATTAAATCCAGTTACCTGTGATATTTTTTGTGTAAAGAATTATGTCTCATTACCTTACCGTGTTTTATTTTTTATGATGTTATCTTTATGTTAACTAATTAATGCGATAGGTATGAGAACTATGAGATAATTATTTAGGAGGTAATTTTTGGAGTTTACTCCTTAAGAAACGATTTGAGTTATACGGCCCGGTACGGAAATTTTATGAGGAGTAAAATCAAGTGTAACACAAAAGTTGAGGCGTTACGTAGAAAGAGACAAACATATAAATCTGTATGATTGAACGTGTAAAAGAATGAGATGGAATACATTACACAGCGTATCTTAAAATAATGCCGCCAACGCCATCTAACACGATATTACTGCACTAAAAGTCAATCACACGACCATTATACATATATGCAATATTATAAGATATTTAAACAATTTTAGCTAATGATGAAAAAAAAATGGGAATAATACTTTATTCCGTTGCAATGATTTGCAAGACAAATAAGTATCCCTATAGCTAAAATTGACGTGACGTTATTATGTAGGATTTTTTTATGTAGGATTTAAAATAAAACAATGTGTAGGTACTAATTATTATTTTATTTTTTCGTCTATTATTAAAATATTGACAAGGTAAATTTTTACTGTATCACTATCACTGTGTCTTTTCTGCGTCCACTTAATATATTATTTATATCTTTGCACCACTAATGTATGTGAAAAAATTACTAACCAAATTGCATATGAAATCACAATTTTGATTTTTATGTAATTGGTATTGTATTAATTTCCGTATAGAAAACTGTCTTCATGTAATTTCTTACGTTATCATAGTCACAACTCACAATGGTTTTTTAAAACATGAGTAGATAAGAAAATAAAACAACTAGAGCACATTCAAGATTGAATAATTAAAAACACAAACTAGGGAATACTATGGAATACTACGTAATAACAAAAAAGAATTCAAAATTGAGAAATGTTAGCACAGACTAAAAAAAGTCATTACGTTCCAATATTCGCGGCGATTTTAAAATTATTTTAAATATCAGCCCAGAAAAGTCTAGTAATTTTAATATATATTTATTCTTTTCAAATATTCTTTTTCATATTTTCAAAATCATATTTATAATTTTCAATTTATTTCTAACAATAATACAATAAATTGAAACTCTTCAATTTGATAAGTAACCAATCAGAAACTTTAAAATATTAATGTTGCCTCCCTAAATATATTATTTGGTGTGACCATTGAACACTTGGTTCAAGTTTAATTGTACAAACTTGTCAAGTAAAGAATTTAATTTCGATTAAGTATTAAATAGGTACCTATAATTGTTAAAAAATAAATCACGTATATTTTATATAAGAACAACTAGTCTTCAACATAAAACATGTAAAAATTTCATAGACATAAAAAAAAACTAAAATAGCGCCATCTAACGCAATATAACGACTTTCTAATCTCATACAAAAAACCAAATGTACTAAGTGAAATGCCCCTGATCCTCCCTGATCTTATTCTCGGGGCCTCCTCTTTATTATTATTATTTTGTAACATACTTTATGTAATACGCTTTATTGAAGTAATATAAATAATCCGAATAATTACAGATATATGTTTGTTTCTCTTATCATTTTACCAGATGCGTTTATTTACCCTTTTTTCTACTCGATATATATCATAATTATCGTTCGTAAGGAGTAAACTCCAATCGTGCGTCGGAGCTGACACACACACACACACACTTTTTTTTACACAAAAATATCACAAAACGCATCTACATTCATCTTGTGCGCGTGCATCTCGTGCATAACTACCACTAGAACCTTGAAATTGCAAGAACAAAATGCGCATGAGTTCGAACTTCGATTACTTCGTAAACTTCAAAATTATTGCAACAACAGCGGCCATTTGCATTTTTGCATTATTAGTATTCCCACAGTATTACTATATCAGAAATTATAAATCCTACCATATTGCAAATGAAACTAATATGATTAAAGGTATTAACGGCACTAACAATTGGTTACAATATAAATAAAATAATGTTGGATTATTATTTAATTAAGAAAATTAACTATATTTGATTATTTGAATACATAATTTTACCAAATTATCAAATATTCCTTTCTCATATTTTTACAACAGCAACGCACTCAATTTAGTAAAATATCCGATGGCTAGATGTCGCTTTTTAGTACAAAATAAATTTTGTTCCTAGTTTCTATACCGTGAACGCAACCTTGTTTTAAAGTCGCATTAGAAGTATAACTTCAAAAAAAAACATTATAACTTAGCCTTTACTTAGTGTATACACAATTTTACTGGATGACCGCATCATGAAAATCATTTGAGCTGTTTCCGAGGTTCAGATTATGCAATATACAGGGTGTCCCGTAAGTAGTGGACCAACGGGGTGTGGGTGATAGGGGAACTATTATCTACCAAAACCACAAAAAAATATTGTTCTAGGTCTTATAGCTTTGAAGTTATGATTTTTTAATAAATAGGTGAAATTGTCGTCCTATGTACGACGTACGTATATGTACGTCCTATGTACGAAAAAAAATGTGTAATAAAAGCTTTTCCATAATTAGCAATGTATTTTCATTTTCTTGCAAAAATGTCCTTTGGTTTTGATAGTAATTAAAATAGAAAAAATACTTATTTGAAACCAGTTACTTTTTTGTAATTGGTATGACATGTAGATGTTTTTAAAATAAAGTTTCACTAGGCTATAATACATTTTTTTTACACCAGCTTAGCTCAAATACCACATAGAGCATCTTGAAATGTAAAAATTGCACTAGTAGCACTAATTTTTTAATTTTCATGCTTATGATAGTTACACCTAAATACGAATTTTAATTAGAAAGACCTATGTATTATTAACCGCCTAGAATAAAAATAACAAAAAAATAAGTGATAGATTTCGTAAAATTATAAAATGTTTGTACATAGGACGATAATTTCACCTATTTATTAAAAAAAATCATAACTTCAAAGCTATAAGACCTAGAACAATAATTTTTAGTGGTTTTGGTAGGTAATAGTTCCCCCTATCACCCACACCCCGTTGGTCCACTACTTACGGGACCTGTATAATATAAGAATTGCTTGTTTAAAGATATAAGATGACAATTTCACAGAATATAATCTTCTTTTTTGCTGTCGTAAAAGTAAAGCCTAATAAAAGTAGGTATATATTCTAAGTTGTTCTGATTATAGTTTCAATTTTTAATTAGAACACCAAATAATAAAAACTTTATTGTGTTGAAGATCCTAATTACAGATAATATTACTGCTGTAAGACCATAAATTATAAATAAAAAGAATCAGTGCATTTTTTACTCTCTAATAATAATCAGACAGAGAATGTAAAGTTACCTTACAATGTAACTTACACACATACATATTTTCAGGGACGAAAAAGGATCGTAGAAAAAGCGAAAAACCAGCAGGTGTAGTGACCAATGCAAGAGTTGTCAAAAAGTTAGAACAACTTAATGTGAGCGGAGATCAGCTGGAAATGGTCCTTCTCAGCTGGGAGGAGGTATATGGCACATTTATTATGAAAGGGTAAAAAGGGTAGAAAATAATATTCCTCATAGTATAGCAATAATGTGTCTGTTGTTCCAAAGTTTTCAGTTGTCCTTTGTTATGTTATATACAAGTATTGTTTTGACATGTTTATATGAATTTCGCTCATTATTCTGACGGATTTTTTATGGTTTATTATTTTTTATGATTTATTGACATATAAATCCCTAATTTATTACATAACACCGGAGGTATATCCGTTTAAAAACAATTCATTAATTTCTTCTGGTTTGGGAACTTTGTTTCGTCATGGGCTTAGGAGTAGGGGAGCTTGAGTTGCACTGACACTAAGACTTAATTGTGACTTAGTATTACCTGACACAATATTGGTTCTGGATAACACTTGATTTACTACCAACTCATCTTAGCTATATCCAATACCAGGTGGAGGCCGAGCGGCAGGCGGCGATGGCGCACGAGTCGTTCACGCGGCACCAGAGCCGCTGCCACGACTGCGTGCTCGGCTTCAACCACCCCATCAAACTGGAGGAGCACATGAGGAAACATGAGCCGGTAAGGTCACAATAATAATATGTTGGGACAACTCACAAGCGGCCATCTGATACCAAATTAAAAAGAGCCTGTTCTTATGGCAATCAGACAACTGACACACAATATATATTTTCTAAATACATACATACTATAGATAAATTACACCCAGACACTGAACAAATGATCATGCTCATCACACAAACATTTGTCCTGGGTGGGGATCGAACCCACAACCTTCTGGTTTAGCAGTCAGGGTCACTACTAGACCAACTGACCAGTCAACAAGGTCAGGCCTGTTTAAAGCCGCATCAGTACATTTTGTGAGCGGTTGGCTCACTTAAAAATGAATTAAAAGGGAGAATAGAAACTAAAGTAATGAATACAGCATACTGCATTACTAGTCTTATGCATCCAATTAGGCTAGACCTCTCGAGGTCAAGCGAAGGTAGGCTCATAGTTTACTTATGCGCTGCATATAAAGTACTTATGTTTTCTCGTAATTTTCACATGTGAATTGATTGATTGTTGCCATGCTGATGTTAGCCATTTTAGGCGCTCGATAAAATATAGAAAGTCAGATTTTTCACGGTCGCACCGGTCAGATTAAAACTTCTCTCACTTCCAGAGCCGAGCTCTTACTAAACGCTAAAACAATCTATAATAATAATATCTATGGACGCATCACACCACGTCAATCTGGTCCCGTGGTAAGTTCTTGAAGAACTTGTGTTACGGGTACCAGACAACGGAAATATATTTAATACATGATACACATCCATGACCCAGGAACACGGAAAATATTTTTGTTCCCCGGCGGAATTCGAACCCGCAACCTCCGGCTTGAGCGCCAACGCGCTTACCACTGAGCTACGGAGGTGATCATCAATATAATCTACATTCCGTTATTTCTGCTGTAGATCAAAGATGGTCATCAATGCAGCGTATGCCGGGTCTGGTGCAAGGACACCAGGTCTCTCGCGGCCCACCGACGTAGACATCGACTTCGGTAAGTGTCCTAGGTATGTACTGACTGAATAAAATAATCAATAAAACAAACAGATTGTAAGATATCGCACAGAACCCTATACCAAGATAAAATAAACTAATGTCCTTTTGTGCAAAATTTAAATCTAGAGTTATAGAGTAATGAGCTATATAAATAAAATTAAAGTCTCTCAGTCATAGAAGCTCGATACACCATTACATTAAGTATCGTCACACAGATGGCGGTGTCGCACGTGTGGGGGGGCGTGGTCGCGCGCGGACAACGCGGCGGACCACACTGCGCGCGCGCACGGGGCACCGCCGCCCACGCACACCTGCGCACTGTGCGGACACGCCGCGTTGTGAGTATAGTGCCATGCTGCTTTGTAGCCTAATTGGGCCGCCACGACCGGGGTGGTACCTCTCGCTCACATAACACCGGCATCAAGTGACAGCTATCCTGTCGCGTTTCGTGCGGTTTGTGAGTTTCCGGTGGCCCATCGGGGAGAAAGGGAAAGGAGTACAGGGTAATAGACAATCTAAAGTTCTTACTTTTTAAACTATGTAAATACTTTCACATAATCTTTAATCAATTAAAATAAATACCTTTGCTGTTTTTTACTTTTTCATAGTTCTATTAGTCAACCGGTGGGAAGGATGCGCTGTGCCGCAATCATGGCATCAATTGCTTGTTTCTCCCGTGAAACAGCTGCTGTGTTTCGGAGAGAAAGAGGGGGCGGGCAGTGTAATTACTGGCACAGATAATTACCATCTTATGTATGAGCAACGTGTGAATGAGTTGCCTGTAGCCCGTTTCACGTAACAAAACTTCAACGATATTGTAGCGACATCCACGGTTTGACAGCGTTTCGTATGCACGTAACAATTAAAAGACGATCGAGAAACGATCCTATTGTAGTTCTATCGACGAATCGTTAGGGGGTATTCACGTACGTCAGACGGACGTCAACCGTGGCTTGCGCGTTAATCACCTCTTTTTTTCGATTGGTTGTCAACGATTAAACGTCAAACATTCACGGTTAACAAGCATTTGAAGAAAAGTTAGTTATTTGGATTTGTTGTTTAACTTTTTCTCGACTTTCTTAAACTTTGAAGATTTGTGTGATACCCTGTGAATGGCCCTTGACTCGGAGGTCGATAGACCGTGTTCCCGTATTTTTACAATGAGTCTCGGCTTAGCCTGGCTTCTTTTAGATGATGCTGATAGGGAAGACCGATTAAAAGAGCGTCAACGCTGAAATAACATGAATATAATGCTTTTGTGACCATGACACACACGCAGTTCATTAAAAGTTTAGACTTACCAAGTAATTGGTGTATTACCTTATTGAGGATCTTGTTCCATTGATACCAAGACAGCAAAGGAGAGATGCTCTATCTGTTCAAGATAAGGTAGACCTTATCTTGAACAGATAGAGCTTTCTTCGTTAAAGTTTAAACTTGTTTAAGATACCTATAGGTCCCCACTATGGTTCAAGCCTTGTTGTTGCGGTGGGGCCCAGTAGCCTAAGGTGAACCTAGCACCTTGGGTGAAGCCAAGTGAACCGAAGGGGCTGCTCTTATAGGAAGAGGGGACAAAAGAGCAGGGGGACAAGGGGCGAGGATGGACTTCACCCCATTGTACTGTCCCGATTTTGTGAGGGGTTGTTCTTTGGTACGGGATAACCCCTTTGTGGAGGTGGCGTGGGTCCCTTGAGGGACTGACTAGCCGTCGAGGTGCCCTGTTTGCTCATTATATATGGGGCACCTCACCAAAGGCGGCATTGGTGGCACTCGCCGGGTTTTAGTAGATAATAAAAGACTATTATATATTGTTAAGTATTTTAGTACTTTTTTTTATAAATACTGTGATTGTAATATAGATTATATCAATCAATGACCAAAAATATAGACAAGGAAAAAAACTGTGTTAAATTTAAATATTAGAAGTTAAATATTGTGTAAAAGGTAGCAATATTTAAATATTGCTACCTTAGGTTAAAAGAGAACAAAAGGCTTATTGTTAAGTATTTTAGTACTTATTTTTATAAATACTGTGATTGTAATATTGATTATATCAATCAATGACCAAAAATATAGATAGGCAAATAAAAACAAATAATACTTTAACAATAGTTTAATTAAAACATTAAAAACACTTCGCAGCCCATAGCTCACGCACACTAAAACTAACTAACTAAAAAATATCAATATTTGAGATACAATATTTTTTTTAACACAAAAGCGATGTTTCTTAAGATCTAACTCATGTATTAGTCATAGATTGGGCTAGAATTGCAGAAAAGATATCAATATGAACCAAAATCATCATACTTTCGTGAGTAATTATGCAAATTATTTTATAATTTTTTGTAACAATCGTGCTGGCAATATTACGCGATAAATTCTACCACAATATTCATTTGTCGTTGACGTTTCGCTGAGTTTCGATCCTATTGAGTTTACGTCCTATTGAAGTAACACATTTATGACTTGTTTTGAATAGGACGATTTCTGAACTTCAACGACATTTGGATCCGTAATAGTTACGTGAATCGGGCTACTGGGGTAGTTCCAGGTAAAATATTTCATGTTTATGGGCGACGTCGACCACTTACCATCAGGTGGCACATCTGCCAGTTTGCCTATCCAACATTGTAATGACTTTCGGCTACCATTTCATTTCAGTAGATTGTATGGTTTCTATAATTAGAAATCTCGATGCCATTTTGTTCCAGAACTCTTGGCAAGTTACGTAACCACATAAAGAGT
Source organism: Helleia helle (assembly GCA_963853865.1). NCBI lineage: Eukaryota > Metazoa > Arthropoda > Insecta > Lepidoptera > Lycaenidae > Helleia > Helleia helle. The sequence goes on from OY971434.1 coordinate 6,919,645, forward strand.
CACGCAGAGCGGCAGAAGTGTGAGCTGTGCGGGAAAACCTTCCGGGACAAGACGTCGCTACGGACGCATCTATTGTGAGTATACCACCTGGGCAAATGGCAGGACCTCGATCATCGATCGCGGGGCAAATATCTATGGGTGCCCCGCAAATGTTAAAGGGCCCCGTGATCAAAAGTATAGGCCACGATAGTGACTGTCAAATCAAAAAAAAAACCTTTGAGCCAAATTAACATTGCCATCCATCCATTCGCACTATAGTACAGAAAATAAATGATTGTATTTTAGTATCCACAAAGGCGAAAAGTACTACGCGTGTCCGCAGTGCGACAAGCGGTTTATCTTCAAGAACGCCATGCAGATCCATTTGGAGACGCACAACGCGTCTGCCCAGCTCTACTGCCACCAGGTAATAGTTCTTACATGATTATATACGAGAACTAAACTAATTAACAAGTCTATTTATTAATGTTTATTTAAGAGCTAGAATAAAACTTGGTATGTATTTTGGTAGAGTGATCTAGATTCTAGTTGACGATGATTCAAGTAATTTCGCCAGTATCAGCCTATTCTATTGCAAAAAAAAACTTAAAAAAACTGCACTTAGGTATATAGAAGAAAGAAAGAAAGTGCGTGCGGCCTCTGACGTCATAAGTCTCGCTCACGGGCCGCGACTCGCTCGCTGGAGTCGAGTACCGTCTTACGCATACCGTTGACCAGACGAGATTTTTCTTTTTTTTTTTAGTTATTGAAATAATTATTTCACCATGTATATTATAATGTCTTTTCCTTATAATTTTCATAAGAATTTTATATTTTATGAAATGAAAACTTCCTTATTAACAACTCTGACACAATAACATTGACACAATGAAGGTGGTTTGCTAAAACACCTTCATTGTGTCAATACTAGTCTAGTTAGAGTAAGAAGCGAAGTGATATCGCCTCTTGGTGAAGACCCTCAGATCAAGTAAAAAAAGGTAGATAGCGCACGTGGAACATGAAAGTGAAGCCACTTTTTCAAGTATGTGTGAGTGAATGAAGGGTTGCCATTTTTTTTAAATATCCCGTAAAATTGCATATTAATAAAAATAGGTAATAAGTGAATGCGACAGTATTTTTATAAAATACAATAACATTACGAATATGTAGGAGGCGTGTAGTGATCCACTTTATAAATTGTCTCAATAGATATCTATTAAGATAATTGTTTTATTTATTTATTTATTCACATGAATGTAGTTTTAATTTATATTATAGAATTATTTAAATTTATATATAATATAATTAATAATTATATTTATAGAATATAATTATTTATTATTTTTTATCCTTTTTTCATAAAATAATTATGAAGGAAGGAAGATTAGAGAAAGACTTCTTTTATTTGAAGTCAATTAAAATATCTTTTTTGGATATCCTGTTCTATGAATTCGGCGAAGTCTATGTTGTGTATACCAGCCTTGGCCAGCCAGGATGGATGTCATTGTGGGTCATTTCGACTCAGTCATACAGCGATCAAATAATAAAATAATAATTATGTCACCTCTGTACTTAATTATTTTGCTATGGCTTTGCCTGCAATTGACTTACCCACTATTGGGCTATTAGAAATACTAACTTCTGGCAACACTCTCCCGATAAGTCATTTCGCGGCAATAATATTATTTATGTCGAATAACCTCAAAATGACGTTAAAATAACTTAAAAAAATATAGTCTTGTGTTTATTTATGTGTGAAACGATATTTCTTTAGACTCTGGTCACTTTTGTATTGTTTTTACACCATTTAATTACACAGAACTGTATTTTTTTGGCAAACTTACTGCACGACGACTCATAAGATACTAACGAAAAATGAGCTTAGTTTGGTGCATGTGTGTGCGTGAGCGCGTGTATTTACATGAAAGGAGCTGAGTTTTGTGGCTTCAGTATTAGCAAAGGCCGTGCGTCATCTACCTTTTTTTACTTGATCTGAGACTCTACCTTACCTTTGAATTCTCTTACAGTGCGACGTGATCTTCAAGAACCGCATGTCCTACAACCAGCACATGAGATATAACCTCAAACACATCGACCCCGCGAAACTCAAGTGAGTCCATCTCACGTCTACTGGTATTGTACATACCAGTCCCATATGTAGCCAAAATATGTGATCCCAATGAGCCACCGGAAACTCACAAACCGCACGAAACGCGACAGCAAAGCTGTCACTTGACGCCAGTGTTATGTGAGCGAGAGGTACCACCCCGGTCGTGCCGGCCCATTTCGGCTGCAATGCAGAACGGCACTACCACTTACTACCTCTCGCTCTGCCTAGTTTAGGATCTGATGGCCGTTTGTGGATTGGCCCAACATATTATTATTTTCCATAGGATACTAGCAAAGGAAACTTTTTTTAACAAAAAAACCAGAAATAAAGGTTTTAATCAATACGCTTATAATATCGTCACGTTTTAGGGAACATCAGTGGGCCAACGCAGTCTCTCACAGCACATGTAGTATAAACCATTATTATTAAATACAATTCAAACCAAAGCCCTGACTGACGTGTCCCAAGCGAGCGTATGACAAGTTTGGGCTCGCTACCGCCCCTCTCTCCCCGCAAACCCCGCACGATTGCTCTGTCTAGACATGTCCGTTGGCCGACTGTAGTTTCATAGACTGTGATATCGTCGTGTTTGTACCAGGTACGCGTGCGACACGTGCGATAAGAAGTTCGCGAAGGCGACGCGCCTGCACGAACACAAGATGGCCGTGCACCTCAAGCTAACGCCCATCGCCTGCACCGTACCCGGCTGTCACTTTGTGAGTTGCACCACAGAATAGACTAGAACGTTCTAGAAAGACGCCAAGGTCAAGGAAGGAAGTATTTGGTGGTGTAAAGTTGTGACAGATTTTTTTTCAATAGGTAGCTCCTATGGTGTTGGATTTTAGTCTATTTCATCTTCATTGCTTAACCGCTATAAAAAATAGCGTAAAAAATAGAACAGTGGTAATTACAAAAGGAGATGCCAGTGTTAATGCTTTCAATATCATATTATTATTACAATATCATTGTGAAAACCTAAAATTGGGTTAATGATACTGAAAGTCGCGAGTTTATTTTTCTAAAGGACAGCATGCAGTAGGAAGAAAATTTAAAAGGAAGTAAAACGCAAGAGCTCGCTGTATCTATATTTATTAAGTTCTTACATGCCTGTCGTTTCGATGACTTTACAGCAACCATGCTCCTCTCCTGACCCGAAAAAGAATGTTCCATTGTATTATAATATCTGGAGGCTGATGATGATGATGGTGCTCAAGAGTGGAGGCCATGTGTTGAATATGAGACGAAGTGTTGGTCGGCCATTGACTATGTGGCAAGACGATCTCCGTGCGGTGGCCAGTCCGTGTTGAATGCGAGTTACAAGGGATCGGCCCTCTTGGCGTTCATTTTCATGTTCAGCAATGGACTGATAGAGGCTGATGATAATGATGATGATTTTCTCCAGACATGTTCCTCCCGACCCGTCCTCCGGACTCACATCAGGATGCAACACCGCGACGGGCGCGACAAGAGAAACCACGTCTGTCATCTTTGCGGAAAGGCATACGCCGTAAGTTAATGAATTACATTAAATTTTATAAACACATATACAATAAACATCATTTCATATTATACCTACTTAAGCTACGAATGCATCTTCCCACACCAACGCTGACGGCCGAACCCCTTATGTGCTCAAATGTTTGTGACTTCAGAGTAAGAACAGTCTAGAAGGGCACCTGCGGGCGCACACAGGTGAGCGGCCGCTACGCTGTCCTCGCTGCCCCGCGTCGTTCGGCTACGACGCGGCGCTCTATAACCACGTCAAACACGTGCATCTCAAACATAAGGTAATTACATCGAGCTTTACGGTTATATAACCGGATAGAGTAGTAATGTGAACCATGAAATTACGAAACTGGTCAGTGATTTGTCACTGAGGTAATAGCAATTTAACCTACCAGTGATATAAGTGTGCGTCCCGTTGGCCAATCATACATCAATGGCCACCAGTTGGCCAATCAGAATGCAGATCTGGTGCAGCGCGCCGCACAAATTTGGCGGAATTTGTTTTCATACAAAATAGTTAAAAATACATAACATTACCGCTCCTTAATTTATATATTACCTACAACAAAGTACAGTAAAAGAAATATTCAATGTTATACATAAATGTATCTTATTGAACTTCGAATTACTACCGGTTCGAAAGATCCACTGAGACGAACAACAACATTATAGGAGACAGGAGTACGTACTCAGTAAGAATGTACTAGTAAACTGAGAACTTTACTATAAAAGCCGTAAGTCTATAGTTACTTTAACAATGTCAGTAGTTCTATTGTATAACAATATGGCATATACCATTGAACAGTTTCGCATATTTAATTGGTAAAGTTGATTCTCCAAATTGTGTTGAATGTGGTATTGTGGAGGATGTATATCACATTCTTATGGAAACACGTAATGACAGTTGTAGGCAAAATTTTAAATCCTTACAATCATTTAATGTGGGAATTATAAACAGCATCTTGGCTTCTCCGTGTTCTGAGGAAGCCAAGCAGTTGTATAAATTAGTACTTTTAGGTTTAAAGAATCGTTAAAATTAAGGTTTTTTTGTATTTAATTGTACCTAATATTAATTTGAGTTCCATTATGATGGTGACGTGTCTCAAGACAAAACCCTCTTTAAAAATAAAGAAAAAAAAAAACAACATGATGTAGTAATTGTACCATTTTCACATTTATAATGTGACATTGTGACGGTTATATCAAGAAATTATGTGATTAGGGATTTTGTCAAGTTTAACAATCAGTTCAAACTTTATAGGTTTTAATGTTTTTCTTTTATAGAAAATTCGCAGCAGAGGTCCGCAAACTGCTGAATGGTCTCTTACAATACCGATACCCAATGATGAAACGTGATAATGCAGTTTTTTTAAATAAATGATTTTTCATCTTTTCATTATTTTATTATATTCCCTAAAAATGAAAGATTATGAGTTAATTAGTAGTAGTATTTAAATCATTCCCGATTTAGAAGTAAGTTGCAACAAGAGGCTTCAAGAACTTGCTAAAATAAATGCTAGCTTTTCGTGAAGGTACTATTTTACTAGAGAGATTAATCTGCCTGAGAAGACATCGAAGCGGGTCGATCAAGAAGGTTTTATGACGGTGCAAAGTAGCCAGCACCGTCAGAAGGCTAACAAGAACCGCTGTGGCACGGCTCCCATGCAGCACCGAACACCCCGGTGTATATCTCCCGCCTACATTACACCACTGAGGCGAAAGACATCGTGGAGTACGTGCGCCAAAAGACCAAGTACACAGCGAGAGTGCAGCTACTGGAGTCGCGCCGCAACGTCAATTTCAAGGCGTTCGTGGTGCGAGTGCCAACATGTTTTCTGCACCTTGTCATGCAGGAGGACTTCTGGCCACAGGGCGTGGTGTTCCGCCGCTTCCGCGGACAAGTGCCACCGGAACGCACTATAAGACCTAAGTGCAAGTGAAGTGATACTAACATAGTTTTAAGTTTTATTTACTAACAACCTTGTTTTATAATTATGTATGTTTAGGTTAAGGTATTATAAAATATCTATGGGCCTATGCAGCCTGAAAATAAAGGTTTATTATTATTATTATAAAGATTAATAGCTCCGGAATTTTGTAATTTTGTTTACTCATACCGAATTCAACCCACAAATAGGCAATAGACTTAATTGTTATTGTATTGTTAACAAATTCACCGGTGGGAGGGAAGCGCTGTGCCGCGCTCCCGGCTGCATGGGTACCACCATCTTGCTTGTTTCTCCCGTGAAACAGCTTTGCTGTGTTTCGGAGAGAAGGGCAAGACAGGCAGTGTAATTACTGGCACCGAGACTTAACATCTTGTCTCAGGATAGGCAACACATAAATAAGTTGCCTGGGCTCGTTCCAGGTATACTGGTGTTCATGGGCGACGTCGACCACTTACCATCAGGTGGTACGTTTGCCAGTTTGCCTATCCAACTAAAATAAAAAAATAAAATGTCACTACTTTTACAGCTTAAGCCGGACAAGAATCAACTTATTGAAATTTTCTTAAAAAGATAGCGACTAGCGCTAATAAGCACTTTTATTATATGTATAATATATAGCCAAAATCATATATTATTGTCTATTTGGTCCTAGCACATTTAACAATAATATAATCTTTATAAGAAGAAGGTACACTTTGTACTTGTCGGCGTTCGAAAAAGCGAGGACGGGGATGAATGGCTATTTACGATAAACTATATACTCGTATTTATGAATGCCTATCTATACTTACGGCCTGATTACATGATTACATTAACAATAGGGATGTTGACATTTTTCATAAATGTTTATAGATCATTTATAAATATCAACTTCAACTTTTTGTTTATGGCTACTGGGTCACTTTTAGGTTAGCGACCATTAACTGCCAATGACTCCTGAAAACAGCACAGTGTCTGGTGTGTTTGACCGGTTACAAAAATTGATCCAAAACAAGGTCTGATGTAGTGTGGTTTTGATGTGCGTGCTGGAATAGACAGACACAGAACATTTAGACATCACAAAACAGTACAAAACATATAGACAGTACATAACAAAGGAAAAGTACAAAAGCAGGGTCAAGCAAGTAATCAGAGTTTAATTTTTTGGGAATAGATAGATGTATTTAATTAGGGAGTTTAGAACTTTTTTGTTTGAGGATGAGAGAAACAGAAGAGATTTAAGGTCAATGGGCTTGGGTACACAGGAAGGGAGAATGTCATATAGGGAGACTGTTTTATTTGGGCAATTAAAAAGAATGTGGTCTGCAGTGCCTTCCTCTAGGCCACAATCACAGTTGGGGGATTGAATAATACCCCATCTGTGAAGGCGTGATGGGGTACAGGTATGTCCAATCCTAAGTCTGCAGATGACCGACGTCGTCTGCTTGTCGACTAGACGGTAATGGTAGAACCACGGCTTATTAGGGATCTTGGGTTGGATGTCTCTGTAATAGTGACCTTTAGTTAATTTTGAACGGTCGTAGTAAAGTTGCCAGCACATGTCAATTTCTAATTTGGCCAAGGAGAAAAGAAGCAATGAAAGTATTCCAGACCGCCTATTTCTATGGCCATTTTAGCATGAGAGTCTGCAATCTCGTTGCCTTGGATCCCTGAATGTCCAGGTATCCAAGCCAACGAAACCTCAATATTACGATGATAGCAATCAAACAGAGACTGCTTGATAAGCAGCACAAGGGGGTAGATATTCTTAGATGCAAACTGATTAGAGTTAATGGTCTGAAGGCCGCTCAGAGTATCCGAAAAAAATTTTGTTTTATTAATGCCGTGAGAAAAAACATACTTAATAGCTTTAGGATAGCCACCAATTCTCCAGTAAGTACAGAAGCATGAGGAGGGCATTTGAAGCTCAGGATAATGGCGTATTTAGGTATCCATACCGCCGCGCCTACCACACCATTAGTTGTAAGTTTAGAAGCATCAGTAAAAATCGTCGTCCAGTCATGCCAGGAACAATTGATGATACTGTTAAAAAGCTCATTGGCCCCGGGCTGATTTTTTGAAATTCCGAAATCCAGAACTACATTAGGTTGGAAAATTAGGGCATCATAGGGAGTGGAGTAAAGAGGGAATATCGAGCAAGTGAAAGTTGGGACTGAGAGATTGTTAAATTTGTGGAGGCTGTTTATTAGACAAAGAATAGATTTGTTTAACCAGAATCCATTACTAGAAATCAACGAGGAGAGTTCCCAAAGTTTGGGTATTAAAGGATGTTGGGAAAGTGAAGTTAATCTGTAAAAGAAACGGTCAGCCAGGAATTGTCGCCGAAGAGCAAGGGGGGGATTCAAAGCTTCTACTTGGAGAGAGTTAGTTGGTGAAGATTTCATAGCTCCAAGAATAGTTCTTAGAGATTGGTACTGAATTTTGACCATTTTGCCCAGGGCAACCTTGCTACAGGGTTCCAATATAAAGGCACCATAATCTAGTACACTTCGAATAATGGCATTATAGAGCAATTTCTGAGAGTAAGGGTGGGCACCCCACCATACCCCTGATAGGCATCTCAGAATGTTAATGTTTGATTGACATTTTTGAACTGTGTAATTTATATGATGGGTCCCGGAAAGACGAGTCCAGAATAACGCCAAAAATTTTACTTTGTTGCAGATTGGTATCAGTTGGTTGTTAAATGCTATTTCTATTGAGGGAATGGCTCTCCTTCTATTGAAAATGACTACAGTGCTTTTGGAAGTTGATAATGTTAGACCATGTGAAGAAAGCCAATTCCCCAAATAAAAAAGAGCTTGGTTGAGACTATTAGAAGCAACCTCGGCCGAATGGGAAGAAGTGTACAGGGTCAGATCGTCTGCATATTGTAGGACATTGCAGTACGGGATAACGGACTCCTCAAGGTCGTGAGTATAAAGATTATAAAGAAGTGGGCTTAATACAGATCCTTGAGGGAGACCCTTCCAAATAAGTCTTGGAGAAGAATGGGAGTCATGGTGTCGAACCTCTATTACTCTATCCATCAGGAAATTACATATAAAATGAGTCAACTTCTCAGGCAGGCTCAGCTTAGAAAATTTATCTCTGAGTAAGGAGAGTATCACATTATCATATGCCGAAGAAATGTCTACAAATACCCCAACAAGAAACTCATTCCTTGTCAGAGCGATCCCGATGTCAGTGGTCAAAATAGATAAGCTATCCATAGTACCCATTCCTTTGCGGAAGCCAAATTGGCTTTTGGCCAATAACTTTTTGGATTCCACAAACCAATCCAACCGCTTCCTTATCATATGTTCCGTTATTTTTATTAAACAGGAGGACAAAGCAATGGGGCGATAAGTGGAAGGCAAAAGGGGATCTTTTCCTGGTTTTCGGATGGGAATAACAATTTGTTTTTTCCAAGCATCTGGAACAAATCCCAGATCAAAAAAAATATTAATGATATTTAAAAACGTTTTTTTTGTGACTTGTCCGGAATTAGATAGAAAAGAGTAGGGAATATTATCTGGACCAGGGTAGGAATTTCTCAAGTGGGTCAAAGTAGTCAGGAATTCAGACCATGAAAATGGTTCGTCAAATCTGTTGGGGCGGTTATTAGCATAAGGGGAGGGGAGGGAATTTAAGTAAGGGACAGAAGAAGGTGCTAGGGCATCAATAAATGACTCGAGCCAAACAGAAGCATCATTGCTAGAAAGGTCGCAAGGAAGGAAGGATCCTCTGTAGCGCTTAATTGCTTTTCATATTGAAGCCGCAGGAGTCCGGGGAGATATGCTTTGGCAGAATCGAATCCATCCTTTTCTCTTTTTTTTTGAACAATCGCTTAGCTAAAGCCGCAATTCTTTTAAATTGGAGGAAGTTATCCATGGTCATAGAGTCACAATATTTTTTTTCGGCTTCTTTTCTGCGGTGGATCATGTCTGAACATTCCGAATCCCACCAGGGGGGAGAGGGTTTAGATGTTTTACCCCTTTGTATGACAGGGATATTTTTATCTGCGGCAGCTTTGAGGGAGGACACCAATTTGTCGTGACAATCAAGTACGTTATCTTGTGACACTACAGGGAATACATTGACGAAAGCATCACAATCTTTGGCGAATTGGTCCCAATCTGCTTTAGAAAGGAGGTACCTACGGGACCTTGATGGAGTTTTGGGTTGAGAAAAGGAGGTAGGGCAGGAAATTAAAATAGGGAGGTGACCACTACCGTAAGAGTCATACAGAACGGACCAAGTAAGAAGTGTGCCAAAATTGGGGGAGCAAAGAGAAAGATCGACAGCACTGGCATTCTGCCCTGGGGCTGTTCTGCGAGTTGGAGAGCCATCATTGAGGAGGCAGATGTTTTTATCCTCCATAAGATCCACCAAGTCACAACCTAGAGCGTCGTAGTCTGCGCTTCCCCACATAAGGTGGTGGCAGTTAGTCTCCTAAGATAAGGAAAGAGCCAGAAAGGGAGGAAAATATGGGGTCTAGATCAGAAATTTGAACAGAATGGGGGTCCGAGATGTAGATGGAAAGGACAGATATGTTCATGATTTTGGCAGCAACTGCGTTGATGCTAGATGGGATGTGTGGGAGAGTAAGGCGAGTAAATGTAACAGATGATTTAATAAGGAGGGCGGCTCCTGCATAGCCATCGCCTCTGTCATCCCGGAGGCAGAAGTACCCAGGGACCCGGAACCGAGATCCTGGGACCAACCAAGTCTTCGAAATGGCAAACGCAGCATTGATCCTGTTGCGTTTGCCATTTCGGAGACTTATGAAGTAACCATTTGTAAAATTTCATGTCGTTTTGGACGTAGGCTGTGGCTATTCCATTGGATGAGATGGAATTTTAATGATGTTTAGAAATTCAGACAGTTTATTGGCAACGTTGGGCGGTAGAGGAAAGTCATTCATCTTGCTGAACATATTAATCAAAAGGGACAGCAAAACGTCTAGAAAATTGTCACTAGATGAGGATTGGGAAAAGGAAGAAGTAGGTTGATCGTGGGGTTGAAGAGCGATTCCATTGCTCGGGGGAGGGGGATCACGATCTGCAATAATAGCCTGGTGAGCCAAACGGTCATAACCTTGAGGCACGGGGCGACGGGGGGGTCTTGAGATGGTAATTGTTTTCCTATAGGAATGGTTGGAAGGTGGTGAAGCGGGAGGGATTGATGGGATTTGGACATGAGTACTATGGGCAGCATCTGAGTAGGATTTTGAAACAGGGGGGAATCTCTCACAGGCTTCCGAGTAGGAGATATTTTCTTGGGACATTGTATTCTTGATGGACTTTTGTCTGGTTTGCTCAGGACAGGCCTGGCTTGTGGCAAAATGCCTACCCGAGCAAAACAGGCATAGAGCTAATGACTCTGGGTTAGTGCAACTTTTCCCGATATGATCTTGGGCGCATTTAAAACATTTAGGCTTGGATCGACATTGATCAGCAATATGACCGAATTTACAGCAATTATGGCATTGGATTGTAGGGAGCTGATATGTCTCCACAGGCATGGAAGTGTAGCAACAAAATATTCTATGAGGCAATACTTGGCCACTGAACGTTAATACCACGGTCCCCGTGGGGACCCATTCTATACCACCTTCTTTGTAAACTTTTCGATTCAGTCGTCTAGCTTTGAGTATTTCACCACAGCCGGGGGGTATCTTTGATAAAGTCCTCCAGGGAGAGGTCAGAGGGAACTCCTCTCACAATACCCATACGAGTGATATTAAATGTAGGAATCATAGCCTCAAAGTGATTAGCGGTCAGAAGGGGGTTGGTAAGAAATGAGTTAGCTGCTGCGGGTGTATTGAATTCGACACAAATTCGGTTTCTACCTACTTTCTTGATCCCTCCTCGTGATATATCCTGCACGCGGGAATTAAGCATAACCTGGCCGAACTTAATTGGGTTTAGGGAAGTGCCAGAAGATGGATTGGACTCAACGCGAGAAACATGAACGAGGAAAGGGCCCTCGTCCTTGTTGGAGTACTTTCTGTCCTCTTTCAGATTCGGATGAATATACAAGGAAATAATAGAATCGGATGGTGCCCTGTTCGACAATTTAGCCGGGGGCTGAGCATTCTCCTCATCTAATAATGAGGTAATACACTTACTGACGTCCGATGAACTCGAGGCACACAACAAAACACTAAAACAATGCACACGGCAACGAAATTTCGCGGATCAAACACAAACACGTGCTATCCCCAAGGCGTCCAAAGCAGAAAAAAAAATTGTTTATAATTTAAATATGTACAATTTTCATTCATTTATAAATATCTAATAGAGGCGTAAATAGTATTAACTTTTGCTTAAATACGTCTAATGCCTATAAAATCTTGCATTTTATAATGCATTTTAAATTTCGCTGCAAAACGCTAACACTTGTCACGTGACGTCACATGTTGTTAAGCATCGTAAAAATTATAAAATGATTCTAGTTGTCGTTAATAAAAAATGGCTATTAAATTTTATAATTGTTGTACGGTGCCTATGTGTGTGTACACTGTCTAAACGCCTGAAAATTAGTTTTTACAATATGTACTGCGTACGGAAAATGGTGTATAAAAGTACGTCAATATTCTTCCGCTTCCGCTAAATAGGAACAGGTGTCGTCATTTCCGTTTATGATCACGTGACCTATTTTAAATTTTGTAACATTTTATTCATTAAATATTAATTTAATCAAATAAAAATAAGGGAAAATATTGTATTTTTTCAGAATTCTATCATAGAAACTACCAATTAACATCAAAATTATATTTTTATATGAATACTGTCAACATCCCTATTATGTACATTTTTTTTTGTACATTACTTTTGGCAAATGTATGAGTTTGTGGCAAAAAGATTGAAGACGAAGAATTAAAATATCCTTCTGTCAGTGTCAAAGTATACCATTAACCATAATAAAAATAAATAATGTGTTGAAATCAAAACAAAAATGAAATTATTAAATTTAATTAAGAAATTAACAATAAATACACGGACGCAAATTTGTAGGCATTACTCTGATGAAGCAATACCCAGAGCATTACGTAGTTTAAAGGCCAAATCAACAAAAAATGCAGTGCAATTTTATGTGGATGCTTGTAGAGTAAGAGCAGTTGGTGGAAACGGAGGAGATGGCTGCATATCCTTTCTGCATGCATGGTGCAAGGACCAGGCAGGACCTAATGGTGGCGACGGTGGCCACGGTGGACATGTAATTTTTCAGGTTAGGTTATAGGTTAAAAACATTTTTATTCATATTAACTTCCTTAACTCCTTTATCAAAATATGTACATGATATGAATATGTTATGAATATATTATTTTGTCGGACTGAGTATTAATGGGTAGGCAAATAATATAATAAAGTTGTAATATTAGTAAAATAGAGTATGAATTTACAGGCAACACATGCAAAAAAGGGACTTAACCACTGCAACTCGGTGATTCAAGCTAAAAATGGTGAAAAGGGATTCTCAAAAAATTGTGATGGGAAGAACGCACAGCATGTTATAGTTCCAGTGCCATTGGGTAATGTATTATGTTTACAAAAATGTATAAGTATAAATATAGTTTACAGTAGGAACATTGTGTTCTGAATCTGAATCATGTGTAATCTTCATAATAATATGCTACTTGGAAGTTGGAACACAAATCAAAAGAACATTAAATACATGACCAAATTCAGACATCTATATTATATATAGTTTCTTGATTGTTTTTATTTAATTTTTGACTTCTCATAGCTTGTAAATTTTCTATACTAATATTAAATTGACTTGACTTTGTTATAATACAATTTATAAATATTAGAAATAATTTGATGTGAAAGAAAGCTGTAATTAAAAATACAATTTAAAATAATTACACTAAGTATGAAATTTGTAATGCCTGAATTGTATCACTTGTTCTTGATTAAATATAAATAAATAATAAAAATTATTTGTTCTGCCTCCCAGTATTAAAAAAATATTTATTAAGGCAAAAGCAGCAGCTGTGTCCTTTCCACACCTAAATTTAATAGTCAAGAAATTACTTACTTATAACAAGTAATTTCTTGACTGAGATGAAATCTGTAAAAAATTGTTTCATTGACGACGCTGTTGGTATATGCAGGTACTATTATAAGAGATGAGACTGGACGAGTGGTTGGTGACTTGCAGGAAGAAGGGACCATGTTTGTTGCGGCGCGGGGTGGAGCTGGAGGCAGGGGGAACAAATTCTTTCTCACCGATACAGAACAAGTAAGTTTGTGTTACTGATGACTGTAGTGTATGTAGTTATACAAACATTGTGTTATGACGTTTGTCTCGAGCGGGCAGAGTAGAGTCAGTCATTGTCAGACTGTCGGCCCGAGTGGATGTGGTAGTGGGCTGGCGAGCCAAATAAGGATTTATACATTATACACAAAGAGTACAACTACTACAATGACTATATATTATAAAGAGGCAAATTGATCCCCAGCATGATAATGCTTATCTTAAATCACTGTAACAAAATATAATAGTTCATGATAATTAATTTTACCAACACTCAGGTCTATATAATAAATACTTATTGGTTCATGTTATGTGAGCGTACCGCTAAAAAAACTACCAATATTATAGCACTATTATATTTTAAACATTTTTGAAAAAAAAGTTATTTCATTATTAAAAAGAAGTTGATCACTTGTAAAAACCAAGCAATTCAAAACAATTCTGATAGAACTATGACCATTGACAAATGACTGCTCAGATCTCCTGATTATTATGAATGATTACCATTAAATCTGTTTTCAGGCACCATTGGTAGCTGAGTATGGAGCAATAGGCGAGACAAATCGCTACTTTTTGGAAGTACGCTCAATGGCACACATGGGACTCATTGGCTTTCCCAATGCTGGGAAAAGCACCCTACTGCGAGCCATTACTAGGGCCAGGCCTACAGTCGCTCCTTATCCATTCACTACTCTAAGGCCACATATAGGTAATATAATAGGAAAAAAATTGTTTCTTGATATCAGAATTACATTTTTATTAATTAGCAATTATCCCGCGAAACATGCAGTCTTTACAGCAAATGTGTGAGTGACGACGTGTGGGAAAGGACGGCGGTGCTATCACCGCCCTCCTTTCCCACACTGCATATGCGTACACTCGCATGCACCACCACCCCACATGCACCACAACCACAGTAAAAAACCACCACCAAACAATTTACGTACGTTTCGCCGCGACACCGAGGCATCCTCAGGATGTAGACTCTACGACTAGTGATTGTTAAGTTATTAGTTGTTACTTTGTAAGAATCTCTTTTTTTTAATATTTATGCGAGTTGTAATTCCGAATATAGTTTAATTAAAATGAGTTTTTATTTTTGATTTACATAATTTTACAAAACTGTTAGGTTATTTGTATCTTTTAATTGAATTTTTCCTTTTTTATTTATATAAACTTTTACTCCAAAATATACAGTGAGGTTGTATAAAATTTGTGATTCTATCCAGGTATGATCCCGTACGACGACTATGAACAAGTGGCAATTGCTGACTTACCTGGACTGATTCCCGGCTCCCATAAGAACTATGGACTAGGTAATAAATTTATAACTTTAAGAAACTTCTTAATCCGTCTCCTAGATCACGTGAAACTCGATTTATCTAAAGAAGCTGTCTACTTTTCCTGTAAGGAATAATTAAAAACAATTTTGGCACAGTTAAGTACTAAGAAACTATTTTGATCAGTAGCCTACTTAAATATGTCAAAGGCAATACCAATTTTTTTAATATTGTAGAAAAAATAAGATTTATCTTAATATAACAAGGATCTCTTGACCTAATCTCTAGATTTTGTTGGTATGCAGCATGCTTAACTAATATTTTAAAATTGTAATCTCGTAAATTTTCCAGGTATTCAATTTCTTCAGCACGCCGAGAGATGCAGAGGACTAATATTTCTTCTAGATGGTTCTGAGAACCCCCAAGAACAATATGAGATACTAAGTCATGAGGTACAACAGTACAGTGAACAACTAGCGGCCAGACCAAGGTGTGTGGTGGTCAATAAAATAGACGTAGCCGAAGGGAAGAAGAACTACCAGGAGTTCAAGGATGAAGAGGTAATTGGCATTTCAGCGAAAACCGGCATGAACTTGGGCAAGCTGTTGAGCGTAATAAGAAGAATATATGATAGCAAAAATGTTGATGATAAGTAACTTTGTATTATATTGTTAGGAACTACAAACCATTAAAAAAATTGCATATAGTAATCTGTCTGAACTGTTTCTCTTTTGACCCTTAAATAATCCTACTTATTGGGAATTAGCAATCAAAAGAAAGACACAGAACATTTCATTATAAATTGGATAACTGTTGCCCGCAGCTTCGCCCGCGTTAACTTAGGTTTACGGCCGTACGCGTTACGAGTTACTCCTTAATACATCAGATATCTGTCAGTGAAAGTCCCGTCAAAATTGGCCCAGTCGCCGAGATTAGCCGGAACAAACAGACAGACAGACAAAAAAAGTAAAAATTCTATTTTGGCATATGCCAAAATACGGCGTGTATACATCAATATGTATTTAGTAAAAAGCGGTTATTTTAATATTACAAACCGACACTCCAATTTTATTTATCTGTATAGAATATAGATTGTCTTAACGGTAAGAAAAACAAGATTGATATATATGAGATGAACAGACTATCTACCTCTGTCAAATAATTTAGTTTTTCCTACAGTGAGTACACTAGCATCATCATCATTATCCTCTATCCTTCGACTGCTGACACTAGCATCAATGTTCTTAAAAATATTGATTACCTATATGCGCAAATTATTCCAGCTTTAGACTAAAAATACACTGCCCCATGCAAAATAGTTTAGCATAAATGAAAAGTCAGGAAGTAGAATAGAAAAAAATATTTTTATTTACATAAACGTTTCATTATTTTATAATACAAATTCAGTCCTTTCAAAATTAATACTGTTTAAACTTGTCTTAACTAAGCGGTATTTACAATTAATCACACTATTATTATAACAACCCATTATATATATAAATCTGATCTTTATACACCTGTCATAAGGATTACAGTTTATAATACCTTTTCAACCAAATTTGTATATAGATGTGATGACCACAGTTTTAAGTAGAAAAAATGTTATCAAAAGTCTATTAAAGATCTTTAATTACCAATTAACGAAATAAAAATTCAATTGACGAAATTAACATCACTGTATAACTTAGATAAGGACATAATTGACGAGAGAAACCTGACAAGCTATTAGATTATTGTTTTGACCAAACGGATTGCTAAGTTGCAGGATACAAAAAAAAATGAAATAAAAATTATCGCATTTTGCAATTACTACCCTCGGGTATCAGCTAAACAGTAAGTAAGAGGTAGTGCCATTGTGGCCCACACGACTGGGGGCGGTACCTTTCGCTCACATCATCAAACCCGGGTGTCGCGTTTCGTGCGGTTTGTGAGTTTCTTATGGTT
Organism: Helleia helle; assembly: GCA_963853865.1. NCBI lineage: Eukaryota > Metazoa > Arthropoda > Insecta > Lepidoptera > Lycaenidae > Helleia > Helleia helle. The sequence goes on from OY971434.1 coordinate 6,936,660, forward strand.
GTGCAGATGCTTAGAGTATACATATTATTGCGGATATCTACTGACTGCTTATGGAATAAAAAAAAGCACATGTATTGCACTGGGTGTCTTCAATACTTTTACGTTTCCAGTATTCATTTCTTATTTATTTTTGATCAATGGATATCCAAAGATAAAAATTACTTTAGTGAACTTTGCCTCTAGTCTTTGTTAGAGGTTGAGTCAGGAGAAGCTCTGAGCGGCTCCATACAAAATTTTATTGAACCCAGCAAGTCAACCTTTTTTTATGCCTAAGGTTTGCCATAATGTCGACAATTTTATTATAGAAATAAAATGGCAAACTGATGCAGTCCACTTGATGTAGAATCCTATTCTATCGTTGTGTATGTGAAGTTGTCGGGTCTATTCCATGGGCGCCAACTGTTGCAAATGTGGTGTAGTGAGACCGTCTGATAGTTTTTTCGTCTTCTTACATTTCTTCGGTTGAACTTTCATCTGCAAAATATATGTTTAGCTAATTTTATTTTATTTAAAATTTATATTTATATATAATATATTCAGTCAGTCTATGATTAGTGTAAGGTAAACTAAGTAGAATGTTTAATGTAAGTAAGTAGCAGTTTTGCACATGGCGGTAGTACTAGTGTGAGGTGAGGGGCGGTGGGCGGTACCTTGTGGTACACTTCCCGCACATGGCGGTAGTAATAGTGTGTGTGGCGGAGGGCGGTACCTTGTGGTGCACCTCCCGCCTATGGTGGTAGTAATAGTGTGTGGGGCGGAGGGCGGTACCTTGTGGTGCACCTCCCGCACGTGTCGGTAGAGCGAGGAGTACCATCCGAAGGCGGCGCCGCACCGCTCGCACCGGTACGGGGTCTCGGTCGTGTGCATCGCCACGATGTGGTAGCGGAGTTTCGCTGCGTTCTGTAAGTATATAACATACTTAATGGATACGGGAATGAATTCGGAATTCCTCCTCGAAATCAGGCGAGAAGCGCTTAGAAAAATAGTTCGCTTATGCGCTGGTCCAATGCGGGTCAGCGAACTTCACATAGGTACACTTAAATTTTGTTACTTCATCGGGAGCAAGCAATGTATACACGTACATTAAAAGTTTTTCACAAAGGAACCCTACATGATCAGCGAGTAACATAGGCTATATTTTCTCCCTGCATTTTTGTCCCCACAGGAACAGGAAATACGCGAATGCAACCACAGGGCGCTGATCTAATGTTATATAAAAGTAGATGTAACACTCGCTATTATGAAAGTGTATTGTGGTTACCTGATAGGACTTGCCGCACACGTGGCACAGGTTGTCTTTCTTCTCCTTGTTCCGGTGCACGTTCTGCAGATGAACATACAGCGACGTGTGGCACTTGAACGGCTGAAACACAGTCAATCATTATACCATGATTTACAATTCTTTTCAAACATTCATCATTATGCAATCGAAATATAGCAAGCGATGGTCTCATATTCAGGTGCACCTAGAGATTAAGAAAATTCCATTTCAAGGGGGGTCATGATCGACCCTGGACCTCTCACCAGGAGGCCGAGCTCTCATACCCACTAGACCACAATCACTCACAGTTTAGTATTAAGCAGTATCAATAACAATCTTATATTGTTGAACCCCCAAAGTTGACCTTGGCCACGACCTTGGTATCTGAGCTGACGATGATAGTGCTGGGTTGGTACCTTGTTGCAGAGCTGGCACTTGAACTTGATGTTATGGAGGTGTTCCCAGTCGATGTGGTCGCGCAGCCGCGTCTTATTCACAAACTTCTTGCCGCACTCGTTGCACATGAAACTATAAAGTATAAAAAGTTAAGATTTCAATAATATTTCAACTATCCCGTACAAAAAATTCTGAAGTGTCTTATTCAGTGATGAATATCGCCCATAAATGACCTCATCTGTGACCGGGGTGGTCATGTTAAGCGCAGGCATCACCGGTGGAAGGGATGTGGTAAGCCGCGCTCCCGGCTGTATGGGTACCACCATCTTGTTTATTTCTCTCGTGAAACAGCTTTGCTGTGTTTCAAAGAGAAGGGCAATATAATTACTGTCACAGAGACTTAACATCTTATGTCTCACGATGGGCAACACATGACAAGCTGCCTGGACATCTCAGGTTCAAACAAACTCTAAACAACGGGCGACGCTGACCACTTGCCATCATGTGACCCGTCTGCCCATTTATCTATCCAGTTGACATTTAAAAAATGGCAAATCGTTGCGTTGCCTATCCTCAGACACAATAAAGAAGTTCTTAGTACTAATAATTACAGAGACAGCTGATTCACAGATAAATATGCAGGATTGTACTAATACGTAGGAGAATGGAAGCGCCTCCCACCGTTATTTGTAATGTTTCTAGAAGTTCTATCTATATAGGGAGTACATACGAGTAAATGAGAGTACGTACAAGTAGATATGATGTTAGTTTAGTCACATCAAAATACTCACAAACAAGGAGGGTACAAAGTTATAACATCTATCTGTTTAGTTTATTTATTTATAAAAGAATATCTAATTTATTTGGGGTTTTCGAAACAGCTCCTTTGCCAAAAATGGTAGGACCATTCATTACGAAAGCAATTTGAAATCTTATCTTCTCCAATAGTGTGTATATTTGTCTGTTAACTTATTTCGAAACATTAGGTAGTATATTATCTGGATAATTATCCTTTCATCAATTATTAGATTGATCAGTCTGTACCTGAAGTCGGTCTCGGAAACGTGCCGCAGCGAGCCCCGCAGGTGCTGCCGGAACGTGGCCACGGAGGCGAACTTCTTGTCGCAGATGTCGCAGTATAACTCGCCGCTGTCCAGCGCCTGTCGACGTTATATTGATAACTACAATAATTATATTGTCATTACATTGTCAATTTACGGACAATTTTCATTAATGGATATGTATTTGATTTTTTAAAATATGGTATTTGGGCTAGTACAATAATATTTAATAATTACTACCATCATTACGAGGATGATAAGTTCAATAATTAAATCCCGAGCGAAACTTGTTAAAGAGTGGAACTTGGGTCCTGGATGCATTATCAAGTAACTAACAAGTAACATGTAGGGACCGGGCTTCAACATGTGGAACTGAACAGGCAGTGTCTGATGGTGCTACCACCGACATATTTCTAATTCAACTGCTTAATTCAAACATAGCATGAATCTATCTTTGCCTACCGGGAGTCCTTACTTTCCCTTTCGACATCCACCTCGAGTAAAAGGTGGGCAACATACTCAACTTCTTACCATCTTGGAAGCCCATAGTCTGTCACTATTGAAAAAAATTCAGAATCAATAATGAAGTCATCATTAACGCGTACCTTATGACTCCTCATGTGCCGCCCGAGGTTGGACTTCCACTGGTACACCTTGCCGCATCTCGGACACGGGTACCGGTTCTGACCCTTGTGCAATACACTGAAATATAGTTGATCTATGTAGAATGTAATGTAGCCTTAGCTTTCATAGAAGAAATTTTTGCACAGAGTTTTACTGTATTTGTAATGAAAAGATTTTTGAGTTGTATGATCTTTTAAAATTATTTTGGCCAAATTTATGCAGGCAACTAATGCTAAAGTGTCAAACTGCTATTATTTTTAGGTAACCCTCTCTTCTTATAAACCTTATTATGTGTGGTTTATTGCCATTAAGGTTCTGTATCTATAGTCAAAATTGACATTTGCTAATGTTGTTTAACAGCTGGGTCACAGACTACATAAAACTGAACTCACTTGAGATGATATCTGTATGTCTTCCGTGAACTGAACATTTTGCCGCACTCCACACACTGAGGTTTGTCCGGTAATGTCTCTTTACTTCTAGTCCTAGCTACACCATTTGTTTTTACCTTATCCTGTGAATAGGAAATGAAAATTGAAAACTATGTTTTGTATACATTTATGTTGATTGAATCAAAAAAATATCCTTAAAAGGATTTGTCCTAAATCACCGAGTGTATGGCAAAGCAGCAGATGGTAGTTATTTGTCAATAATATTAAATACACATTTGATTACAATATATTATAAATAAATAAAAAAAATAAAAACAGTTCATTTTGTTGAGCTCAAAATTTCGGCATTGTCTAGGAAAAAGCCTCGTTCAGTTGTGAATGAGAGAATGGAAGTGAAAAGGAAAACATCCCATTTTAAACAATTTAATACTGATAATAAGCATAATAAAATAATATCAAAATAAAATTAATTTGAAACCCACCTCTTTCTCATGTTCCGCTGTATGTAAATCCAATTCTACCTGAGTCTCAAACGTTTTTCCACAATCTTTGCACTCCATCTCGGAGACAGGTGCAGTCTCAACAAATGGGTCCTCTTGGTCTACATCTACATCACTTACATCTGAACTGGGCCTACTTATTTCTTTCTTCACTTTCTCTTTCTTTATCTTCTGTTTTGGGGTCTAAAAACAAACAAAGCCTAAATAATCCCAGAATTTAAAAAAAAAATTGAAACAGACTTCAAAAAATAAAAACTGAAAAGTAACAAATTAATCGCGTTTCTTGAATTTTTTTGCCTACATCTTATAATCACAAATTCTACTAATGTACGAACTTTGTGTTTAACCGCGTCATTATTGTTACTTTTGGAATCGGTGTCGTATTTGTTGCTATACCTATCTAACTTGGCTGACACTTAAAATCTTTTATCTTAAAGTCTAATATTTTAGTCATGTTGCTGCGTATAATTTCAAACCTCTGTGGCTCAATGGTAAACGCGTTGGCGCTTAAGCCGGAGGTTGCGGGTTCAAATCCCGCGAGGGAACACAAATAATATTTTCTGTGTTCCTGGGTCATGGATGTGTTTTAAATATGTGTATTATATTATAAAAATCTTAAATACACATATTATGTAAAGTATAAAAGTATTAAGGTTGAACTAGTCGATGGCGCGAACTCTAACAAAATGATTGCTATCTCACTTGACATAGTGCGCGAACATGTGTGCTAGAATGAAATGCACAATGATTCATTCCGAAAATGTCCTTTTAGCAAAACAGTTATTATAGAAAAACTAATAAGTGTATCTTTTCAAAATAAATTTATTTTATCTTTTGAATAACTAAACTATATCTGTACGGGCTTTATTTTTGAGCTTTCGTGCTCGGTATACTATTTATTTACGTCCGAAGTTGGGCTAAAATCAGTGTTCAAATACGAAACTTTAGAAGCTTGTATTTTTTAAATGTATAATTTTTTTACGATTTTGGGTACATACACACATAGATAACGACGAGATCAATTTATATTATACTTGTTTTTTCGTTGTCAACGTCAAACATTGTATATAGTAATTACTGTTCTGCGTTTGTATGGAAAGATGAGCGACTTGTGTAACCTTAAATATATTTCCGTTGTCTGGTACCCATAACACTAGTACTTCGTGAACTTACCACTGATTGACGTGGTGTAAAAGCGTCCATAGATATTATTATTATAGTAAGTATATTCTTTATGAAATTTCAAAAAATACTTTATATTATGAAAACATTTTCTTACTGTTATATCAGTCAAATACAACACTAGAATTTTCTATATCCATACAGCTGAATTGGTACAAAAATCCGTTCAGATGTTATAGGCAGTATAGGAAAAGCTTATCAGTTTACATAGAGGCGTATAATAATATTTTTTTATTATTTATTTTAACTCAGCAATAAGATGTTTTTTGGTAGTTAAGATTAAATAATTATTGATAAATGAATCGACATGTTTTTTGCCATGCTCTCATGATCTGTGGCATAGCAGAAAACAGTAAAACCCGTTTAGGACTATTTCACAGTGACCAAACCAAAAACGGGTATAAGCAAGAACTCATATTATGCAGAGTACGGAAAATAAAACTTAATATTTACTAAGTCTCTTGTAGGTAATAATATTTTTATAGAGAGTCGTTATGTCTATAATTATTAGCAATAACAAGATTTTCAATATAATTTAACTTTTGCAGTGCCATTTCGCTGTCACACAGAAAAGCTACATAGTGTAAGTGCTGACAATCCCTGGGTAATAATTATGCTTATGTATCCGACCCATTATGTCATACTCTTGTGTCGCATTCGCGCCACAAAGTCAACTTAATGTGTTACATATGCGCACTACCCATAAACCGCTGACGATCATTTTATATAATAAGTTCCCATACAAGTTACAAGATATCAAGTACGACGGTTCCCAAGGAAACGCCGACGCAGCTCAACCTGGTTTATAGTGAAGTTAACATGATCCTCCACATATATTCTCACGGGACATATTGTATCCACCTCTTAGTTTTATATAATAATGTAAGGCACTTCCAATTCTAATATCGAACGGTTGTCACGTCTTATTAGTTTTAGTTAACAGTTTTAATTATGTTCATAATATATTAAAATTGAATTATATGTAATTAATTAGTAAGTGTAATAAACTTTTATTAAAATAAAATCGGTTTTTTTTAAGACTCTCGAACGCGCTCTACATAATTAATGCACAACAAATAGTCCAAAATAAATTCTTACGCATGGCAACCGGTTGCCCGTGGTACGTAAGAAACATCGACCTGCACAGGGACTTTAGATTAGAGTCCATTAGCCACTTCAAAGTGACGTCAGAACGTCTCTTTGAAAAGGCACTCCTCCACCTAAACCCGCTCATAGTGAGCGCGGCAAACTATTCCCCAGATAGCTCAGTTCCAATTAGACATAGGTTACCTAAGCATGTTTAACAGATCCAGCTGACGAAATCTCTCAGCTACTAATGCGCGACGCAAAAGCGCGACGCGAACGACACAACATATACAGAAGTACACACGATACGAGTAAACACAAACCCAGACCACAGCGCTAGCACTAAGCTACCGCTAGATTGCTTGGGCACCGCGCATGACTCGCCTCCTTCTCGAGAGGGAGGGATGAGGGCCGGCCCTCACGATGATAGGTTAAATTCAACCGTAAAAGATTTGTCGACCGTATCGGATTTGACTAGTCCAAATCCTGCTCTCCCAAGCAGCGCGCGCGATGAACCGCGCCCCCTGTGGGGCGCGGAGGGGAGCGTCCCCCTTTCGAATATTTCTTAAGTGAGCCATCTGCTCATTTACTGTACCGATTGAGCTTAAAGGCCATCAGGCCGAAAAGTCTAGCCCTTCCGAAAAAAAAATGCCTGGGTAATTGGTAAAATCGGAGTCGATTCCTTCTCGTCTTCATCATCACTTAGAGCCCTTTTTAGTGTGTTATTAATATCTTCAATAAGATCTGCAATTGATCGGATTTGGTAGGGTGCCACATTATCATCAATGGCAGAATATCCAGGAAAACCCGGTAATATCGCGGGTTCTTCTTTTATCGATATGACGTCAATTCCATAATAGTAAAAATAACGATTTCTAAAACCTGGTTTTTGAAACTATATCATGTATGATTGTGTATTAAACGGGATTACAAATCATTATAAGGATTAAAAAATGTAAATCACTGAGTGTATGGCAAATCAGCAAATGGTAGTTATTTGTCAATAATATTAAATACACATTTGATTACAATATATTATAAATAAAAATAAAAAAATAAAAACAGTTAGATTGTCACGGTTCATTTTGTTGAGCTCAAAATTTCGGCATTGTCTAGGAAAAAGCCTCGTTCAGTTGTGAATGACAGAATGGAAGTGAAAAGGAAAACATCCCATTTTAAACAATTTAATACTGATAATAAGCATAATAAAATAATATCAAAATAAAATTAATTTGTAACCCACCTCTTTCTCATGTTCCGCTGTATGTAAATCCAATTCTACCTGAGTCTCAAACGTCTTTCCACAATCTTTGCACTCCACCTCGGAGACAGGTGCAGTCTCAACAAATGGGTCCTCTTGGTCTACATCTACATCACTTACATCTGAACTGGGCCTACTTATTTCTTTCTTCACTTTCTCTTTATTTATCTTCTGTTTTGGGGTCTAAAAACAATCAAAGCAATGAAACCTAAATAATCCTAGAGAAGATCTTAAAATCCAATATTTTAGTCATGTTTATGTGTTATTCTTCATGAGATTTCAAAAAATACTTTGTATTATGAAAATATTTTTTCCTGTTATATCAGTCAAATACAACACTAGATTTATTAACGACACTGTCAATTCCGTAATCTTAGAAATAACAATGTCTAAAACCTGCTTTCTTGAAACAATTTACGTACGGCATACAGAGCAAAGATCGTGTATTAAACGGGATTACAAATTATATAAAGAATTAATTAATTATTTATATATTAATTAAACATGTCTCAAAGTTAAAGTTACTGATGTAAAATGGCGTAATAAGGGAGAAACTGCATTGCGTGTGATCATATTAAGCGGGTTTTAATGTGTTTAATTATTACTACCAAAAACAACACATTACAACTGTTATGTAATTATAGATTAACAGTAAAATTTAAATATCTTTACCCTTTTTAACTTCACCCTACCACGTTTCTTCTTTTCTAATTTAATTTCATCAACAAATGTTTCTGGTTCATGGTGCATGTCATCCTTGGCAGCAGTTTTATATACACTACTTACACTAATGTTATATAAATTGTGTACTTGTAATTGTGGAGTTTTTTCTATTGAGTGGTTTGGGCCCTGAAAATGAATTAGTTACCATGTTTAATACAACATTATTTATGATTCTATGAAAATGTGTAATGGAGTTACACATAGGGCAGAGCATTTTTATTTTATTTACATCCATTCATAGATATTAATTTACAATATGTTTAACACCAAAATCTACTTACTATTTATCGTTGAGAGGAATGCGGTGTGCCACACTCCTGGCTACATGGGTATCTTGCTTGATTATTCTGTTAAACAGCTTTGATGTTTCAGAGAGAAGGGCAAGACAGGTAGTATAATTACTGGTACCAAGACTTAACATCTTACATCTCAGGATAGGCAACACATAAATGACTTGCCTGGGCTAGTTCTAGGTAAACTGATCTACATTCATGGCTGACATCAACTTAAAATCTATACCACTATAGTAAATCCTCATCAATACATGTTAAGTATAATTTATTTATATTATAATATACATAATTTATATTACTTATTTATCCTATAATTGGTAGTAATGATTATTATTTAAGGGTGGGGACACCAGCAAGGCCAGACGGGCGATCAGTCCTCATTAACGTGACCATTTCACCCAATGGTAGTAATGATAATAACATTCTGACCATATTTAAAAATAGCAACTTGGATATGATAGGAAGCTTTGTTGGTGTTCTCTCAGGAGACACAGACGATTTTTGGCCCATATTCACTACAACTCAAGCACCTTTCCATAATTATTATGTATAGCCACCGCATATATGTAAATTTTACATAAAATAGTGTTGGAAACTGATAGTAAGTGAATGTTTATTATGAAAATAGAGAGCTGGACGATATTCTAAATCAATCTTAGTTACAGTCATCACATCACCTGTCCACCCCCCTTATATATGGCAAGTGAAATTGTTCATTATTCCTTATATACTGTCATTAGTAAAGTATTAGGGTCAATATTAATTAATTAAAACTCGCAATACTATGTTTATGCACTTGACTGTAAAATTACCTGATGTACATGACGCCATAGCTCAGCATAACAACGCTGTGTTTGATTCTTGAAATGCTTAAAACGATTAAGAATTGCTTGGCATTCCCAACATATTTGAAGATACGATTCTAACATCTTTGTTACCTGTTAATTAAAAAAATATATTTTATGTTTAAAGTGACTCAGAGTAATGATAATTGCTTTTATTAGAAGAAATTGATAAATATTTAAAATAGGTAGTTTATTCAAAGACTTTAAACTTACAGGTTCATTCAGCATTTGTAAATAAATTTGTTGTAATTCCGTACCACCTATAAAAATTAAATTTCGCCCTTTACACAAACATGTTATGCATAAATCGTCCATTGTAAATATTTACTCTTAATATTACACTACAGCTTTATTCAAAATTAATAAACAAATATGTAAGTATGCATTCTCCGATAAAATAAAATAGCGTTTAAATATTATGGACATTCTCTTCTGACTTCCACCCACAGCTTCTACCAGTCTTAAAATTGAAATACTAAAGAGGTAGATTATTGTTGTAGACAAAGTAATAAGTAAAATAATGTTTTCATATTTAGGGATTTCTCGGTAGCGTCCTTCCTTCTCTTTCCTATTTGTCATTTGTCAGTTGTCATTTGTCACCATGACTGTTTGGTTTTTATTGTTACGGATTGACCAAAAGCATCCAAAACTATACAGCCAAAGATTTTAAGAGGCAAAGGCAAAGAGTTTAATATATTGCAAAGGTTAGTCTACATATGTGTTATCTATATTCTATAGTGATACAAAAACGTAAATTTGTGCGATAGGGATGGGGCATCAGCGCCTCGGCCAATCATATTTCACTTTCTATTTTTAGATTTATTACCCTGCCCCTCTCCCCAGGCGGGTATGTGGGACTCGCTACGCCCGAAAGGTGGACGCAGATCTATCCACTAAAACCCGGCAAGTGCCACCAATGCCGCCTTAAGTGAGGTGCCTTGAATCTGTTGAGCAAACGGGGCACCTCGACGCAAAGAGTCCGTCCCTTAAGGGACCGACGCCACCTCCACAGGATAACCCCTCCCAACCTCGGCACAGTACAATGGGGTTAGTGTCCCATCCTCGCCCCTTTCCCCTCTTCTTATAAGAGGGCTTTCCCCTCTTATAAGAAGAGGGGAAAGGGGCGAGGCTCTTCTTAAAGAGCAGCCCTCTGGGCTCACCTTAGGCTACTGAGCCCTATCGCCACGACAAGGCTTGAACCACGGTGCGGAGAAAGTTAATCTGCGGTTATCTTAATCATCATCAGCCCATGTTGATTGTATCAAATTTCTAGTGACATAAAATACCATCAACCATCAGGTGATCTCACTGCTCGTTTGTCTATTCTATAAAAAGAGTTTAGGATTTATTGGTATAAAGTTGGATGGTGGTTTGTATAACAAAAATAATCCTATTAGATTCCGATGATGGTAATGATTTATTTACAAAAATCACGGTTTAATAATAATAATAATAGTAATATCTATGGACGCTTTTTACAACACGTCAATCTGGTCCCGTGGCAAGTTCTCGAAGAACTTGTGTTACGAGTACCAGATAACTGAAACATATTTAATAATTTTATACTATACATATATTTAAGATTTTTATTATATAATACACATCCGTGACCCAGGAACACAGAAAACTTTTTAGTTCCCTGGCGGGATTCGAACCCGCAACCTCCGACTTGAGCGCCATTGCGCTAACCATTGAGCCACAGGGGTCGTCAACGGTTTATGTACAAAGTTTTACAGATAACAATTATCATTATATTTCGAATTTCACGAAGTGCGAGTGTGACGGAAATAGGTGCGCGATGACTCTCCGCGCGGTGGCACTCGCGCGAAGCATATATTTGTCACGAAATATTACGCTTCCTTTTTGCTAATTGCTCCTGCTCTCGCTGATTGTGGACGTGGTCTCAGCGTGCGCTCGCGCTCGTTGCGTGCGGTCGGGGTTTGCTGTGTATGGGCCGGCTGCTGCGTACGGAGACTTCGTGGCCGAGATGCTTCTTCAGCAATGATGCTGATGATTGATGATGAATCAATCTGTCCTTTTCAGGACGAAATATCGTAGTTTGAATCGACTCTCGACTCCGATGACCTTGTCAGTTAATATGCTGCAAGAGCAAAGATGTTGTGTTTTCAGTAACGAATAAACTCGGAAACGAATGGACCGGTTTCATATATATTTTTTTACCTTTTAAAAGTTACAACAAAAATATGTTCTATTATAGAACATATCAATTACCTACAAAAAACTTCGCGAGACCATATTTCCAACTATTGTAGGTCACTATAACTACTTTTTACATTTTAAAAGTTGATAGAAATGCCGATCATGATATAATAAATCAGACCATGATATCCATGCCTTTGTATTAATTCATATCCAAATAAATAATTTCGTATTTAAGAATATTTCAATACCAATGTTTGATTACTTCATCATCATCATCAGCCTTGATCCATCCACTGCTAGACATCCTCACTTAAGGGGCCATCCATAAATTACGTCACACGAATTACGTCAAACTACCGGTGGGAGGGAAGCGCCGTGCCGCGCTCCCGGCTGCATGGGTACCACCATCTTGCTTGTTTCTCCCGTGAAACAGTTCTGCTGTGTTTCGGAGAGAAGGCAAGACAGGCAGTGTAATTACTGGCACCGAGACTTAACATTTTGTCTCAGGATAGGCAACACAGATGAATTGCCTGGGCTCGTTCCAGGTAAACTAGTTTATGTTCATGGGCGACGTCGACCACTTACCATCAGGTGGCACGTTTGCCAGTTTGCCTATCCAACTAACATTAAAAAAAATGTACTTCCTCCCTTAACCTCTTTTTTTTTTTGTAGAAGATATTTCCTCTCTTTACTTCGCCACAAATAAAATGATCAAAATAGACTGGTATAAATGTAGTAAACATAACTTTTTAAATATAAACTTACAACCATTTCCACTATCGCTGATATCAAAGTATTTATTTACATTTGCCAAACCGTCATCTTCTATTTTACAAGGTGCAAAATGAGTTCTTTGCTCGAATATTTCTTTGTCGCCGTCTTTTAAACTGTTTCCCACTTGTATTGACATACCTAGCTTTAAATTAGATACAAAAATATATGATTATTTACGATATTTGGACCCCTCCCCCGTCCTTATCACAGATGGTCACATTTATGAGACAACCCCCGTCGGCTGATCCCTTGCCATTCGCATCCGACACGGACCGATCCAAGACGATCACCGCGGTGGCCGGTGGAAAACATGTAAATAATATTTTATATAGCAAGTATAATATTTTACATTTTTTATTGTTTAGTGAATCAGTGAAATATAAAGCGAGAAAGTTATTACTTAATCATCATGTCCGCATTCTACTAAACATAGATCCCTCTCAATTAACATCAGCCCATTTTAATTATATGTCTAGTGACATAGACATATCATCAGGTGATGTGACTGCTCGTTTGCCTAATATGCAATAAAACATATATACACACAAAACTTCACCTACTGTATGTAGAGGTTACACCTATTGAGTATAAGCAAAATTTTGGAACAGGTATTAGAGTAAAATTATTAAAATTATATAAAATAATACCTAATAATAATTAAATTGTATATACCCGAAATTACACAGTGTAATTTACACCTACCTGCTACATATTCGTATATTTATAGTTCTATACACTAAAGAAAATGTATATTATTGATTAAATGTATATTATTAAAGGACGACTTCAATAAGCGACAGACAATTGTTTACTTAAAACTTTTAGATGACGTCAACGTGTCTCGCGCGATGTTGAAGCTATAAACGTAATATCATAGTAAAATCATAATAATAAATCAATTCATTCATACACCACAGCGCCTGTTGCCCGCTGCTCGGCGATGTACATCGCCGCGTAAGCGAGACAAAATAACAAGAATATATTGCACCCTCTCGCACGTTCCGCTGCGTTCTACTTTTAATAGTACCATGTCGAAAGTGTAAAACTCGAGGTGCTGTCGACTATATACACAGTATATTTAAAATAAAAAAAGTAAATTAGGTGGCAGTAGAAGCTGCTTCACTGGTTTCCTTATCCTTATGCTTCTCCTTATTTTTCTTAGACTTCTTTTTCTTTTTTCGATTAGGATCTTTCTTTTTATTCATATCATTATACTTTAATAACTTTTTATACATTTTTAATAACTGCTTTGCATCTTTCTCCATTTCTTTGGTGATTTCTTTTTGCTGTTGAGAACCTACTTCTTGTTCGCTTTCTTCTAGATTCTTCTCGGAAATAGGATCAACGTATTTAGTAGAACCCTCTAGGGTATTATATTCATCTATGGTTCCCTCTAATGAACCTTTTTCTTCTACCAGTGCTGTACTGACAGCTACCTTCTTAGACTCTTCTAATTTTTTCTTTAATTCTTTATTCTTTTTTCGCATAGCATTTAAAATATTCGAAGTTTTAAGGACGCGTTTTACTTTTTTGCTATCCAAATATCTGTCTTTCCACGATATATTTTCAGCATTAATTTGCTCTGACTCCAATCTTTCATACTCTTTAATGTCATCGTTAATACAATCCCTACGAATTGTATCATCTATTTTTGCAGAAAGAGCTTCAATTTCATCAGTCGTAGGTTCTTTTGATAATACAGACACACCTTCCACTTCATAGCAGGAAGAATCATCGGATAGTTCCAAAATTTCGTTAACATCATCATCATTAACAGACAAGATATCTGTGTTGGTGTCGTTTTTTGTTTCTTCAACATTTTTTGTTTCTTTATCTACTTTATCATCTGCGGATTTTAAGCTACATTTCTTTGGTTTCTTTTTCGATTTTTTATCTTTTTTCTTTTTGGTTTTTTCTTCGTCAGAGACACAAACAACTTCCGGAATTAATTCATTTGCTTCAACTTCAGAACTCACTCGGTCCGAAAGTTCTCCTTCAGATAATTTTCTTTTTTTGTTATTTATTTCACATTCTTCTGTGTTACTACTTGTATTATTTGTAATTTCTAAATTTGTGTTATCCGATTCTAAAGGCGACACATCAACTATAAGGTTATCATTATCACTAATAATTTGTGTCGTTTCATCTTGTCTTTCATCATTGCAGCATGGTTCTTTATCTAAATTCTGTTCTGCCACTTCACCAGTGGTGCCAATCATATCAAAATCAGAAGTGGATACTTCAGTAGTCCTATTTTGTAATGATTTATCACAAGACTTTTTTTGAAGTATTTCAGTGTGTAGCATTTTAGTGTTTTCTTTGTCAGAATTACTCTCATTAACACTTATGGTTATGTCCATTTTTTGCAAATTACATTCTATTTCATCAGGTATAGGTACATGCTCTTGTATAGCGTTGTTTGAACTATCAACACTATTTTCAGTGTCAGAACTATCTTCAGAATCTTTAGAGGAGCTAGAAACATTATCATAGTTTTTTCTATCAAGATCTTCTAACAGATCCATTTTCTCTGTATCAGAAAGTTGAAGTGTTATTTCATCATGATCACTACCATCTTTATTTGCAATCTTATGTTTACTTTTCTCTTTCTTTTTAGGCTTATTCTTCTTTTGCTCTTTTGCTTTAGCTATTTCATTTGGACTAGACTTTTGTTTGACTTCTTTTATACCGTCGATAAAGGCATTCGAAGATGTTTCTGCTTTAGGTGCTTCACAAGCAACAACTTTATTTCTATTTAATTTAATTTTTTTTGTTGGTTTACTTTGTGGCACTGTTATTACTAAATCGTTAATACGTTTTGTAATAGTCTTTGAATTTTCAGGCTCTTTTATTGCCTCTTGAGATTTTTCAAGTTGTTTAACTGCAAAAAAAAATCATTTAATCAATACAGTGCAAACAAAAAAATTGATTTTTTCTGCTATAATGCTAATAATATTCTATAAACTTGTTGTAAATTCCATATTATTATGCTTAGCTATTCCATTGCTAAGCATAATATACCTTTTTTATTATATCAGACTCCCGAGAGCACAAGCTAAGGAGAGTACTACTGGAACCAGGCAAAGAAGTGAAGTGATTTTTGCGGCCGCCGAGCGCTATATTTATTGCGCTGGAGCGGCTCGTAACCATTTCCTCGTCATCGTCATTCTCCACACACCACATCAGGGGTGTGTGGAGTTTCATGATTTTATTGCAATAAAGTTGTCCACTTTATTGCAATGAAATCATATATTTGTGTTTTCTTTACAATTCATCTTGAATTGAAATATTAATTATATTATAATTATAAAATAATATTATATTATCATTAAAAAAATAACAAATGTACATTAATAAACTCAACAAATAATGTGACTGTCCACTGGTAACACTTGATGGAACTGTCTTTTTTTTTTTTTTTGTTATCGCAGGGAAATGCTTTTTACGCATGTAGCTAGGGTCTCGGGTAGATCCCTATGTGGGACTCGCACCTGGGAGTGCCCTACCCGTAAACTAAAACCACTGCGAGTGCCTTCAGCCGCTTTCATTTGAGGGTCCCGGATAGGCATTCAACAGGATCACCTCAGCGACAGGCTGGCCCCGGCGAAGGCCAGACTACTCCTCTTAAGGGGGGACTGCCCGGCTGCTTAGGCAGTCCCCGCGACGTCTTGTCTGCGCCCAGGTTCCCATCCTGAACCCGACACGAGCACTGGGGCGTTACTGGAGGCGCATTAAGTAGCGCCTCCTGCGCACCCCCGTTCGTCGCCCACGGGGGTGATGGAACTGTCCTGCCATAGCATACTACTGTCAAATATAGATAATAGACCACATGAAAGTCAAGAGATCAGGCATACTTTAAGCTACAAAGCCTGTAGGTGCTGGTTAATTGGAAGGCAGTCATCACTCAGTTTAGAAAATAACCTGTTAATATGTAAATGCATTATAAAACCAGTATTAATGTATGGTAACCAGTAATAAATTGAACTCCCATCTGCCAGCGAATCCAATATTGAAATTCTGGAATGGTTTCAAAACAAAATTTTAAATCTGTTGAGTAATGGTTTACCCGAAACATAGAAATACGCAAATATTATGCGTTTCAAATAAGAATAGGAACGTCAATGACCTCTATCTGTCAAATATCCCTTGAAAAGTATGGTTTGCACAAAAACTTATTTGCATAATTAATAGTTTTAAGCCGAATTTAAATAAAAACGTTAAACAGTCATAAATTATTAAAAAAAAAATAGTCATAAGTCGTTTTTAAAACCATACAATATCATTCTTTTATTTAATTGTAGCAGCAAAGGCCCTGGAACCATGCCAAAATTATTAAAGAAAATAAGGACGGCGGTCGCCATCTTGCCGTTGTTTGTGTTTTCCGTCGCGAGGACCTGAAGGAAATATAAGTTTGATTCGTTAAAAGGACGCTACCATTTTGCAAACACTGTAAAATGCAAGTAAAGTGACCAAGCAAGTTCATTTGGCTATGGGGATAAATAAAAACATGTTAACCCATATCCAACGTGCACTCTGACATAAATGCAGAGATGAGCGGAATTGAAGAGCTAGGTCCTGATAGATTTTTTTCACTTAATCTCTGCAATTAAAATTGATTATAAAAAAACATTTTTGTCCACCCTACCGTACTGGTTTGAATTGACAGCTGTGACTTCACAATATGGTGCTAAGTCCGTCCTATTCTCATTTGAAATGCGTAGTACTTTGAAATACCCACAATCAAGGAGCACATTGATATCTCCTGTAAAGCCTACAAACTAAACTGGTGTAACACCACCTATTACAGAACACTAATGGATACTGATAATAGTATATTTCGACTTAAAAGATCAAGATCAATTCAAATGGAGGCTAGCCATTTGAATCCATCCAGCTATGTGACAGGGATGTCACATAGCAGGATGTGCTAATTCCTGAAAGTTCTGGAAAGTCCAACAGATTTAATTAAAGCTAAGGGGCTGATTGTAAAAAGAAGGAATGGAAGATTATTTTTTTTTTACCAATATCAACACTGATTTCGAAACCTTCTGACCCTGTACTAGTTTTGAATCTTATACCTTGTAATTGCTTAATATTGGGCTTTTCATCTTCACTGCTGATTTCTACCACTTCAGCAGGTTCTTCTTTTATTTCTACTTCATCATCAGATCCCACTGTTGCTACTGCTTCTGCAGCTTCAGGTACTTCTGCTGGGACAATTATTTATTATTATTCCAGAACCTTAAAAGAATATTGTGTTTTATTATATACTAGCCATTTCCTACTCTTTAACCCGTCCCAAATATTAAAATAACTTTCAATGACTGGGCTTTCAAGTGCAAAAATAATTTTCGAAATCTGCCTAGTAGTTCTAAAGATTAGTGCCTTCAAATAAATTCATCAATTTTAATTTATTACTATAGCTGCATAAAAATATGGTGTAGACAAGCCACAAGGCCAGATTTTTAATTGTTTGAGCTTCATGAATATTGTATTACACCACAGTACATGAAGTGTGCAAATACTTTAAATTGATGTATCCACATTCCAGACAAGGCCAAATTATGTATTTTGTACAAACAGCTGAAATACCCATGATTTTTTTGTCTGTTTAATTGCTTTTATATTTTATAAATTTTGCTTCTAGCCCATATATAGAACAAATAATTGAGGTGTATATTAAGCAGTATACATACTATTATGTAACTGATCTTTCTGCAGTTGAGCTCGTATAGCTCTAGCTCGAGCTTGCAATTCAAGAAGTTCAAGCACAGTGAGTCCAGCTCGAGATGCTCGAGATTTTTCTTCCCCACTGCTTTCATTATCTTTCTCAGAATCTCGCCTTTTGTGTTTGCTCTTAGACTTCTTTTTATGTTTATGCTGAAATAAGTATACATTTGTTTAATAATATTTAGTGAACATTTTAAAATTTTATCTAAATATTTGGTAAAGTAAAACTTCTATCAGCAAATTAAAACTACATTTTTTTTTTCTTTAACGCCGGGAAATGCTCTAAGGCATCCCACGGGGGAGTGGGTCTCCCCGCGCGGGTATGTGGGACTCGCTGAGCCCGACAGCTGTTAAATGGACGCAGCTCTACCCACTAAAACCCGGCGAGTGCCACCAATGCCCCCTTTGGTGAGGTGCCCCAGATCTAGAATCGACGGCTAGTCAGTCCCACAAAGGACCGACGCCACCTCCACAGAGGGGTTGTCCCGCACCACAGAACAACACCTCCCAACGTCTGGACAGTACAATGGGGTGAGGTTCCCATCCTCACCCCTTGCCCTCTGCTCTTCTGTCTCCTCTTCTTATAAGAGGGGTACAAAGAGCCCCCTCGGCCCAATTAGCTTCACGCAAGGTGCACCGCTCACCCTTGGTTAGTGAGCCCCACCACCACAACAAGGCTTGAACCGTGGTGGGTAAATTAAAACTACATAACATTATTTTATATGTAATTCGATTTAAATAAAATATGACTTTTACCTTTTTGCTTTTTAAGCTGTTTTGGCTCAATATCTCTTCATCGGAAGATATACTATCCAAAGAAATTGTCTCCATCTGCTCTGGTGAAGAGCTGGAGGACTCTGTATCTGAAGGTGGCTCGGCACCATCTAATATGGCACACAATCTTTTTGAACTAATTCCAAGTAACTACAAAAAAAAAAAAAATACAATTATTTTATAAATGTGATTTAGCAAAATTGTTAACACTTTTAACAAAAATCATTCTGCGACTGAAAAACAAAATTTAATGGTTTTTATTGATGTGAAACATCTATAGGCAGAGGGTAACCTGATTTTTTAACCTGTTTTTTTTTAACCCACTGTGAACGTAGTAGTAGTTTTATCTGAATTCTGAACATCAAACAAATTTACTATATTCTTGCTGTCTTCAAATTTACGTATAACCTTGATAAATGTCTTAATTATTTATAACTGGTATGTATTATTAAATATTGTTAAATTAAAATAATTTTGATGGTTTATACTAACTTCCTCTGTACAAAGCTCTTGCAAATCATCTAAAGATATATTTTTTACACACTGTGGAATCAGGGCTTTTAATTCTTTCGATTTAATTACCGAAAAAACTTGGTGCACCAATTCTACCCGGTCATGTATGTAATAAGCTAAATCATGTTCCTCATTGTCTTTTAGTCGTAAAGTCGAGGTTTCCGGCACATCTTCTTTTATTTTATGTTTTTTGATCCGCTTCATTGTTATATTCTTTAAAAATGTACCCTAATTGTGGTTATAATCTTTTTTCTAAAATACGAAACATTATGTACAAAAATAAAGAATTCGACAATTGAATACTGATTTATTTTTTTATTATTTTCATTTAAAGGCATTAGCTACTACGCTATTAGCCATACAAAATACAATATTCGGTCGGTAATACGGAGAAATGGCGGGAAACCCCAAGGAGCGCGGCTTCGCCCCTCTAGCCCCCATCAATCAACTCTCATTCTCCATTCCATCCACCCAAGGCAGTCCACCACAATATTCGCCAAACAATCACATTATATATTACACAGATTCAGTTTTAAAAACACACACTATAGAAAACCGCTAGAACAGCCCTAATAAGAAAACCATTCCAAAACGGTACTCTACAAGATTTTCCAACCAATCACAATATATAAAGATCAAGTTTTTAAAACAAACACTATAGAAAACCACTCCGAATAGAAAAAACACAAAATAACAATTAATTAACGGGAAAACAAAAAATAACACAACCGCGCGCCCCGATGCTTCTCGCCATTGCCCAGACAACTGACAAGTGATGATTTTATTATTATTTTCATTTAAAGGCATTAGCTACTAGGCTATTAGCCGTACAAAATATGGCGGGAAACCCCAAGGGCGCTCCTTGCTTCTTGGCCCCTCTAGCCCCATCAATCAACTATCATTCCCCATTCCATCCACCCAAGGCAGTCCACCAAAATATTCGCCAAACAATCACATTATATATTACACAGATTAAGTTTTTAAAACAAACACTATAAAAAACCTCCAGAACAACCGAATATTGTATCACAAACTATAAAGACAATTGTATTGTATTTTGTATGGCTAAGGCTAGTAGCCAAAGACTACTATTGTATAACTGGAGTAGCTAATGTCAGTTGTCACAACTCACAGTATAATATTATAATAATATTGTAATATGTACTGTGCTAATGCATGTAATATGAAAATAATAAATAATAATAATATTAAGTAAATACTATATTTTATTTTGAAAAGATAAGGTTTTGAACTATTATTATCAATAAACATTAAGATCAAATATGTACGTAGGATACAGTAAAAACGATGGGGGTAGATATATTACATGAGAGTGATATTTATTTAGTTATCAATAAACCTTTTGATATGTACATCAATTCAGATGATGAGAAGGAAAAAGTTAGTGTTATCCTATATTTTTACTTAATTATTGTAACATATTTGTAGCGTCCCAATCTTTTGAGGTTATGTTATTATTTTTGTTTCTGCTGAGTGCTGAGAGGGATGTCATCAACTCAACAATCAACATGTCAGTTGTCACCCAAAGAGTGTATAAACATAAAACACTACGTTTCACCTAAATATTGTACACAAAGTTCATAATTCGTATGGCATAGTTAATAGGACTTCATAAATATAATCATTCCAGTTAGTATCCAATGGTATTTGGCTAAGCATATCATAATATTAATTACTAGCTTCGCCCGCGTTATCTAATATTTACGGACGTATCCGGACTGATAATGATCATTATTTTACTTTATTTTCTTGCTAGGTATATCTCTTATGGAAATAAGGCAGCGTTTTCAATGTAAGCTCCCAAGCGGCTTTAAAATATTCCTACTCTTACAATAATTCCTCTCATATTATTTACCAATTTACACAAAATCTTGGTAAATAAAATACATTAAGTTATAACCTGTCTCAGGAATTAAGTACTGTATGTCATATTGAAAACAGCATGAAAATCCGATTTTTTTTGAGCTTATCGCATACAGACACACTCGGCTTTATACACAGAACTTTATTCTATATAATGTAATGATGATAAGGATTAATACTGTATTTGTTTAATTATAGCTTTTACATTACCACTTTGTAATTGGCAATTTTTTTAAGTATTAAATGGATATAGTAGTATGTTATCTTTAACATATTGACATATTATACCATCGCAGACTTTTCTGTAGGCATATTTAGGATACACAATTTACTTATTAAACTTTATTTTAGTTTTAAATGGTGTCAAGAATCAAGATACTTACAACCTTAACTAATGCTTGTCTCAAACAAAGGTCTACTGTTTACAGCTTTACAGCCATAAGTTAAGGATGGAAAAAAAATATTTCTAGTTATATCACATGTAAATATTTTTTGTGGTTCTGTGGGTATGAAATGACTTTGCACGATTGTCTGATGATTGCACTTATTTTTATTGTTATATGGCATTTTCTGTACTGTCGGAGATAGGCGAACCGGTAGATCGAACCTGTAACATAAGTGGTTAAAGTCTTCCATAAACAATATTGTGCCCGATCCAGGACCGGACCTCCGTGTAGGAGGTCCAAGATAGATCTCGCTTAATAATTATTTGACCTGGCTTGATGTTCATTTTGGAATATTATATTTATTATCTATCCTAATATTTTAAAGAGTTATAAGCGTAGATGTAAGAGTTTTTATTTGGAATGATCTATGCTAATGGACCATAGGCGCCAATGCTTCATCGGATTAGTGTGAGCCAATTTGGCTCACTTATGGTTTGTTAAAAGTGTGGGGTTGCCTCCCGCCCACCGTGTAGTCATCGACCACATGGCTTTCTGGCATCGGATTGGGTATTAAAAGAAATTTCAATCTGAGCTACTGGAGATTGAATTGGTGGTTGTAGATTCAAGTTAGATTAGGCTGTGAATCAGAGTTATCGCCGGAAAATCTGCGGACAACGACAGGATCTATTACCAACGATCCCAACCATATAGACAGTTCTACCATAAAATTGTAACAACTGTTTCCTCTTTCTTCATCACATCAAACATTTATGTACCTTTCAGAACACAGTAGCGTTTCATGTTGCGTCATACAATTCTCACCTGTCGAGTTCTCCCAACCCGCTACACTTCGTCCATAGACTGGACTACTCCACGAGCGGGGTGCTGTGTATCGCGAAGAAGAAGTCCGCAGCGGCTGATGCCGGCAAGTTGTTCGAGAAACGACTGACCAACAAATATTATTTGGCGATTGTAAGGGGGCACTTGGATTTCGATCTGGCGGATATAGATTACCCAGTCGGTACGTTATTATTGAACATTTTCATTGATATAGGCTAGCTTCGGAGTGGAGGGTGACCAGTATGCCCAAAAAAAATCCACGTCCACAGCTGAACATAGGACTGAATTTGCTGAATTTCGTGGAAACAACATTCGCCTGATTATAATGAACAGCTTTTACGGACCTTTACAGCAACCATGGTCACGGGAGTCTTCCCTTGATCGAAGTATTCGAAACGTCTGGCTTGTAATAATCTTAATAAACCGCGATATAATTCGTAAAAGTTGTTTTTGTTGCTATAATGAGTGAAATTTGCGAACATATTATAAAAGATCATCCTTCAGACGCACCTCGATCAGTTGGATTGGTCTTGCTTTACCCTTTCGGAATCAGAACGAACACAAAGGAGGCGTTGCATAACCCCCGCAGAACTTCAACGTATCGCAAATCGAAGACATCGCTGCAGAGCTTCCAGAACAGCCCAGGTTTCAACTGAGTGCATTGTCCATAAACGCAAGGCACAGTGCTTGGTTGTAATCATGGGTCTTCTGTATAACTTGCCTAATGGTGTGGATGTGGTCTATGGTGCTAAATCCTCTACGAAACCAAGCCTGCTCTATTGGCTGGAATCTATAGAGTTTTTTGGTAAGGCGGTTCGTCATGACCCTCTAAAACAGCTTGTGGGTTCGAAGCGGTGTATAATTTTTAAGAATGAAATTATAACCCTTCTTAAAAAACAACAACCTACAAAAGAGCAGAGGGGGTCAAGGGGCGAGGATGGGAACCTCACGTTGTTTTGTGTTTTTTTTTTATTTGTCGAGGATTATGATCGATCCTCTGCAAAAAAAAAACACATTTCCACTTGCTTTGCTGAAGTAGTTTTGCTGTGTTCGGTAGGGTAGGACGAGCAGTTTAATTACGGGTACATCTTGCGTCTCCGGTTTAGACGCACGTGAAGGAGGGAATGGTGCACGCGGCAAAGTGGCAATCGGTATCAATGATATGCCCTGGGCTACAGAACCCAAAGTGTGTAAGCAAAATTCTTAAAACTATTCAGAATCTCATTTACAAATTTTGTCCGACATGTCGATAACATGCAGTGTTGGGAAACTGACACACGGCCATCTGATCCTAAACTAGATAGAGCCTGTTCTTATGGCAACCAGACTGGTACATACTTATATATTTTTTAAAATATACCTATGAAATTGCCGTTTTGTATGAAAAAATTTTAACGATTTTTTTTCATGTATTTTTTATTTGTATTAATCGAAGTAATCACCCATGCAATCAATGCATCTTTGCCAACGCAATGGCAGTTTATTGATGCCCTTCTTAAAGAAATCAGCTGGACGGGGAGGCAACAAATTCTTCAAAGAAAGTGGAGACCGTCAGCTGTGCAGTATGAGGTTGCGCGTTGTCGTGCAGGAGCAGCGGAGGCGAGCGATTGACCAATGATTGTTAGAGATGTGCCAGCTTCTCCATCATTGTGTTCAGTTCTTCACAGTACACATCTGCAGTAATGCTCAGCCCGTTTGGTAAGAAGCTGTGATAAAATACACCGGCGCTAGACCACCAAACAGTGACCATCGATTTTCTAGGGGTAAGTTTTCATTTAAGGCATTGTTTAGGTGCTGAACCAGAAT
Source organism: Helleia helle (assembly GCA_963853865.1). Classification (NCBI taxonomy): domain Eukaryota; kingdom Metazoa; phylum Arthropoda; class Insecta; order Lepidoptera; family Lycaenidae; genus Helleia; species Helleia helle. The sequence goes on from OY971434.1 coordinate 6,961,154, forward strand.
TCAACTAACATGCTGAGCGCTTGCGGTTAACAAACAGCATCCATTTTCCATCGCAGGTAACAATGAGGTTCAAAATTCCTTCATTTGTGTGTATGTTGAGCAGTGCAAGGCACGTCTCGACGCGTACTTCGCGCTGGCGATCATTGAGTTCGTGGGGCACCCATTTGTCAAGCTTTTTTACCTTGCCAATTTGACGCAAATGGACCAATATTGTTTTGACGCTAACGTCGAAAGCTGCTGCTAATTCAGGCGTAGATTGTGTATCATCAGCATCCACAATCGCCTTTAATTCGTCATTGTCGACCAAAGTCTTCGGACGACCGCGAGGTTAATTTTTCAGGTCGAAATTTCCAGAACGGAAGCGAGCAAACCAATAACAGGTGGTGCGTTGGTTTGTAGTGTTAGCTCCGTTAACGTCGTTGATGTTGCGTGCTGCGTTGCTGCCACGACGGTACTCATATTCCATAATTACTCGATTTTTTTACGTATCCATGATGACGAAAAAGGTTGAAATGCGATGAAAATGTAACACTAATCAATAAACAAATGATTGGAAAAAGAATTCCATGTTTTTAAAATAAAATTAATTTGAAATTAGAATTCTTAGCCAAACAAAAATTAATTTGATTTGAAATGGCCAGTACTGCAGAACGGCAATTTTATAGGTAAAGACCATAATATTATAGACATACATATATAATATTATAGATAAATTAATTTAATTTAATTACCATGCGTAATCGGTCCTCGGCTTAACATACAGGTATAGACCAAAAACCGGAGTGCGCGCACCGCATGCGGGCGCTGCGACACGTACACGAGCCGTGCGCGCACGCCCGCGCCGCGCACACGCGTCTCCTGCGGCTGGAGACCGGCTATTACTGCGGGGACCCAGTAACTGGTGTGCTGTTGAAACCTTTCACCGGTAAATAGAGCCCGAACAGACATCCTAAGTGCAAAACTATCCTATCTTATCGTCTAGCGTCTTAACTCTTATGGAAAATTGGAAAATCTAGTGGGACTTAAACTACGGTATTATTAATTATATAAGTATCTGCGAGGTAACTGCTGCTGTAAGAGGCAGTGCCATGCTGCTATGAAGCCGAATTGGGCCGGCACGACCGGGATGGTACCTCTCGCTCACATAACACCGGCGTAAAGTGATAGCTATGCCGTCGCGTTTCGTGCGGGTCGGTGGCCCATTGGGCAACGCATCTGCATAAATTCTGGTTGCGTATGTTGTCGATAGTCGACAAAGGCTTCGTCTGCTCGTTAGCCCTCCTATGCTTTAAAAAAAAACCTTGTTTAAATTTGGTATTTTATGTAATCACTTCGTTTAAATCCAGGTAGGCGGCATCAGCTGAGGGTGCACTGCCGCGCCATTGACCACACCATCCTCGGGGACTACACGTACAGCGGGAGAACGGACAGGGCGCCGCACAGGATGTTTCTACATGCTACCAGGTACTATAATATAGTAAATATTAGTGTATCTCGCGGTTTTATCTCAAAATAAAATATTGGCCGTCACGGCAGATGGTTATGAGGATGGATAAATTAAAATCAATAACGAACCATGGAATAATATAATTGACAGCGACATGCCGTTTGCCGTTACGATGTCGGAGGAATTACTGCTACGGTGCACCACGTCTATTGCGCCGGGAAATGCTCTTAGGTATCCCGCGGGAGAGGGTGGATTCCCCAGGCGGGTGTGTGGTACTCGCTACGCCCGACGGACAGTAACGTGGACGCAGCTCTACCTACTAAATCTCGGCCAGTGCCACCAATGCCGCCTTTGGTGAGGTGCCTCGGATCTGTTGAGCACCACGGCAATTTGACGGCTAGTTAGTACCCCAAGGGACTGACGCCACCTCCACAGAGAGTTGTCCCACACCACAGAACAACCCCTACCAACGTCAGTACAATGCAATGGGGTGAGGTTCCCATCCTCGCCCCTTGTCCCCCCCTGCTCTTTTGTCTCTTCTTATAAGAGCTGCTCTTTGTACCCCACAAAGAGCAGCTTCCTCTGTTCAATTAGTTTTACCCAAGGTGCTGGGTTTACCTTAGGCTACTGAGCCCCACCGCCAAGACTTGGCTTGAACCATGGTGGTGAATTTAACTTAATGTACTTGCGAATAATATGGCTCACCGACTTGACCTATTTAGTTGCTATAGATAGAGAATTTCAAATTGGTTACATAAAATATTTTGTTTTTCAGGTTGGTCTTACCGTTAAAGAAAGAGCCTTTGGATGTACAAACAATGGAACCATTCTTCTCTGATGAAATGTTCATCTCTAAATGGAGATCGGAGAAAGTGTTCTTCAAGTACAAGAGTAAGGAAGACTTTGTCTCAGTTTGTAACATTATTGACAAACACCCAACTGGACTCAAAACACAAACATTCTCATTAATTATATAAATGTTATCTGTAACTGTATACGGGTAAAAGTACTTGTAGTAAACTTCTTGTATCTTTTAAATACACTTGAAATATGTAAGGAAAGTAAAGTAGAAACCGTTGTAGAAGAAATCATAATTATCTACTAGTCTTCTAATCCAATCCTTAAAAAAAGTACTCAAGTATTTTTTATTATATGTTTGTATTCTATTTTAAATTTTTTAATAAAGAAAGAAAGAAATATATACTTTATTGTGTACATAAGAATACATACATCTATCGTGGAAATTACAGAAAAAAAATTGTACCCAAAAGGATTTACGAAAAATTAAATTAAGCAAAAAAAAAAGCAGTCTGCCTATTGCGTGCCTATTCTTACCATTGCGTCATCGTTCCAATAATGACAACTGACAACAGGATAGTTGTTCTTTAATAATGGATTATTCATTATTTTCAAATAACGCATTACTACAGCTGTTGTAATAATGACCAATACTACAAATAATCAATGAAAATGAGATTGAGGCAATGTACTTCTAGATTTTCCAAACTTTTTTGTACTATTTTGTATTAAATTTAAATTATCTAATTACTGTCCCTAAATTGAAGATTTTGGAATTTAATATTATGATTGTCATAGTAATGGCTATAAAATATTTATTGTTTCTCTAGTTTTAGGACTATGCATAATCTCAAGCAACAAAATTTAAAAATAATATTTATTATTAACAAAAAATATTGAGTTTCATTATAATAATCCTCAATCAATGTACCTACACTCCTGAAATGTGAAAAAAGTCAACACAATGAATGACGATGGTTTAGTGGGAACAGTAATTGTCATCTTGAGTGACTTGACAGGGTTTGATCCTGACTGTTGCTCCTAAAATTCCAAATTTCCCCATGCACTTTAAACAGAGAAGCTGGCCAGAACAAACCTCTATGTTGTATGAAGTTCTCCACTCCTTTTTTTTTAGAAAAGAGTGGGCAAATGGACAGTCAGTTCACCTGGTGGTAAGTGATAAGCTACATCCATAGACAGTTGCTACACAGGAGGATTAGCAGGAGCGTTTGAGCCTTTCAAATATGAGTATGCTCTTTTCTTGACTAGGGACTTAGGTACCAAGTCGTATCGGTTCAGAAATACCATAGGTGAACTATGGCAAGAACCTCACCTGATTTCCAGAGTAGAACCTTACCCATGCTCGGCAGTGGGATAAAGGTTCAAGTTGAAAAATCTACACAATCATGAGTATTGGGGATTATGATGTATAAAATAAAACACAATTCCTTATTATTACTTGTTTTACTCGATCAAAGTAAACACTGACAAAAATTTACTAGTACTTGTTTACCTATAAATTAATTATTGCATTATTAACGCCAAGGTAGTCTTTAAAATATATGAGCAACTCTCTTTGGTTGCTCTTCTTAAAATGGACAAGCAATCAATATTAACATCTAAAAATGACTAAAGTTATTAAAAGATTGAATTCGCTTCGTTGGTCAAGCACTATCACTAAAAACAAGGCAACATTAAACCTGGAACTAGTTTTATATACCCAAAAAAGACCTCCCCCAAATATAATACAATATGGATACCTCGGAAATCGGAATCCATTTAGTGGTAACACGCATACTAAGTCGTTTTATGTATCCAACGATACTTTTAAATTTCACAAATGAATCTTGTTCCTTCATTACTAGTGATACGAGATTCGTCACAATTCTGCTCATAAGCCATCTTCGAATCATAATATATTTATTTTCAATTCATTATTGAAGAAATTTGGGACATTTGGAAATTTCAATTACATATTATCTATACTGATGACTGAGTATTTACAAAATGTTTGCTTCGATATAATAGGAACAGTTTTTAAGAAATTGCATTGTTATAATTTAACGGATAAGTGAGTGCTCCTCTTGATAAACTTTTACTTATTACTTTTAAGGCTTAAACAAACCTTAAGTCAAAGTCCAGAATAAAACGGACACCAACTATTTTCAAAACTAAAAATTATTGTCATAACTAAGTGTTGCTAGTTACAATAAACTAAATCAATTGGGTCTTTTGCCTTAATAATTATAATCGTCACCGTTGGCATCCTCAGGATTATATTTATTTTCATCCTCGGGTTCTTGTTTGATTTGGACATCGAGGGGTGGCAGACTGAACTCCGGATAATCTGAAAATATTTATTTTTTATACTAACAATATAATAATTTTACATTGATTCAATTCAATCATAATTAAGACTTTCTCAGATTACATTTAAGAAAAGGTGAAGACAGGTTTTGCGTGACATGCGCTGCGCAACACATGCTTCATTTTGAGGCGTGCGTATCGACAAACGATAGCAACCAAGTCATCGCGTACGAAGCGAAAAATTATATATTTTTATAATGAGCGTTATTTCGTCTTGTAACGTCACGTTCACTCACAGAACATGACGCCATAGAAGCACATTTAATATTTTCAATCTATATCGCACGAATAATAGAAAAAATAATAAAATACACCGCGACTAGGCCGCTATGGCCTCTTATTTCTCGAAAAAAAAAAAAATAGTGACATATCGGTGCTTCATTCACCGCTCTTTTTCACTCGGGTGGTTTGTATTCGATTTGAATTTCTCGCTCCCGCGTTTAGTGAATCTTTTTGCGTAGAAAAAAAATGTAAATCTATGGTACTGACCGTCCTGCGGCTCCTCCTTGATCTTGATGTCCTCGGGCTTGACCTTGGTCTCCTTGCGGTCGCGGTCGCGGTCCCGTCGCGAGCGCTTGCGGTCCTTGTCGCGGTCGCGCTCCTTGTCCCGGTCGCGCCGCTCGCGCCGCCGCTCCGACCGCGAGCGCGACCGGCGGCGGCGTCTGGAAACACATGTGACGTTACTAGAGATGGGTATACATTTTTTAAGCTATTGCATAGCTTTTATCAGGGGCTTTGAGCGCGCCGACCGAATCAAGAAATTCCGTAACGAAAATAAACTAACACCCGACGAGCTACTCCGAAATCGGACGAATACGTAAGCAGTTGTTTGTGAGAAAGTATATAGGTGTTTAGGTAGGTATCTATCATATCTTTTTAATGCCACACTCACCGCATGTGCGCCCCGTAAGTCTTATATACATGTAGGTATATGTATACATAGGTGTACCTATGTACAACAGTGAATAGCAGTTGCTGGTGAATAGCTGTACGCGTAAATTTTGTGTATAAGTGTTTTAAATATGAATAAACAAAGTGCATTTATTAATGAAGAAAGTGATATGATTTTGTTGATTATATATAAAATTTGAAATTGTTCTTGAATTGAAGTTTGTAAATGATGAATTATAGTCATAAGCATATTATCTTTTTGTTGATCATTGGCCATTTGCATCAAATCATAGAATTGTTGATAATAAAGTATTAAATATAAAATATAAAACAAAAGAAAGAAAAATACTGCATAAGTTGATAAAAAATGCTATGCAATAGCTTTATCGCGGCAGTCCCCGAGTGCCACACGTATTTTTTTTATAGGAGAGTGGGCAAACGGATAGTCGGTTCACCTGATGGTAACTGAAAAGCGACATCCAGACACCCGCTACACCAGAATATCAGTAGGTGCGTTGCCGGCTTTTCAAATATGAGTATGCTCTTTTCTTGAAGGTCCCTAAGTCGTAACGGTTCGGAAACACCGTAGGAGGCAGCTGATTTCTTATATTTGTGATGTGAGGCAGAAAATGCCGTAAAAATCGAGTTGTTGTAGATTTCCGGACACTAAGATGGTGATGACGAATTTGGAATGTCCGGTGAACAATGAACAATTTCTCAGAACACTCCCCGTGGTAGATGCGGTAGAAGATGCAGAGCGATCCGACATCTCTACGTAGCGCCAAAGAATCAAGCCGATTGAGAGAAAATTGTGATCGACGATTCGAGCCGCCCGGCGTTGAACGCGGTCAAATGGAAGCAGCTGATATTGGGGCGCTCCAGCCCAGAGGTGAGAGCAGTATTCCATGTTATAAAAAAATAAGTCACAGTCACACTAACGTCTATCATACATATATGATTGGACGTTTGGGATGATTTATAATGTATGTACTCAACAAAAACAACATTAAATTTGAGTGTGCCGAAAACACGCTAACAGTTTCCGAACAAACACGAGCAAGTGTCATATCACAATGTTAATTTCTGCTCAACTTAACAAAGAGTCGACCATAGTGTTTGAACTTTTAAACGATTAAATCTTAAACGTCATTACCGTGGCAACCTATTATGATGCGATCATACGCTTATATTTTTTTTTAAATTACGACTTTTCCTTATCGGATGTTGATTAAATTTATAATAATATTTTACGACTAATACGTTATTAAAATGCAATTAGCGTTTTTAATGAGCGTCACTAGCGCGTATCAATAATAACCCAAATGGAGCGCGCTATAAATTAAAGAAACATTGGGTAAAGATATATTGTTTTAAACTAACGCGATCACTATGGATAAATAAATATTCTATACAAAAACTATAATATTATATAAAATCTAACAGCACCGTACGTCCGTCTCCCCGTGATCATGTTTCAAACATTGCCGAAATATCGGGACCTCAAACTATAAACGCGGTAAGAACCCGAAACAATATTTAGGGTAAAGAGGCGTGTATATAATTTAATAAAACGACACGTAGCTAAAACGCTCGCAACACACGTACACGTTCACAGATGCTAGGTGCGTACGCAAATAGTTTCTGAGCGTCCTTACCGCATATGTTGCAGTTTGAAAGTCATTTTATACCGCCTTATCTTTCACCTCAACATTTTTACATCAGTCTGCACACACCTCTCGACCGGCTCTTCGTCCCTCTTCTCCCTCTCTCTCTCTCGGCGGCGCGTGCGCGAGCCCGAGCGGCGCCGCGACCGCGAGCGGGACCGGCGTCGCGTACCTGAACATAGTAATAATATTAGAATATGATTGTTAATGTTTGTTGCTAATATAGTGCCATGCTGCTTTGCAGCCAAATTGTGCCGGCACGACCGGGGTAGTACCTACCTCTTGCTCACATAACACCGGCGTCAAGTGACAGCTTAGCTGTCGCGTTCCGTGCAGTTTGTGAGTTTCCGGTGGCCCATTTGGGGGGGCAAAGCATTTGCATAATCTCTGGTTTAGCATTTAAAATTGACATTTGAACTTTTACAAAACTTTGTAATTTCGAAAGTATGTTAAAGCGAATCACGCCTCGTTATATCTTTATTATCGGTACCGGCTTATTTTCGTTCTGAGAGAGCTGTGTTTCAGAACAGAGGATGTGATCGTATATACAGATGTGGGATCGTATATACGAGACATACGATCCCTAAACGTCCTTTGTGACGGTTTCTACATGTACCAGTTACTCTAAAACTTAGATCTGTCTGACTGTCTTAGGATAGTCAATGCACGAGTAGCCTTGCGGCCTGACCGAGCATACCGTCTCGCTCGGTCGGAGATCCCTTTGGGACTTTCTCATATATTCCACACTAGTTACACATTTAAATCATGTACGACGATAACCGCTGACCATTGTGCTAGTTCATCTTATGTCGTAAGATGAACTAGCAGAATGGTCACCGCAGTGTACTCACGATCGCGGTCCCGCTCGCGGTCACGGTCGCGGTCGCGCTGCTCGAGGCGGTACCGCTCGCGCTCACGCTCGTTGTCCTCGCGGCCCGAGTGCTTGATGTTCACGTCCGCGCCGCCACGCCGCGTGCCGCCCAGCCCGCCACCTGAAATATACATAACGCTACTGTTAATACTCGTCTTATATATTATATACTGTTAAATTAAAATTATCAAAGAAAATTAAATGGTATAATAGATATTTTTTTAAGTATTATTAATGCGCAATTATTAAAAAAAAATATATTTGTATTTGACAATGTTATGAGCTATGTAAATTATGTATATGGTCACAATAGTAAAATACTACAAATACACAGTTCAATGAACAAAGTTACGTAACTCTTATTAGTAACGACTAAACGTTACGAACAAAGCTCTTCACGATCGAGCGTTTTACAAGTAAATGAAAAATAATAAAAATTAACATAAACATGCAAATAAGTAATTAAACTAACAACAAATAATAATTTCACAATTATTATGATATTTTAGGAATAATTTTATTCTTAATTCGATTACATTTTGTTTGTTTTGATTAAATTTTGATTATGTACCAAAAATTTCTTCGATGATTTCTTCGATTAAACATAAGGGTGTACAAATCAAGCTACAATGATCTAATAGGTAAGGGCTCAGTATGAATGGGTTTCGGAAAATTCGGACCGCTAGTAGTTTTATAATATAAATACTTGGCCTTAATGATTAAGGTACAAAAATTAATATAAAGGTAGCACCTCACGTATTTCTTTAATTATTCTTTTTGTGATATCTGCCGGAGCCACAAGTTCTGATAAGTTAACTATACATACTGTTAAACTAGGAGACAGTGATGTAAAATTGGTCTTGGTCTTCCGAAAAAGCAAGACCAAGACTAGCTCAATAAGACCAAGACTAAGTCAGCAAGACCTAGATCAAGGCTAAGTCAGCAAAACCAAGACTGCCCAAGTCTTGGTCTTGATTTTTTGCTTTGCACACCACTACTAGAAAAGGTAACGTGATGTGACCGTTTCTAAATATTATAAGTTGGTTATAAAATTATAACTTCGGTGTTAATGTAAAATAAAAAGCAGAAAATATTTTTTATATCAAATGGGCTTATGCTAATGGTCTACTGGCTATTAAGATTAATGTGCTAGATCTCGATGCTAAAATATATTATAGTCGTTTGAGTGTATGTTTCTTACCAAGTTACAAGCCTGTAGCTGCTGACGTATCTCTGTTTCACACTTACTGATGGTAGTTGTCAAGTTGTTACTACAACAGTGTTGCAGATTCTATACATTTCGGCATTGACTGCGAATGCCTTTTCTTGTGCAGCAAAATCGAGTTCCGCGTAATAAAATTGAAAAAGGCAGTAATGATCCCATTTTAACAGTTTCAATAATTTGATAGTCTTCTCGCTCTATCCATTTTTATCCTTTTATGAACTTTTGTGTCTTGGTTTCACAATTAATTTAGCATTTATTATATTGAGTGTGGATGCGTAGTGCAGTGATTTAGAATGTATGTGTGTGTGCCTTAATATTTTTTTATCTATATCCTTTAAACTTGGCTGAGGCAAAGCCATGAGAAAAGATTTTGAAATTCTACGTATGTATGTATGTATTATGGTAAAGCCTAAACATATTATTCGACTCAAATGAGGTGTCAATTGAATTATAATCATGATTCGGGTGATACAGGCTACATTTCAAATCACAGTTCAAGTTTCAAGTTGTTAAATTCGTCCTATTGTGATGATAGTTTTGACTCTTTTTAACAGACTTCAAAAAGGAGGAGGTTCTCAATTCGTCGGAATCTTTTTTTTTACATGTTTTTATGACCTTCATTTTTATACGTACCACTATATCGATTGGAATTATGGTAATAAACTCTGTAACTACTTATCAGACTTCATGATGCGTGAATCTATTCGTAATTATGGTCCGAATTAAGAGAAAAGAGGTTTTAGTTTTCGTGGTCTGGTTCATTAATTCCTTTTAACATCCTTATGACCTCTATAATATATAATATTTCCAGTCGCCATATTTAAAATTTAATTTGAATATGCATTTACTCACCCAGTCTCCTCGGCAGCCATCCCTTGACGGTCCTGGCCCGTTCGACGTCCACGAGAACCCGTTTGCCGTCTATCTTCTTGCCGTCCGCGTGTTTATATGCGGCTGTAACGTTTCAGATCGTCAGCCAACAGCCAACGTCACACCATCTTTCGTGTGGGCCCTACCATTCAATAGTATATAACGATCGGTATAGGGGCCGACATGAAAGATATTGTACGAAAATGTATTGGTTTACATAAATTTTACTTAAAAAAAATACAAGTTAAATGAAAAATATTTATTCTTAGTTTGTATTTTACGGTTGTATGAAAAATTGAGTTTTAACTTAGGGATCGACAAAATGTAAACTTTTTACTATGTATTTTAATTTATTTTGACGTATCAAAAACAGTTTTTTATTTTGTTACATACTCTATACCTGCATTTTATTTAGTTTTTAATAATATTAACAAGTTTAATCAATTACCTTTTTCGGTTTAGATTTGTAACATATGATCAAGATAATTTTAAGCAAATCTATGTAATACGGGGATCAAAATCAATGTAAACCAATGCTTATACTTACTCATTCAAAACGACATATATATTTGACAAAAACTTTAAATAAAAAATGGGCAATTTTTAATATTTATATTTAAAAATATTAATAATCACCCAACACAAAGAACCTAGTATACCTACCGACCAAGCCGACAGACGTAAGTCACAATACCTACCGTTGTAACTACTTACTTCAACGACCCAAATTATGAAGTACTTACTTTCGTTTAAAATATAGAAAAATCCGATGACCGCCGGTTGAATTTACCATTTACCTGGTGCGCATTACTTACGTATCCCAAGCGCAACATTTTATTAAAAAAAAAACCTTAAATATATACTTATCTTTGACAGATCGAAATTATGACGAATTTATTTCCAGATGTTTAGAGAATTATCTAATGATTCTACAGTAAAATTAAATTTTAACTAATGGTCCCTAACTTAAACATCCAAAGCGCAAACGTAGATTTATTCTAGTGTCATTAAAAAAAACATTCCAATTTCGAAAACTTACCAAAGAGTTTTACAAAGTGCATAAAATGTAGATATTTATACCTCATATTCTTGTAATTAACGAAACAAAATTATTCGAATTTTAAAATACCCGTATTGTATCTTGACTTACATTACCAATACTATCAGTCATCAGAGTGAATGGGTTTGAAAATAGAATCTACATATCCTACCTATGATTAATATTAATAACCGTTTAAAAAATTTATATTGTATGTTGGCATCTTACCACCACATACAAACCTATTAAAGTACGTGGCCGGTATTCTCGAGATTGTGTGGTAGGGTCTTTACGGCTGGGTCTGTGGTGTGAATAGAAAAAACCACTTATTAATCATACATCTTTTAGTGTCCGCTGTGACCATTAACCAACCTTTTTGGTGGAATTATGATAGTTTTTTAAACAGAGAAACTATACTATTATTTGTTAATTGAATCGAAGTGGTATGCTATCGTTAAAAATCCCTCCAATAAGGTAAATGGTTCCCGAATGGTTATTAGATTTTAAATCATAATACATTTAGTCAACGTGAAAAATAGTATGTACCACCATTTAACCAACTATGTATTATTATTGAGTAAATATATACAATATAAAAAAAAAAATCTAACAATTTCACAATATTTTCATATGACATAATATTTCTTTTGTAAAGTATAAAGTTTTTGGCATAAATATATTATGATCTAAAAAAAGTTAGTCAAACTTTATATGATATAAAAATATTTCAATAATTGATCCTTGTGCTCAGAGTGATGCAGCTACATTTCTGTTATATCCTCAGATGTAATAGATGTGATACATCTGTGATACATTAAAATTAAGCAACTGCATCGTTCTGTGTACATATATATTAGAATGTGTGATATCAAAAACACTCACAGTGCATGTCCCTTTCATGCTCATATTCGATGAATGCATAGCCCCTTGGCTTTCCATTCTCTTTGTCATATACCATATATATCTGAAACAATATTTCTATTTTAATATCTTTACATTTCTTCATTTTTTTTTAAAGAAAGCTTCTGTGTAGAGTTTCGTCACTGGCGCTGATCATTATAGCAATGATTTTTTTTTATTATAGAGATGAATTCTGCACAAGCAGTTTATAGTTTTTTTTTTTAATTTTAAGTTAAAAATATTTTTGGGCGGGGACAAGTCCCATAAATGTTAGGTTAGTTTGAAAGTTGAATAAGAAGCTAAGATTTTAAACTGTTATAAGGCTAGACCACACTATGCAGCACTGCATTGCAGCGGCACGACACAGCACGTTGCGACACTTAGGTATACCGCATAGAACCTAAGACCAAGTATCAAATACCTAATTGTACGTAAATATTAATTTGTGTCTTGAATGAAAGCTTTCCATTTAAATTTTATTAATATTTTGACATTTATAATGAAACAATTTTTACGGATTTTATCGCGGTTTATTAAGATTTTTACAAGCCCAACGTTTCGTTTAATAAACCGCGATAAAATCCGTAAAAAATGTTTCATTATAATGAGTAAAATTCGCGTGAACATTAGAAAACAATATTTTGTCATTTTATCAAATTATTGGACCTTTAGCCATGGTTCAGACACGGCGCGAACCACGCGGTTTTACATTGCCGCTGCCGTGCAGTGTCGCGTTTCTTGCTATACCGCAGTATGCGACAGTGCACGGCGGCGGAACGACACGCTGCTCCAGAGTTGATGAATTGGTCAAGTTTTCACGCAAAGTGCCGCAGCGTGACTTTCCGCAGCTGCACAGTGCGGTATACCTCATACAAAGAATATTTTGTCGTACCATGCCGTGTCGTGCCCGATCTAGCCTTTATTTGCAAGTCCAACATGACTTTTTTATTTTCAATTACTTTTAGCGAAACAACAACGGCGACATTGGTAATCAATATATTTTATTGAGCTTACCTTTTTTATTTGTCCATAACCCTCAAATTCTCTCCGAAGTTTTGATTCAGATGTGTCATAATTCTGTAACAAGGAATACATGCACAATCTATACAGATAAATAAAATTGGAGTGTCCTATTGAAATAACTGCTATACACGGTATGGACCAATGGGGATATGGATACCTAAATAGCATTTTTTTCAATTTTTGTCTGTCAGTTTGTTCCGGCTAATCTCTGAAATGGCTGGGCCGAATTTGATGGGACTTTTACTAGCAGATACCTGATGTTATAAAGAGTAACTTAGGCTATAAAATTAATCGTCATCAATCCAGGTACGGCTGTAAATCTAAGTTAATGCGGGCGAAGCTGTGGGCAACAGCTAGTTAGTTTATAAACCTAAGTGTTTGTATTTTGCAAAGTGCTACTTTACCAACTTTAGCCATGTGATCATCTGTGATCATCAATATTAGACTATTTTGTTCACTGCTGAATATAAGCATCCTTTACTTAAAACAAAGATAGCCGATACAATTTAAAAGGCCTACATGGATCTTATTTATAAAACTGTTCTCAAAAACTTTGTTTTAATTATAATTTAGTACTCTGCAAGATTTTCAACATGTTTGAATTAACGTAAAGTTAAAGGCCATTACTTACAACTCTTGCAACAAACAGCGTTTTGAATGGGTCCCCTGTAGCTCGTGGGTTGGTGCTTGGATCCCACATGGCTATCTCTTGCTCCAGTTTGTATGCAGTCTGTTCAGCTCTTTCTCTACGGCGCCTCTCCAATCTCTCTTCCCTTGTTTCCACTCTAGTTGGTGGGGGGGTTTCAGAGGGGTGCTGAAAAGTGAATTGAGCAAATGTATTCTGATTCTATAAATGTTTGAACTTGATTAATTGAATTCTAATAAACATATTGAATAAATTATCATTCTCATAAGATTGTAGCTAAGCTTTTTTTTTAAAGACTGGACCGAGGTCTGCTCTAACTTCATCTGTTTATAGGTGAGTTCACGAGGCTCAAACCTTTCTAAATTTTAGTGTGTTTGGAGACCCTTATGACCCCAGTGCCGTCATCTAAGCGACATGGCATCGATGTTAGCAAGGGGCTTCTGATTTCCTCCCTGTCGATCACGGGACCGACAGTCGGAAGCTAGGTCTTTGCCACATACAACGGAGGTGGTGTTGATTGCGTGTAATGAGTGTATGTGTATTAAGGCAGGATGCTCTAAGTGGGAATAATTATTGGCAACCAAGATAGGATCTAGGATTCCTCAGTCTCCTGTGCAGAAATGTTGAGTCTGGATCAAGTATGGAACAGCTTTTAGTAGTCAGACTGTTATTAATCTCTGGTTACGATGAGTCGTATAGAGGACATTATTATCGACAAAGATACAATATGTTCAAAACTTTTCTTTGTTTTTAGGTCCACCAAACTGCTCATTGTGTGTTTATCATCATCAGCCTCTATCCATCTTTTGCCACTTGCATCCAACATAACACACGCATGGAGATCGTCTTCCCACCTGGTAATAGGCAGTAATAGTCAACCAACATATTGTTTACTAAAATTGTGTGTTATATATTTAGTAGAAATTTGATTAAAATCGTTTGGTAATAACATGATGCAAAACTCATACTAATATAATAAATAAATAATGCTTTGGATATAGGAGGTAAATATTTGAAACAATCCATTTTTTTTACTACCTAATAATAATAAGTTATTACTTCAAATATAATTATAATATGATTATACCTTGAAGAAATTATATCAACATTGTAACTATTGTAGAGTAATAATGTATAGCAGGACTCGACACATCTATACTAATATTATAAAGCTGAAGAGTTTGTTTGTTTGTTTGAACGCTCTAATCTCAGGAACTATTGGTCCGATTTGAAAAATTCTTTCAGTGCTAGACAACCCATTTATCGAGGAAATATACCATCACGCTGTGGCATATAGGAGTTGAGTAATGCGGGCGAAGCTGCAGGCAACAGCTAGTATTCAATATTGTGCCTATAGTCGATAGCGGCTGATATATAGTTTGACCAGAAATATATAATCCTGCATTGGTGCCACTACTGTCGTTTTTATGGTAACCCATAATATAGTACATACAAAAATTAGTTCTGAAATTTTTTACAATATGGCAAGGTTTTTTATTTCTCTGGTCAGGCTATACATACAAACCACATATTTTCATGATCTAAAGTGTGAAACAGTTTATTTTTAACTTCATTACAATGGTTAATAACACAATGCCAGATTGTGATTAAACAAAACAATTTGCATAATGCACAAAAAATGGTCTAGTTTTTTACTTTATGTTGGCAATCTGTAGAGTAAATAAATACCGACAGTATTTCTACAATACAGTAAGATATACAGATCTGAATTGGCAATGAAAAGATATTATGAGATCATAGTGATGGTAAAAATGATTGGGAAGCATTATAATTCTATTGAAAAAATTAAGGAATATAAAGAGTATTGATTTATTTATTCTTAACTAGCTTTTGCCCGTGGCTTAGCTTGCATTCCAAAAATCTATTTTAGAGAAAACTAAATCTTACAACTAAGTATAAACATTTTTATTATCTGCAAACACAAAACAAAATACTTAAAACACTTGAGCTTAAATTAAAAAAAAATGCTAAAATTAGATTTCTACTAAAATAGAAATACTCAAATTGAATGAAAAGTTTCATATAAATTTAAGTCCCTTATGAATTTTGTTAACTTCTTCTTCAGTGGATGCCTTAAGACGATTAAGTGTGTGAAATTTTAAGTTTCTCGCCCTAAGGGTTTTGACTGTGCGTTTTTTTTAACTTTCATTACCTATTTTACCCTCTTAGTGGTTAAATTTTAGAAAATACTGAAATACGTACTAACTCATTATTTTTGACTCACTAATTCATATGAAATTGGTCCAAGGAATAAAGTTTCATAGGTACAAACTTTTATCTCCTATTGAATTTTAAAAAATACGTGTGCGAAATTTCAATTTTCTAGCCTTAGGGTTTGACCTGTGCGTTAATACATCAGTTGAATCACTTTTGCCTTTTATATATCTCTATTATAGATTAATCTTAGAATACAGAATTACTGAAATATGTACATAAACAACCATATACATTGGTGAACATAAACTTAAAGGGTGTGTGAAAATGAAAATTCAACATAAACAAAACAATCTTCAATCAAATTTGATGCATTATGACGCGATAAAAGTAGGAACTAACCTCAAAGAGATGGAGAAAAGCGCCGACTCCATCGTAGCCTTTTTGTTTCTTTTCATGAGGAAGTTTTGCTGCTGGCGGTAAATATGGGATAGGATCCCTAGCCGCAAATAATGCTAGAAGGTTTGGAGGTAAAAACTGCGTCATTTTTACCACGCCAAATAGGAATTCATTAATCACATCAACATATACTCAAACCATATAGCACATTGTATTTGATTTAATTTATAAATAATTGGTAATTTTTTACTATGACTATGATGCACAATTGTTAGTTTTCCAAATTTTGCAATTAGTTAAAAAAACTCAAACTTTCTCTAGCTCAACTCGCCGCCATTGCAATTTACGCTTTTTTTTGTTAGTTTTGTAATTTGTTCCAGTTGGAACCGGCTAAGAACAGAGGCCATCAATGCTCCCAAGTCTGTCGTGTTAACAATATTTTGTCTGTGCTTTGGAGAAACGGCGGGAAATCTCAAGGAGCGCGGCTTCGCCTCTCTAGCCGCCATGAATCAACCATCACTTCCCATTCTATCCACCCAGAACAGTCCACCACAATATTCGCCAACCAATCACAATATATATTAGACAGACAGATTTGTACGTTTTTAAAACAAACATTATAGGAAGCCGCTCCGAATGAACAAAACATAAAATAACAATTAACGGGAGATCGAAAAAAACTCAAACCGCTTTATTTAGATACTTTTGATAAATAAATTCTAAGTCTATGGATAAATCGCTTTTTTCTTTTTATTAATTGTTATTTCCAAGTTCCAACATCTTTTCTTTTACATCTTTGTCATTTTGGTCAAGATTACCAAATGTAATTATGCGTTATACAAAAATATGAAAAGTAATATTGTAGGTAATTATAAAGTGCTAGATATATATTATAGAACTATATTTTTTATTTCAGTTGTCTTTGTTTAAAATATTGTTTTTTATTGAAAATCTTTATAGGCCTCTTTATATTCGCCCAAATTGGGCCAACATTGGCAAACACGGTAGTGTAGAGGTATATTTATTATTTACCTATGTCTGCCTGTATAATGTATTGGCCCACCTTAGGTCAAATTCGTGCGTATTCGCCGTTGTATCGGTACACGATACATCAAAGAAATGTTGGCCCATGCTTACGTGAGCGTTCATGCATTCGGTCGGAGTATTATTGGGCGAATGTATGGACTCTCACGCTACATAGGTGTCTCGGGTAATGCAGAGACTTTTAGGTTCATAGAAGTTTCAACTACTAAAAAAATAGGCGAGCATTTGTAATCTTTTTGTTTTTTTGTCATAAGGAGGCAACCGAGCAGTCGGAGCCTTATGGTGACTACCGATGCCCATAGACATCCGTAAAACCAAAAGTTATGCAGATGCGTTGTCCTCTTTTTCACTTTCTACCCAATAGGCCGCCGGAAACTCACAAACCACACGGAACGCGACAGCATAGCATTTTTTGTAACATTTCACTCACGTTTCATGCGGTTTATAAGAGTGTGATCTCAACCAACTAAATAGTAATAGGTAGTATATCTACTACATAGCTATATATATTGTATTTATAGTTTATTGTGTGGTTGGTTATTTTTTATTTACATAGTCATTTTCAAACCAGGGATCGAAATGTTATTGATGATGATAAATATAATGGTCTGTGATCTGTCCGATACTGAATCAAAAGCTTTGAATAATAGTGTAATTATTCTAAGATCAAAAGATTGATTTAAGACAATGGAAATAGGCTACTCGTAAATTTTCAACAAGTCAAATTACCTTCTTTATCACCAGGTCTCACCGACAAACGGCAACGTAATACATTTTTCTATTGTTCATTATTTTCTAACGATAGTTTAAAAGTTATGAGAAAACTTAAGAGACCGATATACTTACAGAAAAATATACATACATAACAATAATTAGACCTAGGTTTTGACATTGCGCCGTTGCAGACGGTTTCAACGGCGACGGCAAAAGAAAAAGTAGTTCACACAATTTAACAGTTTAATTAAAGAAAGTACATAATAATTTCAATTAAAATTAAAATGTATCCCACTCCCCACTCCCCACAAGACAATCAAAACATGTCAGCGGCAAATTTGAATTTGTAGTTATAAAAAATTAAAATATGAAGTAAGTTATAGTAAAACAAATACAATTGTACTTACACATGAAATGCAACTGTATCCTTCTGCAATCTAGTTGTTTTAGATTTTTTTACAACAGAAAACAGCACAGGCGGGCATGTTTGTCGTTCGTTTGTTGATCGGCACAAATTCTAAAGTTTTATGTCCGAGAAATGTCAGCTCTAGTAATTTTATATGATGTACAGGAATCTGATGCTTGTACCTTTGGCGGAGGAGTAGCGCTTGCATTTATTCCTCCGAGATGGAGTATATACTGCCCCGGCCCCTGTTGGGCCTTTTGTATTATGCAAAGTTCATATTTAAGGGATATTTATTTACATAATTGTAAATTTTCTAACTATACTAATACTTATAAATAAAAAATGTCGTAGAAGTTTATTTAATTTGACAAAATTTCAACCATATCGTCTGACAAAATATATAATAATAACTACTATAAATGCAATAAATATCACAGCAAACCCAAATATCAATAAACAGCGTAAGTTACGTCCGAAACAAGAGTTTTCGCCATGCACTGGTCCCCGCACTCTAAATGGACTGCTGTTCATTCTGTATTAAATGTTCTTCTGAAAACAAATAAAAGCAGTCGCATATTGTAATTTTTATTCAAGTGAAATGTAAATAAGTAGAAAAAGAAAGGTGCCATGATTGTTCATAGAGCAACACTATTAAAGACGCCGGGGAATGTATTTCTTATGTATGCGGGACTCGCTTTTGGGAGTGCACTACCCTACCTGCGAGCGCCTTAAGCTGCTTTTTGAGGGTCCTGGATATGCAGGCAGCAGGAACACGTCAGCGAGAGGCTGGCCCCGGCAAAGGCCAGACTACTCCACGTTTTGTGCTTCGTAGTGTCCTTAGGAACTGTTCGTAGTGTCTTCGGGGACTGCTTAGTAGCGGCCGGGCAGTCCTCTCTGACTGCCCGGACGGCACTAAGCAGTACCCGCGACGTCAAACCGTGCCAAACTGGTCCAGATTCTCATCCTGTCCCGGCATTATCTGGAGGCGAATTAAGTAGCGCCTCCTACATACCCCCGTTCGTCGCCCGCGTGGGGAGGTCTCGGCGGCCTCCTCTCTCACTCGCTCGTCGGTCTCCTTCTGGGACATTTCTGCTTCGCAGAAGGAGACCATCGCCGCTCAGGACTACCCCGGCCATGCCGGCCCAGTTTGGCTGCAAAGCGGCATGGCACTATCTCTTACAATAAATAGACGAAGAACTTTAGTTTTTACACAAAACCATCCTATTACCGGAATGGAGCGGTAATTTGTGTTTTGAATAAAAGAAAATCCGCCTGATTTGTGCTGCGACGCTGCGCCGGTTCTACGCTCTGATTGGCCAATGTGACGTACATACACTGGTTGTTTGAATTGTTATTCAGTGACAAATCAGTGACCAGTTTCGGAAATTTATGGCTCACATAAGTACTACTCTATCAGGTTATGTATTCAATGCACACAAAATACATTTCTAACCTCTAGCTGCCCTTTGGGGATCCCCATGCAACCATACTTACATACTTACATTCGAAGGTTGTACCAGGATATAATTTACAATAATCAACGCCACAACGCTTCCGCAAAGCTTTTTATCATTAGCACCACTATAGTCCTTTCTTCATGTGCTTTTAGAACATACATAAAAATAATGGCTAAAAATATTGTTTTATTTTCTCTGATAATATTACTACGCCTTCCCCTCTATTACACCGCTCCTAAAAAATGTCCAAAAATTTGGTTATCAAATGCGAGACTATATTTTATTCCAGTCCGACAGGGTGAGAGCCCGATCAAGAACACCAAAACCAATGGCAATGGGCCATCGGAAACTCACAAACCGCACGAAACGCGACAGCATAGTTGTCACTTGACGCCGGTGTTGTGTGTGCGAGGGGTACCACCCGGGTGTACTCGCTTCGGCAGTACATATACTAAAATTGGAACGATACAGAGAAGATTAGCATGGCCCTTGCGCAAGGATGACACGCAAAATCGTGAAGTGTTCCACATTTTTTTTTCAGATCTTATCACGGTTGCCAATAATCGTTTTCCTCTCCAACCTAGGGCATCCCTCCTCAATACACAGTACACACACAACAGTACACTCATTACACGCACTCAACAACGCCTCCGCCGTAGGTGGCAACGACCTCGTTTCTGACCGTCGGTCCCGTGATCGACAGGAAGGAAATTAGAAGCCCCGCGTCCACATCGATGCCCCGTCTCTTAGATGACGGGACGGGGGACATAAGGGCCTCCAAACACACTAAAATTTAGAAAGGTTTAAGCCTCGTTGCCTCACCTATACACAGATGAAGTTAGAACAGACCTGTCTACTAGCTTAGATCATTAAAAACAAAACCACCCGGGTCATGCCGGCCAAATTCGGCTGCAAAGCAGCATGGCACTACCTCTTACCTAAACTCTCGTGACTACTCTCTTTGTCTGTTTATTCGCAACGAATTAACATTAATATCTATCTGCTGTAGGTACTTACTATCTATGAAATCTGTGCAATAGTCGATTAAAGTACATTAATAAAACTTTTGGAAATCGTAAGCGTTGCTCAAATAATGTGAGATATATAAAACTAAAAATATGAGATACAAATGATTATAAATATATTTTTGACTTATGCTGTCATAACAGAAGAGTCAAACATTTCTATTGCTCTGCGTTCATCATTCCAAAGATGAAGACGTTCGCTTATTAGAAATGAAATTATTAAGTCATGCACGGATTGTAAGTGTAGGAAAACTATCCGTTTACATCAAATGGGAAGCCGTCGATGTATCATAGAAATATTTCTTTGGTAACCTATTACAGCAAGTTTTCTACTTTTTAAAGCACCATTTACGTATTACTTAGCTACGTCATCCAATAAGTCTTTGAATCTCTGATATTATATATCCGGCCGGCTGGTCTAGTGGTCAGGCTACTGGATACTTCACGTAACGGTCGCGGGTTCGAATCCCGCAAAGTGCAGATATAGTGCAGGTATGATGGATATAGATGTCTTCACCGGGTCATAGACGTGTATGTATTTACATATAAATTTCTTAAATTTATTTCCGTTCCCAACATCACATAACATAACACAAGTTCTTACGATTGTTAAATAATATTTATATATTTTTATTTCTACTTAAGTTTTAAATCACCTATTGGCTTCCAATTACGGTGCAAATGCAACAAGTGAAAAAAAATCTCGGGAGTAGGTATACGTTGCATGGAGTATATTGGATACCACATTATATGGGAGACAAATTGAAAGTGTCAATATTTAGCTGTAAATAACAATTCAAAAACCGTCCACAATGGCGCTGGTGTAGTATAAGGTATAGTAGGATTAAAAAAAAAGATCTCTGTTATAATTTGTTTTGTTTCGAGGTTCAAACTTTCTAAGTTAGTATTGTATGAAGTAGCAGCTATATGCAAACGTATTGAATGTGTATGTGCAAAAGCGATCAAAAGCAACCAGTCCTACCTACAAGACCTACAAGATATAATATTTTGACTTTTTTGACAGACAGCGCATTGATGTAATATTTTATATATTTCGCTCAAAATAAAATTACTCTTGGACAAGGAAATTAAAAACAAACGAAATATTTATGAATTTATATATTCTCTGAAATATAAAAGGCACATTGTCACATAACAAAATATACATTTACTCAAACGCAACGTACTATACAGCATCGGATACGCATATAAAACGACCTTCACCGAGATGTTTATTTGATGAAACGTATTTTATATTTAATTTAATATGTCAATAAATATATTGCATATGGGTTGCCTAACAAATTTTAGTCCAGGGTATGTTTAATTAATAATAATAATAAAAAATTAAACATTTCACCGGTATTATTAGATAAATTCTATACCAATCGAAAGTATGAAGCCCATAGAATATGCAAACGTTAGGTTGCCTATTCTTTTCCGGTCCGGTATAGATTTACCTGTTTATACTTGGCTACCCGATAGTTGTGACCGGAAAAGAATAGGCAACCTAACGTTTGCATATTCTATGGGCTTCATACTTCCGATTGGTATAGAATTTATCTAATAATCAAACCGGTAAAATGATTTTTTTTTTTAATTATTACTTAAACATACCCTGGACCAAAATTTTTTAGGCAACCCATATGCAATATACCTATTTATTGACGTATTAAATTAAATATAAAATACGTTTCATTAAATAAACATCTCGGTGAAGGTCATTTTGTATCCCGTATCTTAGCCTATTAACATATAACATATCAACAAAACCAACCTACTACAGTTCTACAAATAAATAAATATTAACACAATACTGATTAAGAATCAAAAGGACAGCAGATTAAGGTTTAAGGATCGCCATCATGTCCTGTCACTTTTTACAGGAACATGATTTTTGAAGTGAAACTTATTTATCGGGGTTGGAAAAAAATTTAGTGTAACATTTTTTCATTACGCGTCACATTCTTCCGTTACGCGCCATCTTTTTCTTATCCCTACCACGCGTCATTTGAAAAATAACGTCATAAAGAAGTTTCACTTCTTACGAGTGTACGCTAGTACACACACACTTTTTTATTTATTCCATATCAGCTTAAAACGTATACATATTATGTCTTTTTGTAATAAATTTATATTATGCTTATGCCCTACAACCATCGATCATATAACATATGGTTGATTGAATTGCTATTAAGTCTGTGAGAAAACATTGTTATATGCTCGATGCCTAAAAGTAATTACAAGTCATAACGTGCTACAAGTTTTACTCAGTAACATACATGTTCGTAGAACTTTCCAGAAATTTAATAATCTACTTCTTTTTATATAGTAGTTTGGACAGTAGTGACAGTAATATTAACCTTTTGAACTTAGTTGTAGATCAACTAAGTTTTTATTGTATTAATAAGCCGTTAATAAGCACGACACTTTTATTTTATTTACCCGATAACTACATCCCAATATAGTAATCTTTAAACAGCATTAAAAAAAATGTCAATATAAAAGCAGATTATTCTATAATCTGCTTTTATATTGACATTTTTTTTCTTCTTCGACTTCGTGTTTCCATAGTACATATTTACAAAGATAACCGATGGTTGCGATACGGTATAAATATAGACCTGCTGCTTACTCTGCCCTGATTTTTAGTATAAAATACTTAGATTTTGACCCGATAATTATATTAAACACGTGTGCAAGAAGCGAAAGTATAACAATTTTATATCATTTTATATTCTGAACACATAAAAAACGTTTATAAAAATAAATTTTAGTGATATTACAATCATATGTCTTGTGATATATGATTGTAATATCACTAAAATTTATCTATTATATAAAACCTTCCTCCTTTTATACGTATTTTATTATTTTAATTTAAAATAATAAAATACGTATAAAAGGAGGAATCATTTTAATTTAAAACATCCAATTTCTCGATATTATATAAACTAATATTAACTATTAGTTTCATGCTAACAAATATAGAAGGAAGCTTAAACTTTTAAATTATAGAAATAAAAACACCTAAAATAACGGTTAAATTGTTTATTTCATGTTATGGTGCGACGTGTATTTTGCCATATATTTGTGACGTTGGCGTACAGGACAAGATTCCATTTGTCACTTATATGTGACAAGAAAGCGTTCAGAAGGTTAAAAATTATGAAATTTTAAAGTCTTAATTTTAAGTCGTTTTTCAATTGGATTCCCTTGCTTCAGAACCGTTGTTCCGAGAACTTTCTAGAAATATTAAAATAAATAGCAAGAAAACGTGAGTGAAATGCAAATAATTAGTCTTAGAAAATTTCTGCTGTGTAAACTTTCTACACGTCTTTGGTCTTCTTTATGTTCTAGACTTATCTAAGTGATCCGACAGCGATCAGAATAAGTGTCTTCCGATTTCGTCGTTTCTTGCTGTTCTTTGGGCTAAAACAATAATATAATAATAATAATAAAATATTATTGTATATTCATATTATAATAATAATGAGCTTCTTATTATATTTCAGTGTCTTCTTTAGATTCATTACAGCTAACAAGTCCGCTAACAAAACATAACGGTAACACAATCAACAAACACATTTGAAGAACAATCTTCAAAATGCTTGTTATTTATATTCGTTGGATAGACAAACTGGCAGATATGCCATCTGATGGTAAATGGTCGACGTCGCTTATGAACATAACCTAGTTTACCTGGAACTAGCCCAGACAACTCATTCACCCCACCATGGTTCAGGCCTTGACGTGGCGGTGGGGCTCAGTAGCCTAGGGTGAGCCCAACACCTTGGGTGAAGCTAATTCAGGCGAGGGGGCTCTTTGTACTCCTCTTATAAGAAGAGGGGACAAAAGAGCAGGGGGCAAGGGGTGAGGATGGGAACCTCACCCCATTGTACTGTTCCAACGTTGGGAGGGGTTGTTCTGTGGTGCGGGACAACCCCTCTGTGGAGGTGGCGTCGGTTGCTTGCGGGACTGACTAGCCGTCGAGGTGCCCTGTCAGCTTAACAGATCCGGGGCACCTCACAAAGGCGGCACTGGTGGCACTCGCCGGGGTTTAGTCGGTAGAGCTGCGTCCATTTACCATCTATCGGGCGCAGCGAGTCCCACATACCCACCTGCGGAGGCCCACTCCCCAGGCGGGATGCCTCAGAGCATATCCCGGCGTAAAAAAAAAAGACAACTCGTTCATGTGCTGCCTATCCATTAGACATAAAGATGTTAAGTCTCGTTGTAATTACACTGCCTGTCTTGCACTTCTCTCCGAAACAGCAAAGTTGTTTCACGGCCCACGGGAGAAACAAGCAAGATGGTGGTACCCATGCAGCCGGGAACGCGGCACAGCGCATCTCTTATACGGGTAGTGGATTTGGCCTGTTGAGTTCATTTTCTTTTTGTTTGTTTAGTGTTCAATCATTTCTTAACCATATTTTTTTTCTGTCAGCTGCTGGACAAAGGCCTCCTTCAATGAAAGCCAAGACGACCGAACTCCCGTCACTCACGCCAAATTAGGACCGCCCGTCGTTTAGTTGATGGTCCGTTTAATTAATAGCAATAACTTACAATTTCTTCAGTATTATGTAAATACGGCACCGGCTTGCGCTTCAGAAACCGGACCAAGCCTCTCGGTTTGTCTGACTTAGTCTCTATGGTCATGGTCGTCTGAAACAACTTATTATTCTTAGTATTCATATTTCATATTATGAATAAAAGTAGTTTAAGAAGTAGTTTAAAAATCGCATAATTATCTTCAGGTCTTTTTTAGTGTATCACATTTTATATATTTATTTATACCTAATACTCTTAAAGGAGGCCTATGTTCAGCAGTGGTCGGATAAAGGCTGATGATGATGATGATGACGAATACTCTCGAAGCAAAAAGGGAAAAAACAAAGCATTTAATGTATATTAT
The DNA here is from genome assembly GCA_963853865.1 of Helleia helle. Lineage (NCBI taxonomy): Eukaryota > Metazoa > Arthropoda > Insecta > Lepidoptera > Lycaenidae > Helleia > Helleia helle. Next base: position 6,987,030 of record OY971434.1, read on the forward strand.
AATGAGTTGATCTGGAAATTACTAAGTACTCTATAATACGACAAGAGTGGCTTTATTTCCACATGTATTTGATGATTAAAAAAACAAGAGTAATGTTTAAAAAATATAGTTCAATGTTTGTCTTTACTATACTGTACCAAATAAAACCCACTCACCTCATCTCTAGAACTCTCTCTATCTTCCTCTTTCAGTTGTGCGCTACCATTGGAGTCACTTCTCGTTGGTACACTTGTGTTGTTTTGTACTCTGTTTAATTGACCTGTAATAAATATTGTGTATAGCAATATATTTTTTCTTTAACGCCGGGAAATGCTCTGAGGCATCCCGCGGGGTAGTGGGTCTCCCCACGCGGGTATGTGGGACTCGCTGCGCCCGACAGCTGGTAAATGGACGCAGCTCTACCCACTAAAACCCGGCGAGTGCCACCAATGCCGCCTTTGGTGAGGTGCCCCGGATCTAGAAAACAAACAGGGCACCTCGACGGCTAGTCAGTCCCGCAAGGGACCGACGCCTCCTCCACAGAGGGGTTGTCCCGCACCACAGAACAACCCCTCCCAACGTCGGGACAGTACAATGGGGTGAGGTTCCCATCCTCACCCCTTGCCCCCAGCTCTTTTGTCCCCTCTTCTTATAAGAGGGGTACAAAGAGCCCCCTCGGCCCAATTAGCTTCGCCCAAGGTGCCCCGCTCACCCTAGGTTACTGAGCCCCACCGCCACGACAAGGCCTGAACCATGGTGGGGATAGCAAGAGGCCTAAAAGTATAATGGATACCTATATTTTTTTAAGTTTTTAGGACATAACTAAATATTTTTAGGAATTCATATAAATTTAGTCCATGACCCGGAGCAGACTATATTCATCATACAAATTACCTGCACCGGGAGGGATTCGAATCCGCAACCGCTACGAAAAGTGTCCAGTAGCGTCACCAGCCAGCCGACATAAGTTTATTTTACATTTCGATATTTTCTTAAAACTTTAATACTTAGTGAATACTCAATCTGAACTGAAAGTATATAACTTACTAAATTCGTAAGTATTTCCAGAAGCTTCGCCCGTGCAACACACGTTTCTCCTGACGAAGGGCTGTTTCTGCGGGCTTGGCGTCTGGTCCGGAGCAAAGGTAGCCACTTGTTGCGACCCTTTGACTAGTTTCTTTATTTCCTCAGCTCGCTCCATATACCTGAATGGTGATGATTAATATATATAAGAATTCGTATCGAGGCCATGAATCGTTTGGGATTTTTTTTAAGCAGGAATCATTTTCCAAAATTGGATCAGGGCAGATTTAGGCGTAAGGTAGTTGATATTTATGTTTTTCAGGATATGATCAAGCATTTCTTAATCATGACTCTGAAATGAAGTATGGGAAAGGCACACAACAAACAACAAAACAGATGTGTGTTTAGTTTTTTTAGGTATACATTGTTAAATAACACAACATAAATAAAGGAGACGGGCGAATCTGGGCCTAAACGTTACACAAATAAAAAAGAAATCAACATTTTTTATATATTTTTTTAAATTGAACAGTGAAATATGAAGCAGTTTTATTATGGGATAACAAATTAAAAAAATATTCATAAGATGACTGATTTCCTTCATGTTTATTTTGGTGATATTCTATGTTGCCAGAGTAAGAAAAAGGTAATCGATTTATCAAATTCATATCAATACACTTTATCGATACAACAATTTTTTTAGAAATATTTTAAGTATGTATTTCGAGTCGTAAATATTTCTTTTCTTTAAGTTTCTTCAAAAAGTAGTATTACCTACGTGCCGTGCCTACTTTGAACACTATTTTGATGTTTATTCTTAAGACAAGTTTTTGAAAAAAACTTCTTTTATGAAATACATACTTAAGGGCCCCTTACCCCAAATTGTTGTTTCTAGATCGAGGTGTTTTCATAGAAGTCGTCATTTTTAAATAATAATAAAAAAATAGGGTATAGATACATCTTTGATCTAGGGATTTTTTTGGATAAAAATACAATATTTAACATTTTACATGATCAAAAAAAATTCTAAAGTAACGTCGATTTTAAAAGCAAATTGAGTAGTATGAGACTTCGGGTAACTCAATTTTAATGAAACTTTTACGTTTAAATTGCTAAACGGGGATGACGTGGAAATGATTGGATAGATCTTTATTATGTCACTTCAAAAATTTTTGAAAAATAAAAAACGATAAAAATGGCTCTCGCGCATCGCACCACGTCGCGCCAGTACCCAGCCGGGCGTCATCGAAGTAGGACCTGTGCCGCTTTTGCTCGTGACTACGTTGTTACCGCGCATTTTATATTATTACGTCTAAATAAATAAGACGACATAGTATAAATAATATAGCTACTTAATACTTACTAACAATTGTTGTTCTTAGTTGTAATTAGTTTGCAATACAAAACCTTTAATTAGTGTAAATAAATAGATACTTGAGTTTATGTAGAACCTAGTGATTTAATTGAAATGGCGAATAAAAAAAGTAAAATAAGGAAAAAGAATCTTAATACAGTTTTATCACAAACTAGCTGTTGCCCGCAGCTTCGCCCGCGTTAACTTAGATATACAACCATATACGCATTGATGATAATTATTTATCTATGGACGGGCGTAGGACTTTATTTTATAATATGTAGTGATTAATACCGTATTTTTGTGAATAGCTTTCACATTACCGCTTTATAATTGGCAATTTTTTAAAGTATTAAAATGGATATAGGTAGTATGTTATATTTAACTAACGTAGACATATTATGCCATCGCGGACTTTTCAGTATGCATATTTAGGATACACAATTCTACCATACATTGATACAATAATAATTAATTCGGAACCGGGCCCGGCTAAGGGGTAAAATAATGTAGTACATTATTTTGATCTATCTGTTAGGGTTCATCCAGCGTTTGCAATGTAAGTGCAAAAAATGTGCTTATTTATGACATCACATCAGAAACTTCTAAAATTATGAGTGTTTATCTACTATATTATGCATGTACCTATTACCCTTCTCTTGAATTATTCTATCTATTAAAAAACCGTATGAAAATCCATTGTGTAGTTTTAAAGATGTAAGCATACATACAGTCAGACGCGGGAAGCGACTTTGCTTTAGAGTTTATACTATGTAGTGATGTCTTCTTCCAGAAATTGTTAACACTTGAAGAATTCAAATGGTCCGACAATAAAGAAAATGAGGAACCTTCATCACAAAATATTTCTGATTTGCAATAATTTCCTAGCCCCCTACCCACAGGGCAGTGTCGTGAGGACTATGGCCTTGACCCTCTTCTCAGAGAAGACCCGTGTCTAACATTAATCTGTATGGGTCGATTAAAATGAACCTGGACCTAGCATAAGACAACTAAATTTTGTTGAATTTTAAAACAATTAAAATAATTAATATAGTATAAAAGAATATGTTTGTCTACAATTTTTTAATCTCCTACAAGCATTCTTAGAATGATTGATTTTTTTTATAGCTTAGGCCTTAGGGACAAACGAGCATTCGGAGCCTTAGATGACTACCGACTCCCATAATAATAATAATATCTAAGGACGCTTTTTGCACCACGTCAATCTGGTCCCGTGGTAAGTTCTCGAAGAACTTGTGTTGCGAGTACCAGACAATGGAAATATATTTAATATTTTATACTATACACATATTTAAGATTTTTAATTTATAATACACATATTTAATACACATCCATGAACCAGGAACACAGAAAACTTTTTGTTCCCTGGCGGGATTCGAACCCGCAACCTCCGGCTTGAACGCTAACGCGCTAACCATTGAGCCACAGAGGTCGTCCTCGTAAACATTCACACAAGAGATAATGCAGATGCATTACCCTCCTTTACCCCATCCCCTGCAATGGGACACCGGAAACTCATACACCGCAAGAAACGCGACAGCATAGGTGTCACTTGACGCCATTATCATGTGAACGAGAGGTACCCCTACGGTCGTGCCGGCCCAATTCGGCTGCAAGCAGCATGGCACTACCTTTTAGACCTATGTAGCTAATTCATCCTTCTAATCCTTACTAATATTATAAATGTGAAAGCTTGTTACGCTTTCACGCGAAAACTACTTAACCGATCATCATGAAACTTTGTACACATATTCTTGGAGGTATTAGAAGTAACATAGGATACATTTAATTAAAAAAACTAAAGAGAGGTGTCAAGGGACACCCGGATGGATCGAAGTTCCTTTCGATTAATTAGTGAAGAAATAAAACTATCTTATCCTGCGCAGACGAAGTCGCTGGCACCAGCTAGTATTTCTATAAATCCAAAACTAGATAACTATAACAACAACAAGATTTTGTTATGCATAATTATAAATTATCACATCTAAGAATAATTCGAGCATAGTCAATCTACTGCATATTCGTATACTGTGGCGTGCTTGCCGGCCGTGGTAGGTCACCGGAGTTCATATAAAGACATCTCCCGCGCAACGCAAGTGCAAAGCGATTCGGTGCGTTAAATACCTATAGTTTTGGGAGAACGGGCCCTTAAAACATTCCTTAAAAAATTGTATATTGATCATATGTAAACATATTAATTTATAAATACAATTTTAGATATATCGTATAATGTATCTGAAATTGATGATAAAATCGATTTCACAATCAATAGTATTTTTAATACAGGCAATAACTGTGAACTGTCAAACGTTTAAAACAACCAACAACCGTGACATGTAAGCTCAAAAGACAAAAACCTATTTTAGCTATATTTTAATTGACTGTTCTCTTGATAGTATAGGGGACATAAAACAATATTATTGTAATTGTCTAGTAGGGAAAAGAACAGTGGGTTGATGTTTGTCATGTAACATCAATAATATGGTACCTAAGCTGGGTAAGACATCAAGAGAGTTTGATACCACCTGCACAGTATTTAGATGATATTTTAATTGTTTACGATGAAGTTGATAATAAATCAATAAAAAATAAAATGTTTTTAATTCAAACTCGTCTTCTTGAATAATAACCGTATGAAACATCTTAGATCTAGTTGGATGTTGGTTGGATGGCGTAATTAATTGTTTCCCTACAATAATATCTGGTATATTCTTTGTTATATCTAATTTAGAACGATTTCTTATAATTATTTTTCTAAAGTAACAGTAGAATATGGACTAAGAATAATTTATAAACAAGCTAGAATATCATTTTTTGTTCAATCAAAAACACCCTACAACTTTTTTCTCCCATGGATCAGTCATTAAAATTTTAGTTTTTTGAACAAGTATGTACATATAAATAAAATTATGCAGTAATTGTTGCTGTAACGTCGGGCCCAACTTTTTATGAAGTTTCACCCGTCTCCTTTCTTAAACATGAAATACTGATATAGACAAAATATTGCAAATCGCATTTGTTTTAAAATAATGTGCTGAACGATTAGGGAAAATAAATAATAATAATAATATCTATGGACACTTTCACACCACGCAAACCTTTCGAACCCGCAACCTCCGGGCTTGAGCGCCAACGCGCTTACCACTGAGCCACAGAGGTCGTCGTTATATACAATACACATTCACCTAGTAAGTTTAGCGGTGAGGGCGCTGCGTCTCATGGCGTCTCTCTCGGCGCCCACGGCGGGCACCAGGTAGCGCAGACTCTCGCTGTAGGCCGCCAGCGCCTCCGCCAGCCGCCCCGCGCAGTCCAGATCGATCGCTTGCTTTATTAGACATACGGCCTGGAACAAATGGTTATTTTTAATTGTTTGAGGCAATTGGCAGAAAAGTAACCTGATAGTGTGTCAATGTCGGCCATAAACAAAAAGCAGTTGACGTAGCGCTTGTCTATATGCAAAAGAAAAAAAAAAGCTGGGTGAGGTGGTGTACTAACTGTGACATTGGCAACCCTCGTGGGAGCCATTATACAACAACAAGAAGAGATGGGTAAATTGACAGATGATAAGGTACTTGTTCAAAGTTGAAACAAACAAAAACGGGGTCAAGTAGGTTGTCTAAATTAAAGATCTATGTGCCAGTAAATAAAAGCTTTGACAATAAAATCGTTTTTAACCGCGAAATGCGTTAAAAATCGTTGCGAAACTCTTTTAAAATTAAAATGAAACTCCCTTTTTATATATGCATTATATGACGACCTCTGTGGCTCAGTGGTAAGCGCGTTGGCGCTCAAGCCGGAGGTTGCGGGTTCGAATCCCGCCAGGGAACAAAAAAATATTTTCTGTGTTCCTGGGTCATGGATGTGTATTAAATATGTATATTATATAATAAAAATCTTAAATATTATGTATAGTATAGAAGTATTAAATATATTTCCGTTGTCTGGTACCCGTAACACAAGTCCTTCGAGAACTTACCATGGGACCAGATTGACGTGGTGTAAAAGCGTCTATAGATATTATTATTATTATTATATTATAAGTATATAAAATATTCATGATTGATAAAATAAGCAAATAACAAGACTGATGACAACAGACAACATGTAATGGTAAAACCCCGTATCAACTGTGTGTAACGATAAGTGAATAAATATTTCTTTCTATTCGGTTTGTTCAAAATATATTTTAAATTTGGATAACATTTTTATTTGATTATATTATATGTAAATACTATCCTTTTATCTTGGTCACAACATATCTGTTAGCGGAAGAAATATTTAGGAGGATAAATACAAAATAAATAGTACATAGGTGTTTGATCAGTATCCCCTCTCCATCCACTGCTGCCTGCTTCTTCCACCAAATCACTTACCTTATCATAGTTCTCCTTCGAAGGCATATACTCCAAGTCCAAATACTCGTGTTCGAAGAACTCGTCGTACGAGATCCTGTTGTCGGGATCGTGCTGCAGTAGGCGCGTCAGCAGATCCCGGCAGCCCGCCGATATCGCCGCGTTAGGGGGGATCTGGGAAAAAATTGGTGATGAATGGATAAAAAAAGTGCGTGCGTACAAAGTACACATGTCAGAAATCAAAACTTATTAGGGAAACTAATTTTTAAATCTCGTTTATATTTATACTAATCTAAAGCTTTAAATTTATAATTTTATCTCACTCTCTCTCGATCTTTCTCACTCGCTCTACTACTACTCTCACTCCATGGCTATGTGCTGTATGCTACGTTCGCCCTTTCTCACTCTCTCTCAATCGGTCTCAAACACTCTCTTGGACAAAAACGTTGCATATTTACGTGTCATTTTCATCCATAAAAAAATCACCCTCATGCGCTCAAAGAAGTTTCACTTCAATAACTCGACACTAATATGCTATTAAGACTCATTTAAGTAACACAAGCTTATGTTTTATTGTTATGTGACAGACAGTTGAACCATCTGATTGGTAGTTCATCTATTCAGTATGAATCTTCGGTTTCACTAAATAAATAATCTGGGTATACCCTATTGATATTAATACTATTATGTGGTGGACAATGATAAAGTGGGAGGGATGAGCATGCAAAAAAGAAGGAAATCTATGTTTTATAGCTCTTAACTAAGCAGTAATTGTTATATGACAATTGTATTAAAGTTACCTCTATAGGCGCTTGCCGTTGTATTTTGTCGACAAGCTCTTTGAATGTTGTCGACGAGTAAGGGGCTTTTCCGAACAGACATTCATACATTATTACACCTGAAATTAATTAATATTGATTATTATATATAACTCACTTAGCCATGTTTCACTGTAGTTTCCGTTCATGAAAGAACATCAGGAAAAAAAATTATATCAGACTCTTATTTCAGAATGCAATGATGTGTCAAAATTTAAAAAAAATTAATTAACCACTTTCAAGTTTTCCATCCACAAAATTATCTTTATATATATATATATATATATATATATTTCTTGTGTGCGTGTGTATGTCACTGAACTCCTCCTAGACGGCTGGACCGATTTTGATGAAATTTTTTGTGTGAGTTCAAGGGGATTTGAGGATGGTTTAGATTCACAAAAAAAATTGTACAGGACAACGTCTGTCGGTGCCACTAGTATTCTTATAAAAATATCTTTATATGTATATTTCTTGTGTGCGTGTGTATGTCACTGAACTCCTCCTAGACGGCTGGACCGATTTTGATGAAATTTTTTGTGTGAGTTCAAGGGGATTTGAGGATGGTTTAGATTCACAAAAAAAATTGTACAGGACAACGTCTGTCGGTGCCACTAGTATTCTTATAAAAATATCTTTATATGTATATTTCTTGTGTGCGTGTGTATGTCACTGAACTCCTCCTAGACGGCTGGACCGATTTTGATGAAATTTTTTGTGTGAGTTCAAGGAGATTCGAGGATGGTTTAGATTAAAAAAAAAAAAAATTGTACAGGACAACGTCTGTCGGTGCCACTAGTTTATATATAAAAATTTTGATATAAATATTTAATAATGTGGTAGTATATAATTAAATGGTTTATAAAAATATTTTATGATATTGAATAATTTTAAGACGTACAGGACACTATGTTTTAGTGATAGAAAATAGTCAATCTGTGACAGCAGTTTTAGGGTGTAAGTAGAAAAACATGCAACATGAAATTATATAGGTGTGCTGTAGTGTAAACTGTGACGTCAAGAGGGGTTAGAAACCTGCCAAGGACCATGTACGACAATGTACATGACACACTCACCTACACTCCACAAGTCCACGCGTGCGTCGTAGCAACCGATTAGCATCTCTGGCGCCATGTACAGTGGCGAGCCCCTAACTGAACGCATCGTGTCTTCGGACATATGCTGAGCGAACCTTTTAAAGAAAACCGGTTGAATGACATTAAAATGAATTTATTTTTAATATACTGGAACTGTGAACGTTTTCGTCTAAACCCTAACGCTAACGCTGTGCCATGGGAGTTGAAAAAACTAGAGTCATTTGATAAAAGCGTACTTTAGAACAATAGTTTTGTGTTTTTTTGTGTATTCATATTCTTCTGATAAATGACTGTTGATATTATTACAATAATAAAATTTTTGATCTTATTTAGATTTTACGCTAAGTGTATGCAATTTATTAAAGGCTTAAATAGGATTAGCAAATGTGTTAGCCATTAGCTTTTTATAATTCAAATTAGTTTTTTTAATTTTTTTAATAATGTTTTTAAACTTTCTTTTTGTAACACCATTTGTAGTCTAAGGAGGTATATAAGAAGGCGTAATCAACCTAATGAATCTACGTAAAACATACAACCCATATTTATAAAAATTAAATAAGATTTTCTCTATTTTAACCATGCCATTCCCCCACATCCTCTACTTGTCTTTTCCTTATCTATTGAACAATATAACAGGCTGACTTACTGTGACTTACCCAAAGTCGGCCACTTTTAGCATATACTTCCCATCGCATCCCTTGTGTAATAACAGATTGTGTGGCTTAAGATCCATATGAACTACACCTATAAACAGATTTAGTATTTGTTAACATTAAAGCAATACAGTTTAATAATATATTTTAAAATCAGAAGTACCTTTTTCTCTGAGAAATTTTAAGGCAGAAGCAAGTTGCTGGAGAAAATAAAGAACCTGAAAGAGATGTAATATTTTGACTTATATATTCCAGTTCTTAATGTCTGTAGGACTTCTACAGTATTACTGGTTTGGCCTTAATCTAAACGTACTACCGAAATTTACATAAAATCTACAATAGACAAGGGCCTTGCAATGTCTAAGGGCCAACCCATTCCAGGTATTTCTGGTTTATGTATGTTTGTAGTATGCCATAAGTGGATTTTAAATTGACATGTAAATTATTACTATCAAAACTATTAAAAATGAAATTTTTACCATAATTTAGATTATTTTGTAGATTTTGCCAAAATATTCAGTGTCATTGGCGTGTAAAAGTCTCATCCCATTTTTTAGCTTTGATAACCAAATGTAGGTCAAATGTAGGTAAAATCCAAACACTGTAATACAACAAATAAACAGCAAAAACATGTTTAAGTTTTAAGTGAAAATAAGTCACCTGCTTCTCTGGTACCCTACCATATCTGTGGATGTACTTGGAGAGGTCACCACCACAGCAGTACTCCATTATTATATATATACTCCTGGAATAAAAATATATAAATATTCACAGCAATCATTTTTGAAGCCTGATTTTGTGTGCTTAAATTAAAAAAGTAAATTATTAAAAAAAAAAAAAAAAGTATTAGCTGTAAAAAAATTGTTTAAAAAAATTATGGACAGACCATATTGGCATTTATTGATAGTGATTTACACCAGTGAGCCTGACCTGATGTTAAAACAACTAACAATAAAAAGTAGTTTATCAATAGAGTATCAATGTTAACAGAAATCACTTAAGCTTATGCCAGTTTTATAGTTTATACATATTTATTATTATATTATAACTGTCTTTACCTATCGTCCCATGTAAATTCCTTCATGTGCACAATGTGTGGATGCCGCAAAGTCTTTAACAAGCGTATCTCAGTAATAAGATTATCTATAGCACTCCCAGAATGTTTGACTCTGGATTTGTCTACACATTTTATTGCCACTATGGATTTAGCTCCCACCTAGAAATTAAAAATGCATGGGAAACTCCTGTTATCTTATTCATAATAATTTGACTCTAAAAGATATACATTTCAAATTCAGTGTTTTGTAGTATAAATTAATGTGTGTATTTAATAAGTGTGAAATAAATTTTAATGCCATTCAAAGGTAATTAATTAGTAGCAGTAATAATTAATATTTGTTGTAAAAAAAATTGTGTTAGGGATTTCATTTTAACAATATTTAGTTTTTTGGATGCCCATACACATCCACACAACTAAGGCCACGCAGACTTTGTCGACGTAGGATAAGATTTTAGTTTTTTTTTCTTCATAAAAATCCTACGCTACTTTTAATACTTCTAATATGTGTACAAAGTTTCATGATGATTGGTTAAGTAGTTTTCGCGTGAAAGCGTAGCAAACAAACTTACTTTCACATTTATAATATTAGCAGGATAGGTTAGAACTGAATGGTATTTTTGTAAGAACTTGTGATGGAATAGATATTTGTTTATATAATATCCAATAAAAACTACTTTTATCTAGATCATTTGAAGGTTAATGAACTCTCAAGCATGTAGTCTAGTGTTTGTCATTTACTTTATTAATATTTGTTTAATGACACACGTAATCTAAAAAAAATATACTGATTATAATGAAACAATTTTTACGGATTTTATCGCGGTTTATTAAGATTTTTACAAGCCAAAAATATACTGGTAAAAATTAAAATAAACTTGTTAGAACAATAAAAAGAAACTACAGCAACAATGACGGTACAAAAAATGTAAACAACAAATATAACTATGTATGTACTCTTAGTGTTCATATTATAATCGATTTATAATCGACCTGAGTACATACATAGCACTAATATTATTAGGATATATTTTTGTTTAAATTTTTGAGTCATACTACTAACTATATCAATATTAGAAAGAAAGAAATAAAGAAAATCTAATTACCTTGTTATATGCTTTGTATACAGTCGAATAACTTCCAGAACCGAGTTTCTCAGTGACCACATATCCCTCGATTTTTGGAAAGGACATTTTTACTTAGAATGTTATTATAACATTGTTATCATATCATAAAGTTTTCACTTAATTTTTTAAATACACAGTCGTAACGTAGACAATATTAAGCATGCAAAATCATTGCAGAACTCTTATGTACGTATACCTAAATTATTCTTCTTCTTCTTCTTCTTTTATTTTTGGACCACAGTCGCAACTTTTATGTTGCAATTTAATTTTTATTTGTACTAGCTGTCAGCTGAGACAAGTGACAACCGAGATGAATGGATGAAAATTGAAGTTTCTTCTTTTTCTTTTTTTTTCAATTTTTAGCTTCCTCAAGGATTTGCCAATATCAGAGTGGATGGAATATTGTTCGTTAAATTCTATCACGATGTGACGTTCATTCGCGATCGACACATACAGCTTGGCAAAAAAGAGTATGGAAAAAATGAGGGCGCCACTTTCACTTAGATCTCATCATAATATGGAAAATCAGTAAGATAATTTAATCAAATCGTTAAAAATAAATGTGAAATACTAAGCTATACTCAAAATCTAGTATTTGTCGGCCAAGTATTGTCAACATCATAGGTTTCCATTTAGTAAAATATTTAGTTCCACCTGTCACCACGTCATACTCCTTTTTGCCAAGCTATACCTAATGTGCGACGTTCGCTCTATCTCACTCTCTCTCTCTAGATCTTTCTCACTCGCTTGCTTCCTACTCTCACTCCATGGCTATGTGCTCCATGCTATGTTCGCCCTTTATCACTCTCTCTCAATTTATCGGTTTCAATCACTCTCTTCCTCTTCTTGAACAAAAACGTTGCACATTTTCGTGACGTTTCATCCGTAAAAATTTACCCTCATGCGCGCAAAGAAATTTCACTTCAATAAAATTGACAATGGAGACATAAATTTGCGCCGCAAAATGCACAACAGTGTAATATAATAATTATTCCTCAAAAGCCGCTTCTCGTTCGGTCGTTCATTGTCGCACTTCAATTGTTTTTATCTCACGTAAACAATCGAATTATACCTAGGTAACACTGAAAATGTTTAGAAAATGAAAAACGGCTTAATGTAGAAAGTTGCCAATACTTTTATTGTTTTTCGAAGTAATCTCCGTTTCTTTCTACACATCGTCGCATTCGATGGAACCACTGAGAAAAGCAGTGGGCCCATTCTTCCTTAGGAGTCTCTTCTATGGCATTTTCATACGCTTTCACCGCATCTTCAGGGCTCGTAAAGCGAATATCTCGAATTTTATCTTTAGTTCTTGGGAATAAATGAAAGTCGCAGGGCGCCAGGTCACGACTGTAAGGCGGATGACTCATGATGGATGGGGAATCCATCTGGTACAAAGCTTCCTGACGCCTAAATGTTCGTGTAATATTTTTTGAACTTGACTCATACCAATGCCTAGGCTTGCCCGTATCTGCTGATAGGTCACTCTCTTATCTTCCTCTATCATGCGTCGCACAGCACTGATGTTATCTTCAGTAGTCGCTGTTAAAGGACGTCCCTCACGCGGATCATCACTGAGATTGCTACGTCCACGCTAAAACTCGTTAAACCAATTGTAAATAGTGGCACGAGATGGGGCTTCATAAAAAAATGCAAATCGCAGCCTATCATAGCTTTGTTGTTGAGTAAGCCCACAACGAAAGTCATAATAAATCATTGACCGAAAATTTTCTCGCGTTATGTTCATTTTCACGTGTAACAAGAGTTTTAGATTTGCCGCCAATTCACAAAAACAAATGACAAATGAATGCAATATACTACATTAGGTTACCAAAGAGTTGAGGTGGGAGTATCCCTCGTAGTCAGCCGCATAGAGCGACTGGGGCTTCGGGTCCGTTTCGACAAAACCGAAGCCCTGCTCTTCCGCGGGGCTGGGAGGAAAGGGCCCCCCTCAGGTGCACGGCTCCTTATCGGAGAGACGGAGGTCAGGGTGAGCCCCACTATGAAGTATCTTGGGCTCACCCTCGACGGGAGGTGGACCTTCGGCCCCCATTTCCAACAACTGGGGCCGAAGGTCATAACTGTCGCGAACTGACCTTTCCGACCAAAGAATGAGGCAATCATCTTTTTTCCTTGACTTCTTCCTTTCTTTACCTTAGTTGGCCGATCCTCGAAAGGAAACACCCACTGAGCTGATTGTCTTTTGGTTTCGGGTTCGTAGCAATATATCCAGCTTTCATCACCTGTGATGATGTCAAATACAGCATTTGAGTTACCGCCGTTGAACTTATCTAACATTTGGCAACACCAGTCCATGCGAAGGCGTTTCTGGTCGTCGGTTAAAGTATGGGGAATCCATCTGGTACAAAGCTTCCTGACGCCTAAATGTTCGTGTAATATTTTTTGAACTTGACTCATACCAATGCCTAGGCTTGCCCGTATCTGCTGATAGGTCACTCTCTTATCTTCCTCTATCATGCGTCGCACAGCACTGATGTTATCTTCAGTAGTCGCTGTTAAAGGACGTCCCTCACGCGGATCATCACTGAGATTGCTACGTCCACGCTAAAACTCGTTAAACCAATTGTAAATAGTGGCACGAGATGGGGCTTCATAAAAAAATGCAAATCGCAGCCTATCATAGCTTTGTTGTTGAGTAAGCCCACAACGAAAGTCATAATAAATCATTGACCGAAAATTTTCTCGCGTTATGTTCATTTTCACGTGTAACAAGAGTTTTAGATTTGCCGCCAATTCACAAAAACAAATGACAAATGAATGCAATATACTACATTAGGTTACCAAAGAGTTGAGGTGGGAGTATCCCTCGTAGTCAGCCGCATAGAGCGACTGGGGCTTCGGGTCCGTTTCGACAAAACCGAAGCCCTGCTCTTCCGCGGGGCTGGGAGGAAAGGGCCCCCCTCAGGTGCACGGCTCCTTATCGGAGAGACGGAGGTCAGGGTGAGCCCCCCTATGAAGTATCTTGGGCTCACCCTCGACGGGAGGTGGACCTTCGGCCCCCATTTCCAACAACTGGGGCCGAAGGTCATAAGGGTGGCGTCAGTGCTGGGTCGACTTCTTCCTAATATAGGAGGGCCCAGCGAAGCCTGCAGGCGGCTATACTCCGGAGTCTGCCGGAGTATAGCCACGTACGGAGCCCCAATTTGGGCGGACTCCCTCACCGCTAGGAACAAGGCCCTGCTGCGGAGTATGCAGCGGGTCATATCGGTGAGGGTGATCAGGGGTTATCGTACGGTCTCCTGGGTGGCAGCCACTGCCCTAGCTGGAGATCCACCGTGGGAGCTCGTGGCGTTGCTGCTCGCTGAGGTGCACCTTTTCTGCTCACAGAGGAGGTTGCTCTTCCGCGAGACACCGACGTGGGAGGAGGTCTCGCGTGTGCGGAGGCTAGGGCAAGAGTGGTTGCTGCAAAGGTGGGGGGAAATCTTGGCGCAGTCGCCCTACGGCCAACGTACGGCCGAGGCACTGCGTCCGGTCCTGGTGGCGTGGATGCGTCGCCGGAAGAAACCCCTCACATTCCGCCTGACGCAGGTGCTCACCGGACACGGTTGTTTTGGTGCGTACCTGTGTCAGGTGGCCAGGAGGGAGCCGACGCCAGCCTGCCACGAGTGTGGCGCTGTGGAGGACCCGGCCCAGCACACACTAGAGGTGTGCGCTAGATGGGCCGGACAGCGTCATGATCGTGTGTCAGTGCTTGGAGGGGACCTTTCGCTCTCGAGTGTGGTGCGCTGCATGCTCGAGAGCGATGAGGCCTGGCAGGCGGCGGTCACCTTCTGCGAAATCGTCATTTCGCAGAAGGAGGCCGCGGAGCGGGACAGAGAGGATGACGCCGCATCCATCCCGCTCCGTCGACGTAGGACGGGTGTGCGGAGGAGGCGCTATGCGCACCTTCTGCCTCCCATCTAACGGGACTCGAGGTAAGGTTGGGTACCTGCCCCGGTAGAAAAGTTCCGGCGTCGGCGGGGGTGCTCTAGGTTGTCGGAGTGCCCCCATAATAGGAGGAAGCCCGGTTAGCCCTTTTGAGGGAACCGGCCGGTCGTGGGGGGTGTCCCGTGTTAGTCAGATCCGGGACACTCCCCTTCAAGCGGCTGAAGGCAACTCGCAGTGGTTTTAGTGCGGTATACCGGCGCTGGGTGAGCGTCGGGAGTCCCACATATCCCCGGGGACAACCCATCCCCGAGTGAATGCGCAAAGCATTTCCACATAGCTATAACAGTTATATATTGGTTATATAATATATTATTAGGTATTGAATAATTTATTCCTTTGCGTTTATGATATTAGTAAGATTTAATTGTTTTGTAGTCAACTTTTATTAATAGTATAATTTAAATAATAAATAAAATAAATGTAAATAATAATAAAAAAATAATATAATGTACCTACACAATTATTGACAATATTACTCGATAGGTACGCAGGTCGCCAACGATTCGGAGGCCCGCATACGTACGTTTGCCGGAGTCACCTAGGTCGTCGCTAGGATCCGACGTCTCGGGCTCGAAGTGACCCTGGAGAAGAGTGAGGCTATATGCTTTCATGGGCCACGGCGAGCCCCTCCACGCGGATCTAGCTTAATGGTTGGAGAAACTTCCATCTCTGTCGAGGCGAATATGAGGTGCTCCTATCTTTTCTTTTAATTTTTCTTTGTATGTGGTAATGGTGTGCAATAAAGTTATATTATTATTACTTGGGCCTTATCCTCGACAGCAGATGGAAGTTGCTCGGAGCCGCGCGGGCGATAAGTCGTCTCCTTCCCAACGTGGGTGGGCCGAGCACTGGTTGCCGACGCCTATATGCGGGCGTCTTGCAGTCCATGGGGCTGTACGGCGCACCGATATTATAGGCGAGCGCTTTGGCGGGAGAAAACGTGGCTCTCTTGCGACGTCCACAGAGAACTATGGCGATCAGGGCCGTCCGTGCGTACCGCACTACCTCATACGAGGCTGCATGCGTACTGGCGGTCTCTGCGCCATGGGACCTAGGGGCAGGTGCCCTGGCGCACGTCTGGTGGAGGAGGAGAGGAGAAGCCGACGAGGAGGTCTCGAATGATGACGAGCCTGAGGGAGACGAGGAGAGCTGGCGGAGGCTCATGAGAAGACGAGTGCTCCGCAATGGAAGGAGCGGCTGGATGAGCCGAGTGCGGGTCATCGCAAGGTGTCAGCCGTCGGTCCAATCCTGGAGCAGAGGGTTGATCGACGGCACGGTATAATCACCTTCCACCTTGCGCAGATCCTGACGGAGCACGGCTGCTTCAGAAGGTATCTGTGGAAGATGACAGGGGCGGAGGACTCGCCAGGGTGTCAACACTGTGGCAGCAGTGAAAACACTGCAGACCACACCTTGGCGGAGTGCCCAACTTGGGCAGAGGAAAGGGCGCCACTTATCGCTGAAGTGGGCGCGGACCTGTCGCTCCCTGCGGTCATCCGACTACTGATAGTGAGAGCGCATGGCAGGCGGTCCTCTCCTTCTGCGAGGTAGTGATGTCGCAGAAGGAGGAGGCGGAGCGGGAGAGAGAGCGCACTGGCCGTAGGAGAGCAGGGCGACGACAGACGCTGGCACCGCCGTGAGAGACCTGTGTGCGGCCGATCGGGAGATCCGCGCGTTTAAGGTCCGGGCTATGAGACACCCTTGTGTGTTCAGGGTGCCTTAAGTGGAGTAGGAGGAGGGGATGTCGACCCTCACGGCTCCAGAGGAGAGTGCCGGATGGCACACCATTGTGGCCCGGTGAGGACGTCAACAGCTCTCGCGCCGGGTCAGCCAGACGACGAAGAGAACACCGCTGGGGTTTAGTGGGTAGAGTCTGCGTCCACCTTACCACCTTCTCAGGTGCAGAGAGCCCGGACCCGGTGGTATGCCCAAACGCATTCCCTAGCGAAATCAAAAAACAAAAAAAAGATCGCCAACGATTGTTTCGAAACATTTTTCTTTTTTTAACGTCGGGAAATGCTCTGAGGCATCCCGCGGGGGAGTGGGTTTCCCCACGCGGGTATGTGGGACTCGCTGCGCCCGACAGCTGGTAAGTGGACGCAGCTCTACCCACTAAAACCCGGCGAGTGCCACCAATGCCGCCTTTGGTTAGGTGCCCCGGATCTAGTAACCAAACAGGGTCTTCGACGACTAGAACAGATACAATACACAGACAGACAGGCACCACAGAACAGCCCCTCCTAATATCGGGACAGTACAATGGGGTGAGGTTGCCATCCTTGCCCCTTACCACCTGCTCTTTTGTCCCCTCTTCTTATAAGAGGGGTACAAAGAGCCCCCTCAGCTCAATTAGCTTCGCCCAAGGTGCTGGGCTCCCTAGGCTACTAAGCCCCACCGCCACATCAAGGCCTGAACCATGGTGGGGATTGTTTCAAACAAACGGCTTGGTTTCTGAGCTAGTTTGCGTTTCGAGACTACCGAGTACCGAATCCTTTAGTGAACCAATCGATCTACTGAACGGGTCGAAAGAACCTGGTAATTTTTTAAATGGTTCAGTATTTTTAGTAGTAGTAGTTTATTGAACGCACTACACATAGTAAGTATCACGGTCATCTTTGGAGGAATCAATATTGAAGCCCGCATGTGGCAATTTCTACGAACTTTTCGTGCCATTTTTGGCTGGGGACGAGGGGACTACTAGTATTGAATGCGAGTTGCGAGGGACCAGTCGTCTTGGCGTTCTTTGAGGAAGGCTTCTGCTCAGCAGTGGACGGATAGGAGCTATTGAAGAAGATGATGATGATGTAATTTATGGACGGCCATGGCCTTTTACTTATGACGTGACTCTATATATAGATAGGTACCTGCTTTTTGAAGATAGAAGGTAAATAGAAATTATTATGTTTATAACAAATGAAAAAAAAAAACACAAGTTGCTAAACCTAAAACAAAAGACAGTCGAATATAATAAATACATAATATGCGACACAAAATAACATACCATACAAATACCATAATATATTTTTTTTATAATATGTACCAATATACCTACGCAAATTGAATATTATATTGAATCTACAATATATCGACCACAGAACTATACCAAGATAGAAGTAAAGAGTTCCGTAATTTGTATGACATTGTACCGAGTATTGGACCGAGCGTGTAACATTTTGCGTAGGTACGATGACGTCACGAGTGTAATTTAGTGATGTGAAACACATAAGTCGCGCGAAAACAATTCAAAAGCATTCGATTTGTGAATCGATATTCACAGATCGATTATAACATGGCACCGATTTTATCAGCAGTATTGTTCAAATAAACTATTTTATGACAGCGTGCTATGGACGATAAACTATATTTTTGTACATTGAGTAGCTATATTATAGACTATATTATAACGCGTAATCATTTAATAGCTTGTTTTTTTTATTATTGATAGTTAAAATGTTGATTTGATCAGATAATATAGATAGGGCGCCGACCGTCCACTGGCGCCCTTATTAGAGGGATTGTAATTTCTAATAAACCAATCAATTTCTTTAAAGTCATCAGTGATAATAGTTGTAGTCCTTCTGATTCAACTTTTGGGCTTTATCGCATAGTGTCTTTTTGCTTATTTTTAGCTTAATCATCTAAACGGCAAACGGTGGCCACTTTTTTATTTAAGTAATGAATCCAAAAATACGGAATATAAAACTATATCACATAAATCAATAATTGGAGAATAAATAGGCCTACAAATAATCACTGGTGGATTGTAGAAAAATTAAGTGGTTTTTTAAAAAACACAATTCATTTATTTTAGGAGTTATACTTCTTTTAGCGCGTTAGGGAAAAATGACAAGTCACGAAAAACCGACACCCTGAAGTTAGCTGTAGTCAACATTATTTTATATAACAATATTCACATAATGACAGTATAGACGTCAAAAGAAGATATAATTTTTAACTACACAATAAGAAAAGAGGTTACAGTATAATGAAATTGTAGTATGTATTTTTCTTTAAGGAGTATTACTTCTAACGCGTGTACATAAGTACACACACATTTTTTTATATAAGGATCATTCGGAAAACTGAAATAAACTTGTAATATAGAAATAGCTATAACCAGTTAGAAAACAATACATAACCAGTTTCTCAATATTTGCTTTGCATTAAAAAATGCTAAAAATAAAGTTTTATTATTTTTATTTTATATTTTACATACATTACATTATAGCTACATAATAATATAAAATTAAATTATCATTTCGTCTGTTTTCAAAATAGATTTTAATCGAGTAAGAAAATCGCAGTGTAGGTACAGCACTTTTGACAGAAAAAATGAGAAATCGTCTTCAACGTGACCTGACAGTTTTAATAGCATATTTTACATCGCTGGTTTTGAACGCCCGCCAAGTCTGGCTCGTCAAATAAAAGCCGCAATGGAAAACTAGCATTAGACACAATCGCCCGCTACTGTTTTGATGATAATAGTAAAATAAATGGTTTTTTAAATTAATAACAGTTTTTTAGGACAAATAGTACTTACTGGTGAAAGGAAATACCTCCATTAACAGCTCCAATTTTACTGGTAGTGTTTGAACAATTAATTATTGAACAACGAGTCATTTTATTTTTAAAACCTTACGTCGCATGCTGACCGCGGTCGGGAGTATACTAAATTTCGTGGCGAGCAATGGAGCCGTCGAGTCGTCTTTTTGCCACGCGAGGTACTGTTTTTATGTTAGTTGGATAGGCAAACTGGCAAACGTACCACCTGATGGTAAGTGGTCGACGTCGCCCATGAACATAAACCAGTATACCTGGAACGAGCCCAGGTAACTCATCTATGTGTTGCCTATCCTGAGACATAAGATGTTAAGTCTCGGTGCCAGTAATTACACTGCCTGTCTTGCCCTTCTCTCCGAAACACAGCAAAGCTATTTCACGGGAGAAACAAGCAAGATGGTGGTACCCATGCAGCCGGGAGCGCGGCACAGCGCTTCTCTCCCACCGGTAAACATACACTCTTTACTTCTATCTCGATATATTTCTGTGATATCGACAAAATAGATATATAGATAACTAGCTGTTGGGCGCAGCTTCGCCCGCGTTAACTTAACTAACTTAACTTCAATTAGTCATAGCGTGATGTTATATAGCTTTATAGCCTTTCTCGATAAATGGGCTATCTAACACTGAAAGAATTTTTCAAATCGGACCAGTAGTTCCTGAGATTAGCGCGTTCAAACAAACAAACAAACTCTTAAGCTTTATAATATTATAAATAGTATAGATTTCGGTTAGAAAAATATGTCTACACAAAAAACGTATGTTGTACGAAGTAGCGCCATGCAGCTGAATGGGCTGGGACCCCCCCATATCAACACAGACTACTCAAAGACTACCCCACCTCTCTAGAGTCTAGAGTCTAGACTATTGCGCTCTACCTGAACCCGGAAGCCTGGCCAGCCCATCGTACTGCCTAAAACCTGTGCTTGAGACAGTAACTGCCCGGGTTAAACGAAGCAATCGGCAGAAGTCCTCTTCCACTATAACCGATAAACCGCTGATAGTTCTTATCACTCCTGTCCGGGGTACAAATTGGTACACTTTTTTGTACCTCAGGCTGGAGTTTACGCGTAAACTCCAGCCTGAGGTCGTCGGAAAGGATATCAGCTTTTGTCGCCTTTGCCTTGCCTTGCCTTATTTGTTGCTGTACCCTACCTTAGGTAGGTAGGGTACAGCAACAAATACGACTTCGTATTTTTGGAGTCGGTTTTAATTTTTTGTAAAATGTTTTTATGAATATTATTTTCATTATTACCAATACCATATACTAGCAAAAAACATCTGACGTCGTAAGTCTCGTTACGTAATTATACATTAAGTACAAAGATAAGATTAATTAACAGGAATCACAAGCAAACTTTTATAACACGATACACAGGGGAGAAATCCTAATAATAATAATTATTTTCGTAAACGAGAGGATCTTTTTGTTTCTTCAAAGACCTCATACATTTTTAACCGACTTCAAAAAGGAGGAGGTTATCAATTCGTCGGAATCTTTTTTTAACTAAGCAACTGTTTTATTATTTTGTGAAAGTACTTTTAGTCAAAGGAGCATTAGCATGTCCGTGAACTTAGCAGACTATTTTTTTATGTCCTAAGGAAGCAACCGAGCAGTCGGAGCTTTATGATGACTAGTGACTACCGACGCCCATACACATCCACACAACCAAAAGTTATGCAGATGCGTTGCCCTCCTTTTCCCTATCCCCCAATGGGCCACCGGAAACTCACAAACAGCACGAAACGCGACAGCATAGCTGTCACTTGACGCCGGTGTTATGTGAGCGAGAGGTACCACCCCGGTCTAACCGGACCAACTCGGCTGCAAAGCAACATGGCACTATCTTTTACAAAAAAAATCCAGCATCTCATAAATAAATTGGAGTTCTGTTCGCATGCAGCTGAGTTCTATATAGTTCCTGATACTTTTTACAAATAGTTCTGGCGTTTTTACATAAAAATGACACTTGAAACATTTACAAAATTGTACAGATACGGAACCTTTCGTGCGTGAGGCCGACTCGCACTTGGCCGGTATTTTAAATTTTAATGTTTGAATGGATTATATGGCAGCCGCAACAGTAAATTTAGATTTTGAGGAAATGATATTATACATTGGTGAACCCTATTACAAGTAATATAAAATCTACACTAATATTATAAATATGAAGAGTTTGTTAGTTTGAATGCGCTAATCTCAGGAACTACTGGTCCGATTTAACAAATTCTTTCAGTGTTAGATAGCCCATTTATCGAGGAAGGCTGCAGGCAACAGTATTATATATTTTGTAATGTAATATGTATAAACCTGGATGATTGGTCAATGTGGTTATGTGTGTATGTGAAATTTTCCAAAAAATTGTCGCGTAGGTAAGTATTTCTTTTCTTCTTCAATGTTTTATTTGTGAATGTTTAGCGAGAGCTGATCTTTATAAGACCTTTATATGACCAAACTTATGAGAAATTAAATTTCCAACAACTTTGGATACTGCCATTTTTGTTCTAAAGTTGAAAATTAACGAGTTAATTAAGTAAAACGAAAAAATTGAACTTTAACACAAGATGGCGGCGAATCCTTTACCGGGATTAGAAAATCGAGATTTATACTTCCAACCACCCCCCCCCCCCGACTTTAAAAAAAAATCGCTCACCGGAATTTTTTCTATTTAAATGTCTGCCCCGACTGGACTAATATACCTTTAGGTATATTAAATATATACCTCTTTTTTATTTTTTTAATTAAATATACCTCTACGTATATTAACTTTATGTTCCAAACACATAAAAAAAATAAGTACTTATTGTAAAATATAATATTGTAAAGTTAATTTATTAATAACTAGTTTATTTATTTATTTATAGTCCGTCGGGAAATGCTCTGAGGCATCCCGCGGGAGAGTGGGTCTCCCCAAGCGGGTATGTGGGACTCGCTGCAACCGAAAGCTGGTAAGTGGACGCAGCTCTACCCACTTAAACCCGACGTAAAAGTGCCACCAATGCCGCCTTTGAAGAGGTGCCCCGGATCTGTTGAGCATACAGGGCACCTCGACGGCTAGTCAGTCCCTCAGGGGACCGACGCCACCTCCACAGAGGGGTTGTCCCGCACCACTGAACAACCCCTCCCAACGTCGGGACAGTACAATGGGGTGAGGTTCCCATCCTCGCCCCTTGCCCTCTGCTCTTTTGTCCCCTCTTCTAATAAGAGGGGTACAAAGAACCCCCTCGGCTCAATTAGCTTCGCTGGGCTCACCCTAGGCTACTGAGCCCCACCGCCACGACAAGACCGGAACCGTGGTGGGGTACCCACCCTTATGACGCGCATAAAACTTACTCTCAGCGGTAAAAAAAATCAGAAATGTTTTTACCGGTGGCTTAGAATTAGCTCGACGAAAACTAAGCACATACAGCCCAAAGTTCAAATACGACACCAACGGGACCTAAAAACTAGTTAAGTCCTCTGACAATAAATTTGGGAGAACATTTTTTTACATGCATAAAGATTGCACTATTTAAACCTGGTCTACGAATATATTAGTATAATCTTTATTACAGTGTGTTAAAGACTTTTATTGCATTAAATGTGTTGCTTATAATGTGGTTAGCACTGCTGCATTGTAAGCTTTTGTGTGGTGTAGGTGAAAATTTACCTAAATGTCGACAATTTACGAAAAATACGTTGTTTTGTACGAAGGTACAAAATTAGTAGGTAAATCAAACTTTTGAATCGATCCCTCTCGAGTCTCTTGATTTGTTCGTGTATCTTTTTTACGAAAAAAAAAATGTAGTTGCTAAAACTTTGAAAATTCATTCTCTAATCCAATCGAGCTTTTTTTTATGTTACTTGGATAAGCAAACTGGCAAACGTGCCACCTGATGGAAAGTGGTCGACGTCGCCCATGAACATAAACCAGTATACCTGGAACGAGCCCAGGCAACTCTAGATGAGTGATGATGTGTTGCCTATCCTGAGACCCAAGATCTCAAGTCTCGGTGCCAGTTATTACACTGCCTGTCTTTCCCTTCTCTCCTAGCTATGCACCAATTAATGTTAAGAGGTGTTAATTGTACCAACCCGACGCCAGGAGGCCGTGTGGTCGCAGACTATATGGTTGGTGGGAAGCGACCCCCCCCTTTAACAAGCCAAAAGTGATCCAAATGGGCTCACACAAATCCGACGAAGCATTAGGGCCTTTGGGCCATTAGCATAGATCATTCCGAAAAAAGGCCGCGTTTGCGTAGACGAAATGTTCAGTAGTGGAGGGATAGAGGCTGATGATGATGATGACGATGATACGCAGTCGAATACCATCAAAGCATAATTTAATGGGAGTGAACTTATAATCTCTAAATTAACAGTCGGATATAATTTTTATTTCATTTATTCGTTAATTTTTTTAGGAAATCTTTTAATAAGAGATTTAGGCGAACTGATGTATTGTTATTAACACCAATCACTAATTAATATTTTATATTGCGTATTTCCAGTAGTTGCGACTTGCGAATATCTAGAACGTCACTCAGCATTCAGCAACACCGAATACACGCATCAGTACAAAGGCTGCGTTCATCGGGAAAGCGCGCCAAAACCGCGGCCGTTTTCGCGCCATTGTTCCGCGCGCTTTATTACACCGCATTGTAATTTATTGTAAACATACCACTTATTGAAATTTATAAAAAGTTATCATATTATCTAAGGTATTATTAGGTACGAAGAGGAAAGATTTAATTTATTGTTTGTTTTTTACAATTAAACTCAAAAACTACTTGACGGTTTTGAAAAATTCCTTCACCATTAGAAATCTCGATCATCCCCGAGTATCATAAGCTGTTATTATATTTTAAAAAAAATAGAGATCCCTACCTAAATTGGAACTATGTAACCCAAGGCATCAAAGTTTTTTCTAGGGTCGCTGAGGTGATCCTGTTGAACCCTCAAAAACCGGCGGTTTTAGCTTACGGCTAGGGCACTCCCAGGTGTGAGTCCCACATAGGGTCAGGATCTACCCGAGATCCTGGCTACATGCGTAAAAAGCATTTCCCTGCGAAAAAAAACAGAGTTTTGCGAATAAAAGTCATTATTTCGCGTGCGCTGCGAAAGCTGTAGTGAGTGATATATAAAATGTTCTGTACTCATGATTGGTCACAAAAACGTTAAGCCACAACAGGTAATAGTTTTTGTATACATTTTTAAGTTGAAATATACGTAAGTGGAATCTAAGAGAGTGGTGAAATTAATATCAGGATATAAATCCTTATCCATATAAATTGTTTGATGAAGAAGGTCACCTGTGTAAATTCCACTTTAATTAGAATTCGGAATTATTCGGGTCGCACTTTGTTTAAGTTATAAAAATTCTCTAAGTAAGAAAAATGTCATGATTTAAGCAAACTGTTCTACGTGTAGTATAACAACCGAACTAATACAAATGGAATTTGGTATGGATATAGTTTGAAACATAGAAAAGGTGATTATCCTGAAAAAACCCACGTGACCGGGAACTTATACTATACTAGCTGTTGCCCGCAGCTTCGCCCGCGTTAACTTGCTTAACTTCACTCCTGTTAGTTACATCGTGATGTTTTATAGCCTATAATAGCCTTCCTCGATAAATGGGCTGTCTAACACTGAAATAATTTTTCAAATCGGACCAGTAGTTCCTGAGATTAGCGCGTTCAAACAAACAAAAAAACTCTTCAACTTTATAATATTAGTATAAATAACAGTAATATTGGTAAGTCAGAATGTATGAGATAATCTTTGAAACTACTGATCCTCTTGAAACAATCTTTCATAAATATGCTGCGTTATCACTGAGTGACGGAGGCTTTAAAATAATCATCAGCCTTCTGAATACCGCTGCAAATGTAAGTTAACGCGGGCGAAACTGCGGGCAACAGCTAGTTAATTAATAGGCCAAAAAATCCATAAAAACCTTTACGAGTGGTTTAAAAAGTTTTTATATTTAATTTTTATCTGTGGTCGACAGCGTTATTTTTTAAACTTTAAAGTTTTATTTTTACAGGAATATTTCCAAGAATGTTCTGCAGGATAGAACATTTTAGGAACTTTATAGAATATTTTTTTGTAAATTTTTAAATAGTGCGCAATTCGAACCGGTGTTTTCGGTGTCGGTGGCATTAGGTACGTGTAGGTTCAATTCCTTGCCTCAGATCAAGTAAAAAAAGGTAGATAGTGCACTTGGAACATGAAAGTGAAGCCACTTTTTTAAGTATGTGTGAGTGAATGAAGGGTTGCCATTTTTTTTAAATATCCCTTAAAATTGCATATTAATAAAAAAAGGTAATAAGTGAATGCGACAGTGAATATTTTTATAAAATACAATAAACATTACATAATATTATTTCTAAAAACATAAGTGTAACTTCTTCTCCCAACCTCCAAAATAAAATAATATGGGGAGATCGTAATAATAATCAAATTAAATGCTATGAAAAAATATGTAACAGTAAATTAAAAAATATAAATTTCCCTAGTAAATTACAAAATTGTGCAGATAGGATGTGCAATGAGATGGGTCACAGAATGTACATAGATGAGTTGTATAAGAATATTATTGATGCTCTGACTTATGCATCTATAGAAAGTTGTAATTCTGGTAAGGTAAAGAGAGGTGTCAGCGTACCTGGGTGGAATTCATTTGTAAAAAAATCGCACAGCGAGGCTAGATCTCATTATAAAATTTGGATAAAAAACCATAAACCTATGTCAGGCCCTATTTTTGAAGCTATGAAAAAATCTAAAAATGTTTTTAAAAACAACCTGAAAATGCTTCAAAAAAATAGAGAGCAAATACAATTGGACAGATTAGCCAGTCATTACGAGAATAATTCTTTTGTTAAATTTTGGAAGGAAACAAACAAGCTGAACTCGCGATCTAGTCCTCCAGCTAATATTGATGGTTTGACTGATGCTAATGATATTGCCAATATGTTTCGTGATCATTTTACAGTCCAGCCGCTATTGCCTGTGCAGCCACAGACGCTCCAGAATTCAGACTCGAGTGACCCGCCAGCCAGAATATCCGCGAATGACATCTTTAATATAATACGGAATATGAAAAAGGGAAAATCCCCTGGTCACGACGGTTTGAGTGTGGAGCACCTGAGGCATGCCGGTCCTCATATATATAGAGTTATGGGCATGCTATTTACTCTGTGTCTTAGACATACGTACTTGCCCGAGGATCTCATCAAAGCGATTGTGGTACCTATTGTGAAAAATAAGACAGGTGACATTACAGATAAAAATAATTATAGACCAATCACATTAGCTACCGTAGCTGCGAAAGTGTTTGACGGCGTCCTAGACGGATATCTTGCCAAATATGTTGCATGTGACGATGCACAGTTCGGTTTTAGGAAGAACCTTTCCACCGAAAGTGCTATTTTGGTGCTCAAGCACACCGTCAGATACTACACAGATTGTAGAACCCCAGTTTACGCTGCCTTTTTAGACCTCTCTAGGGCCTTCGATCTTGTAGACTATAACAAGCTGTGGATCAAGTTGAGAGCTACGGGTTTGCCGGATGCTATTATCAACGCATTTAAATATTGGTATCAGCATCAGGCTAACTACGTCAGGTGGTCTGGCTCCCTGTCACATGCTTACGGTTTGAAGTGTGGTGTAAGGCAGGGCGGACTGACATCGCCAACGCTTTTCAACTTGTACATTGACGGGCTGATTCGTGAGCTCAGTGGCACGAACGTAGGGTGCTCAATTCATGGACAGATAATTAATAATATTAGCTACGCCGACGATATGGTGGTACTTAGCCCATCGATCAGTGCCCTTCGCAAACTGTTACTTATCTGTGAAAGCTATGTGGGTGAGCACGGGCTCATGTACAATGTCGGGAAAAGTGAATTAATGGTTTTCAAAGCTGGCTCTTTCACTCCTGATATTGTACCACCAGTGGCATTAAATGGTTTAAAGCTAAAGAGGGTTACACAATTTAAATATTTAGGTCATATTGTAGACGAAAATCTCAGCGATGATCCCGACATTGAACGTGAGCGCCGAGGGATGTCGGTTCGTTGCAATATGCTGGCCCGCAGGTTTGCTAAATGTTCTGTCAGTGTTAAGTGTACACTATTTCGGGCTTACGCGCAGACATTCTATACATGCAGCTTGTGGACCAGTTTTACGCAGCGAACTATCAACGCCCTTAGAGTGCAATATAACAATGCCTTCAGGTTTCTGATGCGACTGCCTCGGTACTGTAGCGCATCCGCGATGTTTACATCCGCTAACGTCGACAGTTTCGCAGCTATACTGCGTAAGCGATCCGCGTCTATGATCCGAAGAGTGCGAGACAGTTCCAATAGATACCTGAAGGAAATTGCTATAAAACTTGAAAGTCCAATATGGAGACACTGGTCTTATCTCCATATGAATAATTATTAGCAGTAAGTTTTAGTAAACAATTAATATTAAAATTATGTACTTTCTTTACTAACATAATCATAAGAACATTTGTATAATACTAACACAAATATGGATCTATGGTCCGAAATAAAGGAATATTATTATTATTATTATTATTACGACTATGTAGGAGGCGTGTAGGATCACTTTATAAATTGTCTCAATATATATATATATATATCTATTAAGACAATTGTTTTATTTATTCCCATGAACGTAGTTTAAATTTATTTTATATTATTATTTAAATTTATATATAATATAATTAATAATTATATTTATAGAATATAATTATTAATTATTTTTTACCCTTTTTTCATAACATAATTTTGGAGGAAGATTAGAGAAAGACTTCTTTTATTTGAAGTCAATTAAAATATCTTTTTTGGATATCCTGTTCTATGAATTCGGCGAAGTCTATGTTGTGTATACCAGCCTTGGCCAGCCAGGATGGATGTCATTGTGGGTCATTTCGACTCAGTCATACAGCGATCAAATAATAAAATAATAATTATGTCACCTCTGCACTTAATTATTGAAGTGAAACTTTTTTATCGGGGTTGGAAAAAAATTTAGTTTAACATTTTTTCGTTACGCGTCACATTCTTCCGTTACGCGCCATCTTTTTCTTATCCCTACCACGCGTGATTTGAAAAATAACGTCATAAAGAAGTTTCACTTCTTACGAGTGTACGCTAGTACACACACACTTTTTTATTTTGCTATGGCTTTGCCTGCAATTGACTTACCCACTATTGGGCTATTTAGAAATTCTAACTTCTGGCAACACTCTCCTGATACGTCATTTCGGGGCAATAATATTATTTAATATGTCGAAACCTCAGAATAGTGTTAAAATATCTTAAAAAAAATAGTTGTGTGAGACTTTTTGGTCACTTTTGTATTGTTTTTACACCATAAAATTACACAGAACTGTATTTTTTTGGCAAACTTACTGCACGACGACTCATAAGATACTAACAAAAATGAGCTTAGTTTGGTGCATGTGTGTGCGTGAGCGCGTGTATTTACATGAAAGGAGCTGAGTTTTGTGGCTTCAGTATTAGCAAAGGCCGTGCGTCATCTACCTTTTTTTTCTTCATCTGTGTTCCTTGCATATGCAAATACTAAATAGGTATAATATGTATTGCTACACCTAATTTTATTTGATGTGATAAAAACGAAATTGATGTGAATTTTTTTTTAAAAGAAAACCGCAAAGGCTTAGTAGCAGTTTTTACCAAGTATAACAAATTGTTAAAGGCATTGACTTGTATTCTATTATACGTAGTACATATATATATATATATATATATATAGATGGTTAAAGGTATATTATACTTGTTATAGGTTCATAATCTTTACAATAAAACCTAAGATGAATGCACCTGAAAAGTCACCATTGAGTTTCGACAAACTGGTGCAAATTATAAATTATTGTATGCAGAACTTCGCTCGTATATAATGCTAAATTATTAGTAAAGCCCGAGAAGGCTTAACATTAAAAGTCAAGTGGATTTGCCTTTTATTGATATTTAAACGCTAAAATACATCCTTTATTTATCTTAAAGGGGCCTTGCAATTTGCATAGTTACCTGAATGTAAAAGCTTTCATTTGATATTTTACTCCCTATTTTAGATCCGTAAGTCAATCTTTATGTAAATCTTTATTCAGAAAAAATCATTATTCATTCATGGATTTTTTACCCTTTTCTAAATAGACAATACGCGGGATGCATGGTGTCATTAAAAAGTTCTTCGTTCTTCGTCGTGGCAATGGCATAGATTTTCAGAGGTCAAAGGTTCAAATATTCATCGTAAAGAGACATCGCGAGATTTGAAGTCTTCTTCCAATTCTGCTTGCATACATCGTCTCTTGTCTCTTATTCTTACGTCTTTATGTCTATCTTATCAAATTATTGTGTTTTGCATTACAAAGCGGTCAAAAGTGGTCAAGAAACTAAAAGTGTCTATTTTAGATCTTTACCAATTTTGACCGTTTTTTACCATGAACGTTATGTGCCAGCTTACCACATAGATGGTGACCGCTTCATTTTGTTATGGACAATATTACTATTAAGTCTTTTTTATGCCCCAATACCTAAACCTACATTTTAGATTTATTTATTTGGATAGGCAAACTGCCAGTATGGATGGATGGTAAGTGGTCAGTGCCACCCATGTACATAAACGGTACCTAGGGACTAGCCTCAGCAAATTATTCAGTATACCGCCTGTCCTGCCCTTCTTTCCGAAACACAGCTAACTTGTGTGATGGAAGAAATATGTAGTATGGTGGTCCCCGCGCCGACGGGAGCGCAGCACATTCGTCTAGTCAACAAATTAAAAAAACCGAAAAGCTTTATATCTTTAAAGCTCTTAAAAATATAAGCTATAAGCTCATTCGACTCGGAATGATGTCTAGAAAAATGTATCTCGAGGATTTATTAGCACATAAAAAATTTCAATCATTATTAACAAATTAAGGATAAAAAATGTCTTTTTGTTTTTCGTTAATAACTCAAAAACTATAAAGTTCTTACAAAATTTGGAAAAATTCCTTAAAGAAGAGGAAATTTAGAATAAAATTCTTTTCGAACTCTTAACTTTATTATTTATCATTTTAATTTAACGCCGAAAATGGGCCTACGCGCGGAATTTTCAGGTTGCGCGCGCGGACAAAGATGTTTTAAGGAATTAAGTAATAATTTTTTTTTAAAATTTATGGTGTATTTTGAACACTTGAAAGTTTCACCGTTGAAAATTTATTTTAAAATTAAATTTTAATAAGTTGGATGATTGTTAATAAAAAAGAATCTCATCCTTTTAACCTAATACTTTTTACCGTTTTCATTGTACATTAAAAAAATCACGGAAAAAAATATTTAAATGGGGCCCTTCTTGTAAACATACTTAAGAAAATCACGCCATAAAATTTTATCAAAATTTATTATTTTGTCAAAGATATGTTTTTAAAGTTTTTTAGATTTCGCATTTTATGACTTTGAAAATCCAAGTTACGTAACTCTAGTCACGTAACTTATTCGCTTCGTTCGTAAATTGTAATGTTTGTTTTGGACTGCTACATAACAGGGACCCACAATCTAATTTATTGAATATATTTTACTATCGTTCTCCAGATTTACGTGACAGGGACCTTCACAAGCAGAAACTTTCTTCAAACCGTATCCGGATAAAATCAAGGCATAAATTATATAGACAAGGAAAAAACCAGTCAATTGTGAGCTTGAATAGCACGCTGAGGGTTCCGTAAAAAGTATTTTTTTTAAATGGAATCATCATCACCATCAGTCTTTATCCGTCCACTCCCCATCATGGTTCAAGTCTTGTCGTGGCGGTGGGGTTCAGTAGCCTAAGGTGAAACCAGCATCTTGGGCGAAGCCAATTGAACCGAGGGAGCTGCTCTTTGTACTCTTATAAGAAGAGGGTACAAAAGAGCAGGGACCCACAAGGGGCGACGATGCACCCACCTCCTCATCCCATTGCATTCAACGCAGCATTGGTGGTACTCACCGGGTTTTAGTGGGTAGAGCTACGTCCACCTTTCGGCCACAGCGAGTCCCACATACTCGCCTTAGGAGGCCCTGCCCCCCGCGGGATGCCTCAGAGCATTTCCCGGCGCAAAAAAAAAAAGCCTTTATCCGTCCACTGCTGAACATAAGCCTCCTTAAATGAACGGCAAGACGACCGATCCCTTGCCACTCGCTTCCAACACCATATACCACCACAACAACTAATTTGTTTGACAGATAGACAGACGGACAACGCAGTAATCCTTTATCGGTTTCGTTTTATTATTTCATATAATATAAGTGATGTTATGGTATCATTAAAAGATTAAGATATTGTGCTAATTTCAACACAACTTCAGCCTAAGGACTCTTGTCCACCGCGACCGGGACGTTTTTTACACAATTTATTTCCGTTCCTAGTACTCGTAACATAAGGTCTAACGAGCTTACCACGTGGCTGGGTTAACGTAGTGTGTTTGTTGGGTAATATTTATTTATTTAGTTATCACGTCAAAAATCTGAAATCTGTTAGTTTGTTTTGAAGAGGGGTGTTATAAATTTGACCGTTCTGTTGTGTAAATGTGTGTTTGTCCATGGCACCATAGCTCTGAAACGGGTAAACCGATTTGGATGCAGCTTTTTAATTGAAAGCAGCTTCTCAGTTAAGTTTCATCAAAATCGCTTAAGCTGTTCCAAAGTTCGCTTAAGCTCTTTTGTCAGCTGCGGTAGGAATCTTTGACGCATAATGGGTACTTTACTTGCAAACACACATGTTTTTTTAAATTTAAACACATTTGGTATGAAGGCCAGGATTTACATACAATCTCCCTAGAGAGAGTGCAGATCAGTGTATTCAACTACCGAGCTTTTCCCAGTCCTAAAAAGGTAAAATTTGGCATGTAGACTAATGTATGTAAATGCATACAAGAAAAATATGTTTTAAAAAATTTAAAACGCGAACCTTTAAAAAACCGGCCAAGTGCTA
Organism: Helleia helle; assembly: GCA_963853865.1. Taxonomy (NCBI): domain Eukaryota; kingdom Metazoa; phylum Arthropoda; class Insecta; order Lepidoptera; family Lycaenidae; genus Helleia; species Helleia helle. Next base: position 7,019,989 of record OY971434.1, read on the forward strand.
GTCGGACTCTCGCACGAAGGGTTCCGTACCATTACAACATATACAACATTAGACACTTTAACAAAAAATATGGTTTATGTTTATGGAATTAAATGTTTTATATATTAGAGTTGATTGAAAGAAAGGTAAATTGCAGTTTACGATTTATGACGTATTAAAAAAAACTACTCACTAGATCTCGTTCAAACCAATTTTCGGTGGAAGTTTGCATGGTAATGTACATCATATATTTTTTTAGTTTTATCATTCTCTTATTTTAGAAGTTACAGGGGGGGGGGACACATTTTATCACTTTGGAAGTGTCTCTCGCGCAAACTATTCAGTTTAGAATTGATAGTGATATAAAGACCTATTCATGGATATGCCCACGGGCGAATAACTTACGTGAAATGGCATCTCTATCTATCTCGCTCTAAGATGAAATTCAGTGTATATCAAAGTATAAATTAGTCGATAGTTTAGTCAACACGTCTAACAACTATTAGGCCATTCTAACGTATATCAAGCTTAGTTTTAGTTCTGGCACCAGCCCAGCCATGTACGAGTTAAACGGTTCCGGAATATTGCATATGGCCGCTTATTTATGACTTCATTTTGTTTTTACAATCGTCGCAGGGTTAGAAAAACTTTTTTTTCTTTAACGCCGGGAAATGCTCTGAGGCATCCCGCGGGGAAGTGGGTCTCCCCACGCGGGTATGTGGGACTCGCTGCGGCGAACCGGCGAGTGTCACCAATGCCACCCCTGGTGAGATGCCCCGGATCTGTTGAGCAAACAGGGCACCTCGACGGCTAGTCAGTCCCTCAAGGGATCGACGCCACCTCCACAGAGGGGTTGTACCGCATCATAGAACAACCCCTATCAACGTCTGGACAGTACAATGTTGTGAGGTTCCCGTCCTCGCCCCTTGTCCCCTGATCTTTTGTCCCCTCTTCTTATAAGAGGGGTACAAAGAGCCTCCTTGGCTCAATTCACTTCGCCCAAGGTGCTGGGCTTACCCTAGGCTACTGAGCCCCACCGCCACGACAAGGCCTGAACCATGGAGTGGAGGATTACTAAAACTACTCTAATGCACTTATGTTTCTAACTTTTCTTTGGTTTTATAACTGATATTTTGAGGTTTTTTAAATATTTGAATTTAAGTTAAGCACATAATTAATTCGGATTTATAGACTTAATTTTTTTATTGCATAAGAGGGCAAAGGAGCAGTGGAATCGTTTTGGCGACTATCGACGTCCATAAACATCCGCAAAATTAGAGATTATGCAGATGCGTATGCACGAAACGCTACAGCATAGCTGTCACTTTACGCCAGTATTATGTGAGCGAGAGGTACCCCGGTCGTGCCAGCCCAATTTGGCTGCAAAGCAGCATGGCACTACCTCTTACTAATTAAATACTTCTTAGACAAAATATTAATTACATTTTTCAAATAAATTATTATTTCAAATAATAATAACGGCTGTCTAGACGTAATGTATTTTGTATAATGTATTTGTTTCTACTGGGTTTGTGTAGTTTTTTATTTGAATTATTGTATTATTGTAAAAAATGATTATGAAGAATTCGAATTATTGTAGAAAAATGTAATAAAAAAAACCATAATAAACCGCGATTGATGGGGACTAGAGGAGCGAAGCCGCGCTCCTTGGGGTTTCCCGCCGTTTCTCCATATTACAGACTAAATATTGTATTTTGTATGGCTAATAGCCTAGTAGCTAATGCCTTTAAATGAAAATAATAATAATAATAATCAACATAAGAAAAAAAAAACTAAAGAGAGGTGTCAAGTGACACCCGGATGGAACGAAGTTCCTTTCGATTAATTAGTGAAGAACTATTAATAAAACACATTACCAACAATTTTTGTTCAAACATGTTTAAATTGTATAATTATTAAAGCATTTATGTAAATCTGCCAATAGATAGCGTGGTACATATGTATAATTATTTAAAGTTTACATAAAACTGCCAATAGATGGTGTGGTACATTTATATGTAATTATTAAACGTTTCCGTGAATTTAAAAATAGATGGCGTTGTTTAGTAATTGCATCACGCTATAGGTGTAGGGTATAATAAACAGTAAACACACACACACACATTATAGCAAAAAGTGTCGTGCCAACTTTTCGTCTGATTTTTTTCCGTCTAGCCCCATTTCGCAACGCGCTATAAGGAACTACGTTCCAATACATTAAAATTGTTTCATTGCAATTAAGAAGTGTATAAAACAAAGAAAATATTTTTGGCATATTGCTAAGTACCAAAGCCAATTTACAACAATATAACAATTTTTATAATTCGGAATTTGTGTTGTGTCTTTTCACTAATATGAAAACGGATTTTCATGTTTTCACGTGTTATTGAGCATCCGTTGAAATACGTTTGCTCTTGTCACGCTGAGTAGATATGATTTTGCAGTATACATTTCGTTTGGACAAAGAGAAGCTTTGCTACTGCTAAAAGCGGTGCTACGTCATAGATAGCTCTTACCGTGCTACGATCGCGTAGCAACACGTAGCTGATGTTTTCATTTCTTTTAACTATGTTACATATTTTCATAGAAAGAAGTAGCACAATCCGCAAACATTTTAATATTAGCGATATTTTTTTTATGTAAACAATTACTTGTTATATAACTTAATGTAATAACTTAATTTTTGTTTGAACTAGCTACAGCTTGGCAAAAAAGAGTATGACGTGGTGACAAGTGGAACTAAATATTTTACTAAATGGAAACCTATGATGTTGACAATACTTGGCCGACAAATACTAGATTTTGAGTAAAGTTTAATGTTTCACATTTATTATTAGCGATTTGATTAAATTCTCTTACTGTTTTCCCATATTATGATGAGACATAAGTCAAAGTGGCGCCCTCATTTTTTCCACACTCTTTTTTGCCAAGCTGTAATTACTGGAATTACCAGTCGGTTAATATTTTTTGCAGTTGATAGCGTATTCAAGTTTTTAATCCTAAAAAACTACTACTACAAACAAAGTATATTATGTATGTATATACATTATCTTCGTTTATTTTCCGATCCTCTGCTGTCCACGCGGACAAAGCCGCCGGTAACACCTAGTAATTGCTTCTATATTAGAATCCCATTTATTATATATTGGTACTTTATTTTTAACTTAGTTAATCAACATAAAATTTTATTATTCGGATTCTACACTTAATAAAATATTAAGTGGCAAATCTGATCTCTAACATATTTTGAATATTCAATTTCCCAGAAATTTGCTTTAGGGATCGTTTTAACAAATCTGATAACCTGAATTCATAAAAAGTTATAAGTAGCGATACACTTAAGATACCTTGACTCCCTCCCTAAAGACTATAATTAAGGAAGAGAGGAGGTAGGTTTTACACCCGGGGCTGATATGGGAACTGGCCTGGAAACATCTTACTTGAAACAACCATGAAATGGCATTCGCCGTGTTTCGCCATGAGAGTGGGTCCACGCCGGAGTCCTTTACGTCACTATTATAATTTTTTATATTTGAACCTCAATTTCAATCTTTTTCTACTTGATTCCCGAACAACTGAAAAGAACGATGATTAATCAAAATACTTTATTATATTTATTAAGAGAAAGCGTCGATCACGAGATGATGCATGTCACATACTCAGCTTTAGAAGTTAGTTCTGTAGGCTGTATCATCCTGTTAAAGTTTTCCTCTTCATAATCATCATCATCATCAGCCTCTATCCGTCCACTGTTGAACGTAGGCCTCCCTCAATGAATGCCAAGACTACCGATCCCTTGCCACTCGCATCCAACCAGGACCGGAATGGTCTTTCCAAGTTTACTTCTTAGCTAAGATTTATTCTGAAAAGAATGGATCGCAGTCTACGAATAAATAGACTTATTATTTATTCGTAGTTCGCAGTGCTATAACTACCATTATATATTAGAATCGAAACATATATCTAACGTGCGTACGTCTTTAATGGTATAAAAAGAGTTTTCTTTTATTAATACTGCATATTATATGTCACAATTTTATTTGAACTAATTTTAGACTATTCCTCCCACTATGGCCTTACCGAGTCTAAAATAGTGAAACTTTATTATGAATTTAGTTTTACTTAAATATTAAGATAGTAGAGTCAGTTCGTATGAAGTTGAAGCTTATATTTCGTTTGCTTTATCTCGGAATCTGCGTTTACTTTGCAACTTCATATGAACCCTGAACCCTTGACAAAATTTGGAACTGGTAGGAGAGATACTACTTATTATTTCCTAGAAACAGCTTTGTTGTGTTCCGGAAAGAGGATCAGTGTTACTGGCACCTAGACTTGCCATCTTTCATCTTAGGATAGCAACGCGTGAATGAGATGCCTTTTTTGATAACGCTGGTCAACTCCTGACCCTATGCGAGACTCGCACGCATTACGAGTACCTTAAGCCGATTTGTGAGGGTCCCTCTGCAAGCAACAGATTACAGAATCACTCTAAAATGAATGAGTTGCCTGGGCTAGTCTAAAGTCAGCCACGTTGGCCGCTTATCATCACCTTTCTGCCAGTTTGCCATTTCTGCCATTTAAAATAAAAAAGACGATATCTTCATCGATTATTGTGGTAGAATGCTTAGGGCCTTAGTGTAAATTATTATAACATTGGAGATGTACCACTTTTCAAGCAAATAAAGATATTATAGTAACATATGAATGATAGTCCTACATATGAATTAGATATGGCTACTTTTAATAACGCTGAAATTTGCATTATGGACACTGATCTTGCAGTGTCCTCAGAGCAGTACACACGCCTGTCTCTCCTCAAATCCAGCTTTAGATTTAGGACTCACTATTCAGAACTGGAGGGAGCCACGATCTTAGCATAAGACAGATGCCATATATGTTTTTTTTTTTTTTTTTTCGGATGGATCTATGCTAATGGCCCGAAGGCCCTAATGCTTCAACGGATTGGTGTGAGCCCATTCGGCTCACTTTTGATTGGGGGGTTGCCCCCCGCCTACCGTGCAGTCTGCGACCACACGGCCTCCTGGCGTCGGTTGTGGCCATATATGTACTGGGATACGTACGTACGTAGTTGAATAGTGACTTCAATGTGTTACCAAAACAGTTTCAATACGGGTTCTAAACCTGTTTTTTTTTTAAATATTAAATAACTTATGTATACACTAGGGAATTAATAATTAAAAGTTTTTTCATTTTATATTTAGTACATATAAGTTTAGGTTGTGATTATTGAAAAATGTACGGTATGATGACTGGACAACGGAGCAAAGGACAGAGAGAACAGGTGAGGATATTTTAATAAGTATATTTTAATTTTTATAACTACACCTGGAATAACTAAAATTACGGCATCATCATCATCATCATCATCAGTCATAACATAGGCATCTTTCAATGAACACCAAGATGACCATTGACCAATCCCTCGCCACTCGCATCCAACACGGTCCGGTTACTGCATCGTCTTCCCACCTGGTTGATGACCGACCGATACTTCTCTTCTTAAACGAAAATTAAAGCGAATGTCAATCTCATACATTAATTTTTCTATTGTATTATCTATATCTATCTATAAGACCTAGAGACTTGAAATTTGGTAGGAATATTACTTTTGCCATGTAGAGGTCTGCTAAGAACGGTTTTTTTTTTAATTTTGACAGAACGAAGTCGAATCTAGATATATACGATGGTAGTTTTTACATAACCACAAAATACCATCCAACGCCCGCGATGAGATAAACGTCCTTTTTAAAAAACATAACCAAACTCATGTGCAACTTAAAATTAGGTATGAATATTATATAAAACCATATGAGCTCGCACTTTTGTCGCCATTTTGACCTTTAACCTTTCCCCGCAGCTGCTATAATGGTTTGTACGTGCCCATTATTGACCCCAGGAGATAGCAAGTGTCACGGAGATTCGTCAAATTATTAATGGGGGGAGGTTAATTTGGGTGACAAATAGCGCCATCTCTTGAGAACTTTGGAATGGGAGTTATTACTTTTGTAGATTAAAACTTGTCTAGATTTTTTTTCACAAGTAATTGAACGCTGCGTTGCCTACTATCGGACATGCTTTGACAAGTAATTACGTACATCATCATCACCTTTTCTTGTTCACGTATGGATGGCCTTTTTCAGTGAATGCAACGATGGCCGATCCTCCGCCACTCGCACACCCGCAGCATACTATACAAAGAATATAATACAATAATCATATACTATCTATCTTGCCTTTATTTCGAAAGCACAGCAAAGCAGTGGTGTAAGAAATAAACACTTTGCTAGTTTCACTTTTCCATTGTAAACTGCGGGAAAATTTAAAGATAAAAAAAAAATATACAGATTTGGAAGATGTAATAAGAAATGAAACTAAAAAGACCGTAGATTGTAAAATTTGATTACTAGCTCTCTTGGCAGCTGTGTTCGCGAAGCGTGTAAAATTTCCATACAAATCATCCTCCATTTTACAAATTAAATTGTAAAATTTATCATTCAACTGAAAGACATACTAGAGACTAGAGAGTATCAATTAAACTATTTATTTGTTAGTTGACTTTAACAAATTGGATTTGGATTTACGTCGAAAATATGTAAAATGAGTTTAGATAAATATAGATAAAACTTACGTAAGAGGTTATTACTGACTATAACGAAACAATGCCACGTGAGTCCCTGAACCATGGTGGGGACCATGGTTCAGAGACTCACGTGGCATTTCATGGTCCCCACCATGGTTCAGAGACTCACGTGGCAGTGGGGCTCAGTAGCCTAGGGTGAGCCCAGCACCTTGGGCAAAGCTAATTGAGCCGAGGGGGCTCTTTGTGCCCCTCTTATAAGAAGAGGGGGCAAAAGAGCAGGGGGCAAGGGGTGAGGATGGGAACCTCACCCCATTGTACTGTCCCGACGTTGGGAGGGGTGGTTCTGTGGTGCGGGACAAACCCTCTGTGGAGGTGACGTCAGTCCCTTGCGGGACTGACTAGTCGTCGAGGTGCCCTGTTAGCTTAACAGATCCGGGGCATCTCACCAAGGCGTCATTGGTGGCACTCGCCGGGTTTTAGTGGGTAGAGCTGCGTTCATTTACCATCTTTCGGGCGCAGCGAGTCCCACATACCCACCTGGGGAGACCCACTCCCCAGGCGGGATGCCTCAGAACATTTCCCGGCGTTAAATAATAAAAAAAATATAATAACGAAACAACCTTTTATAGATTGCTAGAGTTATGCAACCATGGTCACGGGAGAACCTATCATGGGTCCTAACCTGTGCAGCATCTGATACGTCAAAAATGGAGAAATCTGAAAAAGCCGCGATAAAATCTATAAAATTTTATTGTAATTAGTAAAATTCACTTACATATTGGAAAACAATAGGCCGTCTCTGGCTGAAAAGTTTAGTTTAGAAGACTTTTTTTTACTCTACAATTTGGAAGATTGGTGGCAGTGCGGATTTATACATTTCCAAAGTGTATGCATGTAAATGATTTTAAGTAAACATGACTATTTTCATTACTATAATTATTTAAAACGCGATATTTATCATGTCATTTTTATATCGCGGAGCTCGATATTTCGACATTATCTACGAATGCCTTGTTCACGAGACTGAAATGAAATAAAAGTGAAAAACATGGTAAATATCCCGTTTTAAATAATTTTTGTACCTGCTGTAAAGATTATGCTGGCCTTTTTGTTTATTTTTTACTTTCAAAACATCAGAAAATCATCATGCGGAATCTTTTTAATAATAGAAATCTTATCAAAAATAACAATTTCAACCCCAAATTTGCATCCCCCTAAAATCTGCCACCCTAGGCTCTAGCCTACTCAGCTTACTGGTAAATCCGCTACTGATTTGAAAGTACTGAAAACTAAACTTTAATATATCTATCTAATATCTATATCTGCACAACCACTCGCATTATTAAAGACGCCTCACACAAAATTATGACTACAGAGTAAGTCTGCGCAAAACAGTGATATACAAAAGCACTCTCTATAATTGGGAAATCAAAACTTCTTTGTGGGATATTATGAGCCATTTCTTTTTAAAACCTTTTACCGTCCAAATCCACAAGGATTATCGTTGTATATTTTATTATGTGAAACTTCTTTTTTCATGTCATCAGGGGGCAAACGACCAGTCGGAGCTTCACCGCGCCGACGCCCATAAACTTCTTTGCGCGCATGAGGGTAAAATTTTACGGATGAAACGTCACGAAAATGTGCAACGTTTTTTCCAATAAGAGAGAGAGAGAGAGAGTGATTGAGACCGATTGAGAGAGAGTGAGAAAGGGTGAACGTAGCATAAAGCACATAGCCATGGAGTGAGGGTAGTAGAGCAGCAAGCGAGTCGAGAGAGAGAGAGAGTGAGATAGAGCGAACGTCGCATCGCAAGTCTCGGAAATTTAAAAATTAGTTTGCCAAATAAGTTTCACTTCAGCTGACATGTGTACTTTGTACGCACGCACATTTTATATTAAATACAACTTTGTTACAGAGTGACGAGAAAATCGAGAGAAGGAAAAGTTTCAGTGGCACGCTTGTGCAATATTTCAAGAATCGATTCACTCAAAAAACTGGTGAGTAGCATTTGTTTTAATACCTTAGACTACCTATATTACCATAGAAATACTTTGAACTAATTATGGAGTGTAGAGATAAGGAGGTCCATCTCTGGGTATGAAAAGTCTCCGTAAAAACAAGTCAAGTCATTACAACAACTATGCTCATATCGTAGTTTTTCCGGTATTCGGGTACTGTGGTAGGCACTGGAAATAAATAGGTATATAATAAGATCACTAATTATTTTAAAGAATTCACACTAGTGAAATTACGCTTTCTGTCGGCAGTATTTTAATAAAATATTATAAAACTACGTTTTTATAGTCATCACAACAACTAAGTTCATATCGTAGTTTACCCGTTCAAACGCCAGCGTTCTGCGCGGGACACTTTTACAAGTTTCGCCCCATATGGTTCTCCTTGTCTCTACCATAAAGTTAATATACCTAGGGATATTAACTTTATGGTCTCTACACTCCATAGAACTAATGAAAAATACCAGTAACATATTGTGTACAACGCCATCTAGTATGTGCAGTGTGAGTTTTATTTTCAGCTACGAGTTGCTTACAAAATTTAAGGGTTTTCATTTAAGTTTTTCAATCGAGTAGGTAAATCTAGTAGACGACTTTAAAATGATTTACACAAGCTTTGAAATCTATATTTCATAAATTAGCAAGCATTTAATAAAGCACAATGGTTGGTAGAAATAATTTGAAGTATTTAAATCGAAAATACCATTTTAAAATTATTTTCATACATTCAGCGCCCTCAAGTACAAGTTATATGAACAGCTTGAACACGACATTTTAAAGTAGTTCAAAATTTTGGCGTCTGATGGCGCTGCATGTTATTTATGAAAATTCACAATTTTGTTCATAAAATATGAACCTTAAATACTTAATTCCCATTTTATAAATTACACTTTTTCATACTTTGAATTCTTTTTTACCCTAAATAAATTAATATATTCATATACCTTTAGCATATTGTTTTTAATTTAGGTATAAACATAACGTCCCCACCATGGTTGAGGCCTTGACGTGGCGGTGGGGCTCAGTAGCCTAGTGTGAACCCAGCACCTTGGGCGAAGCTAATTGAGCGGAGAGGGCTCTTTGTACCCCTCTTATAAGAAGAGGGGACAAAAGAGCAGGGGGCAAGGGGCGAGGACGGGAACCTCGACTAGCCGAGGTGCCCTGTTTGCTTACTAGATCCGGGGCACTTCACCAAAGGAGGCATTGGTGGCACTCGCCGGGTTTTAGTGGGTAGAGCTGCGTCCACTTACCAGCATTCGGGCGCAGCGAGTCCCACATACACGCGTGGGGAGACCCGCTCCCCCGCTGGATGCCTCAGAGCATTTCCCGGCGTTAAAGGAAAAAAAGGTAAAAAATTACGTAAACTAGAGTAGGTACTTTTTATTTAGCAATACATTATAGAACGTTCAGGATAGAAAAAAAAATACATCAAAAAAAGTTTGTTTGTATACGCCATTTTATATAAAATTATTTTTTATAGAACTAGTCGCGGGGAACAGCTAGTAAACAATATTCCAACTTGTCGTTAAATACAAATGAAATATTAGGATCCGGCTGAGGGTCCATAAATCATTTCGGCCCATTGGCCACCGGTCCCAAAAATATTAACCTCACGTCATAGCCAGTTCCTCATAATTCATAAATGGTTCATTTGTTAACTCAATTGGGTGTATGTATTATATAAGAACTCTTTGGAAATAATGTCTAATGGACAGGCAACACATAATTGAGTTGCCAGGGCTAGTAGTAGTTTTAGTTTCAATTGTTTATGTTCAAGGGCGACGCTGACCACTTACCATCATGTGACTTGTTTGCCTGTTTGCATATCAAACTATCAAAAAAAGGATAAAAAGTTTGTTTAAAAAAAGTTGAAGTTGAACTCGCACACAAAAGGTTGCGTACACCGTACTACCTTTTTTTAACCGACTTAAAAAAAAGAGGAGTTCTCAATTCGTCTGTATGTTTTTTAGGGTTCCGTAGCCAAATGGCAAAAAACGGAACCCTTATAGATTCGTCATGTCTGTCTGTCTGTCTGTCCGTCCGTATGTCACAGCCATTTTATTCCGAAACTATAAGAGCTATACTGTTGAAACTTGGTAAGTAGATGTATTCTGTAAACCGCATTAAGATTTTGACACGAAAGTAGAAAAAAAAAAATTTTAGGGGTCCCCATACTAGAACTAAAACTCAAAAATTTTTTTTTCATCAAACCCATCCGTGTGGGGTATCTATGGATAGGTCTTCAAAAATGAAATTGAGGTCTCTAATACCATTTTATTCTAAACTGAATAGTTTGCGCGAGAGACACTTCCAAAGTGGAAAAATCAAAATCAAAATCAAAATCAATTTTTTTTTATTCAAAATAGTACTAATACAGTATCTTTTTGAACGTCAATTGAATCTACCACCGGTTCCAAGGTAAGCCCACTGAGAAGAACCGGCGAAACAAACTCAGTGGAACTAATCTTTTCAAATAATATATATTAATAACAATTTTAACATCTTATCTTGAAATGCCCGGGAGGAACGCCTTATTCCCAGGGTGTGGTATCTTCCATGAAATCTTTTACTTTATAATATGCTTTACCACACAAACGTTCTTTAACAACTTTTTTGAATTTTTTTATGGAGAGCTTTTGAACGTTTTCTGGGATCCTATTGTAAAAGCGTATACAGTTGCCTTTAAAAGAATTGCTTACTTTCGAAAGTCTAATCATTGGTGCATGTAACCTGTGTCTATTACGTGTATTCCTACTATGAATATCACTTTTCTTACAAAATTCATTTATGTTTTTACGGACATACAGTAAATTTTCTAAGATGTATTGAGAGGTGACAGTCAGAATTCCTATTTCTTTAAATTTTTCTCTCAAAGATGAATAGGGAGGCAACTTGTAAATTGCACGAATAGCCCGCTTCTGCAGCACAAAAATGTTGTTTATGTCGGCTGCATTTCCCCATAAAAGTATGCCATAAGACATAATGCTATGAAAGTAGCTAAAATATACTATTCGCACTGTATCTACATCAGTAAACTGTCTTATTTTTCTCACTGCATATGCTGCTGAACTGAGTCTATTCGCCAATTTAGCTATGTGGGGACCCCACTGCAGCTTAAGATCTAGAGTTATTCCTAGGAAAACTGTGGAGTCCACCAATTCCAAGTTTTCACTGTCTAAGAGTACATTTGTTTGCAGTTGCTTAACATTTGGCAAGGAAAATTTTATGCATTTAGTTTTTTTACTATTTAAATGCAAGTTATTAACGCTAAACCAATGTACCATTCTCGAAAGTGTGTTGTTTACCTCGTCATAATTCGTTTCTTGTCGTTTGATTTTAAAAATAAGTGAAGTATCATCAGCAAACAACACTACCTCTTGACTATCTTTAACTAGGTAAGGTAAATCGTTTACATAAATTAGAAAAAGAAATGGACCTAGAATGGACCCCTGTGGGACCCCCATCTCTATTTTAGTCCCGGATGATCTTTTACCATTTATCTCGACCTTTTGAGTCCTGTTTTTAAGATAGGAATTCAAAAGATCCAGTGCCGTACCGTCTATCCCATAGTGGCGTAATTTCCTGATCAAGGTCTCATGCTGTACACAATCAAACGCCTTGGATAAGTCGCAGAAAACTCCCAAAGCATCACGTGACTCCTCCCAGGCCTCATAAATGTGGTCAATTAAGTTAACGCCAGCGTCTGTTGTGGAGAGACCCTTTCTAAATCCGAATTGTTTTTTGTACAGTAACATATTGGTTTCAAAGTAATATAGTAACTGATTTAACATATTTTTTTCAAAAATTTTACTAAATGAGGGGAGTATTGATATTGGTCGAAAATTTGTAACATCTGATGTACTGCCAGATTTAAAAAGAGGCAAATATGTGCCCCCCCTGTAACTTCTAAAATAAGAGAATGATAAAACTAAAAAAAATATATGATGTACATTACCATGCAAACTTCCACCGAAAATTGGTTTCAACAAGATCTAGTAAGTAGTTTTTTTTATACGTCATAAATCGTAAACCGCAATTTACCTTTCATACAATCAACTCAAATATATAAAAAAACATTTAATTCCATAAACATAAACCTTAAGTTTTGTTAAAGTGTCTAATTTTGTTTATTATGTAATGGTACGGAACCCTTTGTGCGCGAGTCTGACTAGCACTTGGCCGGTTTTTTTTTGTATGTATGTGACACGATTTCTCCGCCGTTTGTGAATGGATTTCGATGGTTATTTTTTGTTTGAAAGCTGCTTCCAATTTGGTCCCATATTAATTTTATTAAGATCTGCCAAGCCGTTTTTTAGTTATTCCCAATAATGCCTATTTGGTTGATTTCTTTTACCTTGATGATATGGTCATTTTATTAATTGTCGATGTAACAATTGTAAAGGATGCTTTGGTACCACACCATAGTGTAGCCACCAATGCCGCCTTTGTTGAGGTGCCCCGGATCTATTGATCTAACAGAGCACCTCGTCGGCTAGTCAGTACCTGTCTTGAACCATGGTGGGGAAACGTTACTACCTACGTTAAATATGTAACATATTATATGTTTTAAAATATAATTGCTATTGCATTTTAGTACAGCTCTAATAATATCTACTTCTCCGTTCCATTTTTAATATAGGTAGTTAACGCACTCTATTCGTCAATCGTCGATCAATAATAGAGTTGTGAAGTTTTGAGGGTCCTTTGAAAATGAAAACGGAACCTTAAAATGACATGCATCCAACTTGTTGAAAGATACAAGTATGTAACAGATAATGATGTATCAAGAAAATTGATTTTTTTAATGTCATAAGGAGGCAACCGAGCAGTCGAAGCCTTATGGTGACTACCGACGCCCATAGACATCCGCACAACCAAAAGTTATGCAGATGCGTTGTCCTCCTTTTACCTATCCCCCCAATGGGCCACCGGAAACTCACAAACCGCACGAAACGCGACAGCATAGCTGTCACTTGATGCCTGTGTAGCGATGTGTACCACCCCGGTCGTGCCGGCCCAGTTCGGCTGCATATCATAAAAAATAATTATTAAGAAATTATAAAAATTATAGAAATTATATTTATAGGTAGAGATACGAAACATTTTTAGATTCTAATTTTACCCGACTATAGATAAGGCGAAAGGGGTACGATTTTAGTAGTCTGTATGTTCCAGTGTAGTGCCTTTTTTTTTTTTTTTTTTTTTTTTTTTTATAGAAGGGGGGCAAACGGACAGTCGGTTCACCTGATGGTAAGTGAATAGCGACATCCACAGACACCCGCTATACCACATACCCGTCTTTTTTATAGCATGGGAGGGCAAACAAGCAGTCGAAGCCTTTTAGCGACTATCGACGCACATACACATCCGCACAACCAGAAATTGAGCAGATGCGTTGCCCTCCTTTTCCCTATCCCCCCAATGAGCCACCAGAAATTCACAAACTGCACGATACGACAGCATAGGTGTCATATTTCGCCGTTATTATTTGAGCGAGAGGTACCACCCCGGTCGTGCCGACCTAATTTGTCTCAAAACAGAATGGGCACTACCTCTTACAAAATCCCGTCTTTGATAAATGAGATGTCAATCGAGGTAAAAGCACGGGTGGCTACTGTGAGGTGGTGTGTATGGCCCGGGCTACGTTATAACCGACTTTAAAAAGAAGGGTTAAGTTTTTGTCTTCGAATCGTAGTTTTTATTCTTTTCGTTTAATTCGCTGTAACAAAAATAATAAATTCTTAAGTAAAAGGCAATCAAAAATATTTCGAAAATAAATTACTTTGGAATACAGACTTTAAGGTAGAACAAGTCGTCGGCGCGAACACCAACTAAATGAATAATCTCACCTGACATAGTACGCAAACGTTTGTACTAGAATGGAATGCACAATAATTCATTTCTAAAATGTCCTTTTAGGAAAAGAGTTATCATAGAAAGACTATTGCGTTTATCTTTTTAAAATAAATTTATTTCAACTTTTGAATAACTAAACTATGTCTGTACGGGCTTTATTTTTTAGTATTTCGTGCTCCGTAAACTATTTATTTTCGCCCAAATCGTTGTTAAAATACGAAAGTTTAGAAGCTTGTATTTTTCAAATGTATATTTTTTACGATTTTGGGTACATACAGACATAGGTAATGACGAGATTCAATTTATATTATCCTTAGTTTTTGATGATCAACGTAGTAGAACATTGTAGTAATTACTGTTCTGCGTTTGTATGGAAAGATGACCGACTTGTGTAACCTTAAGAAAATTAATAAAAACTCAGGAGTAATTTATAAATAATTTATTAAATACAATTACAAAAATAAACTTAGAACGAACTTATTCCCTAGTATTACTATTCTAAACATCGACTAAGGATACGTCCAAATACATATAAAATACAGAGCAAATACATTTTCACAATAAACATTTATTTGTAATCGTACACTGGGATAAGTCGCCTCTTACTCGGCGTCAATCTGTAAGGCTTACAGGCGCTAAAGCTTGGCGAGTTGAGATTCTGAAAATGTGTGTTTATTTCTCCATTTTTAAAGTTAAAATAGGAAACCTGATTGGTGATGTACCTAATTATAAGAAGGAGAACGTCCTTGAAGACAAACGATTACCAGGCTTCTCTATTTCCTGATATAGTGGGTTTCGGTGATATCACTGCACGTACAACCCTTCTATACGGAATACAGCAAAGTTTTTCCGCGGAAGAAATAAGCAAGATGGAGGTACACATGCAGGGATGTTGCGGATACCAATTTTTTACACATCTGCGGATGTCAATGCGGATTTTTGAAGTCTTATATAAAAAAGTATATGAATAAAGAATAAAAATAAGGAAATAGTAATTATTAGAATAAGTAAGTGGAGTTAGAGAAAGGGGGAATATTATTTAATAAAAATAAAAAGTAATATTGCCGCCTTCTCTGATTCAATCTTACACTCGGTGGGTACTACGGTACCCACCGTCTTGCTTGTTTCTCCCGTCAAACAGCTTTGCAGCCTTTTTTTTTCTTTAACGCCGGGAACTGCTCTGGGGCATCCCGCGGGGGAGTGGGTCTCCCCACGCGGGTATGTGGGACTCGCTGCGCCCGAAAAGTTGGCTGAAAAGTGGACGCAGCTCTACCTACTAAAACCCGGCGAGTGCCACCAATGCCGCCTTTGGTGACCTCACCAATTTTGCTCATTTAGACCAGGTGAAACGACTGTCCCTTTGCCCCCTCTTCTATAAAAAAACGAACACTTAAACAATGAGAATAAAATAAAAACGGCCCTAATGAAGTTTTCTCCAATACTTCATTCGCGGTCCACCGACGCCGGTGACATGTAAACCAGTAGGCCATGAAACAAATAATGGCTATGTGACGTGTACCCTTAGTGGTGAAGTGCAGTAGTTATTTTAATAATGATGTCGATGTGCTAGTAATACTAGAGCAGGTTTTATGTTATTCGGATTGGAAGATAAATGAGTCACCGAGGCAAGTCATCACCTTAGCACTTGTGTCGAGTTTATCTGGGGCTGGCTTAGTAATTCAGATGTTAGGTGCTACATAACGCGTCTCCTGTAACGCCCCTGTGCTCGTGTTGGGCTTCACGATGGGAATCGGGGCCCAGTTTGGCACAACGTCAAGAGGACTGTTTAGTTGAGGCCGGGCAGCCTCCCCTTACGAGGAGCATTCTAGCCTTCGCCGGGGCCAGCTTGTCGCTGAGGTGATCCTTTCTGTTGATGGCGCTCGCAGTGGTTTTAGTTAGGGTGGGCACTCCCAGGTGCGAGTCGCACATTGGGTCGGGATCTACCCGAAGGTCATGATTGCATCCATTAGGATTACCCTGCGATATTAAAAAAAGTTGTCAGTATGCGAAACGTTGGGCGTTGCGTAAATATTAATAAACCGCGATAAAAAAGTTGATTTGTTATATCAATAATATATAATAAAAAATATCGCGTATACACAAGGAGGCAACATTCCTTTTTTAGTTCTAGTTCGTTATAAATGATCCGGAACGAGGGAAAAAAATATATATAATGGAATTGCGGCTTCTTTAAGACCTAAGATCTGCGTAGCTCATAATTATGAGTAATATTTGTCTCGAAATGATAAATTGTAGACATCCGTGACTGTTCATATTTCAGAGCTTCAAGGTTCGAGGGATGGGAGATGTCGATAGTTCCAAACTATTATTATAATAAATGATCCTGGGGTTAGCAAAGTCTTACGGTAATATATTATTAATATGTCTTATATACAAAACCGTTATGTTTATTTCGTTTTGGAAAACCTGGCACACGTTATATCTTACAAACATGATTTATATAAACACGAAATCATACATTATATACACAGCTATATTAATATTACTATTCATATATTTGTAGACATAATAATTTCCCCGTGATGCATTCTAGCTGGGCTTTTCCTGGCTGCTGTTTTTCTTGACTTTTGTTAGTCATTGCAATCTTGTACTTTAATCGGGGAGGGAAACTGGAAATATTTGCTGCTCCTCCTAAATTCTTCTAATTAAAATAGTTTTTTTTGCAGCGGAAATTTGCAGCCCAAACCGTAACAAGGACAGGGGTTGATTTTAAACCTAGCCGTGTGTGGGGTTCGCACTTGGGCAGTGTCGTTACCCACTAAAACCGCTGCAAGCGCCCTCCGCCGCCTTTTGAGGGTCCCGGATCTTGCAGGCAACACAGGACCCTGGGCGACACTGATTAAATCGGGTCCCAAGGCAGTTTCAATGTATCCCTCGGGATCCCTGAGATTTGAGAGAACCTGTTTATTTCCACGGGCAATGCTGTTTTCTTACCACCACGCTCCTGTACTCATTTACCTATCCAAGAATTACATTTCGTAAGAATCAAAGTTGACATCAAAATTATTCTTTTCTATTTGAATATTTTTTTTGTCATTGTTTTAAATCTTAAAAGTATTACTTTTACCTTGTTTTATGGATATGAAGCAGGTTGATAAAAATGCGAGATCGTATTTATATATCGTATTTTATACTTTATCTTATAACTAGCTGTTGCCTGCAGCTTCACCCGCGTTACTCAACTTCTATAAGTCACAGCGTGATGTTATATAGTCTATAGCCTTCCTCGATAAATGGGCTATCTAACACTGAAATAATTTTTCAAATCGGACCAGTAGTTCCTGAGATTAGCGCGTTCAAACAAACAAACAAACTCTTCAGCTTTATAATATTAGTATAGATATAAAACTATTATCTACTTTAAATTATTACTATAATATATTTAGCTATGATAAAGCTGAAGAGTTTAAAGGCTTTAATGTCCTAAACTACTAAATTAAAAACCCAAGTGAAGAATTTCAGGGCGGGGGGAGTAGCTCGTACTTTAATAATGTTATATTGTTTTCTAATGTTTACGCGAATTTCACTCATTATAATGAAACACTTTTTTACGGATTTTATCTTACCACCTGCTTGGGATCCCATTATTAATATTATCAAATCAAAATCTAAGCATAATATGTCACAGATTAAAGATACAGTTAGCACTTTCTGCGTAGATAGGACTAACCAAAATATTGATGTATCATAGGGTAGTTTCGAATAACTTTGTAACATTAGGACGTATGACACCTCAGTCCTCCCGTGACCATGGTTGCTGTAAAGTATCCGAAACGTCGGGCTTGTAAAAATCTTAATAAACCGCGATAAAATCCGTAAAAAGTGTTTCATTTTAATAATGTTGTTTAAAAACTCGACAAGTTCCACGAAGTTTTATAAAGCTTCTAAATGGATGGAGCACGAATTTCAGCTATTAAATATTATAGGCGTCCCATTAATAATCAAGTTATCCCAAAGTTTTATTTCCTGTTTTGAGCTTTTATATAACCAATATAATATTATAGATATTAAAAAACCTTGTATGTTATTTTATTACAAACTATATCGGTGGACTCGCTACAAGAAAAAACTCGGACATGTATGAGTTTTGTGAGCCTGTCAAAAAAGGGCTGTCCCTGGGTGGAATTAATTATATCGACGTTTGCTACGTATCACATATAAGCTCATTCGCTTCACTCCACTCAAATACGCTAAAAAACAGTAAAACAATATTATACACCTCTTTGAAAAATATATTAAATTTCGATAAACTTTTTATCGATAATAACGGAAATAATCGCAGCCCTATTGTATAATTAATATTATCTAGTGGGCTGCCAACTTTCTTCACTTTGTTCGTCAGTTAATTACTTCAAGCTTACATTCTATGGCCAATAGTTTTCATTCTTTTGGCTCAAACATCCTTGCTTAGTATTATTAGTATTGCTAAATTATAAATTATAATTCTGTAAGAGGTAGTGCCATGCTGCTTTGCATCCGATTTGGGCCGGTACGACCGGGGTGGTACTTCTCGCTCACATAATACCGGTGCGGCGGCGTCAAGTGACAACTATGCTGTCTGGTTAATTATAATATAAAGAAAAGGAGGGCAACGCATCTGCATAATCTCTGGTTGTGCGGATGTCAAAATAGAAGTGAAAAACATAGTAAATATCCCGTTTTAAGTAGTTTAAGAAATTAAAATTACCATGTTAATTTAGAATCATATACATAATATTTTTAGTATGGTATTTATTTTTTTATGTCATAATGAGGCAACCGAGCAGTCAGATTCTTATGGTGACTAATGACGCCCATAGACATCCGCACAACCAAAAGTTATGCAGATGCGTTGCCTTCCAAAAGGAGGGAAAACTCCATGGGCTACCGGAAACTCACAAACCGCAGGAAACGCGACAGAATAGCTGTTACTTGACGCCGGTGTTATGTGAGCGAGAGGTACCACCCCGGTTTTGCCGGCCCAATTCGGCTGCGAAGCATTATGATACTACCACTTACAATAGTTAATTATTGTTTAAGTATGGTATAAAGTACTAACTATTAACCTTAGATTATTTATACATCTCAAAGCTATTAACCTTATCTAAATCCAGTGGTAAATGGTTATGTATATTATAGCCAGCTGATGATGAATATTATATATATAATATCCCACCAAGGTTCAAGCCTTGTCGTGTCGGTGGGGCTCAGTAGCCTAAGGTGAACCCAGCATTTTGGGCGAAGCAAATTGAACCGAGGGAGCTATCCTTTGTACCCCTCTTATAAGAAGAGGGGACAAAAGAGCAGGGAGGGACAAGGTGCGAGGATAGAAAACTCACCCCATTGCGCTGACCCGACGTTGGGAGGGGTTATTGTGTGGTGCGGGACGTCCTCTCTGTGGAGGTGGTGTTGAACTGACTAGCTATCGAAGTGCCCTGTTTGCTCAATAGATCCGGGGCACCTCACCAAAGGCGGCATCGGTGGTTTTAGAGGGTAAAGCTGCGTCCACCTTACCATCTTTTGGGCCCAGTCCCACATACCCACCTAGTGAGTCCCCCCTCCCAGCGGGATGCCTCAGAGCATTTCCCGGCGTAAAAGAAAAAAAACCTTCCTCTTTAATAAAAGGCATCTATCGTATACTTTTAATAATAATTCTTAAATTATTTATTAAAATATATATATATATATATATATATATATATATATATATATATATATATATATAAAATGAGACAGCAGTTAAGATTGTATCTTTTGCTAAAAGTATATAAGATCCATCTCTAAACGCTAACTAAATGATCTTACGTTACGTAGCTTACGTTTATGAATATCTGAAAAAAGTTTTTTGGAACCCTCAGCGCACGAGAGTTATCTAGCATAGGTGGCAAATATACCACTAGGAGAACCAGCACTCTCCCTGGTAAGTGCCCCGACTTTATCTGCCCCGAGAACTTCGTGACTGTTATCTGCTAGTGCTGCAACAATCATCTGACAAGACGCTGTGGTCAATGAAGACTGCTTTTTAACAAGTTAATCTGAGATTTTTTTTTCTTTAACGCCGGGAAATGCTCTGAGGCATTCCGCAAGGGAGTGGGTCTCCCCACGCGGGTATGTGGGATTCGCTGCGCTCGAAAGCTGGTAAAATGACGCCGCTCTACCCACTAAAACCCGGCGAGTGCCACCAATGCCGCCTTTGGTGAGCTGCCCCAGATCTAATGAGCAAACAGGGCACCTCGACGGCTAGTCAGTCCCCCAAAAGACCGATGCCACCTCCATAGAGGGGTTGTCCCGCACCATTCCTGTTCCCGTTCCCATCCTCGCTCATGCCCCCTGCTCTTTTGTCCCCTCTTCTTATAAGAGGGATACAAAGAGCCCCCTCGGCTCAATTAGCTTCGCCCAAGGTGCTGGGTTCACCCTAGGCTACTGAGGCCCACTGCCAAGACAAGGCCTGAAGCATGGTGATTCTGGCATATAAAATATATTTATAAGATGTATTTCATTATTCCCACTTCATTGTTGTTTTTCATATTCAACTTGAATATACACACCATGGACACCTTCTTATTACCTATATAAATTCAACATAATTTTGATATATTAAAATTAGTCCCAAGAGTTTCTAAGAACTTGGGCACTAGGAACGAAAATAAATTGAAGGTATACTCATGTATGATGTATCCATGCGTATGTGTGTTGAATATCTGCACCAGTTCATGGTGCAGGATCCACCACACCGGTCGCCTAACCGGCAACCCCCGCCGTCGGATTTTGTACTTTAGTTTTTCACAAATAACACATTTAACCGTGTACCAGTTTCCTTCTCAATTTTGTTTGTTTGTTCAGTCTCGTACACAATTATTGTGAAGAGTATGCCCGCATCATTTTGTTTCCCTTTGTTTTCAGCACACATAAATCTTTGTACAAGTTTCAGTTTTTATTGTATTGTACTTAACGACTGGCCTGTTGGTCTAGTGGTTAGTGACCCTGACTGCTAAACCTGAAGGTCGTGGGTTCGATCCCCACCCAGGACAAATGTTTGTGTGATGAGCATGATCATTAATTGTTCTGTGTATGGGTGTAGTTTATCTATAATATGTATATATTTAGAAATATATATAAGTATTTATCAGTTGTCTGGTTACCATAAAAACAGGATCTGCCTAGTTTGGGATCAGATGGCCGTGTGTGAGTTGTCCTAATATATTATTATTATTATTACTTATGAACTTTGAACAAAAATTGCGAAACTTCGATTTATGAAAAAATAATTGGCTGTCTTAGGTACTGCTAATAAAAGTGAACTATGCCCCCTTTAACCTGCCCATTATCCTACTGCCTAGGGCCCGCAGCCCTGGGCAGTAGAATAATGGGGCCCTGACGAAAACAAAGCACACAGATCTTAAAATTGTAAGATCTGTGAGCCTAATTTTTGGACTAGCGAAGAATAAACCTAGTAATAAGGGGTAGCACTAGGTATTCTAATCAGCAATCATTTTTGTAATATCACTCAATAATATTCTGATAGAAATACTGGGGCCCCATGGATCGTGGGGCCCTGGGCACGTGCTCAGAGTGCCCAGTGGGAAAGACGGCGCTGGAAGTGAAAGCTTAGAATTATTACATTATGAAATTTAAAATTTAAAAGTTAAATACTTATTTTTTAAATTATTAAATATTTTTTAAATGTTTTTACAAACATTTTAAAAATAAACAAAAATTAATTCCCCAAAAATGTTGGTATACTAAAAATTCGACATTTTATAATGACGTCATAATGTCTGACACATTAGCATGTTTTAACAGATCCAGCTGACGCAATCTCTCAGCTACTAATGCGCGACGCAAAAGCGCGACGCGAACGTCACAACATACATGCACACCGCTTGGGCCTCGGGGTCGTAAGCGACGTCGACCCCTACACATGGAAACCACATCGATCCGGACCGATCGCGAAAGCTTAGGTTCGAATCCAATACGAGCAGACACAAACCCAGACCGCGCTAACAGCAGTAGCTCTACGCTACCGCTAGATTGCTTGGGCACCGCGTATGATCCGCCTCCCTGATGAGGGGCATCCCTCCTTCTCCAGAGGGAGGGATGAGGGCCGGCCCTCATGATGATAGGTTAAATTCAACCGTAAAACATTCGTCGACCGTATCGGATTTGACTAGACTAAATCCTGCTCTCCCGAGCAGCGCGCGATGAACCGCACCCCCTGCGGGGCGCGAAGTGAGGCGTCGCCCTTTCGAATATTTCTTAAGTGAGCCATCTGTTCACTTATTGTACCGATATTGAGCTTAAAGGCCATCAGGCCGAAAAGTCTAGCCCTTCCGAAAAAAAAATCTATTTAAAAGAAGTTTTAGATAAAATAAAAACAAAAATTAAAACCGACTTCAAAATTAAAAAATACTAAAAAGTAATAAAATAATTTCCATAATCTTTGTGCCTACAATTTATAATCAACTTGTTCTTCTACTAATATACAATCTTTGCATTTACCACGTCATTATTGTTACTTTTGGAGTCGGTGTCAGCCAAGGTAGATATGGAGGTAGGTACATCAACGAATACGACACCGGCTTCAAAAGTAACAATAATTACGTTGGTTTCCTTATCATGGGACCATTTGGGAAGTATAACCCTTTAGAACAAAAAAATATTTTTTCAAATCGGTCTAGCCATCTTCGAGTAATCAGGTAACATACATAAAATAAAAAAAAAAAAAAAAAAAAAAATAGATTCCGACGAATTGATAAGCTCCTCCTTTTTGAAGTCGGTTAAAAATAGTATTCCTAATTAATGATTACTATCTTATTTAAGCCTGTAAGTTTTTGAGCGAACAAAAAGAACATATTTCAAATATACTACAAGAAAAATGAAATACACACCCCAAAAGGCGTATAAAATAAAATAAGCTCATTTAAAATCCAAGAAACAATTATAAAATAACATATTTATAGTTTTAAATGGTCTGTTGTGGTGGAGTGGTTGAATTTAAATGTTTCACCAGCAGTTAGTGAGTGACTCGGGAACTTGCTTGTTTGCATTGCAAGTCTTCCTGACCAGTGATGGGACATCGATTACTACGTATATAGAAATTTGGTACAAAAATACCAAATGAAGCTTTCTTTTCAGATAGCGTTTGGGAAGGCTTAGGCTTGAAAAGAGTGAAATTTTAGCTTGAATTCAACGATGTTTAAAGCACACTTGATTTTGTAATATCTTTGTATAAAGATACTCGCTTTAATCGCTTTCAACTTATACTAGCTTTTTTGATATTTACGCGAATCTCACTCATCATACTGAAACAACTTTTAGTGTCGTGGTTAATTAACATTTTTACACACCCGACGTTTCAGATACTTTACAGCAACTGTGGTGACGGGGTGACCTTTTTAACCGTGACCATTATTTTTTTTTGTATAGATATAGTAAATATATAGCAAATAGTCGTTTCACCCGTTGAAAAGTGATGAGCAATCTCGCTACATCATGGGTACGCAAATGCGGGTGCATTGCCGGCCTTTCAAATGAGTATGCTCTTTTATTATATCAGTTAGATAGGCAGACGAGCCACCTGAAGTAGATAAAGCATCGGGGAAGGTATCGGGCAACTTATTCATTGCCTATCCTAAGATCCAAGATGGTAGGTAACTTTCATTGCCAGCAATCACAATGACTTCCTTTCCATTTTTTCCGAAACACAACAAAATTGACAGAAGAAATAAGCATAATAAGAATTATGGAACTCATTCAGACCGGCGTGGGTATTCCGTCGTTACTAAAAAATAAATCAGATATAACGACAGAATCTTTTAAAACGTAAAATATAATACTTGGGATACCATGTTTCATTAGATTTTGAGCTATATTCACGCCATCAAAATTCGTATTCTTTCTGTAAACTCTCAATGATTTTTTACCGATTCGATGATCATTCGTCGTTTTCTGGTGTATTTTTTCATACAGGCCCATCCCTAGGCCAGATCAAGAGTTGATGAAAATCGATTTTTTTCAGTTTCTGTAAACTCGCATTTTTTCCAATTCGATTATCATTTAAATCGTTGTTTCTGGTACATTTTTATAGCCCCGCCCTATGCCAGGTCAAGTGGCATCGCAGCGCTGGTGTTAAGTTTAATTTTTAAGCGCGCCGTCAAAGGCCGCTCTGCGAGATGGACTTGTTAGAATGAACTTCACTTAATGATTCCCTTAATTACTACCTTAAGAAATACATTTCTATGCGGATTTCAATTAAATAATATTTTTATAATTGAAGGCGAAGGCTTAGGAAATATACCTACTAGCTGATAACAGAGATTTCAACGTTTCAGCCTATCGATTATGATGTGTTTAAGATCGTTATTGTGATTGCATTAATATTAACCAAATTATGCTGATGATTCTTTTCAAGCCGATTTCGGCTGGGGCGACAAAACCTCCGACAAATAAATATAAAAGAGTCCAGTGTCATTACGTTGAGGGGCTCTCACATGGCTAGCATATCATATCTTGGTTCGGAAAGTACACGAGCAGCCAGCGCATGTGAGACCATCATCAACGTAGTTGTATTGAATATTAGAAGGCGGTTTGCATTTGATGTATTCCCTCATTGCATCCAGATCGCGCCTTCGATTATCTTCAAAGTAATAAACATTATTTTAGACCGACTGTCTCCACTTCGAACGTTCGGCCGCTACTGACTCCCAGATGGAAGATTCTAGTCCACAAGTGCCTCTTTAGCACATCTTTATATCTTAGAAACTGACCATCACATTTCCGCTTACCGTCGTTTCGTTCTGAGTTAAGATGCGCTTCGCTATCCTTTCTATTTTATAGCCTGCATGGTTGCCTTCTAAACCAAATTTTAGAAGGTATTTTATTAAAAAGTATTAACGTGATAAAATTCATGTAATCTCGTATCATAAAGAGGTGTGCTACCTAACTAGTGAGGGACATAACCCCACCATGTTGAACCATGGCATGCCTTGTCGTGGCGGTGGGGCTCAGTAGCCTAAGGTGAACCCAGCACCTTGGGTAAAGCAAATTGAACCGAGGGAGCTGTTCTTTGTACCCCTTTTATAAGAAGAGAGGACTGTTAGACGTTGGGAGGGGTTATTCTGTGGAGCGGGATAACCCCTCTCCGGAGGTGGCGTCGCTCCCTTGGGGACTGACTAGCCGTCGAGGTTCCCTAGGTTGCTAAAAATATCCTGAGCACCTCACCAAAGGAGGCATTGGTGGCACTCTCCGGGTTTTAGTGGATAGAGCTGTTTATAATAAAACAAATTTTATTTTACGGATTTTATCGCGGTTTATTAAGATTTTTTACAAGCCCGACGTTTCGGATACTTTACAGCAACCATGGTCACGGGAGGACTGAGGTGTCATACGTCCTATCATTACAAAGTTATTCGAAACTACAATTCGATACATCAATATTTTGGTCAGTCCTATCTACGCAGAAAGTGCTAACTGTATCTTTAATCTGTGACATATTATGCTTGGATTTTGATTTGATAATTTTAATAATGGGATCCCAAGCAGGTGGTAGAAGCCAACCATCTTCTCTATTGAAATTAGGATGTTTTTTAATTTCAATAGCCTCACGGATCATCCTTGGTTGGAATCTGTGTTCTTTTGCGAGGACTTGTGGTTTATCAAATCTGATATAATGGCGAGCTTTGTCAAGACTATGTTCACAGATGGCAGACTTAGTGTAGCGACGGTGTTTTAAATCAGCTATATGTTCTTTCACGCGATTTTTAATAGATCTTTTAGTTTGGCCTATATAGGAGAGACCACAGTCACAATCAAGCTTGTATACTCCTGCATCTTGTAAGGGTATATGACACTTGACAGATGGTAAGAATTGACTTATCTTTTTTGGCGGCTTGAAATAAGTTTTTATAGAAGCTCGCTTTAGGATGAAGCCAATCTTGTCAGTGACGCCTTTAATAAACGGGAGAACTGTAGGTACTCGCTCGACGGTGGCTGGTTTCACACGTTCACTGTGACGGAGACGCGGTACCCGAAGCTTGTTGTCACGCAGTACTTGCTTGACATGTTGAAGTTCGGTCTCCAGGTGTTGCTCATCACAGATCCCTTGTGCTCTCTGAAACAAAGATTTACCCACGGTAGCTAACTGTGTTGGATGGTGGTGAGATTCGCCGTTTAGGTACTTATCCGTATGGGTATGCTTCCTATACACTGTGTGGCTTAAGGTATTGTTGGGATTACGGATAACTAATACATCTAAGAAGGCTAGAGAATTATTTTCTTCTAATTCCATTGTGAATTGAATTTTGGAATTAATGGAATTAAGATGGTCTAAGAATATGGTTACTTTATCAGATGGTAATATTGTGAAAGTATCATCTACGTACCGCTTGTAGAACCTGGGTGTAATGGGCGAAGTTTGCAGAGCAGTCTCCTCGAAGTCCTCCATAAATATGTCGGCAACAACAGGAGATACTGGTGAGCCCATGGCCACTCCATCTACTTGCTTGTAGAAATAATTATTCCACAACATATAGCCAGATGTAAGGCAATGTTCCAAAAGCTCAGCATATTCCATTGGCATGTCATTTTCTCTTAGCTTTCTTCTTACTATTGTTATGCAATCTTCCACAGGTAGGCAGGTAAAAAGAGATTGCACATCAAAACTAACCATTGTTTCATTGTCGCTGAGACGTAGGTGTTTGATCTCATTAACAAAGTGGTAAGAATCCCGTGTATGTGCTCTAGTTTGTCCACGCAGTGGTGACAGTACTTGGGCCACATGTTTAGCCAATCTATAAGTTGGTGAGTCGATCTGGCTTACAATTGGACGTAATGGAGCATTAGCCTTGTGTATTTTCGGCAACCCATACAGCTTGGGTGGTTTGGGACATGAAGGAATTAGATATTTGACGTCCAGATTCAATGTTTCGGAGTAGAGCTTCTACCACCTGCTTGGGATCCCATTATTAAAATTATCAAATCAAAATATATATAAATATATATAGCATATGTCACAGATTAAAGATACAGTTAGCACTTTCTGCGTAGATAGGACTGACCAAAATATTGATGTATCGAATTGTAGTTTCGAATAACTTTGTAATGATAGGACGTATGACACCTCAGTCCTCCCGTGACCATGGTTGCTGTAAAGTATCCGAAACGTCGGGCTTGTAAAAAATCTTAATAAACCGCGATAAAATCCGTAAAAAAAAAATTTGTTTTATTATAATGAGTGAAATTCGCGTAAACATTAGAAAACAATATGGATAGAGCTGTGTCCACCTTACCAACTTTCGGGCGCAGCGAGTCCCACATACCCGCCTGGGGAGACCCACTCCCCCGCGGGATGCCTCAGAGCATTTCCAGGCGTAAAAGAAAAAAAAAGTGAGTGACATAAACTATAATAATTGACATTAGTGTAGATAAGGCAGTAAGGGCCGGTTCGCACGAGCGTTTAATAAGCGTCGCGTAAAACCCGACGTTGGCGCTTTTCTAACGTTCCTAATAGATGTTATATGAATAAATAAATAAATAAATAAATTATATAATATATGAACGTTTAAAAATTTGTGTGAATAGTACAACTCGCTGCAGTGTGCACGTATCGTAAAATATAAGCCATTTGTGTTGTGGAAGGCAAAGAAGGTAAAAAAAAAATGCGTTATTTAAAAGAATAGTTTGTGTCGCTCTATGAAGTCTCATGTTCAGGTGTACATAGAAATTTTAAAAATCCCATTTCTAGGCATCACAGGGGGTGTGGATCGAACCCGGACCTCTCGGCTCTCACTTAAGAGGCGGAGCGCATACTCACTAGACTATCGTCGCTCGCTAGTCCATCGTCGCTCCTCCAAAAAATGCTTTGGTGTGAATAAATTATACATGGTAATCCATTTGTGTCATAAAAAAGTTTTTTTAACGCTCGGTAAAAAAGCACTCGTGCGAATGGGGCCTAAGGCTGTGTCATATTGTTCAGGCTTCAGTTCTAAACTACGCGTGTTGTAATGATTTAATTAATGACTATTATAATGCCAATGATAGTCATTTTAATAATACGGTGGAAATATAATAACACGATCAAGTTTTAACAGGACAACCCAAATTAGTTTTAAATCTCGTGATAATTAATTTCAAGTTGTCATTTGTAAAAACTTCGTAAGAACTTTTAACGGACAAGGAGTTATCCCATGGGACTTCAAACAGGTGCTCGAGTTTTGTTTCATCTTTCATCCGATTGTGAAGAGCTTTTCAATTAAGAGCTCGGAAAAATATTTTGGTAAAATAACTTTCAGCTTTTATAAAATAACGAAGGCCTGGGGTTCATGGGCTCTTAGACTAGTGACTTTCTTTTAGAAAATAAAAAAATATTTAAATTGTATGTTGTGGTATTTCAAAATCTGTCTGTTTGAAAACTTATATTATTGTGAGGCTATTTTCTGGATATATCCGTCTTCTGTATTATTATTATATTTTTTCTTATTTTTGCTCAACTTATAAAGATTTCATAGTACTTTATTTCTATAAGTAATAATTTAAAATGCTCGCTCTAGGTGTGATTGGAGCGAGCGACTTTTCGGTATAACTGATCACTAACCACTACATAAGAAACACGCAGCTGTGCTGCGGTTATAGTCATCATTATCATCCTTTTACCGTTTGGACGAGGCATCTGTTAATAA
Source organism: Helleia helle (assembly GCA_963853865.1). NCBI lineage: Eukaryota > Metazoa > Arthropoda > Insecta > Lepidoptera > Lycaenidae > Helleia > Helleia helle. Next base: position 7,049,118 of record OY971434.1, read on the forward strand.
ACGCCAAGATGGCCGATATACTTCAGTTATACATTATTATTAAGAATGTTCGTAAAAACAAGTTTTTTTGTTAATCAATGCGTAAGCGGCTGAACGAATTAAAATCAACTTTTGTATATTCATAGACCTTAACCCAGAGAAGGACATACGATATTAATTATCCTAGCAGTAGGTTCTTGTGAAACCATTTACGATCAATCAATTGATTGGTAACTGGAGAATCACCGAAACTTTTACAATAATTTATAGTACACACTCGCTCGCTCGAGCGAAAGGGCCAGAACCTTCCCGTGCACCCCGTCTGGACCCGGCGCCCTCTTCTTACTCTGGAGGCGGGCCAGAACCGCCTCCATTTCAGCCTCCGTGACGGGTGGCGGAACATCCTCCTCGTCCGACGTCTGCCGAGCCATCCTGGGGGGCGTGAAGCCCCCAGGTGTGTCGGGGAAGAGTTCCCCGACAATCCTCCTCAGTTGGCCCGGCTGGAGCGTCTCGGTGATAGGGGCCGACTGGGCGCGGAGCTTGTTCCGCGCCCATTTGTACGGTCGGCCCCAGGGGTCCCTCTCGAGACCCACAACGAGCTCCAGCCAGGCCTCCTCCTTGGCTCGGCAGATGGCCTGTTTTAGGGTCTTGACCTTGTCAAAAAGGGACGACGGCCTGTACAGGGTCTATACCCTGTACAGGCCGTCGTCCCTGTCGACATCCTGGGGGCGCCGCCACCTGCTCAGGGTATACTGCCTCCTGGCCCGTTGGCAGGCGCTTTGTATAATATATTTTCTGTACAATAAGATATTCACATAAACTGGTACACAGGTGTACAGGTAGTTTTGAATAAAATTTATTATTCATAATCATCATCTTCATCATCATCATCATCATCATCATCAGCCTTTATCCATCCACTGCTTAACATAGGCTTCCCTCAAAGAATGCCAATTAATTAAGCAATTTATTATTGCAACCTGTAAAATATTTATTTAATGAATAAATAATAATTAGATTTTGTTTATCAAAACAGAATGCATCAACAGGTGCTAATTGAATGCGACTGGCGAAGGATCGGCCGTTTTGGCGTTCATTGAAGGAGGCCATGTCCTGCAGTGGCATGAATAAGGTTGATCATGACGATGATACCAAAATAGAAACACGATCTGAAAAAATATGATTAATAACATTCATAAGCACGAAAGCCGTGAAAATGATTTTGCATTTCTGTTCAAAAACATTTCTTTTCTAAAAACATCAAACATAAATATTCAAATCGAGGTTCAAAAGGAATTATTTAATTGGGTCAATAGCTAACAAAAGGCTGCGCAAGTGAAAAAGGGGAGAAAAAAAACGAAACCTTTTGATATTTTTGCGCAGCACTACGGTACTACGGTACTTAATACAAGTTTTCACACAAAATCAAAAGAGTGCTTTTGGAAATGTGAATTCCAGTGAATGAGTTGACGAGGAATGAAAAAGTGTTTACCGTGTGGTTAATATTTTATAGTACGACCCGTTATGTAGCTACAATAATGGTATAAGCTTTGCTGTTTTAAAGAAACTTCTTTAGGCCCATGAAGGTAAAATGTTTATGGATGAAAGCAATAATAATAATATTAGAGTCACGAAGAAGTGCAACGTTCATGTGTTAGAAGAGGGAGAGAGCGATTAAGACCCATTAAGAGAGAGCGAGATAGAGTGAACGTCGCATCGCAAGTCTCGGAAATATAAAGCTTTAGATTAGCATAAATATAAACGAGTTTTAAAAATTAGTTTGCCAAATAAGTTTTATTATTGTTTATTTTTTTATATATTTTTGAAATTTAAAAACAGTATTTTTTTATACAAGAGGGGACAAACGAACAGTCGTTTCACCTGGTGGTAAGAGACAAGCGACATCCATAGACACTCGCTACATCATTAGAAGGTGTGTTGTGTTTCAAATATGAGTATGCTCTTTTCTTGAACGTCCCTACGTCGTATCGGTTCAGAAATACCGTAGGAAACTCGATAAAAATCTATAATATTGTACTATATTAATAATAATATGATTTTTTTTTTTTTTTTTTTTTTTTTCGGATGGATCTATGCTAATGGCCCGAAGGCCCTAATGCTTCAACGGATTGTTGTGAGCCCATTCGGCTCACTTTTGATTGGGGGGTTGCCCCCCGCCTACCGTGCAGTCTGCGACCACACGGCCTCCTGGCGTCGGTTGTGTAATAATATGAATAATAAATATTATGATAACGTTTGTTCGTTTTGTTGAATACTAGCAGTCTTTGGTATTAAAATATCTTTATTCTTTGTCCTACACCTAAGGTGTTTGTATAGCCTATCTTTTCGGAGAATTAATTATATTTTATATTTTGCGCCAGAGGATATCGGGGTTCCCCACCAAGGTTCAAGCCTTGTCGTGGCGGTGGGGCTCAATAACCTAAGGTGAGATCAGCACCTTCAGCGAAACAAATTGGGCCGAGGGAGCTGCTTTTTGTACCCCTCTTATAAGAAGAGGGAACAAAAGAGTAGGGGGACAAGGGGCGAGGATGGACACCTCACACCATTGTACTATCCCAACGTTGTTCTGTGGTTCAGGACAACCCCTCTGTGGCGGTGGCGTTGGTCCCTTGAGGGACTTACTAGCCGTAGAGGTGCCGTGTTAGCTCAACAAATCCGGGGCACCGGATCCCCGGCGGGATCCTTAGAGCATCTCCCGGCGTAAAAGAAGAAAAAAAAGAGGATATCGTGGGAAAAACTAATATATAATATAATAAATTTCACAGTAATTAATAGATAATTATTATTAATCACTTAAAGTCATAGTATTCCTACTGTTAGTTTCTACATCAGGAAATAGATGTAATTTAAAAAGACGATACGTCAGTTCGTTTATTTACTAGTTTCCTTTATGTATTGCTTCAAATTGTTACCTATTTTGTTCTTCAACGCCTCCATTGAACATTGATTGTAAACTATTGAACTTTGTCTGTTTTATTCAGTGATAAATCCACCCCACCATGGTCAGGCCTTGATGTGGCGGTGGGGCTCAGTAACCTAGGGTGAGCCGCTGCACCTTGGGCGAGCTAATTGAGCCAAGGGGGCTGTTTGTACCCCTCTTATAAGAAGAGGGGACAAAAGAGCAGGGGGCAAGGGGCAAGGACGGGAAAGCCACCCCATTGTACTGTCCCGACGTTGGGAGGGGTTCTTCTGTGGTGCGAGACAACCCCTCTGTGGAGGTGGCGTCGGTCCCTTGTTGGACTAGCTGTCGAGGTGCCCTGTTAGCTTAATAGATCCGGGGCACCTCACCAAGGCGGCACTGGTGGCACTCGCCGGGTTTTAGTGGGTAGAGCTGCGTCCACTTACCATCTTTCGGGCGCAGCGAATCCCACATACCCGCCTGGGGAGACCCACTCCCCAGGCGGGATGCCTTAGCGCATTTCCCGGCGTAAAAGAAAAAAAAAGTGATAAATCCAACAAAGACACCAAATATCAATAGAAATATAGCCTTATGTACTAGTTATTAAAGAACATGATCCAACTGATTTCAGTCATCATCATCATTACCATCAGCCTCTATCCGTCCACTGCTGAACATAGGCCTCCCTTGAACGCCAAGACGGCCGATCCCTCGCCACTCTCATCAAAAACGGTCCTGCCACAGCACGGAGATCGTCTTCCCACCTTTCCCTTTCGAAGAGGATTTAGCATCATATACCACATCCACACTATAAGACAAGTTGTACAGAAGACCCATGAGAAGACTATGAGAAAACTTTTGACTCGGTTAAAACCTGGGCTGTTCTGGAAGTTCTGCAGCATGTCAGGTCGATTTGCGTACGTTTAAGTATTGAGAGGATTATACGACGCCTTTATTTCAGTCATGGGCCACTTTAATTCAGTTTTTTCTTGTTATGTTTAATTTTAAAATTAAAAGTTAAAGTCGATTTTTGTTGAGATTTTCAAACATTGCGAGCAAATTAAGTATGTCGTATCTACGCACTAGAAATAATGTGCTAGGTTTCCTAATACTCATAGTCGCAAGGCATATCGTGGGAAAGCGCCTTTCCCACGGTTTCCCAGGGAAAAAGAGTATAAGACTAAGTCTTACCCTATAGAACAAATATCAGCCGTAAACACCAGTCACTAAGGTTAGTTTTGGGTTTGCGAGGTCTTGCAGATGATCGTGTATGCAATGACGTGGTACTTTCCTAATGGCTGCCACTTGTATCGTTTAGTATTTCTATGTTAATCCTCGCTGACTGGCCCCGGGTTATTGATGACGACGCGTCTATTGTATGGCCTGAGGGTTATTAGGTTTCATATCTTATAGAAATATGTTTTTAAAGTAACATCGATCATTTTTTCATAGCAAAGGAGGGCAAACGAGCATTCGAAGCCTTTTTGGCGACTATACATACATATCCGTAAAACCAGAGAATGTGCAGATTCGCTGCCCTCTTTTTCCCTATTCCCCCTAATGGGCCACCGGTAGCTCACAAGCCGCATTAACGCAACAGAATAGGTGTAACTTGACGCTGGTGCTATGTGAGCGTACCACCCCGGTCGTGCCGCCCCAATTCGGGTGCAAAGTAGCATGGAACTACCTCTTACATTACTTGACGCTGGTGTTATGTGAGTGAGAAGGACCATTCCGGTCGTGCCGGTCCAATGGCACTACCTCTTTCAAAATATCATTCAGAATATTTCTATAATTAGATTAGAAATAAAACAGGAAGACGAGTCAAGCCACCATAATATACAAGAGATAATTCAACATCATCGACAAAATCAGTCATATATCACCGAGGTTCTTCCATCTAGTTGGAAGTCGACAAACTAACCCTCTCCCCATTCCCCTCTTGGAAAGTGTGGTTTACGTCACCAAACTTACTGGCTCAGCCTTCAAGCTTTTTTTCGCATATGTGACCTTCATCATTTATCGTGCTTATTATTCGCGTGACTTCTGGTCAGCTTCGCCCATGAACATAAGCAAGTATTGTTTTCTAATGTTTACGCGAATTTCACTCATTATAATAAAACAATTTTTTTTTTACGGATTTTATCGCGGTTTATTAAGATTTTTACAAGCCCGACGTTTCGGATACTTTACCATCACGGTCATGGTTGCATGGTTGAACATAAGCAAGTAATCTGAGACTTTTTCTTTAACGCCGGGAAATGCTCTGAGGCATCCCGCGGGGAGTGGGTCTCAGTGGACGCAGCTCTACCCACTAAAACCCGGTGAGTGCCACCAATGCCGCCTTTGGTGAGGTGCCCCGGATCTAATGAGCAAACAGGGCACCTCGAAGGCTAGTCAGTCCCCTAAAGGACCGACGCCACCTCCACAGAGGGGTTGTCCCACACCACAGAACAACCCCTCCCAACGTAGGGACAGTACAATGGGCTGAGGTTCCCGTCCTCGCCCCTTGCCCCCTGCTCTTTCCTACCCTCTTCTTATAAGAGAGGTAAAAAGAGCCTACTTGCCTCAATTAGCTCTGCTGGGCTCACCCTAGCCCCACCGCCACGTCAAGGCCTGAACCATGGTGGGGAAGTTAATCTGAGACTAGCTCAGGTAACACTTATTGCCTATCCTACGACCTAAGATGATAAGTTTCGGTGCCAATTACTTCCTGTCCTACCGTTCTTTCACAGCAAAACTGTTTCAGGGGGGAAACAAACAGGCTGGTGGTACTCACGCAGACGGGAGCGCGTCACAAGTGCATCCTGCCCACCGGTAACTTTCATACATTACATTATCCTTAACATGATATTTTGACGTTATTACTTAACACGTAATAACCAAATTCTTTACATACCCACTTTAATATGGGCTTTAATTGTTATTCAACTTTTGCACCAAGAAATAGGTCCAACAAACAAATGAATCCGAAATGGATTTAATTAAATTTGGTAGCGGGCGTTCCGCTCCGGCCGCACTGGTCCCAGGGCGGTGTGTCTAGAACTAGTTCATTCCAGATCCTATTTTGGTATTCACCATTTTGTTTTGTTGGGAATACAACTAGCAACGGGGTCGTAATGACGTTCGGGACATACTCCTTTTCTGGTTGAAAACCGGCGTTAGATACCATATTTAATATGGCTATCTGACTATGTCGAACCATACCAATTTGCTGAATCCTGGAGGCACACTATAGTTTATTGTATGATTGTAATTTTAATCTAGTTATATGTATTTGTGATGATTTAATATTGTATATCTTAAACTGTTTTGTTGTTGTCTCTAGTGTATGTACAAATAAACGTTTTTTCTTCTTCTTTCTTCTTTCTAATGGTGGTAATATAATACCACATAGATGAAATAGTCCTTTTGTTATCCTCACCATGTTATAATAAAACAATTTTTACGGATTTTATCGCGGTTTATTAAGATTTTTACAAGCCCGACGTTTCGGATACTTTACAGCAACCATGGTCACGGGAGGACTGAGGTGTCATACGTCCTATCATTACAAAGTTATTCGAAACTACCCTATGATACATCAATATTTTGGTCAGTCCTATCTACGCAGAAAGTGCTAACTGTATCTTTAATCTGTGACATATTATGCTTGGATTTTGATTTGATAATTTTAATAATGGGATCCCAAGCAGGTGGTAAAAGCCAGCCATCTTCTCTATTGAAATTAGGATGTTTTTTAATTTCAATAGCCTCACGGATCATCCTTGGTTGGAATCTGTGTTCTTTTGCGAGGACTTGTGGTTTATCAAATCTGATATAATGGCGAGCTTTGTCAAGACTATGTTCACAGATGGCAGACTTAGTGTAGCGACGGTGTTTTAAATCAGCTATATGTTCTTTCACGCGAGTTTTAATGGATCTTTTAGTTTGGCCTATATAAGACAGACCACAGTCACAATCAAGCTTGTATATTCCTGCATCTTGTAAGGGTATATGACACTTGACAGATGGTAAGAATTGACTTATCTTTTTTGGCGGCTTGAAATAAGTTTTTATAGAAGCTCGCTTTAGGATGAAGCCAATCTTGTCAGTGACGCCTTTAATAAACGGTAGAACTGCAGGTACTCGCTCGACGGTGGCTGGTTTCACACGTTCACTGTGACGGAGACGCGGTACCCGAAGCTTGTTGTCACGTAGTACTTGCTTGACATGTTGAAGTTCGGTCTCCAGGTGTTGCTCATCACAGATCCCTTGTGCTCTCTGAAACAAAGATTTACCCACGGTAGCTAACTGTGTTGGATGGTGGTGAGATTCGCCGTTTAGGTACTTATCCGTATGGGTATGCTTCCTATACACTGTATGGCTTAAGGTATTGCTCGCCATTATATCAGATTTGATAAACCACAAGTCCTCGCAAAAGAACACAGATTCCAACCAAGGATGATCCGTGAGGCTAATGAAATTAAAAAAACATCCTTATTTCAATAGAGAAGATGGCTGGCTTTTACCACCTGCTTGGGATCCCATTATTAAAATTATCAAATCAAAATCCAAGAATAATATGTCACAGATTAAAGATACAGTTAGCACCTTCTGCGTAGATAGGACTGACCAAAATATTGATGTATCATAGGGTAGTTTCGAATAACTTTGTAATGATAGGACGTATGACACCTCAGTCCTCCCGTGACCATGGTTGCTGTAAAGTATCCGAAACGTCGGGCTTGTCAAAATCTTAATAAACCGCGATAAAATCCGTAAAAATTGTTTTATTATAATGAGTGAAATTCGCGTAAACATTAGAAAACAATATCCTCACCATGGTTCAGGCCTTGTGGTGGCGGTAGGGCTCAGTAGCCTAGGGTGTACTTTGGGCGAAGCGAATTGAGCCGCGGGGGCTCTCCTCTTATAAGAATGGGTAAAAGAGCAGGGGGCAAGGGGCAAGGACGGGAACCTCACCCCATTGTACTGTCCCAACGTTGGGAGGGGTTGTTCTGAGGTGTGGGACAACCCCTCTGTGGAGGTGGTGTCGGTTCCCTGATGGACTGACTAGCCGTCGAGGTGCCCTGTTTGCTCATTAGATCCAGGGCACCTCACCAAAGGCGGCATTTGTTGCACTCGCCGGGTTTTAGTGGGTAGAGCTGCGTCCTCTGACCACCTTTCGGGAGCAGCGAGTCATACCCGCCTGGGGAGACCCACTCCCCCGCGGGATGCCTCAGAGCATTTCCCGGCGTTAAAGAAAGAAAAGCATTATTTATTTCTAATATTTTCAAACGGATGAATTGTGAATAGCAAAGTAAATGAATATTCAAGGATATAATAAAAAAAAATCAAGAACCTGAAAATTATTTCACCAGTGAAAAACGCAATTGTTCATTTTTTTAAGTAAAACTTCTTCAGGGCGACTGGAGAGGAAGCTTTTTACTAATTTTATGAAGTTTTATCACAATCACGCGTATAGATTACACGCACACACTTTTTTTAGAAACGCATATTCATATAATTAATTATATACCTACAGATCTGTGAGTCGGTGCTATTCATCATATACAACTATATATTAAGCGGGATCCCAACCCGGGGCTCCGTGTGACACTTGACATCTAGACCAGCAGGGCATCATAATGATGATGATGATAGTAATGATTCATTTTTTTATTAAATTAGTATAAAAAACGTATCATTGAACGTCAATTAAATCTGCCACTGGTTCACAGGCGAGCCCACTGATAAAAAGAAAACCGGAGAAACAAACTCAGTCTTCTTTAAAATTTTCTGTGATGATTATAATGATGATGATGCTGATGATAAGTATGCGCATATTATTTGCATAAAATCATTCTGCGGTCAACAATTTAATATTATAGCCCGAAATACGGCGTGAGGCATCATACGATTAATTCGAATTATGAAATATGTTAACGGCTAAAACTATTAATTAATAGTATAATAAACTATTTATTATATTAAATGATATTAACTTTTGTTTGTCGTTTTACTTACATATAGTAAGACTAGTGTTCCGCGCACCCGATCATGGCTCAGGCCTTGTCGTGGCGGTGCGGCTCAGTAGCCTAAGGTGAGCCCAGGACCTGGGGCGAAGCTAATTTTGAACCGAGGGGGCTCTTTGTATCGCTCTTATCGAGGGGACAAAAGAGCAGGGGCCATGGGTTGAGGACGGGAACCTCACTCCATTGTACTGTCCCGACATTGGGAGGGGTTGTTCTGTGGCGCGGGACAACCCCCCTGTGAAGGTGGCGTCGGTCCCCCGAGGGGCTGACTAGCCGTCGAGGTGCCCTGTTTGCTCATTAGATCCGGGGCACCTCATCAAGGGCGGTATTGGTGGCACTCGCCGGGTTTTAGTGGGTAGAGCTGCAGAGCAAACAAACAAATCTTTATTATTATTATACAAAACATGCAGACACAAATTAGAAAAAAAAAAGTGTATGTGTGTCAGCTCCGACGCACGATTGGAGTTTACTCCTTACGAACGATAATTATATATTATATGGATTATGGAGTAGAAAAAAAGGGTTAATGAACGCATCTGCTAAAATGATAAGAGAAACAAACATATACCTAGGTAACACTGAAAATGTTAAGAAAATGAAAAACGGCTTAATGTAGAAAGTTGCCAATACTTTTATTGTTTTTCGAAGTAATCTCCGTTTCTTTCTACACATCGTCGCATTCGATGGAACCACTGAGAAAAGCAGTGGGCCCATTCTTCCTTAGGAGTCTCTTCTATGGCATTTTCGTACGCTTTCACCGCATCTTCAGGGCTCGTAAAGCGAATACCTCGAATTTTATCTTTAGTTCTTGGGAATAAATGAAAGTCGCAGGGCGCCAGGTCAGGACTGTAAGGCGGATGACTCATCATCTCGATACCTGCCATAGTCAAATATTCAACAGTCCGTTTTGAGGAGTGCGCTGAAGCATTGTCGTGGTGAAGGAGGATCCTGCTTCGTGGGCGCTGCTGTCGAATTTTTTCCAAGACAACAGACAAACAGCGATTGACATACCAGTCTGCAGTAACTGTCCTTCCATCTTCTAGCACAACTGTCGCGAAATGACCTTTACGACCAAAGAATGAGGCAATCATCTTTTTTCCTTGACTTCTTCCATTCTTTATCTTAGTTGGCCGATTCTCGACAGAAAACACCCACTGAGCTGATTGACTTTTGGTTTCGTGTTCGTAGCAATATATCCAGCTTTCATCACCTGTGATGATGTCAAATATAGCATTTAAGTTACCGCCGTTGAACTTATCTAACATTTGGCGACACCAGTCCATGCGGAGGCGTTTCTGGTCGTCGGTTAAAGTATGGGGAATCCATCTGGTACAAAGCTTCCTGACGCCTAAATGTTCGTGTAATATTTTTTGAACTTGACTCATACTAACGCCTAGGCTTGCCCGTATCTGCTGATAGGTCACTCTCTTATCTTCCTCTATCATGCGTCGCACAGCACTGATGTTATCTTCAGCAGTCGCTGTTAAAGGACGTCCCTCACGCGGATCATCACTGAGATTGCTACGTCCACGCTTAAACTCGTTAAACCAATTGTAAATAGTGGCACGAGATGGGGCTTCATTAAAAAATGCAAATCGCAGCCTATCATAGCTTTGTTGTTGAGTAAGCCCACAACGAAAGTCATAATAAATCATTGACCGAAAATTTTCTCGCGTTATGTTCATTTTCACGTGTAACAAGAGTTTTAGATTTGCCGCCAATTCACAAAAACAAATTTATTATTATTATTATTTTCATTTAAAGGCATTAGCTACTACGCTATTAGCCATACAAAATACAATACTCGGTCTGTGATACGGAGAAATGGCGGGAAACCCCAAGGAGCGCGGCTTCGCCCCTCTAACCCCCATCAATCAACTATCATTCTCCATTCCATCCACCCAAGGCAGTCCACCACAATATTCGCCAACCAATTACAATATATAAAGATTAAGTTTTTAAAACAAACACTATAGAAAACCACTCCGAATGGACAAAACACAAAATAACAATTAATTAACGGGAAACCAAAAAAACATAACCGCGCGTCCCGATGTTTCCCGCCATTCACCACAAAAACAAATGACAAATGAATGCATTTTTATTATTATTATTTTCATTTAAAGGCATTAGCTACTAGGCTATTAGCCATACAAAATACAATTATTCGGTCTGTAATACGGAGAAATAGCGGGAAACCCCAAGGAGCGCGGCTTCGCCCCTCTAGCCCCCATCAATCAACTATCATTCCCGATTCCATCCACACATGGCAGTCCACCAATATTCGCCAAACAATCACATTATATATTACACTGATGAGGTTTTTAAAACAAACACTATAGAAAACCGCCAGGACAGCCCTACTAAGAAAACCACTTCAGAACGGTACTCCATAAGATTCGCCAACCAATCACAATATATAAAGATCAAGTTTTTAAAACAAACACTATAAAAGACCACCCTGAATGGACAAAACACAAAATAACAATTAATTAACGGGAAACCAAAAAAACACAACCGCGCGTCCCGATGCTTCCCGCCATTCCTCCACAAATGAATGCAATATACTACATTAGGTTACCAAAGAGTTCTAAAATTGAAATTCAATAAAAGTTTTCATTTTCAATGTTTCTAACTGGCCAGTTGTAAACATTTTCAGTGTTACCCACGTATCAGTAATTATTCGGATATTACATCAATAAAGCGTATTACATAAAGTATGTTACAAAATAATAATAATAATAACAAAGAGGAGGCCCCGAGAATATGATCAGGGAGGATCAGGGGCATTTCACTTAGTACATTTGGTTTTTTGTATGAGATTGGAAAGTCGTTATATTGCGTTAGATGGCGCTATTTTGGGTATTTTTTATGTCTATGAAATTTTTACATGTTTTATGTTGAAGACTAGTTATTCATATATAAAATATATGTGATTTATTTTTTAAAAATTATAGGTACCTATTTAATACTTAATTGAAATTAAATTCTTTACTTGAGTAGTTTGTACAATTAAACTTGAACCAAGTGTTCAATGGTCACACCAAATATATTTAGGGAGGCAACATTAATATTTTAAAGTTTCTGATTGGTTAGTTATCAAATTGAAGAGTTTCAATTTACTCAGAAAATTTGTACAAGTTATTATATTATTGTTGGAAAGAAATTGCAAATTATAAATAGAAAATTATAAATATGATTTTGAAAATATGAAAAAGAATATCTGAAAAGAATAAATATATATTAAAATTACTAGACTTTTCTGGGCTGAAATTTAAAATAATTTTAAAATCGCTGCGAATATTGGAACGTAATGACATTTTTTAGTCTGTGCTAACATTTCTCAATTTTGAATTCATTTTTGTTATTACGTAGTATTCCCTAAATCCCTAGTTTGTGTTTTTGATTATTCAATCTTGAATGTGCTCTAGTTGTTTTATTTTCTTATTTCCACTCATGTTTTAAAAAAACCAATGTGAGTTGTGACTATGATAACGTAAGAAACTACATGAAGACAGTTTTCTATACGGAAATTAATACAATACCAATTACATAAAAATCAAAATTGTGATTTCATATGCAATTTGATTAGTAATTTTTTCACATACATTAGTGGTGCAAAGATATAAATAATATATTAAGTGTACGCAGAAAAGACACTAAATATTTTAATAATAGACGAAAAAGTAAAATAATAATTAGTACCTACACATTGTTTTATTTAAAATCCTACATAATAACGTCAAGTCAATTTTAGCTAATGCTGACCGAATGGGGGATACTTAGTTGTCTTGCAAATCATTGCAACGGAATAAAGTTTTATCTCCATTTTTTCAGCATTATGATTTTTTGCATTAGCTAAAATTGTTTAAATATCTTATAATATTCCATACTGGTCGTGTGATTGACTTTTAGTGCTGTAATTTTGCGTTAGATGGCGTTGGCGGCATTATTTTAAGATACGCTGTGTAATGTATTCCATCTCATTCTTTTACACGTTAAATCCTACAGATATACTATGTTTGTCTCTTTCTACGTAACGCCTCAACTTTTGTGTTACACTTGATTTTACTCCTCATAAAATTTCCGTACCGGGCCCTATAACTCAAATCGTTTCTTAAGGAGTAAACTTCAAAAACAATAGAAAGGTAGGGAAATGAAGTAAATTTTGTAAACGGTTTACGAGCGGGAGGGATGCGCTGTGCCGCGCTCCCGGTTGCATGGGTACCACCATGTTGCTTGTTTCTCGCGTGAAACAGCTTTGCTGTGTTTCGGAGAGAAGGGAGGGCGGGCAGTACTGGCATCGAGACTTAACATCTTATGTCTCAGGATAGACAACACATAGATGAGTTTAACTACTTTATATGTATGGGCGACGTTGACCACTTATCATCAGGTGGCACGATGTGATGGTGATGGTGGACGAATCGGTAGCGATTGGTTTATTCAACTAAAAAAAACAATCTTTTTCTAATGTTTTGGCGATTCAAAATTGGCGATCAAAATACTGAATTTTGATTCATTAATTATTTATTATTTGCAGGGTACTTGCGTACAGCGTACTTGGATACACTTTATTAGTTAATAAAGTAGTAATAAAGTAGTATAGAAGTAAATTTTGTAAACGGTTTACGAGCGGGAGGGATGCGCTGTGCCGCGCTCCCGGTTGCATGGGTACCACCATGTTGCTTGTTTCTCGCGTGAAACAGCTTTGCTGTGTTTCGGAAAGAAGGGAGGGCGGGCAGTACTGGCATCGAGACTTAACATCTTATGTCTCAGGATAGACAACACATAGATGAGTTTAACTACTTTATATGTATGGGCGACGTTGACCACTTATCATCAGGTGGCACGATGTGATGGTGATGGCGGACGAATCGGTAGCGATTGGTTTATTCAACTAAAAAAAACAATCTTTTTCTAATGTTTTGGCGATTCAAAATTGGCGATCAAAATACTGAATTTTGATTCATTAATTATTTATTATTTGCTGGGTACTTGCGTACAGCGTACTTGGATACACTTTATTAACTTACCCCTGAATTTATCAATCTATATATATATATATATATATATATATATATGTACCTATATAGGAGCTGTTTTATAGTCAGATTGACTCATCACGATATCTCTGAAACTATATGACCTAGAGACTTGAAATTTGGTAGGAATATTACTTTTGCCATGTAGAGGTGAGCTAAGAACGGATTTTAAGAAATTCCTCCCCCTCCCCGTTTGACAGAACGAAATCTGTACGGGCAGCTAATATGTAATAAAACTGTTTACATTTTATATAGGGGTTTATCTTTTACTTTATATTAATCATCGGAGTGAAAGAATCCGAAACGTAATCTAAAAAAGATTTTTAATTCAATTAAGAAATTAACTGCTATAATATACTAAACTAGCTGTTGCCCTTTATTTTCTTTGGTCTGCAGCGGAAATTTGCAGCCCAAACCATAGCTAGGACCGGGGTTGGTTTTAAACCTAGCCGTGTGTGGGGTTCGCACTTGGGCAGTGTCGTTACCCACTAAAACCGCTCCAAGCGCCCTCCGCCGCCGTTTTGAGGGTCCCGGATCTTGCAGGCAACACAGGACCCTCGGCGACAGGCTGAGCCCGGCGAGAGGCCAGACTCCTCCTCGAAAGGGAGGACTGCTCGGCCGTTCGTTTTCACGATACTTTTAGAAGTCCCCGACGACATCGTGCCTATCTGGACCCAGGTTAACCCCAGCCTCGGCCCGACACGAGCACAGGGGCGTTAATGGAGGCGCATTAAGTACGCCTCCTACGCACCCCTGTTCGTCGCCTGGGGAGGCTTCGTCGGCGGCCTCCTCTCTCACCCGCTCATCGGCCTCCTTCTGGGACATTACTGCCTCACAGAAGGAGACCATCGCCGTCCAGGACCGGTCATTGCGGAGCATCGCGGTGATGATGCTCGGCAAAGACAAGTCCCCTCCGATAACTGACGTCAGATTGTGACGCAGCGCCGCCCATCTCGGGCACACCTCTAGAGTGTGCTGGGCCGAGTCCACCACCGCGCCACAATTGTGACATACAGTTGCCGGCTCCCTTTGGGCCGTCCGGCACAGGTACTCACCGAAGCAGCCATGCCCGGTGAGCACCTGTGTCAGACGGAAGGTGAGGGGTTTGCGTTTACGACGCATCCACCGCTCTAGGACCGGACGCAGGGCAACCGTTAGGCGTTTGCCATACGGCTCCCACGCCAGGTCCTCTCCCCACCTCAGCATTAACGCCTCTTGCCCTAGTCGGCGGACCCGCAGGATCCCGTCCAGCGTCAGGCTCTCGCCGAGAGACCTCCTATCCGAGACATAGGAGTGCACCTCAGCAAGAACTTCCGCCACAAGTTCCCATGGGGGGTCGCTGGCTAGGGCAGTTGCTGCTGCCCACGATATCGTACGATACCCCCGAATCACTCTTACCGCGATGACCCGCTGCGCCGAACGCAACTGGGCCCTACTCCGCGCGGTAAGGTGACCCGCCCAAATGGAAGCACCGTATGTCGCCATACTCCGGCAGACACCGGAGTATAAACTAGCTGTTGCCCTTACTTACTACTAACTTACTCAACTTAATTACTGTTAGTCACAGCGTGACGTGACTAACAGTGATATATAGCCTATAGCCTTCCTCGATAAATGGGCTATCTAACACTGAAAGAATTTTTCGAATCGGACAAGTAGTTCCCGAGATTATATATATTAGTATAGATATAGTTATTTTATCCTACTAATATTATAAACGTGAAAGTGAGTTTGTTTGCTACGCTTTCACGCGAAAACTACTTAACCGATCATCATGAAACTGTGTACACATATTAGAGGTATTAGAAGTAACATAGGTAGAATACTTTTTTATGAAAAAAAACAAAAAATTTATCCTGCGCAGATGAAGTCGCGGGCACCAGCTAGTAACAATATAAATATAAGAACCAATGATATATTATCCCAGTATGTATGCGCTATTCTTATGCTGACTCAGCATACAACAACTCATACATCAAACATACAGCAACTCAAGCGGAAGATCTAACGCAAGCATTTCCGATAGATTTCACACGTCTATTAATCTAGATTTTATTTTTAAATGGCAGCAATTAAATTTTATTTTATTTATTCTTTCAATAAGCGCCGAATGCCTAAGTATTGAAATCCGCCAAATACGTAGATTACGTTATGTTTTACTTATTTATTCTATATATATATAAATATATTATTATTTATTCTATAAAAATTATAGTTAAAAAAACTACAGGTGAAACTAATAAAAGCATGTTAAAAAAGATTTCCGGTAATAAAATTTAGTATGTTAATGCTATTCAATGTTTAGATAGAATTTAGGCTTTCATAGATAATTTGGATGAAAATGGGCCATTAATAATGAAGGTAAAATTGTTATGTAATCTATACAGATACATAAAATTGGAGTGTCTGTGTGTAATATTAAAATAACTTCATTTTAATTTAATAATATGTAAAATACCAAAATGACATTTTTTACAATTTTTGTTTGTCTGTCTGTCTGTTTGTTCCGGCGTATCTCTGAAACGGCTAGGCCGAATCTGATGGAACTTTCACTGGTAGATAGCTGATGTTATAAGGAGGTAGGAGCAGGTTATAGAAATAATAATCTTTCATTATAAAGAATTAGTCATATTTTATGCTCATGATAGATAGTTGTAAACTATGAAAATCCCCACCATGGTTCAGGCCTTGTCGTGGCGGTGGGGCTCTGTAGCCTAGGCCCTTGGGTGAGCCCAGCACCTTGGGCGAAGCCAATTGAGCCGAGGGGGTTCTTTGTACCCCTCTTATAAGAAGAGGGGACAAAAGAGCAGAGGGCAAGGGGTGAGGATGGGAACCTCAAACTTCGCAACGACGTTGGGAGGGGTTCTTCTGTGGTGCTGGACAACCCCTCAGTGGAGGTCGTTCCCTTGTGGGGCTGACTAGCCGTCTAGGTGCCTGTTAGCTTAACAAATCCGAGGCACCTCACCATGGCGGCACTGTTGGCACTCGCCGGGTTTTAGTGGGTAGAGTTGTGTCCATTTACCATCTTTCGGGCGCAGCGAGTCCCACATACCCACCTGGGGGACCCACTCGCCAGGCAGCATGCCTCAGAGCATTTCCCGGCGTAAAATAAAAAAAAACTATGAAAATGGTATTTACTTACATTCTTAATAATATAAGAAAATAGCCTACGCTTTCTTATGAAACCCGAGAAATTTCTAGAACGCTGATATAAAATAGAAAGGCTTTTGAAAATATTACAGGCGAATATTCCCGTGTATATAACTTTCAACCTGAAATATAATTTCACAAAATGGCCGACTGCATCTGCCGCCCCGCGCGCGGTGCTCTAAACTTTTATTCTGTTAAATATTGTTCTGTTATTTGAATTTAGGCCTTTTCCTCGGTTTTTAATCAGCTTGATTGTAAGTTTCAATTTTATTAATTATTTTAGGAGCAGAAATTTTTGAAATGACAAATTAATTTCGTTCTTGTTTTATTTAGAATAAAGAAATATTTAATATTTTTAATATAATAATATTTTAATATCTATGGACGCTTTCACACCACGTCAATCTGGTCCCGTGGTAAGTTCTCGAAGAACTTGTGTTACGGGTACCAGACAACGGAAATATATTTAATACTTTTATACTATACATATTATATTTAAGATTTTTATTATATAATACACATATTTAATACACATCCATGACCCAGGAACACAGAAAATATTTTTGTTCCCTGGCGGGATTCGAACCCGCAACCTCCGGCTTTAGCGCTAACGCGCTTACCACTGAGCCACAGAGGTCGTCAAAATTGATGTGATGATGAACATACGCAAAATATTTATCAGACGATCTGCTTTCCGCGTCTGTACTAGCTTAGTGCGTATTTGATCCCCACTGGCCACTATGATTCAAGCCTTGTTTTGGCGGTGGGGCTCAGTAGCCTAAGGTGAACCCAGCACCTTAGGCGAAGCAAATTAAACCGAAGGAGCTGCTCTTTTGTAAGAAGAGGGGGCAAAAGAGCAGGGAGGGACATCGGCGATGATGGGCACCTCACCCATTGCACTGTCCTGACGTCGGGAGGGTTTGTTTTGTGGTGTGGAACAACTCCTCTGTGGAGGTGGCGTTGGTATACTGAATAATATAAATCTGAAGAGTTTGTTTGTTTGAACGTGCTCAGATTAGCACGTTCAACTACTAATCCAATTTGAAAAGTTCTTTCAGTGTTAGATAGCCCATTTATTGAGGAAGGAGTTATGTTAAGTAAGTTAACGCGGGCGAAGCTGCGGGCAACAGCTAGTAATCTTTCACGAAGATAGACAACTACTGATTTAAGTAAACAAACAACCTTCGATTTTTGAATCTAAAACATTCATACCACATTTTTCAGGTTTCAATAAAAAGGGGGTTTTTTACCAAGGAAAAACATAAGCTATAAGATGCCCACCACGGTTCAAGCCTTGTTGTGGCGAAGCCAATTAAATCGAGGGAGTTGCAAAAGCAGGAGGGACATGGGCGATGATGGGAACCTCGGGAACGGGAAATTAATAATAATCCTGGACTGAATTTTTTTAGGCAACCCAAATGCAATATATTTATTAATATATTAAATTGAATATAAAATAAGTTTAATCCAATAAGCAGCTCGATGAAGGTCCTCTATATATCGGTATCCTTAACTATAAATATTTGCTTATACAGACTACAACAAAGAGATATATTTGACATGTCCTAGTTCATCATTATCAACACTTCACTACGTCCACTGTCGGACATAGGCCTCTTTCTTTTACACCAAGACGGATAAGCACGGATAGAGTGGACGCGCGGCGAGAGCCTATACAAGCGGCCCGAACGTCCGTAAAAAAAAGTAATATCCTGAAATTGTGATACACAAATCCATTCAGTGACATACACTGGAGTACAAACTAGACTAGATAATAAAAATAATCATCATAAGCCCGGGTATGTCTATGTTTCCCACCATGGTCCAAGCCTCATCGTGGCGGTGGGGCTTAGTAGTCTAAGGTGAACCCAGCACCTTGGGCGAAGCTAATTGAACCGACGGAGATGCTCTCTGTACCCCTCTTATAAGAAGAGGTGAAAAAAGAGCAGGGGGGGGGCAAGGGGCGAGGATGGGATACTCAACCCATTGCACTACTTTTTTGTGGTGCGGGACGACCCCTCTGTCTTGAGGGACTGACTAGCCGTCGAGGTGCCCTATTTGCTCAATGGATCGGGGGGGCATTGGTGGTACTCGCCGGGTTTTAGTTGGTATCTTTCGGGCGCTGCGAGTCCCACACCGACTGCCTCGGGAGTCCCCCCTCACCAGTGGGATGCCTCAGAGCATTTTCCGGAGTAAAAGAAAAAAAATCTAAGTTAACCCAGGAGAAGCTGCGGGCAACAGCCAGTTATATTTCGTAGACCCGAAGCAGCTTCAACAGTCATAAAGATAGTTAAGTCTCATTTATTATGTTAAACCTTTAATGGGATTTGTGCGGGTACGGTACAGCTCTACACCGAGCCCTTTTACTGAGGATCATGTATTTAGGTAATTTGCTAATTTAACAGTACTTACCCTGTTAGAATAATAATATAATATTAAAAATACAAGAATAAATCCTTATTACACGCTTTATAATAGCTTCACCTGTATGTTTGTATGTATGTTTGTAACCGACTCCTTTAGACTTGATTTTGACTCACTTCTAACGACCAGATTTTGTTCAAACTTTGTTTTATACAAAGAAAAGAGCTTACTAATATTTGAAAGGCCGGCAACGCACCTGCAAGTGATATATCGGTTGTCTATGGGTGTCACTTATCACTTACCACCAGGTGAAACGACGGTCCGTTTGCTTCCTCTTCTATAAAAAAATACAAGCAATTACACAATTGTAAAAATCTAAAATGTCGACAAACAAATAAAAAATATATAATATATTAATTATGAATGACTACTAATAAGGCTAATGTAATTCCTGTAGGAACTTTGAATGTTTAGGAATAAATAATATGAAAAAAATGAATAAATATTATGTATGAATACTATGTATGATTCTGGTATATAAGCTACTACTACCTTTTATAATTCGTTGGCTACTACACTTTCTATTTTATTTTGAAAGAATGGTAATCTATACTATAGTGAATAATATAAATCTGAAGAGTTTGTTTGTTTGAACGTGCTGAGATTAGCACGTTCAACTACTGATCCAATTTGTAAAGTTCTTTCAGTGTTAGATAGCCCATTTATCGAGGAAGGAGTTATGTTAAGTAAGTTAACGCGGGCGAAGCTGCGGGCAACAGCTAGTAATCTTTCACGAAGACAGACAACTACTGTTTTCACGCGCATTTATAATGTTCAGCTGCCTCATAAATTGAGCCCGAAAACTTTGTGCGTTTAAAGGGCTAAATTGTTCCCTTGGCAGTTTTAAAATTGAACCCTCTGACAGAATGGCTAAGGGCCCATGACCGATGGGCAATCACTTTCTGTCCGGTGAGTTGTTACTTATCGGTTAGGTGCCACCATCTTGTTTATTTTGATGCGATGCTTCTATACGGATGTAATTCGAACGTCCGTATAGCTCACCTTTTTAATCCTACGCTTTATACTATAAAGCTTTGCTTCTTTTATGCGTTCTTAGAAGGCACTGTTTTTTTCATTCAATCAGCTTTGCTTTTGGAAAGAAAGGTAGGAGCAGGCAGTGTAATTACTGGCACCGAGACTTAACATCTTATGTCTCAGGATAACACATAAATGAGTTGCCTGGGCTCGTTCCAGGTAAACTTGTCTAAGTTCACCAGCGACTCTGACTACCATCACTTTGCCTAAACAAAAAATGTAATTAAAATTGTAAGAGCCCTTGTATAGATCTCCTAGCAAGATATTCTTTTTTATGTCATAAGGTGGCAAAAGAGCAATCGGAGCCTTATGGTGACTACCTCCTTTTCCCTATCCCCCCCCAATGAGTCACCAGAAACTCATAAACCGCACGAAATGCGACAGCATAGCTGTCACTTGACGCCGGTATTTTGTGAGTGAGAGTTACAACCCCGGTCGAACCGGCCCAATGCGACTGCAAAACATCATGTTACTAAATATTGTAAAATCTTGAGTCAACAATCGTGTCTTTGTTGTTCTAAGTTGTTTGGACCACGTAGCATAGTAGGGTGAAGCTAATTGAGCCGAGGGGCAAGGAGTGAGGAGGGGAACCTCTCCCCATTGTACTGTCCCGACGTTGGGAGGGAGTGTTCTTTGGTGCGGGGCAACCCCTCTGTGGAGTTGGCGTCGGTCCCTTGGCTGACTAGCCGTCGAGGTGCCCTGTTTGCTCATCAGATCCGGGGCACCACACGAATGGCGGCATTGGTGGCACTCACCGGGTTTTGGTAGGTAGAGCTGCGTCCACTTACCAGCTTTCGGGCGCAGCGAGTCCAACATACCCGCGTGGGGAGACCTACTCCCCCGCGGGATGCATCAGAGCATTTCCCGGCGTTAAAGAAAAAAAAGTATAAGCATATTAGCAAGTCTCTTGTGTAGGTCAAAGTAGCTCATTTTCACTTAAGACTAGCCCAAAGAATTTAGAATCAAATGACCTCTGTAGCCAGGTTAAAACAACGAAATTCACAGATGTACCGATGACCGTGCTCTCATTAACCTACATAAATAAAAGTTGAAATGCAAATTGGAGTGGAGTCTGTAATTAGGGTGCACAATAGGCTCAGTTACAGAGAACAAAGGTGCACGGAGCTTGTTGTGAAGGATCTTGACTTGGATTTTTAATTTAAAACATGAATACTGTACCGTGTTAAAAGTTATTGCGTTATTTATTTTGCCATCGGCTTAAAATACACCTGGATGGAAATCAAGATAAACGACTTTAACTAATAAAGTAATTACAATCATGCAGTTATCATTAAAGTATTAAGTACTTCGTGCCTACTGCACGAAGCGTGCTGATTGCTAATTAGATAAAAACAATCCTTGGGAAGAATAAAAAGAGTGAGCGAGAGAGAGAGAGAGAGAGAGAGAGAGAGAGAGAGAAGGAGAAGAATAAGTAAACAGAGCAGCTGCAGTCGATGATAGTAAAGTGGCAGTGAATAGTTTTTATAAATTTGAAATAAAGGTAATAGGAGAGGTAAGGAGAGAAGATTTGAAGTTGTAGTTTTATTATAAAAGCGATTAAAAAGAAATCTAGAATGGCGAAAAAGATATGAAAAAGAAGAAAAAGCGGAAAGGGAAGGAGAATGGAATGACTATTTTTGTTCGAGTTACTAAATAAACAACGAGAGGAGAGTAATAAAAGGGAGAGAAAAGGAAAGAGAAGTGTGTTTGCCTACAAGTTCAATTCTATTTAAAAAGCAATTTGTCTCAGCTGTGAAGTCTATCGCTAATGTTATTAAAACCACACAAGTCACATTTCTAACTAGACTACGGCACGTAATTAATGCTGACGTTACAAATGTCATTAATTTTATATGTCCACCAAGTACCTGTACATGTACTTGGTGGAATTTTCTGTAAAATTACACAAATTTAATTACACTAATTAGTACAATTACACCAATGTATAAAAGTTCGTTTCGTTCGTTATTTGCTACGTCTTAAGCAAAATTCACCATATTTTTTTTTCTTTTATGCCGGGAAATGCTATGAAGCATTCCACGGGGGAATGGGTCTCCCCAGGCTGGAACTCGCTGCGCCCGAAAGGTGATAAGATGGACGCACTTCTACCCATTAAAATCCGGCGAGTGCCGCCTATGCCGCCTTTGGTGATGTGCCCCGGATCTAATGAGCAAACAGGGCACCTCGACGGCTAGTCAATCCCTCAAGGGACCGACGCCATCTCCACGGAGAGGTTGTCCCGCACCACAGAACAACCCCTCCCAACGTCGGGACAGTACAATGAGGTGAGGTTCCCATCCTCGCCCCATGTCCCTCTGCTCTTTTGTGCCCTCTTCTTATAAGAGAGGTACAAAGAGCAGCTCCCTCGGCTAAATTTGGTTTGCCCAAGGTGCTGGTTTCACTTTAGGCTACTGAGCCCCACCGCCATGACAAGGCTTGAACCGTGGTGGGGGAAATTCACCATGTGAGAAATCTCCTACGTGAGAAAAAAGGGAATGCAAAGATTTGATGAACAAGTTTGGAGTTGGTTTTCCATTTATTATTACATGCTTGCTTCTACTCTATTACAAAGACACACACGTCTATTACACACACACACGCAAGTCGCTCATCTTTCCATGCAAACGCAGAACAGTAATTACTACAATGTTTGACGTTGACCATCAAAAACTAAGGAAGGGAAAAAATGATCTCGTCATTATCTATGTCTGTATGTTCCCAAAATCGTAAAAAAAATATACATTTAGAAAATACAGGCTTCTAAACTTTCGTATTTCAAAACTGATTTTAGTCAAACATTGGGCGAAAATAAATAGTATACGGAGCACAAAAGTTTAAAAATAAAGGTCGTACAGACATAGTTTAATTATTCAAAAGTTGAAATAAATTTATTTTTAAAATAAAAACTTAATCGTTTTTCTATAATTACTGTTTTGCTAAAAGGACATTTAGAAATGTATCATTGTGCATTTCATTCTAGCACACATGTTCGCGCACTATGTCAGGTGAGATATCATTCATATTAAACGCCGTCGACTAGTTCAACCTTAAAAAGACACACATTTGTGTCTGTCTATACACAAAAGTAATTGTGTGTATTTTTGTTCCATCTAGATGCGTCTAGAAGACTAAAACCGAGTGAAGTTGCGGGAAATACTTAGTAGAACGTGGAAAATAACAAGAGAAAAACAAATTTCTAATCACGCTTAATCCTTCAGGATATCAGAGTTCATTTTCCTCTTAGTAAACAATAATTTGGATTAAAGTTGGAAACAAATAATCCCAGTAACTTAAGCTGGTCAAGTATCGTTATATATTCATGGGGCGTCAGTCGGCTATATAATAAGCTACAATCGATATAACTTCTACATCGAAAACGTTCCCCAGAGTCGACTTGGCTCGTCCCCGTAAGGGATCTGGTTATATTGATGAAATCAGCGATTTTTAATTTTTAATATAAAAAATAGTCAATGTGGATTATAATATAGGACCTTAGAAGTAATACAATCATGTTAACACCAGATATTGACCAGCCCCACCATGGTTCAAGCCTTGACGTGGCGGTGGGGCTCAGTAACCCAGGGTGAGCGGTGCACCTTGGGCGAAGCTAATTGGGCCGAGGGGGCTCTTTGTAACCCTCTTATAAGAAGAGGGGACAGAAGAGCAGGGAGCAAGGGGTGAGGATGGGAACATCACCCCATTGTACTGTCCCGACGTTAGGAGGGGTTGTTCTCTGGTGCGGGACAACCCCTCTGTGGAGGTGGCGTCGGTCCCTTGCGGGACTGACTAGCCGTCGAGGTGTCCTGTTTGTTTATTAGATCCGGGGCACCTCACCTAAGGCGGCATTGGTGCCACTCGCCGGATTTTAATGGGTAGAACTGCGTCCATCTTATCACCTTTCGGGCGCAGCGAGTTCCAGCCTGGGGAGACCCATTCCCCCGTGGAATGCTTCATAGCATTTCCCGGCATAAAAGAAAAAAAAAATTTGGTGAATTTTGCTTAAGACGTAGCAAATAACGAACGAAACGAGCTTTTATACATTGGTGTAATTGTACTAATTAGTGTAATTAAATTTGTGTGAGCATTTCCCGGCGTAAAAAAAAAAAAGATATTGACCAGACATATTCTACGCATGATAATGAAAATATTTTAAAGAGAAAGAAAAGTGCATAATATATGAAATAGTTGTAAAATAAGCATCGTTAATAGATTAGTTAGGAAACTCTTGCGATGTTTTAAATCACCAGTACTACTTTGTACGTAGATAATAGAAACAGGTAGTCTTTATAAATATAGTCACAAATGGTAAATTTTCGCTGAACATATTAATTTTTCCGATATATAATAGAGATATATACCTATAATAGCTTTACAAACGAAAACCTCACGGAAACGCTTACATCGACAGTACATTTAACGGACTGTTCCTGTTGTTAGCCAAGATGCCATTTAAACAATCGCAAACGCTAGTAGATAACTAAAAAATGTATGGAAATGACATTTAAGACCACGTGATTTGTCGATATAAAATGTCATTTCCATACATTTATTAGTATTTTTACTAGTGTTTACGATTGTAGAATTAGTCTTGTGTAGTACATGTACAATGTACTATTAGGTGATGGAATTCGGCACTGTCCGAAAGGTAACGTTACCGAACGCAAATTCTTATTAGGACAGTCGGACTATTAGTACACAGGGCCTGTAGACAAAGTGACATCGCTTTGTAGCCGAAATTCGTTATCGTCTTTGAGATAACGATAATAATTTTCTGATCAATGCCAATGATCAATCGAAGATCGTGACAGTGCAAGGACAACAACTGTCAAATGTCAACAAAGTTCGACAAGAAGTGTCAAATCGGACCAAAAAATTAAAATTAATTTCTATGTAAATAGACCTCATAATTATACACTATAACTCATAAATAAAATGTTGCCCTCCATGGCCCACGGATAACGAATCAATATCAATAATAAAATAACATAAGTTTGACATAAGTGTTCGATAACCAATTGACAGCTTATTATTTTGTTACGAATTTTAACATTGTCTACCAACTTGCGATAACGATAACGAGTGACATAATTGGCGACGGCTTATGTCAATCCCATACATTTTATTCTTTTCGAACTTCGTTATCGTTTTTTTGTGTTACTTTGTCTAAGGCCTCTGGTATATCTAATTTCACTCACGTGACTTACTGTCCGAGAATGAACAAGCGCGATATAGTTTATTATAAGAGTAAGCGAGACAGTCGCGATTGAAGTTGGTATTTTGAAATAAAGCGTAGCAGTGCTTTAAAGCCTTCTACATACAATAATACTGTTTATTCATTGCTTTTTATGCATTGTGTTAATAAAATTAAATAATAATACAGAATAGAATAATAGATTCACTCTGGTGATTTAAAACTTAAACGCTTCTGCCAAGAAATCAACTAACCCAAATCAATCTAATTTTTACATTACGTGAAATTGCACTTAGAGACAGTTTAATTTATATTGATAAAAAATCTCATACAAGCTTGCTTCCTCAACGTATCTGATATTTAGCCCTCGCTTGATATTACTATTAGTACCTGCGCTGTGTGCTTATAATGTCTTAAGGTGTCTTTTGGTTCGGTACACTTCGAGTACTAATAGTCCTAATAGTACTAATAAGGTGTACTAGTACATTATTCGCACTGTACTATTACGGTGCGCACTTTTAAGTGTCCGAATAAGCACAAGTCTATGTAGAATGGTATCTTGGCTAACCCACGTGCAGAACTAAGTTTTTTTAAGAAATAGAAATTATTTAAAAACGCCGCCGCTTTGAATGTGATACGAGTCCCTTTGGATATATATTTGTAATAAAATGTCGCAAAACATTTGTGTTAGTCGAGCATAAGAGATGTAACGGGTGCTGCGTCGTTTTAATGGTTTTACAATATTTTGCTTGGAAAATATATTGTTAGACAAAATTGCATGTGCAGTTTGAAAAATGCTTATTTGGTTAGTTGGGGTTAGAATAATAATAATAATATCTATGGACGCTATTTACACAACGTCAATCTGGTCCCATGTTAAGTTCTCGAAGAATTTGTGTTACGGGTACCAGACAACGGAAATATATATAATATTTTTATACTATACATATATTTAAGATTTTTATTATATAATACACATACTCAGGAACACAGAAAACTTTTTTTCCCTGGCGGGATTCGAACCCGCAACCTGCGGCTTGAGGGCCAACGCGCTAACCATTGAGCCACAGAATATTGGGACAATTTGAGTACTTCCTTATGATGGGTAAACGTGAGCCTTCTAATGGCAAGTGATCAACGACGAGTGCTTTTGGACTAGCCCTATTTGTGCCAGCCCAGATGACAAATGTTTGTTTTTTGAGACGGAAGACTTATGTGTCACTAATTACACTGCTCTCTTTCTCTCATTTCCCGAGTACAGCAGATACTTTTTGTATGAAATAGCCAAGATGGTAGTAGCGGTAATAGAATTGCTTATTTCGTCTTAAAATAAATTTACATATATCAGAAATATTTTCAGGCCATCTCTTTGGTACCACACACACATAATCAGACACATTTTTTCACACATATATAAACATAGGTACAAACATGCATAACACACGTAAAGATATTTACACAATTTGGTTATGATAAGAGCGGTATATCCCCCCCACCATGGTTCAGGCCTTGACGTGGCGGTGGGGCTCAGTAGCCTAGGGTAAGCCGCTGTACCTTGGGTGAAGCTAATTGAGCCGAGAGGGCTCTTTGTACCCCTCTTATAAGAAGAGGGGACAAAAGAGCAGGGGGCAAGTGGCGAGGACGGGAACCTCACCCTATTGTACTGTCCCGATGCTGGGAGAGGTTGTTCTGTGGCGCGGAACAACCCCTCTGTGGAGGTGGTGTCGGTCCCTTCGCGGACTAACTAGCCGTCGAGGTGCCCTGTTTGCTCATTAGATCCGGGGCACCTCAGCAAAGGCGGCATTGGTGGCACTCGCCGGGATTTAGTGGGTAGAGCTGCGTCAACTTACCAGCTTTTTGAGCGTAGCGAGTCCCACATAACCGCGTTGGGAGACCCACTCCCCCGTGGAATGCTTCAGAGTCTTTCCCGGTGTTAAAGAAAAAATAGCGGTATTTTCTAACACAAATAAGTATTTGCTTAATAATACAAATTCTTTCAAATTTCTAACTTACAGTAATAAATTTATCATATTATAATTATACTTACTATTTTCTAAATCAAGCTATTAGAAACCATTAGTTAAAAAAATATCGGATGGGATTAATATAGAACCATGAATTTCTAATAACAGTTTTTTAGAGCTTTCGAACTAAGCGCAATTAATTAATTTTGAAACACTCGCCTCTGAGTAACCTTTTGAACCAATGAACAAATTAGATTTGATGGAAAATGTGTTTTCCAAAACTTTAGGATCGGATTTTCACAAATGTTATAAAATTATATAATTTGAAGTGAACTATATTGAGAATTTTAGTTCCATAATATAATTGCTTCAATCCGCCGTTTTGAAATTATTATTTTTGCAAACGTGATTTAAATAGTCTATTCTCGATAATTTGTCACTCGTTAATTTGAATCTCTCAATAACTTGATTTTTTTTCCGTTCCCTTGAAAAAATACTCGTTAAATTGAATATTGCTCCTTTTGGTAACTTGAAGTTGAAGGAATATTATCTTGCACGCCAACAAGCGATAATTTGAAGTCCGAGCTTCCCTACTCTCTATAATTTGAAGCGTTTATCATGTATATACCTGTCCTTTGTTTACATACATACATGTATATATACATATCTAATAACTGCGATAATTATAGATGTTTCCAAAGTTCTGGGAATTGTGCTATATTATAGTAGGTAAAATAAATAAGGCACAAATTATAGATAATGTTATCGGTGCCACTCAGACGAATCTTGACATGTTTATGCAATTACCTTTTTTGTTAACTCAGGGAAACGCCTTTACACACCTTGCAACATATATCTGTGCCGAATACCCACTATAACCCCGTCAGTGCCACCAATGCCGCCTTTGGTGAGGTGCCCCGGATTTGTTGAGAAATAGGGCACACCGACGGCTAGTCAGCCCCACAAGGAACCGACGTCACGTCCACAAAGGGGTTGTCCCGCACCACAGAACAACCCTTCCCAATGTCGGGACAGTGCAATGAGGTGAGGTTTCCATCCTCGCCCCATGTCACTCTCTACCCTTTTGTCCCCTCTTCTGTGTATATGAGGGGTACAAAGAGCAGCCCCTCGGTTCAATTAGCTTCGCCCAAGATGCTGGGCTCACCTTAGTCTACTGAGCCCCACCGCCATGACAAGGCTTGAACCATGGTGGGGTTATACAACTATCTAGTACAATATTGTTCAATCTGATTAAGGTGTTCGACTGATATAGACGCGTTTTATAACCATTTTTTTGTCGCCGTGAAAGACGCAGCAAAATCTTAAAGAGCAATTATTTTCCTTATGTGGATAAAAATGTGCAATAGTACTGTTTATCGATAATGTATTCTTCACACACCAAATATTCTTTACACAGAAGTAAAATATAATAAGAAAGAAAGAAAGAAAAAAATATTTGTGAAACTACATACTTATAAGACACACAATTAATATTTAATTTTTTAATTAATAACAAAACTTGTAGTAACACAAAACGGTAGTAATAAAACAATTTTTACGGATTTTATCTGATACTAGGTACTAAAATATCTGATGTTATCACACCTTTCTACTAAAAAAAATATTTATATTAATAGTTGGAGATTTTGTTGCGTCTTTCATGGTTACAAAACATTATAAAAACGCGACTTTATCAGTCGAACACCTAAATCAGATTAAACAATAAACTTGTCTTTGTGTTTGTGTAAGCCTTGAGATGTTTATACCAGTAACATTGCCTGTAATTACTGCCAAATTTAATTATAGCAAAATTCCCAGAATTTGGGAAACATACTCGTACATCGTACGAAGAAAATATATTTTCTGATAAATAGTGCCTATTTCTACCCATACATACTCTTCTATAAAAAAAAAAAGTCATTATTTTTATAAATTTTGTTTCATACTATTTTCTAGTTATGAGAGTCACGCTAAGATTGATTGTTTCTTTATGAATTCCTAACAAAATCAACGTTATTTAAGGGCAAATTACAAAATAATTTCATAAAGAACTATTTGTCCTAGTTGTAGTCAATATAAGATTTTGGAGAAATCTTCCCGAACTGGGAGTTTTCTCCAAAATCTTAAGATCAAACTAGTGATATATAACCTTATACAAACTAAGTATACACATATATATATATATATACAAAGTTTATGGACCGAACAAAAAGTACACCCTAAAACCTTACTATATAATACCAATAGTTGAATTTGAATCGTAACATATTTATATAGGGTTCAAAGTTAAAAGCCTTCCTGCCATTCTTTAGTCATCAATCATGTTAGGAACACATTTTCTTTGTTTTCAGTAGATTGCCTAAACACAAGCTGTATATAAAATCCGGTAAAGATACTGCGGTGTAATGATGTATTAACAGAAGCAAACCAGGTTATGGGATGTTAATGAAAAATGAAAAAAATGCTAATGTTAATTAGGGATAAATTTGTTTACTCGGAAACATTATCGGTTATTGAAAACTCTATAAAAAGGTTTACATCACGAGCGCATCCCACGCACCGGTCTGTGACGGGAAGTCCACCCAGGTCACTAGTAATGTGTATAAACTTTTCCCGTGGTAGACTCGTATGTGTCCCCACCATGGTTTAAGCCTTGTCGTGGTGGTGGGGCTCAGTAGCCTAAGGTGAACCCAGCACCTTGGGCGATGCTAATTGAGGGAGCTGCTCTTTGTACCACTTTTATAAGAAGAGGGGGACAAGGGGCGAGGATGGGAACCTCACCCCATTGTACTGTCACGACGTTGGGAGGGGATGTTCTGTGGTGCGGGACAACCCCTCCGTGAAGGTGGCGTCGGTCCCTTGACTGACTAGCCGTCGACGTGCCCTGTTTGCTCCTTAGATCCGGGGTACATAACCAAAGGCGGCATAGGCGGTACTCGCCGAGTTTTAGTGGGTAGAAGTGCGTCTATCTTGCCACCTTTCGGGCGCAGCGAGTCCCACATACCCGCCAGGGTAGACCCACTCTCCTGCGGGATGCCTGAGAGCATTACCCGGCGTAAAAGACAAAAAAAGACTCGTATGTGTGTTACGGATTATCTAAAGTCTAAACGATATATAAAAATATTAGTATATTACCACTTTACATGCTTTGATGCCACGCCTTTGAAAGGATGTGATAAAATTTTTGGCACCATTTACCGTCTGAAGCCCCTCTCGCTTGAAAGAGTAAAAATTTTCACATATTTTTCTTACGATATGAGAAATAACTTGTAGAGTCTACGACATATTGGTTATTTTAAACTTATTAAATTACTCTTTAACTTTTATATATTAACTGTATTCTTCTATTAGTTAACTAGAGGCATCCCGCGGTTTCACTCTCGCATTTCTAATTCCCGAACCACGATGGGCGTGTTAGAAGTCCCTGCGATCTCCCTGTCCCCAGATAATTTCATATACTTGTAGCTTAGATAACTAATTATATTTATTTTTGTAACAAACCCCATTTTTTAGAACAAAGAAAATCCCAAAAAAGGTCTTAAAAAATCGAAGAGAAGGGAGGAAATGTGGCTATTTTAACCTACTTAAAATCCCTGGGTGATTGACCTATGCGATTCGGGGTCCGTGGAATTGAAGCCACTGCCCCTAAATAAGCAGTAAGTAATCCCCAAGGATTTTATTCCAAAAAGGTTTATAACATCGAGTGTTTATCTTGTTTCTTCAGTTCTTGTATGAGCGTTATACGGTCATCACCATTATGATCATCAGCCTCTATCCATCGACTGGTACATGGGCCTCCCTCAATTCATTGAGCGTATTCGATAGCGTTCAAGCTAAGACGGCCGATCCCTTGCCACTCGCATCCAATACGGACCGGCCATTGCACGGAGATCGTCTTACCACCTGGTTAATGGCCGACCATCACTTCGTCTACCTAAAAGTGGCCTCCACTCTTGAACCTTATTGACCCATCGGCCATCCGTTCTCCTGAGTGTGTGACTAGACCACTGCCACTTCAACGAGCTTATTCTTTGCGTGATATACGATCATGGTATATATAAAGCAACAGTTAAGCCTTATTGTGTATAAGGCTTAACTGTTGCTTTATGGTGGATATGGTGGGCGATCAAAAATATTACGAAATGATTTATCGTTTTTCAGTACCTACAAAATGTATGGGAAAATTATGGAAAATGTTTTGGGTGATTTCTGACATTTTTAGTACTTATACCATAAATGGTTCGATAGCGTCTTTTGATCCCTATACGAAGTAGGATCGATAGGCATAAAAATTATATTTTTTTGGATCTTACCATTTTTTCGCTGGCCGATGTTTCTCAAAAATCTGTGAATTCAGAATATCTTACAAAGTTATGGATGATCTCCTAGGAACATTTTCCTGTAACTAAAACGGTTAAGGTACCTGTCCTTACTGACCCGTCTCAGAAATCCGACCTGCATAGCATAAGAAACGGTATAAAATATATCATCTTACGCCAAAGCTATTCTCGGCTTTGACGTCTAAATCCCACCGGCCCTTACCTAATTCTGGCTTCTAAGAATTAATGAAGATTCTTTTCAGTTTCCTTTACCTTTTCATATCAAAAGATTGTATCCTATCGCCTGTGGATATGTTGTACAAACTTAGCCTTAATAGCTTAGGGCATAAAGACTCCAATGCGACCTAATATTTGTTCGGTAGAATTTAAAAGCACTGGATATATCTCAGAATGTCTTACCATTTGTTACGAGAAAACTCGTGTTTGAAGATAAATGGTTGGATATACGTTTTACATTCATTGTAATTGTAAATGTAATTTTGGTTTTGATTTTTTTTCAAGATCTTCCATTTGGATACGGTACTCTACAATTTAACCAGGTTGATTTGGAATATAATATATACTAGATAATAATAATAATAATATCTATGGACGCTTTCACACCACGTCAATCTGGTCCTGTGGTAAGTTCTCGAAGAACTTGTGTTACGGGTACCAGACAACGGAAATATATTTAATACTTTTATTATACATATATTTAAGATTTTTATTATATAATACACATATCTAATACACATCCATGACCCAGGAACATAGAAAATATTTTTGTTCCCTGGCGGGATTCGAACCCGCAACCTCCGGCTTGAGCGCCAACGCGCTTACCACTGAGCCACAGAGGTCGTCCCACTAGATGACTACTGTTTCACTCGCTTTAATATTATATATAAGAAAGCCGTGAGATGTCGTGGGACAGCAGATAGGAACGAAGTTCCTTATTATAAAAATATGAATTTCAAATTCTATTCAAGGTGTCGTAAGGAAAATAATTATTCGGGTAGGTATAATTTTTTTATGATTTTTTTATCGATAAAAATCAGACCATCTCCCGGCGTAAAATAATTAAAAAAAAAAAAAACAAAAAAGTCAAGATCGGTGGGGATAGTGTAACAAAAACATCTACCGGCGCAGTAATGTGTCAGTCAAAAGGCTTTTTGACACAGCTTAGGCTGTCGTTACAACTTTTCGTCTTATTTTTTTCCGTCTAGCCCCCTTTCGTAACGCGCGATAAGGAACTACGTTCCAAAAAAAAAAAAAACAACATGCCACCCTGTATAATAATAACTCTAAGTAAAACTATAATTAAAAATAAAACTGTTAAATGAAAAATATTTTTTATTTCTGGCCGAGTTTCAAAGATTAGGATTCTTTACATTTTGGCTTTGTTAGTTTATAATAAAAATTCCATCTTGCTTCTATCCTACGATTGATTTTTTTTCGGGAATGAGCTGTGCAGAAAGTAGAAACTGGATGTGTTTATTACCTAGAACCAGAGTAATGGACCTCTCTGGTGTCTTTATGTATAATAATAATATGTATTAAGTATTAAGTATATAATAATATCAACCCTTTTTATGTCCCACTGCTGGGCACTGGTCTCCTCGTCGTAATCTAGCGAAGAGGGTGTTAGGCTGTAGTTCACCGATACGCTAGCCTAATGCGGGTTGGTGAACCAATAGACCGTTGTCACTCTAAAAATAATAATAATCAGTTTGCATACGGCTGTAAATCTAAGTTATGGCAGGCGAAGCGGGGGTAGTTGCTAGTAATTTATAGGTATTAGGAACCAGTTTTCTAATGTTCATTATAATGGGTCTGTATTATTGACTATGCACCGTTGTCCTTGAATGTAAACGTAATTAACTTAATAACTGTCAAATAAGCTACTCGTTTGACTATCCAACTAAATTATAAAAAGCTCAACGACATTAAAAAAGTTCCTTTGTATCCATTGAGGCTTTGGTTTGGCAACAATAAAGTGAAGCTCTAACCAGGTTCCACTACATTCGGCCTGTCGTTGATTGATACCGCCATCACAGCGGGCAGATCTGTCACGCGGGTTTATCGATTTAGTGACTGTTGTGTAGGTCAAATGAAAAAGTAAGTAATATCCCTCAAAAATTACTTTTTTTCTGTAACGCCAGGAAATGCTCTCAGGCATCCCGCGGGGGAGTGGGTCTCCCCAGGTGTGTATGTGGGACTCGCTGCGCCCGAAAGGTGGTAAGATGGACGCAGTTCTACCCACTAAAACCCGGCGAGTGCCACTAATGCCGCCTTTGGTGAGGTGCCCCGGATCTAATGAGCAAACAGGGCACCTCGATGGCTAGTCAATCCCTCAAGGGACCGACGCCACCTCCACAGAGGGGTTGTCCTGCACCTCAGAACAACCCCTCCCAACGTCGTGACAGTACAATGGGGTGAGGTTCATATCCTCGACACTTGTGGCCCTGCTCTTTTGTCCCCTCTTCTTATAAGATGGGTACAAAGAGCAGCTCCCTCGGCTCAATTAGCTTCGCCCAAGGTGCTGGGTTCACCTTAGACTACTGAGCTACACTGCCACTTTTTTAAACTTTAAAATTAAAACCAAAACGAGTCACTCTGTTTAAACCATCTTATCTTAACATTGTATTGTGTTATTAATATTAAGATTTAATTGAGCTGAAATTTAGGTGAGGTCAAAGCAATTAAAATGCCCATGAAACACGAGGATAAAAAACTAGTCAAATATTTGGTTTATTTTTTATTTTACTAATGTGTAAGACAGAATTGTAATAAAAGCTGTAATGTCCCAGAAGAAGGCCGCAGACGAGGCCTCCTCCCGCGATCGACGAACAGGGGTGCGTAGAAGGCGCTACTTAATGCGCCTCCAGTAATGCCCCTGTGTTCGTGTCGGGCTCAGGATGGGAACCTGGGTCTGTATCGCACGACGACGTCGGGACTGCTTAGTAGCGGCCGGGCAGTCCCCCACTACGTGGAGTAGTCTGGTCTTCGCCGGGGCTGTCTGTTGCCTGCATATCCGGGACCCTTAAAAATAGCGGCTGAAGGCGCTCGCAGTGGTTTTAATTAGGGCGGGCACTCCCACATTGGTTCAGGATCTACCCAAAGATCCTGACTGCATCCATAAGGATTTCCCTGCGAAAATAAAATGTAATAAAGGCCAGCAATGTACCTGCTAATCCTTTGGTGTAGCGGGTGTCTGTTATATCGCTTTTCACTTACCATCGGGTGAACCGATTGTTCGTTTGTCCCCTCTTCTATAAAAAAATTGACATCATAAACCGTGATACCATATACCTGAGTCAATTTGTGAGATTTTGGTTTGAAAATAAAAAAGAAAATACCACAAAAATATGGGCACGAAATTTTACTTTGGTACGGGCCTCATTCACAGTGAGAGGTAAGAAACTGGTACACAAAGAAATCGGGGAGTCATCCCAAAAAGTTCACATTTTGATGGAGCATTCACAAAGAGCTTACATTTTAAAAGCCCAAATATGAATCGTATGTACATAAAATGTAGGTGTAGTATTTGGGTTAACTGGTCTTATAATCTTTTCACATTGTGTTTTTTTCACACACAAACACCATGCTTACATGGTGTTTGTATTAATGGCGCAAAATGATATTTCTGGTATATATAGGTGAAATCAGTTTGATACTTTCTTGGAGAAATTTTTTAAACTTCGGAAATATATCTATCTTTTTATTCCATGAAGTACGCACAAAGAAGTTTAATGAACGTCAAGTGAATGTATCAACGCTGAAAAAAAATCGATTTTTTTACACAATAGTCCTCCAATAAGTCCATAAGACTGAGTTTGTTTTAGCCATAAGTTTTATTCGATTGAGTAGAGGTCAGGCGTCTTCGTAAGTGTATTTCGATTTTTATTTTAAAACTTTATCTTTAGATACTTGCACTTACAGGTGATAAATAAATATCTAATTTTAAATAACTAATATTAAACATAACATTATAATCATATAATAATTAGGATTTGAGAATGATTACAAAACAAAATGTTAGTAAAAAAAACCAACTGTTTTGTA
This sequence comes from Helleia helle, assembly GCA_963853865.1. Taxonomy (NCBI): domain Eukaryota; kingdom Metazoa; phylum Arthropoda; class Insecta; order Lepidoptera; family Lycaenidae; genus Helleia; species Helleia helle. The sequence continues at coordinate 7,085,224 of OY971434.1, forward strand.
AACGAGTTTGTCTTCAACGGTAACCACCACGCAACAAGAATTCAACGATTGCATTGCAACGTAAACTATTACATTATCGTCGCATCAACTACGAATCCAACAACCATCACTGTCATACAACTTTAGTAGTGGCATACTAAAGCACAAGGCATTTTATTCCACCAAGGACGTATATTTGTATAATAAATATAAAAGAAATACTAGTAAAGTAATAGTATTAAAAAAAGCAAACGAGCAGTCGGAGCCTCATGTGACTTATACCGACGACCATACACATCCGCACAAACAGAGGTCATGCACATGTATTGTCCTCCTTTTCTCTATCCCATCCTAATCGGCCATCGGAACACGTAAACCACACGATACGCGACAACACAGCTGTCACTTTACGCCGGTGTTACGTGAGCGAGAGGTACCACCCTGGTCATGCCGGCCCAATTCGGCCACAAGTTTATGTTTATATCTTATGTAGACCTTTCTTACGGGAGTTGCATAAAATATTAACCGAAAGGGTATGTACATTCAAATGACGTTCAAACAGGTAGCTTTGCTCATCCTGACGATCACAGTAGATGAGTAAAGTCTTTGTGGACGCAACCCAATACGTTGGTCCGACCAGATCTGCACCGCCGGATACAGATACAGATGCAGAAAGACCATAAGGGAGAAAGTGATGCAGAAGGGAAGTCACAACTCTCACCTCTGAAGAACACGACGCAAGGAGGAGGAGGACGAAATTGCTTTGATGGCACTATTTAGATTAAAATAAAATATATATATTTGACCCTTAATCACATTGGACCGAACGGAGAACTACACAGGGTACAAGGTACAGTAGTCATCGCGTCCAGACACCGTGATTTTTTAAGTAATAACTTCTTTTGGCGCACCGCACACAGATTTTTGTAGTCTGTATGCGGTGTTCTGAGTCAGTGAGGCTGATCCGTCACGCTCGGAGGTGAAAGGTTCGATCGGGTGAACTCGGGACTACCGAGAGTGCCCGAACGAGAAAGGTACAGTCAACTGCTCTTTGCTGCTGAGTGCTGTGTCTCGGAGTTTTCAATTCTATCGCTAGTCCCTTTGGTTAGGTTTTATTTTATACATAAAGATGTGATATGATAGGATAGGCTGTAGGTAAAGTTCTGGACTTCCGACTGAATGGGTTGATTGTCTCCGTACTAGTTGGATACTAGTAACTGGAGATCGGTCTTGGCGTTCAATGAAATAAGCCTGGCCAGCAGTGGACGGGAAAGATTGATAATAATGATGAAGCACAATATAAATTATAATCCATTACATAGAATTAACTAACAACGATTTATGAATTCGGCCTTAAGCCCGAAAGATAGCAAGCTTCGAGTCTATGCTAAAACCTATATCATGTTATGCAAATTGGACTTAGCGCAAATCCTTTTACGCCTGCTCCTGCTCTGCTCCATGGTAAATATTTGTCTTTGGAAATATATCAGATGAGGGTAAAATTACCATGGCCTACCCAGGGAAATCGAAGACTAAATGAATACTAAATATTGCGTATTAAAATATTTTATTAAAATAGGTTGCCCGATTTTGTTTACAAATGAAAAATCGAATCCATAATTTTTCGTCAAAGTGATTATTTTTATCGCTGAAGGCGAGTGTTATAAGTTTGTCCGCTGTTTTTCACTATGGTACTATAGTTTTCAAACGGATGATTTTTACGCGTTTTTTAATTTGAAAGCAGGCTTTCATAGTGCCCCCCCCCTACGGTTCAGGCCTTGTTGTGGCGGTGGGGCTCAGTAGCCTAGGGGAGCCCAGTACCTTGGGCGAAGCGAAATGAGCCTAGGGGGGCTCTTTGTACTCCTTTTTTAAGAAAAGGGGACAAAAGAGTAGGGGGCAAGGGGTGAGGACGGGAACCGACGTTGGGAGGGGTTGTTCTGTGGAGGTGGCGTCGATCCCTTGGGGGACTGACTAGCCGTCGAGGTGCCTCGTTTGCTCAACAGATCCGGGGCACCTCACCAAAGGCATTGGCAGCACTTACCGGGTTTTAGTGAGTAAAGATGCGTCCACTTACCATCTTTCGGACGCAGCGAGTCCCATTTACCCGCCTGGGGTGTTCCCCAGGCCGTCCTCCCCCGCAGGATTCCTTACAGGATTTCCCGATGGAAAAGAAAAAATAACCTATTCGTAGTTAACATAATACTACGATAATTTGAGCCCAGCACAATTAACATGAATGTTAAACTTCCCGTTACATTTTCGGTGCAGTAACAAAAGTTATATATATCTGTTCGGATTCAGCTGATAACACCGCGGTTACAAATTCCACAAACGTTGGCGGACGCTTATATTATTTATAGGTGGATGATCAAAGTCATAAGGCAATATAAAAGTTATCTTTTTATATTGTTTGAGATATACAAACTAATAGACGAGACGAACAAAAATTGCTGATAGATTGAAAAGAAGAATAGAAGAGAAGATAGAAATAAGAAGAGAGATAGAGTAAACTTAGTATATATTAAACTGTAGGCGGGTTGTATGTTCATGGGCGACGTTGACCAGTTACCATCATGTGACTCGTATGTCCGTTTGCCTATCCAAGTAATATAAAAAGAGCTACGAAATGATCAAAGAGTGCATCTGGGACTGCACGGGGCAACTCATTTTAAATGTGTTGACGGTCTAGAGATAAGTCTCAGTGTCAGTATTTATAATATCACTGCCTTTCTAACCATAACACAGAAGAGCTGTTAACTTACTCTCCCCATATAAACCAGCGCAGACAAAGAAGATGCATGACTCTGCAGATGGGAGCGTGGCACAAGCACACCCCCACCGGTGAGGATCTCATATTATAAACTAGCTGTTGCTCGCAGCTTCGCCCGCGTCAATTTAGATTTACGAATGTATCCGGAGTGATGATGATTATTTTTGCAGCCTAAGTTACTTCTTTCAATATTAGCTATCTGCTAGTGAAAATTTCGTCCAAATAGGTCCAGCCGTTTCAGAGATTTGCCGGAACAACCAGACAGACAAAAATTGTAAAAAAATATTATTTTGGTATATGTACCGTATATACATCCATATGCAGTTAGTAAAAAGCGGTTATTTTGATATTACAAACAGACACTCCACTTTTATTTATCTGTATAGATAAATACAATTCTGCACTTCTCCACAAAAACTCTAGAGTACGCCAAATCTCACACTACGCTAGTGCCTTCTCTTAGATAACAGCATTTCACTTCACGTATTCTTTTATTCAATCTATCTTCATATGTGAGACATGACGGATAATTGAATAAAAAATTATTGCTAACATAAAAGAGATATTTATTAAATAACATAATATGTATGAGATAGCTTGTCTTTCATCTCACGTACGAAATGAACTATTCGGTGACGCAAGATGGACATCTTAATAATACATGCACTGCTGATGTCCGCGGCTTTGCTCATTTCCTACATAAAGAAGGATATTGGAGTGGTTGTTAAGGCCTGGTAGTTAACAATCGAATATGAGGATTGTACGTTTTACGTACGTTACGAAGAGAATATCTTGAGTAATTGATGTCTTTTTAAGACCGATAAATTTCCATTTCTGCAATGCAAGCATAGCATTTTTTATGCAATGTTTTTTAGTTGTAACTAGATTACTAGATGGCTCTTTATACATTGGTACCCACACAGCTACTTGTAATAGGTATACATTATAAATATCATTAGACGTATGTGACATATTGCTAATTTATGTAGGCGACTGTACAACCATTAATCATAAAAATAATAGATTTTTTATGTGTATTGTTATAATATAAAAAATATTACATTACGAAACTACGAAAATGGTTTCCAATTTGAACTGCCCGTATCTCAAAATTTAAGATAAGGAGGCTTTGAAGATAAATTTAACTATTTATAGAAGGTTCTTGGGGATATTGTTCAGAGGCAATTTATATGACAGCTGTCAGGAGCGGCGAGAGGGCATATCTGACCTTGAGATTATTTTAGTGATATTTGGACGACCTGTGACTATTATAATTAATCAAATCAAATCAAATTTCTTTATTAAGTAAGTAGTATTACAAATAGCGGGTAATCTTGGCGTTCATGAAAGAGGCCCGGGAAAGAAGTGGACTGAAGATTATGATTGCAGTATACCTTGGGAATAAGATTTTCGCACCTAGATTGTTAATAAATAACATTAAATTATTTTGACTAAATTTCGACCGCTAAAATTTTGCTCGTTTTCATTAGCATTACAAAAGAGATTTTTTTTAAATTTATATTTGGTGATTACCATTTTTTGTCATGTTTTGAATGTTTCAAGTCCTCATGGAAAAAATATATTTCGTTGAACATAATTTAGATCTTTGGTTTATAAATGGTCGTTTATAAGACCAGCTAAAACAGCTTTGCTGTGTTTCGGAGAGAAGAGTAGGCCGCTCGTCTCGGGCACACCTCGAGGGTGTGCTGGACCGAGTCCCCCGCCGCGCCACAATCGTGACAGACTGTCAACGGCTCCCTGTGGGCCGTCCGGCACAGGTACTGACCAAAGTGCCCGGTGATCACCTGTGTCAAACGGAAGGTGAGGGGTTTGTGCTTACGAAGCATCCACCGCTAACATAAAAAATATCTAGTCTTATATATGCTGTATATACTTGTGGCTAACCCAGGCAATTGTTTTATATAGGTCATTACAAGACTTAACAACCGCGGTCTAACCATCTTAACCTTGGCCTACACTAACTCGTCACTGACCGATTCCTGGTTAACCACACCACATCCCAGCCCATCTGTAGGTAAATACCTACCGGAAATCCACTCATTGACAAAGGAATTATTGACCAGTTATCACTAAGTATTTTTATCGTAGGTAGTATTTATGTTAATAAAAATCTATCAAGTTCAAATATAGTTTGTCAATACCTAAAAGCTAATGCTGCAAAACTTCTGTGTAAAATAAAAACTAAACATCATCTATTGTTTGACAGGATTTCGGCGGGAAATATCTGGGCGCGCGGTTGTGGTTTTTGGTTTGCCGTTAATTAATTATTGTTATTCTGTATTTTGTACATTCGGAGCGGATTTCTAGTGTTTGTTTTAAAAACTTAATCTGTTTATATTGTGATTGGTTGGCGAAAACTGTGGACGACTGTAATTCTGGTGTTTGTTTTAAAAAGTTAGTTTGTAAATATTGTGATTGGTTTGCGAATACTGTTGAGAACTGTTTTGGGTGGGTGAGGTAAGGAGTGATGGTTGAGTGACGGAGGACTGGAGGGGCGAAGCCGCGCGCTTTGGAGTTTCCCGCCGTTTTCCCATATTTCAGACTTGGCTTCGGCCTTACCAAATAAATACTGACTTGGCTGTATGTACTTTAGTTATCCTTTTTGGGATAAATGATTAAACAACAACAACTATTGTTTAACATTGCAGTCATTATTCAACTTTGAATGTGTGCGTATCGTAATGTGTGTAACATTTTATTTTTAGGGTTCCGTAGCCAAATGGCAAAAACGGAACCCTTATAGATTCGTCATGTCTGTCTGTCTGTCTGTCCGTCCGTATATCACAGCCACTTTTTCCGAAACTATAAGATCTATACTGTTGAAACTTGGTAAGTAGATGTATTTTGAGAACCGCATTAAGATTTTTACATAAAAGTAAAAAAAAAAATTTGGGGGTCCCCATACTTAGAACTGAAACTCAATTTTTTTTTCATCAAACCCATACGTGTGGGGTATCTATGGATAGGTCTTTAAAATGATATTGAGGTTTCTAATACCATTTTTTTTCTAAACTGAATAGTTTGCGCGAGAGACACTTCCAAAGTGGTAAAATGTGTGTACCCCCTGTAACTTCTAAAATAAGAGAATGATAAAACTAAAAAAAATATATGATGTACATTACCATGTAAACTTCCACCGAAATTTGGTTTGAACAAGATCGAGTAAGTAGATTTTTTTACGGCATAAATGGTAAACAGCAATTTACCTTTCATTCAATCAACTCGAATATTTAAAAAAATATTTTTTTCAAAATAAACCATATTTTTTGTTAAAGTGTCTAATGTTGTATATTATGTAATGGTGCGCAAGTCCGACTAGCACTTGGTCGGTTTTTCTTAATATATGCAATAATTTAATGTAATAATGCATATTAATACACAAATAATAGTTTTCTCAACTCCCCTTGACGGGCCTTGACGTGGCGGTGGGGCTTAGTAGCCTAGGGTGAGCCCAGCACCTTGGACTAAGCTAATTGAGCCTGATTGAGAGGGGGCTCTTTGTACCCCTCTTATAAGAAGAGGGGACGAAAGAGCATTTCCCGGCGTTAAAGAAGAAAAAAAAAAGCTTTCTCAACTCCCTCTCCACTTAATCTTTATCTGTACCCAAATTTTAAGTTTCTCCGTTTGCGCAATCTTTTTAAAAAGGGGTACAAAAGTTTTGCTTCACGTATATTAGAGATATTATGAAGACAGTCGTTGAGAATTTTAATGAAGGATCTTCGAAACTACTCAATCGTTTTTATGAAAACTTTTCCCATAGTCAACATAGTCTTCATCAAACTCGATAATACTGTAAATAAAATAATGAGGCCGAAGCGTTAATAATTGAAGAAAAAACAATGAAATGGACTATATCAACATACTAGCTGTTGCCTGCAGCTTCGCCCGCGTTACTCAATTCCTATAAGTCACAGCGTGATGTTATATAGCCTATAGCCTTCCTAGATAAATGGGCTGTCTAACACTGAAAGAATTTTTCAAATCGGAACAGTAGTTCCTGAGATTAGCGCGTTCAAACAAACAAACAAACTCTTCAGCTTTATAATATTAGTATAGATTTTTGTGCTAGAACTTTTACATGGCACCGATCTCAATGTCAGATAGTTATTACACAATTAATGAATTGTTTTTTTCATCATCATCATCATCACCCTCGAGCCGTCCACTAAATATAAGCCTCCTTCAATAAACGCCAAGACGACCGATCACAATCAATCAAATTGTTTGCTCTGATTTGCGTTACTACCAGTGGGACGACTAATATTGGACGACTCACACACAGCCATCTGATCCCAAACTAGGCAGAGCCTGTTCTTATGGTAACCAGACAACCGATGCATGCTTATATATTTCTAAATACATACATATTATAGATAAATTACACCCAGACACAGAACAAATGATCATGCTCATCACACAAACATTTGTCCTGGGTGGGGATCGAACCCACGACCTTCTGGTTTAGCAGTCAGGGTCACTAACCACTAGTTGGTCTAGCCAGTCAAACTATATTATTATAGGATATTAGTTTTTGAAGATACTTCTAATTTCAATATTGGGTGAAATCGCGGTGAAAGGTAATATAATATTTTGGGCCTCTACATCGTAACAAACGGTTTTGTTTTGTTCCCTTTTGGCGCCAAAGCGTCTGTACTTTCTATAAACTGTCCATTATCCTAAAAACAACCATACCGCTAATATCTAGAGATGCAATTCGTTTGAACCACGAACATCCTTACCTATTTAAATAAGAAACCTTTTATTAGAATGTTTCTATTTCTCCAGTTTGTTGTAAATTTTATTTTATTTCATTATAATAAGGTTTATAATACAGTATACGTGGAATAAAAATTATATATCGCCTTTGTACACAATTGTAATTTATAACAAAGGGTTAATGAGAAATAAACTTTAAAAGTCGTTCCAGTAGGTATAATTTGGTTGTGTTTTCGATAATATTTGGTAATATGCTATTATATCACGCTCTCATTATAGGGTAATAGCTTAATTGGGTAACATCACCATCAGCCTTCTTTTATACGCCGTAATGCTCTCCGGCATCTCGCGGGGGGTGAGGACTCGCTGTGCCAGAAAGATGGTAAGGTGAACGCAGCTTTATCCACTAAAACCCGGCGAGTGCCACCAATGCCACCTTTGGTGAAGTGCTCCAAATCTGTTGACCAGCATGGCACCTCGACAGCTAGTCAGTCCCCCAAGGGACCGACGCCACCTCCATAGAGGGGTTTTCCGTGCGGGACACAGAACAACCCCTCCCAACGCCGGGACAGTACAATAGAGTGAGGTTCCCGTCGGACGGGAACCTCACCCCTTCTACCTCAGCTGCTCATTATACGCCTCTTCTTATAAGAGGGGTATAAAGAGCAGCTCCCTCAGCTCAATTGGCTTCGCTCAAGGTGCTGGGTTCACCTTAGGCTACTGAGCCCCACCGCCACAACAAGGCTTGAACCATGGTGGGGAGGACAGAAGACCTAGATAACGTAGGTCTCAGTCAGAATCCGTAATTTCATCGAAATACTAGCTTAGGTTAGATGACATGCTTAATTGGGCATTCCTCCCAGGCATTTCGGGATAACAACATGTAAAATTTGTTATAAAATATTTAAAAAGATTGTTTCCACTGAGTTTGTTTCGCCGGTTCCTTTCAGTGGTCTTGCCTTGGAACCGGTGGTAGACACAATTGACGTTCAAAAAGATACTCCGTTGGTAAAATGATGATTTGACTCTTGCTCTACAAATGTAAAAAAACCTCTACAAACCTGGTATTTAACCTTCCATCAGTATACCAACAATATCCCTAGGACTACAACAGCACGCATGCGCGCCAGAAGCTGGGCCTCAGTCCTCAGTCTCGCGAAGGCCGTGGAGGAGGGCACACGCGCGCACACCCTCCCACCAACCACCTGTTCCGAACAAAAACAAACAGGCTACAAAAAAAATATTGCCACAATCCTAAGTACTCCATTTTTGGTTGGTATTTTTAGTTTGTAATTATTGGGTTTCTTATATTATTGATTTTTGTGCATTTAACTGGTTTGTTTATAAATTTCGGATCTGGTAGGTAGATTTTACACATTCTCTAAATAAGTTTAATGTTTTTAGTTATTAATATGTAATAAATAACAATAAAAGTCATTCTTAACAATGGATTATTATGATAAAATATTCATGTTGGATGCGAGTGGCAAGGGAGTGGTCGTCTTGGCGTTCATTGACGGAGGCCTATGTTCAGTGGACGGATAGATACTGATGATGATGATGATGATTATCTTTCAAAATGTATATTATACCTTATGAAAAAAAAAATCAAAATCTTTAATGTGTTTTTGGTAAATTTGATTTCAACAACCATATAGGTGATATTATGATTTCTTAAGCTATCAAGATTAGCGGGAAGCAAGTGGCATTGGATCTAGAGTCCATTAAAAGAGATGTTTGTCCAGTCAAGAATGTGGACTGACCACTATTTTAGTTATTGTTCTCATTTTAATATAATTACATATTTTATAAATAATATGAGCGACGATGGTCCAGTGGCCTTAGGCTCGGCCTCTTGACTGAGTGTTCCGGGTTCGATCCCTGTGGCGTCTTGAAATGGGGTCTAAATTTCTACGTGCACCTTGCATGCCTGATAATATTAAAAGTCTCTGAACATGTGTGAATTTCACCAACCCGCATTGGGCCAGTGCATCGGCTAACTATGGCCCAATACGCTCCTCACCTGATCTAGAGAAGGAGACCCGTGCCCAGCAGTGAGTTATATAAGGGTTGATATTATTATTATATTATTTTATAAGATAAATACGTACTTTGTAAGATCCTATAATTTATGGTAACGTAACGGACCAATGTAAAATTAGTGGTAATATAGTCCTTGTTGTGAGGTGTTTTGGTACGATGCCTGGTCATCATCCACGAACAAAACCAGTTCATCCTGGACCATCCCATCTAAGTCAGTCATGACTTGTATCCTGAGACATAAGATGGTAAGTTTCGGTGCCAGTAATTACACTGCCTTTCCTGCCCTTCTCTCCGAAACACAGCAAAGCTGTCACGTGGGAAATAAGCGGGATGGTGGTACCGTGCATTGGTGCGTGGTACAAGTGAATTCGTTCTACCGTTGAAATGTTTTTAATTAGTTTGTTTTGCTTATTATCATCAGAATTTACTCAGCAAAACCAATTTCGGAATAAAATTCAAAATAATAATGAAAAAAGAAGTTGTAGGCATAGCTTGATAACGAGGAAGCAAATTAATTAAGTTAAATCAAGTTCCGTACTAAGTTTATTCAGAAATAACAGGGGAACATAAGTTTAGGCACAAATTTTAGCTGTAGTGATTTCAATAAAATAACATGGCCTTTCCGTCCGATTTTGGAATATTTCATAACATCAATAAATATCATTATCTTATCTAATCGAATTATTTTAATGATTAAAATTGAGAAAAGAAGAGAAAGAGTAATAGAGAACGTAGGACGGCTAGAGAAATCTCTTACTTTTGGTGTACAATGTAGCGCGTAGTATGCAGCTCGTAGCGGGTGTTTCGTAGGACACAGTGTAGCACCGTAGCCCGTACTAGCACATTATGTGACATTATCATTATTGTGTCGGCCATTATAGCTTTATTTAAAAAGTGATCAAGTGCGGTTCGGTTTTTCACGCAAAGGGATTTCAATTTCATTATTAAAAACTAAAAAGTAATTATTGTTCTATAGTTCTATAGTTTAATATCTGTAGTTACAGTGACTATAGTTTTAATCGACAGAACTTTTGACTTATGTTAAGTGGTCAACGTCGCCCTTGACAAACTCGGCCAGATCATGCGTTACCAAAATTTTCACTGTTATATTTAAATGTTTGGCTAGACAATTGCGAAATATAGAGATATTTCTAGCCAATACTGTCCAACCTTTTGGAAAATTTGGACAAAGACCAAACTATTAAAAGGTTTATACTTGAAAACACTCCCAACGTAATAAAAAAAGAGATGATCTTTAAATAACTAAATCAATTTCGATAAAACATGTTGGACCACCGCGAAAAAAACTGCTTTTAATTAAGAAAATCTCGCCGAAATTGGTTCACCCATTTGATAACTACGATACCATGGACAGACTTATAAGAAGAGGGGGCAAGGGGTGAGGACGGCAACTCACCCCATTGTACTGTCCCAACGTTGGAAGGGGTTATTTTGTGGTGAGGGATCCACCAACCACTCTGTGGAGGTGGCGTCGGTCCTCTGAGACCGTCGAGTCGGGACTGACTCGCCGTCGAGGGGCCTTGTTTGCTCATTAGATCCGGGGCACCTCTTACCAGCTTTCAGGTGCAGCGAGTCCCACATACCCGCCTGGGGAGACCCACTCCCCCGCGGGATGCGTCACATAATTTCCCGGCGTTAAAGAAAAAAAAGGCAGCGCATCATGTGATGCATACCCTGAGACGTACTAGTTATAGGTGCCAGTAATGACCTGTCTTGCCCAAAACAGCTAGTCTATTTGACGGTAGAAATAAGGATGGTAGTACCCATACATACAATAGCGCGACACAATGCATCCTTTCCACCGATAGCATTAGAAAAAAATAAATGTAAATTATACGTATGTAAATTTAAAAAAAATATATACTGCCTATCTGTATTCAATATTCAAAATTCACTTGGCTTGGCAAGGGTATAACGACCAGTGAAGATTATCTAAGTAGACTACGGTTTGTCGATGGTATAGCTCTGTTATTGCTTACTCATATTGATTTAGTACGTGAACGTAATAAATCAATAGAGCAATAATTCGTACGCGAATTTCACTCATGTAATGTGTCAATTTGTTACGGATTTTATTACCACCTCCTTACTTTAATGCCGTCATGTTGGTACTATTAAATTGGCTCTTTGTTTTTTTCAAATGCCCACGCTATTATGGCAATTATTAAAATTATGAATACCAACCGATCACGTGTACCAATACTTCGGAGGGGACTTGTCTCTGCCGAGCGTCATCACCGCGATGCTCGGTAACGACGAGTCCTGGATGGCGATGGTCTCCTTCTGCGAGGCAGTAATTTCCCAGAAGGAGGCCGACGAGCGGGTGAGAGACGAGGCCGCCGACGAGGCCTCCTCCCGCGGGCGACGAACGGGAGTGCGTAGGAGGCGCTACTTAATGCGCCTCCAGTAACGCCCCTGTGTTCGTGTCGGGCTCAGGATGGGAACCTGGGCCTGTATGGCACGACGTAGTGGGGGCTGCTTAGTAGCGGAGTATAGACTTATAATATTTGTACTGGTACAAATATACATTGGCTTTTCGGCAAATATTAATATTAATAAAAATAAACATTTGTTAATTATTATGTATTTTTTTAGATATAACAGGCTATTTAGATGCATGAGACTTCAGAAAATAAGGGCTCTACGAAAACAAAACGAAAAACATTTTAATTTAAAGAAATGAACCGTGATAAAATAATAACATTTTTTCATAATATGTAAAATACACGTAAAAATTAGAATACTGTTTTAATAATTTCGAATGGGAACCCTAATAGCCACGTTGAATTAACTTATCCTTTAATTATGTATAAATTCGTACAATCAGAAGATTGTCCCGCGACTCAAAGAGAGCGAATTACAAATTAATGTGGAAAACGTTTGGGAGATTAAAAGAACATCTATATTACTAACTAGCTGGTACCCGCAGCTTCGCCCGCGTTAACTTGCTTAACTTCACTCCTGTTAGTTACATCGTGATGTTTTATAGCCTATAGCCTTCCTCGATAAATGGGCTATCTAACACTGAAATAATTTTTCAAATCGGACCAGTAGTTCCTGAGATTAGCGCGTTCAAACAAACAAACAAACAAACTCTTCAACTTTATAATATTAGTATAGATATTATAAATGCGAAAGTAGCTTAATCAGTTACCTTTTACTCCTAAGCCACAGATCATATTCTGATAATATTTAGCAATGAGATAATATAAGATAAAAAAAGAAAAGATAAGATAAAAATAACTGAAAAAACAAAATCAACCCTTATATCTTCCACTTGAGCACGGGTTACCTCCTTCAAAACAGGTGAGGAGGGCGTGGTTCAACTTACCTATGGACTGACCCAATGCGGGGTGGTGAACTTCACACACATTCAAAGACTTTTAATCTCATCCTGCATGCAGGTTTCCTCACGATGTTTTCCTTCACCGGTGAGCAAGCGATGGTCTTATGAGTGTGCACGGAGAAATTAAAAAGATATCCCATTTCATGGCATTGGTCAGGGTCGAATCCAGGACCTCAAGAAGCGAGTCCGTGTCCACTAGACCATCGTCGCTCTAAAAATAATAATCATCAGTTTGTATACGTTCTAAGTTTTGGAAAGCAGCTCATCTGTCTGTGCCCAGAGGTAATAGCCATCCCTTGGTTCTGCCTGCCACAGCCATGTTTACCCCACCATAGCCACCAGTTGTATCTTCAATAGAATGGGAACAATAGTGGTATCTTCAATAGCAGTCAATTAAAAGTTTGTAGAAATTCGATTTTTTATAAGTAGCTTATATTAATATTTCTCAACTATACCTGAACGAGGATTCCATTTTTTTATGGATGGCATCATAATTTCTTGGGTTTAAAAAAATCAAGAATGAAAGAAAATGATAGTTCAAGAGTTAAATTTTAGTTTCCAATATTGTTTTATGTTGACAAAATGATTTGATTTTGACAAAAATTGTGATGACGGAACTGACCCATCTGATAATTTATTTGTCTATCATCTCTATGGATGTTTGTTCCCCACCATGGTTCAGGCCTTGTCGTGGCGGTGGGGCTCAGTAACCTAGGGTGAGCGGTGCACCTTGGGCGAAGCTAATTGGGCCGAGGGGGCTCTTTGTACCCCTCTTATAAGAAGAGGGGACAGAAGAGCAGGTAAGGGGTGAGCATGGGAACCTCACCCCATTGTACTGTCCCGACGTTGGGAGGGGTTGTTCTGTGGTGCGGGACAACCCCTCTGTGGAGGTGGCATCGGTCCCTTGCGGGACTGACTAGCCGTCGAGGTGCCCTGTTTGTTTTCTAGATCCGGGGCACCTCACCAAAGGCGGCATTGGTGGCACTCGACGGGTTTTAGTGGGTTGAGCTGCGTCCATTTACCAGCTGTCGGGCTCAGCGAGTCCCACATACCCGCGTGGGGAGACCCACTCCCCCGCGGGATGCCTCAGAGCATTTTCCGGCGTTAAACAAAAAAAAAAAAGAAATGGAGGTCTTCTTTCTTTCTTTCTATTATAATAAGAAAGAATCTATTTCTGAGAGATTATCGGTTCAGACAAAATTATAAAAAAATCCATTCGTCATGTGATAGGCAATAATCCGTTTCCCATAAAGACACCAATAACCTCATATTACCGGCTATAAAACGTGATAGACCTCTGGGACAGGCACTAAGCTCCCCGCTTTATTGGGGTCTAAATATCGGATCCTTCGGGACTTTTTACGGGCTTAAAGGTGATTCCTTACGGCTTCTAATGTTAGACGTTTTTTTATAAACAACATTTTGCAAGGTCTTAATAGTAGAAAAACTGTTATTCAAAACCTTTTTTTGGTAAGGATTTTAGACTTAACCTTTAGTTGTGATGGGAATTTAAAATCTATAAACATATTATAATAAAACAATTTTTACGGATTTTATCGCGGTTTATTAAGATTTTTACAAGCCCGACGTTTCGGATACTTTACAGCAACCATGGTCACGGGAGGACTGAGGTGTCATACGTCCTATCATTACAAAGTTATTCGAAACTACCCTATGATACATCAATATTTAAATTTAATAAACCGCGATAAAATCCGTATTTTTTTTATTATAATGAGTGAAATTCGCGTAAACATTAGAAAACAATCTATAAACATATGTTTTTCAATGATATTTAAAATCTTTCACATATATTTTTCAAGTTCTGTGGTGCGGGACAATCCCTCTGTGGTGGTGGCGATAGTGCCTTGAGGGACTGACTAGCCGTCGAGGTACCCTGTTTGCTCAACAGATCCGGGGCACCTCACCAAAGGCAGCATTGGTGGCACTCGCCGGGTTTTAGTGGGTAGAGCTGCGTCCACTTACCATCTTTCGAGCTCAGCGAGTCCCACATACCTGCCGGGGGAGACCCACCCCCTCGCGGGATGCCTCAGAGCATTTCTGAGTAAAAAAAAGTACTGCACCAAGTAAGAGACCTCGTACTTTTTGACGTCTAACATCTCAATCCTCGAAATGTAAGTGTTGCTGTAAATTGTCTCAAGCGTTAGGAATGTAAAAATCGTAATAAATCCGTAATAAGTTGCCGCACTATAAATCGTGATGTACTAATTAGTCAGAAGTCAGACCTGCAGAATGCATACAGCCATGTATCACAATAGTTGTTGACTTTTTTATTCCGGACATAGTATATCAACGCATAAACAGTCAGTTATAGAGCCAAATTTCATCGCTTACGAAAAAAAAAACAAATGCCACATGTCATAACATGATCAAAAGTAACAAACAAAAAGTATAAATTCAATAATCAAATCGCGTGGCTTTGGCAAGGCCCAGCGACATAACTCCAGGCCAATACTCCTAATAGCCCTGGGCCCAACCTGGCACCGGCCCAACGCTTATCCGCTTTTATATCTGAATAACTCTCATCCCCTGAGAGTTTATCCACTGATATTGGCTTTTATTTAATACACAATATTTGTAGATACAAATGTGTTAGAATGAAAGTTGCCAAGTGGGCATAACGTTGATAGACAGTACTATTGTAGTTTCGAATGCCGTCAAGCGCAGGTGATTCGTATACTTTTTTTACGCCGGGAAATACTCTAAGTATTTGGCACTCGCTGCGCCCGAAAGATGATACCTAAGGATATGGATGGATGGATAAGGATGCAGCTCTACCCACTAAAACCCGGCGAGTGCCACCAATACCGCCTTTGTTGAGGTGCCCCGGATCTATATTGAGCTAACAGGGCAACTCGACAGCAGCAGTCCCTCAAAGAACCGTTGCCACCTCTCCAGAGTGATTGTCCCGCACCACAGAACAACCTCTCCTAACGTCGGGACAGTACAATGTGGTGAGGTTCCCACCCTTACTCCTTGTCCCCCTTGTGCTCTTTCGTCCCCTCTACTTATAAGAGGAATACAAAGAGCAGCTCCTTTGGCTCAACTTGCTTCGCCCAAGGTGGTCTGGGTCCACCTGAGGCTACTGAGCCCCACCGCCACGACAAGGCTTGAACCATGGTGTTAGTACTATTATTTATTCTGTGCTATGGTGGGGAGGTGATATGTATACTTAATAATCTCTAAAAAAGACTAAAAAGTTCTCCAAAATTGGAAACTCCAATACAACTTTTAAAAAATCAAACTTTTTGCTCCGGAGGGAGGGATCCGCTTCTACCAGGCTACCGTCTGTATAAGCGCCACTGCTTTATTTCCTTCTTTATTTATATCCTTCTTGATATTTTTTTCTGTATTTTGGAAAGAAAGGCAAGAAAGACAGTGTAATTACTGGCACCGAGACTTACCTTACACCTCTAGATAAACGATTATTATTAGCAGCGACAACAAAGTGGGTCATAACAGAACCATTTGGTATGAGTAAGAGAATGGTGAAAGGGAAACCTTCACGCCCGACAAAGACATCTATGGTGTTTTATGCGCGTTTAGTACAGCAACAGATCAGCATCTTGAAAATGTAACTAATGTATAGTACTCTGTGTCTAATCTATCGGAGATATTTATTAAAATCTATAGTTAAAAAAAATAATAGAATTACTTCTTAGGAATTTTATTTTTTCGATATTCGCAACTATATCAACGGGAGGACTGAAGGCGTCTGAAGGCTTCGACCAACAATAGCAACCCATGCCACGTCTTTTCGAATAGAAGCGATTTTAGTAATTACGTATCATTATTATCATCAGTATCAGCTTCTATCCGTCCACTTCTGAACAACACTTTTAATGAATGTCTAT
The DNA here is from genome assembly GCA_963853865.1 of Helleia helle. NCBI lineage: Eukaryota > Metazoa > Arthropoda > Insecta > Lepidoptera > Lycaenidae > Helleia > Helleia helle. The sequence goes on from OY971434.1 coordinate 7,101,995, forward strand.
GTATCAATTTATCTTACTTTTTCTTTTTCCAAAAATAATAATGTCTACAAAAGTGTAATGGAAAAAACGTGATACTTCCTTCGCTTGGCTTAAATTATGTTATTACTCTGTTCAAGAGATCTCGGCTGGATCTTGCACATCCCTTTATTAGATTTTTATTTCCTCCGGAGCAAATAATAGTGTAATAAATAGTGATGGGATAGTTACATAAATATTTATCGATACAACGTTACGTTATTCCAACAAAAATATCGGTGAACATTTTTCGTTTACGCATTTTTATCAAAAATATTTCAATAGGTACATTATATAGTATCTACTTAGCTTACTTTTTTCTATGTTATAGATTTTTACCGGGTTAAAATATAATAATATTTTACAACATTAGTAAGAACCTAGTCGTTTTTTGACGTTAAAAGCAGATAGTTTTTTCGATTATCTAGTTCTTCTACGTCTTTTCGTACTCGTTTCTTGAGTATATAAAAATCAAATTAACAACGTATTAACTTTTAAATTAGGAGTTCTTTACCATTTTTTTCGACTATGATTTTTATTTACTACGTAAACCGATTTCAGTTCTATCATAAATCCATGATGAAATCACGGTTATTGAAACATTATTTAAAAAACACTGCATATCATTTAAGTAACACTTCTCTGATTTAAATTTATATTTGTGCTACAACTGTAGTATAAAGAAAATAAATAAAAATGTATTGCAAAATGGGTGTGAATGGCTCACACGCCGCAGAAGTAAACCTTTTGGAAGAGTAACTTTCTTATAAATGTATGTCAGAAATAAAAATCAAGAAAATATATTTTTATTTATTTCGATGTAAAAGTTTTATTTAATTTGAAATAGATGCCCTTACTAAATGCTAATCCTCATGTAGCATGTAGGGGGTGTCTATAGATGTCACTTATCACTTACCACCAAGTGAAACGACTGTCCGTTTCCCCTCTTCTACATAAAAACAACGACACCAAAGAAGTTTCACTTCGAAATAAAAACAATTATATGTAATAACTCAACTTATCGATACGTGGAACATGCCTCGTTCGTTAAATAGAAATCTTATTTGTTAATGGCAGCTACAAACTACGGCCGTATGAACAAAATATTAATTAAATGTGTGCCACTGAAACATAAGTACTTTGAAGTCATATTAATACACATACGTTTAAACAAAACTCAACTAGTTTTCGAGTCAGTTCTAATATTTTAATAACTTCTATTTTTGTTATTAATGTTTTTATTTAAGAGTATAAATTCTAATATTATGTGCTAATATATACATATTAAAAAGGGAGGCCTGTGTTTAGCAGTGGACGGCCACTGCTAAACACAGGCCTCCCTCAATGAAAGCCAAGACGGCCAATCCCTTACCACTCGCATTCAACACGGCCACTGCACGGAGATCGTTTTCCCACATGGTTAGTGGCCGACCACTTCGTCTACATGTACGCGGCCTCCACTCATGAACCATATTGGCCCATCCGCCATCAATTATCGTGAGTTTGCTTACTGGCGAATAATGAGGCTATCCATATAAATGATATTTATCAAGAGATGATAATTTACGTTATTATGGCTCTAATGTATATTATTGTCCCTTGATAGCATCTGTCTGTGTGTTATCAATTAGAACATCATGAAATATATTAAACATCTAACTCTGGGGACTGCGTATAATTATATAACTTTATTTTATTTTTGGAATTCGAGTTCAATAGATTATCTTGAACAATCCACAAGTGCTCGCAAAAGAGCACTGATCCCAAGAAGAAGAGGTCTGGCTGTTACGTTGTCGGGACAGTACAATGGGGTGAGGTTCTCATCCTCGCCCCTTGTCCCCCTGCTCTTTTGGCCCCTCTTCTTATAAGAGGGGTACAAAGAGCAGCTCCCTCGGCCCAAGGTGCTGGGCTCGCCCTAGGCTACTGAGCCCCACCGCCACGACAAGGCTTGAACCATGGTGGGGAAAATGATAGTTCTAGTGTACTCTAGATTGAATTTTAAATTGGATGTAATCTTAAAATATCTCAAGAAATGTTTGTTATATAAATTTTTCGATAACGGCAAAGTACATCTCTATCGTTCAGATGAAAATTATGCACGTAAGAGGATTTCGGGCGTTATCTCGACCATGCGGGCGCTAGGTTACTTTAACTGCGTTATTTAACTAGCATGGTTAAATTCTACGAATTCTTGCCTAGGCACCTAATATTATATAATATCAAACTATGAGCACGTAAATACTTAGGCTTAACTTTTGCTTCTACTGTCATTAATATCAGCCTTTTTCCCGTAATAAAGGAACGTCAAGACGGCCTATTCTTTATAGTAGAGATAATTTGACTTTCTATACGATACTTTTTATGAATAGCATTTAATACTTTTATTAGTTTCAAAGATTAACCTTAACCTTCGTGGTTATTATTATTTTTGCCTCCGCTAAGATTTTTGCCTTCGTGTTTTTTTTTTACCACCCAGAAATAGGAGCACGAAGCGGGGCTCCGTCGAGTTATCTTGGCAGGTGGTATTTAGTCATTAAGTATATCTGAAATTTAAAAAATATAATGACTGAAATAACAAAAAAAAAACAATATAAAATTTTAAATGATTTTGTGTCGTTTTTGTCATTTTAGACTACATAGGTTTTAGGTCTTTTGACTGGTGTACCAAACGATTTTATGTTCCGTGTATGTTATGTTAAAGCTCCAAATAACGGACGCTGCTTTAATCATCTTTCAAAGATGCTATAGGCCAATGATGATGATGATGTTATGCTTATAAAATAGTTATTTTAAAATTATCAATTTTAAAATAACTTATTTCTATTTAGTAGACGTATTGTCATGCATTGCAGCCGAATTGGGCCGGCACGACCGGGTTGGTACTTGTCGCTCACATAACACCGGCGTTTTGTGTAATTTTTGAGTTTCCGGTGGAGTATCCCCCCAATGGGGGATAAGGCAATGCATCTGCATAACTTCTGGTTGTGCGGATGTATATGGGCATCGGTAATATAAGGTTCCGTCTGCTCGTTTGCCCCCTTATGACATAAAAAAAGAATACTATATTTTTCAAAATAAAATAATTTTAAAATACAAAGTAACTAACAAGCAAGCTAACAAACTTGTATACAAAATCGTATATCTCGCAAAATATTAGTAAGGATTACTTATCCTTTGTATTTATGTACCTACGTCAGACCGACGTACTAATTGTAGACGTCAAAATATCACATTAGCATGTCGGTGATGCGACCCCATAAGATTTTCCCCTACAACAACGCGGCTAAAAAAGTTATCACCAAGGATAAAATATCATAAAAGTTATCACCAAGGATAAAATATCCTAAAAGTTATCACCAAGGATAAAATATCATAAAAGTTATCACCAAGGATTAAATATCCTAAAAGGTATCACCAAGGATAAAATATCATAAAAGTTATCACCAAGGATTAAATATCATAAAAGTTATCACCAAGGATAAAATAACATAAAAGTTATAACCAAGGATTAAATATCCTAAAAGTTATCACCAAGGATAAAATATCATAAAAGTTATCAACAGGGATTAAATATCATAAAAGTTATCACCAAGGATTAAATATCATAAAAGTCATTGTTGTTAAGTGTTATTTGTCTTCCGGAGATATAAAACTTAACTGACATTTTTGCATGATATTGCATATTTTCCCTTTTCATCGTAACACATAAGTTTTTATGAAACATAATTTATAGTTTCAAAAGCTGGCTATGTACAGAACCTCGAAAAGTGGTTGTTTCTGTGTAATCGATATAATATAAAAATATTTTAATATATCAGGTTCATTTATCATCAGAGTTATAGAATTAACTGAATTACTAACATGGGATTTGTGAAAAAAAAGTTGTTAATTGTACGATATTGGTTAAAATTTTAATTGTTAGTCGATGAGGTTACATAGTTCGAGGAAGGTAAATTTCTCTCTGAATAATTTTTTTGGTGGGTGTCTTTCTAGGTTTCCAGTAGAGGACAGCACATCTTTTTCTTTCTTTTGCGCCGGAAAATGCTCTTAGCATAGGCTCGCTGTGCTCGAAAGATGATAAAGTAACCGCAGCTCTACCCACTCAAACCCGGCGAGTGCCACCAATGCCGCCTTTGGTGAGGTGTCCCGGGTCTGTTGAGCAATAGGGCACCTCGACTGCTAGTCAGTCCCTCAAGGTACTGGGAAACTAGTGAGTAGAGCTGCGTCCACCTTACCACCTTTTAGGCGCACCTGGGGAGACCCACTGCCGTGCAGGATGCCTCAGAGACTTTTCCGGCGTAAAAGAAAAAAAAAGACGGCCTATGTTTAGTGAACGATATGGTCGGATAATGATAATGTTATAAAATAAATAAACATTAATTATAGTAATCCAGGAAGTAAACCGCCAATGAACCACTTATTAGTTCAACGTCATTAACCGAACCACTTAAAAGTTATAAGTGTGCGAACTAAGTTGGAGATTTTAAATTTTATTAACTTTTGCAATTTACTTTTCCACTGAGATTTAAGGTTCCGACGAGTGGAAAGCGGCTAAAATAAATAATATAAATCTAGCGTTAACCAGGATTATGTACTAGATTTTGTTAATTTAATAATGGATTTGGTTATGAAAGGCCGAGAAAAGGCGAGCCTGTCACCTCGACATTAACGTTGTATATATTTAAAAATTTAGAGGTGCTTGCTGTTTTGCAGACGAATTGGGCCGGCACGACCAGGGTACTCACATAACACCGGCGTAAAGTGACAGTTATGCTGTCAGGTTTCGTGCGGTTTGTGAGTTTCCGGTGCCCATTGTTGGGATAGGGAAAAGGAGGGCAACGCAAACTTATAACTTTTGGCGTCATATCTATGGGCGTCGGTAGTCACCATAAGGCTCCCACTACTCGGTTGCCTTCTTGTGAAATAAAAAAAAAAATCGTTGCACATATCTAATACTAACATTTGGCTTTACGATATGATTGTCTAATAATAAGTCGAGTGTATTTGTCATAAAAATCTAATATGGCGTCGCGGCAACTCCCTCGGAAATTGAGTCCCGACACATCCGATTACGAACGACATTTTTTTTTTCATTTCCACTGCACTGGATACGAGTGTTTATTGCATGTAAAAATTAAAATATACGATATTTTATCTGTTATTTTATATTTGACATTTAATTTCTTTACAGAGCTTTACAGTTTAATATAGAGTAATTGATATTTGATAGAAAATAATATTTTTGTGATGTGACGTGACGTGGCTGGCCTGTTGGTCTAGTGGTTAGTGATCCTGACTGCTAAACCAAAAGGTCGTGGGTTCAATCACCACCCAGGACAAATGTTTGAGTGATGAGCATGATCATTTGTTCTGTGTCTGGGTGTAATTTATGTATAATATTTATGTATTTAGAAATATATAAGTATGTATCAGTTGTCTGGTTGCCGTATGGCTCTGCCTAGTTTGGGATCAGATGGCCGTGTGTGAGTTATACATATTATACATATTATTATTCTATCTTGACACGAGCCCGTCTTAGTCGGGCTCGTGTCAAGATAGACAAGGCATCGTATGTTAGGTATAAATAAGCTTTCCTAAAAATTACCACAGATTTAATAAATAATACAAATTATGTTAATTTTTACAAATTTTCTTTACCCAATTTTGTTTCGTTTGTTTTCAAAATTTCACACAAACGTGGATGTAGTTGGCGAGTGATTAGATATTTTTTTATGGAAGTTTAAAAAATATTGCTAAAAAATACTTTTCATACTAGATATTGAGATTATGATTTTCAGTGGAAAATGAATTGAATTAAATATATTTTTGTTTAAAAACCGATAGTTAATATCCAATAGAATCACTGACCTAAATTCTGTTGGACATCTGTCGAGTACTCTAAGGACGGGTGGTTTATGATGAATATTTACAAGTTTATATTATAACATCTAAAAATGACATTTAAGCACAACATTTTCATAATTTATTTAAGAAAATACCTCAAAGTTTTTGCCAATACGAGATCAAAAGTCATATTTTGCTATTAGATAAGAAAAGTAACAAATATGGATATTGGGATCTTTGATTTTCTTTATTTATTAAAGTAATTTCAATGAAATAAATTTTCAAAAAACAAAGAACTTTTAAAAAGTACCAGTAGTTTACATATAATTGTTGAAGAGCTTTTGCGTTGCCTGTACTTATCCCGCTGAGTAAGGCTAAAGTTAGCACAGAAAAGTTGGCATATTTTTTTAATACATGGAATGGCGTACTCCGGTTGATTTTTGCTTAGTTAAGCGGGAAAATTAAAATGTTACTTCAACAAAGGATTTTTTTTTATGTTTCATGATTTGCAAGAACTTAGCGTCAAAAGCAAATAGTTTACGAACATTGTTTCTAATGTTTACGTGAATTTCACTCATTATAATGAAAAAAGAATTAGAGATTTTATCGTGGTTTATAAGATTTTTACAAGCCGGACGTTTCGGATACTTTACAGCAACCATGGTCACGGAAGGACTGAGGTGTCATCCCCACCATGGTTCAGGCCTTGACGTGGCGGTGGGGCTCAGTAGCCTAGGGTGAAGCTAATTGAGCCGAAGGGGCTCTTTGTACCCCTCTTATAAGAAGAGGGGACAAAAGGGCAGGGGTCAAGGGGCGATGACGGGAACCTCACCCAATTTTAATGTCCCGACGTTAGGAGGGGTTGTTCTGTGGTGCGGGATAACCACTCCGTGCAGGTGGCGTGCCTTGTTTGCTCATTAGATCCGGGGCACCTCACCAAAGGCGGCATGGTAAGCACTCGCCGGGATTTAGTGGGTAGAGCTGCGTCCACTTACCAGCTTTCGGGTTTTTTTTGTCGTATTTCAAGTGTACTAGTGGTTATCTACGAAATAAAGATATTTTGATTTGATTTTATTTGTCTATCCAACCGCCATACATAGGCTGCACTATAAGTATCGGGAATGGAATATTTCCACTGTTCCTGTCCACCTGACACCGACTCCAAAAGTAGCAATAATGACGTGGTAAACGCAAAAATTGTACATTAGTAGAAGTACAAGATGATTATTAGTTGTAGACATAAAAATTAAAGAAACGCAATTATTTTATTACTTTTTAGTTATTTTATTTTTTGAAGTCGGTTATATTTTTGGTTAAATTTTTTAATTTTAATGCTGCTTTTGTTTCGTCACATCAGCTGCAATCCGTCCACTGTTGTTTTTGCTTATGATAATTAAAAATTTATTATTTAAAAAAACCGACTTCAAAACTACAAATAGGCACTCAAAAGCGAAAAATAAATTTAAATTAAAAATAAATTTAAATTAATACCTAGTTATTATAAGCGCTACCCCACTCATACTCATACTACCTACACAACTAACATAAAAAAAAAAAAAAAAAAACAACAGACAACGGACACGGACAACGGAGAACGGATTATGGACTACGGACAACGGACAACAGGCAACGGACAACGGACAGCGGACAGCGGACAGCGGACAGCGGACAGCGGACAGCGGACAGCGGACAGCGGACAACGGACAACGGATACGGAGAACGGACTATGGACAACGGACAACGGATAACGGATAACGGATAACGGATAACGGACAACGGACAACGGACAAAGGAGAACGGACAAAGAATAACGGACAACGGATAAAGGACAAAGGACAACGCGTTGGTGAAGTTCCATAACCCAGAAACACAGAAAATATTTTTATTCCCGGGCGGGATTCGAACCCGCAACCTCGGGCTTGAGCACCAACGCCACTACCACTGAGCCACAGACGTCGTGACGCAGCACGCATCACGCAGGATGCATCACGCAGCACGCATCTCACAGCACGCAGAACGCAGCACGCAGAACGCAGCACGTATCACGCAGGATGCATCACGCAGCACGCATTCCAAAGCATGCATAACGCAGGATGCATCACGCAGTATGAAGTACGCTGACGCAGGATGAATCGCACAGCACGCAGCACGCAGAATTCCCGGGCGGGATTCGAACCCGCAACCTCGGGCTTGAGCACCAACGCCACTACCACTGAGCCACAGAGGTCGTGACGCAACACGCATCACGCAGGATGCATCACGCAGCACGCATCTCACAGCACGCAGAACGCAGCACGCAGAACGCAGCACGCATAACGCAGGATGCATCACGCATAACGCAGGATGCATCACGAATACCGCAGGATGCATCACGCATAACGGAGGATGCATCACGCAGTACGCAGCACGCCTAACGCAGGATGCATCACGCATAAGATAGAATGCATCACGCAGCATGCAGAACGCAGCAGGCATAACGCAGGATGCATCACGCAGGATGCATCACGCAGTACGCAGCACGCAGCACGCATCACGCAGGATGCATCACGCAACTCGCAGAACACAGCACGCGTAACGCAGGATGCGTCACGCAGTACGCATGACGCAGGACACATCTCGCAGGACGCATCTCGCAGCACGCATCTCGCAGCACGAAGTACGCATAACGCAGGATGCATCACGCAGCATGCAGAACGCAGCAGGCATAACGCAGGATGCATCACGCAGTACGCAGCACGCAGCACGCATCACGCAGGATGCATCACGCAACTCGCAGAACACAGCACGCGTAACGCAGAATGCGTCACGCAGTACGCATGACGCAGGACACATCTCGCAGGACGCATCTCGCAGCACACATCTCGCAGCACGAAGTACGCATAACGCAGGATGAATCGCACAGCACGCAGCACGCAGAACGCAGCACGCATAACGCAGGATGAATCTCACAGCACGCATCACGCAGGATACATCACGCAGCACGCATCACGCAGGATGCATCACGCAGCACGCAGAATACAGCACGCATAACGCAGAATGCGTCACGCATCACGAATAACGCAGGATGCATCACGCAGTACGCAGCACGCAGCACGCAGCACGCATAACGTAGGATGTATCACGCATAACGCCGGATGCATCACGCAGTACGCAGCACGCATAACGCAGGATGCATCACGCAGCACGCATCTCACAGCACTCAGCACGCATATTGCATAACGCAGCACGCATAACGCAGGATGCATCTCACAGCACACGGCACGCAGAACGCATCACGCAGCATGCAGCACGCATAACGCAGCACGCATAACGCAGGATGAATCACGCAGCACGACAACAACAACAAAAGTTAAAACCGACTTCAAAATTAAAAAAAAAACAAAAAAGCAATTAAATAATTTCCTTAATCTTTGTGCCTACAATTATATATAATTAACTTTTGAAGCCGGTGTCGTATTCATTGATGTACCTACCTCCCTACCTACCTTGGCTGACACCGACTCCAAAAGTAACAATAATGACGTGGTAAATGCAGAATTGTATATTAGTTAGTATTAGTAGAAGAACAAGTTGATTGTAGGATTTACCGGTGGGAGGGAAGCGCTGTGCCGCGCACCCGGCTGCTTTGGTACCACCATCTTGCTTGTTTCTCCCGTGAAACAGCTTTGCTGTGTTTCGGAGAGAAGGGCAAGACAGGCAGTGTAATTACTGGCACCGAGACTTAACATCTTATGTCTCAGGATAGGCAACACATAAATGAGTTGCTTGGGCTCGTTCCAGGTAAACTGGTTTATGTGCATGGGCGACGTCGACCACTTACCATCAGGTGTCACGTTTGCCAGTTTGTCTATCCAACTAACATAAAAAAAAGGCACAAAGATTAAGGAAATTTTACTTTTTATTACTTTTTAGTTTTTTTTAAATTTTGAAGTCGGTTTTAATTTTTGTTTAAATTTTTTTATTTCTTAATTTTTAGTGCAAAATTCGATAACTTATTTTATTTGTCTGAAATATGGGTAGAAGAACTATTAAACGCGTTGCTCAGATTAGATAGCGCTGAATTAATGAGATGAACGTAGAAAGGGTATATATTATTATATAACAAATGAAAAAACCGAAATGGAATTGTGTAAAACTTTATATACATGTAATTGAAAGCAATCACGGCAGATTTGCTGTTATTCAGTCATTATAATTCAGTTATATAATATAGTCATCACCATCACCAATATATAGGTATAGAATGGATATTAGGATGACCTTGAAATACTATGATGCGCTTCCAAGGCCAGTTGTTTTTGTTCATTTAACAACGACAAGTAAAATTAAATTAAATTAATTAAACAAAATTACATGATTATTTAGCCGTATGTACTAAGCCCAATAAAAGGTGTAAATCGTCGAGGATTCCCCTCGATTGTGTAAGGTCTCCATCACCACACCTGTAATAGCACTTATAATCCATATGGGTGCAAAGTTCTCATCTATTTAAATTAATTAAGTCCAAACACAAGGTAGCTACTGTAAACTGTTGAAAAGTTCCCTTAACTGTCATTTGTCTTCATCATCAGACCCTTAATGACAGTCACAACCCATTTAGGTATAAAGTTCTCATTATTACAAATTAATCAAGCCCAAACACGAGGTTACTGATATAAATCGTTGAGGAATTCCCTCGACTGTCTTTCGGCTCCAGCATATCAGATCGACTCTAGACCTTCATTAAATTGTAGTCCTTTAAAACACTTTATAAAAAAAATATCAAACGCACTAGTCGCTCCTACGATTTTCGAAAGTTCCCCTCGATTTCTCCGGGATGCCATCATCAGATCCTGGTTTCCTTATCATGGGACCATTTGGGAACAAAAAAATAATTTTTCAAATCGATCTAGCCATCTTCGAGTAATCAGGTAACATACATAAAAAAAAAAGATTCCGACGAATTGATAACCTCCTCCTTTTAGAAGTCGGTTAAAAATAGTTTATAGTAAGTTAAGTATATAGTAGTAAGTATATAGTAGTTAAGATGTATATGAAGGTTGGCTAACCTTCATATACATCTTAATGTATATGAACACTTTAGCTGCTTAGATAAACTTGGAAAATTTGTTGCACAGATATTTTGACTACTTTTTTTTCGAAAGGGCTAGACTTTTCGGCCTGATGACCTCAAAAGCTCAATTGGATTTGACTTGGAAATTGGACTCAGTAGGTGAGCAGATGGCTCACCTAAGAATTATTTGAAAGGAGGTCGTCCCCCGCGCCCTGTAGGGGGCGCGGCTCATCGCGCGCGCTACTCGGGAGGGCCTACCCTAGTTGTAGTTGGCGTCTACTCGTATCGGATTCGAACCTAAGCTTTCGCGGTCGATCCGGATCGATGTGGCTGCCATGTGTAGTGGTCGACGTCACTTACGACCCCGAGTTTTGACTACTTTGGATGCAAACAATAATATTATGACAACTCTGAAGGCTTAGGGTATTAATGAATTTGGGTCCATCACATCTTTTTGGACAGTTTGGGTGCTAAGATCAGTCTGACGTTGACTGTACCTATATTGCAAAAATTACTACTCGATATTTTATTGCAAATGATTGTCACTTTATTAATTTCGAATGTTATTTTTTATTAAGTTTCTTTATATTATGATCATTTGTTTTCGTTTTAATTTAATAAAAATTGAAAAAATAATTTTGCTTAAATGATTAAGAGGTTCTTCAGTTAATGTGGTGTTAAAAATTGATAAGACTATCATTGAAATACAAATAAGTAATAACAAACCAAAAAAAAAACCAGCAAAACTAAGAAACAAGCCAAGAGAAGAGCAAAGCTGGCGGAATCTTATACCATGGGTAAGTTTATTAGTTTTTAAGTAAATGTTTTTTAAATTTAGTACTGGAAATGTTTAAAAGGTTAAATAATTAATTTGACGACCTCTGTGGCTCAATGGTTACCGCGTTGGCGCTCTAGCAGGAGGTAGCCGGTTCGAATCCCGCGTGGGAACAACAAACATCATGTTTGTTGCTCTTTCAAGCAAGAACTGCTGAATGGATTTAGATGAAACTTTACAAAAACATAGCTTGTATATTAGAATAACATTTTTTTTAAGAATACTCTGCAGACCATTGGTCCGCACCATTGTTAGATTGGTTTTGATGATGATTGATTGTTACTTCTGTTGCTCCGCAAAATTGGAGTTCGTTAGGAGGTTAGTTGATGAAGATTGATTGATTAGCTTAAGAGGAGCCGCTGGGGTGGAAGAAGGAGAGAGGATGTTACCACCGGTTCCAAACCCTAGCCCTTTCCTGAGAAGAACCGGCAAGAAACTCAGTGGGCAGCGTCCCTATACTTGACACTTATAGATGGTAAAGTGTTTGCACGGTGTTTAGTGGTCACGCGCGCTCAAGTTGGTGGTTAAGGGCTCCTCTTAATTTGTTACCGTTATTAGTATGTTAGTTGTGTCACGGGGTGTGGATCCTAGTGATTCACTCCCCGCGCTCATAGTTGTTCAGAGTGTTAGTTCGGTTTGGCTGCGCTAGATGGTGTGGCGCGCCCCATTGTCCTCAAGTTTGTCAATTGTCAATTTCATTATCTACTCCCGTAATACTATAGTGTAGCCCACTACACCGGGATAGCGCCTCGCCACCAGATATCGTCACTAACTCTACCGAGGGGGTGTAAGGTGTAAGTACCTATGCTTTACCAATCTATGTATATGTACTCATCAAACCTATATAATCATGCGTTATCCTAAAATAAAGACAGTATTGACAGTATTGTTCGATCAGCCAGTTGTATCATTTGTCTCCCAAATAGCTACGTCCTTACAGGGGCTCTTTGTACTCTTCTTATAAGAAGAGGGGACAAAAGAGCAGGGGGCAAGGGGTGAGGATGGGAACCTCACCCCATTGTACTGTCCCGACGTTGGGAGGGGTTCCTGACCAAGGGGGCACTGGTGGCACTCGCCGGGTTTTAGTGGGTAGAGCTGCGTCCATTTACCATCTTTCGGGCGCAGCGAGTCCCACATACCCACCTGGGGAGACCCACTCCCCAGGCGCGATGCCTCAGAGCATTTCCCCGCGTAAAAGAAAAAAACTAGAGAGGTGTCAAGGGACACCCGGATCCCCACCATGGTTCAGGCCTTGTCGTGGCGGTGGGGCTCGGGAGCGGTGCACCTTGGGCGAAGCTAATTGAGCCGAGGGGGCTCTTTGTACCCCTCTTATAAGAAGATGGGACAGAAGAGCAGGGGGCAAGGGGTGAGCATGGGAACCTCACCCCATTGTACTGTCTCGACTTGCGAGGGGTTGTTCTGTGGTGCGGGACAACCCCTCTGTGGAGGTGGCGTCGGTCCCTTGCGGGACTGACTAGCCGTCGAGGGGCCCTGTTTGTTTTCTAGATCCGGGGCATCTCACCAAAGGCGGCATTGGTGGCACTCGCCGGGTTTTAGTGGGTAGAGCTGCGTCCATTTACCAGCTGTCGGGCGCAGCGAGTCCTACATACCCGCGTGGGGAGGCCCACTCCCCCGCGGGATGCCTCAGAGCATTTCCCGGCGTTAAAGAAAAAAAAAAGGGACACCCGGATGGAACGAAGTTCCTTTCAAATAATTAGTGAAGGAATTGTAATAAAAAACAAAAAAAGTACATACACACACACACATAAGTGTGTAAGTGTGTGAAATCATCGAAAAATATTACCAATGATTTAGAAGCACGCCATCTGTCGATGAAATATTTTATGTATCAATGTTAATAAAATCAACGAAAAATACTTCCAATGATTTAGAAGCGCGCCATCTGTCAATTATATATGCAAACTGTTTCAAAATATACTGTTAGGATGGCGATGCTTGTACGTATTGAATCAATGTTTTAATAAGAATCAACGAAAAATATTATATCCTATAATACCTTCGTGAATAGATTAACTATCACACTATTGTTTACGCATTCTGTTCGAAAATTCGTTAAAAAATTACCGTGCAACTAGTATATTTAGATATTGAAAGTCAAATTTAATGTAATGGCAGCACTATCTATGAAAAACTTTGTTTGAAGCCAATGTATTTGGAGATATTACAATATAATTAAAACAAGTTTGTATACTAACAGTTTTTTTTGAAGTTTTTTTTAAATACTAACAATATACTATGGACTTGGTTAGTAAATTTATTAATAAATTTATTTTAATGTATGAAATTGTGTGTGCCCCCCCGCCTCCCCGATTTACAATTCTGTCCTAATATTATAGTAAACAAAAATAGGTATAAATTTTTTATGATTTTTTAATCGATAAAAATCAGAGCATCTCCCGGCGTAAAATAATAATAAAAAAAAATGTCACCGAGATCGGTGGGATTTGAATTGGGGTTTTTTACTAAGCAGCCCCAATAGTGTAACAAAATCAACTACCAACGCGGTAATGTGTCAATCAAAAAGCCGGACTTCTTACAACTATAGCAAAAAGCCAATACGCGAAGTGGCCGCGCGCGCGACACTATACATACGTAGGTATGTATAGTATGCGATATACTCGTAAAAAGTGTCGTGCCAACTTTTTCCTATAGCGATAACTACGTTCCAAAAAAAAAAGTTGATCAAAAGTTGGTAAAATAAAAAAAATCAACAATTGAGTGGTTTAAAAGACATAATAAAATAATTTTATTTTTATTTTACCGTGGTAAGTATAGATTTCCGACGTTTCAGATACTTAACATCAACCACGTTCGTAGGAGTTGTATCAGTTATACTTACGACATTTTCGTTCTTCAGATGATGATGGTGATGTTAGTCAGTGAATAAATCAAAATACACATTCATAAGCGCGACCAAACTACTGCAAACAGGTTTGGCCAACGTAAAATTGGATTGGTCCAGAATCAAGATTAGCTGTGATTGGTCAAAGTCGATTCGAATCGAATTTTCATCAGGAATAACTCTGGTTCATCCCGTCATCGTTCAAATTGGTCCAAAACCGATTACATTTATTTTTGGGGTCGCCAAATTGGGAAATAGCGAGGGTATTTTGATACTGGTCTAATTGGCTTTTAGGTATTTTTAGGCCGTACTTGAAATAATTAAAAGTTGTCAGTGTTTGTTGTATGCTTTTGAATGTCCTATTTCCTAGGATAGGCTATTGTGCCCCACCATGGTTCAGGCCTTGTCATGGCGGTGGGGCTCAGTAGCCTTGGGCGAAGCTAATTGAGCCGAAGGGGCTCTTTGTACCCCTCTTATAAGAAAAGGGGCAAGGGGCGACGATGGGAACCTCAAGCCATTGTACTGTCCCGACGTTGGGAGGGGTTGTTCTGTGGTGCGGGACAACCCCTCTGTGGAGGTGGCGTCGGTCCTATAAGGGACTGACTAGCCGTAGAGTTGCCCTGTTTGCTCAACAGATCCGGGGCACCTCACCAAAGGCGGCATTGGTGACACTCGCCGGGTTTTAGTGGGTAGAGCTGCGACCACTTACTAGCGCGGGGCAGCGCGAGTCCCACATACCCGCCCAGAGAGACCCACTCCCCCGTGGGATGTCTCAGAGCATTTCCCGGCGTTAAAGAAAAAAAATAGGATAGGCTATTGTCGGTATATGTATAACGGTTTATTAGGATTTTTACTGATATTCCAGATACTTAAATAAAAAATTATTGTTAGATTCTAAATTTAGATTATTTAGATTCTAAAACTATTTAAAACGGGACATCTATCATGTTTTTCACTTTTATTTCAATTGGAGTCCAAGAACGAGACATTCGTACTCGTAGATATTGTAAGATATTGAAAAGATTAGTTCACGGAATTTGTTTCGCCGGTTCGGAATAGTCCTTTGAACAGGTATTAGAGTTAATACGAAGTTCAATGAGATGCTTTTATGATTGAATAAAAAAAACATCATCATCATCATCGGCCTTTATCCGTATACGGCCGATCCCTTGACACTCAATCCAAAAAATATATACTTTATTTTATTTTATAATATTTAATAAAATTTTGTATTTAGAGTCAAGTATGTGAAAACTCGTCCATTCTCCTACGGGTGCTAGCACTAGTCATTTTCTATATAATTGTGTGGAGTAATCCTGAGTGCACAATAAATACTTAATGACGTCAGCGTTACACCAACTCCCAAATCAGTGGCACGGAGTAATGGCATCGATCGGTGGCGTGACATATTACAAGTTCATACACTAGCACAGGGCATTCGTGTACAGACTGTTTCAAACGGCATATTTGCCACTGGATGAATGGTATAGGTACTGTTAGCATAAAAAAGAACGTTTTACTTTTTTATGCTATAAGTAGGCAACTGAGCAATACCAGCCTTATGGTGACTCCTGACGCCCATACACATCCGCATAATCAGAGGTTATGCAGATGCGTTGCCCTCTTTTCCCTATCCCCCCTAATGGACCACCGAAAACTCACAAACAGCACGAAACGCGACAGCATAGCTGTCACTTGACGCCGGTGTTATGTGAGCGAGAGGTACTACTACCCCGGTCGTGCCGGTCCAATTCCACTGCAAAGCAACATGGCACTACCTCTTACATTTACTGCTGTGAAGTTCGTCCTTTATAAAATAGACCTCGCTATAAAGCATGATATTATACTTGATATTGGCAGAATTGTGCATGTTAGTATTGTTCGCGTAAATAAAAGAATTAGAAGAACGCATCACTGCTGTAAAGTACGTGTTAGTACGTATAGGTACATACGAGTAAACCTCACGGTATTACATATTATTATCTGGTTTATAGAAAATGGTACGTGATCGATGTCATAAATATTGTCAATGTAAAATTTTACTATCTGTTCCTAGTTCTAGAACAACGCAATGCTGCTTTTCGGTAGAAATAGCAGTATAGTGGTACTTATGTAGAGTGGCGCGTTGTACAAAAGTCTTCCAGTATGCGAATAGTAACTTACTAAAGTAAGCTGCTGATCAAATTATAAGAGATTTGGCGATAATATTGGGAGTAAGGACATATAGACTACACATAGGGTCAGGAACATGCCAGAGGATCCTGGCTACATGCCTAAGTGCATGTTCCTGCGTTATTTAAAAAAGTGTGCGTGTAATCTTTACGCGCGATTGAAGTGAAACTCCATAACAAATGAATTAAAAGAAGAAAACATTTTATAGTGGGCTGAATTAATTATGAATTTTTAAGTAAATATACGCAATCAAACAAATGTATTTCCATCATACTATCAATAAACAGTCAACAACAGTAAAACGTAACTCTCTTTCTTTCTAACTTATATGTCCCTCTCAATTTCCGTTCGCTTCGCCCGATCACACTTTTGTAACGCTCTTGTCACTCATTCACCAGCTTACTCCCTTTTTTTCTTTAACGCCGGGAAATGCTCTGAGGCATTGGTACGGGGGAGTAGATCTCCCCAGGCGGGCATTTGGGACTCGCTGCGTCCGAAAGCTGGTAAGTGGACGCAGCTCTACCCACTAAAACCCGGTGAGTGCCACTAATACCGCCTTTGGTAAGGTGCCCCGGATCTGTTAAGCAAACAGGGCACCTCGACGGCTAGTCAGTCCCTCAAGGGACCGACGCCACCTACACAGAGGGGTTGTCCCGCACTACAGAACAATCCCTCCTAACATCGGGACAGTACAATGGGATGAGGTTCCCGTCCTCACCCCTTTGCCCCCTGCTCTTTTATTCTATCTTCTTATAAGAGTGTTACAAAGAGCCCCCTCGGCTCAATTCACTTCGCCCAAGGTGCTGGGCTCACCCTAGGCTACTAGCTCCACCGCTACGATAAGGCCTGAACAATGGTGGGGACCAGCTTACTTCATATAGAAATTTTACTTCAATTATTATTATCATCCAAGATGCGACTGTAAATCTAAGTTAAAGCGGCAACAGCTAGTTTGATAAATATATTAAAATGTTTTCACGCTGTGAGAATGTTTGACACGCTCCGTGCTATTGTCACGTCAGAACAAACATTACATGCAGCTGCAGGTTGAGAATTATTTAAACGCGAGTTGCGTATATTTTTGAATAGACGAGAACTATTTTTGCACCATGTCTATTTATTTAACAATTTTTTTCATGCTGGTCTTCGTAACTACCAGTTCTGTAGAGGTACTTGAATATTTCGCATTTGGTAGTCTGATTCTATAATCAGAGTATATAAATATTATTATACTGGTGTATACTACTTTAATCCCCTCCATGATTCAAGCCTTGGCGTGGCGGTGGGGCTTAGTAGCCCAGGGTGAGCCCAGCACCTTGGGCGAAGCTAATTGAGCCGAGGAGGCCTTTTATAAGAGGAGGGGACAAAAGAGCAGGGGGCAAGGGTGGGAACCCCACCCCATTGTACTGTCCAGACGTTGGGAGGGGTTGTTCTGTGGTGCGAGACAACCCCTCTGTGGAGGTGTCGTCGGTCCCTTGGGGGCTGACTAGCCGTCGAGGTGCCCTGTTTGTTTATTAGATCCGGGGCACCTCACCAAAGGTGGCATTGGTGGCACTCGCCGGGTTAAACTGCGTTCACTTATCAGCTTTCGGGCGCAGCGAGTCCCACATACCAGCGTGGGGAGACCCACTCCCCCACGGGATGCCTCAGAGCATTTCTCGGCGTTAAAGAAAAAAAAATAACGGGCATAACTAGCGTAGGCATCAAAGCGTCTCCCCACCGTGGTTCAAGCCTTGTCGTGGTGGTGGGGCTCAGTAGCCTAAGGTAAACCCAGTACCTTAGGCAAAGCGAATTGATCCGAGAGAGCTGCTCTTAAAAGAAGAGGGGACAAAAGAGCAGAGAGATATGGTGCGAAGATAGGAACTTCACCCCACTGTACTGTCTCGACGTTGGGAGGGGTTGTTCTGTGGCGTCGGTCTCTTGAGGGACTGGCTAGCCGTCAAAGCTCAACAGATCTGGGGCACCTCACCAAAGGCACCAGCTTGGGGGACCCACTCCCACGCGGGATGTCACAGAGCATTTCCCGGCGTAAAAGATAAAAAGGCATCAAAGCGTCTAAAATGGTACTGGGCAGATCACGTCAGCCGAATACATTCCGACCGCTGGGCAAATACTACCACATTTTGGCTGCCACAAGATGGACAACGTTGCCGAGGCCGGCCCTGAGAAAGATGACAAAGAAACATACCAGGCTGGCTGGCTGCGGTGGCGCAAGATCGCGATCCTCTCATCTCTTCCATATGAAGAGCGTAGGAGAGGCCTTTGCCCAGCAGTGGGACAGCATTGGCTAGTAAAATAATATGACATAAGTATACTTAACTTATTCCAATTTCATAGCGGCTGATGCTCTATCATAATATTATCATTCGTCGACATCTATCTAGCCAACTTAGAAATCAGATGATTTGCCTTGCTGTCCTACTCTGGGTGGGACTTGAACCCACTTCTATGTGTGTTTGCTTGTATCAAAAATCACACTATCAGCATGTTACACGTGTCATATCTGTAAATACCATTAAAAAGGTGAAATGTTAAAAAATTCTGTTGGCATATTGTGAAGCTGCGAGTTTTAATTCAATTTAGGAACAGGCAGCTTCGGTTTTTTAATTTTCTTTTAGATTGTTCGTTGGGTCTTCTAATTTGATGTGTATGCGATGAAAAATAAGAAATACGAGAACCAGGTACAATTGCGTAAACTAACAATTATAAATAAACATTAAAGCTGATGGCATGAGTAGATCGTTAGTCAAATCATAGATACGCCAATTTTAAGTAGGTACTTTACCCATTTCATTAAAAAAGAGTTCTCGTTCCCTTCCCTAGAGTTTTTCTAAATTTCTCTGTGCACCTAAACACGAGACCATCGCTTGCTCACCGGTGATGGAAACATCGTGAGGATTCTTGCATGCCTGGGATCTTAGGCTATAAGGCTATCTTCATTATTTCAGTACAAAAGGAACGTTTAAAGTAGACATTAGTTTTTATAATTAGATATTAACTTTGAGAACGCTTGTGTTGAGAGCTTTAGCTTGGCTGTGAAAGTCTTAAGTGGTCCGTAAGTGCACTTACTGTGCTGTTATTATGAAATTGATTAATTTGAATTGAATTCAAATCTCGGCTAAAGTAACATCATCATTATCATCATTAACGTCATCATCATCATTATCAACATGATAATCATTATCATCATCTTCTTCAACATCAGCCTCATCATTTGTAACATGTATGATGGATATGAAAAGAGTTTGGCTCTATACATTTGATTTCAATTAATAAGCAGGTATCTTAACCCTTGGCTGGTAAGCACAACCGACGCCAGGAGGCCGTGTGGTCGCAGACTGCACGGTAGGCGGGGGGCAACCCCCCACTTTATAAATCAAAAGTGAGCCGAATGGGTTCACACTAATCCGATGAAGCATTAGGGCCTTCGGGCTATTAGCATAGATCTCTCGGAAAAAAAAAATGGCTGGTATCGCTATTTTTGTCAACTCTGCTGGCATCGTGGGTCATATTTTACCCATACCAAAAAAATTGTTGTAGTACGTATGCATTTGTTTTATTTATGTAAATAGGGATAGAAATTAAATAAAAAAACTATTTTTTACAAAATTCTCTAAGTTAAATTTTAGAATATTAAAAAGTTATTTAGTTCTACATGAATTTGTAACTAACCTAAGTTTTTGGCACTTTTTGGTAAGAGTGTATTTAAAATGAAATAAAAAAATATAAACTCTAGAAAAACTTAAACAAAAATAAATTAATGGCACTTCTTTAACAAAAAAGTATAATTCTCATCAGATCAGCTAATAATGTAAAAAATTACAATCAAAAACAAACAACTTGACACTAACCAACAATATGACGTCATATAACGTCTTGGATCTTGCTATGTTGTTCCCCACTCAATATAGCGGCTTGAACTGCAGCGCCATAAGCCACCGCTTCGTCCGGGTTGATAGACAGGTTTAGCTTCTTGCCGCAGAAGAAGTTCTGTAGCATGTTCTGTATCTTTGGAATTCGGGTAGAGCCACCGACTAAAACGACATTATGAATCGAGCTTTTGTCCAGTTTGGCGTCTTTGAGTACTTTTTCAACTGGCTCCAGAGTACCGCGGAATAGATCAAAATTGTCTTATACTTTTTGACAAGTAGTGCATAATAATATTTAGGACTGAATATGTCTTACAAACCAAATGTAAACATTTATAACATTTTAGAGAATGTTTTCGGTCATTCTTTCCAATCGCTTAGGTAGCATCTGGCCGTTTTCCGATTTGAATTTGAAGCGACTGAAGAAGTGTGGTCCGCTCTTCATTGTCATCTCTGCTTTCTTCCTCTTCGTCTCCGTGTTCTTCCCCCTCATCTCTTGTATATCCGTTTCTAGTTTTCTCCCTTTCGTTTTCACTGTCAGAACTTGCTTCAATGACACTATCTTCTGAGCAAGTAATAGGTTGGGGACTGTCTCGATCGCTGATACCTTCATCGTCACAAAGTAGATTTATATTTGGGCTCCTTTGAACATCTTCTGACTCCGAATTATCATTTACGTCGTGCAACAACTCCTCAATTTGTCTATCGTTCAAAAATCCTCCCATTGTTGTAGAAATATTCACTAAAAACAAAAAGTTTAGAAATTACACTCAGTGAAAAAAGTTACGTATTTGGTGTCGTCAAATGTGACCCAGCCGGCTCAATACCTCAGCTCCTATGATGGTCACCACGCGCACTTGTACCATGAACATTAAAATAATAATAACTAAAAGTCTTTGCGTCTGGGTCAAATTTGACCCACGATACCAACTAAGGGTTAATAAAACGTGAAAAATAGCCAAGGTTGTTATGAACTTTTTTTGTAAGTAGTGTCATACTGCATTGCCGTCGAATTGGGCCGGCAAGACCGGGGTGGTACCTCTCGCTCACATAATACCGGCGTAAAGCTGCTATTCTGTCGCGTTTTGTGCAGTTTGTGAGTTTCTGGTGGCCCATTGGAGGGATAGGGAAAAGGAGAGCAACACATCTGGATAATATCTGGTTGTGCGGATGTGTATGGGCGTCGGTAGTCGGCAAAACGCTTTGACTGCTCGTTTGCCCTCCTATGCTGTATAAAAAAATCTTCAGAAATTCAACATTCTTTGGCGATCTTAAAAATAAACCTGTTTGGTACTCGAACGAACGAAACGCTCTAAACGCTATTTTGCCGTACCATCACGCTTATCCTTATCCAATCAGGTGGCATTAAAATGACGTGATGTCACGTATACGTGACGTACAGCTTGCCTATTGGTTTTTTGTTTTGTTCCTACCCCTTTATCCACGATTTATGTAACGAAGAGAGAATATAGCGCTCTTACGCCAAGCACACGAAGTTTTTTATTTTACTAATTTCCCAATTTATCAAGGCTGTTAGTAGTTTAAATTTTACAACCATATATATGTAGCTACAATATTAATATAAAACCTTTGACCAAAGTGGACCGAAAAAGGTCGATTGTGATGATATTTTCGGTGTATTCTTCAAACATCATCACGTAATATTTTACACCCTTAATATATTTCCTTTGACGCTCAGGTGCCAGAGTATATCCATCACCATAAAAACATGAGGAAGTATAGCCCCTTCGTGAGTAACAGAGTAAAAAGTACTATACGTAGGACCCAACGACGTATGGTTTCATATTTTGTAAATCCGAAACGACGGTCGGGCGTCCCTTTAAAACAAGTTCTTGTTTAATGTAAGCAAAGACCCTTTTACTTTCATCCCAAAAAACGGACCAACAAGGAAACACAAACCGACAAGACAAATAAAACGATTTGTTGGCCACAAATCCGTTTTGAAATACTATACTACAGCTACTAATATACTATAGCTGCCCATAGTACTGCCAGTGTTACGTTAGTGTTTTATTATTTACAATTTTATTTGCATATATTTGCATATGTATATGAGTAGATGAGGCACCTGATCGTTGTTGCTCACCGGGCATGGCTGCTTCGGTGAGTACCTGTTGCAGACGGCCCAAAAGGAGCCGGCAACTGTATGTCACGATTGTGGCGCGGCGGTGGACTCGGCCCAGCACACTCTAGAGGTGTGCCCGAGATGGGCGGCGCTGCGTCGCGATCTGACGACCGTTATCGGAGGGGATTTGTCTTTGCCGAGCATCATCACTGCGATGCTCCGCAATGACGAGTCCTGGACGGCGATGGTCTCCTTCTGTGAGGCAGTAATGTCCCAGAAGGAGGCCGATGAGTCGGTGAGAGAGGAGGCCGCCGACGAGGCCTCCTTCCGCAGGCGACGAACAGGGGTGCGTAGGAGGCGCTCCTTAATGCGCCTCCAGTAACGCCCCTGTGCTCGTGTCGGGCTGAGGTTGGGGTTAACCTGGGTCGTCGGGGACTGCTAAAAGTATCGTGAAAACGAACGGCCGAGCAGTCCCCCCTTTCGAGGAGGAGTCTGGCCTCTCGCCGGGGCCAGCCTGTCGCCGAGGGTCCTGTGTTGTTGCAAGATCCGGGACCCTCAAAAGGCGGCGGAGGGC
The DNA here is from genome assembly GCA_963853865.1 of Helleia helle. Taxonomy (NCBI): domain Eukaryota; kingdom Metazoa; phylum Arthropoda; class Insecta; order Lepidoptera; family Lycaenidae; genus Helleia; species Helleia helle. The sequence continues at coordinate 7,125,306 of OY971434.1, forward strand.
GCTTGCAGCGGTTTTAGTGGGTAACGACTCTGCCCAAGTGCGAACCCCACACACGGCTAGGTTTAAAACCAACCCCGGTCCTAGCTATGGTTTAAGCTGCAAATTTCCGCTGCAGAACAAAAAAAAAAAGGCACCTGATCGTTCGCTGAGATGATCCTGTTGCATGCAGATCAGGGACCCTAAAAAATGGCTGAAGGCGCTCGCAGTGGTTTTAGTTTAGGAAGTATGCGTAGTGCCCTGTGAGTGCGAGTCCTACATGAGGTCAGATAACATGCGCAAAAAGCATAAAGCAAGTCATAAAAAATGCAACTGATGGTAAGTTTTTAGCGTCACCCAAGTTCATCTAGAGTCGAGACTGACACCACCTTCACAAAGGGGTTCCCTCTTCTATAAGAGAGGTACAAAGAGCAGCTCCCTCGGTTCGATTTGCTTCGTTCAAGGTTGATTGGTTTGGTTGGTTGGTCGTTGGGTCCATCTTAAGCTACTGAGCCCCACCGCCACGACAAGGTTTGAACCTTGGTGGGGAACATTCTTAAGTTACTAAAACACAATTCTATATGCTACAACAATGTTTATTGTTTAATAAAATCCATATTTAATAACAATCTAAAAAGAAAGATGGAATAAAATAGTGGGGGTTACGAGGGCATTACGACAGCGTTAAGGCATTGACGGCTAAGGCCAATATATTATGTGTCACAACAAAAACATACTCGTATACAGCGTGCAATTGAATTCATGAGCATCCTTTTAAATTTAGACACAGCCCATGTAACTACTAATGTTACCAATACTAAAAATAAAATAAAAGCATGTTATTGAAAACCCTTATAATTAAATCCTGTCATAAAAAGTATCAAGTTCGGTTGGGCGCAGTTTGGTTTACGAAAATGCCGTCCGCGCCGTGTAGAATACGTAGACCTCGCGTCAGTTATGTACGTGACGGATACCTATCTATTAGAAATAAATAGCTTGTAAATAAATAAATAAATAAATCCCTTGCTTGCATTTTTTTTTATAAATCAGCTTATTATTAGCCGTAATGCAAATAGTATCATTAGTAGTGTCTAAATTTGAAAGGATGCCCATGATTTCAATTGCATCCTGTATAACTATAAAAGGACCAGAATTTTAAAACTTAGATTACACAATAAAAATTATTTCTACCCTAAATATTCATCAATTACATTACTCGAAGTTAGTTACAATATTTTTGGATACCCTGCATACATCGTTATGACGTATAATACATCCCAAATATAAAATGCTATATATGTCAGCGATTTATTTGTAACAAGATATTGAAACTGATTAAAATAGAAATACAGTTCTGAAGTGAAATATCATTGACGCGACGAGAACAAAAGATAAATAGAATGGAAATAAAACGGTTGTTATTTTTATTGATTTTTATATGCACGTGTTTTTATACGAGAAAAGGTACAAAATGAAACCCAGTGTTTTCTAGAATGTACCGATGGTGCTTGGTATGGAAGAGCTGTGCTTATCGGTGTGAGGTACGCCCGGCTGTATGGGCACCAGAATCTTGCTTGTTTCTCCCGTAAACCAGCACGCTGTTTTCGGAGAGATGGGCAAGACTGGCAGTGCAATTACTAGCACAGAAACTTAAGCTACACAGTAGTTTGGGCCAGTACCTGGTGCACTTGTTTATGTCCATGGGCAACGTCACCATTTATTATCAAGTAGTTCGTCAGTTAGTTTGCCTCATCGAGCATATAACCGAAAAACAGAGTAGCCATTATAAGCCATAAAATTCCGAAACTGATCAGTGATTTGTCACTGACGTAATAACAAACTACCAACCAGTGGTCTCTATGTATGTCCCATTGGCCAATCATCCATTGGCGGAATTTGTTGTCATATAAAACACATAACATTACTGCTCTAGTCCGGGTATATACAGGAATGGACAGAAAAAGGATGTTATGGTAATTATTCACGTCATTTGCTTATTATCTTTACGACATTATTAATATACTAGCTGTTGCCTGCAGCTTCGCCCGCATTACTCAACTCCTATAAGTCACAGCGTGATGTTTTATAGCCTATAAGCCTTCCTCGATAAATAAGCTGTCTAACACTGAAAGAGTTTTTCAAATCGGACCAGTAGTTCCTGAGATTAGCGCGTTCAAACAAACAAACAAATTCTTCAGCTTTATAATATTAGTATAGATAATGCAAAAATGCGCCAATTATTTTTGTAAGACAGAAAGTGAGGGACATCACGAAGCCTTCTTAATTCATTCATTTTTTCTCTTTTGACTCAACGGGACCATAATCCATAAGGAGCTTATCTTCATTGCTTTGTTTCCAAACCTAGACGCTTTTAGCGACTGAAACTACGTTTTATAAAACTATTTTTTCCGACTGGACGACCCGAAAGATGGTAAGAGGACGCAGCTCTACCCACTAAAACCCGGCGATTGCTACCAATGCCGCCTTTGGTGAGGTGCCCCGGAACTAATGAGCAAACAGGGCACCTCGACAGCTAGTCAGTGCCCCAAGGGATCGACGCTACCTCCACAGAGGGGTTGTCGCGCACTACAGAAAAACCCCTCCCAATGTCGGGACAGTACAATGGGGTGAGGTTCCTATTCTCGCCCCTTAGCCCCTACTATTTTGTCCCCTCTTCTTATAAGAGGGGTTCAAAACGCCCCCTCGGCTCAATAAACTTCGCCCAAAGTGTAGCGGCTCACCCTAGGCAACTGAGCCCCACCGCCATAACAAGGCCTGAACCATGGTGGGGAGAACGAATAGTCTTACTGATATAATATTATAGTATTTGATATCCAAATTATTGAGAAATAGACTTGTTCTAGGAAAGTTTTATTTTTCAATATTGGGGTGAGTGATTTCGCGGATATAGGTAACCTATAGTTTTAAGTCTTAACAAAATTAAAAACTATATAAATCCATAATTAAAGCCAGTATCACACGACCTGAGTCTCTGTTAATTTATTATTGGAATTATATTTTTTGCAATCACACAAATGGACGTCGCGGTGAGTGTATTACGTTGAGGCTTCAATCTATACTAATGCTATTCAGCTGAAGAGGATTTTGTTTTTTAAACGCGCTAATAATTGTAAATACTAGTCTGATTAAAAAAAATGTTTTTCTTAGACTTTTCCTAGACTTTTTTATATGAAAGTAAGTATTTTGTGTCGAATAAAGGTTTCTTTCTTTTTTTTCTTTCTTTTCTTTGTTTCTTTCTTTTAGTTTATTAGTTTTTGATATGAACATCTAGTTGTGCGTCTTGGCAGTAAAGGCTTGGGTGCCGGGACGGTAAACGACATGACAGCATCATGCCTGCATGTCCGTATTTCGTTTTGGAATTTTATTAATTATGAATTTTAATTTTAACATGAATGTTTTACATCCAGCAGTTATGTGACGGTAAACTTTTAATTTTGGGGTGATGGGGAACATACAATTTAATATACAGTGCAGTGTTGTATTACGGAGATTGTTACTGAATTTTTAAGCTTGAATTTAGCAATTTATTTTGAGAAATACACGCCATTAATCATTTCGTCTTCGGGTAGCGAGTCTTGTAGCGTGCCGTTAAAATATATTTTACTTCATTTTGTGCAAAATTTGAGCGACGATGGTTATATGTTCGAAAGGGGTGTGGGTTCAGACATTGACATGTTCGAAAATATCGTCTTTTATATAGTATAGGAGGGCAAACGAGCAGTCGAAGCCGTTTGGCGACTATCGACGTCCATACACATCCGCACAACTAGAGATTATGCAGATGCGTTGACCTCCCTATCCCCCCCAATGGTCCACCGTAAACTCACAAACCGCACGAAACGCGGTGCTATGTGAGCGAGAGGTACCACCCCGGTCGTGCCGGCCCAATTCGGCGGCAAAGCAGCATGGCACTACCTCTTACCAATTTATTAGTCCATCTTATGAATGAAGTTAATATTGTGAGGCACAAGTCTAAATAAGAAATAAAGTTTTAAAGAAAATGTTTAATTAACTAAATATTTATTGTGCTCATCTACTAACTCATTAATTACTCAGTATCTTAGTCCTATTAATTGTTTTTTTAATTAACCTATTTAAAACGGGATTTATCTACGAATGTATTATTCACGACAAACATGGTATATATCTCGTTAAGTGAGTTTTATATTATATACTTTATTAAAACGACCATGCTCCATATTCTATGACTAGGTTATAAGGCAATATTGAATCCCCCTCTCCCCTCCCCTGCCCCTTCCGCGCGGCCCTTACACAAATTCTATTTTGAATCCAACTTGATATAGAACTAATTCGATCGATCGACACGTGAGCCTAGTTAAGTATTGCTGTGTAGAGCAGCTATATACAGAAAGTACTCATAAGTTTTCGAGGAAGATGATCTCCGGCTGGTCTAAGAATGAGTAGCATAAGAGTTATAGTAGTTTTCACGGGAGAAGTGAACCCATGAAGACCGAGACTTAACATCTTATGTCTCAGGATAGGCAACACATAGATGAGTTGCTTGGGCTCGTTCCAGGTAAACTAGTTTATGTTCATGGGCGACGTCGACCACTTACCATCAGGTGGCACTTTTGCCAGTATGCTTATCCAAGTAACATTTAAAAAAAAGTTCTTGAGTTTTCCTAGGTCGGTTTTTATGATTTTTCTTTCCCTGTAGAGTATGCGTCAAGAAAAATATTTCAAGTGATAAAAACGTTCAAGAATCAATCTCGGCCCAATCGTATGATTTGCGTCCATTAACCTTGATTAATTATTGTTCTTTTTAGCAACAAAGTAATTTTTCTATATCAGGAATATAGATAATTTACGAGAAATTAAACACAAAAGAATATATGAAATTTTATCCCGCAATGGACTATCAATATAAGTATTATAATGTACTTTTTTCTTTCTTTCTTTTCTTTCACCAAACAGGGTTTTTCAAAGATAATCGAAACTCATTTCTTTTCAAGTTGAAACTCTGAAAGCTTTTTTGCTCCAAAACGTTGGAACAGGCTGGCACATAAGATTAAAACAAAATATAGGTACTTTATATATATTATTGGCGTTATAATAAATTTCTTTATTGTTAGATGTAGTACAACATATAGGTCTTACACGTATACACAGTCCAAGTACATCTTACCATAACTATGGTGTACAATATTTTTTGTCAAATTCAATGATGATTAATAATGTCCTATTACTTACATTATTAATGACATTTAAATTAAATATATGTTACATTATATTTAAATTACATATATTTTTCTTTATAGTCACATGATATTAATTACATTTATCATTATCATTTTTTTTTGTCAAGGAATTCCCTAACATTTAGATTTTTTTTGTCAGCAGCCAGTTTTTTAGTTTTTTTTCGAACTGTCTCTTAGGTAGGCACTTTATTTGAGACTGCACTTTATTTAATAATTAATAACATAGGTATTATAAGAAAAGAACGCAATAAGAAAAGAGAAGAACACCTTAAAATGGCTGACCTTGATAAAATATAGTCTTAGAGCCACACGGTAAAAAGTTTTTTTTTATGAAATTCACCTATACAAGTAGACCAAGGTCTTCTCTATCTACATCTGTCCGTAGGTGGCACCACGAGGCTCAAATCTCTCTCATTTTTGGAGTGTGTTTTGAGGACCTTATGGCCACCGTCGCCTAACTGTTTGGGACCTACGGTGCCACAGACTGAGACACTCATAAGCATCAAATTTATAATACGACGAGTTTTTGCTTCAGGTTTAAAAAGGCTAAAAATAGTGAATATGGAATTGTTCTTTTCAAGGCTGCTTCTTGGGTTATATCGTACTTTCACACACAAAGGCTTTTTCATCTAATAACGTCATATAATAATTGTTATTTGTTAAAATTTCTCTGTTTATTGTCACTGCCATATTTCTATCCGACTGCTATCCGACCAATATATGTTTTTTTTAAGATTTCATAAAAAACATAGTTTTTTTTTTATTATTTCTATTGTTTAGTGCTCTTTTTGGGTTTTCTGAACTGTGAAAACAAAAAACATGTACCTTTGCTAGACTTAATATGTGGATAATGTCGTTGGCTGTAACATTGCTACTTCATTTTTAATTTATTTTAAGTATGTCTAAACAATATTCCATGTTATAGCTGTTTTATGTCCCTAATAATAAAAAAAGGCCTTGTTCGAGAACGGTATTCATTATTGTAACCCCAGATTCGACCATATGTTGTTCGGCTAATAAGTAGATATTATGCTACATATAAAGATTACATACATCCAGTCAGAAGACTGACTTGACGTGCTTTCTCAAGTGGCAGATGGGACAAGCAGGGGTCGGCGGTTTTAGATATTTGCCCTCTTCTACTAATATGATGATTGTTTTATAATAAACCACTGCGAGCGCCTTCACCCGCCTCTTGAGGGTCCCGGATATGCAGGCAACAAACAGGATCACCTCAGCGACAGGCTGGCCCTGGCGAAGACCAGACTACTTCTCATAATGGGGGACTGCCCGGCTGCTACTAAGCAGTCTCGATGACGTCGTGCCATACATACCCAGGTTCCCATCCTGAGCCCGAGACGAACACAGGGGCGTTACTGGAGGTGCATTAAATAGCGCCTCCTACGCACCACCGTTCGTCGCCCGCGGGAGAAGGCCTCGTCGGCGGCCTCCTCTCTCACCCGCTCGTCGGCCTCCTTCTGGGACATTACTGCCTCGCAGAAGGAGACCATCGCCGTCCAGGACTCATCGTCACCGAGCATCGCGGTGATGACGCTCGGCAGAGACAAGTCCCCTCCGATGACTGATGTCAGACCGTGACGCAGCGCCGCCCATCTCAGGCACACCTCAAGAGTGTGCTGGGTCGAGTTACCTTATCTATCCTGTTTGTTATTTTTTCATCTGAAAAATGATAAAAACACTCATACTGCTGTTCCCGCAGTTTCAAGCGCAATAAAATAAAAATTTATAAAAACTTTCCCAAAATATAATATAACCTAAAATTTTCTATCTATCAATAATTATTCCTCAAAATTAGACTGCCAAAAAGATTTCTTCTGCTTTATTATAGACACAGTATTTTTCTTTCTTGTTCGGTATATTATCGAATAATCCTGTGCGGCTGGTAGCTAGTATACAAGTTTTTAACCCCGTGCACGTTTCGCGGGTTTATTTATTTGCACGATTACTGTTACGTAATTCTCGACACCCGCAATCGAATTTACAGATATTTAAATGATAATACATTTGTACGCAGAATGATTTTTTAATTTTTTCAAATGTAGTTAAAGTCCTTCGGTAAATAATGCGATATCATTTTAATAAACCGTAAATCAGAGCTTGGTCCTTGTTGAATGCGAATGGCGGGGATTGGCCTTCTTGGCGTTCATTGTGAGAGCCCAGGACTGAATGTAATGCTCATATTATCATTCGTTTTTCTTAAATCGGCAGAAGGGATGTCTAATGTATCTCTCTTTCTAATGCATGGACCATCCTGCCTTCATCATCATCGTCAGCCTCTATCCGTCCACTGCTGAACATAGGCCTCCCTCAATGAACGCCAAGATGGCCGATCCCTTGCCACTCGCATCCAACACGGACCGGCCACCGCACGGAGATCGTCTTCCCACCTGGTCAATGGCCGACCAACACTTGGTCTACCTAAACGTGGCCTCCACTCTAGAACCTTATTGCCCCATCCGCAAATTAGAATAACTATGTTAGGGAAAGACGGGCAGTCTTGACACTGCATTGTCGGCATATAGACCTACTATTTGCTGTAAGCTGTTATGAGTTGTAAGAGGTTGGTCTGCTGACAAACTGTGCCGGCACGACCGGGGTGGCACCTTTCGCAAATTTCCGGTGGCCTTTATAGGGAAAAGGAAGGGCACTATCTGCTGATGTCTATGGGCGTCACTATGGGGATTCGACTGCTCGTTTGCTTCATACCATAAAAAATAGTTTTGGAATAGCTATTTGTGGATTGTGAGTGAACTCGGAAGCGAGTGCCATAAGAAAATGACTTATATGTAATGAACAAGAAGACCGATCAAGCAACGGATTGATAAAGGTTGATAATAATGAAGATGGAGTAAATTTAAGGTATATTTCATTAGTATAAACAAGCAAATCAGCACTGTAGCAGAAAATGCGTCCCATGAGAGCCTTTAAAAACTGTAATGTTGTACTGTCGCAATGAATCGCGTGAAGAAAGGCGCACCTCTATACGGGCAGGGCTCATTCATGAAAAGAAATCAAACAAAAGAACCAATTGAGTGAACGAATGAGCTGGATTTTATTATACCTTTTGTGATGGAGCTCATATACTGCGTATTACTTGTGGTATTACTTTTTACACGATGGCAAAGATATGACTTTAAAAATGTATGTTTTACGTTAGTTCCTAAACTATCGATTCGATTTTAATGAATGAGGTGTCCACATGCCTGATTTTTCCAACTAACAAAAAAATATATAATGAGATTGCAAACTCATGCAAAACAAGATCAACTAGGAGTTTTGTCATCCCCACCAAGGTTCAAGCCTTGTCGTGGCGATAGGGCTCAGTAGCTTAAGGTGAACCCAGCACCTTAGGCGAAGCAAATCGAACCGAGAGGACTGCTCTTTTTACCCCTCTTATAAGAAGAGGGGACAAAAGAGCAGAGAGGGACAAGGGGCGAGGCTGGGAACCTCACCCCATTGCACTGTCCTGACGTTGGTAGCGGTTTTTCTGTGGTGCGGGATGACCCCTCTGTAGAGGTGGCGTCGTCACCTTGAGGGACTGACTAGCCGTCAGTCCCTGCTCAATAGATCCGGGATACTTCCGGGTTTAAGTGGGTAGAGCTGCATCCACCTTACCATCCACATTACCATTGGGTGCGACTAGTGCGTGTGTTCGCTGGCTGTGCTGTCGAAGCTGTAGCGCGTGGCGACAAAATTGGTATTAGCTTTGGTCGTTGTACTACAAACTAACGTGCTACGACGTCTACAATTACCTACGAACTCTCAACAGTGCTACAAATCGTATACATTGAGTGAGAGGTATATTGGATGCATTTTTGAACACTAAACAAAGGATAATAGAATTCAATTTAAGACGGCAACGATCTGTGACTTTAAAATATGCCTTTAAAGAGGACTCCTCCGGCTACTCCACAGCAGGCATTGGAATCCAATACATGCCAGAGCTCCGCTCCAGTCTCAGAAGTTGAAAATGAAAGCTCCAGCAAAGTCACATCTAGGGCCCGGGTCCGAAAGCGCCCACATGGTGATGAACTATTTACTTGTGCGATTTTTAATTTAATTTAATTGTGCGAAAGATTTGAGTATAAGTATGGAGACCTTAAAGATTCAACAAGATAAGCTGCAAGAAAGTATAAGAGACATACAGAAGCAAAATAATGAAATTCTAAAATCTATGGAATTTATCTCGAAGCAATATGAAGAGATGAAAGACAGATTAATTAAAATGGAAACGGAAAAAAAGTTCATTTGGCTTACATTCAGATATTAGAATCTAAAGTAGAATCTCTTGAGAGAACACAAAAACAAGTAAGTGTGGAGTTACGCAACATTCCATTCCAGAAGAGTGAAACTAAAGGCGATCTTTTAAACCTAATTAAGAAGATAGGGGAGGCTGTTGATGTCCATGTTGAGGAATTTCAGGTCCGGGACGTTTGAACACAAAAAAAGGAGAAAAGCCAATAATTGTAGACTTTACGTCTGTCATTCTAAAGGCTAAGATTTTAGCATCGGTGAAAAACTTCAATCGTAAAAATAAGGATAATAAACTTAATACTGGGCACCTCCAAATTCACGGTCAAATAAAGCAGGTTTTCGTGAGTGAATCTCTAACCCAGAATGCAAGAAAAATCTATTTCCAAGCGCGGGAGTTCAGCAAGAACAATAACTTCGCTTTTTGTTGGACAGCTCATGGAAGGGTTTTTCTACGAAAGAGGGAGGCTGCTCCAGCACATCTAATTAATGCTGAGGCAGACCTAGACCACTTAAAGGCTCAACTTGATAAGTGACTAGATACTCAACTACAGCCTTTTTCTACAATTAATTGCATGCTTATGTGTTTATCATTTCTATTAATATTACTATTTTTTGTCAACCAGTTTTTGAAATTATATATACTTTGTCTACCACTGTTAGAAACACTTAGTACATTCAACAATTTACATATTTTCTATAATTATAACTTACAAACACAAACAAATAATGTGAACTCAGCTATACTACATATGCACGACAAATACTTTAAAACTTCTGTTTCTATGTTCTTTAGCAAGAACATAGAATGTTTCTATGGTATCCTAAAATGCACCGTTAAATATAAATATCCGATATAAATGTTACGATCTGATAATTTATCACAAGAAATTAACTCAGTAACTGTATCAGAATCTTTTATCTGTAGTCCAGAAGATATTAAGAAACATATAAATGTAGCTCAAACATCCCTAAGGGTTTTACACACGAATATACGCAGTTTATCTTGCAATTATGATGCACTTATTGTTCTCTTGAAACGAATCAGTATCCAGTGTGATGTCATTATACTAACGGAATGCTGGCTGAGTAAGACGGTGAGCCTACCCAAATTAGAGGGCTACTGGTCTTACTCATCAGACTTTGAAAATCAAAATGATGGCGTTGTATTATATATACGGTGCGGCATCGAACACACAATTAGTGCTCCACCAATGTTCGACGCCAACTGCCTTGTTTTAAAATGTGATAATGATTATGCTATTATAGCTATTTATCGTTCCCCGTCATATCATAACATTATTAATTTCTGTGATGGCATAGAAATCTGCCTCTCAAATCTGAAAACCGTTGGCTCTGTGGTTTTGATTGGTGATATTAATATAAACATATCTTCAGGTAATAAGGATCCCAACTGCAGCAAATACTTAGACATGATGGCATTTCACGGATTATTGGCTGGTCATACTTTTCCTACACGTGGTGATAATTGTATCGACCACGTAATGCTGAGATGAGATAGCTATGCCACAATCTTAGTTTTGGATTCCTTTGTAACTGATCATGCTCCGGTACTGTTCTGTCTAGATCATAGGATTAAAAGATGTCAGGCGAGGACTACGTATTTAAAATCTGATTATCCATTAGCGATTGAACAAATTTCAGAATTAGATTTTCGAAATGTTTATGAGGCTATGGATGCCAATGCTGCAGCAGTTGGACTGATTACTGCTGTCTCTGATGTCATTAAGTCCAATTTAAAAGAAATAAATATTCCTCATCGTAACCGTAACATCAAGCCGTGGATTTCTCCGGGTCTAGTACGCTGCATAAGAAATAGGGACAGGATGCACAAATTATTCAGGAATAACCAGGGAAACGCTATTCTACAGGTTACATTAACAAGATATAGAAATTTTTGTAATAATCTTTAAAAAAAACTAAAAATGGACTACGAAAAGGCTGAAATTCAGAAAAATAAAAATAATCCTAAAAATATGTGGAAAACGATAAATAAAATAACAAATCTCAAACAACCTACATCACTCCCTAATGAACTGTTGAAATTAGGACGTGAACCGGAAGAGGCTGTGAACTTAATAAATTATTATTTTGCAGGGATTGGTTCTAATCTGGCTAAGAAAATATCAAACAATCAATGGAACAAACAACCTGCACCTTCTCCTGAGCCGTCTATGTGTAGCTCGATGGCTTTGTTTGATACACATTTTGGGGAGATTGAAACAATTATTCTAAATCTCAAAAATGATGCTGCATGTGGTTTTGACAACATACCGACACTTGTTATCAAGGGTGCTAAGGATAGTCTTGTTCCTCCACTTACACATCTATGTAATCTGTGTTTGGGCTCTGGTGTTTTTCCTGATATCCTGAAGAGAGCTCTAGTGCGCCCTATACACAAAAGTGGGGATAAGGATGATATTAGTAACTATAGACCTATATCGGTGCTGAATGTTATCTCTAAAATACTTGAAAAAGTCTTAAATAGTAGACTCATTGACTTTTTACAACGTAACAATGTTATTTCGAGGAATCAATTTGGCTTCATAAAAGGAATGTCTACAGAGGATGCAACTTTGCTACTAACTGAGACAATAGCTAAACGACTAGATCGCAGAAAGAAGGTACTGGGTATTTTCTTAGACTTAGCTAAAGCTTTTGACACTGTCTCTGTCCCCTTACTAATAGATAAACTAGAATCTATTGGTGTGCGTTGTGTTGCTCTCAAAATTTTCAGAAGTTACCTCTCGAAGCGTACTCAGTGTGTCAAGGTTGGTGAATACGTTAGTACTCCTGCATATCTCTCTTTTGGGGTACCACAAGGTAGCGTATTGGGTCCCACACTTTTCCTTGTGTACATAAATGGTCTGTGCACAAAATCGATCACTAACTGTAGCATTATCACCTACGCAGATGACACAGCACTTATTGTTTATGGAAGATGTTGGGAAGAAGCAAAGAACTGGTTGGATGACAATCTGTTGACACTAAACACGGATAAAACAAAATACATCTCTTTTAGTCCTCATCCAAATGCTCTGCCAGTGACTGAACTCTGCATCAAGGTTCATAGATGCAATAATGAAACCAATTGCACCTGCGCTGCTTTGACTTGCGTTTCTAAATTAAAATATCTTGGTCTGGACATCGATTACTCTCTTAATTGGTCTACACATATAAAAACTTTAACCTCTCGTTTGAGAAAGTTAATTCCTACATTTAGAAAACTTGCACGTATTGCAAAACTTGACACGTTATTATGTATATATCATGGATTGGCTCAGAGCATACTCCAATACTGCATTGTTGTCTGGGGAGGAATTGGAACGGCAGCTCTTCTACCCCTTGAGCGAGCACAAAGGGCAATCTTGAAGGTCATGCTCAAAAAACCGCGAAGGTACAGTACTAGTCTCTTGTACGGCGAATGTCCAGTTCTCACGGTAAGGCAGTTATTTATACTAAACACAGTCCTTAGGAATCATAGAAGCTTGGAATATAAGCCACTAAAACGGCGTAATACAGGTAGAGTTTGTCCATCGGTGTCCCATAGATTGGAGCTTGCGCGACGCCAGTTTTATGTAAACGGTAGCCTTCTGTATAACCGGATTAATAAAATTAACAAATAATACAAAACCACATCTGAATCACACACACACACACACACACACACACACACACACACACACACACACACACACACACACACACACACACACATACAAACACACACACGCACCCATACACACACACCCACTCACGTATTGTATATGTATTTGACACAACCCGAGGTGAAGGCGCGGACAGCTGTGACACAGTTCATACTAGTACAGCTGTCAACGACAATGTCTTGGCTCAAAATGTAATATACAGTTTTTTATGTAAATAGCTTAAGAGAGAGCAGTATTATGGAAATGTTAATAAAGTATTATTATTATCTTTCGGGCGCAGATAGTCCCACACACCCGCGTGGGGAGTATCCCCCACCCCAGCAGGATGCCTTAAAGCATTTCCCGACATAAAAGAAAAAAAAGGAGTTTTGTCATCCTATTTACATATTACGTTAAAACGTTAAAGAGATTAAATTTATCTAAAACTACCAAAACGCTGTGTTTCGGAGAGAAGGGCAAGACAGGCAGTGTAATTACTGGCACCGTGACTTAACATCTTATGTCTCAGGATAGGCAACACATAAATGAGATGAAGAAAACGCTGGATTGCAGCCAAAATATAGAATATGATAAACGTCTATAGCGGAAAGATTTTACGGACAAACATTGTACTTTAAAATCACATCTGATCTCGTCTCTGATTGAAATCTCCTTTAATCCGATCGATTGGACGCTGGCCACACTCATACATAAGATATAACCACAGAGCACTCTCATACAGAGGCTATAGGGTTTGTTACGTATCTATGAAAGGTTTTGTTTTTGTTCGTTAAAAGAGACAATAATGGGATGGAAAAAAGTGATGTTTATGTTATTTGAATAGCAAACATGCTCATGTCATCTGATGGTAAGTGGTCAGCATCGCTAACGAACATAAACTACATCACCTAGAATCTAGATAGAGCAAGTTCATGCGTTGTCTGCCCTGCATATATGTCTCGATTCCAGTAATTGCACTGCCCGTTCTGTCGTTCTTTCCGAAACATGGCTAAGGTGTGTGTATGTGTGTGTGGGAAGAAATAAGCAAGATATTGAATACTAATGCAGGCGGGCGAGCGGCACAACGCAGCTCTTTCGCCTGCTTGTATTTATTCTATAAATAATGTATCTGGTCTAAATTCAGTATCGTCTTTACCATAAGGGCACATGAGGCCTATGCCCAGGGCCCCATTCACGGGGCTCCGAAATACGAAGACATGTGGGCACTGTTGTTGCAGTAGTATACTTAATACTACTGTTGGTCAAGTACTTAATGACCAGACTGATACTTATTTTATATGTATGTTTGAAATGTAATGATTAACCACAGTAAATATAAGATCTTAGCACCGACATTTTCTTTCTTATCTTTCCAAAAGGGCCCCAAATTTTTGTCTCAGAGGCAAAGACTTCCCAGTCTATGCTCTCCTCAGGTTCTAGTTGTCGAGGTGCCCTGTTTGCTCATTAGATCTGAGGCACCTCACCAAAGGCGGCATTGGCGGCACTCGCCGGGTGAGGCAGTGGGTAGAGCTGCGTCTACTTATCAGCTTTTGGGCGCAGCGAGTCCCACATGCCCGCGTGGGGAGACCCACTCCCCACTCAGAGCATTTTCCGGCATTAAAGAAAAAAAAGGCGACCAGCGGTGGATGAATACGTAGTGGATGATGAAAATATATTAATTTTATTTAACATCATACCGACTCTAAAATACTTTGGTAATTAGGACCCATATTTTATGAGCATTTTTACAAAACGTTTAATGTATTTGTGTTTGTACCATACTATATGTAACACAATCGACACGTTAAATTATGTTTTATCCCAAGCATAATATAATAACTCATTTATTCAATGTAAAAAAAAATATGAATCAAATTTTTTTCTCGTTATAATGGTAGCAGAAATCGTTATCGATACAGCTTTTGTTATTTTTTAACGATATTTTATATATTATTTTCCTTTGTCACAAAAATATTTTTGACGTTCTATTCAGTGCGACTTAAAGGTATGTTTCAGAGAATTCCAAGCGTTTGAAGTTGAAAAACTTTTTGTACTTAGAAAGCTATGAGTTTATTCGTAATGTCTTTTGACATGCAGTAATTTTCACCTTCTCTGGGTCTGGTGGTTAGCAGAATTTAGGGCTATTTATATCCATTTATGAAATGTCTTTTTTCGTTTATTGCTTTTTATAAAGATATATTATTTTAATTAGGAAATGTGTGTTGGTTCAACGAGCTTGCTTCAACCATCCAATTTCTTTGTTTAGTGGGACCGATGCTCGGTGCCGTTTGTTTTGTGGACGCAGCTCTACTCACTAAAACCCGGCGAGTGCCACCAATGCCTCCTTTGGTGAGGTGTCCGGCCGGATCTGGTGAGCAAACAAGGCACCTCGATGGCAGTCAGTCCCTCAAGGGGCTGACAACACTTCCACAGAGACAACTTTCCTCTTCTTACAAGAGGGGGTACAAAGAGCAGCTCGGTTCAATTCGCTTCACCCAAGGACAAGGCTTGAACTATGCTATACTGCTTCTGCTTTCCATATAACAGCTTTGCTGTGTTTTGAAAAGCAGAACTCCGTGATCTATCATCTCACGTCTCAGGCTACGCATGAATAACTTGCTGGGCTTTTGAGTGGACTCTTTTGTATGGACCCGTGAGCAACGTTGATCACTCACCTACTGCATCCAGTGACTTTGTCTTTCGAACTAATCTTTCCTTAGGAAGTTATGTTTAAGTAGGTATAACATTATATGTATGCAAACGCTGGGGCGTAGCTACTGCCGTATCTGCCGTATCAAATATACGGGGCCCCCGGCTCTAAATTATTTGCTATAAATGTAAAACAGTTAATAAATCACAAAAAAGACAAGGAGAGTGTATGTTTAATTTGAATTGTTTGCAAATTTTTTGTAAAAAGTGACAGGAAAGAATTATTATGAATAAATGTTTCTTTTAATTTTATGCAAACATTTTTTTTGTGAGAAATCTTTATCCTTCATAAGGGCGCCCAAAAAAATGTTATACGGGGCCCCGCCAACGCATGCTACGCCACTGTGCAAAGGCGTAATACTGCGACAACTGAAACTACACTGCCTTCTCGGCTCTTCTATCTGAAAATTTTAAACAAAAATTATAACCGACTTCAAAAAATAAAATTACTAAAAAGTAATAAAATAATTGCGTTTCTTTAATTTTTGTGTCTACAACTAATAATCATCTTGTACTTCTACTAATGTACAATTTTTGCGTTTCATCATCATCATCAGCCTCTTTCCGTCCACTGCTGAACATAGGCCTCCCTCAATGAACGCCAAGACGGCCGACTTTTGCGTTTACCACGTCATTATTGCTACTTTTGGTGCTACATGAGTGCTTTTAAATGCTTATTTAAAAAAATATTAAGCGCACTAGTCGCTCCTACAAATTTAGAAAGTTCCCCTCGATTTCTCTGGGATGCCATCATCAGATCCTGGTTTCCTTATCATGGGACCATTTTTCAAGTGTACTCTTTCAAACAAAAAAGAAGTCCACAATTGACGGAGAAATCGGTGTACATGCATAATTTAAAAAAATACCGGCCGAGTTGAGAACCTCCTCCTTTTTGTTGAAGTCGGTTAAAAACCAAAGCTGTTTTGCTGGAAAAATAAGGACGTGCCGCCGTATGATATCATTGGATATTTAGGAACCATTCATCTAATCCTTACTAGCACCTACTTTAATGTTATAAAATAAGGACGTGCCGCCGTATGATATCATTGGATATTTAGGAACCATTCATCTAATCCTTACTAGCACCTACTTTAATGTTATAAAATAAGGACGTGCCGCCGTATGATATCATTGGATATTTAGGAACCATTCATCTAATCCTTACTAGCACCTACTTTAATGTTATAAAATAAGGACGTGCCGCCGTATGATATCATTGGATATTTAGGAACCATTCATCTAATCCTTACTAGCACCTACTTTAATGTTATAAAATAAGGACGTGCCGCCGTATGATATCATTGGATATTTAGGAACCATTCATCTAATCCTTACTAGCACCTACTTTAATGTTATAAAACTACTACAGTTATACAAATGTACAAATAAAAAATGCGAATGAACTACATACTCTTGTCAGTTTGCCAAAATTCCACGCCTATATTGTTGAATAAAAAAAATTGGCCATTCCAAAGTAGGATACAGACTATCAAAATAATCGTTATCAGTCCTCATGCGGCTGTAAATCGAGTGCTAGCTAGTATTAATATAAATCACAGTCAAGTAATTTTTACTCCAAATTGCATTTTTATACGATTGATCCAACCAGTCGGATTCAATCAAGACATGAATTATTTTTCATTTCCAATTCCTCGACAAACATATCAATGTCCTAGATATTGTTGCTTCTCGTTACATTAATATAGATTACTATACTTAATAGTTTTTTTTATATACACAATACTTTATTGCAAAACCATAATACTATGCAATAATAATAATATCTACGGACAATCGGCAAATACGGAAAGGGCAAGATACCGGGTGGAAGGCCACCAGGAAGACCAAGGCGGAAGTGGTTTGACGATATAAAGGACTGGATCGGATTGAGCTACGATCAGATGAAGAGAATATCGCTTGATCGGACGGAGTACCAAATGCTGACCTCCAAACTTCAATATGAAGATGGCACCCCATGATGATGATGATGCATGTCATCTAATATATAAAATTCTCGTGTTACGGTGTTTGTAATTAAACAAAATCAAAATCATCAAAATCAAAATCGGCCAACATCTATTTTTCATCCCCCCTGTTAAGGGTGACCCTTTTTTTTGACAAAATTAACGCGGGCGAATCTGCGGACAACAGCTAGCTCATATTATAATATTAGGAGATATTATGATGATATTTATCATCATCATCATCATCCCCCCAACCTAAGGCGGAGGCAGTGTCACTTTTATACGTCTATGTA
This sequence comes from Helleia helle, assembly GCA_963853865.1. Taxonomy (NCBI): domain Eukaryota; kingdom Metazoa; phylum Arthropoda; class Insecta; order Lepidoptera; family Lycaenidae; genus Helleia; species Helleia helle. Next base: position 7,143,428 of record OY971434.1, read on the forward strand.
TTTTTGAGTAAATAAAAATATTAAGAGTTATAATAGCAAGTCAAGGTAGTTTTTAATTAATTACTGGTGGAGTGTATTACAAAATTAGCTTAAAAAAATAAACTTAAATCGATAGTACAGTGAATAATAGTGTAACAGTGATCAGCTGTTTTGCTATACGAACGGTTGCGAACTATAGTTACCCACAAATAGTGTTTACAACTGGTGTTTGAGTACAAAGAACAGTGTAACATCCCATGTAAGGTATTTTAGCTCGTAGAACTTATATAGTGACCAAGTTGTATACTAAATTAAAACACTTGCAGTAATTAAGTTAATTTTTAATTTATTATTAAGTACCTATGTATATAAAATTCTCGTGTCACGGTGTTTGTAATTAAACTCCTCCGAAATGGCTCGACCGATACTCATGGAATTTTGTGTGCATATCGGGTAGGTCTGAGAATCGGTCAACGACTATTTTTCATCCCCCTAAATGTTAAGGGTGGTTTATTTTTTAGACAAATGTTAACGCGGGCAAAGCTGCGGGCAACAGCTAGTATCTTTCTAATAATTCTTCTGTGCATGTGTGTTACTTGATGTGACTAAACTCCTGAACCGACTTGACCGATTTTGATGTTTTTTTGTGAGTGTTCTAATAGATTAGAGAAAGATTTAGATTAACAATTGGATCCATTACAAATTGTTTTGTACAATACGACGTCTGTCGTTCCGGTAGTACATTATAGATTTTCACAAATCTTAATATTAACGAATTGACAGTGGCTACACAACTTAGGACGTGTGGTCAAATTATCACATGGGCCCTATGGGAAGGCTAAAAAACCGTTTGTAGTGTAAGTTGGTAATTTTGAAGTACTTTGATATTGGGCCTCTCAGCCGTGGGCTCTCTTAGGTTATTGATAAAAGTTTTAGAATACCGAGATATAAGCATCCAGTGACATATCTTTTGTCAGTTGACTACGTTTTCGTAATGTTGTGGTGGTAAAAATATTACTAACTGTGCTACTATTATTTTCGCTTTTTTATATTGTCCGACACGATTCCGTTAAAAGGTGTTTCGAAATAGTCGTAGAGTAATATGAATTCATGTAGTCATTTACTGTAGGACTAGATCAACTTTAGCACTAGATCGATTTCAGGATATACATTCCAGGAGACAATTAATGACCAAAGTAGCCATAATTTTGTATGAGCAGACTGGCAATGAGCTGGAGAATATCCTAAATTAAATCCATATTTTTAAGGATGTAGACGAAGAGCGACTCTGCTCTTAAACGTGTATAATAAAACGTCTCTTAGTTTTCCAAGTGTAAGTCTACGAAAGGTATAAAATGAAAGCGTATGCAAAACTAGTAGTTTTGCTGATCATGTTGGCTGCAACAGTAAGAGTTAGTGCCATGCTGCTTCGCAGCCGAATTGGGCAGGCACGACCGGGGTGGCACCTCTCGTACACATAACACCGGAGTCAAGTGACAGCTATGCTGTCGCGTTTCGTGCGGTTTGTGAGTTTCCGGTGGCCCATTGGGGGGGATGGGGAATAGGAGGGCAACGCATCGTCACAACTTTTAGTTGTGCGAATGTCTATGCGCGTTGGTAGTCACCATAAGGCTGCGACGGCTCGGTTGCCTCCTCATGACATAAAAAAAAAACAATTTAGTTCATGATCGCTTTGAAGGCTATAAGGAATTAGATATTACCATATTCAATCTATTTAACCTATAGTAAAATTGTTATACGGAAGAGTTTTATTTAAACGGTCTTTTTTTTCTTTAACACCGGGAAATGCTCTGAGGCATCCCGCGGGGTAGTGGGTATCCCCAGGCGGGTATGTGGGACTCGCTGCGCTCGAAAGATAGTTAGGTGGACGCAGCTCTACCCACTAAAACCCGGCGAGTGCCACCTATGCCGCCTTTGGTGAGGTGCTCCGGATCTATTGAGCAAACAGCCCACCTCGACGGCTAGTCGAGATGGCTTCAATTGACCGACACTACCTCTACAGAGGGGTCTTGTCGCACTACAGAAAAACTCCTCCCAAAGTCGTGACAGTACAATGGGGTGAGGTTCCCATCCCCCGTCCCCCTGCTCTTTTGTCCCCTATTCTTATAAGAGGAGTACAAAGAGCCGCTAGCTTCCCATATTAAGAGTATGAAAGTGCATAAAATAACTTCAGAGATTACCAATAGTAATTTTTCATAACATTTATAAAGATTTTGGAGAAATAAATGTTCTGTCAATTACAAAAAAATACACTGTGTTGCCATTTTTACTAAAACACATCAAATATGTTTCTTGGGGGAAATGAATAGGTTGATGCAGTAACACCATCCATCCTATTGACATCACACTATGAAAAACAACCAATCACAGAGGGCATAGAGTATGTGACGTCATTAATAATTAAAATATTCTTGTTTCACAGACTTTTAATGTACTTTTAATGTGTGGAGAAGTGTTATAGAGAAGCCCTAAGTCCTATTGACCTCGTAAGGGGGAGGATATAAAAAGATGTATTTAAATAAAATATCTTTTTACGTGTATAGTGGCGTGGAGCGTGACGCGACACTGATTACGTGCTCATACATAGATAACGACGGCGTAGAGCAGGTAGGGCTAGAGAGGTTAGCTATTATAATTTATTGAAATGTTTGATCATAAAAAATATTCTCTTGTATTTTTTTAGGGATCGGCCATCTTGGCGTTCATTGAGGGAGGCCTATGTTCAGCAGTGGACGGATAGAGGCTGATGATGATGATGATGATGAAATATTTAGTAAATCCATGATTGTATTCTAAGTATGAACCATCTTCTTTTACTAAGTATGCCCAAAACCTTTTTGAATAAAATCTTTTTTGTCATTTAAATAAAATTAAATACCAGTTCTTCTCTTTATCTTTCTGTCCTTTAAAACCGTATTTTAAAAAAGGTATATATTATGTATAAAGAAATGGAATATATTCGTATAAAGGGTACAGAAAATATACTAAATACATATATTAATTTTTAATTACACGCACCATCCACCTGCACGTTATAGGACTTAATGGATGCTATTGAAAACGCTATACTCGTAGCTGAGTTCGGGGCTGACAAAATTTAGGGAGCCATCGACACGCTAAGAAAAATATTTTTGATTAACTTATACTTTAAGTTAAAAATATATGTCGGAGGAAGAAGTCGGAATGGAATCGATTGCTGGTTACAAGAATACTACATCGATGCTTAGAAAATTCTTTTTTTAATCTTAATTTTTAATTAATTTAATTTGTTAGATTTTTCCAATGTTATAACTGAATTTGTTTTAAGAGTAATTTTTAAAGACACTTTATTGTTGCAAATGTCAGAGCAGAGGGGTCGAGCGGGGTCGAGGCGCCATCATACAGGATATAAATGGTGGCTGATCGTGGTGGATCACATTATTAAATCGTGGTTGTTACGGTGTGGTGTAATACTGTGGTGAGTCAGATCGGTACTTTGAACCCGCTGCTCGAATTAATCGTTTGATCAGAGTTATAAGTTATTGTTAAGAACGTTCAATAAAATGATACAGTGAATACAGTTTTGTGCTGGCATTTAACCCAATGAAAACGCCCACTAGACCCGCCACTACTAATGACGATGTAGAGAAATCGATGTTTTCTCCGACATATATAATAAAAATATCAACCCTTATATGTCCCACTGCTGGGCACGGGTCTCCTCCTTGAAATCAGGCGAGGAGGGTTTTCGGCCATAGTTCACCGATGTGCTAGTCCAACGCGAGTCTGTGAACTTCACACACATTCAAAGACTTTTAATCTCATCAGGCAAGCAGGATCCCTCACGATGTTTCCTTCACCGATGAGCAAAAGATGGTCTTATGTTCCGGTGCACGTAAAAAATTAAAACCCATTTCTTGGCATCACAGGGGGATCAGGATCGAACCCGGACCTCCCAGCTCTCACTGAAGAGGCTGTGCCCATACCCACAAGGCAATCGTCACTCACAAATATTATATGATGAAGTTATAATAAACACACCGGCATATTTAGCGTAACACAAAAAAAAGGTCCATAATTAAAAAAATATGGTTTTATTTTAAAATCTACTTACTACACTTCTTTTGTTATTTAAAGTTTCATTTGTTTTCTTAAAATAAGATCACATTAAGAACAGATTTTGCGAGTAAAGGCTATTTGTGAAAAATGGTACATTTTTGAACTTTTCATGTAACCGGGAAAAGTGAAAATTAATATTAAAATAACAATTAATTAAATTAGAAAAATGGTGATTAATATCGCTTATTTCCTCCACGTGCTCTTATTAAAGTTTCTACCCGTCTAGGCATACTGAGAATGATGTTATCGATGGTCTCCTGGGATAGTCTCTGCCATTCATCAACTACGGCGATTCGCAGTTCACCCACGTTGGCAGGAGCTGGAATTCTGCACTTAACTTTTCTTTTCAGCAAGTCCAAAACGTGCTTTATTGGGTTCATATCCGGTGATCTCACCGGCCACTCCATAACGGTGATATTCATATCATTAAGATAAGCTTGAGTTACCCGAGCGGTATGCGGCCGAGCATTATCCTGCATAAAAACAAAATCGTCACCGATTTATGGGGCAAACGGTACGACAATTTCTTCTAAAACTTCAACATATAGCAGTCTGCAGTCAGACTCCCTCTGTCAATCACTACCAAGTCTGTGCGAGCTCCCAAACAAATGCCCGCCCAAACCATTATTGATCCACCACCGTATGCAACTGTAGTTTCAAAATTTGAATGTATCGTTCTCCTTTGCGTCTGTATATTCTTTGCCTGCCGTCAATTTGATTTAAGAAAATTCTGCACTCATCACTAAACAATACCTTACTCCATTGGTCCGCGTTCCAAAGTCGATGTTCCTGAGCAAAAGTTAACCTGTTTCTACGATGATTTACCTCGAGCCTTGGAGCCTTGGCAATCTCCGTTGGGGATAAGTCAGGCATAATTCAGTCCTCAACTCCAAAAAGATACGCGATTAAAAAAAAACTAACTAAAACAGTATTTCAATGAAATTTTAAATCAAACTCAGAAGGAAGAAATACTCGAAGTTCGCTCCAGATAAGGTGTATTTGAATAAAATTTAAACAATTGCATAAAATGTGATGTTCAGTTGTTATCTTAATTTGAAAATATTTCTTTTTAAATTAAATGACGTATAAACCAGCCAGCAACCTTATATGATACTGATATCAAACCTTTATTTTATGTTCCGCTAAATATGCCGGTGTGTCTATAAATCGGTGCCAAAATTTGCCGTTTCTATTAAACCACAAATGTGATTTTCTCGTACTCAATAAAAAAACGTGTTCTATGCATACATGCACTGTGCCACGTAATGGACGGGTGCCATTGCAACGTCGACCTTTTCCGCCGAGATTAGAGTGTCAATCCGTTTGACGGGGAGGACGGATTTATTACCTGCGCGTCGCCTTCAATTACAATGACAAGATTGTAAGGCTCAGGATGTGGGTAATGCGGCAGCGACAAGTGATAGTAGATATGATAGTAATAGCAAAGAGGATCATCATCATCATCAGCCTTTATCCACTCCTGAACATAAGCCTCATTCAATGAACACCAAGACGATCGATGCCTTGCCACTCGCGTCCAACACGGACCGGCCACTGCACGGATATAGTCTTCCCACCTGGTTAATAGTCGACCAACGCTTCGTGTACCTAAGAGGCGAAGAGGATAGTTATAAAAAATTGGCAATCATAGGGCAATGATTGAGAAATAAAGAATTTATTATTATTATTATAAAAAGATCCTCAAAGTAATAGCAGAAAGGATAGTGGGAGCAAAGAAAAGAGGATCGTAGATAATTGTACAGGTAGCGGGGTGCCCCACCATGGTTCAAACCTTGTCGCGGTGGTGGGGCTCAGTAGCCAAGGGTGAGCCCAGCACCTTGGGTGAAGCGAATTGAGTCGAGGGAGCTGCTCTTTGTACCCCTCCTTTAAGAAGAGGGGACAAAAGAGTAGGGGAACAAGGGGCGGGGATGGGAACCTCACACGTACTGTCCCGACGTTGGGAGGGGTTGTTCTGTGGTGCAGGACAACCTCTCTGTGGAAGTGGCGTCGGTCCCTTGAGGGACTGACTAGCCGTCGAGGTGCCCTCTTTGCTCAATAGATCCGGGGCACCTCACCAAAGGTGGCATTGGTGGCACTCGCTGAGTTTTAGTGGGTAGGGCTGCGTCTACATTCCCAGCTTTCAGCCGCAGCGAGTCCCACATACACGCTTGGGGAGACCCATTCCCCTGCGGGATGCCTCAAAGCATTTCCCGGCGTAAAAAAAATAAGGTAGTGGGGATGCACTTTTTATATTACTTGTATAAGCAAACGGACAAACACGCCGCTTGATGGTAAGTTGTCAGCGTTGCCAATGAACATGAGTTCCCCTGGGACTGGCTGCGGCAACTCGTTGGCTATCTGAGACATAACTTAGTATGTGTTGGTGTAATTAGTGTAATTACACTACCTGTCCTGTCCTTCATAACAGAAAAACAGCAATGCTGTTTTATGGTGAGCAATGCTTGTCTGAATAAGCACCGATGCGATGCGAATTAGTGGCACTGGACCGGTAACCCCCAAATACTCAAACGAATCTCAAATTTAAGACGTACTTAAACTCGTGTTGTCCCTCTTTTTTTTTTTGAATCTGATACGTCGTAGCATGAGTTTTAGAACGCCACCTTGGTTCAGGCCTTGTCGTGGCGGTGGGGCTCACTAACCTAGGGTGAGCGGTGCACCTTAGGCGAAGCTAATTGGACCGAGGGGGCTCTTTCCCCTGCTCTTCTGTCCCCTCTTTTCATAAGAGGGGTTCTTATGAAAAGAGGGGACTGAAGAGCAGGGGACAAGGGGTGGCATGGGAACCTCACCCCATTGTACTGTCCTGACGTTGGGAGGGGTTGTTCTGTGGTGCAGGACAACCCCTCTGTGGAGGTGGCGTCGGTCCGCCCGCATCCCGCGTGGGGAGACCCACTCCCACGCGGGATGCCTCAGAGCATTTCCCGGCGTTAAAGAAAAAAAAATGAGTTTAAGAACGTCTTAAATTTGAGATTCGTTTGAGTATTCGGGGGTTAGTCATGCATATTTCTGGGGTAGAATTATTATTTTTTATGAGAGGTTTAGTTTAACTACTATTATTAATACTCGGCTCATTTATTCATCATTATAATTATAATATACGCAACTATAAAATTAATAAACTCAATTGCTTTCAATGTGTATCATGTATTTTAAAGTATTGAACTATAAAACGCTTCTGCTGTGAGCGTGTCGCGGGCACACGGATCTCATTATTTATCTTAATAACCACGAACGTAACACATTTTAATAATAATTTATAATAAAAACAACTACACCGTTGGAATGTTTAATTTAACTCCGCGCTTTACACATTAGAAATAATTTTATTTAGATGAAATAAAATTATTTCTAATGTGTAAAAAAGTTGGAAACAGAGCTCAACTTGTGTCCAAGCAGTAGCAGATTCAAATACATGTGGTTATTTTATATCATCGCCTCAGTCACAGACCTTTTACTGCATGATAATACGAAAACGGATGGCCGATGGACCAATAAGGTTCAATAGTGGCGGCCGCGATTGGGTAGACGAAGTGTTGGTCAGCCATTAACCAGGTGGGAAGACGATCTCCGTATAGTGGCCAGTCCCTGTTGGTTGCGAGTGGCAAGGGATCGGTCGTCTTGGCGCTTTTTGAGGGAGGCCTATGTTCAGCAGTGTTTGGATAAAGGCTGATGACGATGATGAATAATAATAAATTCGTAATTATCATCTGGAACTTCTATTACCAATGGATAAAACCAAAAGTGAAAAAAAAAGCTTATTATGTTACATTACTTGTAACGTAATAATTAGCTTTTGTTGTTGTGTGTTGTCGTCGGGAGAGGTAAATTTGAATTTACTGAAATTTAGTAAGATTGTACACAGTTATATTAAAAAACTAGTTTTATTTTTTAAGCACTAATCTAACGAAGCCTGCGTGCGATTCTTCGACTTAAATTTTTGATTGAAATTACATCCAAAAACAATACAGGTCAATTTGAAAATGAAGTCATTTACAACGTTTATCAAGACATGTGTCGGTTAAGGTTAAGATTTTAAATTATGACAGCTATTTTCATATATATATATATAAAACTGACTAATGTCTGTCTGAAATGAATGAGCATAAGACAATTAGTAAACAATGCCGAAATATCGGGTTCCGCAATACGAAAGTAAACACGGTAAATATAACGATTTAGACATGTGTCTGTGAATTCTTAAAATTGGCATAACTGCCAATCAAGCCCGTGCCATGACAGTCCAGGCAATTGGCACATGTGGTCTGTAGCTACTACCGTACATCCGTTTTGAAGTTGCCCAGGAGGCATTTTTACTACGCCAAAGCCGAAGGGCTATTATGTTTGTATTTACGCATGTTCCAACAAATAACCTTAACTTTTTGATATTGTGTCAATTGATTCGTTATTATGCTCCCAGCGACCATTTAGCCGACTTGAAAAAAGATTTTTTTTTTCTGTAGACGTGTCAGTATTTTGAAGTGAAAACTTATTTAGCCACGTTGAACGTTTTGGTAGGGGAAATTATAGGTTCGCATCAGCGACACGCTTATGTGATATTATGACTTCATTATAAAAATAATTAGTAATTAAAATTTGAAATTTCATAATGTCAATTCTAATTTATAAGCTTTCACTTCTATTAGTTACAAAGTTGGCAGTCATAGGGACTGTCCCTATGACTGCCAACTTTGTTTTTTTTTTATAATTAAGTTAATGTAAAATTTATTTTGAATTAAATTTAAAAATGTAATTATTAGATAAGGCTTTGTCCATTTTGTAAGTTAACTTATTGTATGTGAAGCACATGCATGATACAATATATTAACATTATGCATCAGTGATCAGAAATTAAAAAAAATTCAAATGCAAAATCACTGTTTACTGCTGGGAAATACAACATGCAACATATTCTATAAGATGTCATGTTTAATACCATTATAATACCGGCATGTACAAGCTTGTAATCTGTCATGTCGGTTCCTGTCATTGTAACACCATGAAATGTAGCAGGATTAGTGAAAAAGAAAAATGTAATTGCTTTGTTTCATCATCATCATCATCAGCCTTTGTCCCATGGTCATTCATAATTTAAAAAAAAAACAATAGCAACAAAGTACTTACAGGTGTTATAAACCACCATAAATTCCGTGAAATAAAAATATGTATTCACAAAAACTGACTAGTAAAAAATAAAGATAGCCAATTTTTATGGACTGCATCAATGTGTATATCAACAGATGAAGATTCTTGGATAAAGATTTTTTGGATGTCAGCCAGCGTATCTAATGTTGACTTCCAGGGTATATATATAGGACTACGTATTGGTCAATATTATTATTGTTCTATTATATATTATTACTGTCGTGACGGTGGGGCTTAGTAGCCTTTTTTTTTTTTCTGCAGCGGAAATTTGCAGACCAAACCATAACTAGGACCGGGGTGAGTTTTAAACCTAGCCGTGTATGGGGTTCGCACTTGGAGATGCGTTACCCACTAAAACCGCTGCAAGTGCCCTCAGCCGCCTTTTATGAGAGTCCCGGATCGTGCAGGCAACGCAGGACCCTCGGCGACAGGCTGGCCCCGGCGAAAAGGCCAGACTCCTCCTCTAAAGGGGGACTGCTCGGCTGTTCGTTTGTTTCGATACTTTTAGCAGTCCCCGACGACGTAGTGTCTAGCTGGACCCAGGTTAAAACCCCATCTTGGGCCCGACACGAGCACAGGGGCGTTACTGGAGGCGCATTAGGTAGCGCCTCCTACGCACCCCCGTTCGTCGCCCGCGGTGGGAGGCCTCGTCGGCGGCCTCCTCTCTCACCCGCTCATCGGCCTCCTTCTGGGACATTACTGCCTCGCAGAAGGAGACCATCGCCGTCCAGGACTCGTCGTCGCCGAGCATCGCGGGGATGACACCCGGCAGAGACAAGTGTGGGGCTTAGTAGCCTAGGGTGACCCGCTGCATCTTGAGTGAAGCGAATTGAACTGAGGCAGCTGCTCTTTGTACCCCTCATGATGATGATCAGGACAAGGAGCGAGGTTGGAAACCTCACCATTGTACAGTCCCGACGTTGGGAGGGGTTGTTCTTTGCGGGACAATCTCTCTGTGGAGGTGGCGTCGGTCCCTTGGGAACTGACTAGCCATCGAGGTGCCCTGTTGCTCAACAGCATTGGTGGCACTCGCCGGGTTGTAGTGGGTCAACTGCGTCCACCTTACCATCTTTCGGGCGCAGCGCGTCCCACATGCCTGGAGAGACCCCTCTCCCCCGCGGGATGTTAAGAGCATTTCCCAGTAGAAAAGAAAAAAAGGCATGACATGTTGTGGACACTCACCATCTGACGGTAAGTCATCTATTACAGGCAATGTAATAGATCCAAGTAACCTTACTTACCATCATCCCTTATATGACGGTAGGGCACAAGTCTCCTCCTCGAAATCGGGCGAGGATGGTGTGAGGCCATTTATCTATGCACTGGCCCAATGCGGGGTGGTGAACTTCACACACATTCAAAGATTTTTAATCTCATCTGGCATGCAGGTTTCCTCACGATTTTTTCCTTCACATAATGGTGATAATTTATAATTTTATCATAGTCGCAATAATTAATAGCACCACGTCCATAGCCTGGACATAGGATACTTTCAAAGTAAGCCAAAACCTCACTTTTCAATTTACCTAGTATCCCTTATCTCAGAAACGCATTAAGCTAGTGACTGTCTAAGAGCTAGTGTGTGTAGTCGTGAGTAAAGTAAGCATAAAACTAAGACTTGGACAATCTTGGTCATGGTCTTACTCGTTCTTGGTCTTGGTCTTTCTCGTTCTTGGTCTTCCTCGTTCTGTCTTAGTCTTTCTCTTTCTTGGTCTTAGTCTACCTAGGACTTGGTCAAGACTTGGTCTTGGTCTTTCTCGTTCTGACTTGGTCTTTCCTTTCTGTCTTGGCCTTTCTCGTCCTGTCGTGGTCTTTCTCCGTCTGTCTTGGTCTTTCTCGTTCTTGGTCTTCCTCGTTCTGTCTTAGTCTTTCTCTTTCTTGGTCTTAGTCTACCTAGGACCAAGACCAAGACTTGGTCTTGGTCTTTCTCGTTCTGACTTGGTCTTTCCTTTCTGTCTTGGCCTTTCTCGTCCTGTCGTGGTCTTTCTCCGTCTGTCTTGGTCTTTCTCGTTCTGTCTTGGTCTTTCTCGTTCTATCTTGGTCTTGCTTATTCAGTCTTCATTTTGATCATGTATATTTAGTCTCGGTTTTACTCATTTGACATGCATTTAGTTTTTTTTAAACAATTATTGTCATGCTCTTTTATGACATGAAAAATATATGAGCTCATATTTTTTACGGAATATATATTTTTTCGTTTAGTCTTGCTTTTTTTCCGAAAAAGCAAAATCAATTTTCTTCATCACAATTGTTTGTGCCCATCTGTGGGCGCTATCTCACAAGTCCCACTTACAAGTTGTATATGTAGAACAAACTAGCGGCGTGACAATCGTCTATTCACGCTGCGCCATTGTTACATTCAATACAAATATAGTGTGCGAAGATTGGATGTGGCGAAGAGTATATACCTGTATAATATACATGTAGATGTTGCACATATAACATAAATTACCGCTGTATACTGTTGATGATAATGCTTACTTTTTCCCGCCCTAAAACTTTAAACTTTCGACTTCAGACACCCTTTTTTTTTGTGATTTTAATTTTTTTTTAATTTTGAGGAAAAACAAGCAAAACTTAAAATTTAAGCGCGTAAGATTTTTTAGGGCACAGATTTTTATGGAAATTTGTGCGTTATTTTACCCGTGGTTTTCCATTGCCATTGAAAATTAATGGAGATGGGTGTTCATTAACATAGAAAAGAAACATGCTAGTGTCACGCCATTTCCCGTCACGGCATTCGAGTGAATTTCACTGTCAAGACGCAAAATATTCTTCAAATTTGAAATGGAATGCCCAGATTGTAGAATACCAGTTATTACCAACCAATAATCCATAACTACATAAATCTATCCTACTAATACTATAAACGCGAAAGTTTGTACGAATGTATGGATGTTTGGATGTATGGAGCAAAAACTATTGAATGAATTTTAATGAAACTTTACAATAACATAGCTGATACATCAGAATAACATATAGGCTATAATTTATCCCTGTACTCCCACGGGAATGGGGAGAACGCAGGGCGCTGCTAGTCTTCTCATATTTCATTTAGTACAGCGGTTTTGTGCTGCAGTAAGTTTCTTTGCTTTGTTTACATTATATAGCATATAAGCGGTAAGCCTTACAAGACGTGAACTTGTTAGTTTAGGTATTAGTTGTAGAGACGGTAGGATATATCATGTGTACACGAGTTTGCACACTTGGGTAATAAATTGTTACATAAGTAGTACATTTGGTGGGTGATAGTTTGCAATATAATATGCATCTCTGTAATACTAAAATCATTTAAAACGGGATTTTACCATGTTTTTCACTTTTATTTCGACATTGTACGTAGTAGTTATTGGTAATAGTTTACGCAGCAAACGTACGAGAAAAGAGGTAGTCCGGTACATCACCTCTAATACTGACAACATCTACCTGCATACTTCAGTCTCGTGAACAAGACATTCGTAGATAATGTCGAAATATCGAGATCCGCGAAATAAAAATGAAAAACATGATAAATATCCCGTTTTAAATAATTTTAGTAATGAAAATAACCATGTTAACTTAAAATCTCTAGAATAATACAGAATTACATAATTAATATTTTGTGAGAAAGATAGAGACACGGGCGTATGAGACCTGTATAATGGGGAAGGGAATCACTTGAAGGTTGGTTAGACTCGCACTTAAATTAACTATCCGGGATAATATTATGACTTTGGCAGTACCTGGTGACTCGCCCATTCCTACTCCTCTCTATACGCATAATTGATCTCATCTTACAGAATGTAGTATTTTTACAGGCCCATCTTTTCAATTGGGTTCCATAATTCCTATCAGCATTTTTAACAGAAAGGTTTTTTGTGATTTGTCATACCATTATTATAAGCTAAATGGCATCATTAATTGCTTCAAGTAAGAAACATATTTGTTGCTTTAAGCAAGAAAAATAAGAATATGAGGATGAAATGCCAGTGGGCTGGCCACCCGGAAGAACGGATTGCCGATGGGTCAACAAAGTTGGGTCATTAACCAGGTGAGAAGACGATTTCCGTGTAGTGGCCGGTCCGTGTTGGATACGAGTGGCAAGGAATCGGCTGTCTTGGCTTTCATTGAGGGATGCCTATGTTCAGCAAAGGACGGATAAAGCCTGATTATGATGATGATGATGAAGCAAGAAAAAGGTAGGACACCCCACCCCTGCATGGGTGTTCACAGAAACACTGTGAGTTCACTTTTTCTGTAGTCAAAAAACGTCACGATATAGCCCCATTACCAGCTAAACTTGTAAAATTTCATTACGTGTTCAACAAAGGGAATCCAAAATGCAGCCAAATCACGCCCGTCATTATGTGTACGTGGCTCGCATGCTGTAAATTGATCAACCCCCCTCCATCCCCCATCACCCCTCCAGTGGCAGCAGAAAAGTGCACTCCATTTGCGTACACGATTATGGAAATACTTTTCAGCTAAATTGTTTTGAGTATGACTGCTTACACTTCGTTTGTGTTACTTGGACGAGATATGGCAGCCTGATATTAGCGGTGAACCCTTTATAATATTTATGGTGAGACTCATTTATGCATCTCTTAATGGTTTGTGCCTTTTGCAAGGCAGTAATGTCCCAGAAGGAGGCCAACGAGCGGATGAGAGAGTAGACCGCCGAACAGGAGTGCGTAGGAGGCGCTACTTAATGCGCCTCCAGTAACGCCCCTGTGCTCGTATCGGGCTTCAGCATGAGAACCTGGGTCCAGTATGGCACCGCGGGGACTGCTTAGGTCGGGCAGTCCTTCTTACGAGGTGTAATTTGGGCCTTCGCCGGGGCCAGCCTGTCACTGAGGTGATCCTGTTGCCTGCAGATCCGGATTTCGCCAGCCAGCCAGCCAGCAATTCGGATGTTTGTATTTTTTCATCACGAGTACGTCTTGTACTATTATTTATTCTATGCCATGAGCAACAATATATTATAACTTAATATTATATTTTATAATATCATTTATTTTATATAAAATAATCGCTTTATCACAAAAGTCGATTTTTTTCGATTATAAATGTTATACTAGATTTGTTAACTTTGCTTTCTTTGCAAGATGTCTTTGTTGAGCGAACCTACATGGTCTTTAAAAATATATTGAAAGAACAAGATATAGTGATAAAAGCAAGTTACATTCTTAAACCTGTACAAATGCTTTTTAACAGAATTCTCTATATTGTACGTTTATCGGATGTAAGCGATACGACGCCAGCCAGTCTGTAAGTTTGTGCTCCGACTTTCGCTGATTCTGTGATTTTCATGCGTTATTCTTTTATTTGTTATATATTATCGAGACTTTTATATTGTTGAATAATAAAAAAATATGTTATTTTTATTAAATATGGGTATAGAGAATTAAGAATATAGGTCATTGAAATGTCTCTATATGCTTCTTTTACGTCAGGAAATGTTCTTAGGCCTCCTGTGGGGGAGTGAGTCTCCCCAGGCGGGTATGTGGGACTCGCTGCGCCCGAAAGATGGTAAGGTAGATGCAGTTCTACCCACTAAAACCCAGCGAGTGCCACCAATGCCGCCTTTGGTGAGGTTATCCCGCACCACAGAACAACCCATCCCAACGTCGGGACAGTGCAATGGGGTGAGGTTTCCATCCTTGCTCCTTGTCCCCCTGCTCTTTTGTCCCCGTTTCTTTTTCGTTCAAATTTATAAAACTTGTACACTTTATAATCCATTGTTGATGAGATCCTCAAAATCTGGCGAGGAGATCGGAATAGACGATGGCCATTCAAAATGGTTGGTGGTTAGACACTTAGATCTCCTGTAATGGCATTTATTAAAATGACCTATGTGCAGCACAGTACGGAAAGAAGTTGATAATTATGGTTATGATCTTGCTTGGTAATAGGTACACTATATTTACCACATATAGCCTCAAAAAAGCAATTTTAACCGAAAATGGATCGCTCTCCTGAATAGCGTAAAGGTTTTCAAACTCTTTATAATTTCGTCACACAAAGGCACACGTAACAAAAAACTAACAAGTTAGTTTTTTGTTACTTTATCAAGTAAAGAAAACCGTGTATGGAAATTCACGCATATATTCTATGATAAGCCAGCTAGCATTAAATTTTTATACTAGGTTTCAGTGTTTATTTACCTTTAGTTATTAGAACAATGTGGATAGCGCAAAACGATTCACCGTGCGTATAATATGCTCATGTCAAACGTGTGTAACCCAGGATGTACAACATAAAGATGGCATACAATTTTAATAACATATTATCTATATTGATAAATAAAATTGGAGTGTCTGTTTGTTATATTAAAATAACCACTTTTTACTAAATGCATATGGATGTATTGATGTAATTTTGATGGGACTTACATGACAGATAGCTGACATTTTGACGAGTAAGGTGTGAATGTAATAAAACAAATTAAGGATTAACTTAGGCTATAAAAATAATCATCATCAATCCGTATAATATAATATAATCCGCGGGCGAAGGTGCAGGCAACAGGTAATAAATTATATTACAATAAAAAGTAAAAAAAGTAAGCAATCTGTCTTCTATCAATTCCTCCAACTTATGAAATTGAGAGCGTCTAACTTTTTTACCGTGGAGATGGGAAAACATTATTGGATAAGGCTTAATCTATACTAATATTATAAGGCTGAAGAGTTTGTTTGTTTGTTTGAACGCGCTAATCTCAGGAACTACTGGTACGATTTGAAAAAAATATGGAGACGATTTTAGCGTATTTCTACTCTTGTACCAAAACAAAGCGTAGATACATTTTAAATCAAAAGTGAGCCGAATGGGCTCACACTAATCCGATGAAGCATTAGGGCCTTCGGGCCATTAGCATAGATCCCTCCGAAAAAAAAAAAAAAAGATACATTTCACTTGTGGCTGATAGTTTGTAACTAATGCCTTAAATAAATTAAAAAAAAAATACATTTCACAACTGTTTCTAGTAGAGGGGAATGGCGGGAAACATCGGGACGCGCGGTTGTGTTTTTTTGGTTTCCCATCCAACGCGTGGTTGGAATGGAGAATGATGGTTGATTGATGGGGGCTAGAGGGGCGAAGCCGCGCTCCTTGGGGTTTCCCGCCATTTCTCCGTATTACAGACCGAATTTTGTATTTTGTATGGCTAATAGCGTAGTAGCTAATGCCTTTAAATGAAAATAATAATAATTTCTAGTAGATGTCGATAACAGTAACACGCCTAGGTTGACCCCCGAGTCGATATATCTTAGGAGGGATATGAGTTGTGACCTAGATATATTTTGCTTACAGACGATGATTGTGAAGATACAGCGTCAAATGCGGCGTGGTGCCCAGGGTACCGGTACCGGCCTGAACCGCCGGACACCCTGGCAAAGGCTTCTCACTTCACCGCCCATGAGATCAAACTTATGTACCGTGGATTTAAACAGGTATGAGGCTACACTTTAATATTGTTATTCAGATCATAATTATTGAAGTGATAGTTTTTTCTGCCATGCCAAAGGAGGCAACCGAGCAGTCGGAGCCTTATGGTGACTATCGACGCCCATAGATATCAGCACAACCAAAAGTTATGCAGATCTGTTGCCCTCCTTTTCCCTATCCCCCCAATGGGCCAGCGGAAACAGCACGAAACGCGGGAGCATAGCTGTGTCTTGACACCGGTGTTATGTGAGCAAGAGGGGCCACCCCGGTCGTGCCGGCCCAATTCGCATGCGTGCGAATGCAGAGCATGGCACTACCTCTTACTAAATAGTTGCTATTTCACTGCCATTACTTTACTCGAGAACCGCAGTAATGAGATTAAATATGTGACAAAAAAACCGCTTTTATTATATTGTTACTCAGATAGTTTTTAACAGTCTGTAGTTGCAAATAAAGCAAATTACAATTTTACTTTTAAATCATCATGTCCTTACAATAAATATATAGTTAATAATTGTAAATGACGAATACTTCTAATTACGAATGTGTTTGTCATATTGCGTTTAAAATATATTAATATATAATATAAATTATATAATATATAATTTATATTATATATAAATATATAATATAATATAAATTCATGTCCATCAGGAATGCCCGACCGGCGTAGTGGACGAAGAGTCTTTCAAAAATATCTTCTGCCAATTCTTTCCTTTGGGAGGTAAGTGTAATAATGTGTAGTATGTATGTATAGTGTAATAATAATACTACGTAAATAAATTTTCTTCTATTCTATTCTAGTGAGCGACGATGCCCTAGTGGGTACGGGCTCGGCCTCTTGAGTGAGAGCCGAGAGGTCCTGGTTCGATCCTGACCCCCCCCCCCCGGGGATGCCTAGAAATGGGTTTTTCTAAATTTCTATGTGCACCTGAACATGCGACCATCGCTTGCTCTCCGGTGAAGGAAACATCGTGAGGAAACCTGCATGCCTGATGAGATTAAAAGTCTTTGAAGGTGTGTGAAGTTCACCAACCCGCATTGGGCCAGCGCATCGGTGAACGATGGCCCAAAACCCTCCTCTACTGATTTCGAGGAGGAGACCCGTGCCCAGCAGTGGGATATACAAGGGATGATATTATTATTATATTTATTACTATTATATTATATCTATTCTATAGAAATGATGTCAATAATAAAATATACACTCACAGTACATTAAAATCGTCTTCATATAAGTATTTTTATTATAAAGTACCCGTATTTTTTGTGCCCGACGTTCCGGATACTTTACAGCAACCATGGTCACGGGAGGACTTGAAAAATATATACAACTTCGATCAACCATGTTGCTATTGTTGATGGAAGATAAACAACCACGAGTCTGCTACAAATATTTATAGTCTGCTTTTGGCGGGAAACGAACCCTCGACTTCCATGGGATGGCATGCTATATTAGGCAAAAATAATTTTCCTGTGATGATTTAAAACCCACGAATAATCCTTACTTAAATTTATAGTCTCGATGTCCAGATTTACCACAAAAGTGAAATTTCAACAAAAACTTTCACAATATCCGGATAAACTAAAGCAATGTTAGCTCTCAAGTCTCGAGACTTACGACTTTGACTTAATCCTTCTGCGACTTCCAACTTGATAAGACAACCGATTTTAGTTGTTCACACATTGTGTGAGGTTGTTTGTGGCATTCAAGACTATTGACGTTCGTTGCCTAATGTCCAGAGATGGATGGATAAAGGCTGATGATGATGATTATGACAAATGATTTAAGAGTAAATTGTCTATCAGTGGGAGCTAAGTGGCCGGGCGGTCCCTTACGAGGAGTAGTCTGGCCTTCGCCGTGGCCAGTCTGTCAGCTGACGGCAAATCATCCATCTTTTTACACATTCGTGAGAATTAACCGTGGCGTGTGGCGTTGCCTATTCGCCAGCATACCTTTTTTTTAACGCAGGAAAATCCTTATGGATGCAGCCAGCATACCTAGTATATCTACATTAACTAAAAATATTCTAAAACACACGCCGTGTCTATTGTTTTTCATCCTATAGACATTCTTTATCATTATCTATCGTTACATTTACTTTATACTTTAACATTATCTATCATTTTCTTCTGACAAACTTCTATGTACTATTTTTAGCAAATATAAATGTATATACACATACATAATATATGTACATTCATATACAATATACAATCAGACGCCAAGAAAAATGTGTCTTCTCTTGACTTATTACCAGATTACGAAATACAAACCTACGCAAAAATATTTTTTGTTTCCATAAACTTGGTATTTTTCAGATGCGACACAATATGCTCATTTCGTGTTTAACACTATCAAGCCGAAGCAAAGAGGGAAACTCAACTTTGAGGTATGTTAATTACCTATAAGAACTAATTTATTAAAATATTTTAATGTATACCTTAGCCTTTATTTGTCGAGCGAGGTCTGGGTTCGATCCTGACGGATGCAACTAAAATAGGTTTTTCCAAATTTCTCCATGCACCTGAACATAAGAACATCGCTTGCTTATTGGTGAAGAAAATCATCGTGAGAAACACAGCATATCTGATGATATTAGAAGTCTTCAAAGGCTTTTAAGGATAACCTACGCCCGTATTAGCGAATAGATGGCATAGGTGAACTATGTCAATAGTAACATGACTGTCCTCGCCTGATTTCGAGGGTAAGACACATGCTCAGCACAGGATGATATAAAGGGTCGATGATGATGATGATGATGATGATGGTGATGATGATGATGCAGCGATTATACCAAACACTTTAACTCAATTTCCAGGAGTACCTAGAAACCCTCTCCCGTGTGGCCCGAGGATCGCGCCAGGAGAAGTTGTCCTGGGTGTTCGCTCTATACGACGTGGACGGTGACGGTCGCATCTCCAGGAGTGAAATGCTGGCGGTTGTCAGGGCGGTCTACGAGCTGCTGGGCCGGGCTGCTGCCCCACCGGTACATAAAGCGGCAGCTGAGGACCATGTGGACAGAATCTTCCATGTAAGTCACTATCTGTATATTGGGTGTTTGATATTGTTTGGATGACTTGTATGACAAAATTAAAACTCGAAGTTAGAAAATCTCTGTAGACTTTTTGTGCCGAAAAAAGGGCCGCTAGCTCAATCATCTATGATAACGTAGTGTGTTTAATAGCCCCTCTACCAGCCCTCTACACATAGACAGATGCATCTTCAGATACGTCCGCTGACGCGTAGATGGGGCGACTTGATCGTCTGTCGTAAGTATTCAACGCCGGCAGATGCATCCGCCACAAAGTCGTTGGTTGTCGGATTTTGACACGGATTAAAGGGTTTCAGCGCGAACGCTTAGCGTCTGACAGGCGCGTGGACGCAAATCGACAGATGCATTGGTAGACGTCGACGGATGCATCTGCCATTGATTCTGTCTATGTGAAAAGGTGCTATAAGACTTCCTAGAAAATCTTCCGTTCATAGCACAAATAATTTAATGGATCCAACATTTTCTAAGACAATGCATTCATGTGAGGGTTGAGGCTTCTACTTTACTATGAGATCATTGCCTACTTTTGCATTGGGGAGAACTTAGTGTTGATGCTTCGATGAAAGTGTAATTATTATTTTTTTATTCTAAAGTTGCAGATGTTAGATTTTGTATCCCATTTGTTTCAGCTAATGGACACAAACGCCGATGGGGTTGTGACTCCAGATGAGCTGGCCCGTTGGTGTTCCCGAGACCCAGCCCTGCTCCACTCTCTGGATACCTTAGACACAATTTTGTGATCCCAATTTTCCTTGGACAATCCAACCGATGCCAACGAATCTAATCCCACTGAAGCTCTACCAATAAAATCGAACACTTCCACAAAGTCTTCTGAATCCGTAAGATCGTCTATTAAGTCTACTGCTTCTGGTAGAATTGTAACTGCTTCTATACGACCAGCAGCTTCCAAATCTGTTGTACCTACGCCTACTTTTTCTCCTGTTAAGGGAAGAAAGTCAGCTACACCGCCTCCACCACCACCAAGATCCGGGAGGTGAGATTACCTAGTGGTATTTACTTTATAAACTTTAATTGATTGAAATTCACGTTGTGTGTACTGAAGTAAATTATTTAAATTATAATTTAGGTAAGCTGAATAAAAAAATATAGTATGGTACAGTTCGTGAGGCCTAAGCTGAGCTTTGCATTTGTGTGAGTGCACATAGATAGCATAGGCACGTTTATGTGTGCCGTTGACTTAAAGCGCAGCGCGTTCTTTGGTTGGATTAAACAATCGCCCTGAGGTGTGGTACATATGTCCCGACATAACTCCGCCACGCACCTTCCTCACTTTCTCTTATGTACATGGATAGAAAAATGAATGCTCATACAATACAAATACACATTCAATGCAAGTAACAGATGTTTAAAATCTATATGTCTTTTCAGGAGCATCGATTCTCAAGCGTCGAGCTCATCGATGTTGTCTGGCAGTCCCGCACCCCCAGTGCCAGTTCGCACCACGGCTGCTGTAAGTTTAAATTCAGGTCTATCATATACTTACTCATGTGTTTGTGTATCCCAGTTTTGAATAGCATGCTGCATGCTAAGAGCCTCATCATTCAAACTTATCTTAAAATTTCAGGTAACAGAAGAAGCGTCATCGAGAAGAAGCAAAAGAAGAGCCAGCAGAAATTCACCGCAACAACCTCGGTGAACAATAAATTCAAAATCTATACTCACAGGGATCAAAATCGAATGATAATTCTACGTTTTAAAAATGGTTTAGATTTAGGCGTCTCTGGTTTTTCTATCTTGTCTATATCTAAGGGTGATTTTCCATTTATGCCAATACTAGAGGAGCAAAGGAGCAAAGAGGAGCGGACCGTGAATTAGCAAATCACAATGCTCGAAATCCCCAATCCTCATTAGTGGAAACAGGCGATTGGTTGATTCGCGATCCACTTCTTCTGACTCCGCCAAGGGCTGCGTCAGTGGAAACGCATCCTAACTGTGTAAAACACGTATGATAATAAATTATGTGATCTGCAGATATCTGACAATACTAAACTACATCTAGCTTTCGATTCTGAATCTCAAGATGGCGAATGCATCGCAACCAGTCGAATACTGGTAGCGTCCTTTCAAAGTTCGAGAAACTAAGTCCTTAAATTAATATATTTCGAATAAAATTATTATAGCTGTCAAACGAAAATGACTACTGTCACTTGTGTCATGTGACAGTGGATATTTGTCTTGGGGGTTATACAATGCGACACTTGGGGGTTATATAGTCCGTCGCCGATGATTTTGTCATTCAATTCTACGCGGATTGTAATTGAGAGTGGTACAGTCACAACACTCATGGGTCATGGCCTGAGCACTGAACTCTACTTTAAGGCCAATAGGCGTCCGGATGCAGATAGATTTCTATCCCCTCGCGGATGGCTTTCGCTTTATATGCTTTAATACATTTGACCATCCGTCACGGATATATCCGCGTTGGCCATCCACGTCGCACTAAATAGTTCCTTAATATATAAGAAGAAAAAAGAAGAAGAAGCTATATGAGTATGACAGTTGTCATTTTAATTTCTAATTGACATAATTTATGGACTATTAAAAGAATTTATTACCTGTGGGCTAGGGAATTATCATGTCAATATTGTCCCTATATAAATTGCGAAATGATTCTTAAAACATTAATAACGAAGCACAATTTAGCAGATTTGATTAAAAAACTAGTTGTCAGATAAGAATCAATATTGATAAATAGTATGAAATAGTTTTCATACAAACGTTTTGGACACTTTTCATACAATTTAAGTAAAATAACAAGATGACCAATTTTGACATGTTTTCGCTTGCCCGTTTTACTATAACAATTTTGCATGACAGATTCACTTGTTCTTCCTTAATCTGAAGTAGTATATCTTAAACATGTAGTTTTGATCGGTAAAAATACCCACAAATATATCTTTGTATTTAGTTTTATGAAAGTTATTAGTGAATTGCTCAATAAAATTATTATCTTATTTAACGTGAATGCCACCCCAATGGCTGTTAGTAGAAGAAAGAAATGAATAGGACAATAAAAAAGTAAAATAAGTAACAGAAAGAAGGTGAGACTTATATGCGAAGTTTGAAGATTATACAAAAAATGTTTACAATAAAGTTAACCGTGAGACTTTTACCGATAAAAGCTACTAAATACGTCTATCCCTTCTTCACTTAAAAACTTTTTCTCGTTATGATTCTAGAAAAAATATTCTTATATCTTCTAACTAAATTAGATTTGTTCTTCCGAAACTATTCTATATAACTCTAGATCACTAGTGATAGATTTTAAATAAATTTTGGTCCAAAATGTTGCTCTTATCTCGTATTTTAGAAATAATTGCATAACTTAAAAGTGATCTTCGTCGAGTGCTTTAATATAAAACTTACAGAAAGCTTGTTGCTCGGAGTTGAGGTAATCCTGGAAAGCTTGGGAACGCTTAGCATCTTTTGAACGACAATGCATTTTTGTTACTAGTTTGACGTGAATGAAGTTTGTTCATTTCTTTGTATGGGTTTTACATAATGGGATAAGATACATTACTCTTTGTTAAATATTTCAAAAAATTTAGAAATATGATAACTTATTGCTGACTTAGATGAAATAAAAATTTCTCTATGTATGTTTTTCAGTGTACATAAATTATTTAATAAATATAAAAAACATTCCATAATATACATTATAGGTACACCCCATAGACTCTTTCTATTGGAACGACGTTTAAACTAAATACTTCGCTGAATAAACTCGGCATGTCATTAAATTTATAAGATTAGAATTTCTCTGATGAAATGAGCGCTAAGCGTGACTTACAATTAAGGTTTAAATAAATCATAATATAAAGTAATACTGATTCAAATAGGGAAACCGATAAAAAACTAAAATCAGTGAAATCTGCTGTTTACACTAAGCAAAGCTCCACGGATTGCCTCAAACTAGACGAGTCCTTGATAATAATATTTAATAACTTAAATAATTGTAAATTCGAGTCCAACGTCGTTTATATTACACGATTCATTATTTTAATAAATACTGAGTGACATTTCTGCTGTTCGGAAAAAAGCATATTAGAACATCAAATACGACGTTTTATTATTGTCAGTGATGAGGTGTCACTGAAAATCAGCGTCTCACCATTGCTGTAATAGTGTGGCAAATGCTGAGTGGCGATCTCTATTTTTAGCAATATTAATATCTATGTGAAACTATTTTTCGATTGTTTTGATTTTTTTATAAACAAAATATTTTCTTACTTTCTTATTACTAAATATATACTAATACTAAAGTTTAAGGCGCTATAAATAGTGCGACGCGGACCGACGACCCTGGATGTCCGCGACGAACTGACCCAATAACTATTACGAATCAAAATTAATAACATTTCTTATTTTTGGAAATCTGACATTTGTTAAAATTATTGTCACTATAGTGTGCTTTTTTCCAAACGGCAGCCACATGCACTCGAACTAATAAGTAATATCTTTATTAGAAATTTACATAATATACGGTAAGAACATTTAAAATATAAAGTTGAAAAATATAATGTACGCTTATAAAATTACGATAACAATATTCAAAGCCTATTGAAAATCATAATACCTATTTATGTTATCGTAACAACCAAAAGGCGTTTGATTGATACATATTGTATAAGGTTTCAAATACACAAAATGCCTTCTAATAAATATGTTTCTTATTTCTTATAGTCAAAGATGATGTTTCTTAGGTTAGCACAAATTCCACTGCAATTACAGCAATATTCCAAAGTATTTTCAATACTTCATCATATTATATCATATCAATATCTTGACTGTTTTAGAGTTTTGATCAGTTCACCTGTCATCGGCTAGAGGCTCTGTTCCCAATTCTATATTATTATCCTTAGTGCCTTTTCACGCGTAGCCGGCGCCAGGTATCCGGTAGCGAAGTGTAAGCAAATTACGCCGGTACGTGTGTAAGCTGCCATACACGCTTATACACTTCGGTACCGGATACCGGCGCCGGCTACCCGGTAACCGACTCGTGTGAAAAGGCACTTACATTCTACACATGAAGCTCATTTCTTTATAAATATTTAACAGTTATTACTATACATATATGATTTTAAGTTAACATGATTATTTTCATTACTAAAATAATTTAAAACGGGATATTTACCACATTTTTCAATTTCATTATATACGGAGGTAGTCCGGTACATCACCTCTAATACTGACAACATCTACCCGCATACTTCAGTCTCGTGAACAAGACATTCGTAGATAATGTCGAAATATCGAGCTTCGCGAAATAAAGGTGAAAAACATGATAAATATCCCGTTTTAAATAATTTAAGTTATTAATAATTGCAATATTCTCATTAATTAATTAAGGTAATAGTTTTTGTGATTTGTATTAACGTTACATATCCAATGAAAACCTCAACAATATAATAATCGTTATAACAAATATTTAATAATCCTGTTTCCTCATATGAATGTTGTTTTAATCTAATACTTAGTTTGAAATTGTACTTTACATTTATAAGAGAAATAATTTAAATATAAATGATATTTTTATTAAAGTTTGTATATATTAAGGCAAATTAAATATTCGACAAATTCCAGATTATTCATAAAGAGCCCATACAATATATTAATAGTTATCGCAACTGTTGTAATATGGGGTATTAAAACACGAATGTGGGTCTATCACAAGAGGCGAAGCCGAGTGTGTTATTAGTATCACACGGCTATTTTAATACCTAATTATTACCAGTTGCCCATAAGACTTTATCTTGGCATTTAGTTAATACTCATTGCCATAAAAGAAGAAAAAGAAGACTATCTACATCCTTATGTATCCTCTATAAAGGACTGACATTAAAACAACCAGTCCTAGCAACCTAATATCACCCATTACTGAGTAATTACACGAGAGAGGACTAAGCATCCTGAGCGGGGTGAGGTTCTCCATACGAGGGTCGTAAACTAGAAAATGGTTTTAGTTATTTCATTGCGTTAAAAACGATAATTGGAGAAATTTCTTCTATTATTTTACAGAACATATTGTATAGACTCATCTACGAAGAAATTTAAGAGGCTTAAACCGGTCCCGTTTACCCACAAGATGTGGATCTCTTTTTAAATAGGGGTATGTTTGATATTTTTTTCTCTGTTACAAAAGTTACTAAATGTTATAACTAAGTTGTATTGAAAACTTACAAAATAAGGTTTTTATCATGAACAGTCTGTAACAAACCATGTCAAATAACAGATAACATTTCTCCAGTTGAATATTATGTTCTTTAATGTTCTGAAAACCGCATGAATGACTAATGTTATACCACGCATCGAGTAGTAAGAATGTGGCTGTCTGTTGAGTAATCCCTTTGCGCAGTCCGTTTGGATGATATTATGGTTATGGGTGTTTTAATGTTGGCAATAAGCTAACTGTTTCAGAATCTTTACTAGAGGATTTAAAGCATGGGAATAGATAAATGTTTTTTCATACACACGCGGTTTGTATCACGGATATATTAAATAGGGTGACAATGATATTTGATATAATTTCAGTCCTAATTTTTTCTGTATATATGTATCACAAATTGATGTTTCATTACGAGTGTGATTTTCTTAAGATTGTCACTCGGTTAATATTTTTAAAAGTAATATAGATTGTTGAGAGTATTGAACTTCTTAATAGTTAAGTTAATTTTTACCAGACAGCCTAATGTATTTTTTTTATTTTAAGTGTTAATCTATAATAATTAAATTAAATTATATACTTAAAACATATTCTGCGCTTGCGCATCCATGTTATACGATTTCATACATATTTAAATGAATATGGAAACAAAGTCAATTGAAGCATTGAAGTTAAAAAAAGGTCTCATTTAAATAAACATGTTGACAATTGCCGTCTAAAAATAAACGTTTCAAATATATTTTCTCTAGAAGATAGAGCGAAATCAATTGACTTCATAAACTTTGAACTTAAGTATTTTCTAAAATATAACCTGAAGATTGTAAATAAATTTTGTTCATTTTGACAAAAGTTGAACTTAAAATTGTTATACTTACAAAATTCTTACTCTACTCTTGTAGAAAGTGATTTGTCTAATGCTTTATCTTGTTGCCAGAGAAGTCTTTAGACTTCTTGCCAGAACTTGAGATAAACTTGAGGTTAGTCGTAAACCTTTCCTAATTACTCGCATTACATACACTGTTAATGTAAGAGATAATATTCTTATATAACACAAAGAAACCAATATGGCGTCTATATCACCATTTTGAATTTGAAAAGTATAGACGAACTATTTTATTTGATCTACAAATGTCCATAGCCCTGATATGAAATAGGCATGGATTATAATAAGTGCATCACGACATGACAGAGTCAATGCGTTTGCAATCACGGTGTTCGAAAATTTTACTGTCAAGGCCCGCCAATAGATTTAACTTATTATTATATTTATTTCAACAGTTTCTTTTAATTTATATTATAATAAATAAAATTCCATAAAAATTTTATACCTTTCCTTAAAATAATTTTCATATTTAGTACATACAAATCAACAAAAACAATATGGCAAACAGTCCAAAAACAAACATTTAAAAACGTTCGTCTACATATTTCGAGTGTTGTTTGTTGCTTATTTTTTATATTTTTAAATCCCATTTATTTATTTTTTATGTTTAAAAATTACCTTTCTTTTTCTTTCATGTGCAGTTGTATGTCAATTAATATTTTATTTGATTACTTAACTTTACAACTAAATGGTGATAAACTGGCGGGAGCTGTTACGACTCACGAGATGCGGTCTATGTGTACGAATTGTCAATAAAGTCTTCTGTTTCCAATTGTGTTTTATTTAACTTGCTGTAATCTGCGGCTCGGCCCTTGTGGAGTTTGGACTACAGGACTGATATCTTAGCATGATTGGTGTGGTCGAATCCCGCCAGGGAACAAAAATATTTTCTGTGTTCCTGGGTCATGGATGTATATTGACACGTTCGCGCGCGGTAACGGCTATGGCCGTTTTTTTGTATTGCAAATATCGCCAGTACGGTTATTGCCGTAAACTTTCAAATTCTCCGTATTACCAGTACGGTATAAGCAGCTAAACGACTGGGAGTTATATATACAACACATTTCCACTGGCACTCTGTGAGAGGAATATACGATTGTACTGTCAAAATGTAATGCACAGGAGCAAATTGTATTGTTAGTCGATTAAGGACATGTGTGTGTGCGCACACAGCTACACTACGGCTGTTGCCGTTGTGTTTGTATGCGTGTTAATTCGACGGTTATAACCGTACTGCCTTCAGGAATACCTATTTTATCATGTGTTACGACAGTACGGTTATAACAGTGTCCCTAAAATGTATAGAAAATTTTAGTGATTTTTTACGAAACTATCAGTTAAATTACCGGCCACGAACGTGTTAAATATGTGTGTTATATAGTAAAAATCTTAATTATATGTATAGTATAAAAGTTTTAAATATATTTCCGTTGTCTGGTACCCGTAACACTTCGAGAACTTACCACGGGACCAGATTGACGTGGTGTGAAAGCGTCCATAGATATTATTATTATTTATTATTATTATTTATACATTGACAATACTTACCTGCGTGAGAGAGACGTTATGCCCTATGCCGCGCTCCTGCCTGCATGGGTTATATCTTACTTATTATTAATTCTTTGCTGTATTTCGGAAAGAATGATTCGTCTCAGTTGCCTTTTTTTTACTTGCTTTATCCGGACCGCTCCGGAACCTGGCTGCATATAGCCAGGTTCCGGAGCGGTCCCTATGTGGGACTCACACTTAGGCTGTATATACCCAAACTAAAACCTTCAGCCGCTTGTTGAGGCCCCTTGATCTTTCGGCAACAGGAGCACCTCAGCGTCACGTCTCAGTTACCTGGGCTAGTTCCAGGTGAACTTGTCCATGTCCATGGGCAGCGCTGACCAGTTACCATTAGGTGGCTCGTCTCACCCTTTCAAGGGTCTAACTACCATAATATTTAAAAAAACTTGAAAAATATTTATGAGGTCAAACTTATTGAAAAAGGATCGTTTTTTAAATAAATACTGTATTTTCCTTATTATAAAAGCTATAGTCGTGCCCTTATCCAGTCGACGAATGACGTCACCCTGGCGAATCCCGCAGGAAGACCAACTTGACATCCTCTCGGAGATCCAAACGAAGTGATACCGACCTGGTGAATATAATGTTTAATTATAAATTTACACGAGTTACCGACACTATTTTGTTACCATGTTAACTTCAACTTGGAACGGAAGGTAAATGGCGCAACCACCGTTCTAAGCGCCCTCATTATGGAGTATGGAAGACTGCTCCACTGACAAGAGCAAGGCTCTTAAATAGAGAGAGATTAACTTCATGTAGTAGAAATTCGGCTAGTCACATGTAAGCTTCTTTCGTTACATGATTTATTTACACATAGTGTTTATCTATACATACAGATAAATAAAATTGTAGTGTCTGTTTGTAATATAAAAGAAAACCGCTTTTTATTCAATGCATATGAATGTATACACGATACATATACCTAAATAGCCTTTTTTACAATTTTTGTCTGTCCGTCCGTCTGTCTGTCTGTCTGTCTGTCTGTCTGTCTGTCTGTCTGTCTGTTCCGGTTAATCTCTGAAACGGCTGGGCCGATTTTGATGGGGCTTTCACTGGCAGATAGCTGATGTTATAAGGAGTAACTTAGGCTATAAAAATAATCATCATCAATCAGGGTACGGCTGTAAATCTAAGTTAACGCGGGCGAAGCTGCGGGCAACAGGTAGTGTAGGAATAAATATCGATGAATTCACATTCAAAATCAATCTTAAGGTGTGTTAAAAGTACTAAAAAACCAAATAATTTTCAGAGATTTCCTACATTCCTCAGATTCCTACATTTCCTACATTCCTCAGAAACACACATTTTCTGTATACGTGGCGACTCACCCCTAACCACTACAGACGGTCGTCATAACTATTCTTTCACTCTCAACAACTTGAAGGAATTGGTATGAAGGAAAGTTCCTGGATGCACATTTCCCAAAAAGCTTTCTGTGTTCCTGGGTCATGGATGTGTATTAAATATGTGTATTAAATACTAAAAATTTTAAATATATGTATAGTATAAAAAGTATTAAATATATTTCCATTGTCTGGTACCCGTAACACAAGTTCTTCGAGAACTTATCACGGGACCAGATTGACGTGTTGTGAAAGCATCCATAGATATTATTATTATTACCAGAACCCTCCCCCCGCTGTTGAAGGACAGGGGCCCGCCTGAGTCGCCGCTGCAGGTGCTCATGCCGCCCGCGCCGCTGGTGCACAGAGTGGACGCGATCACGATGGACGGCCCGAAGGTCTGCTGACACACCGCGTTCGTGATCACCTGCAGCGTCACGTGGCTCTGCACCTGGTTGTTCGATATGCCAGCGGCTGTGGAACATTGTCAGTTTCAAAATCAAAATCAAAATCAAATTTTTTTTATTCAAAATAGTACTAATACAGTATCTTTTTGAACGTCAATTGAATCTACCACCGGTTCCAAGGTAAGCCCACTGAGAAGAACCGGCGAAACAAACTCAGTGGAACTAATCTTTTCAAATAATATATATTAATAACAATTTTAACATCTTATCTTGAATTGCCCGGGAGGAACGCCTTATTCCCAGGGTGTGGTATCTTCCATGAAATCTTTTACTTTATAATATGCTTTACCACACAAACGTTCTTTAACAACTTTTTTGATTTTTTTTATTGAGAGCTTTTGAACGTTTTCTGGGATCCTATTGTAAAAGCGTATACAGTTGCCTTTAAAAGAATTGCTTACTTTCGAAAGTCTAATCATTGGTGCATGTAACCTGTGTCTATTACGTGTATTCCTACTATGAATATCACTTTTCTTACAAAATTCATTTATTTATTTAAATTTATTCATTTGTTTAAATTCATAACTCAAAAAGCGTTGAAAGGAAATATATTTTTTAATTAATGAATTTTTACCATAGGAACATCGATGTCTCGCACCCCAGTACAATGATTAATAATAATTAATAATTAATCAAATTATTAATTATTTTTTAATCGTTTAATAATATGGAATAGAATGTTGGAGGATTTGGTGATATAAAAAGTAGTGGCGTAGTCTGCGATGATAAAATGAATTGTAATTGTATTTCTACATATTTACTCTTATTTACTGAAAACTCACCATCACTGGTCTTCCCGTATCCAGCTGCCTGTACCCGGGATCCAGCGAAGTTGTTGCTGAGTAGAGAACCAGATGGTAAGGAAATCGCCTGAATTGCGTCTGTGGAAAATAAGAAACGAAATACGATTAGAGAGCAACATTTTATCATACAAAATGTCACGTAAAGACGGAATAAAATTTGTCTACTTACATTCTAAAAATTCCACATTCGTCATGTAATCACCTTTGGTATTGGTAAGCTAAATAAACTGTACTGTATTACATTACGTATGAATTCATCATCGAGTCTGTATCCGGAAAGAGTAGTATTGTGAGCCATAAAATTTCGAAACTGGTCAGTGATTTGTCACTGACATAATAGCAATTCAACCAACCAATGATCTGTATGTACGTTCCGTCGGCCAATCATGCATCAATAGCCATCAGTCAGCCAAAGAGCGTAGAACCGGTGCAACGTCGCAGCACAAATTTAGCGGAATTTGTTTTCATGTAAAACACATAATAATACCGCTCTATTCCGGTTTAAACATAAACAAGAATATACAAGCAAATCGTCGGTATGTTATTGTCAGTATTATGTGATATATATGTTGTTGTTTTTTTATACTTACTGGTATACCCCACCCAGGACACAGTTATCATAGCGACATCGTTGTTCAGACTATTGGTGTTGTAGCCTGCGTGGACCTGGACGTTGCTGGTGGTGACTCGATGGCCGCCGCTGAAGAGCCTCGCCGAGCCCAGCACCACCGTGAACTGCCTCGCCTGGTTCCTCGAATCCCTCCAGCAGTGGGCAGCTGTTACCAACTTGGTGTTGGAGAGGAGGGACGAGCCGCACACGGAAGTGGCGCCTGTGGTCAGGGTTATCACAAGACCACCCTGTAAAGAGGATTTTTATAATTCTCTATTTAATTTACATTCTTTATAAAGTTTTAAATTTTAAGGAATTCGTTGCATTTCGATAAATCTTTCAAAATTCAGTTTAATTATCCAATGTCGATACAGATGATGGACGCTGGGCTGGGGCTGGATGCCCAGGTTTCTTCTTCAGGAGTTGCTTTGTTGCACCCACATGTTTCAGGAACAAAATCTAACTTCTATACAGGATAGGCAACGGGGACTAGGCTAGGCCTCAAGCCAACTTTTCAATTTTTAACCTTAATGTGTATCGTTGTGTTACCACCCACCCATCAACCTTCTATTGTTAGTTTGCTGTCTTTTATTTAAAAATCTCACCAAATGAGGATACGCCCCGACTGCAGCAGGAGATCCCCCCACAATTCTTCCTCCATCAAAGTCTACTGCTTCTTCGTATCTTCTTATCTTCTCTGCCTTCAAAATACCTATCGCTTCATGATAGTTGTTCACAATAGGCTCATAGGCCAGGACAAGAGGGAGTAGACAGAAAAGAAAGTAAGCTAACATCTTTAGTCAGGTAGCTGTGGTTTGGTTTTTCTATGTTGTGTTAGTATTTATAGTAATTGATAATCTGCGTATTTAAATGTTATCTATTTTTGAAGGGCAAGGGTTTAGATTCCGTAGGATTATTCAAAATCCTTCATTTAAAGGTTTAATCATGAAAAAATATTAGAAGATTAAATAAAAAAAAGCTTTGAAAAAACCCACCGCAATAAATTAACTAATGAAAAGATATAGGTACAGAATTGAAAACCTCCTCTTATTTAAGTCGGTTAAAAATTGCCGGATAACCACGGATTGATTGAAACGGCTGAACCGATTTTTGTAAAAGCAAGCTTGAAAACCTGCTTTCAAATTTAAAAAAACGCATTTATCGCTCAAACTAAGACTTATACCTTTACTTATTTTTTACCTTTATTTATTACCTTTACTTAGGTAAAGGTACATACCCGTTTTTTTTTGCGTCGGGCGTTAAAAAAGAGGCGGTGTCAAAGTGAAAATTATTCTCTTTTCTCTCTTTCAATTTGTAAATGATTTTTGAGTCTTTTAGGAGATTGAGGAAAAATAGAATTTCTATCAATTTTATTGGATTTATAATTGATTCTTTTACGAAAAATTTAATGCGAAATTTGAAGCATATTATATCTGGGGTTCTGTTTTATTATATAACTTAACATTTTACATATTATGCTTTGAAATGTTACCGAAAAAATAATTTGATACAGAATCAATAAGTAATAATTACTATACTTTAATATCAGATATAAACAAATTAATACAAAAGGTTAGATAAAACAATTTAACCTTAAGGGTTTATCTTTATCAATGAGTTCCGGATTGAGTCAGGTTATCTATACTAATATTATAAAGCTGAAGAGTTTGTTTGTTTGTTTGAACGCGCTAATCTCAGGAACTACTGGTTCGAATTAAAAAATTCTTTTTGTGATGGATAGACCATTTATCGAGGAAGGCTATAAGCTATATAACATCACGCTGCGACTAAAAGGAGCGAAGAAACAGTGGAAATTGTGTAAAAACGGGGAAAATTATTTATCTTTGAGGGCTACCATTTTTTTTTTGCAACACTCCGTGAACGAACAATTTTTGTTTTCAAAATTCGTGACTGGTTTTTTGTTTCGGGTTCGTACGCGTATATCCAGGATTCGTCACCTAATACGATGTTGTATACAGCATTTGAGGATCCTGCGTGAAATCTTCCGAGAGTTCTGACGCACCAAGTAACGCGAGCCGCTTTTTGCTCTTCACAGAGCAAATGCGGTATCCATCGGGAAAACAACTTTTTTACACCTAATTGTTCATGCAAGATTATTTGTATTTGACTCATGCCAATGTCTAAAGTTGCCTGAATTTCGCGGTATGTCACATGTCGATCTTCCTCAATCAGCTTAAGCACAGCATCAACGTTTTCTTGGGTGACTTCAGTTTTTGGACGACCTTGACGGGGATCGTCACTGAGCTTGACACGTCCACGTTGAAATTCAGCAAACCAGCGATAAATTGTGGTTTTGGATGGGGCTTCATCACCAAATGCAGAAATCATCCGGTCAACATACTGTTTTTGTGTTAAACCACTTCGAAAGTCATAATAAATCATCGCTCTAGAACTTTCTCGAGTCAATTCCATTTTCTCAAGGACTAAACAAGTTTAACAAGACCTTCTGACAAGACCGATAATCTTTTTTTAAATAAATAAATGATATTCGATTTTTAAAACCAAGGAGTTTTCAATTAAAAAAAAATTAATATGACAGGAACAGTGGAAATATTCCATTCCCGATACTTTTAGTGCAGCCTAAGTTGTATGAATGTTCAGCGTCTCTTAAATATTTAAAAAAAATCTGATGTAATTTCATGTAATATAACTATAAAAAATCCTGATAATTGAACTAAACTTAGAAAGCGAGCGAAATTTATAACTACTTATTATAATATTATAACTAACAAATTATTATGGCAACGCCTGCAAACTCTTTTTTTTCGGAAGGGCTAGACTTTTCAGCCTGATGGCCTTTAAGCTCAATCGGTACAGTAAATGAGCAAATGGCTCACTTAAGAAATGCCTACAATCTCACGCCTAGTGTTAGTATAGAGGAGGTTTATACCTAAGTGGTACCTAAGTGGTCAACGTCGTCAAAACAAGTTAACCTAACACCAGCCCAGGTAACTCATTTACGTCCCCACCATGGTTCAGTCCTTGTCGTGGCGGTGGGGCTCAGTAACCTAGGGTGAGCGGTGCACCTTGGGCGAAGCTAATTGGGCCGAGGGGGCTCTTTGTACCCCTCTTATAACAAGAGGGGACAGAAGAGCAGGGGCAAGGGGTGAGGATGGGAACCTCACCCCATTGTACTGTCCCGACGTTGGGAGGGGTTGTTCTGTGGTGCGGGACAACCCCTCTGTGGAGGTGCCCTGTTTGTTTTCTAGATCCGGGGCACCTCACCAAAGGCGGCATTGGTGGCACTCGCCGGGTTTTAGTGGGTAGAGCTGAGTCCATTTACCAGCTGTCGGGCGCAGCGAGTCCCACATACCCACGTGGGGAGACCCACTCCCCCGCGGAATGCCTCAGAGCATTTCCCGGCGTTAAAGAAAAAAAAAAAGTTACGTCCCCACCATGGCTCAAGCCTTGTCGTGGCGGTGGGGCTCAGTAGTAGCCTAAGGTGTGCCCAGCAACTTGGGCGAAGCAAATTGAGCCGAGGGAGCTACTATTTGTACTTTTGTATAAGAAGAGGGGACAAAAGAGCAGAGGGACAAGGGGCGAGGTTGGGAACCCCATTGTACTGTCCCGACGTTGTTCTGTGGTGAGGGACAACCCATCTATGGAAGTGGCGTCGGTACCTTGAGGGACTGACTAGCCTTCGACGTGCCCTGTTTGCTCATTAGATCCGGGGCACCTCAGCAAAGGCGGCATTGTAAAAAAAAGGCAACTCATTTACGTGTTGCGTATCTCGAGCTGTAAGATGTTAGGTCTCTGTGCTAATTAATTACACTGTATGTCCTGCCCTGAACAAACACATTGATATGACAATCCGGTTGCATTGGGCAACTGTGGCCTGTGGACACCAAGTGTGGCCTGTGGACGCGGTGTGTCGTGGCGCTCTCGCCGGCTGTTCGCGGTTGACGCGGTGTGGACGGAGTTCGGACTGTCGGTAGCGCACCGTAGCACTCGGCACTCGACATGTTAAATAAGTCGTAATCTTCGGATTCCACAGTTGACATATTCGCAAAGAATATGAGTCAGTCACTTTATTAGTCATGTTCAAAATACTTTGAAAATACCTCCTAAAATAATAAATTTGTGTAACTAATATCTGTCTCTAAATTCTATTTGTAAATTCTTAAACTTGTTCTATGTACGTTTTGGCTTAGCTGTAAGTACAGAGAAGTAAAAATTTAAATAAATAAATCTACACTAACATGATGAAGAGGTAATATATTTTGTAAGTTTGTATATAGAAGGTATTGTAATGCTAGGGTCCCCACTACGGCTCAAGCCTTGTCGTGGCGGTGGGGCTCAAGTAGC
Source organism: Helleia helle (assembly GCA_963853865.1). Taxonomy (NCBI): domain Eukaryota; kingdom Metazoa; phylum Arthropoda; class Insecta; order Lepidoptera; family Lycaenidae; genus Helleia; species Helleia helle. The sequence goes on from OY971434.1 coordinate 7,179,355, forward strand.
CTAAGGTGAACCCAGCACCTTGGGCGAAGCCAAGTAAACCAATGGGGCTGCTCTTTGTACCTCTCTTATAAGAAGAGGGGCAAAAGAGTAAGAGGGGACAAGGGTCGAGTATGGGAACCTCACCCCATTGCAATGTCCCGACGCTGGGAAGGGTTGTTCTATTATTATACTAAATAATCTAATAATAGTATAATCTAATATTATACTAAATAGTATCAACAAAGTAGCTTTTTGAAAGTAAATTACATCTACCACTCGCTCCGCCCGACAAGATGGTGAGGTGGACGCAGACCTTTAGGACCCACTAAAACCTGGCGGTACTCCGTCTAGCCACGGGAACGCGTGAGCTTGCTCTGCTGACAGCCGTCTGCTGGTATGTTCAGGCCCTTTCTTCGAGGTTTTGATACCCCCCTTCGTCCTGATGACGCCCTATGGGGCCTACAGAGACCTTTCCTGCTCTGTGCGATGCAGTACGTTGCGCGTCACAGCCCAGTCGGGGACATGATTAGATGAGCGATGGCGTCCCCACACCGCCACCCCGAGTTTCCCCGCTGAGGTGGGACCTTGCGGTCGCCGTTGTTGACTACACGAAGTCTTCGTCACAGCCTTCTTCTGGGTTCGAGCGCCTCCATCTCTCTTCGACGCTCGTCATCTATCTTAGTGGAGATCAGTTCCTTGGCAAACGTTTTCCACGACGTTTCACTGCTCCGCGTGGCGCAGATGATTGCTGGCAGTCAGAAGTCCTGTCCGATGGCGGCTGTTAGCGCAGCACGTTGTCTCATCTATGAAGGACACCTGCCGTGATGGTGTGATCGGCCGTGTCTCCGTCCACATCACAGTGATGAAAGTGCGTAGTGTCCTCTCGTCCCGCGATCTGAAGCACGTACCGTGGGAGGAACGCCCCAAAGTATGTTGCTATGAAACACTAGACACGTGCATCAACACTAGACACGTGCACGTGCTATGAAGCACGTCGTGCTATGAAATATATCAAATGTCACATGATGATGACCTGTCCCACCGGTTTCGGTCATGGCGGCTACTTATGAATATCACATCACCATTACTTAGATCTACTGCTACCACTAATACTACTCGTTTACGAATGTAGGGAGATGTATCGATGAAGTAGTCACTATCTAGAATCTAGATGCATGCAGTATATTGCAGTAATGCCTTATTATTGATTGGCGGATCAATAACGTTTTTCGAATCGGATTACTTATCGAGTAATCTGTTTAATCAGAATTGATATGAGATTTCGGTATTCGGCTTATCATTTATTTTGTTAATAAGTTTAACAGAAATAAAACCGGTGCGGTTTATACCGGTGGGAGGGTTGCGCTGTGCCGCACTCTCGCGTTCTTGGTTACCACCATCATATATAAGCTTGATTGTGATTGTGGTCTCTCTTATATAGGCCAAACCAAAAGATAAAACTCGCGTTAAAGAAGGCAGTGATTACTGGCACCGAGACTTAACATCTTTTGTTTCAGGATAGGCAGCACATTTAGACGGGATCCTGCGGGATCGACAACGACGGCATCATCATCATCATCATCAGCCTCTATCCGTCCACTGCTGAACATAAGCCTCCCTCAATGAACGCCAAGATGGCCAATCCCTTGCCACTCGCATCCAACACGGTCCGCCCACCGCACGGAGTATTCTGCGGGTTATTGGCCGGCCAACACTTCGTCTACCTAAACGTGGCCTCCACTCTAGAACCTTATTGCCCCATCGGCCATCCGTTCTCCTGAGTGTGTGACCAGCCCACTGCCACTTTAACGAGCTTATTCTTTGCGTACTACCCAGCATAGCACGCTCCATAGCACGTTGAGTTACGGCAAACATACGAACCAGTCGTAGATTTAGAGGCCATGTTTCGGTCCCGCAGGTCATCACGGGGAGAACGCATTGGTCGAAGACTTTCGTCTTCAAACCCTGCGGTATAGGTACCGATGTGAGAATATGGCTAAGCTTCCTGAATTCTGCCCATCCAAATTGAATCCTCCTATCGGCTTCCCTCTAACCCAAGGTGCGGGACAACCCCTCTATCGAGGTGGCGTTGGCCCCTTGAGGGACTAATTAGCCGTTGAGGTGTCATTAGATCCGGGGCACATCACCAAAAGCTATATTGACGGCACTCGCCGGGTCTTTGTGGGTAGAGCTGCGGCAACCTTACCACCTTCCCAGCGAGTCCCACATACACGCCTGGGGAGATCCACTCCCCCGCGGGATGCCTCGGAGCATTTCCCGGTGTAATAGAAAAAAAGGCCTCATGTAGTATGCAGAAAATTGTAGAGCATTTCTCGGGGCTTTTCTCATCTTGATGACAGAAAGAGTCATGAGTGGAGTAAATTAAAACCCTTAACCATACGAAGATGATGCGTCATCAGCAGACTAAAATCATTAAATTAGTCACGACGTACTTATAATATCGTCTTTAGTTTGTATGTTGATAAACGAGTAGATTAAGATTAGCTTTAAAAATACCAAATCATTGAATTTTTCAATCAGTTGCTATGGAATCATCATCGCCAGATCGTCGAACATACTTCGATCAGTCACACAGGAATCTGCTTATAAAACCAAGAATTCATTTTCACTTAATACATCTAAGCTTACATGTCTCGAGACATAATACCTTGTATATATTTCTGAAATTCAAAATATAAGTACTTCCTTAGCTCTACATACCCGGTTCTGTAATGATCTGTACTTCTTACTTTCAATGATTTTGACTTTACTTGTTTGTCTTTGAGTATTCTCTTGAGCAAATACACTGCCAGGAAATTAAATTGAGCCCGAAAGTAAGCAGTGACAATAATTAAAAATGCGTAATTAGCTTTATTATTAGCTTAGCCAATTCGAATTTAAAGAAAGCGTGAGAAGTTATAATCGGTGAAGCGCAGTAAGTTAACAAGTCCTACCTACCAACCTACTCTAGATTGTTTACTCCAGATTCTTGACGAAGAAAATTTACCTTCCAAAGGTCTGCATCCTACAAATATAACCGCGAAAGCTTGTAACAATGTATGGATTTATGCTTGTTACTTTCATGCAAAAACTACTGAATGGATTTTGATGAAACTTTACAATACTTTATAAATCAGAATAAAATAAAGGCTATAATTTGTTTATTACCACGGGAATGGGTACGCGGGTAAAACCGCGAGGCGATAGAAGGATTATATACTTATACTCGGATTAAGCCAATTAGTCTTTGCGACTTCCATCCATCAATCAGCATTAACATTTATGAAATTATAATTATATTTAAAGTAATCATTTAATCTAGAAATGATAAGGTGCTATATAAATGTAGTGTGTCGAAAAATATCCTTGTCCTCAACATGAAGTGCTTATTGTTACTGGTCTGCTTGTACGCGGTGGCTGCGAAGGAGCCCATTCTGACCGACTACCATGGGCTCGTCGGCATCCCCGAAGCAGCCAGGATTAAGCAAGCAGAAGAGGCCCAGGACTTCGATGGCGCGAGGATAGTTGGAGGACAGCTGGCGGCACTTGGTGCTCACCCACACATGGTACGTCAATCGATTATTTACGTATTTGTCCACTGCCAGACAATTTCAAAGAGCGCATCTTGGAAGTGAAGAGAAATCCTCATCTGGTCTTCAAAGTGTTCTTAGTGCCTTTTATGTAACAAAGAGTAAAGAGGTTTGCGCCAAAAACTGCTAGTGGGCCTTCTCTCATCAACAGACACGCACAGTAGTATACTCAGATTCGCTAGCTGCCATTCTCGCCACTCAGAATCGCAGCAATACACACCCCTTGGTCGCTCAAATACACAGCATCATACATACAATTTCCGGGACCGTTGAGATCGCGTGGGTCAAAAGCCACACGGGTATTGTTGGCAACGAAGCTGCGGACACAGCCGCAAAAAGGGCGGCTAAATTGCACAAGGCCCCGGACTATGCACAATACCCCATTTCATACATAAAACACTTGACACGAACTCAAAACGCGTCAACCTGGCAATCTAGGTATGAGAGCGAGCCACAAGGACAATACACAAAACGACACTTACCCACACTCACACACATAAAAAAGCTACGCGCACTCACTGACACCACATTCACATTGACTCAAGCATTGACTGGACACTCATACACTAAACACTATCTCCACAGATTCAAAACTGTCGAGGACGATGCCTGTCCTTGTGACGGGACAACATCTCAAACCATGGATCACGTTCTCGAGGATTGCCCTCGATTTGCCGCGATTAATTGGACCACCAGATCCTCTGTCAAAGCCTCCAAGTGAGCCCGTTCAGAGTGGGGTCTCTTTTGAAACACAAGCAAGCTGTAGTTTCTTTCGCTAAGCTCGCCGACTCCATCCTGAGCAGGCTAAAACATTTCAATGGACTGACATAAGTGTACATAAACTCCCGGAATCGACATTTATACTCTGATTCTTTTATCACGACATTGTTTTAATATTAATACACTATGTAAATAACTTTACATAATTCTTTATAATAACACATTTGTATAAAAAAATTGTAAAATTTGTAAAAAAAACCATATATATATATGATAATGATATACATAAAAAAACATATTTTCATTCTTTCTCATTGTCATCATCCATCATCTCACTTTCATTCCTCAGTAAGCCTAGCTCAGTGGTACAATGTATCAAATCGCATAACCCGCTGGACTCGCCTACCATACATTAGCACTCATTTTAATTCCACCGTCTCCTAAAAAAAAAAAAAACCTACCTATAACGAAAAAAAAAATTTGCGAGGGCTGCGTGTACTCAGATTGTAACAAACACATTACTCTAACTAATAACATCATTAGACAACATTTAAAAATTTCAAATTTTCGCATAATCATAACATATCCCTAGCTTAAATACACAACCAACTAACACAGAAATAGCAGTTACATAAGAGTACACGCAGCAGTAGCACCCGAATCAACTCATTTGGAAAAAAAAAAATTGGAAAAGATATCTTGACCTTTTGTGATAAAACAATTAATTTGCAAAATTTTCTTTGTAGAATTAATAGATGGATGAGAAGCATAAGCTTATATAGTGTGATCTAGCAGACTGTATTAATAAACCACATAAATAAATACCTAAACCTACTACCTACCTTCACCCATTAAAACCCGGCGAGTGCCACCAATGCCGCCTTTGGTGAGGTGCCCCGGTACATTTAACTTCGCCCAAGGTACTGGGTTTACTTTAGGCTACTGAGTCCCACCGCCACCACAAAACTTGAATCGTGGTGGGGACCTAAATAAAGTAAAAATACATAGCTAACCTAACTAACATATTTTATACATAATTTAGGTTAGGTTATATATCTATATAACCTAACCTAGCAATCTGCAACTTCCAATATGCCGTATAGTTGTGATTAGGACAATTATCTCTTCCTTCCTCATCATCATTTATCCGTCGACTGCTGAACACACCTCATTCAGTGAATCTCTTTTTCCTTTTGTACCACTACAAAACAACTTAGGCACTTATTTCATCCCCATCATGGTTCAGGCCTTGTCATGGCGGTGGGGCTCAGTAGCCTAGGGTGAGCCCGGCACCTTGGGCGAAGCTAATTGAGCCGAGGAGGCTCTTTGTACCCCTCTTATAAGAAGAGGGGACAAAAGAGCAGGGGGCAAGGGGTGAGGATGGGAACCTCACTCCATTGTACTGTCCCGACGTTGGTGGGGGTTGTTCTGTGGTGCGGGACAGCCCCTCTGTGGAGGTGGCGTCGGTCCCTTGCGGGGCTGACTAGCCGTCGAGGTGCCCTGTTAGCTTAACAGATCCGGCGCACCTCACCAAGGCGGCACTGGTGGCACTCGCCGGGTTTTAGTGGGTAGAGCTGCGTCCACTTACGAGCTTTCGGGCGCAGCGAGTCCCACATACCCGCGTGGGGAGACCCACTCCCCCGCGGGATGCCTCAGAGCATTTCCTGGCGTAAAAGAAAAAATAAATAAAAGGCACTTATTTTATCCACGTTCGTTTATTTAACTCATGACGTCCAGTTGTCAAAATCAAAAAACTCTTCATTGAAGTGAATTTTATCCTTTCATTGAGGTCATTGTGTTATGTGAATCTTTGTGGTTTCCAGGGTGGTCTAGTGGTAACGCTCACTACAGGCCAACAGTCTGTATGCGGCTCCAGTCTCCTCAGTAACACCAAGCTGGTAACGGCTGCCCACTGCTGGCGCACCAACACCTTCCAAGGCCGCACCATGACGGTCGTGCTTGGCTCTCTCCGCCTCTTCAGCGGTGGTACCAGAGTGGTAGCTAGCGGCATCGACCTCCACGCGAACTACAACCCCTCCATTCTCACCAACGATGTCGCTATCATCACAATCCCCTGGGTTTCTTATAGCAGTAAGTCCATTTTAGATGACTTTCTTATGTGATGTTTTTGGTAATGGATTAACCACTTAATGGAGTTTTATGAAAGAAAAACTAATTCACCATCGGGCATCTCAATGTCTGAAAATCTATAACTATGCAATTCCCATTGAATTCCTTCGGGGCCATTCATAAATTACGTTATAATAATTTCATGATTTTCGACCTCCATCCCCGTTCTTGTCACAGCTATTACGTCATACGTGACGTCACGTATTATGTCATTTTTACACGTAGTAGTAAATTAAAACAGCCGCGCCGCTCCTACAGTTTTATTTACTTTTCAATTATTTTTAAATTCGTTTTCTTGTAACATTATATAAATGATACAGGTGTTATTAATTATTAACAATTATTAATATATTTTAATTTTATTCTGGCTCGGGGAACAGTAGTTCATAATTCGTGCTTTAATAACTAAAACATATTCAGGGTTGTGACAATATGACGACGCAAAATCATGGACCCCGCCCCTTGTCACACAATGTCACACTTCGTAGATCCCTTCCCTCCCTCTTATAGTTTGATGTAATTTACGGATGGCCCCTTCTGTTACGTGGAACAAGATTTTTGCCACTACAATCTGCCATCCGCAACGCAAAGACATATTATATAAATTAGACTATGACACCACAAAGCCTGTGTCCATACTGGATACAGATCTATACTGCCTTATTATCGAGGTATTGTATGGTGAATATAGAGCCTTTGATGTGTTTTTTTTTTAAATGTTAGTTGGATAGGCAAACCACCTGATGGTAAGTGGTCGACGTCGCCCATGAACATAAACTAGTATACATGGAACGAGCCCAGGCAACTCATTTATGTGTTGCCTATCCTGAGATATAAGATGTTATGTCTCGGTGCCAGTAATTACACTGCCTGTCTTGCGCTTCTCTCCGAAACACAGCAAAGCTGTTTCACGGGAGAAAAAAGCAAGATGGTGGTACCCATGCAGCCGGGAGCGCGGCACAGCGCTTCCGGTGTGTTCCCACAATCATTAATCCGTGTAAATAAAGTTTATTCACATATGTATATGTCTCAAAGTTATTTTTAACCGACTTCCAAAAAGGAGAAGGTTATATCTTCTATATTTTAAAAATGTTTGTACACGTGTTTTTCCTTACTTTTAGTAAAACAACTAGTACCTACTACTTTATTATATTTTTGATAATTATAGTATTAATTATAGTATCTTATCTACTGTAATTACTATATTGCACTGACCCCCTACTATTACTATTTCCAGACACCATCAACAGGATCCTCCTCCCGACCGGCTGGTTGTTGCAAATGTCATTCCAAGGTAGCTGGGCTCAGGCTGCAGGATTCGGAAGGACCAGTGACGGTAAGCAATTCTTTATTGTTACATATAATATATTGTTACATGTTTATTGTTGCATAGGTACCATCTGGCTTGAATCTCCCATCAAACAGCTTTGCTGTGTTTCGGAGAGAAGGGCAAGACAGGCAGTGTAATTACTGGCACCGAGACTTAACATCTTATGTCTCAGGATAGACAACACATAAATGAGATACCTGGGCTCGTTCCAGGTAAACGAGTTCATGTTCAGGGGCGTCATAGGTTACTTACCATTAGGAGGCACTACTGTCAGTTTGCCTATCCCACTTACATTACGCCGGGAAATGCACTGAGGCATCCCGCCTGGGGAGCGGGTCTCCCCAGGCGGTGGGTGGGTATATGGGACTCGCTGCGCCCGAAAGGTGGTAAATGTAAATGGACGCAGCTCTGCCCACTAAAACCCGGCGAGTGCCACCAATTCCGCCTTGGTGAGGTGCCCCGGATCGGTTAAGCTGACAGGGCACCTCGACGGCTAGTCAGTCCCGCAAGGGACCGACGCCACCTCCACAGAGGGGTTGTCCCGCACCACAGAACAACGTTTAACGTCGGGACAGTACAATGGGGTGAGGTTCCCATCCTCACTCCTTGCTCCCTGCTCTTTTGTCCCCTCTTCTTATAAGAGGAGTACAAAGAGTGGGGTTTAACATTGGTCTATGTTTTAGTATTCTAAGTCAAAAAAATAATAATAAAAAAATTACAAAGTAGGTTATCACATTTCTTAAACGTTTATGACTGTATGTACTTATCTACATACTGTCTTTTCATTAAAGGGTTTATTGAGTTACTGCCAATACTAAACAATATAAGCCGAAAATAAACTCACCAGGATTTGAACTTTAACTTTCAGCTCCTGCTGGCGCCAACAACCAGGATCTCCACCAGGTCAACCTGCTCGTGATCGCCAACTGGGAGTGCGAGGCTATCTACGGCATGGACACCGTCATCGCTTCTACCATCTGCACCAGCGGGCTCGGTTCCACCGGTACCTGCCTCGGAGACTCCGGAGGACCACTGACCTTTACCACAGGCGGTGTCAGATACTTGGTAAGATTCTAAATCGTTTATTTAAAATCTCAGAAAAGTGGGCTACGATAGACATAATTAATACTCTCATGATATTGTAAAATTGAAAAACCAACTTAAATACTACCAAATTTAAGGTCAATTTAGTCCTGCCATAGGACAAAAAGCCTGGAAATGTTGAATATAATTTGAAAATCCTTTCCAGATCGGTGTGACATCGTTCGTGGCTGCCAGAGGTTGCCAGATGGGCATGCCAGCCGGATACGCCAGGGTCAGCAGCTTCGCGAGTTGGATCAACGCCAGAATTTAATTTACTACCTTACCAAATACCAAAGCTGAATTTATACAATAAATCGTTACGCCAAAAAACCTATTAGTTTTTCTTCTTTGTTGTCAGTAAACGAAATAATACTTCCTGCTACTGGTTTGCTTTCTCTGGCCTCCATTTTTGTCAATTTTTTTGTATTTTTTGATTCAAATAAGACTTTCAAAACAACTACTTTAAAATAAGATTGCCTTAAATTCACTTGTAGGGCTTGACAATATATTTACAAACATTGCAAGTTATTTATATGCTTTTAAAAATAACAAAATGCTTTTATAACGGCGTAATATAACATACTAGCTGTTGCCTGCAGCTTCGCCCGCGACTCAACTCCTATAAGTCACAGCGTGATGTTACATAGGCTGCACTAAAAGTATCGGGAATGGAATATTTCCACTGTTCCTGTCATATTAAATCTTTTTAATTGAAAACTCCTTGGTTTTAAAAATCGAATATCATTTATTTATTTAAAAAAAGATTCTCGGTCTTGTCACAAGGTCTGGTCAAACTTGTTTAGTCGTTGAGAAAATGGAATTGACTCGAGAAAATTCTAGAGCGATGATTTATTATGACTTTCGAAGTGGTTTAACACAAAAACAGTGTGTTGACCGGATGATTTTTTCATTTGGTGATAAAGCCCCATCTAAAACCACAATTTATCGCTGGTTTGCTGAATTTCAGCGTGGACGTGTCAAGCTCAGTGATGATCCCCCTGTAGTGCCCTTATATGTATTTAGTATATAAGTTAATGTTTATATTAAATAAAGAGAATCATCTCGGCACCCGAGCCTCTCGCACGCATCATTTTTTGCTATTATAGCAGTAATCGAGGTAACCGTGGAAACATAAGAGGTATGTACATACATAACAATAACGCTCATCGTAATCGTGGACGAAACTATATAACATCGATTTCGGTTCCTGATACACACAATATCAGCACTAGTACCCCTACCGAATCTGACATTAACCAGTTTTTTCGTGAATAAACAGGATAGCCACGACATTATCTGTTCATATAGTAATTATAATTCTATTTACTTAACACTAGGTAACAAATCTTGCAGTTGGTTAGTCGATACGGGTGCGTCACTTAGCGCCATAAAATATGACACATTGCATCGAAATAACATTCCATTCCAAAAAGGCAATGTAACAATAAACGGAGTATGTGGTGAGCTCTGCTCTGTAGGGTTTGTTGATTTAAGATTATCATTTAAGGATGTGGAATTTGTACACAGGTTTCACGTTTTCCGAGAGTTATGTTGCAAGAGCGATGGAATATTAGGTTTGGATTTTTTGAAAAAGTATAATTCTAAATTGGACTTAGAATTAGATATATTAACTTTATTTAATAATAATGCCGAAATTAGTTTACCTTTACAATCAAGTGTAAGAGGTGCAAAATTTATTAATTTATCGCCCAGATGTGAATCGTTGCATTTCATATCGACAAGTCTGAAAGATGAGTGCGTGATTTTACCTCAACAATTATGTGAAGGTGTTTTTATGGCTGGGTGTATTGCAAAGCCTAAGAATGGTAAAATACCTATTCAAATACTAAATACACGAGAGGAAGCTATTAATTTAAGTTTTTTCTGTCCTGAAATAGAAAACTTGAAGGATTATTCATTACTCTCTTTCGATAAGGCTAACATTAATGCAGATAGAGTAAAAAGGTTATTTAATGAGTTAAAATTAAGCTATTTAAATAAAGAAGAGCAGTTAGAAATTGAGAAAATTTGTGCAAAATTTTCCGACGTTTTTCATTTAGAAGGTGATAGTTTAACAACATGTAACATTTATAAGCAATCAATTGTATTAAAACCTAACACAGTACCAGTTTATAAAAAGCAATACCGGTTACCAAAGTCTCAAAAGGGTGAAATTCAAAATCAAATTAAGAAAATGTTACAGGACGACATAATCGAAGAAGCAATAAGTGAATGGTCGAGTCCTATTCTTTTGGTTCCGAAAAAATCCGATTCTAACGACAAAAAGTATAGACTTGTAGTAGATTACCGGAAACTAAACGAAAATGTTGCGGAAGACCGTTTTCCCCTTCCAAATATAGTCGAAATTTTAGATTCGCTATCAGGTGCTGTTTATTTCAGTCACCTGGACCTGCAAAATAGTTATTATCAATTTGAATTAGATCCAAATAGTAGAAAATGTACTGCTTTCACTTTTGACAAACAATATCAAATGAAAAGGATTCCAATGGGTCTTAAAACCAGCCCTAGTGCATTTTCAAGGGCAATGTCTATAGCGTTATCAGGTCTTAACTATGAAAAATGTCTACTGTACATGGATGACTTAGTCTGTATTGGTCGTAATTTAGAGAGCCACAATAAAAATTTAATAGAAATTTTTACAAGGTTGAGAGAGGTTAATTTAAAATTAAATCCCAATAAGTGTAAATTTTTAGTTAAAGAATTATTGTATTTGGGACATGTAGTTAGTGCAGAAGGAGTAAAACCTGACCCTGCTAAAACAAAAATTATAAAAAATTATCCTATTCCGAAAAATGCTGACGACGTAAGACGTTTTGTAGCTTTTTCAAATTATTATCGCCGTTTTATTCCGAATTTCGCAGAAATAGTTATCCCTTTAAATAAATTATTAAGAAAAAATACTGATTTTATTTGGACACAAGAATGTGCCAAGTCATTTGAATTATTAAAAAATTGCTTAGTTTCCCCTCCTTTATTACAGTACCCAGATTTTTCAGAAAACAATGAATTTCAGGTTTTTACAGACGCGTCAGGTATCGCAATAGGTTCTGTTTTATGCAATAGTGACGGTCGTCCAGTAGCGTATACAAGTCGTAGTTTAAATAAAGCCGAGTTAAACTATCCGACCATAGAAAAAGAAATGTTGGCTATTGTTTGGTCTATTAAATATTTTCGCCCTTACTTGTTTGGGAAAAGATTCAAAATTTTTTCAGATCATCGCCCATTAGTATATCTATTTAACATGAACAATCCTTCAAGCCGTTTGACAAAATTTCGTTTAATTTTGGAAGAGTATGATTTTGTGATTGAGTATATAAAAGGTAAAGATAATGTTGCTGCAGACACATTATCTAGGATACGAGTTTCGTCAGAAGAGTTGAAAGGAATGAGTGAACGAATAATTAATGTTATGACAAGAAATCAACAATAAAAGTTAAAAAATCTGCTAGTAGTTTACCCAAATTTGTCGACTTTGCCTAATTCTATTGACGTTCGGCCTGATCAACCGAAAGTTGTAGAAATGCATACAAAGCCGTCAAATTCTGTTGAATTACTGTTAGTTTCTCAGAGAAAAATGAGTATTATGAATAGTGAGTTAAAAAGCTCTGGTAGATTTTTATATAATGAAAATGAAAAGAGATTATATACTTGTCCAGATTTCCGATCATGTATCGCGCGAGACGCATATGTGAGTGAACTGAAGCAGTATTGTAAAAAAATGAATATAAAAAATCTCTATATTATAAAACTTGCAAGTAATAATGAATTTATTGACTCGTTGTCAAAAGAGATAAATGATAAAAATTCATGGTCCGGACCACGACTACATATCCTTAAGGGAGTTAAGAGAATAATTTGTAATGACGATAAAAAAGTAATTATTAATGACTACCATTTATTACCAACTAGTGGTCATGCAGGAATAAGAAGGATGTTAAATAATATCAAAAAATCTTATTTCTGGCCTGGAATGGAACGTGACGTTACTGAATTTGTACGTAAATGCAAGAAATGCCAAATGCAGAAGTATTCCTTGCCTGTTAAAGAACCTATGGTAGTAACGAGCACTGCCACAGGCGCATTTGATAAGATATTTTTAGATTTAGTGGGGCCCCTAGATAAGGATTATTTTGGTAAGGTTTATATTTTAACTATTCAGTGCGAACTCACGAAGTTCGTAGAAGCATCCCCTTTAGATCGTAAGGACGCTGCCACCGTAGCAAAATCTTTCGTGGAAAACTTCATTCTAAGGTATGGTATACCGCGAGAAATCGCGACAGACAAAGGTTCAGAATTTATAGCATCAACAATGAGTGAAGTTTGTAAATTACTCGGTATTAAACAGTTATTTTCAACCGCTTATCATCATGAATCTATAGGTGCGCTTGAAAATACACATAAAAATTTAAATGCTTATCTCCGTATACAGACTAATAATAATCCCAGAGAATGGAGCACTTGGGTTCCCTATTGGTCTTTTAGTTACAATACTACTGTACATACATCCACAAAATATACTCCATACGAATTGGTTTTTGGGAAACTTTGTAAATTACCTACTAATTTGTCTCAACAAGTTGAACCTCTATATAATATTGATGACTATCCATTGAGTTTAAAATATAGACTTCAAAAATCTCAGGAACAGGCTAGAGAAAATTTATTATTGTCAAAAGTAGTCAGAAAACAGAATTATGATAAACAAATAAATCCAACTTTTTACAAACCTAATGATTTAATTCTTGTACGAAATGAAAATTGTAATAAATTTGACAATGTTTATATTGGTCCATTTAAAGTTTTAGAAGATATATCACCAAATGTTAAAATACTTAAAGACAGTAAAATTGCTACAGTTCATAAAAATAGAACGAAATTATATAGAACTAATGCTATTAACATATAACTGACCTTTTATAATATCATATTATTAATTTACTTATCATAAATGTAGTGTTCTAAGAGATAAGAAAAAAATATTTTAGAAAATAAAATAAAATATTTTGTCGATTATTTAATTTTTTTTTTAAAGAAGGGAGGTGTAGTGTAGTGATACACACATAGTTACTAATATGTTGTATTATTATATAAGTTATAATATCTCATGTATTTGACGCATAATAAAGTTGACCTGTGAACCAGCAACATCTTTTAATTCATCTCGACACCCATCCTTACACCCCTCAAAGTCGTCCAAAAACTGCAGTCACCCAAGAAAACGTTGATGCTGTGCGTAAACTGATTGAGGAAGATCGACATGACAGAAATTTAGGCAATTTTAGACATTGGCATGAGTCAATACAAATAATCTTGCATGAACAATTAGTTGTAAAAAAGTTGTTTTCCCGATGGATACCGCATTTGCTCTGTGAAGAGCAAAAAGCGGCTCGCGTTACTTGGTGCGTCAAAACTCTCGAAAGATTCCACGCAGGATCCTCAAATGCTGTATACAACATCGTATCAGGTGACGAATCCTGGATATACGCGTACGAACCCAAAACAAAAAATCAGTCACGAGTTTGGGTGTTCGAAAATGAGTTAAAGCCAACAAAAATTGTTCGTTCACGGAGTGTTGCAAAAAAAATGGTGGCCACGTTCGTCTCCAAAACCGGCCATGTTGCGACTATTCCTCTTAAGGGACAAAGAACAGCTAATGCAGAATGGTATGCTAGCATTTGTTTGCCACAGGTCGTTTCTGAACTCCGTAAAGAGAACTGCAACCGCCGCATCATCCTCCATCACGACAATGAGAGTTCTCACACCGCGCACAGAACAAAAGAGTTTTTAGAGCAAGAAAATATAGAATTATTAGACCATCTGCCGTACAGCCCCGACCTAAGCCCTAATGATTTCTATACTTTCCCTAAAATAAAGAATAAATTGCGTGGTCAGAGATTTTCATCGCCTGAAGAAGCCGTGGACGCCTACAAAACGGCCATTTTGGAGACCCCAACTTCCGAATGGAATGGTTGCTTCAATGATTGGTTCCATCGTATGGAAAAATGTGTCAAATTTCGCGGAGAATACTTCGAAAAGCAATAACTACATTTTTAAATAGTAATGTTGTGTGCCTTCCTCGATAGATGGGCTGTCTAACACTGAAAGAATTTTTCAAATCGGACCAATAGTTCCTGAGATTAGCGCGTTCAAACAAACAAACAAACTCTTCAGCTTTATAATATTATAGTATAGATTTAGTTTTTTTTAATGTTAGTTAAATCGGCAAACTGGCAAACGTACCATCTTATGGTAAATGGTCGACGTCACCCATGAACATAAACTAGTTTACCTGGAACGAGCCCAGGCAACTCATCTATGTGTTGCCTATCCTAAGACATAAGGTGTTAAGTCTCAGTGCTAGTAATTACACTGCCTGTCTTGCCCTTCTCTCCGAAACACAGCAAAGCTGTTTCACTGGAGAAACAAGCAAGATGGTGGTACCCATACAGCCAGGAGCGCGGTACAGCGCTTCCCTCCCACCGGTAGCGCTTATTCTAATATAGAAGACCCACAGGACTTTAACATCAAAGTTAAAGTGACTGGTTGGACTAAGAACGCAGGGCTCTTCTTCGGAGTACCCCCGTATCTAAGGAGGCTGTTGGAGGCGTACCTCTCCGAGAGGAGGGTAGCCTGCGAGAATCGGTGTGGGTCCGCAGAGTGGTGGCGAGTTGGGTGCGGTGTTCCACAGGAGTCGGTTCTTGGTCCAATCCTGTGGGACATCGGCTACGACTGGGTCCTGCGAGGCCGCCTCCTCCCCGGGATGGGTGTCATATGCTACGCGGATGACACCCTCGTGTATGCCCGGGAATGAGGCTATAAGGAGACGGCGCGGCTGGCCGAGGTCGGGATCGACCTCGTGATCAGCCGCATAGAGAGGTTAGGGCTTCGGGTCAGACCTGGCAGACCGAAGCCCTTCTCTTCCGCGGGACCGGGCGGAATGGACCCCCACCGGGGGCTGCCCTCCAGGTCGGAGGGGTGAGGGTCAGGATGAGCCCCCATATCAAATATCTGGGACTCATCCTTGACGGAGGGTGGACCTTCGGCCCACATTTCTCCATGTTGGGACCGAAGGTCGTGAAGGCGGCAAGTGCACTGGGCAGACTCCTCCCGAACCTCGGAGGACCTAGCGCCGCCTGCAGGCAGCTATACTCCGGAGTCTGCCGTGGTATGGCGACATACGGTGCACCCATCTGGGCGGATCACCTTACCGGGAGGAATAAGGCCCGGCTGCGGTCAGCGCAGCGGGTCATCGCGGTAAGAGTAATCCCGGGGTTCCGTACGGTTTCGTGGGCAGCAGCCACTGTCCTAGCCGGTGACCCCCCGTGGGAGCTCGTGGCGGAGGTTCTTGCCGAGATGCACTCCTATGTCTCGGATAGGAGGTGACTCGGTGAGAGCTTTACGCTGGACGGGATCATGCGGGTTCGCCGACTAGGGCAAGAAGCGTTAATGCGGAGGTGGGGGACGATCTGGCGCACCAACCGTATGGCAAAAACCTGACGATTGCTTTGCGTGCCGTAAGCGCAACACGTAACGTCCGTCTGACACAGGTGCTCACAGGGCATGGTTGCTTTGGTGAGTACCTGTGCCGGACGGCCCGCAGGAAGCCGTTGACAGTGTGTCACGATTGTGGCGCGGCGGTGGACTCAGCCCAGCACACATTCGAGGTGAGCCCGAGATGGGCGGCGCTGCGTCACAGTCTGACATCAGTCATCGGAGGGGACTTGTCTCTGCCGAGCGTCATCACCGCGATGCTCGTTGACGACGAGTCCTGGACGGCGATGGTCTCCTTCTGCGAGGCAGTAATGTCCCAGAAGGAGGTCGACGAGCGGGTGAGAGAGGAGGCCGCCGACGAGGCCTCCTCCCGCGGTCGACGAACGGGGGTGCGTAGGAAGCGCTATTTAATGCGCCTCCAGTAACGCCCCTGTGTTCGTGTCGGTTTCAGGATGGGAACCTGAGTCTGTATGGTACGACGTCGTGGGGACTGCTTTGTAGCGGCCGGGCAGTCCCCCCCTTCGAGGAGTAGTCTGGCCTTCGCCGGGGCCAGCCTGTCACTGAGGTGATCCTGTCCGTTGCCTGCATATCCGGGACCCTCAAAAAGCGGCTGAAGGCGCTCGCAGTGGTTTTAGTTACGGTGGGCACTCCCAGGTTTGAGTCCCATATTGGGTCAGGATCTACCCGAAGATCCTGGCTGCATCCACAAGGATTTCCCTGCGAAAAAAAAAAAAAAAGAACGCAGGGCTCCCTCGAAATCTAAAATATTTTTTACACGCTTTATATTAGCTTCAGCTAACTTCTAACAAAGTTCTTTATATCTGATTTTAAATCGTGAAGTGCTCGATATTCATTGTTAAAAATATTTCATCGGTATCTATTTCTAAAAGCTAAGTTAGTATAAAAACAAAGCACCACGCTTTTTATTAATAAGTAATATTGTTTTTTTATGCATTTAATTCTTGTATTAAAAAAAAATCTTTTTAATTCTAATTTTTAGTTCGGTTAAATTAAAGCGTGTTTTTTAGTTTTTTTTTAATAGGAATTTATTTTCATAAATATATGAGTTCTTTGTTTGTAATATAGTTTTTAATTGTGTTTTTTGTGTTCGTACAATAGTTATATTGCACATAATATTACTTGGTATGACGGTTTCTATGGAACAAAAAGAATAATTTTATAGAGAGAATCCCACTAAATTAATATAAATTATATATTTAAAAATATAAACTGAAATGTCTAATGAATTTTATGAAATAAGTCATATGATCACATTGGTAAATTCTAGGGGTAGGTAAATTTTAAGAAGAAGAAGAAGAAGTCTTGACATTCAGACACGTGCAGTAGGTGATAACTAAGATCAAGTTTCAATAGATTTGACAAGCTAATAATAATACCGTATTGGAACGAGATAACAACATACGAAAAACTCCAAGAGTGACAGAGACATAGACACTTTCTTTTGTCTTTGTCAGAATATCAAATAGTCGATAAAAAATATCGACTAAATTTGAATGCCATACAAACATTCTCACTCGCGAACAGTTTGTCAAATATGTTCATATTTTGTACAACTTTTTAATTTGGTCGGTTTATAAAATATTGTGATAACAGTTTTGTTATAGGCAGATTACCCAAGAATGTGGTAGGTATTATATAAAAAGGGTGACGTTTATTGCTATCCTAAAAGGCTAAGTACTTTATATCATACATATTATGCCTTCTTTTTAATTATTTATGTTTTTAGCGGTTAGTCATTACATATTTTCGATAATCCGGAAAAATGCAGCTGTCTAAAATTACAATAAATATTTGGGTAGGGCTAATGCTAATCTATCAACCTTTTCCAGTTTTTTTATTATTTTAAATACACTTGTTTCAAGAAAATAAGTAGACTTGATGTTAATAATGTAGTATCCCTGTAAAATATGCCTGTCCCTTTCGGGTATACGCGAGATTCAATTCCATATGATACTTGTTCGTAGGGTGATAATGATGTATTATGCGTTTCAAATAAGAATAACAACGTCAATGACCTCTATCTGTCAAACATCACATGAAAAGTACAGTTTACAAAAAAACTTATTTGCTTAATTAATAGTTTTAAATCGAATTAAAATAAAAACGTTAAATATTTATAAATTATAAAAAAAAATAAAGTCATAATTCGTTTTTAAAACCATACATTTTTTTTCTTTTCATTGTTGCCGCAAAGGCCCTGGAGAAATGCCAAAATTATTAAAGAAAATAAGGACGCCGGTCGCCATCTTGCCGTTTTTAGTGTGATGTACGCTATCATTTTGCAAACACTGCAAAATGCACTTGTAAAGTGACCAAGCGAGTTAATTTGGCCACGGGGATGAATAAAAACACGTTAACACGTATCCGACGTGCACTCGTACATAAATGCAGAGATGAGCGGAATCGAAGAGCAAGATTCTGATTGATTTTTTTTTTCACTTAATCTCTGTAAAAAAAATTAATAAAAAGAAAATTTTTTGCCCACCCTACCAAACTGGTTTCAATTGACAGCTAGGACGTCACAATATGGCGCTAAGTGCGTCCTATTCTCATTTGAAACGCATAGTATGTATGGTTATAAATTACGACAGTAGAGAGGTAGTTTTAATTTACAAATAGGCGGAAAACGTCAAGTTTGCGGAAAACGTCAAGTTTGCGGAAACCAACCTGACCTCAAGGCCTGATAGTTTTTGTAACGCAAGCTGAGATCTTGTGTGATTGCTCGTACAAAGTTCTTAGGGGTTTGTTATTACTTATATGTTTTGAACCATTTACGAACGTGACCGTTTCCTTAACATCTCGTTTTTATAGAAGAATCATAAATGCATGAACTGGAAAAATAAAAGTTAATAAAATTTTTTTCATTATCATCATTTTTTTTCCTAAAGACAACAAATTAAAAATGAGATTTGTCCGCGATTGCTTAAATCCTTGGCTTAGATTCAACGGATTAGCAATGCGAATATCTTTTATTATTTCACGTTAAAAACCAACAAGAAATTATGATGGAAAGAAGTTAATTAACAATCTTAATAAATCAAATCTAGTATTTGATGATGTTATAAGTTATTCATTGAAATAGTGAACTACATTAAACATTATTAAAATATATAAATATATATAGATTATATATATATATTAAAATATATAGATAAAATCCGTAAAAAAAAAATGTTTTATTATAATTATTAAAATATTGAAAATAACTCCATGTATAAACTTTTAGGCTTAAACGTATTCCATCCTTTTGTTTTGTTAACGCAGGGTATTCCCCATGTAGCCAGGTTACGGAGGTCGGTTACAGACCCTATGTGGGACTCGCACTTCGGAGTGCACTACCCGTGAACTGCGAACTGCTTTTGGGGTTCACAGATCTGCAAGTGACAGAATCACCTCAGCGACATGTTGACCCCGGCAAAGGCCAGACTACTCCTCGTAAGGGGGGACTGCCCGGCTGCCACTAAACAGTCCCGGCGACTCGTGTCTGGGCCAGGTTCCCATCCTGAACCCGACACGAGAACAGAGGCGTTACTGGGGGCGCATTAAATAGCGACTCCTACGCACACCCGTTGGTGGCCCGCGGGGGGAGGCCTCGTCAGCGGCCTTCGCTCTCACCCGCTTACCGGCCTCCTTTTGGTACATTAATGCCTCGCAGAAGGAGACCTTCGCCATCCAGGACTCGTCGTCACCGAGAATCACATTGAGGACGCTCGGCAGAGACAGGTCTTCTCCGATGACTGATGTCAGCTCGTGACGCAGCACCGCCCATCTCGGGTACACCTCGAGGGTGTGCTGCGCCGAGTCCACCATGTCCATCGTGACACACTGTTATCGGCTCCCTGTGAGCCGGCACAGATACTCACCAAAGCAACCATGCCCGATGAGCACCGGTGTCAGACGGAAGGTGAGGGGTTTGCCCTTACGGCGCATCCACCGCTCGAGGACCAAACGCAGTGCAGCCGAAGTTATTCTATCCTAATCTGGACGATTCTATCTAAGCGTCTTAAAATTTCATGCAAGTTATGTTATATATGCACGTTAAACAAGTTATGCAAAATCTAGTAACAAACGATTTAACGAACTTTCACATTCATAATATTCTTAACATCATATTATATGTCTACGCCAAAACTGCTCTTTGTACCTTTGAAAGCTATTCTTTGGGGTCAGTTTTATAATCAAGACTTTAATGTCAAAATTATACAAAGAAACTACATGAGAAGCAAAATCAGATTATGAATTTGTGAGCAGGTGCTCGATGGAGAAATAATCAAATTTAATTTATTTTAGAGATCCTGCAGGGGTCAATACTCGATTTTAATTAAAATTCAATAAAATTATTGTCTGTAGTTTAATTAATTCTTAATTTCATTCATCATATTTTGCTAAAAAGGTGACTGTTATATCAAAAAGTTTTCAATAGTAGTAAAGATATTTCGTTCCGTATTGATTGATATACATATAATTTTCGTTTTATAATAAGATTTTCGGTTTTATACCTTAATCTTCATATAACAATTAATATCTTATGTATGTCCGGCAGTGAACAAAAGACTTGTATTGTGGGGGACACGTTGGAAAAGCTACGCCGATCCACAGTAAAGAAAAGGAACAGTAGGACGTCTCGGCAATAATTATCTACCTACGCCGGCTATGCTATAGGGCTGTCACTCATCAGTTATGTATTTGATAATGTCTTGTTATAAGTGCACTCATATTAACCTATAAGTGCGGTATAAATAACAAAAATCAATTTAAGATTCTAGAAAACTGTTTATTGTGAAGTGGGCGAAGGTTCAGCTAATACGAAGGTTGTCCAATTAGTCACGTGCCGCATAATGTCCATGGGAACTGGCGTGCCCGTCATTATGATAATCGCTATTATTTAGGAGCTTGTATTCAAATAGAATAGTGCGGTTTTAGAATTGTCCTTTATGTATGCATTGTAAACCATAGTGCGGCTTGGAGACGGTTTTAGTTTATTTTATAAACGGTTAACATTTGATATTTAAAAACCTAGACAAGTGTGAGTATGAATAGCACTAAGGTTTCCGAGACACGCATTTTTTATGTAATACAACATTAATGAACAGTTTTCAGACTGTTTTATCAAATTTCATGATTCTATATCAATGAGAAGTAACCCATGGCTTTTGGTTTAATAGACTGACAGACAAACAGACATACGGACAACAATGTGATCTTATAAAGGTTCCGTTTTTGTCATTTTGAGATTTGTACGAAACCCTAAAATTGTCTAAGAGAAAAAACCGATCACTTATATAAGTGATCGGTTTTTTCTTCGTATTTTTATTCAAAATTCTGAAGCTAGTGGCCTGTTGAACCGTTTGGTGGAAGGTGGTCAGCGTCACCCATGAACATAAACCAATTCAACCAGGATAAACTCAGGTGGGGATCCTAAAATTTCTGTCTTAGTGCCAGTAATTACCTGTTTTGACCTTTTTTCAGAAACATCGAAAGAAATAAATCACGAATTGTGACTCCCCACCATGGTTCAAGCTTTGTCGTGACGGTGGGCCTCAGTAGCCTAAGGTGAACCCAGCACCTTGGTCGAAGCAAAGAGGAAGCTGCCCTTGGTATCTCTCTTATAAGAAGAGGGGACAAAAGAGCAGGAGGACAACGAGGATGGGAACCTCACCCCATTGTAATGTCCCGATTTGGGGGTTGTTCTGTGGTGCGGGACAACCCCTCTGTGGAGGTGGCGCCGGTCCCCTAAGGAACTGACTAGCCGTCGAGGTGCCCTGTTCGCTCATTAGATCCGGGATTTAGATCCACTAAAGGCGGCATTGGCGGCACTCGCTGGGTTTTAGTTGGTTGAGTTGCGTCCACCTTACCATCTTTAGGGCGCAGCGAGTCCCACATACCTACCCGCCTGGGGTGTCCTCCTCTCCCCAGCGGGATGCCTTAGAGTATTTCCGAGATACCCAGATGTTGGAAACAGACATGATTTTACAAACTAAAAAAATAGGCATACGTTTTTTAAGTTTATTTCCATTGTCAGGTTTATAATCAAGTTATGGTATTACCAGTTGGTTGGCGTGATCCACCTCCTCATTAATCTCTCGGCTACAATCCTTGGCTACCAAACGAGCACTTACACTGTACTCACATCAAGACGGTCGCACGGCAGGTCAGGGCCGGCAGTAATGAGCATGTGCTACTATTTCATCATTTGCTGGAAAGGTTAGGAATTATTAGACAGCTATACACGATTTTAGGTCATCGGCAAGGATGTGTACCTACCTGTCTGCCTGTGATCGTCCTGCTTGTTTTCCGTGCAAAAGCCTTGCTGTGTTTCGCGGAGAAAAGGGCAGGACAAATGTAATTACTGCCATCAAGATTTGCTTTTTTATATTTTGGGATGGACAACGCGTGAATGAGTTGCTTTTTTTCCTTTAACGCTGGGAAATGCTCTGAGGCATCGCGCGGGGGAGTGGGTCTCCCCTCGCTGTGCCCGGAAGATGGTAAGTTGGACGGAGCTCTACCCACTAAAACCCGGCGAGTGCCTCTAATGCCGCCTTTAGTGAGGTGCCCCGGATCTAATGAGTAAACAGGGCACCTCGACGGCTAGTCAGTTCCACGCCACCTCCGCAGAGGGGTTGGCCTGCACCACAGAACAACCCCTATCAACGTCGGGTCAGTATATTTTATGGCATATTAGGAGGCAAACGAGTGGTTGGAGCCATATAATGACTACCGACGCCCATAGACATCTGCAGAGGCTATGCGGATGCGTTGCACTTTTCCCCATCCCCCCCCCCATTATAAACCGCACTAAACACGACAGCATAGCTGTCACTTTATGCCGGTATTATGTAAGCGAGAGGTACCACCTCGTTCGTGCCGGCCCAATTCGGCTGCAAAGCAGCATGGCACATGTCAAGAGATCTTGACAAACCTCTCATATATAATAATACTAGATTATAGTGAGTGTTTTACAAAATATAAAGCTAATCATTTAAAAAGAAAAGTGTATTTACACTTATAATTTAGTGGACAATAATTAATACATATTTAGCCGTTTATGGTTATTAAAGTACATAGTAGTGACCGTGGCGTCACATCCTTAACATGCGCCCGCGCACACAAAGGCCACAGCTGTGTAACGTGCCGAATCATCGACACACAATGTCTATGAACACAGAAACTGTTTTAGCAATATAATATTCATGCTTAATCATCATCCTAATATATTTGATGATAATAAGAGGAATAAATTTTAAAGCTAAAGCCTAGTATATTAATTAATACATAGTACTTATAACTTATAAGTAGATCTAAAGAAACTAGTATTTTATCTCAGCCAACCCCTGCATTTTGCCTTCTGCGTGTCATTATCATTAATATATTATGTACTTACTACTCAGCCAAATCAATTAGTGCCTTTTCACACGTGCCGGTTGCCGGGTAGCCGGCCATACACTTCGCTACCGGATACAAGGCGTGTGAAAAGGCATGTGGCGGCCAATCAGCGCCACATTCCTGAATCACGCTATCGAAGTTCCACAGCTCGTCGCTATACATACAACGGCTGAATTGATAGCAAGGGGGCTTCGGCCTGACCGAGCATACCATCTCGCTCGGTCGGAGATCTCCCTTTGGGGCTCACACCTATATTCCCACATTGGTGACCCCCGACAGAACACGCCTCCTTCTGAACTTTCATTATCATATCATACCCCTCCGCATCACGCCAGCTAGCTTCAGCCTCTTCGGGTACCTCGACCAATCAGCCCAACGCACCGCGGCCCTGGGTCGAAACCTCATCGGCTTCGACGGGCATTCTCACTACACGACCGGTCACAAGCAGGGCACATCTCTCCTGGTCAGCACGTAGCATCGGCCCAGCACGGCAGCACTCCGACTCACTGGAGCCCGTGCAGCAGCATCACAGTTCCGACTCACTGGGACTCTCTGGCACTGGCGACTCAAGCAGAAGACTTCAAGATTCGACCTCCGGTCTTCGGAGGGGAGTGATGTGGCGGAACAATCAGCCCCACAATACTGAATCGCGCTATCAAAGTTCCACAGCTCGTCGCTATACATACAATGGCTGAATTGATAGCAAGTGGGCTTCGGCCTGACCGAGCATACCATCTCGCTCGGTCGGAGATCTCCCTTTGGGGCTCACACCTATATTCCCACAGGCACTTAGGCGCATAACAGCGACCGCCCGAACCGCGTCTTTACCCCGCGCATCCTCGGTTTTGGGGTAGCGCGAGGCAAGGGCGCGGTAAAGGCGCGGTAAAGACGCGATTCGGGCGGTCGCTACCGGTTGCCGGGTAGCCGGTAGCGAAATGTATCCAGGGCGTGTTTGGCAACTTTCACACGTACCGGCGTAATTTTCTTACACTTCGCTACCGGATACCAGGCGCCGGCTACCCGACAACCGGCTCGTGTCAAAAGGCACTAAGTGTTTTGGTGGAGTAGAGTGGTATAACCTATTAAAATTTTGTATAACTTTTGACCCAACTTTGCCTGCGTGATTCAAGTTTGATAATCGCATTCAGGTTAATAATAACGATAAATATATAGACGAAAATAGATAGACGATTCCATTTCGAATTCATAAGCGCATAAAATGTTCAAAAGATTGATTTGAATTTTAAGCAAGAACGGACGTATATAATAAATAATAGTCGTTATTCGATTACCTGCACATTATACGATCTATAAATGTTACCTGTCTGTATAATACAGTACCTAGGTAATGTTGAGAATACCTAGGGCGTTCAGGCAATATATACCTAGATAATAAATGCAATTCGTAGGAATTCTATAGATTAAGTACCTGCTGGTGAACCGACAAAATGAAAAATAAATAGATTGCAGAGTCGCAACTGTACGGAGTGTCGTTTCTAGATTAGGTTAGGCTAGGTTTTTTTTATCTGCATGCCCGAAAGCGATGAGGCCTGGCAGGTGGCGACCAGCTTCTGCGAAACAGTAATTTCGCACCAGTAGGCCACGGATCCTCCGTCCGGTGTTAGTCCGATCCGGGACACTCCCCATGAAGTGGCTGAAGGCAACTCGCAGTGGTTTTTATGCCGTATACCAGTGACTAGCGCCGGGGAGTTCAACATTATATCCGCGGAGACGACCCATCCCCGGGTGAAGGCATAAGGCCATACCACTGCGACAGCAAAATAAAGGTAAGGTTAGGCTATTTACATTACTGGCTGCGCATTATGCATTGTATAGAATACCTAGGCAAAGTAAGTATAAAATAAAAAATAAATTATATATTACCTACACTTTTAGGTATTCTATACATTACCTAGGTATGGTATAGAATGCCGGATTATACAGATTGCCGGTAACATATACGTATAAATAAAATTAATGATATTTAAAATGTGGAAATGATAACCTTTATCTTGATTTATACGGTTTTTGCGAACACGATGATCAAATTTTAAATTTTCTCTTCGCTATGTTTAAAGGCCAAATTTTTAAAACAGTACATTCGATTGTGAATAATTACTTTCTAAAGGCTGCGATCGTTAGGAATAACTTAAACAACGTTTAACTTTGAAAATATTGTAGGTTCAAAATATTGCAGATGTCTATGGGCGTCGGTAGTCACCATAAGGCTCCGACTGCTCGGTTGACTCCTTATGACATAAAAAAAGGTTCCTTCTCAAATATTTCCTCCCAAAAGTTTACTTAAAAACCAAATAATTAATGATAATAGCAAAAACAAATCTAGTTATTTCTCTAGAGATGATTTTTTTGTGTATTACTTTTGAAATTGGTTTCCCACAGACGAAAAGTAATTAATTGCGAACTAAAGACATGATAATTGTAACCAACTACAAACATTAAATTTCCATTCTCACGGTAATTGGCGTATTTATAAAGTTGTGACGCCTATAGCTTTAGTTACCGGCGAGTCTTAATGACATCATCACACAGAAAATACTTTTTCAAATACCTTTTTAGTAGTGATTATAAATTAGATGAAACTATATCTCTTTTACGAGAAACCAAAAGAAAGACCAACCAACAGATCAACACTAATTAAATCAAGTAAACAAAAAATATTCAAAATAGTTTAAAAAAATAAATTTTGAACGTCAATTGAATTTAACACCGATTCCGAAGCGAACCCACTGAGAAGAACCGGCTAAACAAACTCATTAATAATAATAATATTAGCATTGTTTTTCAGACATTTTAATAATAATAATATATATACTTAAATAAAAACACGCCACGCGAGTTTACTCATAGGTACCTTGATTATTTGATCTAATTTGATATTTTTATGTTGTTGGATAGACTGATGGCAGATGAGCATAGAATTCGAAATGAAGACATCAGCCAGTAACCTAAAGTTACCGATATCACGCAAAGATTAACCTCGTTGAAGTGGCAGTGGGCTGGACACACTCAGGAGAACGGATGGCCGATGGGCCAATAAGGTTCAAGAGTGGAGACCACGTTAAGGTAGACAAAGTGTTAGGTCGACCATTAACCAGGTGGGAAGACGATCTTCGTGCAATGGCCGGTCCGCGTTGGACGCGAGTGGCGTGGGAGCGGCCGTCTTGGCGTTCATTGAGGGAGACCTATATTCAGCAGTGGACAGATAAAGGCTGATGATGATGAGATGAGCATGAACGTTTTACCCGGTCAACTTATTCATGCGTTGACTACTACCTTAAACTAATAAGTATTATTGCAGGGTTGTGGTACCCGCGCAAACGCACGGCAAAATGTCTCGTACTGTTGAGTATTATATTACTAAAACCTTTAATATCGCTGTAAGTTATTAATTTATTTCAAACTTCTCCTTTGTCATAATATGCACAGAGTGCAACATGCAATGCTTCAATCCCTGACTTCGACATTCGTCATGAGTCACATTACAGCTTAAAAAGAAACTTAGCTCTATTAATAATGTTAAATCATTTCGTCTTATTTTTGTACTTTACATAATTTTATAGATTTCATTAATTATTATTTGTATTAAAACATGTGTTAGTGAATAAGTAAATGTTGCTAAACCTGTAACTGGCATGTTCACTGATATAACCTCACCATGGTTCAGGCCTTGTCGTGGGGCTTAGTAGCCTAGGGTGAGCCCAGCACCTTGGGCGAAGCAAATTGAATAAAAGGAGCTCTTTGTAAGAAAAGAGGACAAAAGAGTGGAGGACAAGGGGCGAGGACGGGAAACTAACCCCATTTTACTGTCCCGATTTGGGAGGGGTTGTTCGCTGGTGCGGGGAAACCCTCTTGGAGGTGGCGTTGGTCCCCCGAGGGACTAACTAGGCGTCGAGGTGCCTTGTTTGCTCAACAGATCCGAGGCACCTCACCATAGGCGTCATTGGTGGCACTCGCCGGGTAGAGTGGGTAGAGCTGCGTCCGCTTACCAGCTTTCGGGCGCAGCGTGTCCCACATACCCGTCTGGGGGATATCCGGATCGATCGCGGAAGCTTAGGTTCGAATCCAATACGAGTAGACACAAACCCAGACCGTGCAAACAGCGCTAGCACTACGCTACCGCTAGATTGCTTGGGCACCGCGCATGACCCGCCTACCTCTCCAGAGGGGTGAGGGCCGGCCCTCATGATGATAGGTTAAATTCAACCGTAAAAGATTTGTCGACCGTATCGGATTTGACTAGTCCAAATCCTGCTCTCCCGCCGAGCAGCGCGCGCGTATAACCGCGATCCCTGCGAGGCGTACCCCTTTCGAATATTTCTTAAGTGAGCCATCTGCTCATTTACTGTACCGATTGAGCTTAAAGGCCATCAGGCCGAAAAGTCTAGCCCTTCCGAAAAAAAAGCCCGTCTGGGGAGAACCACTCCACCGCGGGACAGCATTTCTCGGCGTTAAAGAATCTGATTTATGACTATTTATGTAGTTGTTTAATTAAATAAATAAATACATTACTGACCCTACTTAAGAATCTTCACAGATCTGACGTGTCCGACATACCTGCATGTAATGTATTGCCGGGGAGAGTGAGACACGCCTGCATTACAAACGATCCAGTTGAGCCACGTCCTGCTTCAGTTTCACTGCCGGGAACTGACCCCGCATGCATCCTACGGAATACCAATAAGGCGATATCCGCCGATTTCTTTTTCACTAAATTTATATTGTTTTGAAATGTTGAGTAAAGAAATAATGTTCTTTAAAAGTTCCGTGTCACTCTGTTTGTTCGCTAATTGAACGAATTTCAATGAAATTTTGCACAGTGCAGTTATAATAATACTTGAGAGATAGTTTGTTCTTTTTTTAAGTAAAACTTCTTTAGTTGCGACCTTTTTTTAAGGTAATACTACTTTAATTGCGCGTAAAGACACACAGAGGCACGTACACACTTCTTTTTTTTTCAATTTTTGATTTTCTGCCTGAAAAAATTATACAGAATTCTTCCTCATTTAAATTTTTGGAATAAATAAAGTGATGGCTGTTTAAATATATTATTATTTTTGTTTACTTCTTACAAATATAATCAAAAATAAAAAAAAACAAATCTGACTCAGACTTATTATTATTATTATTATACAAAATATAGCAAAAGTTTAAAATTTCACATTTCAACAATTCATTGATAGTTATATTGAGGCAGTGCCTCCTAAAATGTGCCTTAATTTAATGGTAACAGTGTGGAAAGGTGTATGTATTATGGTGACCACAGAATGACCTCTAAATTCTTTAGCGATCGCCTTACATATATGGTAAGGTAAATCAAAAATATGAAATAACCAGGGCCAGATTAAAGGTAGGGCCGGTGGTGTTTGAGCTCCGGGGGAGGGGGCCTTCACAAAAATGATATAAGAGTGAGGAGTCAGTTACTTCCAAATCTGAACAGTCTTATTCGAATTTTCAGGAAAAAAATATTCTTTGTTTTTTGGAATATAATTAGAGACCTTCGCTCCTAAGCTAAGCAACCCTGGGGCCTTAACGGGACTTTCACTGGCAGATAGCCTATGTCATAGGGAGTAACTAAGGCTATAAAAATAATCATCATCAATCCGGGTACGGTTGTAAATCTAAGTTAACGCGGGCGAAGCTGCGGGCAACAACTTATGAATGTTGATGAAGTTGACATAAAACTTTTACGTTACTCGTGTAAAGTAAATTAAGCATTAGAAATATGTTGGGTATAAGATATTAAGATATATAACGTGTGGTAACACTGCCATAATTGTACTAATAGCATCAAATTCCGCGGACTTTCGTTACAATGTAACTATTGTGTATAATGATATAATTCCTTCCTGTATATTTATATGTAAAACTGCACATTTGAAATGGACTGCCATTACAACTATGTAATTTTGGTCTCATTCAGGAATGGCACACTTGCAACCGCGTATGTTTATCTATACAGATAAATAAAATTGGAGTGTCTTTTTAACCGACTTCAACAAAATGGAGGAGGTTCTCAATTCGACCGGTATATATTTTTAATGTATGTACACCGATTTCTCCGTCAATTGTGGGCCGATTTTCAAAATTCTTTTTTTTCTTTGAAAGGATATATGTGCCAAATGGTCCCATTATAAGGAAACCAGGTTTGATGATTGCATCCCAGAGAAATCGAGGGGATCTTTCGAAAATTGTAGCAGCGACTAGTGCGTTTATTATATTGTTTAGTAAGCATTTTAAAGCACCACAATTTAATGAAGGTCTAAAGTCGATCTGATGCTGAGTTTAAGGACAGTCGAGGGAACTCCTCAACGGTTTACATCAGTAACCTTGTGTTTGGGCTTGATTGATTAGTATTGATGAGAACTTTACACCTAGATGGGTTGTAACTGCCATTGGGGGACTGATGATGAAGACGAAGGACAGTTAAGGGAACTCCTAAATAGTTTACAGTAGCTACCTTGTGATTGGACTTAATTAATTTATACTTATGAAAACTTTGCCATATGGGTGATACGTGCCATTACAGGTCTGATGATGGAGACTCGAGGAGTTGATGAGTTGAGAGAGGATGGTACAATTTTTGCGTTTACCACGTCATTATTGTTACTCTTGGAGTCGGTGTCAGCCGAGGTAGGTAGGTACCTACAGCAACAAATACGATACCGATGACAGACGACAGTGACGTATTTAACTTAGCTGACACCGACTCTAAAAATAGCAATAATGACGTGGTAAACGCAAAGTTTGTACATTAGTAGAAGTAAATAGATGATTATTAGTCGTAGAAACAAAAATGAAAGAAACGCGTTTATTTTATTACTTTTTAGTTTTTTTTTTGAAGTCGGTTATGATTTTTTATTAAATTTTTTTTTTGTAATATTAAAATAACCACTTTTTATTGAATGCAATGGATACACGGTACAAATAACAGAATATAATGGCTATTTTGGCTATTTACAATTTTTGTCTGTCTGTCTGTCTGTCTGTGTTTTCCGGCTAATCTCTGAAACGACTAAGCCTCATACGAGGCTGCGTGCGTACTGGCGGGCTCAGCGCCGTGGGACCTGATGGCAAAGGCCCTGGCACAAGCATGGAGGAGACGACGTGGAGAGGAGGAGGAGTAGGAGGAACCCTCCGAAGAAGTGGAACCCTGGCGGAGCCGCCTGCGAAGGCGAGTGCTCCGTCAGTGGAAGGTGAGGCTGGAGGAGCCTAGTGCGGGGCACCGCACCGTGTTGGCCGTCGGTCCAATCCTGGATCAGTGGATTGACCGGCAGCACGGCATCATTACCTTCCACCTTGCGCAGATCCTGACGGGGCACGACTGCTTCGGAAGGTATCTGTGGAAGGTGGCAGGGGCGTAGGACTCGCCAGGGTGTCATCACTGTAGCAGCAGTGAAGACACTGCAGACCACACCCTGGCGGAGTGCCCAGCTTGGACGGAGGTAAGGGCGCCCCTCATCGCTGAGGTTGGCGCGGACCTGTTGCGCCCTGCGTTCATCCGAGCGATGACTGTCAGTGAGAGCGCATGGCAGGCGGTCCTCTCCTTCTGCGAGGACGTGATGTCGCAGAAGGAGGAGACGGAGCGGGAGAGGGAGCGCACTGGCGCCTCTTCCCAAACGCACGGCGGCGACAGGCGATCGCACCGCCGTGAGAGACCTGTACGCGGCCGATCGGCGTATTCGCCGCGCGCGCGTAAGGTCCGAGCTATAAGGCACTCTTATGTGTTCAGTGTGCCTTAAGCGGAGAAGGAGGAGGGGATGCCACCCCCCGCCTCCAGAGAAGAGTGCCAGGTGGCACACCGTTGTGGCCCAGTGCGGACGTCCACAGCTCCCGCGCCGGATCATCGAGACGAAAAGGAGAACACCGCTGGGGTTTAGTGGGTAGAGTCTGCCACCACCGCCCCCCCCCCCCCCCGGACCCGGTGGTATGCCTGAACGCATTCCCCAGCGAAACCAAAAAAAAAGACCTCTGTCCACTAGCTTAGATCATATTTTAGAAAAAAAAATCTTCGTTACTATTGTTGTGTTAAATTGTGTTCAAGCGTCAGATCATTTAAATTAACTAAAACCTTTTTTGAGAAGTAAAAAGAAAATATAAAAAAGAGATTGACATTATTAATTTTAAAAAACGATATAGTGTAATTTTATTGTAATTTTCTATATATTTTCTGGATGTTTTTATTAGCGAGATCTTATATTGTTAAACAAGTAAAATTTAACAGAAGTGCATGTTACGACTTCTTCAAAATATTTTATTTTAACCCAAAGTAACGAAGGAAACAAATTATTAAGAAAATAATAAATAAAACAATAAAACTTATGTCTTCGGATAAGCAACCCATTCACGTGTATGGGCATCGGCATCGTGAGGCTCCGGCTGCTCGTTTGCCCCCTGATCACTTTAAAAGAAACACGAGTTTCCTGGGCTAGTATCAGGTTAACTTATTTATGTTCATGGGCGACGCTGACCGCTTACCACTATGTTGCTCGTCTGACCCTTTGTCTATCACTAACTAACTATAACTAAACAATAAAACACTAACTAAAATTGAGTAACAAACACACACACACTCAAAAGCATTCGCGTTCATAATTGTATAGAAGGTACAATAATGGACGCGGTAATGAATGAGAAGGAAGCAAATGCTGGTAGCCTTGATGTAAAGTATTTTTCCGTTTGTATGCAATTATACAAGTTTATAAAACCAAGTAGCAGTAATGACTTTTTTTATAGAAGAGGGGCAAACGGACAGTCGTTTCACCTGGGGTAGTAAGGGATAAGCAATATCCATAGACAGCCGCTATATCATTAGTGTTGCGTTTCAAATGCTCTTTTTTTGAAGGTCTCTAAGTCGTATTAGTTCGGAAAAACCATAGGTGGCAGCTGGTTCCATATATTTTATTGAGGTTCTCGTCCTCGCCCCTTGTCGCCCCTCCTGCTCTTTTGTCCCCTCTTCTTATAAGAGGGGTACAAGACCAGCATCCTCGGTTCACTTGGCTTCGCCCAAGATGCTGGGCTCACCTTAGGGTACTAAGCCCCACGGCCACGACAAGGCCATGGTGGGGAAGACAACCATCCTGATTTTTACTACCGTGATACAGCTTGCTGTGTCTTTGAAAATAGGGCTTACTTTACTTACTGGCACCGAGTTATACCAACTTACTTGTTTTAGGGTTTGTCCCAGATGGACTTGCTTTTGCTCATGGGCGAAGCGAAGAGTGGAACATCATACCATCAGATGGCACGTCTGCCAGTTTGCCTAACTAACCAACTTATAAACTAGTTGCATATAATATAAAGGCTTTATTGACAAAAAGTCATCAATGGTTTACACTTTTACTAAAAGCTGGTATAATGTTACGTCGAAGTACAAGTCTGAATAAAAATATTTTTATGTAGGTACCTATAGTAAGCGATATAAGTAAAATATTTCCATACAATTACCTCATAACATAAAATTTTTGCATCAATAGGGTTGTCGACACGTCAAAAAAATCCTGGTAAAAAAGTATAATTATTAAAAAAATGTGTTATAAATGATATATTAAGATTGTTTAACTTAATTTGCTTTAGACATCAATGCTTTGATTACCTCAAACCTTATCTTCTAAGTGTCTAAAATAAACAACGATTAACGAACAAACATGATATACAAACTAGAGATTAAGAATTTAGAAAAAGTTGATAAACTTTCAGAGCAGATTGAAATTGGCTCAATATAGAATATAATAATATATTTAACTAAGACCACGAAAAATCCTTGCATTAGCATGATCGCATAAAAATTAAATATTACCATTCGATAATGATAAAATATAAAAGTTGACAACCCTACCGCTAGCTCTTACTATGTATGTGTAATGGTGTCACTGGTACGTGATTTTTACGATCATTACAAAATAAAGTCAATTTCTAAATTCTGCGAAACATTACGTAGTATAAAAGGTTGAAGACTAACTAGTTTAAGTCGTGGTACAATCAAGTTTTCACGTTAAAATTTCTCCAAAACTTTCAAGATTTTGGTAAATTAGTTGTGAGCCAAGTGCAATATTTTATTATTGTACTTAGACGTGGTTTATTCGAGAAGGTATTACTAAGGTTTTACTGTGGAAATTATGATGTGGTTGATACCTTTACCGGCAAAGGCTTGATATCTACATTGGTGCCAATTTCTGTGGACAATCCTGAAAATGTTTAGACAAATTTAAACTTTAACTATATATACATTTAAATAAATAAATAAAAATACATGTATACCTATATCGGGTGTAACAAATGGCTTATCATCTTGTGAACGGGAAGAAGGTCAGGACGAGCAGTGTGATTACTGCCACCGAGATTGGGGTAGAACACAGACTCACTTGGTTTTATGACACAATAAGGTCTCGTGCAGGTACTAAGTATACTCGGTAGATACTCTCATTTATAGGTTACGTCAGCTTTCGTCTTGCTCTGCCTGTGACTTAAATACTTCAGTTTAAGTAAAAACTGTTATTTATACGACGCTTAATCTAAATTGGCCACTTTAAGATTTAACTGTGAATAAAACTTAGACTCTAATAGGCACCAAAACTGTTCAATGGATTCTAATTAACATTTTAAGGGTTACTAGTCTAAATCCTACTCTCCCGAGGAGCGCGCGCGATGAGCCGAGCTCTCTGCAGGGCGCGGCGGAGGGTGACCCCCTTTCTAATAATTCTTAGGTGAGCCATCTGCTCACCTACTGTT
The DNA here is from genome assembly GCA_963853865.1 of Helleia helle. NCBI lineage: Eukaryota > Metazoa > Arthropoda > Insecta > Lepidoptera > Lycaenidae > Helleia > Helleia helle. Next base: position 7,213,852 of record OY971434.1, read on the forward strand.
CCGATTGAGTTTATTGAGCCCTTTCGAAAAAAAAAAACCAAATCCAAACCAGCAAACTATAGCTAGCACAAGTCATTACAGAGTTCAACTACTAGTTTACAAATATCGCGTTATCTTATCAGTGTTTTATCTGTGGGATTACTTTTCACTACAGCGTAGCCAGCATAGATACCTAAGTAAACAGTAGCCAGTAAAATCACTGTTTGGGCGCCCCAAATAAGGCTTTATAAATTTTGTGAATCACACAAGCATATCAACTTTTAAATAGCATCATAATGATTTGAATATCGAAAAAAATATACTGTAAAAGAAACATCGGCTCGGCTTTCACTGAAAGAGGCCTAACAGCAATGGACGGAAATAGGAAAAAAGTGATGATGATGAAAAGAGACAAAACTATACTAATATTATAAAGAAGAACGATTTATTTGTTTGATTGTTTAAAAGAATAGGCTCCGAAACTATTAGACCGATTGGAAGAATTATTTCATGGCTACAAAAAAGTGCTATGAAAAGAAAGAAAGAAAATTTTATTTGTGTACTTATAAAACATTACATAATATTTAATATAACATATACCTATACATTATAGCTTCACACATTGGTCTGGCGGTAATTCCAGCATTGGTCTGGTGATGTCACGAAACAAATACATGTCACATTAAAAAAAAAGAAAAATACTTATCTAATCTATCTAAAATTAAAAATAATAATAATAATCAATTTATTTTTCTCCTTTAAATTTTACATTCCATACAGTGTCAAAACACTGGCAGAATTTTGCACAACAGAAATTGCAATGTCAACAAAACGCGTCCATACGATTCGAACACTTCAGATTGAACAATATTTAATATTATATTGTAGTTGTAAAAACATGCCAAAACTTGTATGGCTCTACTTTTTTTGTTTTTTTTTTTTTGTTGGATAGGCAAACTGGCAAACGTGCCACCTGCTGGTAAGTGGTCGTCGCCCATCAACATATATATATTACTAGTTTACCTTTTTTTATTTTTTTTTCGCAGGGAAATCCTTATGGATGCAGCCAGGATCTGCAGGTAGATCCTGACCCAATGGGAGTGCCCACCCTAACTAAAACCACTGCGAGCGCCTTTAGCCACTTTTTGAGGTTCCCGGATATGCAGGCAACAGACAGGATCACCTCAGCGACAGGCTGACTCCGGCGAAGACCAGACTACTCCTCATAATGGAGGACTGCCCTGCCGCTACTAAGCACTCCCGAAGACGTCGTGCCATACAGACCCAGGTTCCCATCCTGAGCCTGACAAGAACACAGGGGCGTTACTGGAGGTGCATTAAATAGCGACTCCTACACACCCCCGTTCGTCGCCCGCAGCTACTGTCTGTCTTGTCCTTCTCTCCGAAACACAGCAAAGCTGTTTGACAGGAGAAACAAACGAGATGGTGGTTCCCTCCCACCGGTAATTACATTGTCTATAATTTCTGTCTAATTTAATCATTACACAATTCCCAGAACCTTGGAAACACCTATGTATATATAATTCTTCTGTCTGTGTGTGTCTAAACTCCTCCTAAACGGCTGGACGGAGTTTGAAGAATTTTATGTGTGTTTGTATGCATAATTTAATCTACTATAAAATGTTTTGTAACGTCTGTCCCGCTAGAAAATAAAGAATGATGAAGTCTAGACGAAAGCAAATATACCATTCGGAACCATCTAAGGATGATACGCTCCTGATGATCACGATACTTATATGTCGTGGTATAAAACACTCAAGGTTTATCAAAACATATCAACGCTTTTAGTACCCGTATGATAATGTAATTAGAAACGATATTGCATGCACATGTTGAAATATACAATGATAGTAACCGCTTACTTATGGGACTACTAGCGGATCCTTTGGATGTACAAAACGTTTTGAAATGTACCGAATTGTGAATCTAAACCATTCTCGAATCCTTTTTAACACACACAAAAAATTTCATCAAAATCGGTCTAGCCGTTTGGGAGGAGTTAATTTACATACATACACATAAAAGAAATATATCTATATAAAAATATGGACGGTTTGATGTTCCAGTAGCGCGTACGAGTGCCAAGACATATTTTTTGTGATGATATCTGTACTTGGGTCCAGTAATTATATATTTATCATCTTCCTCATCATCATTAACCTCTATCCATCCACTGCTGGACAAAGGTCTTCTTCCGTGAACGCCAAGACGGCTGATCCTCGCCATCCGCATCCTTCCAATATTTATAAGTATATTTACTTAATTTAATTGTTATTCACTTCGCGACTACAAGGTGTTGCAAAGCCATCGTGGTCTTAATAAATGTTTTAATTTTCATTCGAACATACACACTAATTTGTTATTTCTTTGTATCTATCCTAGTGTACATAAATTGTTAAATAAAATAAATAAATAAAAATTATGTACCTCGGACGGTCGATGGGCCAATAAGGTTCAAGAGTGGAGGCCGCGTTCGGGTAGACGAAGTGTTGGTCGGCCATTAACCAGGTGGGAAGACAATCTGCGTGCGGTGGTCGGTCCGTGTTGGATGCGAGTGGCAAAGGATTGGTCGTCTTGGCGTTCATTGAAGGAGGCCTATGTTCAGCAGTAGGTGCATGGACGCTGATGATGATGAACTCTTACTCATTATAATGAAACACTTTATACGGATTTTATCGCGGTTTATTAAGATTTTGAGTCCTCCCGTGACCATGGTTGCTGTAAAGTATCCGAAACGTCGTGCTTGTAAAAATCTTAATAAACCGCGATAAAATCCGTAAAAATTGTTTCATTATAATGAGTGAAATTCGCGTAAACATTAGCAAACTCTTACTCACATAATACCGGCGTAAAGTGACAACTATTCTGTCGCATTTCGTGCGGTTTGTGAGTTTCCGCTGGCCCATTCGACTGCTCGTTTACACTATATTTACACTATGCTATAAAAAAATATAATATATGTGATAGGTCAAAGAGACCTGACCTTAAACTTAGCATAATTCATCCTACTTCTTATAGATCATTGTTAGTACCGACTTAGTACTATTATGTAAGACTTGTTAATTACTATGTCCTACAAGTCTTTGAGATCTATGACTATATAACAAAGTGAACTCCAGAACGTGTCGGATTTCCAAAGTTCTTTTTGCGTTGATATACGACTGACGAGCCACATGATGATAAGTGGTCAGCGTCGCCCATGTATACAAACTAGTAAACCTGAGATTAGTCACGGGAAAAACAGCAGCACGCTTTTTATCAACTTCACCTGTATGTTTGTATCTTTGTAACCGACTCCTTTGGACTTGATTTTGACCTACTTTAAGAAGTTAGATTAAATTGAAACTTGACACACTTTTCAAGGACAGATGACAATACAATAATTTAATATGTTTGTTCCAATATCCTGATCAGGATAGGATAGCACATCCAAAAGAAGGCATAAGGCGCGCAAGTTACCTACATCACTGGTGTGGTTTTTAGTCTTTCACTTATTCTAAAGAGATTGCCATAAGTTTAATAGCTTATAATAAATATTTAATAGTTTAAATTAATAAAAAATCGATACTAAAAAGTAAATAACAAATTATAGTTTAACACGTTTTAATAGCAAACCAAACTAAAAATTTTAAAATAATTTCAATAGGTACAAGAATTAAATGGATTTACAAAAAAATATATAATACATATACTTATTGTAAAAAAGCGTGTTGATGTTTTGTAGTTTGTTAAGTTTTATATTAACTTCAATTAGAAATAGATAGCCATGAAATATTTTTAACATTGAATATCGAGCACCTCACGCTTTTTACGATAATTAAGTTTGTTTTTTGATAATCCATTTAATTCTTGTATTGAAATTGTTGTCATAATAGTTCGGTTTGCTATTAAACCGTGTTTTTGAGTTTTTTTATTTAATATTTTGGAGCGGGTAAATCGCGGGGTAAATAAAAGTTTAACTTTAAAACAAATAATTACGTAAACGGATATACTTAATACTAAATGTCAAGTCATAATTTTGTTTAAGTTATTCGTCGCGTCATATGTGAAGTATGATGAATGAAGTTAAACGCCTGTTACGTTAAGAATGTCAGAAATAAGTGGAATTCAAATATCACAGAAACCTGATTCTAATGTGGAAATATTATGCCGGTTTTTAATGGGAAGTGAGTACTGGTTTACTCGTTCACATCAGCTATTTAACGTCTTCAAAAGTTTATTGAATTTAAAGTAACCGTGCAATGAATAGAATAGAATAGAATAAAACTTTATTCAGCAAACCAGACATGGCACCACAATACAGATGAACATTAATAATAAATAAGTGTAAAGTCAATGATGAATGAATTTACGTACCAAAATACTTTTATAAGTACGTCGTTATACGTCTTGAGAAATTGTTATTGAATAAAGAAAGACATAAAACTTCTTTTACAGAAATATTTTTGCTAAATAGTATGTCGTAAAACTAATTTCATGCCATTAATACATTATTCATTGTATATCATAGTATATTTTAATGGTAATGCGATAAAACTACTTATGTGCCATTAACACCTCAAAGCATAAATTCATATCGTTTACATATTGTTACTAAATAATCCACAACCGACGCCAGGAGGCCGTGTGGTCGCAGACTGCACGGTCGGCGGGGGGCAACCTCCCACTTTTATAAACCAAAAGTGAGCCGAATGGGCTCAGACTAATCCGATGTAGCATTAGGGCCTTCGGGCCGTTAGCATAGATCCATCAGAAAAAAAAACTAAATAATAGGTATGTTATAAAACTACTTTTGTGTCATTAATCGCAAAGCATATGCGTATCGTGTAGGTACTCCTTTACATGAAATATTGCGAGCACAGAACTATGCGAGTATGTATTTTTGGCGGTTAAAGAAAAATTGTTTTGATTCATTGGTAGAAAATAATATTTTATGTAAAGAAATCCCGTCTGAATGAGGCACTGGGGTTTTCTACGTATGTTATAATTTGACGAGAATGCTTATCACTTAGAGTGAAACAAAATATTAATACATTTATGTTCTTACTTAACCTTTGAGGTATAACAAGTCGACAGCGCGAACTCTGACTGAAATGAATGCCATCTCACCTGACATAGTGCGCGAACATGAGTGCTAGAATGAAATGCACAATGATTCATTCCTAAAACTACCTTTTAGCAAAAAAGTTATCATAGAGAAACTATTAAGTGTATCTTTTCAAAATTAATTTATTTCAACTTTTGTATAACTAAACTATGTCTGTACGGGCTTTATTTTTGAGCTTTCATGCTCCATATACTATTTATTTTCGCCCAAAGTTTATGCTAAAATCAGTGTTAAAAAACGAAAGTTTAGCAGCTTGTATTTTTTAAATGTATATTTTTTACGGTTTTGGGTACATACAGACGTAGATGATGACGAGACCAATATATATTATCCTTAGTTTTTGACGGTCAACGTCAAACATTGTAGTAATTACTGTTTTGCGTTTGTATGGAAAGATGAGCGACTTGTGTAACCTTAAGAATTTCTACATGAACGAGTTTGCGGACTAAAACTAACGCGTCTGAGTGAAAAGGTTTACAACCAATCGAGACGGTTCCTCTACATAAATCAACAGCTTTTTGTATAATTTTGATTATAATATATAGAAATAATCGTTGTCAGAGAAATAAATCTTCTATATAGACATAGAGTAGAGACTGTGGTAGAGACAAAGAAATAGGCAAACAAGTCAAGATAATATATCAATATAATCTTTATATTAATATCATTCTTCTGTACGTGTGTAAGATACTGAACTCTATCTAAACGGCTGGACCGATTTTGATGCATTTTTTCTGTGTGTTCTAGTGTATTCGAGAATGGTTTAGATTCATATTTCAGTCCCCTTACCCCTACTAAGTGTTTGGACATTGTCTGTCGTTTCCGCTATATAGATAGATATTATAACACAACATTGTAATAGAACAATTAAATTTTCTAACTTTTAAATCACGGGATCTGTGTAATCATGTGAGATGCCCATTGCAGGAAAAATTGAACTGGTGTTGATTGATTGATTGAAGACTTGATTCATCAGAGGCGGGGTTAGAGGTTCGAAAGCCTTTTTTATGTTTTTCAAAAACGTATTTACAAAAACAAATGTTAATGGATAGAATTTGTAATAATAACTAAACTCCAACATCATATTATGCGAAAAAAGATTGTTTGGAAAAAGAATGCTAAAGTTGCTGACCCTTTCAAGTTAAGTTTGGTTTTTTATACCCCTATTGTAGGAGCCCCTCTTTTGTAAGCCCCCGGGACAGTAATCTTCCTTTACAACATAATCAAGACGAAATCAACGTGCAATAAAATAGCACCCGTTCTTGCTGTAATTAAACCATCAACTGTATAACTTCTTAATCATCGAGATCAAGTTTATTTCCCTTCCACAAGAATAGCTTACCTATAATTACTCATTAACAATATTTTAAAAAGGCTTTAACGGAGAGTTTTAATTGTTGATCTGGATATTAAATTTTTCTTACGTTGTTTTATTAATTTATTCAAATTTGTATTTTTATGATTATTATTTAAGGGTGGGGACACCAGCGAGGCCAGACGGGCGATCAGTCCTCATCAGCAGGACCATTTCACCCAATATTTTTATGATAGTTGAATAGGCAAACTAGCAGACGTGCCACCTGATGATAAGTGGTCGACGTCGCCCATGAACATAAACCAGTTTAACTGGAACTAGCCCAGGCCTGTGTTGCCTATCCTGAGACATAAGATGTTAAGTCTCAGTGCCAGTAATTACACTGCCTGTCTTGCCCTTCTCTCCTACTGATAACCATGTGGAATGTTTCCATGACTCGAATTGAAGGATAACTGTAGTTATTATACTTGATTTAATTCGTAGTATATTCGTAGTTCTTGCCTTCTGAAGAACAATAGTTTGCACAGAATATATACAATTTCAGAGCGACCTTGACATATATTGTCTTTTTATTCGCCGACATGTATGTTTCCGATACGTTATCAGGTACTTGTGGTTAAGTTTATTTAAAGCTTGATTTTCCTTTAGTTCAGTAGGTAATTTATATAACATAAATATATTTTATTTTTCCAGTCAGATGCCAGTTTGGGTCTGGGGTTTTTTTCAGCCTACGTCCGTGGTGTTAAACATTATAAACAGTCACACCTCTTTTTCTTTAACGCCGTGAAATGCTCTGAGGCATCCCGCGGGAAAGTGGGTCTCCCCAGGCGGGTATGTGGCACTCGCTGCGCCCGAAAGGTGGTAAGGTGGACGCAGCTTTACCCACTAAAACCCGGCGAGTGTAGTACCTCCTTGACGGCTAGTCACTGCCTCAAAGGACCGACGCCACCTCCGCAGAGGGGTTGTCCCGCAGCACAGAAAAACCCCTCCCAACGTCGGGACAGTACAATGGGGTGAGTTTCATATCCTCGCCCCTTGTCTCCTTGGTCTTTTGTCCCCTCTTATTATAAGAGGGGTACAAAGAGCAGTCCCCTCTGTTCAATTTGCTTCCCCATGTGGCTGGGTTCACCTTAGGCTACTGAGCCCCACTGCCACGACAATGCTTGAGCCATAGTGGGGATAAACAAGCACACTACTGTTTTCTAATGTTTACCCAAATTTCACTTATCATAATGAAACAACTTTTACGGATTTTATTTTTGCAAGCCCGACGTTTCGGATACTTTACAGCAACCATGGTCAAGGGAGGACTGGAGGTTCCGAAACGTCGGGCTTGTAAAAGGAACTTACTTGATGACTCACCATTGAGCTACAGAGAGCTCAATGGTGTGTCACGGGAGGACTGACCATGGTTGCTGTAAAGTATCCGAAACGTCGGGCTTGTAACAATCTTAATAAACGGCGATAAAATGCGTAAAAATTGTTTTATAAAGGTAAATAAATAAGGGTTCCAGAATGGTTTAGATTCACAACTCGGTCCACTACTAAATGTTTTTGCAACGTCTGACGGGTTCGCTCGTTTTTTATAATAATCTAGAATAATTTTACAACAGCTGACAACCATAGTGAAGTAATCTGTGGATGCGTCATTCAACCTCGCTTGCATCATTCGTTGAGGTATCACTAAAAACTTTGTTCCGGGTAGGAAGAGCGATTCGTAATATACAATACAATAGGGGCTTACCGGTAAGGTCAGAACTACCCGCATAACTTGTATTGTAAAAATAATGGTAGTTGTTGCCCGTAGTTTTGCCCGCAGTAACTTAGATTTACAGCCGTATACGGATTGATGATGATTTTTTTATTGCCGAAGTTACTCCTTATAGCATCAGCTATCTGCCAGTGAAAGTTTCGTGCAAAGTCAGCCCAGCCGTTTCAGAGGTTAGCCCGAACAAAAAGACAGACAGACAAAAAATATTTTTTATATAAGTGCCGTATATAATACTTTCATATTCATTTAGTGAAAAGTTGTTAATTTGAATTACAAACAGACACTACAATTTTATTTATGTATAATATTTGTATAGATATTTATAGCTGATCCGGTTTATTTTTAAGTTTGCGATGCATCTCTATGAATTTAATTTTCGATCGCTTTTTTATTTTAAGCGCCCAAGGGTCTAAATAGGGTCTATGTTCAGCAATGGACAATAGATATGATGAATATAGAATGATGATGAAAGTGTTCAAAGATGATGAAAGTGTTCAATGATAATAGAAGCGTTCAATGATGATGGTCGTGTTCAATGATAATGGAAGTCTTATGATGATGAAAGTGTTCAATGATGATGGAAGTGTTCAATGATGATGGCCGTGTTCAATGGTGATGGAAGTGTTCAATGATGATGGAAGTGTTCAATGATGATGGATGTTTTCAATGATGATGGAAGTTTTCAATGATGATGGTAGTATTCAAGGATGATGGAAGTGTTCAAATTACTTCAGTTATATACAAAACTCAGCCCAGCTGATGTTTTATCACTAATGCTAAAATTTGAAAAATCATAACATTATAACTCAATATCTAACGGTATTTCGCTTTGATTATTATATATTATAACTCTATTTAACTTTATATTATATTCATGTCAAAAGTCTAAGAATATAATATTATCATATCCAATTTAGGAGTTTATTTATTGACGAGTTGTTAGCCGCAGCATCGCCCGCATTAACAGTACACACTACACAGTATAGTAACATTATCTAATCTTATTTGTTCATTTGGTTCATAATGTTGGTTTAGAAGCAAACATACATCGAGCATATAACTGGATAGAGTAGTAATGTGAGCCCCATAACTCCGAAACTGGTCAGTGATTTGACACTGACAAATTAGCAATTCAACCAACCAGTGATCTGTATGTACTTCCCATCATCTATCAATGGCCATCAGTCTGCCAATCAGAGCGCAGAACCAGCGCAGCGTGGCAGCACAAATTTGGCGGAATTTGTATCCATACAAAACACATAACATTACCGCTCTACTCCGGTTACATGCTCGATTCTTCAGCGTAACCGGCCCACTGGCGCGAAAAAATAATATAATAAAACATAGACACAAAGATAAAAAATATAGAGTCGCGTGCTGTATCTTCATATTGTTATTGCGATATTCGCGTTACTGTAATTATAGCTGTGCTATTGCTCTACGTGAGCAGATACTAATGGTTATAACGTTGCAGTGAGCATGGTGTATTAGTGATGTTATCATCTGCACGACAACCACTGTGATCCTTATTGCTACGGAGAGTGAGGCATAGAAATATAAACACCAAACGGTCTAGTAAAACAGTTTTGGATTCAGTTTTTATTAAATAACATTAGACCTCTTTCTAAAGAAGCAGAGGGGGAAATTTTATTACTAAAATTATTGATAACGGGATACATATTTACATTTTTTATTCGCGGAGGACACGTGTCCTGAACAAGACGCGAAATATCGAGCTCCGCGATCCGACGCCAGGAGGCCGTGTGGTCGATGACTACACGGTGGGCGGGGGGCAACCCCCCACTTATAACAAATCATAAGTGAGCCAAATCGGCCCACACTAATCCGATGAAGCATTAGAGCTTTTGAGCCATTAGTATAGATCATTCCGAAAAAAAGAGCTCTGCGAATTTAAAGTAAAAATATCCCGTTTAAATAATTTTAGAAATAAATATTGTCCAACAATCCCACCTCGCTAACTCCACCCGCACACATATGTAGGTATGTATATAGGATATGTGTGCGTGAGGTGTTGCTGTTAATGTGAATACATAGATACCTAATAATATAAAAATAAACTAATAACAATTATTATTATTATTTATTCAAAATGCAGATAACAAAGATCCATAAATTGTTAATGAACAAAAGCTTATTTAACTATCTTAGTGGCATAATCGATTATTATTCATAATTAATTAATTCTCAAAAATTAAATTAATATCTCAAATGTCAAACCACATTAATTATATTAAGTTTAAATATTATTCTATCCTCATAGTCTCTCAAAGTCGTCTAGTCAAACATTCAGTTAATTAATTTTATATACGGACTCATTCTGTGGATTTATCAGGGCGGATATCCTTTGTAAGACACTGTCAGGTCTGCCAGCGAGCGAAATTATAATGCAGACTTATTTTTCCTATCTTTTACTGACATAAAAAAAAACTTAAAATGTTTGAGGTCAATAGAATGACTTCATCACCAATGTAGGTAAGCTCTATTGATCCCTAAATCTGAAACTAATTACAATATAACGGTATTATTCTGGTGTTTGATTGCTTAATGATCTCAATGTCATCACAAAATAGGTCCTAAGCATGCAATAGGTCAAGAACTATCTACGAACGTTCTTAGGAAGATCTGTTAGTAAATACTAAATCATTTTTTATCAATTTGTGTTATTTCTTACTTCTTATATTGGATGGAGAGGATGTTGCATTAATTATTATTTATCCTCATAAACATGACGTTCCTACTTCCTAGTAGAAAATTATAATGCAAAGCTTAGTCAGTTTATGATTCACTTAGATTTTGTCTTGTGGGTATGTGGAGCGCCAATGGTCTCGTGGATATAGGCTCGACCTCTCGAGTGAGAGGTCCGGGTTCGATCATGACTGGACCCCGTGAAATGGGTTTTTCTAAATTTCTCCGTGCACCTAAACACGAGACCATGGCTTGCTCTCCGGTGAAGGAAATTTTGTTATCTCCAAATTTAGTTTGTTAGTAAGCTCAGTTTTATTACAGATTAAGCCAGTAAAAATTAGGCCACTTGTGTAGAACTTTAAAAAAAACGTTCGGTTGAAAATAATATTCTTTAGCATGAAATGATTTTTTTTCTCATTCCCATTCTAACAATTATTATCAAATTCATTTTTGTTGTTTAATTTAATATCATATTATGCTCTTCTTCATCTAGTTATGGGAAACAAGTCAATCATTAACATACCAATCAGCGCAAGATATCGAGTTCACGTGCAAAGTCAGCAGTGAACAATAATTCATTACTTGAGTCTGTCCCACCTTATGCATATAGTACTGGACAATCAGCATACGATTGTCAAGTCCAAGTACAAAGTCAAACAGTAATGAACCCTAATTCATTAATTGAGTCAGTATGCAGACGTTACTGGATGTTAGTCCAGAAGATAACTTCACCATATCAACATAGGATTGTAAATTCTACGTATGGTTAAAGCAATGAATAATAAGTCATTACCTGAGTATGCTTACCGGGCAACCGGTACTGGCTGCCGATACGATACGAAACATACGATTGTAAAGTTCACGTGTAAAGTCAGCAATGAACAATTATAATTCATTACCTGAGTCAATCCACGCTGGGCAGCGAGGCGCGACATCGACATCAACACTGCTGAATCGTCCATTGTGTAGTAAATGATTTGTCAAACAACCTTGCCGTGTCTCCCTACTGTAATTAGTTTTTTCATTTATTCAAGCTGCAATGGAGATTATATAGATAATATTAAAAGATGACTATACATTAATATAGAAGATTTTATAATTTTGTTAGTTCAGGTATCGAGGGATGTAATCTATAATTTGCTTTCATCATTAATTCCTCCTACCCTATTCTATCCTACCATTTCCACCTTTCTCTTCCAAGGTCGATCTGCTGAGTCGCTTCCAACTGGAACCGTCAAAACTGTTTTACTGATATGATATGGTATGGGATATGATATGGGATACTGGTATGATATCATATTTCTGATCATCACAATGCTTATGATGTCCATAGGCTCCATACCTATGCCACCTATATCCTAAAATAGCTTATTAGCTATATTTGACTAGCAGAATCCCGCGGTTTCACCCGAATACTACCCATTCCCGTGGGAGTACAGGGATAAATTAAAGCCTATATGTTATTCTGATGTATAGGCTATGTTATTGTAAAGTTTCACTAAAATCCATTCAGTAGTTTTTGCGTGAAAGAGTAACAAACATACATCCATACATTCTTACATTCTTCTTCTTTGGCGTTTATAATATTAGTAGGATTTCCTTCAAGCCTTCATTACGCTAAGACTAAGCAATTTAAAAATTTAATACTTTTTTGTTTTACCTATATATAAAAACATCAAGTGACTGACTTGATGTTTTTATTATATGATGTACTTAGGTACAAAGTTTAAGCAGAGTTTAAGCATTTTGCAGTTCACAAGACTTAACTATCAATAGGTCACATTTCAAGTTATAGAGTAACGCTCTCAATTTTTTTTTGTTGTTGTTTCTAAAATATTTCATGCAATATATGTAGCACTTAATTCATATTACTTGATTATATTTTGTAAATATGCCATTTCAAATAGTGAAAATCACCATCATCATCATCCTCTATCCGTCTTGACGTTCATTGAGGGAGGCCTATGTTTAGCAGTTTACGGATAGATTTTTTTTTATTATTTTATTTTAAATTCATTATAATTTATAGTATCTAAATTATTCCTATAATATGGCAGCAGATATTTAAACCATTTTTCGTTTACTGGATATAACCAAAAAACCTTACGTCAATACCTTTATTTACGAATAGCAGAAATGTCAAGTCATTTTTTAACCGACTTTAAAAAAGAGGAGGTTCTCAATTCGTCTATTTTTTACCGACTTCAAAAAAAGAGGAGGTTCTCAATTCGTCTGTATGTTTTTTTTTTTTGTATGTATGTGACACGATTACTCCGCCGTATCTGAATGGATTTCGATGGTTATATTTTTGTTTGAAAGCTGGTGCTTCCAATTTCGTACCATATTAATTTTATTAAGATCTGACAAGCCGTTTTGTAGTTATTCCCAATATAATGCCTATTTGGTTAATTTCTTTTACCTCGATGTCAATATGCTGATATGCTCATTTTATAATTTTCGATGTAACAATGCTTTGGTAGCACACCATAGCATGTCGCGGTCATCGTAGTCATCATAATCATCATCATCATCGTCCTTTATCCGATCCACTGCTGAACATAGGCCTTCTTCAATGAACGCCAAGACGACGAATTTCGGAATCACTAAAAATCAAGAAATAAAATTATTTTACATAAAATTAGAACAGACTTCAAAAATACTAAACTAAAAAAGTAAATTAGTAGAAGATTAAGTTGACTATATATTGTAGGCACAAAAATTTAAGAAACACAGTAATTTTATTACTTTTTAGTTTAGTATTTTTAAAGTCGGTTTTAATCTTATGTGAAATGATTTTCTTAAACCATTTGCTGAGGTATTGATGACTTAGGACTTAGGTGTATGTCATGTACATATTGACGTCACGATGTAAGACAAGCTAGCTATTTTCCTATTGCGTTTAAAAATTGTGGAAGGAAGAATACTGGTACCAAGTATAGCACGTGTGTATGTACTAAGGAAGAAAAACGCAGACGGGCGAGTAGCATGCGTTTTTCTTAACACGAAAAGCACTATAATAATATGGATGCAAAAGTTTTTTCCAATACAGGTGCAAAAATAAAAATTAATGCCCTGATAATTATTTTATTTCTGTATTACAATTATTATTGTAAAATTAATGCCCTGATAATTATTTTATTTCTGTATTACAATTATTATTGTAAAATTAATGCCCTGATAATTATTTTATTTCTGTATTACAATTATTATTGTAAAATTAATGCCCTGATAATTATTTTATTTCTGTATTACAATTATTATTGTAAAATTCCATAACTTTATTCGAGCTATTAAAGTGGTTATTATATTGTCGTCAAAACGAAGGTGAGTGATGTACTCATATTGATGCCAAATCCTGTCCAGTCCAGAACTTTGAGAACTTCTTCCAATGTAACGGTAAACAATCTTGGAGAAATGACGTCTCCCTGCCTGACACCTCTCTGCAATTGGATAGGATTAGAATTCTGGTCGTGTAGGAGGACCGTCATTGTGCGTTTTCATACAAACACTTGGATATACCTGTAGTGAACTTAACACCCCTGAAGAGACTACAGCACAGCCCAAGTCACAAACGAATCACAGGCTTTTTTGTAATCTAGAAACGCTAAACATAGGGACAGTTTGTACCCTTTTCTATCTTCTGTACCTATAAAATGTTGCAACGTATGTGTGTATCCAGTCCTGAAGTCTTTTCGGAAACCAGCTTGTTCAGGAGGCTGGAAGTCATTAATCCTGCGCGCGAGGCGATTCGTGATATTGACCCTGACCCTCAGACCCGTGGCTCAGAACTGAGATGGATCTATAGTTCTTCAGCAGGACATACGTGGACTGCCAAATTCAAAATGATTTTTTAAATCTGAGCTGAGATTAACGCTTTCAAACATCTGGACTTTCCACAGCTTTTTTTTTCTTTTACGCCGGGAAATGCTCTGAGGCATCCCGCTAGGGAGGGGGACACACCCCAGGCGGCTATGAGGGACTCGCTGTGGCCGAAAGCTGGTAAAGTGAACGTAGCTCTACCCACTAAAACGCGGTGAGTGCCACCATTGCCGCCTTTGGTGAGGTGCCCCAGATCTATAGAGCAAACATGGTACCTCGACGGCTACTCACAACCGACGCCAGGAGGCCGTGTGGTCGCAGACTGCACGGTAGGCGGGGGGCAACCCCCCAATCAAAAGTGAGCCGAATGGGCTCACACCAATCCGTTGAAGCATTAGGGCCTTCGGGCCATTAGCATAGATCCATCCGAAAAAAAAAAAAAAAAAAATCGACGGCTAGTTAGTCCCTCAGGGGACCGACACCACCTCCACAGAGGGGTCGTCCCACACCACAGAACAACCCCTCCCAACCTCGGGACATTGCAATGGGGTGAGGTTTTCATCTTCGCCCCTTGTCACCCCTGTCTTTTCTTATAAGAGGGGTACAAAGAGCAATCCCTCGGTTGAATTTGCTTCGCCCATGGTGCTGGGTTCACCTTAAGCTACTGAGCCCCAACGCCACGACAAGGCTTGAACCTTGGTGGGGACTTTCCACAGATATGACTCGAATAGTTAATATTTTACATTCAAACAAATCGTGTTACAAACACACGATTTGTTTGAATGTAAAATATGATGATGATAATGAAAGATACAATGATCAATAATAATTCACGTCTTGTATTAATATTTATTGAAAAACCACACCATGTCAATCTTGTGTAGTCTAGTAAGAAATTGTATGTCAGGCAAATACAAACATACAATACAAAAATGTCGATATAAATGCAATTCACACATTATTGAGTACAGTACAACTGAATCATAGGTATTCAAAAAGGGTTTTATTTTAGTGATTAGGTGTGATATAGGTATACCGTGTAATTTGATTTCTAAAAATATTTTCTCGGGAGTCTAATCGAGAGACCTTAAATCTTATTTATTTTATAAAAAAAATATATAAATAAATAAATAATAATAAAATATTTTTTATAAGAAGATATTTCATTTATTTTTGGTCCTGACGCTGAGGTGATCCCGTCTGTTACCTGTATATCCGGGACCCTCTAAAAGCGGCTGAAGGCATCCGCAATGGTTTTAGTTAGAGTGGGGCACTCCTAGATGTGAGTCCCACATTGGGTCCCCATAAGGATTTCTCTACGGTGTTAAAAAAAAGATATTTCATGATCTGGGACGCTTCAGTTTGCCGCAATGATCCTTATGAGCGATCATATCTCTCCTCTCCTTATGAGAGATCTGAGAGGGTAGGAATCTGGTCCTTCAGGTTGTCGCAGTAGCCTTCATGAGTGAAGGCTACTGCGACAAGGGTTCTAGTCATGGTTGAGAGACTTCCAGTCGGCAAAATAGTCTGCTACTGCTGCTTACTGCTTGGCACCCAACTACAGGCGGTCGAAGACACTCATGGCGGTTTATAATGACACAGGTTATGTCAAATCTCATGAGATTCGTGTGTCACCTCCTGATCAAAGAGAAACATATTCTAAATAGCCTAAGTACTGGCTTAGTTTGTAATGGTCAGATTTTGAAGTCTAAATCATACACAGCTTTCTTTTTATTTTGATCAGATAACTTAGGATAGTTTTACAGTATTTTTTTTTTGATATCGCAGGGAAATCCTTATTGATGCAGTCAGGATCTTTGGGTTTATCCTGACCCAATGTGGGACTCGCACCTGGGAATGCCCACCCTAACTAAAACTTTACAGTATAAGATTCGTTGACTAAATCTTATGACAATTGATAGGAAGTTGTACTTAGGGCGAGCGCACACTAAGACTGCTCACAACCTTTCTTAAGCCAGTAATATAAAAAAGTCGATAACTTCTCACTGCTTTTATATTACCTACACTTAATTGCCATGCTGAAGAATCAAAATGATAGTCGCAGATTTAAATATTTTACAACAGATAAATGTGAATTTTAGTTCATTTCCAGAGAAAGAAAACTTTGAGAATTAAAGGCGTTTTAAATTCTTTGAACATGAATTGTTCACGCATCGGATTAACACATAGGCGAACTATGGCTTTTTGGGGTCAGTGGAGATTCCGAGCAGAGAAACTAATGCTAAAGAGTACACACAATATACTAAATATTTACATAATTTACTAAATTGTATATTTAGGATTACGTATGCAATTCCAAAATAATCTCAGTAAGATAACGTTTGAAAATCCGTGATACAAAAATACTCACTCACTGTAGTAATATCACTCAGTAAGGAATGTTATAACGATAATACAACCTGTTTATTTCGCGTATAAGCCAATCTATTTTTGTATTCAGGTATTCGAAACAGGTGAGGCGTCAGAGAGGCGACGGTCGCGCAGGTAGGGGCCCGCGGAACCCACAAAACAACACCCAAGAATTCATATACTTTATTTGACAGCTCAACAAAATTGCACTTATTTAGTGTAACTAAAACATTTATTTAACACATAATAATAATCATTAAATAAAATTTAATTAATTCTCCTATTTATGCCTATAAACATAATTTCTCTTCGCGTAACTTAACAACGAACGGTATGTACATACTTCAATGGCAAAATTGTAAGGCTCAACTAGTGAGTGGTGACATGGCGTCGGCGCCGCCACTGGCACCGCAGCACCACTGATGTCACCTCCAGCGAGCCGGCGGCGCGAGCTGGCAACGCCCGAGCCCACCGCACACACCCGCACACACATACACACACATTAACACTACCGGACTGGCACCTCACAGTTTCTTCACGATATCGAACTTGGACTTCAAATCCATTGGCACCTTCTTGGGATCCACTTTTTTCTTGGCCGCGAGATGCGCTCTCATTTCTGCCGCCGTCATCTGCAGGTTGAGGCGCGGCGCCTCGGCCGGTGAGGAGTCGCTACGATCGGAGGGCACGGGCGAGTCCACCTGTGTGCCGGACGACGCCGAGCCGGAGCCGGCCGAGGCGGGCCGCTCGGGCGTGTCAAAGTCCGGCACGGGCTCGCCCGGCGCCGCCGCCACCACCAGCAGCTCCGCGTCGTCCGGCCGCTGCTTGATGCGCGCTACCACCTGCTTGTGCGTCTCGCCGGTGATACTCTGCCCGTTCACCTCCAGGATCCGATCCCCGCGCTTCAGGCCGGCCGTCTCCGCCGGCGAGCCATCGTCCACCTTGCCGATGTACTGGCCTGGTTTTCCCTTCTCGGCGTGCAAGTTGAATCCGTAGCCGTCAAAGTTGGGCACCTTTCGCACGTGGCAGAGCCGAGGCTCCGCGGGTGCCGAGCCGTTGGCCGACATCACTGCGACTGAACGTGGTCAGTGCTGGCGCGCGCTCGCTCTCACGCGCAGATAGCGACTGCCCCGCGCCCCCGCCTGCACCGGTGCCCCCGCCCTGCCCCGCCCGCACGTTCACCTGCCCGCGGGGCGCGGCGCTCCGCCACGGCCTCCAGTGCACACCGGGTCGCCGCTCGGGCGCGAAGTATCACCGTGAGTGTTCTGTGACTGTCTGTTGTGACGACCAGCGGTGGACCACCACTCCAGTCTGACGAGGGTGAGTACACAACCTTCGGTGCTCGTGGGGCGGGGGAAGGGGTATGCGCAGGTGGGCGACACGTCATAGCGCCTCTCGAGAGTGCCGCTTTCCCGCACCGCCACTCAGTATAACAGTTCGTATAGGTCGGTCTGCCTTGTTTACCCTACTGAGTCAGTTTGGCAGATCAACCTATACGCATATTACTGTTATCCGTGCTAAATGTAGACCCTAGTAGCATAGTGGTGTCACGAGCCGAAGATGTTCAGTATGGGCTGTTAAGTCATTCGAAAGTGTTTCGGATTGACAACATGCAGGCGAGATGCGGAGGGCCGGTCGCTAGATGGCGGCGCGCGCTCGGTCGTTGCTCCTCAGGTCTCGCTCACCTGAATTCTTATTAGTATTTACAGTGCGCATACGACTAGATTTTGTCCACCGGATAAAAGAACACATTAAATCGATTGCTATATAGAGATTTCCTGCGACGTGACTAATACGCAGGAAGTCTGTCAGTTTCGTTGCGAGCCTCACGCCGTCCAACACAACAGCCGATGCAACAGACATTCGTAACAGCTTTCTCTTCGTTAACAAATCATACATCATAGTGCGTAAGTGCTAGTGAAATACACGAAGGCTGGAGACAGTGCGTTCTCGATACATCGGTGAGTGATCTTTAACAACACCGCACATTTCAATACAATAACAGCAAGAAGAATAACGATTCTTGTATTATCTTATACGTGTGTTACGTTTAAGGCAGAATTTTGTGCATAAAAATATTCAATAGCTGATCTTTTCATAGCATCATCTCACTGCCTCTTTCGGTAACTTTGTCATTAGATCTTCTGATCTTCTAAGTAAATATTACTATAAATTAGTGACCAATAAAAGTAGAGAATTCATAACATAGTGTCTACGTCGTAGCCATAGATAATATTCACATTGGTACAATTAATACCTTCTGATAGTGATACAGATCGATAAGATAGCTATTCTATAATTTTTGTAATTGATAGATCCAAACTCCAACCAAAAATTGTGTAGATATAATTTTATCTTAGCTCAGACTTTGGGATATTTTATAAGTTTTATTTAGTCTTGCACAAAAATGTATTATGAGAAAATCGTGTAGATTTTACACATGATGATATAATAGATATTATGTAAATGTATAAATATTAGATACTTCTATTTGTTTGCTGTAGCATGGATAGAAATTGAACTGGGTCTCAAAATTCATACTCTTTGTTATAGTGTATCTAAACTAACATAAGAAAGGTAGTATAACCTACACTACCTTTCTCATGTTAGTTGAAACGTGCCACATGTGGTAAGGGAGCGTGGCCAATGAACATAAATGAGTTTACCTGGCAGGCAGGACTATTTGAGAGTTGCCTATCCTGAGGCGAAAGCCTTCCGGCAAACAGCTTTGCTGTGCGCTTTCGCGCATCCTTCTTACTATTTTTTTTTATTACCAATGCAAGTGCTATGCAATATCAAGGTCTTCTCTTAACACATCTGTATATGTATAGGTGAGGCCACAAGGTTTTTTTTCTTTTATGCCGGGTAATGCTCTTAGGTATCCCGCGGGAAGGAGGAACTCCCCAAAAGATGGCAAGGTGGAGGCAGCTCAGTGCCTACTAAAACCCGGCGAGTGTCATCAATGCCACCTTTGGTGAGGTGCTCCGGATCTGCTGAGCAAACAGCTCGACGGCTAGTAAGGCCCTCCACAGAGGGGTTGTCTCGCACCACAGAACAACCCCTCCCAAAGTCGGGACAGTGCAATGGGGTGAGGTTCCCATCCTCGCCCCTTGTCCCCTCCTACTCTTTCATCTTCGCCCAAGGTGCTGGATTCATCCTTGGCTACTAAGCCCCACCGCCACGACAAGGCTTAAACCGGTAAACTAATAAGAATATTTCTTAATGTACAGACGATCTACCGATTTCTTCCACCAAACAGAATGCTTTTCAACAGATCATAAGTAATGACTTTTTTTCATATTACTTATTGAAAGTAATTAGACTATCATCTTCGCCATGTCTTCGCCATTAATTTTCACGTAGACCAGCATGGGAGTGGCATACGTTACAACTTAGATAAGAGACCCTCAAGAAAATTCATACTTTAAAAGCCTGCGAGCTATTTAGTGTCGCTCACTAACCAGGTGAACCCAGCACCCCACCATGGTTCAGACCTAGACGTGGCTGTGGGGCTCAGTAGCTTAGGGTGAGCCGCTGCAACTTGGGCGAAGCTAATTGAGCCGAGGGGGCTCTTTGTACCCCTCTTATAAGAAGAAGGGACAAAAGAGCAGGGGGCAAGGGCGAGGACGGGAACCTCACCCCATTGCACTGTCCCGACGTTGAGAGGGGTTGTTCTGTGGTTCGGGACAACCCTCTGTGGAGGTGGCGTCGGTCCCTTGGGGGACTGACTAGCCGTCGAGGTGCCCTGTTTGATCAACAGATCCGGGGCACCGCACTAAAGGCGGTATTGGTGGCACTCGCCGGGTTTTAGTGGCTAGAGCTGCATCCACTTAACATCTTTCGGACGCAGCGAGTCCCACATACCCGCCGGGGGAGTCCCCACTCTCCCATGATATGCCTTAGACCGTTTCCCGGCATAAAATAAAAATAATAAAATATCATGCTAAATGGCTAAGTGATTAAACCTTATAGGGCTAATCCCTGGTTCACATGATGATGTTTAATTGTTGTTGATGTTGTTCGTCATGTCTTTGCTTCTTTAGCTATTTCCAGACACATTTTATAGTTCGTTCTTAAACTAGGTCTCATCTGGACAGGCCTTGATGTAAAATAATTGCTGCTTGATGCTTCGCCTTTCTCTAGTTTTTGTCTTAGTCTTTATGTATAGGGTACCTAAAATCATTATTAGTCTAAAATTACGATACGATAAACCCTATCGACTTATGTAGTGACGTCGAGATAGTACCGAAGGCACCGCCGATATCCCGATAACTTATCAAATAGTTGAAGAATGTGCAAGTAATTAATACTCATGATTGTAATTAAATTCCATGATATAGGTTCCTAAGAAACTTGGGGGGTTCACAAGTTATACTAAATGGTATCTTCATGGAAACATTTCTTAATTAGATTTTCAATAAAGCGAAAAGAAAGATATTTAGATGTTACTTTGTATTTTTAAGTCAGTTGGGTAGACCGGGCCCCTGATGTTGTCGCTGAGGTGTTCCTGTTTATGCAGATCCAGGACCCTCAAAAAGCGGATGAAGCGGTGGGTGGTTTAGTAAGGGTAGTGCACTCTAAAGTACGAGGCCCACTTAGGAATAACCTGGATAAATGCGAAATGCATTGCCCCTGCGTCTCATCATTGTGTTGCCTATAAGACGTATAAATCTGTCCTTTCCGAAAAGAAAGCCGTTTGATGCATGAAATAAGTAGGTTGGCGGTACCCAGACGAAAGCGCGCCACAGCGCAACCCTCCTACGTTGAAGTATAGATACAATGCATCCCCACCATGGTATAAGCCTTGTCGTGGCGGTGGGGCTCAGTAGCCTAAGGTGAAGCCAGCACCTTGGGCGAAGCAAATTAAGCCAAGGGAGGTGCTCTTTGTACCCCTTTTATAACTTTGTACCCCTCGTATAAGAAGAGGGGACAAAAGAGCAGGGGGACAAGGGGTGAGGATGGGAACCTCGCCCCATTGTACTGTCCCGACGTTGAGAGGGGTGGTTCTGTGGTGCGGGACAACCTGTCTGTGGAGATGGCGTCGGTCCCTTGAGTAACTGACTGAATATAGGGACTGACTAGTCATCAAGGTGCCCTGTGTGCTCAACAGATCCGGGGCACCTCACCAAAGGTGGCATTGGTGGCACTCGCCGGGTTTTAGTGGGTAGAGCTGCATCCACCTCAACCTTTCGGGCGCAGCGAGTCCCACATACCCGCCTGGGGAGACCCAATCCCCCGCGGGATGCCTCAGAGCATTTCCCGGCGTTAAAAAAAAGGTATACAATGCAATGTATGCGGAAGGGAAGCTTTTTGTGCCACTCCTCTGTATGGGTTCTCAAGCTCTGCCTTGTAAGGAGGCAGAAACACGTCGGCCATTGACAAATTTTATTGTTATTTTGTTCAAGAGGAATTTGCTTCTAATCGCTAGCTGTCACCTATACTTAGCTAATCAGCAGCTGACTTATTACAGTGTACCCGGCCTATATCACTGTCACTATGAGACTCATCAAGTGCGCTAATAACCCATTGCCGTATTTATTTAGGTTTTCTGGTGCTAGGTTATTATTTAGGTACGCCTTCATAAATATTAATATGCTTAGAACCTTCTAGAGTTCCATCTAAAAAATATTACCCTATACCCAGCACCTTCGGCGAAGCCATTGAACCGAGGGAACTGCTCTTTGTACACCTCTTATATGAAGAGGGGTACACTGTTCCGTCGTTGAGAGGGGTTGTTCTGTGGTGTGGGACAACCCGTCTGTGGAGGTGGCGTCGGTGCCTTGGGAACTGACTAGTTGTATTGTTGCTCAAAAGATCTGGGGCACTTAAATAGGGCGGCATTGATGGCACCCCCCGGGTTTTAGTGGGTAGGGCTGCGTCCACCTTACCATGTGTCGGGCGCAGCGAGTCCCACATATCCACCTGGGGAGACCCCTCCCCCGCGGGACGCGTAAAAGCATTTCCTGGCGCAAAAGAAACAAAAGATAGAATTATCACAGATATTATTATCAAAGCTAGGTCATACCATAGCTAAAATAATCTTATTTAGGTAAGGCAATTCAATGAAAAAACACCAAACAATTGACGTAATAAAAGTTAGTGTATATATGATTGTAAATTGTAAAAACGTACGAGTGTGTGCGACATTGAGTGTTTGTATTGATAGTATTATCGCGAAGGGAAATAACCAACTGAAGCTAATTATATTGAAACCAGAATGTGTTTTAAAAGTCTAACCCCCAAATACTCAAACGAATCTCAAATTTAAGACGTACTTAAACTCATGCTACGACGTGTCAGATTCAAAGAAAAAAGAGGGACAACACGAGTTTTTTTTATTTATTCGTATTTCAGATATCAAAGATCCATATACAAAAAAAAAAGAAAAGCTTATAGCTATGATAATTACAAAACATCGATTAGAATTCATCATTAAGTACGTCTGAAATTTGAGATTCGTTTGAGTATGTATATATTTGGGGGTAAGCCTTACTATCGTAAATAAGCAATAAATGTTGCAATCAGACCACTTCATTTACATTTAATTACAACCTAATAATTTTTTTATGTTAGTTGGAAAGACAAACTGGCAGACGTGCCACCTGATGATAAGTGGTCAACGTCACACATGAACATAAACTAGTTTACCTGGAACTAGCCCAGGCAACTCATTCCCCCCACCATGGTTCTGACCTTGTCGTGGCGGTGGGGCTCAGTAACCTAGGGTGAGCCGCTGCACCTTGGGCGAAGCGAATTGGCGAATTTCCCGGCGTAAAAAAAATAAAAAGGCAACTCATTCACTTGTTGCCTATCCTGAGACATAAGATGTTAAGTCTCGGTGCCAGTAATTACACTGCCTGTCTTGCCCTTCTCTCCGAAACACAGCAAAGCTGTTTCACGGGAGAAACAACCAAGATGGTGGAGTCCATGCAGCCGGGAGCGCGGCCCTCAAATCGTTTTTTTTTTTATGTTAGTTGGAGAGGCAAACTGGCAAACATGCCACCTGATGGTAAGTGGTCGACGTCATAAGTTTCATTAATACGTAGGTGATATTTGTAAATTTTTTGCCTTATCCTGAAAATAATTATTTTTATAGCTTATGTCAATCAGAGATAGTTATAATATTTTTATATATTATATATATAATTATAATAGCATAACACGCTAATGAAAGGTTTTTTTCGGATAAGTAGTTTGGTGGGTACATCCTAAATAAAAATTCACAAATATC
The DNA here is from genome assembly GCA_963853865.1 of Helleia helle. Lineage (NCBI taxonomy): Eukaryota > Metazoa > Arthropoda > Insecta > Lepidoptera > Lycaenidae > Helleia > Helleia helle. Next base: position 7,238,171 of record OY971434.1, read on the forward strand.
TCTATTGTTGTATCTTTACCTAATAAAAAATCTTGTGTATAGCAGCTAAATAATGCCTATATAATATATATATATATATATATATATATATATATATATATATATATATATATATATATTATATAGGAAATTGTATTTTATACAATATATAAAATACAATTTCCAATCAGTTCTATGTCACTATTTTTAAATATGAACAAGATATTTAAATGTAAAACATCATCATTACAAAAGAACAGGTAAAATGTGTAATTTGCGGATTCGAAGCCGCATACCTACCGGTTTCGTCATGTCCTCGTCATTAAATTAATGACAATAAAAAAAAACTATGACAAGATTTAAATAAGAAATAAATATAAAATAATTTAAATATCATTCATATCTTTACTAATATTATAAAGCTGAAGAGTTTGTTTGTTTGAACGCACTAATCTCGGGAACTAATGGTCCGATTTGAAAATTTTTTTCGGTGTTAGATAGCCATTTATCGAGGAAGGCTATAGGTTATATAACATCACGCAGTGACTAACAGTAGTTAAGTTGAGTAAGTTAACGCGGGCAAAGCTGCGGGCAACAACTAGTCTACTTATAAAACTTTTTTTTGCATTTTACGGATGGGAGAATTTTCGTGCATGCATCTGCTTGCGTACCACCTTTCTGCTTATAAATTTCTTTCGTGAAGCAGTTTTTCTATACTCTGGAAATAAAATAGACAAGAAGTCTAACCGGTGCCGAGACGTCTGCGTTTTAGGAGTTTTTTCGCTGGTTCTACTGAGTAAGCTCTCCTTGGAACCGGTGGTAGACTCAATTGACGTTTAAAAAGATACTCAGTTGATACTATACTGAATAAAAAATGATTTTGACTTTTGAGTTTTAGTACAGGCAACACATAAGTTGCACTAAATACTAAGGGCATAGGACTTGTATCCATAAAAAGATAAAGATTATTGAAGAACTTACTATCGGGCTCGAATGCCATTTTTCTTGTCGTAACATTAAAACATGGTGCTATGGAGCGTGCTATGCTGGGTGTTTCTTTGACAGATAGGATTCGAAACGAAGACATCCGCCAGAGAACTAAGGTTACCCATATCACGCGAAAAATAAGTGGCATTGGGCTGGTCACACACTCAGGAGAATGTGTGACACGCCGATGGACTAATAAGGTTTAAGAGTGGAGGCCACGTTTAAGTAGACGAAGTGTTGGTCGGCCATTAACCAGGTGGGAAGACGATCTACGTGCGGTGGCCGGTCCGTGTTGGATACGAGTAGCAAGGAATCGGCCGTCTTGGCATTAATTGAGGGAGGCCTATGTTCAGCAGTGGACGGATAGAGGCTGATGATGATAAAGATTGAAAATCATAGAATGGAAGTTGATCGACTTTGTTTAACTGCGTCACGAAAGTTAGCATTAGACATGCCAACTATTTCATAAAAAATTCATGTTGTATTTATTTTGTAACTGGACACTAGATCAAAGATCAATTTTTACACTGCAAAAAGATAGTCATAAAAATTTGTTTACACAATTAGTGTTTAAACCATTGTTTTTGTTCTTTTTTTTTAAACGGACAATCGAGTGATAGCGACATCCACTGATACCGGCTACACCAGAGGGTTAGCAGGTGCGTTGCCGGCCTTTCAAATTGGAGTATACTCTTTTCTTGAAGGACCCTAGGTCGTAACGGTTCGGAAACACCTTAAGTGGCAGCTGATTCCATATATTTGTCGTGCGAGGCAGGAAATGCCGTAAAAATCGAGTTGTTGTGGATTTACGAACATCGAGATGGTGTGGGTGAAATGTGTAGCTTTTACGCGATGTCCGGTGGTGGTGCTACGTTTATTATTAGAATTTAGATACTAGCGGACACGAGGTTGTCCTGTACAAAAAATATTTTAGTAGTGGACCAACTTTTCTCGAATCTGTTCTATCTATACACACAAATTGCACCAAAATCGATCCAGCCGCTTAGAAGGGATTCAGTGACGTACACACGCATAGAAGAAAATTATACATATAAGATAATATCCACGCTTGTGACTGCATACAGTATATAATACCGGTGGAAGGGAAGCGCTGTGCCGCGCTCCCGGCTGCATGGGTACCACCATCTTGCTTGTTTCTCCCGTGAAACAGCTTTGCTGTGTTTCGGAGAGAAGGGCATGACAGGCAGTGTAATTACTGGCATCGAGACTTAACATCTTATGTCTCAGGATAGGCAACACATAGATGAGTTGCCTGGACTCGTTCCAGGTAAACTAGTTTATGTTTATGGGCGACGTCTACCACTTACCATCAGGTGGCACGTTTGCCAGTTTGCCTATCCAAAAAAAATCGAACTGCTCATCCAATTGAAGGCAAATCTTGTTCTGATCAGCCTGCTACGTTATCCTGTTATCACTGAGTGACGTAGGCTACACAATAATTATCAGTCCGGATATAGCTTTAAAGATAACGCGGGCAAAGCTGCGGGCAATAATATTAAATAACTGTACAATTTAGGTACATATTTTCTACAAGAATTTCACTCATTGCGATAAATCTTTGTATAGTTGGAATGTAATTCTAAAAACCGCGGTATAACCATTAAAAGTGGTTTAATAACAAACATTCATTATCAGATTGAGGTTTGATAAATATGTACTTATCTTTATACATATGATATATGTGTGCGTGCGGGCGTGCGTGTGTGTATGTTACTGAAATCCTTCTAAACAGCAGGACCAATTTTAATAAAAAAAAATGTGTTTGCAAGTGGATTCGAAAATGGTTTAGATTTACAATGCATACAAAAAAATGTTTCGGGCTCTCAGTTGTTCGCTAGTTTCTTACAAGTAATCATTTACATCTATGAGTAAACTAAGTTTGATTCGAACTTATATTCCCAATTACCCAGCGGTTCACAGCCATGTTGAATTATTATAATGAAAGAATGTACGTGTTTTTCTGCGGTTTCACGTTCTATAGGAATGTGTCGAGATAAGAGATTTTTGCCGGGCGAGGAGACTGCGATATAATATAATATAAACAAATCTACTTTTGTTGCTGACGTTAAGTTACAGTAGAGTCGGTAGATCTCTATCTACCGACTCTACTGTAACTTAATCATCATCAGCATCAGAAGACTCATCAGGAGAAGTTTTCAGGATTTAATTTCATCCCGGTTTTTCTTTCAAGTTGAATTATTTTACCCTTGTCAAACGAGTATTTTTTGTACATCTTTTACAAACTTGAATAGTAAAAAAATGTAATGTATGTAATAATAAATACTTAATAAGTAAAATAATGAAACTGTGAAATATTAGTAATAAAAATATAATGTAATTTGTCTAATAATTGAAAAAAATATCTGTAAATTTATTTTAAGTTCTTTCTCGTATTTTTTTTTCAATACACAGGCTTGCATTCCCTCAAATTGTCTGCCAAAGTATTTTATACTATTGAATACAAACGACCACATTATTCAGAGAGTAGTTAAACAACACTGACATACAAATCTAACCTCAAATTTGCACACATAAGGTCTAACATCGATTGAGAAGTCGTACATTCTCTGCCAGTGACGTGTCTCCAACGTGGAAAACACTAACATACATTAAAAACTTGTTTCGTAGCCAAGGTACATATAATTCGCTTAACTTTTTACGGCGTACGAATTATGAGATTGATTCATTCAAGTGAATGGGATTTTAATATACTTTACCTGGTTATATGTACTAAAATCACGAGCGATGATTTATAGTTATAAATAACTAGCAGCGCCCCGCGATTACACCTGCGGTTACACCCCCGTGAGTGTACAGGGATAAACTATAGCCTATATGTTATACTGATGTATAAGTTTTTTTATTGTAAAGTTTCATTAAAATCTATTCAGTAGCTTTTGCGTGAAGAGTAACAAACATCCGTACATTCTTACAAACTTTCGCGTTTATAATCTTAGTAGAATTCTGACATCTTGGGAACAAAGCGTTCCTTCCAAGATATTTCAGAAAAACAAAATATATTTGCTGCAGTTTTTTTTTAATGTTAGTTGGATAGGCAAACTGGCAAACGTGCCACCTGATGGTAAGTGGTCGACGTCGCCCATGAACATAAACTAGTTTACCTGGAACGAGCCCAGGCAACTCATCTATGTGTTGCCTATCCTGAAACATAAGATGTTAAGTCTCGGTGCCAGTAATTAGACTGCCTGTCTTGCTATTCTCTCCGAAACACAGCAAAGCTGTTTCACGGGAGACACAAGCATTATTATTATTTTTATAGAAGAGGGGGCAAACGGACAATCGGTTCACCTGATGGTAAGTGAAAAGTGACATCCACAGACACCCGCTATACCAGAGGATCAGCAGGTGCGTTGCCGGCCTTTTATATTTTTATATTATTATATATTGAAAAGATTAGTACCATTTAGTAGAGTAGGCCGGTGGTAGATAGACAATATAAACTTATTCTTATAAGTAGAGTCTACACTCTACTTATAAGAATAAGTTTGTATTTGCAAATACCGCCATCTAGTGAGCGATAGACAAATCTCATTATTTGTTTGAGTGCAGAATAATGAATAAGATGTTGAGATAATTATACACTTGCGCAAGCGCGGCATAAGTTCTGACCCTTAAAGTCACATCAGCGGAAAGACGACTGGATGGGCCTCTCACTATTTTCACATCGAGGATATAATCGGATTGGAGCGGTGATGTTATGTTTTTTTGTATGAAAACAAATTCCGCCAAAGTGCTGCGACGCTGCGCCGGTTCTGCGCTCTGATTGGCCGACTGATGGCCATTGCCGTATGATTGGCCGATGGGACGTACATACAAATCACTGGTTGATTTAATTGCTATTGCGTTAGTGCCAAATCACTTACCAGTTTCGGAATTGAATGGCTCACAATACTACTATCCGGTTGTATTATGCTCGATGATTTTCCGTAACTACTAGTGGCCTTCATAACCGATGTAAGGTACTACAATTATAATGGGGCTAAATTTATAACGTATGTTAGCCCTTATGACAATAAGATGTGGTATTTTAAGTCCTAAATGGATTAATAAAATATACTGAACTAGCTGTTGCGCAGAAACGTCCGCGCGACTGATTTACAGATTTATATAGCCTATATCGCTCGGTGATATGAAATCAAATCAAAATATCGTTATTTCGTAGGAAGAACTTGTACACTTGAAATACGTCAAAAAAGTATAATAGTCAATAAAAAATAGGTAAAAAGCTCATCTTAAAAAAACCGAGAAAAAAATCTAAGGTTGTTCTTTTGTCAACAAAAATAAGACACATAGTTTATACATACATCATGGAGTGAATGTCTTATTCCCAAGGTGTGGAATCTTCAATAAAATCTTTTATTTCGTAATAAACTTTACGAGACCGTTAAAATTAATGGAAAGATTTTGAACGTTTTCTGAGATCCTATTGTAAAAGATATACATTGTCCCATGAAAATTCTAACTTTGTGAAGTCTAAAAAATAACGGATAACTATAGTAGTAAAAGATTTTTTGAATCAAATACGAAACTTCGAAAATCTTCTACATTCAAAATGATAAACATTATCTATACAGATAAATAAAATTGGAGTGACTGTTTGTAATATTAAAATAACTGCTTTTTATTGAATGCATATGGATGTATACACGGTACATATACCACAATAGCATTTTTTACAATTTTTCTCTGTCTGCCTGTCTGTCTGTTTGTTCCGGCAAATCTCTGAAACGGCTGGGCCGATTTTGACAGGGCTTTCACTGATAGACAGCTCATGTTATAAGGAGTAACTTAGGCTATAAAAATAATCATCATCAATAAATAAACGGCTATAACCCTAAGTTAACCCGGGCGAAGCTGCGGGCAACAGCTAGTCTTATATATTAGTGTAGATTGAATAAAACCAAGCAAAAGAATTTTTATCGCGTTCTCTGCTGAAAGAGTTTTATTTTGCAACGTTTCGACTTTGAGATGAAAAAATGAAGACAAAAAAATCCGACGAATTGATATCCTTTTGAAGTCGGTTAAACATACATTAATTATGCGGTACATACATAGATTTCACTTATTACTGTTTTAATGGTTTTTCAATTAATTTCTTTTATTTACCCGATTTCAATCAATTTAGCGAAGAGATTGCAGAACTCTTTAAAATACTGTCTGTAAAGTATCTGAAACTCGACTTTAAAAACGCCAGAATGGTAAAAAAGATTAAAAACTACGCATTTCCATGCATAAAATAATATTCAAATATCTCCAGCTCTTAGAGATCTTGACATGAATAAACAATTAGAGATAGACGAAGATGTCGTGACAAATAATATTATAATATTGACCATTGTCATTCACGGACATGGCTTTAGGACGGTGCAGTGGTGACTGGTACACGCAGAGGTGGCAGGTTGAGATCGGACAACAAACTAAAATCACTGCAAGCACCTTCATCCGCTTTTTGAGTGTCCCGGATCTGCAGGCAACAGGATCACCTCAGCGACAGGCTGGCCCCGGCGTAAGGCCAGACTATTCCTCGTAAGGGGGACTGCCCGGCCACCACTAATACTACCAAACTAAGCGATCCCCGCGACGTCGTGCCATAATGGGCCCAGATTCTCAGCCTGAACCCGACACGAGCACAGGGGCGTTACTGGAGACGCATTAAGTTGCGACTCCTACGCAAGCCTGTTCGTCGCCTCTCTCACCGCTCGTCGGTCTCCTCTGGGACATTACTGACTCGCAGAAGGAGACTAGTCCAGGACTCGTCGCAACAGCAGTCAGCTAACCTAACCGGTGTGAGGATACTACCATCCTGCTTATTTCTCCCGTCAAACCGCTTTGCTGTGAGTGTGCTTTCGGAGAAAAGGACAGGACACGCAGTGTAATTACTGGCACCGAGACTTAACTTCTTATGTCTAAGGGCACGAACGAGTTGCCTTATGTCTCAGGGTATTAAACACATGAATGAATTACCTGGGCTAGTCACAATCGAAGTCGTTTATGTTCATGGGCAACTGGATAAGTGGCTGAAAGCCCAACTTTGAGTAACAATGTAAGGAAATTAGTTGTCAAATAAATTTCTTGCAACTCGCCGTTACTGAGCCTTCTTTACCAGAAGGCTCAGTAAAACATGGCTTACAATCTCGATGTTACTTGTCAAAAAATCCGGTATCTACAGAAGCCAACATAAACCAAAAGTTTAGGGGCAAAACTAAACTCTGCTTATACATTGAATTTTAGAATACATAATAATTACACTAGTCGTTAAGTAAATAGGAAAAAATTGCAAACGCTTCGAATGAGGCCGCATACTTCAAATTCCATAATGAAGGACTTTGCTCTCGCATGCTTAGAATAAAAAAATACAAACTCAATTAGTGTCATGTACCAAATATAGTGAAACTCGTTTAATAGACATTTGGTAATATATTAACATCATTATCATCTTAATTATTATTATTATCAAGAACATTGTTAAGTAAATAATTAATTAGCATTGCATTAATAAATTGCCTTTTTTTTCTTTTGCGCCGGGAAATGCTCTTATGCCTAAGTGGGAGGGAAGCGCTGTGCCGCGCTCCCGGCTGCATGGGTACCACCATCTTGCTTGTTTCTCCCGTGAAACAGCTTTGCTGTGTTTCGGAGAGAAGGGCAAGACAGGCAGTGTAATTACTGGCATCGAGACTTAACATCTCATGTCTCAGGATAGGCAACACATAAATGAGTTGCCTGGGGTCGTTCCAGGAATTCTAGTTTATGTTCATGGGTGACGTCGACCACTTACCATCAGGTGGTACGTTTGCCAGTTTGCCTATCCAACTAACATAAAAAAGTGCCTTTTCACACGAGCCGATTGCCGGGTAGCTGGCGCCGGGTATCCGGTAGTGAAGTGTATGGACGTGGATGGCAATTTTCACACGTACCGGCGTAATTTGCTTACACTTCGCTACCGGATACCCGGCGCCGGCTATCCGACAACCGGCTCGTGTGAAAAGGCACTAAGAGCATTTCTTCCTGCGCCCGAAATATTTGTAGACCCATCCCCTCTAGTTTTATTTACTTAATACTAACCATCGACGAGTTGTAATTTTTGAAGGGGCCTTAATATCAAAATCCAAATTATACCGGCCTCATAGTTACATACAAACACGTAACAACAACTTATAATACAAATATGAATCATCATCATCAGCAGCATCTATCCGTCTACTGCTAAACATAGGCCTCCCTCAATGAACGCTATGATGGCCGATACCTTGCTCTCGCACCCAACACGGACCGGCTACCGCACAGAGATCGTCTTAAAAAAATATTAATATCACAATATAAATGGTATCAATAATATATAAAATCATATACAAATAGTTTAATTAAATATCTAATTTACTCAACTACAATTTAGTTAAAATAACAAAATAGAAGGTAAAACTAAAAATCTTCATATTTCACCTTCAGTTAGTTTGACAAAGTCCCAGAATGTTCTTCGTTGATGTCTTTTTAGTCCACGCTCCGACGCGCGCCGTGCCGTGTCTTACGAAACTGTTACATATATATTTACATACCGCGTTACATGTGTGTTATGTTATATAAACCGGAGAGTGCAAAACGAGAATTTATATTGAAAGGTAAAAGATGATTTCGAACAAATATTTCTTGAGACAAAAAAAAATCGTAATGTGGACATGATAATTACAATACATGACCAATTTTAGAAGTTTTTTTTAAATCTCTACTTTGATATCTATATTATTTATGAGAGGTTTGTCAAGAGGTAGTGTCATGCTGCTTTGCAGTCGAATTGGGCCGGCATGACCGGGGTGGTAGCTCTCGCTCACATAACACCGACGTTAAGTGACAGCTATGCTGTCGCATTTCGTGTGGTTTGTAAGTTTCCGGTGGCCCATAGGAGGGATAGGAAAAAGGAGGGATATGGAAAACGCATTTGCATAACTTTTGTTTGTTTATGTCTGTGGGCGTCGGTAGTCACCATAAGGCTCCAACTGCTCGATTGCCTCCTTGAGACTTAAAAAAAGAGATAGTTAAATATATTGGTTGTTTTCCAGTCCAGTATATTAAGTAAAAAAAACTGTTAATATCTATTACTAAACCTGTGAAGTTTAATCAAATTAGTAATCAAAACGCAAGCAGGCCTCTAGTAATAGCTATAACGTTTAACAAAGAACTCAAAATATCAGAAGCGCATATATATTTCGGTAAAATAACATAATTTATATTATAATTATAAATTAAAGTAACACTTGGAACTTCTAAACATTTCTAGCTCTGCGTCTTGATTGACGCACGAACGTGCACGACTCGTAGACACGGCGTCAGCATTAAATACAAAACCTTAGATAAACAGCCATTTATGTCTCTTGTGATGTTAGTTCTGCTAGTAAGATCGTATTATTTTTGATATATATATATTTATCTATAGTCTATACTAATATCACAGCTAATATTATAAAGCTAAAGAGTTCAGGAACTACTGGTCCGATTTGAAAAATTATTTCAGTGTTAGATAGCCCATTTATCGAGGAAGCCTATATAACATCACGTTGTGACTAACAGTAATTAAGTTGAGTAAGCTAACGCGGGCGAAGCTGCGGGCAACAGCTAGTTTTAACATAATATTAGTGCAAGATATTATTAAACCCAAACGATGTCAGGGATGCATTTTGAGCAGATTATTTTAAAAGTACTACCAATCCAACCTGGGCTTTAACGTTTCTTTTGTAGGCTTTCCAAGTCAATTTTAGTCTAGTTCGTCGTAGTCGGGATACATTACAATAAACCGCGAAGAAATCCGACTAAAGTTGATCCATCATACATTTAATTATTTAAATAAATTGTTTTAGCCGTCTCAGAGATTAAACTAACATCTTCACATAGGATTTTTATGTAATATGTAGTTTACAAGTCATGAGTAGCAATAGGTCACATACGAAGACACATCGAGCATATAACCGGTTATGTTTGTGTTTTGTATATAAACAAATTCCGCCAAATTTGTGCTGCGTCGCTGCGCCGGTTCTCTGCTCTGATTGGCTAACTGGTGGTCATCGATGGATGATTTGCCGATGGGACATTCATTCAGATTACTGGTTGGTTGAATTGCTATTACGTCAGTTACAAATCACTGACCAGTTTCGGAATTGTATAGCTCACATTACTATTCAATCCGGTTATATGCTCGATGCGAAGACCTGCCGGCCTACTCTTTGACTGCAGTTCCAATCTCACAACAATACGAATTCAATCCAGTTCCAGTTCCAATCTAGAGTATATTGGTACTCTTGAACAAATCGTGTTTACGATTGAATTGAAATTGGAATTGACGACCGATGTGGCCATTATAATAAAATATAATAACAAAATAAAATTCAACATATTATGATGTTTATGTTTTTTTTTAAATTAAAATATGTCTCCAATAATTAATTATTATCTATTATAATGTAGTTCCTTAAATTAAACCTAAACTTATTTTTTAAAGCATTAAAATCAAAATAAATTATTATACATTCTGGCATAATGTGTATTGCTGCTATAAAAAAAAGCTTACGCGCAATTTTGAATAAACATCAAATTTCAAAATAGCTCAAAATATAGTAAACAAAAAAGTAAAATAGAACTCATCTTCATTCTTAATTTACCAGTAATGCTGGTGCCAAGGCTTTCCAAAATAGACAACATACAAATTATTATTGTTATGTATTTTAGTGATTGGTCATCTTGGTGTTTATTTATTGAAAATGAAGTATTTTACTCATAAACATAGGCTTAATTTGTTTACAAAATACTGTGATTTATTTAAATATTGCTTTCTTGGGTTAAAAGATAATAAAAGACCAATTGTTAAGTATTTTAGTACTTATTTTTATAAATACTGTGATTGTAATATAGATTATATCAATCAATGACCAAAAATGTAGACAGGGAAATAAAAACTGTTACATTTAAATATTGCTACCTTAGGTTAAAAGAGAATAAAAGGCTTATTGTTAAGTATTTTAGTACTTATTTTTATAAATACTGTGATTGTAATATTGATTATATCAATCAATGACCAAAAATATACATAGGCAAATAAAAACAAATAGTAGTTTAATAAGAGTTTAATGAAAGCATTAAAAACACTGGGGCCTAGGAGACATTGTCACCTATTCTTCAGAATACCCATAGTATCCTTACTGTATAGCATGCCACACAATTCAATTTGGTGTACTGTTCTTCAGGTGAGCCAGCCGGAGCATCCAAATAGGTGTCATCATAATAGATCTTTGGGCATAGCCCGAGTCTCCTAAAAACATATAATTATTGCAATATAATATTTATGTATGGAACAAATGATCACTTTCTTATAGTGAAGGACCCTGTGGCCTAGGAGACATCGCCACCTATTCTTCAGAACATCAATAGTATGCTTTACTGTATTGCGTGCCACGCAATGAAACTTGGTGTAGTGTTCTTCAGGTGAGCCAGCCGGAGCATCCAAATAGGTGTCATCATAATAGTTCTTTGGGCATAGCCCGAGTCTCCTAAAAACATATAATTATTGCAATATAATATTTATGTATGGAACAAATGATCACTTTCTTATAGTGAAGGACCCTGTGGCCTAGGAGACATCGCCACCTATTCTTCAGAACATCAATAGTATGCTTTACTGTATTGCGTGCCACGCAATGAAACTTGGTGTAGTGTTCTTCAGGTGAGCCAGCCGGAGCATCCAAATAGGTGTCATCATAATAGATCTTTGGGCATAGCCCGAGTCTCCTAAAAACATATAATTATTGCAATATAATATTTATCTATGGAACAAATGATCACTTTCTTATAGTGAAGGACCCTGTGGCCTAGGAGACATCGCCACCTATTCTTCAGAACATCAATAGTATGCTTTACTGTATTGCGTGCCACGCAATGAAACTTGGTGTAGTGTTCTTCAGGTGAGCCAGCCGGAGCATCCAAATAGGTGTCATCGTAATAGTTCTTTGGGCATAGCCCGAGTCTCCTAAAAACATATAATTATTGCAATATAATATTTATGTATGGAACAAATGATCACTTTCTTATAGTGAAGGACCCTGTGGCCTAGGAGACATCGCCACCTATTCTTCAGAACATCAATAGTATGCTTTACTCTATTGCGTGCCACGCAATGAAACTTGGTGTAGTGTTCTTCAGGTGAGCCAGCCGGAGCATCCAAATAGGTGTCATCATAATAGTTCTTTGGGCATAGCCCGAGTCTCCTAAAAACATATAATTATTGCAATATAATATTTATGTATGGAACAAATGATCACTTTCTTATAGTGAAGGACCCTGTGGCCTAGGAGACATCGCCACCTATTCTTCAGAACATCAATAGTATGCTTTACTGTATTGCGTGCCACGCAATGAAACTTGGTGTAGTGTTCTTCAGGTGAACCAGCCGGAGCATCCAAATAGGTGTCATCATAATAGTTCTTTGGGCATAGCCCGAGTCTCCTAAAACATATAATTATTGCAATATAATATTTATGTATGGAACAAATGATCACTTTCTTATAGTGAAGGACCCTGTGGCCTAGGAGACATCGCCACCTATTCTTCAGAACATCAATAGTATGCTTTACTGTATTGCGTGCCACGCAATGAAACTTGGTGTAGTTTTCTTCAGGTGAGCCAGCCGGAGCATCCAAATAGGTGTCATCATAATAGTTCTTTGGGCATAGCCCGAGTCTCCTAAAAACATATAATTATTGCAATATAATATTTATGTATGGAACAAATGATCACTTTCTTATAGTGAAGGACCCTGTGGCCTAGGAGACATCGCCACCTATTCTTCAGAACATCAATAGTATGCTTTACTGTATTGCGTGCCACGCAATGAAACTTGGTGTAGTGTTCTTCAGGTGAGCCAGCCGGAGCATCCAAATAGGTGTCATCATAATAGTTCTTTGGGCATAGCCCGAGTCTCCTAAAAACATATAATTATTGCAATATAATATTTATGTATGGAACAAATGATCACTTTCTTATAGTGAAGGACCCTGTGGCCTAGGAGACATCGCCACCTATTCTTCAGAACATCAATAGTATGCTTTACTGTATTGCGTGCCACGCAATGAAACTTGGTGTAGTGTTCTTCAGGTGAGCCAGCCGGAGCATCCAAATAGGTGTCATCATAATAGTTCTTTGGGCATAGCCCGAGTCTCCTAAAAACATATAATTATTGCAATATAATATTTATGTATGGAACAAATGATCACTTTCTTATAGTAAAGGACCCTGTGGCCTAGGAGACATCGCCACCTATTCTTCAGAACATCAATAGTATGCTTTACTGTATTGCGTGCCACGCAATGAAACTTGGTGTAGTGTTCTTCAGGTGAGCCAGCCGGAGCATCCAAATAGGTGTCATCATAATAGTTCTTTGGGCATAGCCCGAGTCTCCTAAAAACATATAATTATTGCAATATAATATTTATGTATGGAACAAATGATCACTTTCTTATAGTGAAGGACCCTGTGGCCTAGGAGACATCGCCACCTATTCTTCAGAACATCAATAGTATGCTTTACTGTATTGCGTGCCACGCAATGAAACTTGGTGTAGTGTTCTTCAGGTGAGCCAGCCGGAGCATCCAAATAGGTGTCATCATAATAGTTCTTTGGGCATAGCCCGAGTCTCCTAAAAACATATAATTATTGCAATATAATATTTATGTATGGAACAAATGATCACTTTCTTATAGTGAAGGACCCTGTGGCCTAGGAGACATCGCCACCTATTCTTCAGAACATCAATAGTATGCTTTACTGTATTGCGTGCCACGCAATGAAACTTGGTGTAGTGTTCTTCATGTGAGCCAGCCGGAGCATCCAAATAGGTGTCATCATAATAGTTCTTTGGCCATAGCCCGAGTCTCCTAAAACATATTATTATAATTATTACAATATAATATTAATGTATGAAACAAATGATCACTTTCTTATGATTTTAACTTAGAATTAACAAGTAAATAAACAAGTTCCCCAAAATTTAAAAAGGAATGAACACATTTTAAGATTCCTTTATAATGTTTATGTTATTTGCTAATTTAAAGGTATTACTAAAAGAATATACCTATAAGTAAGAATATAACTCAATAAGTCAAATAGATTATTATAATTAGCACTTTGATTTGTCTAATAGATAGGTATCACATAATATGAAGAACAATGTAGAACCAATCAATAATAAAATAATCAATAATAATATATTTTTTATGTATCCTACAATTACATAGGCCGTAAATAAAGAGAAAAGATGAACTATAGAAGAGGTTAAATTATAGATATTTCTATTGACATACCTTATAACGCGTAGATACTAGATACTAGATAGTAGATACAAACCAAATCGCTATGAACAACTTCAAAGCTCCTTGCTGAGGCAATACATCACTCATGGTGAACGCATTATTGGCATATAACGCGCCATTCTTCTTAGATTTCGCCTTTGTCTTAGATCTATCCTAATATATCCAAAAAGAAGTGCCAATCGTGCCTTAAATAAATAATTTTAATAAAAAAACACTTTAAACAACGCAATCGAACACTAAAAACTTAAGTTTTGTTGAACAATGAACTGTGTAAATTCGAACCCAATTTCAATTTCGAAGTCGATACGTCAACGTCAAAATGTTGTCAAGAGTACGAATTAAGGAAATATGTATGAACAAGATCGAGAAATCCCGATTTCAATTAGTTACATAAAATTTCACTGTAATCGAGTCAAATTGTGCGCTAGTTGTAGCGTCTTTTCGATCCCAATCCTAAATTTCGATAGGATCGAGTGTCAAGAGTAGGCCGGCTGATGGCCGACGGCCCAGTAGTATTTTATAGTATTTGATTTTCATTCAGTATGGCGGGATTCGAACCCGCAACCTCCGGCTTGAGCGCCAACGCACTCACCACTGAGCCACAGAGGTCATCATCAGGAATACATGTGCGAAATTTCAATTTTCTAGCCTTATGGGTTTAGCCTGTGCGTTGATACATCAGTCAATCGCGTTTGCCTTTTATACATTACTAGCTGTTGCCCGCAGCTTCGCCTGCGTTAACTTTTAAAATTTGAGGGGTTGACCACCCTTATCACTTAGGGGTACGAAAAATAGATAATAGGTAGCCGATTCTCAGACCTACTGAATACGTATATAAAATTTGGTAAAAATCGGCAAAGCCGTTTCGGAGGAGTACGGTAACTAACATTGTGACATGGAAAATTTATATATTAGAAGATTTTACAAATAGAAACTGTGACAAGATGAAAATTATCAATATTGTGTAACAACGATCCTCACAAACATTCAGAACTGAGGAGTTAGCGTGATTAGTGTCACGCCTCCAGCTCACCTTCGGCCACATTCCTGCACACCTCGCACTTGCACAACAAGGCCGACGGTATCATTTATCTAAACGTTTTACACTACAGATATTCAATGTTATGTTAAATATTGTATAGTCGATTATGTGTCCACAATTATTATACAGTATTCTATTAGTAACCTTATGTTTGAAAAAAGTATAATAAATAATAATAATAATATCAACCCTTATATGTCCCACTGCTGGGTACGGGTCTCCTCCTCGAAATCAGGCGAGGAGGGTTTTGGGCCATAGTTCACCGATGCGGTGGCCCAATGCGGGTTGGTGAACTTCACACACCTTCAAAGACTTTTAATCTCATCAGGCATGCAGGTTTCCTCACGATGTCTCCTTCACCGGTGAGCAAGCGATGGTGTCATGTTCAGGTGCACATAGAAATTTAGAAAAATCCATTTCTAAGCATCACATGTCAGGATCGATCCCGGACCTCTCGGCTCTCACTCAAGAGACCGAGCCCGTACCCACTAGGCCATCGTCGCTCGACGTTTCGGATACTTTACAGTAAACTCGTGTAGGGGTAGTGTCATGCTGCTTTGCAGACGAATTGGGCCGGCACGAAAGTGGTACTTCTCGCTCAAATGAAACCGGCGTGAAGTGACAGTCTGTTGTCGCGTTTCGTGCAGTTTATGAGTTTCCGGTGGCTCATTGGGGAGATAGGGAAAAGGAGTGTAACGCATCTGCATATATTTTGGTTGTGTCTATGGACGTCGATACTTCATAAGGCTCTGTTGCCTCCTTATGACATAAAAAACCATCGTCACGCGAGGAGTGAGGAGGAGAAAAATTCGCGTAAACATTATAAAACAACACGTGAACTTTAATTATTATTAAGTATAATATACTGCTTGCTACAGCTTAGCTGGATTTGACAAATAAAAGTCATCGTGGTATCTAATTGGTGGCCAACCTTACGTTTTTGCCTGACTTCTTCTGCAGAATTTGATGGGCCCGTTGCCTTATAAAACTATTTAAACCTATAGTAGTTTTTTTTTCAGCGGAAATTTGCAGCCCAAACCATAGCTAGGACCGGGGTTGGTTTTAAACCTAGCCGTGTGTGGGGTTCGCACTTGGGCAGTGTCCTAAAACCGCTGCAAGCGCGCTCCGCCGCCTTTTTGAGGGTCCCTGATCTTGCAGGCAACACAGGACCCTCGGCGACAGGCTGACTCCGGCGAGAGGCCAGACTCCTCCTCGAAAGGGGGGACTGCTCGGCCGTTCGTTTTCACGACGTTTTAGCAGTCCCCGACGACGTCGTGCCTATCTGGACCCAGGTTAACCCCAGCCTCGGCCCGACACGAGAACCTATAGTAGTAGTTAACATTAGGCAGGCAAATAATAATAATAATCTTACTTTTCTTCGACACATTTGAGAAACAATTGAAACTTCGAGCCGCTTCTTGTACCTGTAACACATTGCCACGCAGAGCAGGCGGATTGGCAATCGCAGAGAATGATGAATTCCCACGGCCATTAACCAGGTGGGAAGATGATCTCTGTGAAGCGGCTGGTTCGTGTTGGATACGAGTGGCAAGGGATCGGTCGTCTTGACGTTCATTGAGGGAGGCCTATGTTGGGCTTATGATGATGGTGAAATGGAATTTTAATAGTTTTATATCTACTGGCAAAACAGAAAATTATTAGTAAAATAAATAAGTGCTTGAGATCTACACTTATTGCAGACTGACTCAGTGATAAGAAAAGATCATGTCAAACGCATTCCATGTGTATCCTATAATATTATATCTCTATGATTGCCAACTTGTTCAATGTAAAAATGATGAGCAATTAAAAGATTTTATTGCTTTAATTATTATTTTTTATTATTTGGTTATTCATTTAATTATTTCTTTTGCTAAACTGATGTACATATTTGATTTTTCGTTTGTTCGTTACCTTTAACAAGACCGATTTAAAATTTTTTTTGTCATTAGAATTCTACGTTAACACCCAGGGGCATAGGCTAAATTAATAATCATCAATCCGGATACGGCTGTATATCTAAGTTAACGCAGGCTCCAACTAATACGCCCACCAAGGTTCCAGCCTTATCGTGGCGGTGAGGCTCAGTAGCCTAAGACGTAAACCCAGCACCTTGGCAAATTGAGCCGAGGAAGCTGCTCTTTGTATCTACCCCTCTTATAAGAAAGGGACAAGGGATGAGGATGGGAACCCCACCCCATTGTATTGTCCCGACGTTGGGAGGAGTTGTTCTGTGGTGCGGGACAACCCTCTGTGGAGGTGGCGTCGGTCCCTTGAGGGACTGTCAACCTGTAGTCTAGCTAGGTACTAGCCTAGTAGATACAGGGACTAGCCTTGACCCTTGTCAGTCCCTGACTAGCCGTCAAGGTGCCCTGTTTGCTCAATAGATCCGGGGCACCTCACCAAAGGCGGTATTTGTAGCACGGGTTTTAATTACCTTTCGGATGCAGCGAGTCAACATACCCGCCTGAGGAGACCCACTCTCCCGCGGCAAGCTTCAGGGCATTTCCCGGCGTAAAAGAAAAAAAAAGGCTCCAACTAATATGATAATATAGATAAGTAGTAAGCGTAAATTCCTAATCTTAAAGCATAAAAGCTGGTCAGTAGGACACCACCTGTGCAACAATATCAACGTATTTTGAAACAACCAAAGTACACAATAAGTTTGGAATACAATGTACACGTTGACAAGTTGATGGGATGAGTGACCCGCTTGCTAAAGGACATTACTTTAAAAGTTTAAGTTGTCTGAATTGAAGTTAGTTTTACAGAGTTTAGTATCGCCTCATACATTGTGTGTAAAATAAGGTCACTCTTGGCTAGCTTCAGTCTTTTTTGATGACGCATCTAGCTTCGGTCTGGCGAAATTAAATTCATGTACATATGTAATACATAGGGAAAATTCATGTATGTCATGTTGACTTCTCTACGAATAAATATTTAAAATACCTTTTTACCTTAAAAATTACCTTAAATGTATGTGTAATAATTCTTTGATTAAAACTTCGTAGAACTTACGTTTTTCAAAGTAATTAACAATTTTCAATATAGTTCAATCAGGTCTACGCATAAACTATTAACGATTATATTATTATATTACCCAAAATAATTCTTCTTTGCAGTGGAGAGTTGGCTGATGATGATGATTAACCTTGAGCCTAAATCCTAGTCACGTATGAGTCACGGTTTAGTGTGTGCATACACTAATATAATGCTGTAAGCGTAGATAAAATGTTATCATTTTTCATCATTTAAAATCTTCAAATACTGCTCGCATTACTAAAAATTAATAGTAAAATATTTTTTATTTTTGTTTTTTTATGGCAGTTTCAAGGTGAAGTCCGACGCCCATAGACATCCGCACGACGTGAGGTTATGCAGATGCGTTGCACTCCTTTTCCCTTACCGCACAAAATGCGACATCGTAACTGTCCCTTGACGCCACGCCGGTATTATGTGGGGGGTACCACCCCGGTCGTACGGTCCTAATTCGGCTGCAATGCAGCAATGTCTTCTTACAAAACCTGCGTCAGTTTATTCTTTTCCAATTCATAACTGTGGGTGGAAAAATGGTAAGAGAAGTAGACAACTTGTTTAGTAGTTTCGGAGATTAGCGTGTACCTACAGGAAAGATAAAAAAAGTGCGTGGGCACAAAGTACACATGTCAGAAGTGCAACTTATTTGTGAACTAGTTTTTAAATCTCATTTATATTTATACTAATCTAAAGCTTTAAATTTCCGAGAATTGCGATTTTGTCATCTGTGAAAATTTTACCCTCATGCGCGCAAAGAAGTTTCACTTCAAAAAACATGTCTGTGTTTAAATATAAATCTTTTGAGAAATTCATTCATGTATAGAGGCTTTGAAGCATGCATATGGTACAAAACCCAGTATTTAAACAGTGAGATACCAATATTGTTTGAGCAAACTCGACGCGTGTGTTTATTTGTACGCAATTTCCACATACCTACCATTTGACATTTCAGCGCAAATCTTATGTTTTTGTGTCCTCGAGTTTTAAGTGTTTGTTCGTGTAAAAACAAAGATGTACATTCCTTGTCGATTTTCAAGTACCCGGGTTGAGTAATTTTTACTTAACTCTTATAGTATTTTCTCGGAATAGCTTAAATTAGTAAAAGTAGCATTTAATAAATCGGGATAAGTGCGATCAAGACTCGCGCACGCAGGGTTCCGTACCATTATTGATACAACATTAGACACTAACAAAAATATCACTTTTGTTTTGTTTAAGTAAAGTATTAAAGGTACAAGGCTGTCAATATTTCAATAGAAGCGTAATTTAATGACGCTATATTTCTCTGATTTAATACTATTCCAATTCTATGTGTGATTTTTGTATGGGAAGTTATTTATTTTTTAAGTTAATATATAACTTAATACTCTGTGACAGATATACAGACAGACGACGCAACATTGAGTTCACTTAACACATTAATTTTTTGCCAGCCATCGAATAACATTCCAGAAAATTGATTATAAAAAAGCATAACGTAACGGAGTGAGCTTCCGCAAATCCGCTTTTGGTACCCAATACCGTCACGCAGGATTAGAAACGCAACCCGTATGTCCTGTTACACGAGCGAGACAGCGCATCAATCGCTCATGTGAGAGAGGGACGGGTATATCGGAATGCGTCGCGTACGCAGCGGCGCGTACGTACGAAGGGCGCACCTGCTAGATGCTTTGGCTTCCGCCATCTCTAAATGACATTCTAATATACTTTTATTTCATAACTTTATAATGATTGATTGATCGATCGTAAAATAGTTTCAATTAATCGATTACGGTTGACCAATTAAAATAATTGGGGAGAATTTGTTAATTTGAGAGTTGTTTGTTTCGTGGTTCGTTGTATGCAACTTGTTTGATTTGTTTTCTTATTTCTTCTAAATTTATGTAGTCAAGAAAGGTCGTGACTTATTTAATTTTATTTGTGTACAATATATTATATTCGCGAGTGAGCGACGTGGGCGCACGGCCTCTTGAGTGAGAGCTGAGAGGTCCGGGTTCGATCCTGATCCCCCTGTGATACCCAGAAATGGGTTTTTCTAAATTTCTACGTGCACCTGAACATGAGACCATCGCTTGCTCACCGGTGAAGGAAACATCGTGAGGAAACCTGCATACCCGATGAGATTAAAAAGTCTTTGAAGGTGTGTGAAGTTCACCAACCCACATTGGGATAGCACGTCGTTGAACTATATTATTATAGAATATAGTTTCTGATATTTACAAACCATGTAGGTACCTACACTATTTCGTTTTTGTAATTTTCGGATACAACAAAAGCTTTTATGTATCTACCTATTTTTACGCATAGCGTAATAACTAATAACGTATTTTCGGTTAGATGTGAACCAAAAAGTGAATATGTATATAAAATATAAATACAATAAACTGCGTAACGCTCGCTCGCACGCACCATCGTCGGCTGGCTATACTTTTGGTTTGAACACGGCCTAAGGAATAAGGTCAAACAATGTGTCAAAAAGCATATCTAACATATCTATATTGTTACAGATACTTGAAACATTGCATGTAATGAGCGAGCAGTTGTGATGATGGCGCAGCGTGGGGCGCGCACCTCGGACGCGCAGACGGCGCGCGCGCTGCATGACTTCGACCAGCTGGCGGGCCTGCGGCGGAGCGCGTACGTGCTGGAGCACCTGGCCACGTTCACGGTCACGAGGGAGACCGGCATCGTCTACCCCGCCGATGGCATGAGACGGCTCTTGCAGTTGGAGAAGACTAACGGTACACATATTGAACCGAGTATATTTGACGCGCCATTACGATAATATATGAACAATACTTGTACGCGTTGATCTGAGTTTAAATGTCAAACGCGCCATTATTGTAATGGTAAACAGTCAACGACGCCTAGTAGCTTATTTAAGTTAGAACAGGCTTGAACTAAAATTTGGGTTCGCTAATGGATTAGACGGTTACCGAGGCACCTAAAGGTTAAAGTAGAAAGACCGCCTTAATTAAAATTAAATAAAAAAACTTAGCAACGCACCCAGACACCTGTCTGGCACACATAGGACTGAGTTAATGTGAGTCCCTAACATCGAGATTATAACCAGGTAGAGTACTATTATAAGCCATAAAATTCCGAAACTGGTCAGTGATATGTCACTGACGTAAAAGCAATTCAACCAACTAGTGAACAAACAGATCACGTCATGTACGTCCCATCGGCCAATCGTCCATCAATGGCCATCAGTCGGCCAATCAGAGCGCAGAACCGGCGCAGCGTTGCAGCACAAACAAATTTGTTTTTATACAAAACAGTTACCGCTCTATTCCGGTTATATGCTCGATGGTCCCCAATGTGTCAGCGATTTACGCATTTCCTTGATGTTAGTAACGCTATCCTGTTCTTCCATCTGTAAATTCTTCCATACATTGACGGACAAGCACGATTATGTGCAGACAGGCGCGTGTCACAGGCGCGTGTCACAAGCGCAATAATATATTCATTTTGTTGATTATTTATTGAATTTCAATAGTTCTTTAGAATGCTTCAATATATTTTGGTGTAGGTTAAAATACGGGCGATATCACATGTAAAGTGAGAGGTGTATATGCATATATTATCTGTGATTTATTTTTTCTTTTCTGCCGGAAAATGCTTTTAGGCATCCCGCGGGGGTGGGGGCGACTCCCCAGGCGGATATGTGGGACTAGCTGCGCCCGAAAGATGGTAAGATGACGCAGCTCTACCCACTAAAACCCGGCGAGAGCCACCAACGCCGCCTTTGGTGAGGTGCCCCGGATTTGTTGAGCAAACAGAGCACCTCGACGGTTAGTCGGTCCTTCAAGGGACCGACGCCACCTCCACAGTGGGATTTTCCCGCACCACAGAACAAAACCTCCCAACGTGCAATAGAGTGAGGTTCCAATCCTCTCCCCTTGTCTCCTCCAAGTCTTTTAGACCTTCTTCTAGTAAGAGAGAAATATTTGTGAGTTTTCGGTGGTCCATTGGGGAATAGGAGGGCAAAGCATCTGCATAATCACTGGTTGTGCGGATGTGAACCGGCGTCGATAGTCGCTTCGACTGCTCATTGGCCCTCCTATGCTGTAAAAAAAATCCGAAGTGTTGTTGAAAATGCCTCTGAAAGCCTCCATTACATAAATACGTAATATATTCAAGGAAACCTTGAATGGGTAGACCTATAAATGGCTACAGACGTTAACCACATGTCTTACATTCCGGTTTCCTTGTATAAATCTTTAACGACTATGATAATATCTCCGTTGAAGTGTTCATCAAAATAACTTTCCCTGGAATGATCACGTAGAAAATATTTTTAATTTACTTTCAAAAGTTAATTTGCTAGCCCGGCCAGACGTCGATTACGAGAAGATATTCACGTGAAATGATCGTACTATTAACATTTTCTTCTAGGCTATATGGAGCCGTGGGTACCTAGTACGCGATTTTAGCCGACCCAAAAATGCCCGGTATGAATTGCCTCTCCACTTTGATCTTCACAGCATCGGACCATCTCACTTATTATTTTTCTTGCACGTTTTCCTTCCATCTGTCCCAAAATGAACGTCCTCTCCAGATCATGCCTTCGACAAGGACATGACAACGCATAATGTGACCGAAGAAGCCCAGAACCCTTCCTGGGCATATTGTTGAGAGCCGTTCTATTATACCTTCCGTTATTCTTAGGTTGTGTTTTCAATCCGGTATCCGGATGTATGAATGTATGCTTGTTACTCTTTCATGCAAAAATTACTGAATCGATGTTAATGAAACTTTACCATAGCATAGATAAGAATAGCATATAGGCTATAATTTATCCCTGTACTCCCACGGGAATGGGAAGTACGCGGGTAAAACCGCGGGCGCAGCTAGTAATATAGTATGTGTAGATGATATGCACGAAGACACATATTACACATACAACATGCAAAAGCATATATATATATTTTTTTTTGTTAGTCGCATAGGCAAACTGACAATCGTACCACCTGATAGTAAGTGGTCGACAAGCAACTCATTTATGTGTTGCCTATCCTGAGACATAAGATGTTAAGTCTCGGTGCCAGTAATTACACTGCCTGTCTTGTCCTTCTCTCCGAAACACAGCAAAGCTGTTTCACGGGAGAAACAAGCAAGATGGTGGTACCCATGCAGCCGGGAGCGCGGCACAGCGCTTCCCTCCCACCGGTAATATTTTGCGTCTAGTGTTTTGTTCATATACTAACGGAACCCATATAGGATTCTTGTACACTGTCCGTCTATTTTGCCTGTCCGTAAATTACATTATTATTTCTACAATGTTTTTAAAACGTGTAAAAAGCAAACAATAACTTTGTAAGTGAAAAGTAAAGTTATATTATATTAAAAAACAATGTATTAACACAGTATTAACACAGTATTCGATTGTAAAGAGCCGTGTTACGTAATTTATTTACTCGAAATTGACCGGTTTTTTTTAATATTCATTTTTATTTTTTTAGGAATATGGAGTCAAAAGATGCAGCTTTGTTTGGAGGATCAGTGGGTGCTCGTCATGGACTACGAAACGGGGGTGAGCAGTTTTATAAGCATTACAATTACATGATCGAGATCGAAAATGCATGTCATTTATACCCGTCTCGACCGTGGGTTCGGTTCTACAAACCCCAAATTTCCTGGCTGCTATCTTTTCTTACCTTATGTAGCTATGTCATTGCAATATTGTATTGCTTCCTGCTTTCTTTGGGGGGAACTAGAAAATATTTCTTACTCATGACTTTTTCTAATTTAATTCGTTGCGGGTCCGAACCCCGAAGGCTGTTTTAACGAATCCCTCGGGCTCCCAAAGATCGTATGAAAGGACCATTTGAATCCGCTCTCGATAGCTATACAGAAATAGCAGCGATGGGGATGGGATGGGAAGTGGTTGCCGGATTCAATCCTGAATCCTGCCCTTCATATCGTAGGTAATATTATGAACTGAGCACATATGAGATAGAAACAGAGCCTGCTAATATAAGCAGGCTCTGTTTTATAGTAACTAAAATGCTAATGATTCTTTCCTCCCTCAGTCCGTGATGGAGCGTTTCCCCGCATCATGGGTACACTCTCCCACCGCCTTCACGTCCCCCGAGCCCGCGGAGCTGTACAACAACGTGCTGGCCTTCGTGGTGGGCGCGCCCGAGGGCGGGTCCCCTGGAGCGAGACGAGAGCTCCACATCTTCCAGTGTCACGACGTAGGGGCGCAGACGCTGGTGGAAGAGCTGAATGCTCTCAAGTGAGTTATTATTACTTAGGTAATTTTCCGAGGAAAGATATAGAATAATGTATATTGTGTGAAAACAAGAAGAGATTGACGATTGACTTGGAGCATGAATAGGCAAACTTGCAATGATAAGCGGCCAATATCGCCTGCACCGTGGTGGTACCACTAGATACACGAATACTGTCATCACAACTTGATTTATATACCTATGTTTCCTAAACATTTTTTTAATATTTATTGACATTTTAAAAGAGGTTTTTATCCACACGGATACGTACACTCCATAGTACCTTGTATATAATATATTATACATTTTCCCTTTTTATACATGTATATGTTGCCTAACGATATAAAGTAATAAAAATCCAGACACAAAAGATAAGTACGACAATAACAATTAAAATAGTCATAGCTAAGAATAGCTTTGGAGATATGGTTTTACAGAACTCGTAGTATCTTTAAGTGCCTTTAAACAATAAGCTAGGTAAGGTCAAATCTAGTGTTTTACCGTTTGATGAAGATTAGGTTTTATTACGTACCTAAGTATGTTCTAGATCAAGTGTGAATCATGCGATTCTTTATAATATGGCTTTATTTTAGGACGATGGCCTAGTAGGTATGGGCTCTGCCTCTTGGGCGAAAGCCGAGAGGTCTGGGTTCCATCCTGACCCCCCCCCCCCCCGTGATGCCTAGAAATGGGTTTTCCAAATTTCTATATACCTTTCACCTGAACATAAGATCATCGCTTCCTCACCGTTAAAGGAAACATCGTAAGGAAACCTGCATGCCTGGTGAGATTAAAAGTCTTGGGCTAGCGCATCGGTGAACTATGGCCCAAAACCTTCCTCGCATGATTTCGAGGAGACCCGTGTCCAGCAGTGGGACATATAGGGGTTCATATATTATTATCTATACATTATTGTAAAGTACATACTAGCAAACCAGCTAAATGGTAAAATATTCGACAGTTCAGCAAAAAGAAAATGACATAGATGAGCTTAGAGCATACATACCGGTGGGAGGGAAGCGCTGCCGCGCTCCCGGCTGCATGGGTACCACCATCTTGCTTGTTTCTCCCGTGAAACAGCTTTGCTGTGTTTCGGAGAGAAGGGCAAGACAGGCAGTGTAATTACTGGCGCCGAGACTTAACATCTTATAGTAGGGGAGCCGAAGAGGGGATTTGGGGATTTACTCGAGCTTGGCAGATTAATATATGGAGGGCTACCTTGCACCCAGTTGAGTACCTTCACCATATATGAGCCCCATATATAAGGCCGCCCGTCAAGGATAAAGGATCAGATTAGTAAAAAAAAACTGATCGTCAGAAATTCTCGAGCGCATCAGATTAAGGTAGGGTGAGTTTGTTACATGCTAAAAAGTGTACATGCCACTAATCTGACAATTTGAGAGTGACGTAAAGAAAGGGAAGGGCTACAAAGTTGTAAAAAAAAACGTCATCTTGACATTCTCGAGCGTTGCTAATTTTTTTTTTATTTTGAAGGAAATATTTCAAGGATAGCGAAAAATATATAATCTGACGATGTCCGCCAGTCGAAATAACAAAAATTCGTCGATAAAGTTTAATGCATGCAGCTGCGTAATGCTTATATTTCCCTCTGCGTTTCTATTCCTCTCTCACTCTTTCTCTATCACTCCGTCCCCACTCTGGTTTTTGTTGCCATATGATGCCATCACAGCTGATCATAGAGACTCGTTCGTGGCATATTACTTACAACGTGTTTCCCGTTGGAAATTATTCTACGACCAAAACGTTTTTTGACCTTAGAATAATTTTACTATAGGAACTAAGACCGCGCGCCCATTTTGAAGCACGTTTATTGGAGCCATAAATGGCTCCAAATACCTGATTAGATTGGGAAAATTCTTTATCAAGGTGTGTGCCGTTAAATTGTATCACAATACATCTGAAAGACAAAAGATCATGATTAAATTATCAATTTATTATAAAAAAATGAATTTTTTTTGAGCATTTTGTTCCTAAATTATTTTCTTATAAATACTACTTGTATTTATAAGAAAATAATTTAGGAATTTCTATTATTTCTATTACTTAAAAGAACATACACTTTTTTATTTGCATGCTATTTCCTTAGCTTTTCAATTAATCAAGTTCAATGATTAAAAAAAATAAAACGGTTTTTTTTTGTCAGATTAGGCGAACCCCTTTAGATAATTGTCAGATTATGATACAGCACGTCTAAGACATAAAGATGAACTATATATATCTTAATCTGACGCGCTTGAGTATTTCAAAATGGCGATTTTTTTTGCATATTATAATAATGGCCGCGAGTTTGCGTCACATCAAAATCGTCAGATTATTGAATGAGAGCTTTTATTAGGTTCACTTAACAACCTTTAAAAAATCTGTCACGCTCGATTAAATTATTATTTTTTTCATTTTCAAACGTTACGTACGACCTACCGCATAATGCAAACGTTCAGATTAACATACGTACATTATTAAAAATATGTAGGACATTGATGCTATCAATATCTGACGCGCTCGATTATGTCCATGCAACAGTATTTTTTTACACATTAAAAAATCTGTAGCCGCTTCCCCCACCGATGAATAGGTATATGTTATATAACATTTTTTCTTCTTATCATGCAAGCTTTGCTACCCAATAGGTCTCTATGACGCTCGAGGAAATCCCCATTTAGCATCATGGCCTCCCCTACTATTATGTCTCGGGATAGGCAACATATAGATGAGTTGCCTGGGCCCGTTCCTGGTAAACTAGTTTATGTTCATGGGCGACGTCGATCACTTACCATCAGGTGGCACGTTTGCCAGTATGCCTATCCAAGTAACATAAAAAAAACATCCTCCCCCCGTGGGCGACGATCGGGGCTGCGCAGGAGGCGCTATTTAGGTAATGCACCTCCAGTAACGCCCCTGTGCTCGTGTCGGGTTCAGGTTGGGAACCTGTGCCCAGTATGACATGACGTAGCGGGGACTGCC
The DNA here is from genome assembly GCA_963853865.1 of Helleia helle. Taxonomy (NCBI): domain Eukaryota; kingdom Metazoa; phylum Arthropoda; class Insecta; order Lepidoptera; family Lycaenidae; genus Helleia; species Helleia helle. Next base: position 7,265,821 of record OY971434.1, read on the forward strand.
TTAGCAGCCGGGCAGTCCCCCCTTAAGAGGAATAGTCTGGCCTTCGCCAAGGCCAGCCTGTCGCTGAGGTGATCCTGTTAAATGCCTATCCAGGACCCTCAAATTAAAGCGACTGAACGCGCTCGCAGTGGTTTTAGTTTACGGGTAGGGCACTCCCAGGTGCGAGTCCCACATAGTCAGGATCTACCCGAGATCCTAGCTACATGCGTTAAAAGCATTTCCCTGCGATAACAAAAAAAAAGCATACATCCTACATTAGTTGAGTGTCACATAAAATTGAAACTGTTTAAAACGAGTTATTTATTTAGTTAATAGCGAATTCCTATTCGGGTAAATATCCCGTTTTAAACAGTTTCAATATTAAATTATCCACGTAAGGTTATGATCACATGAAAATTTTAAGGCTTTACTAGAAACATTTACATGGAAAGTAAAATAAGTGTGAATGACAATCAAATTTGAAATGTGAATCGTGCGTATAACGCGATACTAAACTTATCTTTGCATTGAGTAATTTCAAAATATCTTTCGGATTACGTGTGTAAAAGAATTGACGTTATCACATCATGTAGTAAGGCGCGGGCTATCATGAGATAAACCTTGAGATGGAACAATCGATGCGCGGGCGCATGTGTAGCCGCACGTTCAGATACATGCCTAACAAATATAACCTGTTTCGGGACACACATGGTGTTGATATCTACAGATATAAGGATTGTTGAGTAACAATACGAAAGTTTGAAGGGAGTTTGGTGTGTAAACGTTTGTGTTTTGTGCAGGGGAGTGGGGAGTGGAGGTTCTGAGGGAGGCCGCGACTTTGTGATTGAGAGGGAGAGGGAGCGGGAGCGGGAGACGGAGATGGAAAGACCGAGGAGACAGGTAAGGACTATCATATCACTTACAAAACTAATGATATAAATAAGAAAGACATTTTGTCTCAAAACAGATAATCGAAAACAAACTACCTATTCCAAATGTATCTAACAATTTATAAAATGTACGTTAGTGAATAATATATCAATATGAAAGTTATCACATTTATATATTTTACACTTCTACACTTGATGGACTAACGCTTAACTTAACACTAAATTAAAATCGTAATACATAACTATTTAAAATAAATGCACTGCCAGTTTTTAACCGACTTCAAAAAAAGAGGAGGTTCTCAATTTATATGTATGTGACACGATTACTCCGCCGTTTGTAAATGAATTTCGATGGTAATTTTTTTGTTTGAAAGCTGGTGTTTCCAATTTGGCCCTATATTAATTTTATTAAGATCTGCCAAGCCGTTTTTTAGTTATTCCTAATAATGCCTATTTGGTTGGTTTTCTTTACCTCGATGATAAGGTCATTTTATTACTTGTCGATGTGACAATTGTATAGGATGCTTTGGTAGCACACCATAGTATGTCGCGGTCATCGTAATCATCATCATCATCATCATCATAATCCTTTATCCGTCCACATCAACATAGGCCTCCTTCAATGAACACCTAGACGACGAATTTTGGAATCACTAAAAATTTGAAATATTTTTTTTTTGCAAAAAATTAAAACCGACTTCAAAAATAAAATACTAAAAAGTATTAAAAATATTTTTTTTACATTATATTATTATAACACTATGGCGAGGCTTATGCGAGTGGCGAGGGATTGGTCGTCTTGACGTTCATTGAGTCATTGAGTTCATTGATAGAAGCTGATAATGATGATGAACACTTTATTTACTAGCGCTAATTAGTAAAAATTCAAAATAAAGATATTTGCATTATGATTCAACATAGATACAATCTCATATCTGATACAGATTCGATGAGATGGATCGATAAGCCACATTATATTCATAATCAGCTATCTATGAATCAATCGTTTACGAATTTTCCACACTTTGATACTTGAAAGTTATCAAAAAATTTCCCAATTATATATTTATCAAAGGTTAAACTTAGTTCAAGTAGATAACTGGGATACACCAGGTTTTGCCACCTATGACAGAATTTTATTATTATTTTTTATTTTTTGGTTTCGCTGGGGAATGCGTTCAGGCATACCATCGGGTCCGGGGGGGCCCGGCGGTTATGTGGGACTCTCTGCGCCCGAGAAGATGGTAAGGTGGACGCAGACTCTACCCACTAAACCGGCGCGAGAGCTGTGGACGTCCGCACCGGGCCACAACGGTGTGCCACCCGGCACTCTTCTCTGGAGGCGGGGGTTGGCATCCCCTCCTCCTACTCCGCTTAAGGCACACTGAACACATAAGGGTGCCTTGTGTGCCGACATCACGTCCTCGCATAAGGAGAGGCCCGCCTGCCATGCGCTCTCACTGACAGTCATCGCTCGGATTACCGCAGGGAGCGATAGGTCCGCGCCAACCTCAACGATGAGGGGCGCCCTTGCCTCCGCCCAAGCTGGGCACTCCGCCAGGGTTTGGTCTGCAGTGTCTTCACTGCTACTACAGTGATGACACCCTGGCGAGTCCTCCGCCCCTGCCACCTTCCACAGATACCTTCCGAAGCAGCCGTGCCCCGTCAGGATCTGCGCAAGGTGGAAGGTAATGATGCCGTGCCGCCGGTCAATCCACTGCTCCAGGATTGGACCGCCGGCCAACACGGTGCGGTGCCCCGCACTAGGCTCCTCCAGCCTTTCCTTCCACTGACGGAGCGGAACTGAAACCTGGCGGAGCCGCCTGCGAAGGCGTTCCACTTTTGCGGAGGGTTCCACCTCCTCCTCCTCTCCACGTCGTCTCCACACATGTTGAAACATGAAAGTTTACCAAAGAAAACCAACTACACTATTTTTTAAGTCATAAGAAAGCAACCTAGCAGTCGGAGCCATGGTTACTACCGACGCTCATAGACATACGCACAACCAAAAGTTATACAGATGCGTTGCCCTAATGACTGGTTCGCGCCATCTAGTTGAAGAAAAACTGACCCTTCGGCCTTACAATGGTTTCCACAGATTACAAAAACATTTTATCTTAAATAACATTACTTTACTCAGAACTAATTTATGAAGCTGTTATTAGTATTATGAGCTTGTAAAGCAATGGAATAGCACAATGATCGTTAAAACTTTATTGATCATGACTAATCAATTGAAACGGTTTTGAAATTAACTATATGAATTATTTTATGACTTTAACGACTTTTTCAAGGTTTTGAGCAAAATACAAAAAATATCATGACTGTACACACACATACGCATGTATGTATGCAGGTATGCTGAAACACAAGCAATTAAGTTCGTATACATTTGTAGGTTCCAAACATAAAAAATAAATATCTTTCTCTATCATTGTATGTACTGATATTGTACTCTCTGTACCTGATATTGAGTAACTTTGTAAGCTTAACAGTAACGGAAAATCGTGAAACCTTAGAATAATTACACTATAGAAACCGTGAAGTCCGCGCGCCCATTTTCGAGCACCTTTATTGAAGCCATAAGTGGCTCCAAACGCAGGGCCGCTCCGTAGTGTTCAATGTCAAAGCGGGTCGAACGTGTCTCGCGAAAAAAAATTATGACGATGTGCAGTTAAATTGTATCACAATACATCTGATAAACATAAGAAGTGTAGAATATAGAATAGCATCACTATTCACAGGAAATCTTTCAAAATTTCGTAGTATCTTGTAGTAATTAATAAGGTTTAAATCATAAAGTTAATACTAGGTACAGCTTGGCAAAAAAGAGTATGGAAAAAATGAGGGCGCCACTTTCACTTAGGTTTCATCATAATATGGAAAATCAGTAAGATAATTTAATCAAATCGTTAAAAATAAATGTGAAACACTAAGCTTTACTCAAAATCTAGTATTTGTCGGCCAAGTATTGTCAACATCATAGGTTTCCATTTAGTAAAATATTTAGTTCCACCTGTCACCACGTCATACTCTTTTTTGCCAAGCTGTACATAGAAATGTTTTGTGTCAGTGCTCAGTGTTGCCTGATTGTGAAAATATTTTCACTTACCTTTTTTCCCCCACTGATTAATTTTAAAACAGTTCTCTGATGTGTTTGTGTGAATTTAACGATATCATATTTATACAAATAGTGAAAGAGTAACAAACATTCATTAATCCATACATACAAACTTTCGCGTTTATATTACAACAAGTCACAAGTTTATAGTAATACTTGTAACAACTACATTACTACTGTGTTTCATTCGACTAAAAAATAAAAATATATATTTTACTAAATACTGTTATTATTTTCTTTTATTCGTTTTATATAAATAAACATTCTTGTAATATAACATCTTTACATAATCATGCCTATACTTTAGCACACAGCAATTATTATTGCTATAAAATATTATCAGCGGCCGAATCATTCCCCGTTTTCGGGAAAACTTCACCTCCACTGACAACACTACACATGTGTATGTGTGCGTGTCGCCGTGCGTATGTGAATCGATTTAGTGCTTCATTTTTGACAGAGTGCTTGTATGAAGGCTGTATTTATTTACTGTAATTATTCTAAGCGTGAAACAATAATTCGAAGGAAATGCAAATGGAAAATGCAAAAGGATTGGAACCTGGCCCAGGTAGGTACTATTTCGCGGAGACTGCTTAGTGGCGGCCGAAGGTATAGTCTGGCCTTCTCCGGGGCCAGACTGTCACTGAGGTGATCCTGTTACCAACAGATCCGGGACTTTCAATAAACGGCTGTAGCCGCTCGCAGGTGTTTTAGTTCGGATAGTACACTCCTAAGTGTGTCTGTCCCGACCCCATATAGGGTCAGGAACCTACCCCGGTAACCTGGCTACAGGTGAAATGCATTTTTGTGCGTTATTCAAAAAAGGCGGCCCCGGGTCTGAGTTATAGGACGACGTCTACTCGGGCTAGTTACTGCAAAATTAAATAAAACTTAAATGTGTTTTGAAGTGAAAACTTCTTTTGGCGCACCGCACACAGATTTTTGTAGGCTGTGAGTGAGGCTGATCCGTCACGCTCGGAGGTGAAAGGCTCGATCGGTTGAACTCGGGGCCGCCGAATGTGCCCGAGCGAGAGAGATACATTCGGCTGCTCTTCACTGCTATGTCGCTGTGTTTTCACTTCTGCAGTCCCTATGACTGCTTAGGTGTTTTGTCTTTTATGCGCGCATGTTTATCAATAAAATGTGTTTTTTTTGTTTATCAAATTCCTAGATTATCACGTTCTAGAAACGCGATGTTGTCATCGTTGCGTTATCAAAGTCGAAATATCGAATTGTTATCGTTAGATAAGGGCCCGGATTGAACATAAATAGTAAATGGTGGCTTTCGGAATATTATAGCGATGAGAATATATTGTAAACAAGGCCATAGAAATGATTAGAAGATGATATTGTAATTATTTTATAAAAAATGTAATTTTCTCGTCCTCCGAAAAAATACACCGAGGTAGAACAAAATACAAGAGTAGGTACGACTCATTTTTTTTTCTCAAAAATGCTCAAATTCTAGAATATTCAAGACTACATGTAACTCTTCTTGCTATTAGTAATCGTCTAAATAAAAATGAAAATTATAACAATTTATGTAATAATGAACACTGGCTTTTATTATACCATAATATACTATGGGACGAGACAATAAATAATACATAACGAATTTTGTTATAATACAGACCTTTGGTAGGTTTGCCACCATTTAGGCGTCCAGTTATTAGAATATGAAGGAAATATATACTTAAAAAACCATACCTCGCCGTCGGGACTTTTTACATTATATGATAGAGATAAACAAATTTTTGGTATGTTTTAGATTGAATATAATAAAAGATTATCCAAGCGGAAGGATTAGATATATTTTATCTGCGATATGCGGGGCTCGCTCAGTTGCGGCTCCTCTGCGGTGGGGACATGGCGCCCCTGTACCAGACGTACACGCGTAAACAATGGGAGGCTGTGCTTTTTGTGAGTTCTGTCACTCTCCTGTCAGTGGGTATAGTGTAATGAGATGTGAAGTAACTAATTGAACGCGTCACGAATGAATACAAGAACAAGCGTGTTCATAGACCGCAGTGATTCTCAACTTCTTTTACCTTAGGATAGTTAAGGGTACAATGGAGTTGACACGACGTCGCGGGGACTGCCTAAGCAGCCGGGTAGTCCCCCCCTTAAGACAGGCCAGCCTGTCGCTGAGGTGATCCTGTTGAATGCCTATCCGGGACCCTCACAATGCGGCTGAAGGCACTCGCAGTGGTTTTAGTTTACGGGTAGGGCACTCCCAGGTGCGAGTCCCACATAGGGTCATGATCTACCCGAGATCCTGGCTACATGCGTAAAAAGCATTTCCCTGCGATAACAAAAAAAAAAAAAAAAAAGTACAATGGAGTTGGCATATTAAAATGAGAATCATAACCCCTAAATAACATAAGAATAAAAAATCTGTGTGCTCGAATGTTTGCGCGCGCTCGCTGAAACGCCGAATGTGGTTGTTTGCTTTCTAGGCTGTTTGCGAGCGTTTGGACACACCATAATCGTGCATACTCGTTTTGATGTTAAATGTTTGTGTTCTATGTTTGAAGCAACAATATGTCGGTAGCACTATAAATATTTTACTAGCTGTTATAATGACACAATCATTATCAGCTATAACTGTCATTCGGCTATAAAAATAGCGAATTTACTATTCTAGTTTTATCATTTGTGAACTGTAATTTTTCTATAGTATCTGAAAAACCATACCAACATACCAATTTTCGCATTTGTGATATTAATGGGATTGTTGTTGTTCTAATTAAATACGATTTATTTATGACCGGTTTAACATACAATCGATTCAAAATGCTAACCACGATGTATTTATTTCCAGCAAATGTCAGCCCAACTGGGCCGAGGTGAGAGGGGCGGGTCGGGGGGAGAGCGGGACGACGCCTCCTCTACCGGTTCCGAGCGTCTGTACGAGCAAGACATCGCCATCCTAAATCGGTGCTTCGACGACATCGAGAAGTTCATCGCGAGACTACAGCATGCGGCCGCCGCCTCCAGAGAACTGGAGAGAAGACGGCGATCGAGAGGAGGGAAGCGAAGCGCTGGCGCGGGCGAGGGGATGCTGGCACTCCGCACGCGCCCACCACCGGAGAGAGACTTTGTGGACGTCCTGCAGAAGTTCAAGCTTTCCTTCAACCTACTGGCGCGTCTCCGAGCGCACATACACGACCCGAACGCTCCAGAGCTGGTGCATTTCCTCTTCACTCCTCTGGCTCTGATCGTGGACGCGGCTGGTGATGCTGCTGATGGCAGGCTGCCCTCCCGGGTGGTGCAGCCGCTGCTGACCAGGGACGCCCTCAACCTTCTCGCCAACTGTGTCACCAGCAAGGAAACCGAACTGTGGCACTCGCTTGGTGACGCGTGGCTTATTCCTAGGTAAATGATTACGGTGTTTTTAAAAGTGATTTCCTTTTACATCATATTTATAAAAAAAATATCAAACAGACTTATTAAAAATAGTATACCAAGTATAGGTAGGTAGGGAGGTAGGTACATCAACAAATACGACACCGGATTCAAAAGTAACAATAATGACGTGGTAAGTGAAACAAAGATTGTATATAGTAGAAGAACAAGTTGATTATAAGTTGTAGGCACAAAAAAAATATTACTTTTTAGTTTTTATTTTATTTTTTTAAGTCGGTTCTAATTTTTGTTTATTTTTTTTATATGTTTGTCTTATCATGGGACCATTTGGAAAGTATACCCTTTCAAACAAAAAAAGATTTTTTCAAATCGATCCAGCCACATCACTCATATTTTAAAATTCTGATTAGCATTTCAAACATTACGTCAACAACAAGACCATAACATCTCATAAAAAAAGATTATATTATAGATATATAGAAAGATTATATTATATATAGATAGAAATAAAATAGATAGATAGAAAGATTATATTTTACATATATAGATAAATTCGCAGGGTAGGATGTTTTTTATATAATATATAGAATCTTTGGCTTAATTTTTTAACGTTATAATACGTTAATAATTAATAATTACAATTTGATTAATCCAAAGGTTATATAAATACAAAAAAAAACACTACCATGCGAATTTTGGTCTAAATTTGGCTGTTGAGTCGAACACTTTTGTTTGTTCAACTATTTCATCCTATTTCTAATATAATCTGTAAATTCCAGGGAGCAGTGGAAGACTGTGATACCGCCATATCAGCCCGTGTTCATGGACGGCTGGTCCCCTGACTACCAAGTGGACGACCAGCCCCTCAGGAGGTATGTGCCATTGGCTTCTCCGTTATGGTTTATTTGTTTGTCCTCGTTATCTATCAGTTTGTTAGCCTTTTCATTCCATGTCATATCTATTTGTACATGTAAAAACATAATACTCATACTATGAAAGAAGGCCAGTCGACTTCTGCTGCATCCATGATAACTATATCTCACTGGTTTCTGGTTACACACTGGTTTATACTGGTTTTTGCCATGTTTGTTAAGCTTGCTAAATTCGTATCTCAAAAATGGAAAAATATACTAATCGAATTTGATGTCTGTTTCTTTATACTTTGAGCAGACTTGGCATGTTTTCAAATCCAGTGAAACATGACTGGTTCTAAGATTCTCCGTATAAACCATTATACATGTTCTTTATATTATAATGAAAAACTTTTATGGATTTTATTGCGATTTATTAAGAAGACACGAGAAGACAGTGTTCCGTAAAAGTTATTTCATTGTTGTGAAATTAGCTTGCTTGTGTGTGTGTGTGTGTACATGTTGTGGTGTTGGGCCAGGTCTTCCCCTCGACGGGTGGAAGCGGGGAAGGAGGCGCGGGGTGGAGAGGAGAGCGAGCGGGAGAGGCCCGACTACGGTTACGAGAGGGATGAGCCGGACCTGTACGGGGAACAATATGCGCCATATCCCAGGTAAAGGGGGTGAAACTGATTTTGTTTTTTTCTTGGCTGTGTACTAATTCTGAGTAGCCTCTATAAACATTCTGATAACTATTTTCTTATGAAATTTTCATGATAATGTAGATTCTAGAATCTAGACAGACAGAAATTAGTACTTATATGCATGTTACGGTTTACTCTTTCTACATGAGGGTTTAACGGCGTACTTTTTTATAAAAAAACTAGCTAAGTTTTATAGGCGCGAGTCTTGATTTTATAGGTTCCACAGATATCATCATCATCATCAGCCCCTGTCTGTCCACTACTGAACATTTTCAATTTAAGGAGACCTTTATCTATGATTTTATATATAACCTTAACTACGCAGTTCTTGTCAGAACTCAATATTTTTATATGATGACGTCATTGACCATGATGATTTATTTCAGAACCACGAGGCCGATGACTCGCGAAGATTCCGGCTCGGCGGCGTCCTCGCCAGAACCAGAGCCGCCGTACCGCGGCGACAGAGATGATGGTTTGTTATACTTAGACACTTAGTACTTGCAAAATGACTTTGTGAAGACACAACAGAAGAAGGGCAACGACGTCTCCCCTGAATAACAAGATAACAAGCAGGCCCAATAACAGTCCTATTGTTGATTTTACTAAGAAATAGTTAACTACACAGCAAAGGCAACCAAAGAAATTACTAGGATATTGGTATTTATTCAAACGACAATTTTTGTTGGTCCTGTTGAGGCCTACGTGACAACGACTGTTGATCTTTTTTTCTAACCTTTGTTTGGTAATTTATTAGTGATATACATTCTTAATCTAAATTTATGATGATGTAATTGTTATTCCAGACGAGCTGGGCGAGGCTTGGGCGCGGGGCGTGGCGGCGCGCGGGGGGCGTGTGGTCCGCGTCACCTACCCGCGCACCGCCAACAACGATAAGGAGCTCACCGTGGTGCGCGGGGAGTACCTGGAGGTAGGATGATATTAGAGACCTTACGCTTCAAATTTCTTTTTTAATGACTGCGATACGACCATTTTTAGGAAAGTTACAGTCAATTTTAAAAGTCCCTAAGAAGAATATAAATTAAAGAAAACGATTTATTTCATCCTTTAATTTTTGTAATGACACTACCCTGAATTTTATCGCGGTTTATTAAGATTTTTACAAGCCCGACATTTCGGATACTTTACAGCAACCATGGTAAAGGTAATGGTCAGGGTAAGACAAACGAGTCAGGTTTTTGCGCTAGATCCATCGAACATGTAACCGGTAGTCATTAAAATCCGAAACTGATTAATGATTTGTCACTAACGTAATAGCAATGGCCATCAGTCGGCCTATCAGAGCGCAAAACAGGCGCAGCGTCGCAGCACAAATTCGGCAGTTTTCATACAAAACACATTACATTACCGCTCTATTCCGGTTATATGCTCGATGGCTAGAGCCTAGAACCAAGGGGCTCATCCAGACTTGCCCATCCTAAGTAGGTAGTAAAATATTAAGTAACATGGTGGTACCCGTCTAGATAGACGCGCAGCACTCAGCGCATCCATTACACAGGTACCTCAATCAATGAGCATTATTGATATGATTAATAGCATATCAATGAGGAGGGAATAAGGAATATAGGACACTTTCAAAATACCTTCTCATATTGGAGAACAAATATAAATAATTCTTTCACTATCAGTGTTTATTCGAATACATACCATGTGCAGGAGTAAGCCATGTTCGCATATTATTTTTAATATATTTGTATTTAATTGTCCATATGTCAGGTACTGGACGACTCCCGCAAGTGGTGGAAGGCGCGTAACCGCCGCGGCGTGACGGCGCACGTGCCACACACCATCGTGGCGCCCGCGCACTCCCCGCCCGCCTCGCCGCGCCACGAGCCACACCTCTACCCCAACCCCATATACACACACTACCAGGTGAGTGGCGATACACGAGAGCATATTCCAAGGAACATGGATCCTGAGATAACAGTGGCCAATTGATTGTATTACACATACATACAAGGTAAGACTTGTCAAAGTCTACAAGACCTAAATAGTGATACCTAGGTAACACTGAAAATGTTTAGAAAATGAAAAACGGCTTAATGTAGAAAGTTGCCAATACTTTTATTGTTTTTCGAAGTAATCTCCGTTTCTTTCTACACATCGTCGCATTCGATAGAACCACTGAGAAAAGCAGTGGGCCCATTCTTCCTTAGGAGTCTCTTCTATGGCATTTTCGTACGCTTTCACCGCATCTTCAGGGCTCGTAAAGCGAATACCTCGAATTTTATCTTTAGTTCTTGGGAAAAAATGAAAGTCGCAGGGCGCCAGGTCAGGACTGTAAGGCGGATGACTCATTATCTCGACACCTGCCATAGTCAAATATTCAACAGTCCGTTTTGCGGAGAGCGCTGAAGCATTGTCGTGGTGAAGGAGGATCCTGCTTCGAGGGCGCTGCTGTCGAATTTTTTCCAAGACAACAGACAAACAGCGATTGACATACCAGTCTGCAGTAGTTGTCCTTCCATCTTCTAGCACAACTGTCGCGAAATGACCTTTCCGACCAAAGAATGAGGCAATCATCTTTTTTCCTTGACTTCTTCCTTTCTTTACCTTAGTTGGCCGATCCTCGAAAGGAAACACCCACTGAGCTGATTGTTTTTTGGTTTCGGGTTCGTAGCAATATATCCAGCTTTCATCACCTGTGATGATGTCAAATACAGCATTTGATTTACCGCCGTTGAACTTGATAACATTTGGCGACACCAGTCCATGCGGAGGCGTCTGGTCGTCGGTTAAAGTATGGGGAATCCATCTGGTACAAAGCTTCCTGACGCCTAAATGTTCGTGTAATATTTTTTGAACTTGACTCATACCAATGCCTAGGCTTGCCCGTATCTGCTGATAGGTCACTCTCTTATCTTCCTCTATCATGCGTCGCACAGCACTGATGTTATCTTCAGTAATCGCTGTTAAAGGACGTCCCTCACGCGGATCATCACTGAGATTGTTACGTCAACTCGTTAAACCAATTGTAAATAGTGGCACGAGATGGGGCTTCATTAAAAAATGCTAATCGCAGCCTATCATAGCTTTGTTGTTGAGTAAGCCCACAACGAAAGTCATAATAAATCATTGACCGAAAATTTTCTCGCGTTAAGTTCATTTTCACGTGTAACAAGAGTTTTAGATTTGCCGCCAATTCACAAAAACAAATGACAAATGAATGCAATACACTACATTAGGTTACCAAAGAGTTCTAAAATTGAATTTCAAAAAAAGTTTTCATTTTCAATGTTTCTAACTGGCCAGTTCTAAACATTTCAGTGTTACCCACGTATCGCATAACGATTAACAAGAAGATCTTTAAAAAAAACTTTCATAAAAAGATTTTAGTACAGAGAGCAAATCTTCTAAAATATAATAAAACAGGAGAGGGGATAGGAAATACAATTGGAAAGAGATTTAAAAAAAGGAATTATTGTTTAAGTGTATAGTGTAATAGTGTTGCAGACACTTGTCACTAACCGGTTAGTTAGTGGCAAGCTGTTTTCGTATTTTTTCAACTAATGGAACTTCGAATATTTATTAATAACAGTCTAAAGAAACTATAAAAGAAGAAGATCGCCTTAGAATAATACAATTTGAATTGTTTAGTCTTTCACAAACCTAATTCATTACATTACAGGACGGAGGCGGGCACGGCTCTGGTGGAAGCAGTCCCACGGGACCACCGGGTAGGGGCACGGGAGGTGCGGGCGGCGGGGGCGCTGGCGGCGGGGGCGTGGGCGCGGGAGGGGGTGGCGCAGGCGCGGACTGGGTGCGCCGCGAGCGCCTCGGCAAGAAGGGCGAGTTCCGATACTTCTAGCCTACCCATCAGCGTCACCGTATAAACAACTTCCTTAACGGTTATACTGTGAGACCTAGGTGAAAGAGCTCCTTCTTCAATACAAAGATACTAATGTAGATTCACTTGGGCTCGTCTCCTTATGGGCAATTTCCGTCGTATCCTAAGGTACTTAAATTCACTTACTCTGTCGGCTCAGTGACCAAAACTTGGCCCCCAAAACCAATGGCTTCGGCCTAGTATTTCCCGCCTCGATCATAGGTCAACTATGTCCGCTTTATCTTTTAACATCTGCTGAGGCAGAGTCGAGTTTCGAAAGAATCTACAATGATCGGAGCCTTTGAAACGTATACAAGAAGAAATGTTCAACATTATTTTTAAAATGATTTTCATTTTTAAATCCCAATAAGCTAGAAATGTTCGAGATTTCCAATCTTTAATGACTGATTTTTAGTTATTATTCCTATGGTCATATTATAGGTAATTTCGTTTATTGATAAGTGACGCTGCTACCCACCTTCCAAACTTCAGAGCCCCTTACCAAAGTGCTTATCCACGCGTCCCTCCGGACATTGTGTAGTCATAGCTAACATTATGATTAATCCAAGTCACAGTTCTTCTAATTCAGGTTCTATATATGTAACTGCCAAAGTATCGGACCCCTTCGCGTTGTTTGCGTTATTGTCGTGTGCTAATATGTTGTCTGCTGGGATACAATCATAACAGAAACTGGACACAATATTTCTTATTTACTCGTATATATTATTTTTTCCTAAATTCCGATCTTAACATTTTTGAAATAAATCTAAATCAGTATTTTTCAATATAACAGTATTGATTTGAAGTTTAATTGTATCAAATAATTGCTGAATACTTTATTTAGATGATGTTGTTATTTTGTCCAGTGTTTGTTACTTTTGAAGCTTTGTGTTGTTTGTGACTGTGACAACTTTTTTTCCTTTTTTTGAAACTAAGTACAAGTGCTCATAAGTATAGAGCAAAGAGCTAATTATATATTGTGTTACAGTAATTAACTTTACTCTTAATGTAGTCTTTGTTTTAATATAAAAAGAGTCTATTTTAGTAAATTATAAGAGTAATTACATATAAGAAATGTCAAAGATATTTGAATTTGTAAAATAATCGTTAAAATGATACCCATGTGGTGAAGGGGATGCGGCTTTAAAAAAGTCTTGCACAATGTAACATAATGTAAATATTTCTATGGAATGTTTGAAGTGAGGTACAATTTTTGACATAAGAAGTTTCTAGAATGCACCAACATTTGCCGCGTTCACTCCACCGAACCACTCTGTATTTATATTTTTATACATTAAACAATGAAATTACCAAAATGTTAGATTTATTTCCTTTTCTATTCCTTTTTCTCTATATTTATGATTCTCATTACTTTTACAAAATTTCTTTCATGTGTGTGTGTTGCTTTGCTTGAAGCTATTGTGTGTTTGTGTGATTGTCTGTGAATGGTTAATTCAATGTTTTATAATTAAAAACATATCAAATATTTCCCGCCAATTACTAGTTAACCAACTTATATTAACAAATAACCAAAAGAATTAATTCTATAAAGAATTTTACTTTCTACTAAAAGGTCATGCTTTGACCAATAATTACTAAAGATAAATAATCTGCCAAGGGAGATAATGACGATCAATATCATTTTTCGCATTCTCCAAATATTTTTTTGTAGTCAAATTCAATAATTTTCCGTCATTAATACGTTAATGTTTTTTTTTCTCGGTTTCTATGTCATGCTTCATACATGTTTAATTAATTTGAAATTAACAAATTACCCATTAACAAACATTACAAATCTAACAAATAAAAAGGATTCATAAAAAAGGTAAGTACAAGATTTAAAAAATAACAATAATAACAGCAATGACCAAATTATTTATTGGCTAAATTTAAAATGTTTCTTGACTACGCAAAACTCAAATTCGTTAGGTATTACATAATACTCAAATCTTATTTAGAAATTTGGGTTAGTGGTTTTAATGCTCAAATAATTTGAAATAGCAATAAGTAGATTAAACTTTGATTAGTCAAAAAATTTAAGAAGTTAAGTTTAAATTTCCGAAATGCGCTTAAATTTGAGTAACTAGAAAAATGGCATTTAAATTTGCGAATTGGCACCATTAATTCTCTAATTTCAGAAGAGAAAGCAGCACCACCGCCCCCGCCGCCGCCACCGCCACCGCCTATGCCAGCGCCGGTACCTCCACCACCCACCAAGACGGATACCATGAAGTGTATGTCAAATTACATAGATACTAGTTGAACCTTTGGGTTGAAATTTAACCAAACTGTCCTATCGTCATTGATTTGATAAAGCTTGCAGTATTGAGCAAAAAAAGAAACTAATTTTACTCAGAAGATGAAAAGCAAAACAATACATATTTTGTATTATATATATAATATGTATTATATATTATATACGTATTGGGCAAAACAATACATATTGCCAAATGTTTTTTTATATATCATAGGAGGGCAAACGAGCAGTCGATACTTTAGACTACCGACACCTATACACGCATAACCAGAAATTATGTAGATGTGTTGACCTCCTTTTTCCTATCCCCCAATGGGCCACTGTCACTTGACGCCGGTGTTATGTGAGCGAGATGTACCACCCCGGTCGTGCCGGCCCAAATCGCCTGCATATCAACATGGCACTACCTCTTTCTAAAGTTTCTGTTTTAAGACATGACTGCGAATAAACATTATGACATTTTATGATTTTATTTTAAGAAATAAATGATTATCGCGTGTAAAGCAGAAGATTTTTTGATACAAATAAAATAATTGAGTATCGTCTTATGTCACTATTTATTACAGCTACAAAGTCTGTGGCGAGCACGGGCACCCTACATGAGGAGCTGAAGGCCATTCTACCACAGATTCAACAGCGGAAGCTCGACATCAAGAAGACTCCAGACATTTTCATACACCAAGTAATATATATTCGGATCCTTGCGACGGTTTCTTCAATTCGTTTATATTATCACTATCGAAAATGTTTTTTTTTTTTTTTTCGGAGGGATATATGCTAATGGCCCGAAGGCCCTAATGCTTCATCGGATTAGTGTGAGCCCATTCGGCTCACTTTTGATTTATAAAGTGGGGGGTTGCCTACCGTGCAGTCTGCGACCACACGGCCTCCTTGCGTCGGTTGTGTATCGAAAATGTGAACAGAATCTAATCTATACGACTTTATGAATTGATAGGCTCTGTACACACTTTTGAAAAATTGTGTCGATAGGAGTGATGTTCAAGCTACACCATTTATGTTATGGCTTTGCAGGTGAAGCCGTAGCAAACAGCTTTTTTCCAATTAGTTACATTTTTTGTGACGTCATTTTCAACAGCGGCCTTATTCTATTTCTTTTCTCATCATGGATGAGGTTTCCTCGTTTTTACGTTTTATTATTTTGTCTTTCTCATTTTCTGGGTTTTATTACTTTAATATTTTTTCCTCTTTCCCCAGAAATCGAATCCCGAGGAGGTGGTGGAATGGTTGGAGGCAAAAGGTTTCAGTTCCCAAGCGCAGAAGCAGTTACGGATCGCTGGTCACCAGCTGTTCGCGTTGTCGCGGAAGCAGCTGGAGAGGCTGCTGGGTCATGAGGAGGGCAAGCGCCTGTACAGCCACGTGCTGGTCCAGAGGAATGTGTCCGGGGTAAAAGAAAATCTATACTCTTTAATTCTTTAGTAATTGATCGACTAGACAATCTTCTTAATATAAATTTACCGGTGGGAGGGAAGCGCTGTGCCGCGCTCCCGGCTGCATGGGTACCACCATCTTGCTTGTTTCTCCCGTGAAACAGCTTTGCTGTGTTTCGGAGAGAAGGGCAAGACAGGCAGTGTAATTACTGGCATCTCGGTGCCACATCTTATGTCTCAGGATAGGCAACACATAAATAAGTTGCCTGAGCTCGTTCCAGGTATACTAGTTTATGTTCATGGGTGACGTCGACCACTTACCATCAGGTGGTACGTTTGCCAGTTTGCCTATCCAACTAACATAAAAAAAAAAAAATTCTAGAATTAATTATCCATAACTTCTAACTAAATGTTAGAACCATGTATTCGTAGATATACTGATGGTAGTCGAAGGATGATGATGGAAATATAAACTGTGTAAAGTTGGAACACTATTTTATCTTATTTGAACAAGAAGGCGCAGCACTATATGTAGAGCCCAGCACTTCGATCAATTTTTTGTTGGTGGCATCTAATACTAGTCAATATTTGATGTGAGAATCCGTGAGATTGTGGTTTTTTCATAAAGAGTGGCCCGAGTCTAACAGTAGATTTCAAGTAAAGTTATTTAAATAGTACCACATCACACAGTGTATACAGGACATCGAGCATATAACAGTATTAGAGCTGTAATGTTATTTGTTTTGTATAAAAACAAATTCCGCCTAATTTGTGCTGCGACGCTGCGCCAGTTCTGCGCTCTGATTAGCCGACTGATTGGCATTGATGAATAATTAGCCAATGGGACACACATGTCACTGGTTGGTTGAATTGCTATTATAGCAATGACAAATCACTGATCAGTTTCGGAATTTAATAGCTCATGTTTCTACTCTATCCGGGTATATGATCGATGACACAGGATAAGCAGTGTTATTCACTGCTTATCCTGTCCTCTTTTGTCTGGCCGGTGTTGGCGCTCTTTTTACGTATTACAGCTTTCACGTACCTGTACTTCTTCTCCGTCACCTATATCGTTACCTCATTTTACTTACTTATAACTAACGTATATTTACCCGTGCTGGTGGGAATTCTCCGCGCAGTACAAGACCACGTCCGCGTCAGAGCTGCAGAGCATCCTGCGCAAGGCTCGGGAGAAAGTGGAGGTGTCATGAAGGGACAAGGAAGACGGGACTCCAGCGACGAGGACACATCATTCTGCTAGAGCATACGCCGATTGAATTATCCTATTTTTAATTTATTATAAAAAAAATATTTTCATCACGTGTTTTATTTTTTTAAACTAACGGTCGGTCAACCTCCGAAGTTGGTCAGTAAGGTCGGTCTCATTAGGCGCATTTTTTTTATGTCATAAGGAGGCAACCGAGCAGTCGGAGCCTTATGGTGACTACCGACGCCCATAGACATCCGCACAACCAAAAGTTATGCAGATGCGTTGCCTTTTCCCTATCCCAATGGGCCACAGGAAACTCACAAACCGCACGAAACGCGACAGCATAGCTGTGACTTCACGCCGATGTTATGTGAGCGAGAGGTACCACCCCGGTCGTGCCGGCCCAATTCGGCTGCAAAGCAGCATGGCACTACCTGTTACTAAAAAGTGGTAAAAGAGCGTCAGTGTTATGTTCTTTTAATGAACGGCAGCCACCCTATGACTTAAATATTTTTTGCCAAAAACCAAACTTAAACATTGAGTTTTCTAAAGATATAAAATAAATAAAATATGAATTTGTGATAGACCAGATAGTAGTAGTAAATAGTAATACTCAGTACCTAGATTATTGCAAAACCATTACCTTATACCACCTACCTTCACATCAATGTACATTACATTCATGTGAATAAATGAAATATATGTTAATATCACCTATGTATTTAACATATATGATATTAAAAAATTAAAACACGTTCTTTATGTTCTACTATAATAACATGGTGTGTGAAAATAAAAGTTAATACATAGATAAACATTATCTCATAGAAATGAAGCTCATTTGAAAGATGAGGAAAAAATGTAGGTATTTTATAAAATGCAACATCATTAGGTATAATTCATTTATTTTAATTTTCTTAAAAATATATAACAATAATATACTAATAGGTTCAAAATAAAGCTGCAAGTTTAAAATATACATTGTTTTAGGTGAATAACAAGATATAACCTCATGTACATTTATATAAAAATATGACTTTGGAAGTTTGGAATGCTGACTTAACTACCCGACATGTCTATTTTTAACCAGTGTCATAAAAAATGATTCTAATTGTATTTAGAAAATGATTTCTAAAATATTCAAACATATTGAAGTCATTGATATCACGTAAAAAAACCATAAGATGGTGGTAAGCATTTTTGAAATGAACCGTTAAGTTGTCCGATTTTAAATAAAGAACCTTTATACATCACCTGAACCATACGTTTTAAATACAACTAACACCATCTTGCGACAAACTTCGAACAATTTACTTTATTTTTCTTTATTTATGCTACAAATTTTGTCGTTCACTGAAATCTTTAACACGCCAATTTATATTTATTTTTAACGAATATGATTGAATCTACATATTTATACATGTGCAGTGAAACAAATTACAGCTTTTAACAATTAATGATAAAACAAAATACGTAACAACATTATTTCAACAACCATATTCCATCGATGTATATTTATATAACCCGTTTAATAAACATGTAGGTATAATATTATATCTCGTAAATATTTTCCTGTTTTAAACCAACCTTATCGTAAACATATTTACACTTTTGAAATATAATTAAAACATGATCATATTAGACTCGATAGATCTTTTATAATTTATGCGATATATTTGTATACATAGTTACATTAAAATTGTATCTAATATATTTAGACTAATTAATTTAACAATTGATAAACCACTTAATTAATGACGTCAATAAAAGTATTTTATAAGTTTTTCTATATTACCATAGCTTAATATGTGTATGTAACAGGGCCCTATTTGTGCACGAGGGGTTCCATGGACTCTAAAAGAGAAGAGGTCTCCCCTATAAAAAAAAAAACATCAAAAACTCGGCACAGTAACTTGAACTTTTTTCTTGTGATTTCTTCGTTCCTGTCCCTTTTATTAGGCAAATAACCCCCAAATCTGGCCCTGGTATATTTCATAGTATAGTTTCTAGAATATGGCACATGGATACAGATTGCAGCATTGTACTAATAAAATTATCTTCTACAAATGCTTTGCACTTTAACACACACACAGACATCAGTCCCATACAAAACTATGATATGATAAGTCTTTGAGTTATATTATATCCCTTGTTAATGGTATAAACAAGGTTTTACAAATGTAATTTTTATCATTTAAAAATGTATGAAAGTATAATATTATGTTTCTTTCGTACAATTTAGCATCTACATTTGTTCACAATTATACCGGGTGTATTTGGAACGCCTGCGAAAACGAAGAGGTATGATAGTGTTGGCATAGCCTGACATGATACAAGTGAAAAAAACGTGTTCTTTTTTTTTTTTGTTGCCTTTTTTTTGTATAATCCGGTTTAGTAAACATAATGTTACAGGAATTTGATGATAATACTTTAAAATAATGTTTTTTTTTGGAAAAAAACAGCAATGTAATTAGTCGGACTGAATCAGCTGATAGCGTTCGCCGCATGCACGAGGTGAACGAACTCCCGCACCGCGCGCGTCTTCAGTGCGCCCGCTAGTGGCGCGTCTCGCGGTTAGCATGAGTGCATAGTGTTTGCATACATTGCGGGTTCGCAAAATACACAAGTCCTAAAATTTTCTTTAAAAAACGTTTCTGAGATAAATGGTTATATGCATTATATAGTATATAAATAGTATATTATTAGGGTTTAATCTTCGCAAGCGTTCAAAATACACCCGGTATTGTAAGTTTTACTGAGGACTGAATCAAAAGGACAGTTTTGTGTTTGGATCTAGCTTTAAGCTTATGATTAACTCCTCAACGAAATACTTTTTAACTAGATATTGATACGAGAAAACATAAAAATGTATCATATAATTATCGTATAACAACTGACGAAAGGCAAAATGTATGAAGACATTTTGTCTTTATAATTGTACGTATTTATAAAACTTATTAGAGTAGAAGTAATGGGACGTTATAGAACTCTTTAAAACATAGATACTTAGCATTTAGCCTACATCTCATAATTGAGAATTACTTATCCTAAAATATAAAAAATATAAATCGAGAATGTAAAATCTAAAATATAATTAATATCTATACCCTACCACTGAGTTTTTTAAATTCAATAAGAATTTCATTTTAAAAACTTTCACACATTGTCGCTGTAAAATTGTAAAAAAAATAGTTCAGTTTGAATTTATAATTCCAAATATCGTAGCGTAATATTTTGATGATATTTAAACATACAGTTAATATCTACAGCGCAGTCACACCGTTCTTATCACAGTCGAATCATTAGTCGGTTGATGAGGTTAGCTAGGGCGACCTCGCGGCAATTCTTTTGGCAATCGCTGCGGTCAACGCGCTACCCTTACCACTGCCGTCTTCAGCGCCCCTGAGGGTGAACTGGAAGGGAGAAAATGCGTTTAATGTTAAATTTGAGATAGGCAAACTTGTAGGTAAGACGGTAAGTCATCGTCGTTGCCCAGAACATAAACGACTCAATAGCTGTTATTAGTCAGAACTAGTCCATAATTCTACAGACGTAAGTAACACGCATTTTGACGTGATAACGTCTTAAAATTGTTCAACGCCGGCAGCGTGCACGAAAAAATGTCCCGTACCGCCGGAGCCTGTCAAAGGATAGACTGGCCCAAGCGTTGGCTTGGAAACCATTATTTATGACTTAATGATATAATATGAAATACGCGCCAGCGTGTTTTGTGTTTATTTCTACAATTTATTAAGATGTAATTGATTTCCTCCATTATTTTCAGTCTAATTTCATTTAAATCACTTCCAATTAACTGTTTTTCTCAACATAGCGGTAAAAAGGTAATTAATTTTTCATCAATGTTTCTTTATGACGTCATCACGTAAAACTATCGTCCGTAAACTATCGGCAGAAAAGTCTTCTGAAAAAAAAAATTACATACCCTAAACTGATCTCTTACACCATCTCCAAAAATGCTAGGCGTGGAGATAATTTATACACCCGAAACCTTTAAACCTAAAAACTATACAGTCTCCTACCATGTGGTGTGGCGCCAGGAGTTTAATGTACTGGTCCATGAGCGAGCCCATCCGGGGGTGCTTCTTGAACACGGAGCCGTCCACCGCGATGGACACGTGCGGTCGGTCGATACGTCGGAGCAGGGTCGCTAAACCTAAAAATGAGTCATAATAATAATATCTATGGACGCCTTTTTACACCACGTCAATCTGGTCCCGTGGTAAGTTCTCGAAGAACTTGTGTTACAGGTACCAGACAACGGAAATATATATATTTAATATTTAGTTTTATACTATACATATATTTAAGATTTTTATTCTTTAATACACATCCATGACCCAGGAACACATAAACTTTTTTGTTCCCTGGCGGGATCCGAACCCGCTACCTCCGGCTTGAGCGCCAACGCGCTAACCATTGAGCCACAGAGGTCGTCTAGTCATAATTTATTATAGTCGTAATTTCAACTTTAAACAATCAAAAATCTGAATTAGGACAATGGCATGCTAAACCTAACGAAACCATCGTAAATACCTACTAATATCGAAATATCAATTTCAAGCAAACAAGAAAACTATATTTTGATGACAAATAGTTGTCGGCGATGAGCGACGATGGCCCAGTGGGTATGGGCTCGACCTCTTGAGTGAGAGCCCAGAGGTCCGGGTTCGACCCTGTGATGCTTAGTTTTTTTAAATTTCTACGTACACCTGAACATGAGACCATCGCCTGCTCACCGGTGAAGGAAATATCGTGAGGAAACCTTCATGCTTGATGAGATTAAAAGACTGACGGTGTGTGAAGTTCACCAACCCGCATTGGGTCAGCGCATCGGTGAACTACCAACACCTGGGGTGGACGAGGCCCAACACCCTCCTAGCTTGATTTCGAGGAGGAGACCCATGCCCAGCAGTGGGATATATAAAGGTTGATATTATTATTATAAATAGTTATCCGTGGCTTTGAGCTTTACTTGGTTGATTTTTGAAAATCATGACATCATGTCATTGTGAAAACTGGTCGAGTACCTACAGATCGGAATTTTAATTCATCATTATCATCATATTTTAATTCATCATTATCATCATATTTTAATTCATCATTATCATCATATTTTAATTCATCATTATCATCATATTTTAATTCATCATTATCATCATATTTTAATTCATCATTATCATCATATTTTAATTCATCATTATCATCATATTTTAATTCATCATTATCATCATATTTTAATTCATCATTATCATCATATTTTAATTCATCATTATCATCATATTTTAATTCATCATTATCATCATATTTTAATTCATCATTATCATCATATTTTAATTTAATTATTCATCTTTCTAATCTAGATTGGTGGCTTCTTTGAGAAAACATTGAAAGAAACCCTGCCACATGCCTGAAAGAACTTTGGCTAATTACGTCTCCTCTCCTGATTATGCCCGAAGGAATAAAGTCTACTATGTACTACCTACTCTACTGTTACTTCTATTAGTAGTACTGTAACTACAGGCTACTCACAGACGGAGACGAGCTGCGCTGCGCGGTTGGACAGCAGTGCTGCGGCGTGCTGTGCGACCAGCGCGTCGGACCGCGTCACGTGCAGCCCGCACGCCGCGCTCAGCGCTGCTGCGGTGCCCGCCCACTTGCCCTCCAGCGCTTCCCTGTTAAAGTAACCCGGTATTTAATACTTACCTAATATATGGAATATAATATATAATATTATGGTATAGTTGTAACAATATTTTACGGATTTTGTCGAGGTTTATTAAGGTTTTTACATTTCCGACATTACGGATACTTTACAGCATCACAAGATCATTGATAAAATTCGTAAATATTTGTTTCATTAAAATAAGTGAAATTCGCGTAAATAATACTCAAGTTATTAAGTTTACTTAAGGTACCTACTTAAGTATTTTTATCGGTCCGCTATTTAGTACTAAATTGTATTACCAGATCAACAAAAAAAAATCGGTTACCGAAATTTGCAGATGTCCTTATTATGCGAAAAGCAATACCTACATATTCTTCTAAAATCAATTTACTTTATTGTATCTTAAAGTGATAAAGCCTACAAAATAATAATCAACATGAGTCCGTATGCCACTGCAAATGACTGTACAACATCATCATAAATACAAGAGACTCTTACTCTTCAAAGAGGCTGACGTGCGCCGAGAGCAGCGAGTCCCTGATGGGCGCGGCGGGGAACAGCCCGTCCCTGGCCAGTCCCTTCAGGACCGACTCCAGCAGCGATCCCAGGTACTTGCCGCTTATGTACTTCTCGAACCTGGGAAAATAGGCAATTTAAAGTACAACTACCACTTTATGTATAATACAGTTCTAAGCTGCGGGTCAGAATTTTACGAGTGTAGTGGAGTCCCGCTTTATGACAAGAAAAG
The DNA here is from genome assembly GCA_963853865.1 of Helleia helle. NCBI lineage: Eukaryota > Metazoa > Arthropoda > Insecta > Lepidoptera > Lycaenidae > Helleia > Helleia helle. The sequence goes on from OY971434.1 coordinate 7,289,868, forward strand.
AAACTACATAATATTATATTAAGGTAATCAGAAAAAGGGCCAAATGCACGTCTTTTTTGCCTGGCATTTCTTTAAGTTAAACATGGTACATTTATGGTAATATTGACAAATTTCTTACAAACCATTTATTTATATTTCTGATAAAATTTATCGTAATTGTTATAGTATTCAGACTAATTATTATTCAATACTTAAAACCGTCGATTCTGTTTTTTCATCGTCATTATTCTTTGTATACATTACGTTATTTTTGATAAGTATCAAAAATCCATTTCATAAAAATTGATTTTAAATGATCAATTCTCCCAGTGAATTAATCTCGTAAAACTAACACATAAAGACATGTATCAAGATAATTAGACAAGAGAAGTAAGTAAGTAGTAAGTAAGTAAGTAGTTGGCACATCGATCCGGATCGATCGCGGAAGCTTAGGTTCGTATCCGATACGAGTAGACACAAAACCAGACCGCGCCAACAGCGCTACCGCTCGATTACTTGGGCACCGCGCATGACCCGCCTCCCTCTCCAGAGGGAGGGATGAGGGCCGGCCCTCATGATGATATAGTAAATTCAACCGTAAAAGATTCGTCGACCGTATCGGATTTGACTAATCCAAATCCTGCTCTCCCGAGTAGCGCGCGCGTTGAACCGCGGGGATCCCCCTTTCGAATATTTCTTAAGTGAGCCATCTGCTCATTTACTGTACCGATTGAGCTGAAAGGCCATCAGGCCGAAAACTCTAGCCCTTCCGAAAAAAAAGAGAAGTAATACCTACTCAAGTAAAAAAATGAATAAATTTTCAGTAAATTTTAACATATTAAGTAGAAATTTCCAATCCTTTTCAATTAAATAAAAGCTCACAAGAACCACGGAGTTATTACCTCTCGAAGTATAGAGCTACATAAAAAAACATAATTTTTTTCTACCAATCAAACTAACTCGCATAACGTGGCAATGCAAAAATAAAATCTACCAAACTAACTCACATAACATGGGCCATGGAACCCATAAGTGTTATCTACCAAACAAACTCACGTGAAGGAGGTTGCGAGCAGCGAGTTCGCGTCCACTTCATCATCGAACTCAGTCCTCAAGAAGTCCAGACAGCCGTTGTCCCCGAAGGCACCCCACTCGACGTCCACACACACGTCGGTGACCCGCTCGTGGGACACCTCCCAGTGCTGCACCCGCTCGGCCCGCTCCATGTAGGACGCGTTGGACCCCGTGCCAAGTATCAGGCCGATCTGAGGGAAAAGTACAAAAAAAAAAATAGGACACTTTTTCGTCAAATTTTAAGATGTAAGGATACAATTAATGTCGAGATTTAACTTCTTACATAGATAAGCGCAGCCTTCCAAATAACCCCACCATGGTTCAAGCCTTGACGTGGCGGTGTGGCTCAGTAGCCTAGGGTGAGCCCAGCACCTTGGGCGGGGCCAATTGAGCCGAGGGTGCTCTTTGTACCACTCTTATAAAGAGAGGGAACAAAAGAGCAGAGGGCAAGGGGTGAGAATGGGAACCTCACCCCATTGTACTGTCCCGATGTTGGGAGGGGTTATTCTGTGGTGCGGGACAACTCCTCTGTGGAGGTGGCGTCGGTCCCTTGCGGGGCTGACTAGCCGTCGAGGTGCCCTGTTAGCTTAACAGATCCGGGGCACCTCACCAAGGCGGCACTGGTGGCACTCGCCGGGTTTTAGTGGGTAGAGCTGCGTCCATTGACCATCTTTCGGGCGCAGCGAGTCCCATATACCCACCTGGGAAGACCCACTCCCCAGGCGGGATGCCTCAGAGCATTTCCCGGCGTAAAGGAAAAAAAAAAAAGCCTTCCAAATAAAGAAAATCATCTGCACGTTTATCAACCTGTTTATCAATACATTTTGGTTAGTCCTATCTACGCAGAAATCATAGGGTATCATAGGGTGGTTTTGAAGAACTTTGTAACGAGGTGACATCTGTCACTTCAGTCCTCCCATGACCATGGTTGCTGCAAAGTATCCGAAACGTCGGGCTTGTAAAAATCTTAATAAATCGCGATAAAATACGTAAAAATTGTTTCATTATAATGAGTGAAATTCTCGTAAACATTAGAAGACATTATTTGGCAATACATACCGCGACATCGTGGTACGCCTGCGCGCCCGCCACCAGCGTCCCGGTGGTGTCGTTGAGGAGCACCTGCACGGTCACACGTAGCCCCCGGTCGTCCAAGCACCGCTGCAGCACCGCCGCCACGTCCAGCCCCTCCATGCCGCTGCACTTGAAGCTCTTGGTCCACGTCACCAGCTCGCCCGACGAGATCGAGTGCTGTTTCATTGGGAACGAGAACGTGAAACCTGTGAAGAATATAATGTTGTTAATCGGATAGGCACAGATAGAACACCTAAAACTAGTCTCGATGTCACTCGATTACACTGTCTGTCCAACCCTTCGTTCCAAAACATAGCAATTTAAGCTGTATCACGTAATGAGAGAGATGGTGGTGCCCAGTATGCAGTACCCATGTATATTGGAGCGTACCACAGATTCTCCAACCGGTAAAAGTTTCTAAAAATCGATTATATATCATTCTTTATAATCGATAAGATAATGCTACGTTGGATTAAAATTTACACAGCCATTCACCTGCCGTAAAATAGAGAGTGGTGGCGAAACACTATAAGTATGGTTATTGGAAGGGAGAGTCAGAACCTCCACAATTGAGCTCAACAACTCTAAAACCTACACTGCTTTTCCAGTACTTCCTTTCAAAACACAGCAAAGCTGTTTTATTGAAGTAACAAGGAAGATTTTTTATGATTTCTTGGTGTATAATATAAACGATAAGTTGCCTTATTAGCAGGTAGTCTGTTAATAAATGTTTAGAATGATGTGTTCAGGATATGGTAGTGATGATGATGACGAAAGACTTACCCAGTGACATTGCTTCTTTCTCCAAACCTTCAGATTTCACAAAATCCTGTACACAGTCCGCGAGGAAATTGAACAAGTCTTCGCCTGGTCCAAATCTTAGGGCGTCACTGTAAAAAAACATTTCGTTTTTGTAGAATTTTCTAGATCATAATTAATTATTGTCTCTACCTACATAGGTCGAAAAGCAAAAAGTCCAAACATCAAACCAGCCACATTTGTGGTCTTAACTCTTCGATATTTATTTTCTATGCGGGCCTACACTTAAAAACAAGGTTTTCATTTTCACTATTTTACTTTATTTTACGTGTTTCAATTATTTAAACTTGACAGTTTACTTAATTTCATTACCTTAAATATGTTTCAATTACTAATAATAAAGGGAAAAAAAAGGGAATACTTTTTTACTCTAGTTAACTAATTAAACAGTCAGGGCACATACTTGATGTGGTACTGCTTGACGTTCTCCCGCACCAGCTCGCCCGCATGCAGCTCCAACAGCAGCACCCGCATGTTAGTGCCACCCAGGTCCAGCGCCAGGAACACGCCCTCCTCTGGAATACGAGCACCATTGTGAGTTATTAATATATATATATGGCTATTACATGTTCACGTTAAAACCACTAACCCCATTTCGAAGATATTTTGTATGTTACTTGGATAAGCAAACTGGCAGAAGTCGATGTCGCCTATGAACATAAACTAGCTTATCTGAAACTAGCCCAGTCAACTCACTGTGTTGCCTATCCTGAGATATAAGATATTAAGTCTCGGTGCCAGTAATTACACTGCCTGTCTTGCCCTTCGATCCGAAACACAGCAAATTTGTTTCATGGGAGAAACAAGCAAGAGAGCATGGAGCAAGAAAGACCCATGCAGCCGTCGAGGCTTAAATTACCGATGCGAGAAATGCACGAGACAGTGCAGTCCTCGCACCGGTAAGTTAAAAGTTAAGGAAATAAGTTATATTCTCAGAAAAGGAAAGACTAAAACTAAGGGTATTCAGATTAATTACCAATATAAGCTCTTTTTAATGTGAATTTAAGCTCACGTGGACGTTTTTTGCGTTCATTGAGGGCGGCCTATGTTCTGCAGTGGATGGATAGGGGATGATGACGATGACTATTTGGATGAAAACTAGTCTAAGGTACCTACTAAGCTTGATCTTTGTATCGGCATACATGACTAAGTGATGATGTACATACCTGTTCCGTCAGGTAACTCAGGTACATAAGTGTTGGCCATCTGCAGGCTGGAGGGTCGCTCGCTCAGGCCATTTTCTATCTCCCTCGTGAACACGTCCCCCACTCTCCTCAGGGTGCCTCCGCATAGCACCAGGCCGGAGAGACGAGATTCTACCTGTAAATGAGAGAACGGAATATGTTTTAAAACCAGATTCTTAATAGATACATTCGCAGAACCTATACAAGTGGAACACTATATGCTTCTCTTCCGAATTTCGTACAAATGACAGTAGAAGTTAAATCTAAGAGAGTATTAGATTCCCAAATCACTTGAGTATGAGTGAGAGATTAAAACTACACGAGTGATGCAGGTATTTGTGCCTTATGCCTTCCTTGGATCATCATCATCATCATCAGCCTCTAATCGTCCACTGCTGAACATAGGCCTCCCTCAATGAACGCCAAGACGGCCGATACCTTGGATGTGCTGTACTGATTATCCTGATCAGGATATTGGAGCAAATATTAAATTATTGTATTGTCATCGGTCCTTGAAAAGTGTGCAATGTTTAAAGTTTTCATTATTATTAAATAATATATAGATAGATACAGGTGAAGCTAATAAAAGCGTGTTAAAAAGGGATTATAAATGTAAAATTATTATCGGATGTGACACTGACGAAATCAGACAACGTGGCGTGCTGCTTTTGTAAGGCCGTGCTGAGGCCTGTGTTTATATAAACGGAGGCATCCGTTCATATACACGGACGCAAAATATGTATTAGTATTGGCTACACCTATACAGATTTTGTGTCTGATTTCATTTCTGGCCAAACTAGCTGGATATGTCCGGAGATTAGTTTTAAGATCTAGCAACTCTAGGTCATCCATTAAGGGCAAAAATGATCTAAGCAGTCAGTAATCACATTCGCCCTTAAAGCATAAAAAGCACCGGCAAGTAGAAATTTCGAATTAAATGTAATAACCTAAACTATAAGATTAGATAAGATAAAACTAAAATAGTAATAACGTGGGGCTCATTAGATTACGGATTATTTAATTATTTCATAATTATCGACTGGTGGTTAGTTATGAAACTACTGCCAAATTTAAATGAGAACTGGCAACTCTCCTTCAGTAATACGAACATCAGCTAGAAGAAATAAAAGATTATCATGGAATAGCCAATAGTAAAGTCAATATAAATAATTTCTTGTACAGTCAGTAGAAATTTATCGGAAAAATTCCAAAGAGAAGACTTCAGCACTGTGAAGTTTGCATGGTTATTTATACGTTTCTTTTTAATATAATTTGACCAATAATATTTTCACTCATTATAATTAAACAAATTCTACGGATTTTATCGCGGTTTATTACGTTTCTGAATGTCCGACGTTGCGGATACTTTACACTTTACAGCAACCTGTAAAAACTACATGGTCACGAGAGGTCTTCCTGTGACTATGGTTGTTTGTGATTTATGTTTTTTGGACATTTTTTTTTCTTTAGGAGGAGCCAATAGACATCCTTTGTCCCCCCCCCCCCCCCCCCCCCTCCAACGGCCCCAAACCACGAAACGCGACAACATAGCTGTCACTTGACGCCGGTATTATGTGAGCGAGAGGTACCACCCCGGTCATGTCAGCCCGATTCGGTTGCAAAGCAGCATGGGACTACCTCTTGCATAACACCTCTCACAATTCTACCACCTTCTAAAGCTGCAACCTTTATTCTGTTCTAGGATTCCGTCATCGACAGGACAGTAATTCCTCCGCGCACACTATAGACCTATCCCTTAAAAGATGGCAGAACTTACCTCCACTTTATGTTCTGTCGATAACATAAATATAATAGAATTAAGTATTTCGTAACAAAGATATTAAAGCTTTTTCTAAAAGTGTTTTTTTTTTCAATATACGCCTGTGAAAGCCTCGTGTTTTTATAAAACAATTATTATCATTTACGAAATACTACTTATACTATAAGTTTTATACTATTTACAGATTTTATTACGGTTTATCATATTTATTTAATTACCGATGTTTCTTTTTGTTTTCTTTGTGTTCTTGATAAACCAAGATAAAAACCGCAAAAGAGCATTTCATTATAATGATTGAAATTTGTTAAAATTTGAAATGATTGAGGAAAAAAGTTGTCTTACTTGATCAAACGTTGGATGGTGTGGGATCGGCAGCAAGCGCCTCCTTACATCCGAAATTTGCGTTTCGATCGACATTAAAATATTTTAAATTAACACGGCTGAACTACAATTACCTAACACAGCAATTAAAAGATATACAAAATTAGTGAATGTGGAATTTTAGTGATATCGATAAACGTCTAATCTTTTCTAATGATAACAATTACAAATTAGACATAATTAGTCAATCCTCAATAAAGTGGGATGGATACGCTGTGCTGCACTCTCGGCTGCATGGGTACCACCATCTTGCTTGTTTCTCCCTTGAAATAGCTTAGTCTCAGGAAAGGCAACACATAAATAAATTGCCTGGGCTAGTTCCAGGTAATCTAGGTTACGTTTATGGCCGACATCGACCACTTACCATCGTCACGTCTGCCAGTTTGCCGGTCCAACTAACATAAAAAGGTGAAATACTCATTCAATTTGATTTTCAGTGAATTAGTTTTGCATCTCTGGTAATCTCCCTAATATATGTTGGAATTGAACCTAAGTAAAGAGGAGAGTGTAATTATACTTTATAAGTTTCGTACCTATAAGCCGACGTTACACGAATAAACTTTAGTGTTCAAGTTTTCTGTAGGTATTTCACATGCCGAATAAATGACGGCTGATAATACCCGAGATACTAAAACCCCAGCCAACCATGGACGGCTGGGGTTCTGGAGTGACAGCCACCTAAGACGGTCAGTTGGCCTCAAATTAGACTGGACGAAGATCTCTGTCCCAATTATGAACGTAGGGAGTGAATCACTAAGATCCGCACCCCGCGACATAAATAATAATATACTATGAGCACGGCGAGTCGATCCTAGGATCCACAATCCGTGACAGGGGCTAATATACTAAGTAGCTTTTCACACGTGCCGGCTGTCGGGTAGCCGGCGCCGGGTATCCGGTAGCGAAATGTAAGAAAATCACGCAAGTACATGTGAAAGTTGCCATACATAACCATACACTTCGCTACCGGTTACCCGGCACCGGCTATCCGGCAACCGAGACGTGTGAAAAGGCACTAACGGTGACTAAATAGGAGCAGCCTAGAACCACCTACCTGAGCGCGCGTGACCACCATCCACCGCGCAAACACTTTACCATTTACAAGTGTCAAGTATAGGGACGCTGCCCACTGAGTTCTTGCCGGTTCTTCTCAGGAAAGGGCTAGGGTTTGAACCGGTGGTAACATCCTCTCCCTCTTCCACTTCAGTAGCTCCTCTTAGACTCAAAATCAACATTCGTCATCATACTAACCAGTTAACAATTGCGGAGCAAACCAAAAAAAATAATTATTCATCAAAACCTAATGTAATGGCGGGGGCCACTGGTCTGTAGAGAATTTCGCGGGCCGGGCCAATTACACATACAAAGTACACATTGTCTTATGTGAAACTTATTTGGCAAACTAATTTTTAAATCTCGTTTATATTTATACTGATCTAAAGCTTTAAACAGAGACTTGTGATACGACGTTCGCACTATCTCACTCTCACTCTCTCTCGATCTTTCTCAGTCCATGGCTATGTGCTTCATGCTACGTTCGCCCGTTCTCACTCTCTCTCGATCTTTTTTCTGCACATTTTCGTGAGGTTTCATCCGTAAAAAAAAATTACCCTCATGCGCGCAAAGAAGTTTCACTTCTCTCTCTCTGTGCAGTGGCCAGTTCTGGTTCACTGCGAGTGCATCTTGGCGTTCATTGATAGAGACACATATCCATCATACATGAAGTTAATAATGATTACACTTCAACCTCGAAACTCTAGACACTGGATATATTACCTACAGACTCAGTAATCGATCAAACAGTTCATCAAAGTTCGCCCATCCGTTATCTTGACGAATGAGTGTTTTCAGTCGCCGGCGAGACATCTATAATTTTATCAATAATCTAGATTATTGATTAATAACAAAATTCTTCGTGTGCAAGATAACAACTGTGTTTTGGTAATTGCAAGGTTGACAATGACTACCACGGCTAGCTCAAGTTGCGAGTGGCGCGATCGGTCGTCTCAGCAGTATTTGAAGGTGTCCAACAGTGGACAGATGCGGACTGTTGATAATGACGGATTTAATAACTTATAATAATTCTAGAGATTACGTTATAATATACTTTTTACGTCGGACTTTTACCAATAAATTTGAATTTTTTGTACAGTTTTTTGCAGTAATTAGTATTTACGCGAATTTCACTCATTGTAATAAAATATAATTTTCGAAAGAGGTTTTGTGTGTCTCTTTTGGCCATTTTGACTTTTTGTCCTAATCACCTTCGTCATAATTAGAGACATAATATAGTCACAATAGCCCAGTCAAAACAAGAGAAAAGTCAAAAAGAAGGTCATACCACTTGCGTCACAAACCGGGTGGTGCTTGTGGGGGCAGCCCCCACTCCCCCCAGCCCTGATCGTATCTCCATAACGAACCGAATGTTGATGTCAATTCGTAGATTGTGTGTTTTGATGCTACTGAGATTAACTACAGCTAGACTTAACTACTAGCTAGCTAGCGGTGGGGCTCAGTAGCCTAAAGTGTGCCCATTGGGCGAAGCTAATTGAGTGGAGGGGGCTCTTTGTACCCCTCTTATGAGAAGACGGGACAAAAGAGCAGGGGGCAAGGGGTGAGGACGGGAACCTCACCCCATTGTACTGTCCCGACGTTGAGAGGAGTTGTTTTGTGGTGCGGGACAACTCTCTGTGCAGATGGACTAGCCGTCGAGGTGGCCTATTGCTCAGATCCAGAGCATCTCACCAAAGCCAGCATTGGTGGCAATCGCGGGGTTATAGTGGGTATTCGGCACAGATACCACATAGCGCGACACCTAATCGGACCCCACCCGTAAAGGCGTTTCCCCGTGTTAACAAAAAAAAGTGATTTTCTTGTAAATGAAACAAAGGCATAACAACGAACTCTCGCCCGAACTTTATTCGCTTTATCTATAAATTAAACAAATAACCAAAATTGTTTCTAGAATCGTATAGAACCTACTATTACTACCTACTCCTTTGTAGACAACTTTGTAGTTGTAAGGAGACCAACCTTTAATCTACGGTGTAATCTTTTAATTTTTTTTTCCATTCCGCCAACACTTTCATATTAACTTTAACCAGGTTCGAATTCTAGTTCAAAAAACAAACGCAAGCTGTTTTTTTCTTTATACAACTACTTCTGACCTAACATTGACTCCGCGACCGTGGAAGGATTGTTCATAAAATTATAGGCATAATTAAAATCAGTACATTGCGAACAAGGCGGGGCTATCAATAGGTCACGGGATATCAGGGAGATAGAAGCATTACGTAAACTATATTGCTAACATATGGCTGTATGTTTTTTGTTTCAATATTATAAGTGCGGCTCCCGAGACAGACCGAGGCAGGGCAAGCGCGAGAGTGTGAATGATAGCGTTCGCCCGCCTCGGTCTGTTATTTATAGATTATTAGGCGAACCGAGAGGCATCGGGAGACATAGCGATTACTCTTGACCGAGAGTGTAGAGCCGCCGTAAGTATTATAATCTCTACATTCTACTGTCAGGTCGAGAAAAAAGACTAACCAACTACGCCACAGCGAACTAATTTCTTCTACAAATATATTATAGTGAGAAGTTACCGGGGTAATTCGCTTGTGCATGCACTTACATCTTTCGTGAAACAGGAATACTGCTCCGTAAGAGGAGTAACACAGACAGTGTAATTACTGGTAAGTAACGAGATTTACCATCTTACGCCTCAGGATAGGCAACGCGTTAATGAGTAGCCTGGGCAGGGTTGATCACCTACCATCTTTTCTTTTCTCTCTCTCTCTCTGAGGCATCCCGCGGGGGAGTGGGTCTCCCAGGTGGGTATGTGGGACTCACTGCGCCCGAAATCTGGTAAATGGACGCAGCTCTACCCGCTAAAACCCGGCGAGTGCCACCAATGCCACCTTTGGTGAGGTGTCCTGGATCTGTTGAGCAAACAGTGCACCTCGACGGCTAGTCAGTCCCGCAAGGGACCGACGCCACCTCCACAGAGGGGTTGTCCTGCACCACAGAACAACCTCTCCTAACGTCTGAACAGTAGCATGGGGTGAGGTTCCCGTCCTCGCCCCTTGTCCCCTCTACTCTTTTGTCCCCTCTTCTTATAAGAGGAGTACAAAGAGCCCCCTTGACACAATTCTCTTCGCCCAAGGTACCGGGCTTACCCTAGGCTACTGAGCCCCACCGCCACGACAAGGCCTGAACCATGGCGGGGATCACCTACCATCTCAGCTCGTTTACCTGTTTGCGTAGCAATAAGTATTTTGAGTCTAGTTGTTATTAAGTTTTAGTGTAGATATTATTAAAGGTCTTTTGGATATTTAAATAAAAATCACGTCGCGGTAATCTATACTAATATTATAAAGCCGAAGAGTTTGTTTGTTTGTTTAAACGCGCTAATCTCAGGAACTACTGGTCCGATTTGAAAAATTATTTCAGTGTTAGATAGCCCATTTATCAAGGAAGGCTATAGGCTATAAAACATCACGATGTAACTAACAGGAGTGAAGTTAAGCAAGTTAACGCGGGCGAAGCTGCGAGCAACAGCTAGTATGTTATATTCAAATATTGAGAATACAGTTTTACATATAATGTCCCTTATTAGCTTAAGTGGCGTTTATACAATACCGCGGTTACAACTAGACTGTTCTACTGTTCCGTAATACATATTATGTCACCATACATTATTGTATATATTAATGCTGACTCAACTGTGTCCCCACAAGTATTTTAGGAATTCTCGTTTACTATGACAGAGGTTTATCAGAACGCATATCTTCTATGAAATTGATTAATTAGCTAACAAACGGTAAAGCGGCAAATAAACATAAAACAATAAATTGTTAGATACACTATCTCATATCACCTCACCAGCTGCCATAAATGTTATAGCATACAATTATATTTACACCTCCTCAAACTTATCATTCTAATACCTTCAAACCTTTACCATTACAGGGTTCCGTATATTGCGTCGTAGATTTATAAGGTGCCTGTGATGTGGCAAAGAATAGAAAGGAGTCGGTTACAAACAAATAAACAGACATAAAAACAACTGCATGAGGTGAAGCTAATAATCCCCACCTTGGTTCAGGCCTTGTCTTATAATAAGATGAAGCTTGAAATGAAAACCATGAAGCTTATAATAAGCTTGTAAGAAAGAAAAGTGTGGCGAATCTTGTGTCCGATAAGATCCACTTGGGTATTTGCGCCAGCGAAATATTTAATGTGAAGATGCACTAATTACAAGTAGTACTAACCTGCTTATTTCTTATGTGATGTAATTATAGTCTGACCAGAAGAAAAAAACCCTCGCCATATGGCGGAAAATTTCGGAATTAATTTCTATATGGACTATACTATGTGTTGACGTAAAAAAGATACAGTGGCGACACCACGCAGGGTTTATATATTTCTAGTCAGGCTTTACAAGTTAACTTTACAAGAAATAAAAAGCATCGGTAAGGACATCGTAATTACTGGCTCCAAGATCTTGCATCTCAGCGCATCGTCGTTGAGATCCAGGCAACCACAGCAGGCAACGCATGAATGAGTTGCCTAAATCTGGCTGGCTGGCATACCATTATTAAGTTTTAGTGTAGATATTATTAAAGGTCTTTTGGATATTTAAATAAAAATCACGTCGCGGTAATCTATACTAATATTATAAAGCCGAAGAGTTTGTTTGTTTGTTTAAACGCGCTAATCTCAGGAACTACTGGTCCGATTTGAAAAATTATTTCAGTGTTAGATAGCCCATTTATCAAGGAAGGCTATAGGCTAACACGATGTAACTAACAGGAGTGAAGTTAAGCAAGTTAACGCGGGCGAAGCTGCGAGCAACAGCTAGTATGTTATATTCAAATATTGAGAATACAGTTTTACATATAATGTCCCTTATTAGCTTAAGTGGCGTTTATACAATACCGCGGTTACAACGAGTTTTTCAATTACAAATTGTAATGAAAAAAATATTGAGGTTCCCTTAAAATTTAAATGAAATCCTATAAGGATTTTGAGATTTCAAAAAAATAAATAAAGCTGCTTACATGCCTAAAATGGTGTCTTTGTCAAGTATATTTTTGCGTGTGTACTTACAATCCACGTCTTCCACGGTTGCCATGTTAAACATCAATAAAACTGCAGTTCATCAATTGTGCGTGCATTGACAGCGGTGATTACTAGCTATAATTGCACTGGCAACACTATTTTATTGGCTGTTAACATTTGTGCACCACCAATCAGAGCTATTGAACCAATTCTAAATATAACTGTCGTGAATAGAAATGAAAAAAAAAATATGAAACTGACTTCAGGAACATTTACTTTTTTGTTATAACCTTGTTCTACTTGGCATCGTACTGTTTATTTTCAATTGGAAAAAATACTCTACATTTTCTACTTTCTAAACATTAAGAATATCCTATAAAAATTGATATCATATTCTGTAAATACTGACAGTTGTAAGTGTTTAATAGCATTTATTCGTTTTTAAAGGACCTTGCTTTTATTTTTGACCTTGATATGTTGCAACAAGTCGTTTCCTTCTTTAGAGAATCAGGATGACATAATTATCCTAAATGTCGCTGGAAAATTTTTAATTGCCTCGGAAAAGTTAATAATATTTTGTTTTAATAACTGTGGCTGGGTGGACTCTTCCAGCAAAACCAATAGCTCTCTACGTGACTTAAGCCATAGAGTAACACGGTTCGGTGATGATGAACGAAACTACGTTGAAACTAAACATACATAATATATTTATTTATAATATTCTAACTCTTAAAGTATAAACATATATAATATCAACACTTTATAAAGAACCTAAAACTAAAAACCTTAAAAAATATAATAAATTAACTTAAGTATATTAATAAAATGGAGTCCCTTTAGGCAAGGTCCCGAAGATACTGGCAGCGTCCCCCCTTTGAATTGCTAGACTAATTCTTTGTCCGAGGTAGCTGCCAGCTCTTCGGTCTCCTGTGATGTCGACTAACCTTTTTGTTATTCCCTTAATAAAATTGGAGAGTCTGTTGGTAATATTAAAATAACCGTTTTTTATTAAATGCATGTATACACGGTACGTATACCAAAATATTTTTTACATTTATGTCTGTCTGTTTTTTCCAACTGTAAATTTCTGAAAGGGCTGGGGCGATTTTGATGGGATTCACTGGCAGATGGCTGATGTCATAAGGAGTAACTTTGGCTACAAAAATAATCATCATCAATCCGACACGGCTGTAAATCTAAGCTACGCGGGCGAAGCTGCGGGCAACAGCAGTTAGAGATATAAGAAGAGAAAAGGCACTCTTCACACTCACAATCTCTATCCGCGCGAACTCAGTATATGTACCGCGTATCGCTGCGTAGTGCGGAGCAGTATGAAAACCCCCTTTTAGAAACTGCAACTCATTCTGTATAATAAGTGCGACTATCACAATAGTCATAGAAAATTTTCCAAAAGCCATAACGGCTGTAATATTTTGATAATTCTTATCGGTGTTTATAAAATGATTATAAAACTACTGTTAAAAATCCACAACAACTTGATTTTTACAGCATTTTCTGCCTCGCACGACAAATATATCGAATATAGGAATCAGCTGCCACCTGCGGTTTTTCCGAACCGTTACGACTTAGTGAACTTTAGGGAAGAGCATTTGAAAGGCCGGCAACGCATCTGTTAATCATTTGATGTAACGCCTGTCTATCCATTTTCTTCTATGTATAAAAAAACTACTGGTGTTGATCGTTGAAAATTTTAGTATAAAGATAAACAAAGATTTATGAGTTTTATTTAATATTCTTGCAAGAGATATTTTTTTCTAGAATCTGCACCCTTTAATTATTATCATCACAATTTTATTATCAACTGTTATCATTTTCATTCAACGCTTCATGCTTCCGAAACCATAGAGGTTCAAGAATCATTTTTGTTTTCAGTGAGCGAGTAAGCCATTGAAACTTGGGTGCTCTGACCGATTATATATCCGACTTTAAGTACTATAATAGCATCAAGCTAATTGGCCAATGTTCCTGGCCATAAAGACAATAAAATTCCAGACTTTAGCCTGGACGCCAATAGACAAAAAAATTACATCATTTTGTCCTAGCACCCACGTTGTTTAGTAAAATGCATATAATTATGTACTCTCTTACTTTAACTGTTTAAAACGAATATGGTATAAAGTGCCCTTTAAGCCTTTTTACTTAGAGGTCATGTCCTACTGCCGTCTTTAGATCGAAATGGAGTAACTTATAACACATAATAAATGTGTAATATCCTTTAGATTTTCTAAGAATCTTCTTGTGATGTTAGGCTATCGTTAATAAGAATTATGTTTTTGATAAGACGTTATGAAGAAAATTACTAATTGAAAAATACCTTCAGAGCCCTCGCTCTGTCTTCGATCGTCAACCGTGGGGGCAGAAACTGTTCACAGCCCAAGGCGGTGCCGTTGTGTCCGTTTTGTGTCCCGTTTGTGCCGTTCATGTACACTTTGTGTCCGTTCGCTCTGGTCTCCACCGGCAGATTTTTCTTCACTGCAGTCGACATCTTTGGATCTGTTGACAAAAAATGCGTTTCAAATATCGGTTTTATCTTACTTTGATATGCGAACTGACAGACGACTTGGTTGAAAGTGGTCAACGTCGCCCTTAACTCTTTATAAAATACTAGCTGTTGCCTGCAGCTTCGCCCGCGTTACTTAACTCCTATAAGTCACAGCGTGATGTTATATGGCCTATAACCTTCCTCGATAAATGGGCTATCTAACACTGAAAGAATTTTTCAAATCGGACCAGTAGTTCCTGAGATTAGCGCGTTCAAACAAACAAACAAACTCTTCAGCTTTATAATATTAGTAAAGATTTTTGACAGAAATCATGATTGCTCTTTCACTCAAATTAAAAGAACTTGATAAAGAAAATGGAGTCGGATCGATGATGAAATTATTTATTTACTATGAAGGTCGCGGATCAATTAACTGCTTTGAAATAGGTTGGTCAAATGAAAAGTTCACTGACCTCTGCAACTAGGTCTTGCCAATATTGACTAATCAGGAAATTTCTAGCCTGTGCAGTTCTAGATTTTGATCCAGATCTACTATAGGCTATATGGATTTATGTCAGTTATAAGCTATCACTCACAACAATTTATTGATCAACTTAAGGTAAGGCTCAGAAGGTTAGACGCGAGGAACCGGTTGCTTGGGCGGTGAATGTGAAACTTATGGTAAAAGTTGCAGAAGATATTTTTAACTATGCAAGATGAAAGAATACCAAATTTCAATTAGAAACAATTCCAACCATGCAGTGTAACGTAAAAATACAGCCATGTAAAGAATAGATCTTTACATGGCTTTATTAATGATATGAATAAATATTTGTTTTTCGAATTGACCTATACTGATGGCCAAACGGCCTTTAAGCTTTATTGGAAAATGGATAAACACAGATACATGCCACCATACAATATAATATATTGAACGAAAATAAATTCATATCAGCTTTATTACTTTTAAAGAGTAGCAATTAATTACAAATAGCAGTGGATCGCTCTCATACATCACGAACTTATAACCGTGTGTCCATAGGGTGAGTAGTTGTCCAGTCGAGATGACAAACAGACTAATAATTATATACGTACTAATAAAAAAACAAATGGAATGTACACGCAACTTCAGATACTAGTTGGATGGGAGAAAAAGTATTTCTACCAGACGAATGCAGGTAGTTAATCGTGCTACGTAAAACAACTCTAAATGAATCTAAATGAAACAAATCTTAATAACAAAAACAAGTCCTACTCTCAGGATTGTTGCATAAAATTAAGTGTACGAAAATAAAACGAGTAAATAAATTGTTATTGCTATGCAAGCGGCGCGGCTGTGACGTAGCGGCGCGCCCACCCGCCGCGCCCCCGCAGGTGCACCTGTGTGCGTGAGTGTCGCGTGTGTGCGTATTTGTGCGCGTGTGTGCGTATTTGTGCGCGTGTGTGCGATCAACTGCGTACGCGCAGATCAATATACTAAATAATAAACGTTAAGAATCTAGTGGAACGCCAATAATTTGTGTTATGTATTAGATAGAGATTATTTTTAGAAGTTTATATACTATTCATGATTTTAGTACACTATACTTATTATAATACATATTATTTTAACAGGATTCAAACCGAAACACAACTACATATAATTTTGATCATTAAATAAATGATAATGGTAAATTTAGATAAATTACGTCTCGTCTTGTCGTGGGGGTGGGGCTCAGTAGCTTACGGTGAACCCAACACCTTGGGCGAAGCAAATTGAACCGAGGGAGCTGCTCTTTGTACCCCTCTTATGAAGGGTAACCACACCCCATTGCACTGTCCCGATGTTGGGGGGGGGGTTGTTCTGTGGTACGGGACGTCCCCTCACTGGAGGTGGTATTGGTCTCTCGAGGGACTGACTAACTGACTGACTAGCCGTCGAGGTGCCCTGTTTGCTTAATAGATCCGGGGCACCTCACTAAAGGCGGGGCGTCGTCCCCCCCCCCCTCCCCAGCGGGCCTCAGAAAATGCCTCAGAGCATTTCCCGGCGTAAAAGAAAAAAAATCGTTAATTTCAATGATGCACAGAAGCAATTATAAAATATCTAATCAGCAGATATAAGCGATTACTGATAGGAAATACTCTTTTTTCTCAGGGAATTCTCGTCGAAATCAGGCGAGGGCAGTATGAGTTCAGGTTCAGGTACACGCAGGTTAATGAACTTCACACATGCTCAAAAATTTTGCATCGTATCTATAGATCTTGTTCATGGTGTTTCCCTTCACTGGACCAAAAGTACCTACATATCTAAATAATACTTTTTAAATAAAGTGCGTTTTATGTAAAAAATTGTAATGTCAACAGTTTTTGTATATCATTTCTAGGGTTCCGAACCTCAAGAGGTACCGATTTTCTCAGGATCGAGTGAATATAGCAAGTTCAAATTTAGTAGATACTGAGGTCTGTAGTCTCTATTGGATGTATAAAAATCAAGGACCTGAGTCAACGCGATAAAAAGATATGGACAAATTTAGATTTTCGCGAAAACTTCTTAATACCTTCCAAAATTTACTTTAAATTTTAACATTTTTATTTTTCGAAATGTTCCCTTTACTTGTGCTGTAAACTTGTGTTGCTTTTAAACAAAATTGACAATTCTTAGTCAACCGGAAGTACCCTGTAGATTTTGGGACGAAAACCTTAATACGGTATATATATTTAATATAGGTATATAATGCTAGTTCGCGTTGACCTAGTATAACGAAATTTCGCAAAGCAAGGTCTTACAGCACAAATAAAGGAAAAATTCCAAAACATAAAAAATATGAAAATTGAAGGGTGTCTCTCATACATATATATTTAGTTGACGCTAATTAAGATAGTCTTCTAAGTTCTATGGGCGCGCTTATACAATTTAGAGGACAGGCCAACAATGAAAAATGTTTTTTTTTCGGAGGGATCTATGCTAATGGCCCAAAGGCCCTAATGCTTCGTCGGATTAGTGTGAGCCCATTTGGCTCACTATTGGTTTGTTAAAGTGGAGGGTTGCCCCCCGCCAACCGTGCAGTCTGCGACCACACGGCCTCCTGGCGTCGGGTTGGACATAAACAACGAATTATAAAAGGTATTTCTAATTCGTTGCATAAACATGATAAGTACCAATTTTATTATGGCGGTATAAGTAGGTACGGAACCTTCGGCGCACGAGTTCGTTTCGTACTTGACCGGGTCGCTTCTTCGCGCAGCGGTCGCGGGTTCGATCCCGTCAAGTGATAAATAATTTGTATGATGAATATAGATGTCTGCACCGAGTAATGGACTGTATATATTAATATAAATTTCTTTCCTTTCATAGTACCCCTAAAACAAGTCTTACGAACTTAGCACGGGGCTAGGTTGACGTGGTATGATTGTTGCTTAATATTTTTTTATTTATAAAACACTAGTTACATGAAATAATGATGTGTTACCATCTGCTATGACTTCGTGATGACATATAATTATCGCCATGGAAATGATTATGGATATTTATATTGTATGTTTAATGTTAGTATCTAACTATTTCGTCAATATACAAGAAAACGACACTTGTAAATCATGTATCAAAATACGTGTGGGATGTAGCCCCAAAGGGAGAGCTCCGACCGAGCGAGATGGTATGCTCGGTTAGACCGAAGCCCACTTGTTACCATTCTGACTGTTGTATGTATAACGCCGAATCGTGAAATTTCGATAGCGCGATTCAGAATTGTGGCGCTAATCCGCCACATACGCCAAGACGGCCGATCGCACTCGCAAATAGCATTAAGGGCCAGCTAATGCTCATCGAGAGTCTAGCGGCCGGAAAAACGTTGACGATGATTATGTGTGCAGTGACGTTCCAAGTGCATATAAGAACGAATAGTTCACTGGCCCAGAATGTGTCAGACACATAATCCTACTATCCTACTATTATTATATGTTACTCTCTTTTGTTACTCTTTTACGCCTACTAACTGAAATAAAAAACTACTGAATGGATTTTAATGAAACTTTACAATAACATAGCTTATACATAAGAATAGCACATAAAATCTTATCCCTGTACTCTCACGGGAATAGGAAGTACGCGGGCGAAACCGCTGGGCGCGGCGCTGCTTTTCATTTCTAAGATTTTCAACACGTGGATTAGAGTAGATTAGCTTTTAGATTATACTGAAGGTAAGCCAGGCGTATGTATGTATTATTTTGCCACTAAATTTATTCCTTCATAGATATTACTCGACTCAAATAAAAAAATAAAACATAATATTACTTTATGAATTTGTTGCGTTCGTTTGTACGTTTTTTTTTATTTCGTTGTAAGGTTTTTTATTTATGTTTTTATTAAATATTACAACAGCCTTTTAACCCTGTATAATAATTTATTAAACACAAAAATATCTCAATACGTTGTTTTAGTTCGATAAGATGTTTCCGTATTAGTTGTGTAGGTAAATAAAAACAACAACTAAAATAAAACGAATAAATATAAAAATATATGATACACTAATATTTATAGCCCAGGCTTAAAATGGGGCGAGATTCGAACTTGTGATCCCTTAGGTAGCCATTGCTGCTAGATTCCCCATTACGTCAGTAGTTGATTGTGTACAATCTCGGTGTCCGGCGTTTATGTGTAATTTGCTGCCATACAGACATAATCGACACGACTCAAATATATTACATGCACTGTTAAAATACTTCTGACGGCGGACATGACTAGCTCCTTTTTTATTTGGGAAAACAGCTACGTTATTTTCAGTTTTTTACAAACGCAACGACTTCCAAAGTTAATTTTAAAACAATAAAAAACTATTTTCACCATATTTTGCACTTTTATTGTGTGAAGCTACGACTACGAACGCCTTGTACATGAGATCAATCTCACTGACATTTAGCGAGTTCTGCTAAATAAAAGGAAAAGCATGGTAGGTACCTAAATATCGAGATTAAAATAATTTTATAATGAAAATATGTATAAAAAGTTTTGTTAGCTCTATGCTGTGTATAGAGCTAAATCTGTATAGCACTATACACAGATTTAAATCTGTATAGCACTATACACAGATGTAAATCTGTATTGCTCTATACACAGATGTCAATCTGTATTGCTCTATACACAGATGTAAATCTGTATAGCTCTATACACAGATGTAAATCTGTATAGCACTATACACAGATGTAAATCTGTATTGCTCTATACACAGATGTCAATCTGTATTGCTCTATACACAGATGTAAATCTGTATAGCTCTATACATAGATGTAAATCTGTATAGCACTATACACAGATGTAAATCTGTATAGCTCTTTACACAGACGTAAATCTGTATAGCTCTATACACAGATGTAAATCTGTACAGCTCTATACACAGATCTAAATCTGTATAGCCCTATACACAGATGTAAATCTGTATAGCTATAGAGCTATTATATATTTACATTGCTGTATATACACAGATGTAAATATGTATAGCTCTTTACACAGATGTAAATCTGTATAGCTATAGAGCTATTATATATTTACATTGCTGTATATACACAGATGTAAATATGTATAGCTCTTTACACAGATGTAAATCTGTATAGCTATAGAGCTATTATATATTTACATTGCTGTATAGATACAGATGTAAATATGTATAGCTCTATTCAGTAAAACAATGAAGTTCCCGAGAACTACATAAATTAGCCAACTCTTAACCAATTTTATGAAACAAAATTGAATGGAAATGAACTAACTACCGAGTTTATAACGATAACTTTTCCTAACCTCTATTTAAAACTATCATTTATTTTATCATTATCAAGCTAGAAGAGGTTATTACTGGTATAAACTGGCCACACTTATGTTTATACATGATATCTATATATACATCGTAAAATAATATGTTTGTAAACAAATTATCTCTAAAGATGCCAATCAGTCCTGGAAAATATTGTTCTAAACTAATTTAATATTTAAATTACTTGGCTATTAAAAGCAGCACTATTTTGTTAAGAAAACTGGCATACAAGCCACCTAAATTTAAATTTAAAACAAAATTAAATATATCAAAATAAAAAATATCGAAAATTATTCTATCTATTATATACAATCCTATAATTAACGTCTTATTACTATAGAAATTAGTTCCGAATTGAAAATCACAATTACAAAGCTACTTGGGGAGCCCACCGCCCTTAAAACCGCCCGCTCCTGTACTGCTCGGGACCTTGATTGAGCGCGACACCACTTATACATGGATTGCCTATCTTTGTGCACTAAATGATGTCTCTATGCCAGTAATTACACTATCTATCTAAAAATCTATCTATCGGATAAAAAAATGCAAGATGGTGGTACTCTAAGTCTTCATATTGTCACAACCAGTAAGTGCGCTGTTATGCATGTCATCGACTAGTAGATAGTAGTAGTAGTAGGTAGTAGTAGTAGTAGTACCCACCATGGTTCAGGCCTTGTCGTGGCGGTGGGGCACAGTAGCCTAGGGTGAGCCCAGCACCTTGGGCGAAGCGAATTGAGCCGAGGGGGCTCTTTGTAACCCTCTTATCGGAAGAGGGGACAAAAGAGCAGGGGGCAAGGGGCGAGGACGGGAATATCACCCCATTGTAACCCCCGACCTTCTCCCCCGCGGGAAGCCTGAGAGCATTTCCCGGCGTAAAAGAAAAAAATTAGTAATAATAGTAATAGTTGTAGTAGTAACCTATTTAGGGGAACTACTACTGTTGAAGGGAATGTTTCCTCGAGTATGTACAGTTATAGAGTGACATGTTTGTGCTCGACAACGTCGAATATATGAATACGGTGATAAGTGTGTCATCTTGATTCTACAGTAAGACACCTTTTACTGTATCGTATACTAGCTGTTGCCCACAGCTTCACACGCGTTAACTAACTCAACTTAACTTCTATTAGTTACAGCGTATAGCCTTCCTCGATAAATGGGCTATCTAACACTAAATGATTTTTTCCAATCGGACCAGTATTTCTTGAGATTACCGCGTTCAAACAAACAAACTCTTCAGCCTTATAATATTAGTATAGATATCACAATAATCTTAATCCTACTAATATAAACGTAGAAGTCGGTGAGAATGATGTGTTGATAATGTGGATGTAACTTAATTTTACAAGAATTACAGAGCTGATTTGGATAAACTTTTAGTTTTTAGCTTTTTTATGCCATAAGAAGGCAACCGTGCAGTCGGAGCCTTATGGCGATTACCGACACCCATAGACATCGACACAACCTAAAGTTATGCAGATGCGTTGCCCTCGTTTTCCCTATTCCCCCCAATAGGCAACCGGAATCTCACAAACCGCAAGAAAAGCGACAGCATAGCTGTCACTTTACACCGGTGTTATGTGAGCGAGAGTATCACCCCGGTTGTGCCGGCCCAATTTAGCTGTAAAGCAGCATCTTTACTTAGATATATATAAGATATAACCAAGACATATATAACTATGACAAAACTATTTTATATGAACTTTATCGTTTTGTTTTAATGATTAATAGGCTTGCGTTTGGCCACTGCCTCACCTGATGGGAAGTGATGACGTGGCCGACGATGGAGGATTCACTCTTGCTTTGAATTTCCCTAAGTTGTAGGTATCCACAATAATCCATCCAACACAGATGCTGGTAACGAATTCCAAAATTTAGCAGTACGAATGATAAATGTGGACTCGAATCTTTTGGTACGTACTGGTGGAATATCAACCATGTAACGGTGTCGGGTCTCGGAGCGTCTGGTTGTCCGTTGATAGAAAGGTGACGGTGGGATGAGGTGGTGAAGTTCAGAAGCACACTCTCCGAAATTAATCCGATAAAATACCGAAAGACTAGCGACTTTCCTGCGATGTTCTAGGCTCTGGAATTTCGACGCAACTAGTGCATTATCTGAAATAATTAAAAGCACGCTTTTCGATAGATTCCAGACCTTCGAGTTGGTGCTTTGCTGAGCCGTCCTAAAGATGGGAACAATACACGATCGAACTTGTGCTTGATACAATCGTTTATCTATACTACTAATATTAAGCTGAAGAGTTTGTATGTTTGTTTGAACACGCTAATCTCAGGAACTACTGGTCCGATTTGAAAAATTCTTTCAGTGTTAGACAGCCCATTTATCAAGGAAGGCTATAGGCTATAAAACATTACGCTGTGACTTATAGGATTGGAGTAACGCGGGCGAAGCTGCAGGCAACAGCTAGTCTTTCATATTCCAGACATTTTGAATACTACAGCTAATATAATTAACTACGTGAGGAGTCAAAATATACTAAATAAAGTAGTTTTATACTACGTTTTATAAGTAAAATTCGCTAATGTGACGCACGTGTACGTGTTGTATACAAACGTGTGCGGACGATTACTATGACAAAGAAGCTACATGCTAAGTAATCCACAAGCATGTCATTTGTAAGTTGTTGTTGTGAATTAGTAATAAATTATATTATCCTAGACTGGGTCGGTCCAGGATGGCGAGTTAGACCAGCCTTCTCACGTCCTGGTGGGCAAAACATGGATGAGACAGGCAAGGGATAGAGGAGATTGGCAGGAAAAAGGAGGCCTATAGCAGTGGGCGATAACATGATGATGATGATGATGATGTTGATGATGATGGTGATGGTGATGGTGATGATGGTGATGGTGATGGTGATGGTGATGGTGATGATGATGATGATGATGATGATAATGATGTTGTAAATTGTGAATTCAATATAGTCACGCGTTCATGTTATAGATAAGATTTTATAAAAACTACCAAATCAGTAATAGTAGTCACAACATGTCAACCTAGCCGACAAGCTCGTAAGCTAGGTACCCATATACATACTAGAAAACAATAGGGCTTATAATTAAGTACTAAAGTTATTAAAACGTTATAGAAATATAATATCAAAACGTAACGACCTCTGTGGCTCAATGATTAGCAAGTTGGCACTCAAGTCGGAGGTAGCGGGTTCGAATCCCGCCAGTGAGAAACAAGTTTTCTGTGTTCCTGGGTCATGGATGTATGTTAAATATGTGTATTACATTGTAAAATCTTAAATATATGTATAGTATAAAAGTATTAAATATATTTCCGTTGTCTGGTACCCGTAACACAAGTTCTTCGAGAACTTACCACGGGACCAGATTAACATAGTGTAGTAAAAGCGTCATTAAAAAAACTGTATAATATTTTATGTCTTTGTTTATCATATGAGTATTTATAAAAAACGAATAAATTGTTAATTAAAAATCAAAAAAGTCATCTCAATCGATTCATGATAACTGCTTTTAAATTCACTTGCAAGATTTGACCTGATTTTTTTATTTATGTAATTATAATAACGCAATCTTGCAAAAACTGCATCCAAATCGGTTCGCCCATTTCAGAGCTACGGTTTCATGGACAGACACAAACACACACACAAAACGGTCAAACTTATAACAATTAAAATTTACTTATGAATAAGACAATAATATATTATAAATAAACAAAATAAAATAAAAGCCTTTTTATTTCATGCATAGCTAAATTTCAATTACACTTTATGCACATACATTTTTGGTGATACAAAAATGATATACCTATGTATTAATGATATAATATACTGTGTATAATGTACTGTGTGTAATTTTCATTATAATTATTGTACTTTGTTATAGATTCACTTTTTTTCCTTTTTTTATTTTTAAATTTCCATTTATTTGTTTATAATTAAATTACAATATTCAACAAAATTCAATTAAATTATATAGCATCCTTTAAGCAATAATAAATAAAATATATTTTTTATTTAGGAAACAATTTAAATTAAAACTATTAAATAGTTTTTCAAAATTACTTTTATTGAAGTAAGTGTTATTGAAGTATTTATTTTATTTTATTTATTTTACTCACTTTAGTTTCGGATGTTTCAAGACGTTCACAACACTAAACAATTGCTCACAATCTGTGTTAGTCACGGTCTCGATACTCCGCGCTGGCCCGCCTATCGGGGGTCGACTGATAAGGGGGGCAGAGGCGGCCGAAATCATCTGTCAATGTCGAGACCTCCTCGAAAGTTCTATATATGTGGAGATCTTGTAGGCCTGAAGGTACACATCTATTTGGTCTCTGTCCATTAAATGCCAGTGCGGTGCTGCGCTCTGAAAGGATGGGCCCCTCTTGCTTGTTTCTCCCGTGAACAGCTGTGCTGTGTTTCGAAGAGAAAGGTAAGACAGGCAGTGTAATTACTGGCACCGAGACTTAACATCTTATGTCTCAGGATAGGTAACACATTATAAATGAATTTCCTTTTTTTCCGCAGGGACATGCTTTTTACGCATGTAGCCAGGATCTCGGGTAGATCTTGACCCTATGTGGGACTCGCACCTGGGAGTGCCCTACCCATAAGCTAAAACCACTGCGATCTTCAGCCGCATTTTAAGGGTCCCGGATAGGCATTTAACAGGATCACCTCATCGACAGGCTGGCCCCAAGGCCAGACTACTCCTCGTAAGGGGGGACTGCCTGACCGCTACTAAGCAGTCCCCGCGACGTCATGTCATACTATGCCCAGGTTCCCATCCTGAGCCCGACACGAACACAGAGGCGTTACTGGAGGCGCATCAAGTAGCGCCTCTCACAGCGCAGGTAAGGCTCTCACCGAGCGACCTCCTATCCGATACATAGGAGTGCGTCAAGAACTTCCGCCACGAGTTCCCACGGGATATAAATGAGTTTCCTGAGCTAGTTCCAGGTAAACTAGCTTATTTTCAAGGGCGACGCTGACCACTTACCATCAGGTACGTAGGCTGGCACGTCTGTCGTTTTGCCTATACAACTAATATAAAAAAATAAAGATGATGATATATTTTGATATATTATAATCACACATACTGAGTTGAGCATTTATCGAAACTTCAAGAAGGAATCGTGGGCAAATATGTCTGGTTATGGATGGGGGTTGATGATAATATGTATGATGATGATGATGAACTGTTGATCTTAATTTGTTAACTATAAACGATATAACGGTAGTCGCGTTGTAAGTTTATAGAAAAACTAGCTGTTGCCCGCAGCTTCGCCCGCGTTAACTTACAACAGCCGTACGCGGATTGATGATGATTATTTTATAGCCTAAGTTACTCCCTATAACATCAGCTATCTGTCAGTGAAAGTCCCGTCAAAATCGGCCCACCTGTTTCAGAGATTAGCCGGAACTAACAGACAGACAGACAAAAATTGTAAAAAAGGCTATTTTGGTATATATCCTGTGTATCCATATGCATTCAATAAAAAGCGCTTATTTTGATATTACAAACAGACACTCCAATTTTATTTATCTGTATAGATTGTTTTTATAGACTTCGTGTATTAGTGGGATTACCTACACGTTATTGACATAAATAAATTTACTCTCAATTTTTACGCTTTTGTGACTATCCATCCACTGCGGGACATAGGCTTCTTTCAATAGGCCAAGAAAGCCATTCCCCACCACCCGCAGTATTTGACTATTATTATTCCTTAATGTAGAGAATTCTCAAGAGCAATATCTCCACAAATAGTATCATCCCATGTCACCACTCACCAAACGTTTTACAATGTCTACCTAATTGTATCCCTGGAGGTAGGTACTATTCCAGTAAGGTATAACATTAACATAATATATTCAGTCAGAATGAAAATTGTTATTTAACTGAATGAAAACTGTTAAAATTTGATTATGATGCAGTAACCACAAAACAAAACTGACTTTCTCTCTCTGAATTTGGTATCAACCATTTAGGCTATTTCTATATCTGTATCACGGCATTTTTTATTATTGAAACAAATACAAAATCCTTTGCTTTTTCTCCCTTTGAGTTTAATCCTTGTGAACATATACAATCGAGTATCAGTGGGTAAAAATGAATAGTGTGTATGATGACGTGTTGCGATGTATGGACTATAAATAAAACTCCGGGCTTTATTTTGGTCCGGGCGCATGGCGGCTGAAAAAATATTATCAGCCAACATGGGCGTGCCATTATTGACAGATACAGGTTTTTTGTTGTAAAAGGTCTAACATTATCAAATGAGATAAAAGAAAAAAAAACTCTAGTGATACTCTATCTACGCTTGTAATTTTTTAACCAACTTCTATAAAAGGAGGATATTCTTAATTATAATGATAATAATATCTATGGACGCGTCAATCTGGTCCCGTGGTAAGTTCTCGAAGAACTTGTGTTACGGGTACCAGACAACGGAATATATTTAATACTTTTATACTATACATATATTTAAGATTTTTATTATATAATACACATATTTAATACACATCCATGACACAGGAACACAGAAAATATTTTGGTTCCCTGGCGGGATTCGAACCCGCAACCTCCAGCTTGAGCGCCAACACGCTTACCACTGAGCCACAGAGGTCGGTAATTCGGATGTTTGTATTTTTACATCAGACCATGTAAGCTCTATTTTCATTTTGTTAATATTTTTAAACATTAGATACCAATCACAAAGTATATAATTATCCTACTTCCTACTAAAATTATAAATGCGAAAGTTTGTATGGATGTTTGTTACACTTTCACAACTACCATATAGATTTTAATGAAACTTTACAATAATAGAGCATAGACATCAGAATAATAATTTATAATTTATACCAGTACCCTCTAGTTTAGAATAAGATTATTCTAAACATTTTTCTTTACCGATTACAATGAAATTTTGCACACTGTGGTTTAGTCCAATTTAATAACTAGCATAAATTTAGGGATTATCGTATGATTGGTGTGAGATTGTGTATAAAATATTTAGTAGCCTAAGGTGAACTTTGGGCGAAGCCAATTGAACCGACGGAGCTGCTCTTTTTACCCCTCTTATGTGAGGACAAAAGAGCAGGGGGGATAGGGGGCGAGGATAGGAACCTCACCCCATTGTACTGTCCCGACGTTGGGAGTGGTTGTTCTGTGGTGCGGGACAACCCCTCTGTATAGGTCGTGTCGGTCCCATGGGGCACTGACTCGTTGAGTTGCCATGTTGCTCCACAGATCCTGGGCACCTTACCAAAGGCGGCATTGCTGCTACTCGACGGGGTTTAGTGGGTAGACTTGGGTCCTTACAATCTATAGGGCGCAGGGAATACCACATACCCGCCTGGGAAGTTCCCTCTTCCCCGCGGGATGCCTAAGAGCGAATCCCGGCGCAAAAGAAAAAAACGAAGAAATACATATTATACGGAAAGTCCCGGCCAACTGACCCAGTAAATTAAACAGACCAATGACAGGCCCAATCGAGTCCACATATCTTTATAGCCTCTGTATCCTTCACTCCTAATATTTATTACTTCAAGGGTATCGATTATTATGAATTACTGTGAGTCGATAATTATTATTACTGCGATATGTTGTCATTGAGACATTGGGCTACGTGGGTACGCAATAACGACCACAAATTTAGTAATTTAACAAAAAAAATATGAATATGAAATAAAAAATATATTAGAACCAAAAAACTAATAATTTGTTAACACAATTGTTTTTTTTTAACATTATAAATGAATTTCAAAGACCTGGTAAAATTTCCAATGCAGAAAAAAAATTCTACAGTTTAGAAATTTATTTTTGGGTTGGTAACGCATTATTTGTGTGTTACCAACATTGTGTACAACACAAAACCTCACTCTAGTTTTTTAAATTACACAATCCCCCCCTCAGTTACAATTCCCAGACCTCTCACAAAATCCCCACACTCCACGTAATTCAAAGTCCCCTGGATAATAAGTCAACCCAACTTTGACTCACACATATGATGTTAAGACTTTTGATTTGTAAACTCAAATGGTAAAAAACAATGTTTTTTTTTTGTAACCAGCTAAGACCAGAGGTCGTGCTGCTAAATCTGTCGTAAATGGAGAAACGGTGGGAAACTGCAAGGAGCGCTCCGAGCGCAGCTTTGCCCCTCTAGTCTTCATCATTTAACTATTACTTAAGACCCCAACAGTAACAATCCCCCACAATATTCGCCAACCAATCACATTACATTCAGATTCAGTTTTCAAAACATATAGTATAAAAACCGCTCCGAATGAACAATATACAAAATATCAATAAAAAACAACCGCGTGCCCTGATATTTTCCACGCTCTCCAGATAACCAATGTTTTAGTAGAACTCTATTTGACATTCAATATGATACGTTTAGTTTTGTTTGAATTAAAAAAAAACACATTTCTTTCCTCTAGTACAGATTTGTATTTTGCTTATACAAAGCTATCAGAGGCCACAATTCATAATAATTGTATTAAGATAGTACATGTCAATGGAGGGTCAGTAATCAGTATATATAAACAACTACGGACAGACAGATAAAACGGACATAACGCGTGGCGCATTGTCGCGGGGGTAAATGTTATCGGGATTAGCGCTAATGCTAGTCAACGTGTCTGATCGTTTATCATGAACACGTTTGTCTGTCAGGTACAACGCCAGGAACATGAAATCTTCATAAGATATGAGAGTTTACTACTAAACAACTTTAAACTCAAAAAACCCCGAGTGCAATATAATACATATAATTCTTTTCCAATTTTTCTTTATAGAATATAAGGGCAAATGAACAGGCGAAGCCTTTTGTCGACTATCGACGCCCATACACATCCGCACAGAGATTATGCTGTTACGTTGTCATCCTTTTCCCTATCCGCCCCAATGGGCCACCGAAAACTTACAAACCGCACGAAACGCGACAGCATAGCTGTCACTTGACGCCGGTGTTATGTGAGCGAGAGGTACCACCCCTGTCGTGCCGGCCCAATTTGCCACACATGCCATGCCAGTTGATGTTAAGAAACACGATTGTCATATAGCAGGTTTTCGTGGCTAAAAAATTACCTTAATCCGAATCCTTTCCCTATGAATTATACAAACTTCTATTATTCTTCATCATCATCAACAGCCTCTATCCGTCCACTGCTGAACATAGGACTCCTTCAACGAATGCCAAGACGGCCAATCCCTTGCCACTCGCAGCATTCGTACTATAAGAAACTACACAAAAATGTAGTGATGAACCTATATTTGCGGTTTTGTTTTAATGTAAGCTTGTTTTAATTACAATGAGATGAGAAATTGTGGGGCTTCCCCTAATATAAATAGATTTGGGAGGCCAACAACTCAATCTTGCGATCAATAGTAAAACTTTCTGTAATCGATTTTATTTTGTCATGATTAACGGTGGAACAAAAAAGAGCATATTACTGGTGGAATATTAATGGAATTAAAATTGAGATTGCTTAGAATTGTTGTTGATTTCTTTTTAATTAAAATCAAAACTAAAGAAAGATGATAAAGACAATGATAACAGTTAAAATATTGGAAGAGGAGCAACATAACTAATAGTAGTAATATATCATGTTATGTTAGTTACGTTACATATATAACATATTTATTTCGATATATGAAATATTTATGTAAACCAAAATATCAAACAAAAAAATAGCCATGGCTGATGGGGCAAATGATGTGCGGTCGGCCAATCTCTAATTGGGTTATGTTCCCCACCATGGTTCAAGTCTTGTCGTGGCGGTGGGGCTCAGTAGGCTAAGGTGCACCCAGCACTTTGGGCGAAGCAAATTGAACCGAGGGAGCTGCTCTTTGTACCCCTCTTATAAGAAGAGGGGACAAAAGAGTAGGAGGGGGGGCAAGGGGCGAGCATCGGAACCTCACTCCATTGCACGGTCGGTTATTGTGTGGTGCGGGACAACCCCCTCTGTGGAGGTGGCGTCGGTCTCTTCGGGGACAGACTAGCCATCGAGGTGTTGCTCAACAGATCCGGGGCAACTCACCAAAGGCAGCATTGGTGGCACTCGCCGGGTTTTAGTGGGCAGAGATGCGTCCACCTGCTGCGCCCGAAAGATGGTACTCACTCCCCCGGCGGGGAGTCCCTCCTCCCCCGCGGGATGCCTAAGAGAATTTCTCGGTGCAAAAGTTTATGTCCATGCATTCCGATGGTGATGTCGGACCAAACGCACATCTATATCTGGCTTTCCTATTAGCCTCATTGTTCTCAAAGTACCCTAATAGCATTACAAAGAAATGGCCTTACTAAAGGACTTATCAAAAGAACTGACCGCTGTGCTCGGTCGTATCCATTATAACTTGACCCCGCTCTATATTCAATAGCTTGAACTAGTAATTCAAATTAATCCTGCTTAGGAAATCATAATTAACTTACTAGCTTTTTTAACATTTATGCTACTTGTTATGTTATCATTATTGTTAAGTAAAGTCTTTCATTGATCTAGCGACAACAGGCTCAATGCTTAGGTAAAATCGTTATATATTTAGATTTTCAGTGAAAAGCAAACCAGAATAAAAAGGTTCTATGACTTCCGAACTTAGAAATAATAGATGTGAGAGGAGTCCTCCTCGAGGCTAAACCTCTAATGAAGCGGGTGTATATGGGTGTCGCTGGAGAACCGACTCTAAGTTAGCCCCCTCTTCTAAAACGAGTCACTACTGCCTCTTCTGGGCTAACGACAGCAGCGCCCTCCGCACCTAAAATTACTTGCTAAAGTCTTTGATATGTCGTATTACGTAAGGAATACACGACATGTTATTAATACCAATAAATATTATGTATATTTGTCTGCGATAGTGTCGCCTGCGGTGAGGAACGCGGCCGAAGGATATCGAATGTCAACAGTGTGCGGTGAGAGGTGACAATTGAGACGAGCTGAGCGATTTTATTATTCCTAGCCGTTTTATTAGAATGCCTCCTTCGTGGTGCCCGAATTTAATCAATCTTTGATGAGTATGCACTAATATTATATGCATTTTGTAATATTAGTATGGGCTCATACTGTCATGTACATACGTTTGCGTGTAAAATATGAGAACCTGTATGTAGAATATGAGAACCTATGAAATATGAAAACCTATGTACACCATATTCTGGCAAATAAATAATTATTCTATTCTATTCTATTCTATTCTATTCTATTCTATTCTATTCTATTCTATTCTATTCTATTCTATTCTATTCTATTATATAGTGAAATTTCTTAATATACTTACCTATACTTTTCATGCAAGCATTCGACTGGCTATTTCAGATTATTTCAAATCAAATAAGCCCAACTACCAGCCGTTTTTAAGGATAAACGCAGCGCATGGCTTCAACTTAGAGCAAGAGCAGAACACGCTGTATACACCGAGTCCTATCTTTCATCTCAACGACATTTTGAGCATTATAGATTCTTCTCTACTAACAAAAAAATAAGTTAGTAATTTGATGTTTATTAGAGCGAGGCCCCACGAGGAGATCCACATGCGGTGAAAACACGATCGATAAGATAACTTATCTTGCGTGAATTATTTAATAACCAAATTAGTAATCAAAGCGATGTCTGCAAAACTTGACTACCTATATTGTACTGGGCTAAAGTTTTTACAAATATCATACATCTTAGTTATATATAAATTAACTGATAAAACTTTTAAAAAGCTTACATTTGGATCGGAACAATTGAGCATACAATTTGTTATATTTTACCAATTTGTTATATTTTACCATAAAATTTTACCATTAAATTAATTACCATAAACGTAAATCGCTAAAGTGGTATACATGTTAGTGCCTGTACTCTGTTTACAATCGCGCGTCCCGGGCAAGGCCGTGACGTGTATACAACACACCCCCGTCACGCCTGCGCCGGCCCCAGGAGCGGGACAAACAATTCTAATAGACATCGTGATCATAGGTATACAAAGCGTATGAGGAAAATCGAGGGTTTGACACGTCACATTTTCTATGTTATTAAACTGGCGTGACATATGGTAGGTATGTTGTCACGCCTAAATGAATTCACCATTGACTTAAACAACCTATGCGTTGGATATCGTGAGACCTAACATAATAATAATTACACTGCTGGACCTGCTCTACATAACACACACCCTCGCGTAACGATTCTG
Source organism: Helleia helle (assembly GCA_963853865.1). Taxonomy (NCBI): domain Eukaryota; kingdom Metazoa; phylum Arthropoda; class Insecta; order Lepidoptera; family Lycaenidae; genus Helleia; species Helleia helle. The sequence goes on from OY971434.1 coordinate 7,322,682, forward strand.
CAACTGGAAGGACTGCTGATTAATTTTTTTTTTTTTTTTTTTTATGTTAGTTGGATAGGCAAACTGGCAAACGTGCCACCTGATGGAAAGTGGTCGACGTCGCCCATGAACATAAATTAGTTTACCTGGAACGAGCCCAGGCAACTTATTTATGTGTTGCCTATCCTGAGACATAAGATTAAAGAATATTTCTTACGGAGCTGATAGCTCTCTTAGAATTTGAGGTTCAAAGAGACAGAATATAAGAACCCTCAGAACTTCCAAATGTGTTCTTTGAGCAGGCAGACCACCTATCATCTTGTGTAGGTACTAAAATCGACAAATCCACAGCTTTTCTGATATAGGCACCCTGATAAAGCTAGACATAGACTAATATCGGCTGCGAATAGTAGTCTCCTTATTTTGCCTATCATCTAGTATCGGCTACTGCAGAAGTAGATGTAGATAGGTGATAAGGTAGATAAGATGTTTGACAGCGACTGCTGTAACTATGTTGATATATACATAAATCATGTTTTAATTTTAAATATATTAAAAAAAAATACAAAAGGATAAAACTAATGGAAATTCTTTTACCGCGTGTTATATTTTTGTTGGATATAAGTTCGCTTTATAAGGCTCTCTTCAGAAATTTGAAAAAAAAAAGGAATTAATAATGTTCAATTTTTGTGATTTTTTGTATAATGAAATAAATTAATTAAAAAATATAATTGATAAGAAATGTATCAAGATAAATAAAAAGAATGAAAAATATGTACAAAAATCTTAACTAGAAGAACAACTTTTTTTTCGAAAACATACTTAATTAGAAAACTGTTTTCAAATAACTTTGTCACGCTAGGAGCTAAACGTAATATGACACCTCAGTCCTCCCGTGACCATGGTTGCTGTAAAGTATCCGAAACGTCGGGCTTGTAAAAATCTTAATAAACCGCGATAAAATCCGTAAAATTCGTTTCATTATAATAATAGAAAATAATCCGAACGTATAAAATATTTAAGTATTCGTTTCAAATCCGAAGAAGATGTTATGAAATATTTGTTTCAAGTTATTTCAATTTACTGCTCCTACTAATATTATAAATGCCAAAGTTTGTATGTATGGGTGATTATTACTCTTTCATGCATAAACTACTAAATGGATTATAATAAAACTTCACAATAATAAAATTTATACATAAGAATAATACATAGGCTTAGTTTATAAAGATATTTTGTGAATTGTCCGAAATCTAATCCTGAAGTCGCAGGTACCAGCTAGTATATTATTAACTTGTGAATATAAATGTTTTCATTGCTATAACACTGTATCCATCCATGTTTATTACTACGTCTTAAAATGTAAACGTTGGTCAATTAGAAAAATATCGCAACCTAAGTATTCAGTGAAATAACCAATTTGCCTCATTAGTTCTCTCCTTGTCTACGAATTATTGTAAACTATTGTAATATTTTAAACGAAATTTATAAGTGATCCATAAACATAATAGTAGTACAAGTTATACAGGCTACGATAAATCTTGATCAGTGCAATCGTTACGGGAACGTTCCCGAGCGTGTCAGTCGTGTGACGTCACGACACGAGCACAGGATACGAGTCCTCCAGACAATAGTCAGATTGATTTATGCTTCTGTCTATTAATACTCTGGGAACTTATAGAAAGTTCCCAGTCTCACGTTATGGGGGGAGGTGAAACTAGTAGGCAATAGTTTCAGTTCGTTCCACCAGAGAGAAAAGTAATAAAATGCTTAAAATGCTTTCATAAGATTTTATGTACAGCAAACATCTAGCGTGAATTGGGAATGGGCTGTCTTGGCATTCAACAGAGCCAACAGCGAAATAGATTAATAATCAGATGATGAAAAATCTTGAGGAACAAAAGAAGTGGACGATCTTCTTATAAAACCTAAGGGCACAAAAAGGCTTTATTCCCAAGTTTTTGGAGTTTACTCCTTAAGAAACGATTTGAGTTATAGGGCCCGGTACGGAAATTTTATGAGGAGTAAAATCAAGTGTAACACAAAAGTTGAGGCGTTACGTAGAAAGAGACAAACATATAAATCTGTATGATTGAACGTGTAAAAGAATGAGATGGAATACATTAGACAGCGTATCTTAAAATAATGCCGCCAACGCCATCTAACACGATATTACAGCACTAAAAGTCAATCACACGACCATTATATATGCAATATTATAAAATATTTAAACAATTTTAGCTAATGATGAAAAAAAAATGGGAATAATACTTTATATACTCATAAGCCATGATGCTCACTTACAATAAGGACGCTGACAGGCAGGAGGTATTATAATCTGTATAGGCCCACAAGAGAACTCTACACAACTAACATATGTCATACATTACATATAATTTCTGACTTTTTATATAAAACTTTTTTAATTAGTTTTAAGGTTCTCCCAAAACTATAGGTATTTAACGCACCGAATCGCTTTGCACTTGCGTTGCGCGGGAGATGTCTTTATATGAACTCCGGTGACCTACCACGGCCGGCAAGCACGCCACAGTATACGAATATGCAGTAGATTGACTATGCTCGAATTATTCTTAGATGTGATAATTAATAATTATGCATAACAAAATCTTGTTATTGTTATAGTTATCTAGTTTGGGATTTATAGAAATACTAGCTGGTGCCAGCAACTTCGTCTGCGCAGGATAAGATAGTTTTATTTCTTCACTAATTAATCGAAAGGAACTTCGATCCATCCGGGTGTCCCTTGACACCTCTCTTTAATTTTTTTTTATAAAAAGTATCCTATGTTACTTCTAATACCTCCAAGAATATGTGTACAAAGTTTCATGATGATCGGTTAAGTAGTTTTCGCATGAAAGCGTAACAAACATCCATGCTTTCACATTTATAATATTAGTAAGGATTAGGAAGGATGAATTAGCTACATAGGTCTAAAAGGTAGTGCCATGCTGCTTGCAGCCGAATTGGGCCGGCACGACCGTAGGGGTACCTTTCGTTCACATGATAATGGCGTCAAGTGACACCTATGCTGTCGCGTTTCTTGCGGTGTATGAGTTTCCGGTGTCCCATTGCAGGGGATGGGGTAAAGGAGGGTAATGCATCTACATTATCTCTTGAGTGAATGTTTACGAGGATGACCTCTGTGGCTCAATAGTTAGCGCGTTAGCGTTCAAGCCGGAGGTTGCGGGTTCGAATTCGAAGGGAAATATAGTATAAAATATTAAATATATTTCCATTGTCTGGTACTCGTAACACAAAGTTCTTCGAGAACTTACCACGGGACCAGATTGACGTGGTGCAAAAAGCGTCCTTAGATATTATTATTATTATGGGAGTCGGTAGTCATCTAAGGCTCCGAATGCTCGTTTGTCCCCCTAAGGCCTAAGCTATAAAAAAAAAAATCATTCTAAGAATGCTTGTAGGAGATTAAAAAATTGTAGACATATTCTTTTATACTATATTAATTGTTTAAATTGTTTTAAAATTCAACAAAATTTAGTTGTCGTATGCTAGGTCCAGGTTCATTTTCATCGACCCATACATCATCGATTAATGTTAGACACGGGTCTCCTCTGAGAAGAGGGTCAAGGCCATAGTCATCACGACACTGCCCTGTGGGTAGGGGGCTAGGAAATGATTGCAAATCAGAAATATTTTGTGATGAAGGTTCCTCATTTTCTTTATTGTCGGACAATTTGAATTCTTCAAGTGTTAACAATTTCTGAAAGAGGACATCACTACATAGTATAAACTATAAAGCAAAGTCGCTTCCCGCGTCTGACTGTATGTATGCTTACATCTTTAAAACTACACAACGGATTTTGATGCTGTTTTTTTAATAGATGGAATGATTCAAGAGGAAGGTACATGCATAATATAGTAGATAAACACTCATAATTTTAGAAGTTTCTGATGTGATGTCATAAATAAGCACATTTTTTGCACTTACATTGCAAACGCTGGATGAACCCTAACAGATAGATCAAAATAATGTACTACATTATTATACACCTTAGCCGGGCCCGGTTCCGAATTAATTATTATTTTATCAATGTATGGTAGAATTGTGTATCCTAAATATGCATACTGAAAAGTCCGCGATGGCATAATATGTCTACATTAGTTAAATATAACATACTACCTATATCCATTTTAATACTTTAAAAAATTGCCAATTATAAAGCGGTAATGTAAAAGCTATTCACAAAAATACGGTATTAATCACTACATATTATAAAATAAAGTCCTACGCCCGTCCATAGATAAATAATTATCATCAATGCGTATATGGTTGTATATCTAAGTTAACGCGGGCGAAGCTGCGGGCAACAGCTAGTTTGTGATAAAACTGTATTAAGATTCTTTTTCCTTATTTTCCTTTTTTTATTTTTTATTAAATAACTAGGTACTACACAAACTCAAGTATCTATTTATTTACACTAATTAAAGGTTTTGTATTGCAAACTAATTACAACTAAGAACAACAATTGTTAGTAAGTATTAAGTAGCTATATTATTTACACTGTGTCGTCTTATTTATTTAGAGGTAATAATATAAAATGCGCGGTAACAACGTAGTCACGAGCAAAAGCGGCACAGGTCCTACTTCGATGACGCCCGGCTGGGTACTGGAGCGACGTGGTGCGATGCGCGAGAGCCATTTTTATCGTTTTTTATTTTTCAAAAATTTTTGAAGTGACATAATAAAGACCTATAAAATCATTTCCACGTCATCTCCGTTTAGCAATTTAAACGTAAAAGTTTTATTCAAATTGAGTTACCCGAAGTCTCATACTACTCAATTTGCTTTTAAAATCGACGTTACTTTAAAAAATTTTTTGATCATGTAAAATGTTAAATATTGTATTTTTATCCAAAAAAATCCCTAGATCAAAGATGTATCTATACCCTATTTTTTTATTATTATTTTAAAATGACGACTTCTATGAAAACACCTCGATCTAGAAACAACAATTTGGGATAAGGGGCCCTTAATAAAATTTCTAAGAAACATAATAATGATCGTATATTTCTTTATTTAAAAAGTTATAATTTTAAATGACAGTCGCAAAAGTGTATGTGTGTATACATTTGTATTGTAATGATCTTTTTCACGTATTTCATGAATATTATAAAGTAACAAAGTTCACAAAATTGAACAACGAATGTCAGAATAATATAAATATTTATCAGTGTCATCGATGCTTATCTAAGAAACTATATTAGTAAAGCACAACCTCTGTCTATCTGCCTCTCCTTATTCTCTCCCTCCTCCTGTCCTTCTTGCACTTGTCGGTGGAGTAATCGCCCCTCTATTAGAAGGTGAAGGAATTCTTCACCTCCTCATACGATACGAGTTGCACCTTCTCCTTGATCTGTTCCATATACGTGCTTCCAGACTACCATCACATCAAAGAACCATCACAAGCTTAAAAACTTTGATTTGTTAACTTATGATGATAAATGTCGAGTAGAACGTTGAAAAAGGCGAGGGAAAGAAGTTTTGTAAATACCGCAGGTAGGTGATCCACACAGTGCAGAAAAAGCCTAAAATTAATGGTAGATTGCTCTATTACTAGCAAAGCGGTCAATCGTTGTTAGAATAGCCAATCTAGCTTGGAAGATTTATTCAAATTTCATAGTTTTAACTATAATAACCCCACTATAGAAAACTTTAAAAAAAACAAAGAAAAAGGACAGACGAAACAAACAACTTTTTTTTGGAAAATTGACTTGTGTCGTTTCGGTTAGCAAAAGGAACGATCAGTTCAGTAGCGGACGATAACGTGTTATAATGATATGATGATATATACTAGCAAAAAGTAAAGTTATCAGTATTCGTGAGCTAAGGTCGTATAACAACTGTAAAAACAAAAAATAATTTGTAATTGCAAAAAAAATAAACTTATCGCCGAAATGCAATATTTCTTCGATAACCACAATATTAGCAAAAATTGTTAAACGAATCTATACTAATAAAATAGTGTTTGTTTGTTATAAATAATTGTGACAAAAAAATATTCGAGGATTATTTTTTTCAATTTATACCACGTAGAGCTAGTAAGTAACCTGATGGCATATTTTGTTTAGTCAAAGCTAGACGTAGTGTAGAGTAGCCGGATATTGAGACGTCTTAGCATAAATCAATAATACAGATTGTTTTAGCAATAAGCAAAGTTAATAAAGACAAAAAAATAGCACACATACGTAAGTTGACTCTGACATAACAATTTGCCTGATTTGTACTTCTGTGGTCATTTTATTGACCCCGTGTCACTCCTTGATAATGTAAATAGAAATAAATTGGCAGTGTAGTTAATAATAATTAATATTAATTCCTTTTTTATTCGTTTTCTTCTAGACATATTTTTTTTTCTTTTACCCCGGGAAATGCTCTGAGGCATCCCGCGGGGAGTGGAGACTCCCCAGACGACGCATGTGGGACTCACTGCGCCCGAAAAGTAAGTGGATGCAGCTCAACCCACTAAAACCCGGCGAGTGCCGCCTTTGATGAAGTGCCCGAATCTGTTGAGCCAACAGGGCACCTCGACGGCTAGTCTGTCCCTCAGGGACCGACGCCTCCTCCACAGAGGGGTTGTCCCGCACCACAGAACAACCCCTCCCAACGTCGGGACAGTACAATGAGTTAAGGTTCCCATCCTCGCCCCTTGTCCTCCTGCTCTTTTGTCCCCTCTTCTTATAAGAGGGGTACAAAGAGCAAGGTCCCTCGGCTCAATTGGCTTCGCCCAAGGTGCTGGTTCACCTTTGGCTACTGAGCCCTACCGCCACGACAAGGCTTGAAACATAGAGGGGTAGACATAACAATGGTTCATTCTAGACTAATCTAAATTATTACAAAAGTTGTGTAAGAAAATCAAATTGTTTATTTTATGAATAAGATTTTAATGATCGCTAATAATGTTGTTGCACCTGCATCGCTCGTTATCTTAAATTTACAGACATATCAGGACTGATGATCATTTCAAAAGCGTATCACATTAGGATATTATATATCTCCTTGCTAAAGAGAAGGCCTATTATAAGTCTAGGTGACAAAACGTAACAGACAGACAGAACTACTTTGGCTTTACATTTGTATAAAAGTATGAATTAAAAGTTCGTATAATAGAACATTACATCTGATTACGATCTATAAAATATCCACTAAGACAACTGGAATCGGAGTTATCACCGGCGAAATAGTCGTTGGGCACCGGTGGCCAAAACAAAGTGGTAAAAATATAACACCCACGACAACGAGCCCAATCGTAAACGTATTTACTGCTTCAGTAGTAATGTAAAAGTTTTAGTCATCTTTATTATATCAAAAACATATTATATGTAGCAATACAACTTACAAGCCTTTTGTAGTAACCAAATTCTAGACACCAATTATAAATTTAACACAAACGAATGCATTGCTTCTGATAGCTAAAAAACAAGAGTTGATCGACCTGACAGGTGCTTTCTATTAACATTTTCAAAATTATTTGTGATTAACATGACAAAATACACATCAATTCTGACTACCATTATTACATACCCAAAACGTTAAACGGAACATATCACTATCTATTCATTGAAACTCTTAATAAACACTGCTATCGTTATGAGAATTCAATAGTTACTTTATATTTAAACTAGCTGTTGCCTGCAGCTTCGCCCGCGTTATTCAACTCCTATATGTCACAGCGTGATGTTATATATCCTTCCTCGATAAATGGGCTGTCTAACAATGAAAGAATTTTTCAAATCGGACCAGTAGTTCCTGAGATTAGCGCGTTCAAACAAACAAACAAACTCTTCAGCTTTATAATATTATAGTATAGATTAATGTTTTAATAGTATGTTAAAATTCATTTTATTATATTCCAATATGTCCATTCATATTATAAACCACTTGTAAATACAAACAATATGTTTCTTTGTAATATTCTATTTAATTTGCATAAAACTAAAAATAGCGATAATGTATTCGTCAATTCAAATGAGAGTCGTAAAATGCTAGTTGTATAGTTTTTATTTATTCGCTTCTGTAATTCTTGGATTTGTTTACTTTAATAATAAATTAAGATCAAATGCCATAGATATCGTTTTGCGCAATACTTCCATCGCTAATTAGTTCATTGAGATGAGCTTCTAGGCGAATGGCGATAGCGTATCGTGTTTACGTTTTTAATAATGCTTACGTAAATTACCCGGGGTCCCGCAGGGGTCAATCATTGGGCCGCTTCTGTTTTTACTTCTTATTCTTAACGCCCTGACTATTGTTTGTTTTGTATTACTTGTTCACATATTATAATCTGTTGCGTTATTTGCGTTGCTAAACCGGCCTCATCAAATATTATTTAAATCTTGGAATGTCGTTAGCGAGCACTTAAGTGTCTTGTTTGTAAATCACATTTTTTTTGGAACTTATAATAAACAGCAAAAAAATGTGTAATGATTGCGAGATTTTTTGTTATGATTTTTAAATGACTTACACGTGTGTTGTTGTCGAAATAGCGTCAAGGACGTGATACGCGAGCCGCGAGTGGTCCGACTGTGGGGACGACTAGATGAGGACTGGCGACTGGCGTCTGTCTCTGTCCTGTCTGCGTGTCTCGGCGGTCAGCTCGCCACTACAACTGGCCCTTGACCACCGACACCGGTGACCGGGCCTATATCTAGGTGTCCCAGTCGCTCAACAGGCTAAAGTTTTCTCTTCAATAGATAGAATTTCTCAAAAGTTATTTAATAATATCGTTGGACACCTTTACACCACGTCAATCTAGTCCCGTGGTAAGTTCTTTGATAACTTGTTTTACGGCTACCAGAAAACGGAAATATATTTAATACTCTTATACTATACATATATTTAAGATTTTTATTAAATAATACACATATTTAATATACATCCACGATCCAGGAACACAGAAAACTTTTTTGATCCCTGGCGGGATTCAAACCCGCTACCTCCGATTGAGCGTCAACGCGCTAACCGTCAAGCCACAGAGGTCATCAAATTAAAAAGTATTCAAAACATTACACTAACAAAGTAGCTTTTAGGCGTCAATTGAATCTACTACCGGATCCAAGGTGAGCCCACTGAAAAATCCGGCGAAACAAGTCAGTTAAGTCGAATAGTAGCCGTTGCCACCACTTCGCGCTTACTTTTCTTACTTTCTTAAACTAAATTATCGTTCTTAGATCTTTCTACACTAGGTAATAACGTAGCATGGGGGAAGAATATTTTAAATCTGATGAGTACCTTCGGGAATAGCCTTCGACGCCCAAACTCACAAATATTACATACTTATTATACATTTTATTTTTAACAATCCTCATCATCATCAGCTTCTATCCGTTCACTGCTGAACATAGGCCTTTTTTTCTTTAACACCGGGAAATGCTCTGAGGCATCCCGCAGGGTAGTGGGTCTCCCCACGCGGGTACCATGTGGGACTCGCTGCGCCCGAAAGCTGGTAAGTGGACGCAGCTCTACCCACCAAAACCCGGCGGGTGCCACGAATGCCGCCTTTGGTGAGTTGCACCGGATCTAATGAGCAAACGAGGCACCTCGACGGCTAGTCAGCCCCTCAGGAGACCGACGCCAGCTCCACAGAGGGGTTGTCCCGCACCACAGAACAACCCCTCCCAACGTCGGGATAGTATAATGGGGTGAGGATCCTGGCTATATAGGAGTAGCAGCGGTGAGGACGAGTGGTGGGCCTAGCCCGTAAAAAAAAAAAGTTTTGTTCAGGGCGTCTATCGGGTCCGCTAGTAGTTTCATATACTAGCCTACGTATTTTATTCCCAAACAGTATTTACCGTCCCCCAGAGGTCGACGACCTACAAGGGCTTCATGTGACCGGAAAAATAAATTGGGGGCTTTGAGTTGTAATGTCTACGTTATTGCTGGCAACTTGAATTAATACTTTCGTAAATGGAAATTGAAATTCAACGAAATTGACTAAAAAGACATTATAATTAACCGACTTTTAAAAAAGGACCCACCTTCCTGGTCTTCACTTTGTATGTCTGTATGTTTTTTCATGTACATGTCAAGTGGTCTACAAGACAATAACATTTGGCGACTCGGGCTCAAATTATCCGATATAGTAAGTCTTACGGTCCTAAGAAAAAAGCCATTCCAGTTTTTCGAACGACGCTATGATAAGGAATTAAATATTTAAGAACATTTAGATAAGGGGTCCCGTTTTCATCAATAGATAATAATAAATACCTTACTACTACTTACTTACTAAAACTGGCATAAAGCGAGATTAACCAAAGTTTTAAATTGTAGATTAACGATAAAATTGAAGTATCAAAACATGTCACACACAGATCTTCTAAAAATTTTACCACACATATCAATGTCAACTTGCTTAAACTACATTTAAATAATCACGAATAATCAAGATGTCTATCACATTAATTTAAAACATGGTCAAAAATAATAATATGTTACTTATTAATAATTTTACTCTAATTACTGATAATGATGAAAACTTAGCAGTATAATGAGTAATGACTAATAAAATAATACACAAAAAATACTATAATTTGTTGTGATTTTACTCGCTACCCTTGTATTCTATTAGTATGTAGTAAAATGTTGCTGCGCCCATCTTCAACCTCTGTGGCTCAGTGGTAAGCGCGTTGGCGCTTAAGCCGGAGGTTGCGGGTTCGAATCCCGCCAGGGAACAAAAATATTTTCTGTGTTCCTGGGTCATGGATGTGTTTATATAATGAAAATCTTAAATATATGTATAGTATAAAAGTATTAAATATATTTCCGTTGTCTGGTACCCGTAACAAGTTCTTCGAGAACTTACCACGGGACCAGATTGACGTGGTGTGAAAGCGTCCATAGATATTATTATTATTATCTTACCATCTTTTTGGACGCAGCGAGTCCCACATACCCGCCTGGGGAGTCCCCCCTCCCGAAATGAATGCCTAAGAGTATTTCCTGGCGCAAAAAGAAAAAAAGAAAAATATTGTATTGTCCATAACAAAGATAAAAACATAATATAGTAATAAGTATACCATAAATATAATAAATCATATATGGAGGAGGGATGCGTTGTGCCGCGCTCTCGTCTGCATGGGTACCACCACCCCGCGTGTTTCTCCCGCGAAACAGCATTGTTTTGGAGAGAAGGGCAGGACAGGCAATGTAATTACTGGCACCGAGACTAACATCTTATGTCTCAGGATACGGAACACAATGAGTAGTCTGGGCTAGTTTCAGGATAGCTTGTTAACGTTCATGGGCGTGCCGCGTGACCACTTACCTCATGGCTCGTCCGCCCTATCCTATATAACTTATCCTAAAATATATCGTTATTATTATTTCTTTGTATTAGCGGATCTCACACTACTCGGTGAAACGCAACGGTGCGCGCCACCACAATGCAGTCACTTTGTGTGTATATTATTTATACAGACTGAAGAGTTACGTCACAAAGTACTTTTTAATTAGCCAAAACCAACTTCAATATTGACAAGTTGAATTGCTCACATAACACCGGTGTCAAGTGACAGAGCTATTATGACGCGTTTCGTGCGGTTTGTGAGTTTCCGGTGGCCCATTTGGGGGATAGAGAAAAGGCAATACATCTGCAATCAATCTTTGGCTGTGTGGATGTATATTGGCGTCGATAGTCGTCGTATAAAAAAATAACCCATTCAGTCACAGGGACTGCCGATAGAAGTGAAAACCAAACAATTAAATTCAAATACCTATAATACAGGCTGTAATAGATTATGAAAACCTATACAATTTAAACGGCGCACTAAACGGCCGCATGAAATTGACATTACAGTGTGTTTGCCGTTTGGTTATGTAAACAAATACGAAACAAATATTGCATTATCATAAATAAATAAATCAAACGTCATATAAACTTCAAATAGCGTTTCGTAACGGTGTCGCGAGAGAACGTCATATAAACGTCAAATAGCGTCTCCTAACAGTGTCGCGAGTCCAGAGAGTTAATCTCATCTAAAAATATGAAAAGATTTTTGCGCTTAAAAAATTCAGTTCAACGTTTAAGCGCGCTGTTACGTAGAGCAGTGTGAGAACCTTGTGAGAACTGCCTCGTTAAAAAGTTCTGAAGTTTTATCAAGAAACTTGCATCATTCAATGTCACTCATTCGACCTATTTTATTGTTTATTGTGGCGCCCAGTTATTGAAAAATACGAAACGAAGACATGTTTATATTTATATTAATTATTTATTATTGAAAAAATACGCAGCAACCTGTTTTCGAATTGAGACTGCAAGTGACATTGCCATGAACTCGATTTTTTATCCAACTTATAATTGGAAAACCTCACCCAAAAATATTAGCAAGTGCCCCACTATGCCGTACATGACGATTTGTACCCCTCTTATAAGAAGAGGGGACAAAAGAGCCGGGGGACAAGGGGCGAGGATGAGAACCTCACCCCATTGCACTATCCCGACGTTGGGAGGGGTTATGTAGTGCGGGACAACCCCTCTGTAGAGGTGGCACGGCGTCAGTCCCTTGAAGGACTGACTAGCCGTCGAGGTGCCCTGTTTGCTCAACAGATCCGGGGCACCTGACCAAAGGCGGCATATTTGGCACTCGCTGGGTTTTAGTGGGTAGAACAAAGAGTATAATATATTATATAGGTAGGGTAGAGTGGAGACGGTAGGTGGACGCAGCCACCTTACCATCTTTCGGGCACAGCGAGTACCACATACCCGTCTGGGGAGTATGAATGCCTCCCCAAATGAATGCCTAAGAGTATTTCCTGGCCCAAAAGAAAAAAAAAGGATAACTTTAAATAATAGGCTAAGGCTCTCTTCGAAACGCAGCAAATGAGCACAAAGTACAAATTATTATTATAGAAGGTGGCTTGTTATAGGCTTTTAGTTCAAAATGGACTGTGACCATTCAAGGTTGTGGAAAATGGGCACCGATGGTAATAAGGTCTTAGTTTTAAATCAAATTCTGTACACTTTTGATGTACTATTTAAAAAATATTTGTAGTAGTTACCTCGTATTCTATATTTACTTGTATATAATTTGTAAGTACTATTGAGGAGAAATGCCCATACAGACATACCAACTGTTTTTTGCTAGTTGGAAAGGCAATATGTATATATGACACATAATAAAACAATTTATAAATTCGTAATATTTATTCCTTAACATTCATAATAGGTGGTATTTATTTACAATATACATTAATTGTTGGACAGGCTCAATTTCCAGAGTGACATGATATTTACTATCTTTACAGAAAATTATAGGAAAGATAGATTAGTCTATTCAAGAATATTATGTTAAAAATCCTTAAAAATAAATTATTTTCAGTCGTTTGAAGCAGCAGTTTTATACGAATTTAGTGCGTTATGTGTGTGCACGCCTATTTCTTGGCGCACACACATTTAAAAATTAAACTTTGGCTATGGTGACGCCACCCTTTTTTACGGACACTTTACATACACAGAGATGGTAAGTAAGAATACTTCTATACGACATCGTTTCAAAGTATCCAATGTCCCTTGCAATTTTGTCGAAATAGATGTATAGACAAACATTTATAGGCAAATTCATAAAATCTTGTTTAATAAAAGAGACTGAGTAGGTTAGAAAAAACATCCACTCATATGGATTTTGTGCGATTGTGCATGTACTTATACATACTTTTACACAACTTTATTTATAAACAAATTACTGTACTTATGCATAGGTGCTTGTGTGTATGACCATCGAAACGTTTTGTAGAGAAAGTGTGATGTATAACAACATATTAGGACTAATCACAAAACAAATCAATCACTATTCATTCAAAAAAGATTGACATGTATCCACAGACCATATACATACTATAGACGCGATAAGGGGCATGGCGTGTGTTACCGCGCTCATGAGCAGACGTTCATATTGTTGTCACGCAGCTCTACCCACTAAAACCCGGCGAGTGCCACCAGTGCCGCCTTTGGTGAGGTGCCCCGGATCTGTTAAATCTAACAGGGCAATTCGACGGCTAGTCAGTCCTGCAAGGGACCTACGCCACCTCCACAGAGGGGTTGTCCCGCAAAAAAAACGAAAAAAACGTCAAGGCCTGAACCACGGTGGGGAAAGAGAAATAGCAAGACCTACAAGGTACCCCAGGATTAATTTCCTTTCACCTGTAAGTACTAATTACCTGTATTTATTAATTAACTAATAATAAAACTGATTTTAAACGTTTGGACTGGTTTGGGTGATTTCTTTGTGTGTTCAATGGGACTCGGAATGGTTCAGATTCACAATTCGGTCCAGTACCAGATGCTTTGGACAGGACGTCTGTCGGATCCGCTAGTATTTATATAAGACTAATCAAAATTTTTAATATGATAAATATTTTGAATAATCTTTGTATTAGCAAACAGATCAGATCAGTGAGTATACGTGTTTTATTTCACGAAAGCGGGTGAGCCATCCTTGTGTTAAATGTACATGCACATTGTCTTTGTGTGCGTAAGTTCGGGAGCGCTCAGTTCAGTACGCTGATACGCTCCGTGTAATTACGCACACAAGGACGCACGTCTGTACGCATCACAACTACAAACATAACCCACCCGCTATTGTGAAATAAAACAAGTGTATCTGAACTACTTTTAGATTCAATTCGAACACATAGGGCTTGTTCAGACACGGCGACAACCGCACGATTTCAGAATCGCGTGGAAACCTTTTTTTTCGGATGGATCTATGCTAACGGCCCGAAGGCCCTAATGCTACATCGGATTAGTGTGAGCCCATTTGGCTCCCTTTTGGTTTGTAAAAGTGGGGGGTTGCCCCCCGCCAACCGTGTAATCTGCGACCCACACGGCCTCCTGGCGTCGGGTTGGAACGTGGAAACCGCTCGGGTCCTATTAATATGTAGATATTTATTTTGGGCTTTTTCGGACACGTGGGAACTTCTCGATTACATGTCAAATTTTAATTAAGAGTTCTGAACCCGTTCGGTCATCGTCGTGTCTGAACGGGGCCTTAGATGTATTAAGTAGATTAAATTACTGGATTTTGATTCATTTATTGGCAAAAAGTATGAACTTTTCTTTAGATTGAAAAAAAAAAATTGATCGCATACTAAATCTTAGAAGCTTAGAAAAAATGTACCTATGTGTGTTAATATTTATAAACAAGTATATGTCAACACTTACACTTCATTATTTTTACATACTGTACAATGTATATTTATCACAAATTGAGGCACTTCATAACTATATTTAGTTAATTTAAATTGTACATTGAACATTCACTTAAAGTTAAACTCTTAGCGGAGGTAATGCGGGTTCCGCCTATGATTTGAATTTAAAATTGAATAGAGAACATTCTCGACTCTTCAAATAAAAAAACATAATACTTAAGCATTTTCTAATGTTTAAAATTCAAAATGCAATAAAATGACATTTTAAGTCAATATGAATTTAACAATTAACCAAAACTGGCAACATTGTGCAAAAATATATTATGTGGGACAGATTATATAATCGTATTATTATTTAAAAAGATAAATATCCTACAATCGTTGTATTTTCGTCTTAAATAATTAAAATGAGGTAATATAATGTAGACAATTGATAATACTTAATTATTTTTCTTGTACAAATGTATTAATAAAGTCAAGTTTAATATATATATTCATAATTTGACTAAAACGTCCAATTTGTAAATGAGTTTTAAATATGGAGAATAAAATTACAAAATCAATTTAATAAAAATTCATCAATGCATTAAAACTAATAATAACTTTTCTCGAAACATCCGTCTACATGTAACAAGATTCAAGGTAAGATTCAATCCGCCGACTCACAGCACTTCACTATATATACAAAAGTAACACAGATCCGCGTTCATTCAAAACTTATTTGGTTATCTTCACTATACTATGGCCTGGAACTCAGCCTGAAATTAAAAAAAAATACTCATTAGTACTTTGATAAAGTATATATATAAAAATATTGACAATTTTTTGCATACTTTGTATGTAAGAGGTAGTGCCATGCTGCATTGCAGCCGAACTGGGCTGGCACGACCGGGGTGGTACCTCTCACATAACACCGGCGTCAAGGAACAGCTGCTATGTTGTCGCGTTTCGTGCGGTTTGAGAGTTTCCGGTGGAAAAGGAGGGCAACGCATCTGCATTAAACCTCTTGTTGTGCGGATGTGTATGGGCGTCGGTACCATAAGGCTCCGACTGCTCGTTTGCCACATTTATCATCAAAAATATCATATATCAAAATAATATCATTAAAAAAAATAAGTCACCGTAAGATTGCAAACGCCGTTAGATTACAATCTATCCCGCGAAATTGTGAATCGTAACATACTGCTTACAATTTAACGCATTCTTTTTCGGTAGATTTATAATCTCTCGAAGTGAAACTGTCAAATTGTGAAATGACTAATATATGGAATCAGCTGCCTCCTACGGGTTTCCGAACCGATACGACTTAGACCTTCAAGAAAAGAGCATACTCATATCTGAAAGGCCGGCAACGCACCTGCTAATCCACTGGTGTAGCGGGTGTCTGTGGATGTCGCTCTTCACTTACCATCAGGTGAACCGACTATCCATTTGTCCCCTCTTCTATAAAAAAAAAAGGCGTAGAACGCATCTCGCTCGCTGATTTGTTGAATGTCATGTGCCCCGTACCGCCATATTTGTTTGTTAGTTCGTTTGTTGTCGATTGTAAACAAACCGTGTTTCGGGGATTGTAAATTGATTTCAAGTTGTATAATATATATTGTTTCACGTGAAATCAATTGTAGATAAACCTAAATAAATAAAATAAAAGCAAGTACTAGTGATTGGAGCGGAGAGATACATAGTGATATTTCACTGGTTGGGCCGCGCGCTCGTAGGCGAGGATACCATCTATATGCTTGTGTCTTCCGTGAAAGAGATATAGTGCATTATAATGAAACAATTTTTACGGATTTTATCGCGGTTTATTAAGATTTTTAAACCGCCACAGATTAAAGATGCAGTTAGCACTTTCTGCGTAGAGAGGACTTATAAAAATAATTATGTATCATAGGGTAGTTTCGAATAACTTTGTAACATTAGGACATCTGTCACCTCAGTCCTCCCGTGACCATGGTTGCTGTAAAGTATCCGAAACGTCGGGCTTGTAAAAATCTTAATAAACCGCGATAAAATCCGTAAAAATTGTTTCATTATAATGAGTGAAATTCGCGCAAACATTAGAAATTATAAAATTAAGAGATAGTGTAATTACTGGCACCGAGACTTTAACAACTTAAATCCGAAACTGGTCAGTGATTTGTCGCTGAGGTAATAGCAATTCAACCAACCAGTCATCTGTATGTACGTCCCATCGGTCAATCATGAGCGAAGAACTGGCGCAGCATAAATTTGTCTTCATACCAAACACATGGCATTACCGGTTATATGCTCGATGACCCAAGTGAACTCAAGTTTATGTTCATGAACTACGCTGAACGCACACCATCGGGGCTCCCCTGTGAGCACGCGTGCCTGCGTGCGTGCCTGAGTGCGTGCGTGCGTGCGACTGAGCGTGCGTGCGTGTGTGCGTGCGTGTGTGCGTGCGTGTGTGCATGCGTGTGTGTGTGCGTGAGTGAGTGCGTGCTTATGCGGTACTCACTTATCGATAGGCGGCGGGTGGTCGACGCAGGCGGTCTTCAGGTGCATGGTGAGCAGCCCCTTGGCCACGAACCCGCGCCCGCACAGCTCGCACACGTACGGCCGCGCGCCGCTGTGATATCTGCAACAGTAACGTTCTATCCATCTTACCTACTGTTACGTTACTCATATTCGTTTCTAATGTTTCCAATGAATTTCCGCGGTAATAATTTCACTCATTTAATGAAACAGTCCTCTCGTGCCTTGGTTGATGTAAAGCATACGAAACGACGAGCATGTAATCTAAATAAACCGCAATAAAATCTGTCAAAGTTGTTTCATAATTTAGGAGTCGTTAAAATATTTTTCATAACCAACTCGCAAGAATATGAGTAACCACAAAAATCCATAACATCATTACAAAGCCAGTGGGTTCATTTATAATTTATTTGAACTGAATAATGTTTTTTTGTGTTATACAATCATCTATCCTAAAGACTGAATGTGACATGCTACAACCACCGATAACGCAAATAAATCATCTGTAACAAAATAAATTGGCAAAGACATATGACCCGATTGAAAACAACCAATATTTCTGGTAAATAAAATTCACCATGTCCTAATTGTGATACTTAAGAAATCTCTCATGTATTGCATGCATGCTTAAACGTTTAGTAAGAGGTAGTGCCATGCTGCATTGCAGCTGAACTGGGATGGCATGACCGGGGTGGTACCTCTCGCTCACATAAAACCGGCGTCAAGTAACAGCTACGCGTTTCATGCGGTTTGTGACTTTCCGGTGGCCCATTGGGGGGGATAGGGAAAAAGAGGGCGGCGCATCTGTATGGCCTTAGTTGTGTGGATGTGTATGGGCGTGGGCGCCGTGAGGCTCCGACCTGAGGCTGATAACATAAAAATAACCGTTTTCGGAGTACCGTGTTCGCTTGTTGATAGTTGAACTAATAAGTTGAAAGTGTCTTATTCTATGTCCTGTGACTAAGTCATTGAAGGTGTCTTTTATTATGGTGATACCTTTCTAGAGAACTAAAGTTACCGATATCACGCGAAGATTAAGCTCGTTGAAGTGGCAGTGGGCTGGACACACTCAGGAGAACGGATGGCCGATGGGTTAATAAAGTTCAAGAGTAGAGGCCGCGTTTAAGTAGATGAAGTGTTGGTCGGCCATTAGCCAGGTGAGAAGACGATTTTGTACAGTGGCCAGTCCGTGTTGGATGCGAGTAGCGAGGGATCGGTCGTCTTGACGCTCATTGAAGGATATGTTCAGCAGTGGACGGATAGAGGCTGATGCTGATGATGATGATGATGATGGTACCTCTCATGTATGACGAGCGTGGAGCGCTGCGAGAAGGCCTTCCCGCAGTGCGAGCACACGTGCGGCTTCTCCCCGGAGTGGACGCGCTCGTGCAGCGTCAGGTTGCACTTCTTGACGAACCCCTTCCCACACACGCCGCACACGTTCGGCTTGTACCCTGCAACACCATTCATAAATGTGACTCGGGCCTCCGCCTTGAAGGCAAGGAGGGAATTTTTCTGGAGAGAAAAAAGGACCTCAGTATATACTCTGGAATCTGGCTCAAGGCAAGTTCGCGAAACTTTAGTATTGATAAATATGCAGGTGTCACGTTTCCTCACCAGCGAGCGAGCGAGTAAATAGCTCGGTAAAACATATCCATCTGAACATTGACCGTGGACGCGGTCTCACAGTTCAAATCATAGCGGTCTGAGAGACCGCAGTGATAGGAACGAAAATTGACGTCCATAGTTAAAGGTTAAACAAAGCATGAGAGCCTTGGACCAGATGGACTTAGTTGGTGTGAGTGACAAGTGGCTTTCGTTGGTGACGGCCATGTTCAGAAGTGGACGGATAAAGGTTGAGGTTGAGAGGGTCATATTTCGGCAAAGCAACGTTGCCACTGTATTGATCCCTTGAAATCTGGCGAGGCCATAGTTTGCTTCTTGTAGTCTGTTTGTGTATATGGGCGACGTCGGCCGGTTATTCTTAGGTGATCCGTTTACCAATCACCCTAATATCTGTACAGGTCTCACCGGTGTGTATGCGGATGTGGAACTTGAGGTGCTCGCGCGAGGAGAGCGCCTTGCCGCACACGTAGCACAGGTAGTTGCGCTCGCCCGTGTGCGCGCGCTGGTGGCGCCGCAGCGAGTTGAGGTGCGCGAACGAGCGCGCGCACACGCCGCAGCGCAGCAGCAGCGGGCGCGCCGCCGCCTCGGGGTGCGCGCGCGTTCGATGCGCCAGCAGGCATCTGACATTATTGTTGTAAAAAATCAAAATGAGACTACATACATACTCTTTTGACACATGTTTCTTTTTTTATAGAAGAGGGGGCAAACGGACAGTCGGTTCACCTGATGGTAAGTGATAGCGACATCCACTGACACCTGCTACACCAGAAGGTTAGCAGGTGCGTTGCCGGCCTTTCAAAGGGGAGTATCCTCTTTTCTTGAAGGTCCCTAAGTCGTAACGGTTCGAAAACACCGTAAGTGGCAGCTGATTCCATATATTTGTCGTGCGAGGCAGGAAATGCCGTAAAAATCTAGTTGTTGTGGATTTACGAACATCGAGATGGTGAGGGTGAGATTTGGAACTTTTACGCGATGTCCGGTGGTGGAATTCTGCTGCAGTTATTAGTCCGAATAATTCAAAATATGCATACATATACGATTCATTTTATTATTATTATTATTTTTATTTCTAAAATAAACGTCAGTTGCTTCCGATTCTCAGCGAACTCACGCACGTAACACATTGTTTCATTTTATAATAATTATTACGTACGATGACGAATGACGCTGTCGCACCCTGATGTCCCCTAGTACGCTCCCTACTCGCTATACAACTTACTCGTTTACTTATTTTATTCCCACTTTAGTTATACATTTTTATTAACTATGAATTTTAATATTAAAATTCATGTTATACACCGACGGCGCGGCCCGTTAGACAAATTTTCGTAACAGATGATGATGGTAAGTGGTCACGCCCCCCACCATGGTTCAAGCCTTGTCGAGGCTTCAGTAGCTTAAGGTGGACCCAGCACCTTGGGCGAAACAAATTGAACCGAGAAAGCTGCTCTTTGTATCCCTCTTATAAGAAGAGGGGACAAAAGAGCAGGGGGGCAGAGGGGACAAGGGGTAGGGATGGGAACCTCACCCCATTGTACTGTGCCGACGTTGGAAAGGGTTGTTCTGTGGTGCAGAACAACCCCTATGAGGAGGCGTCGGTCCCTTGAGGGGCTGACTAGCCGTCGATGTGCCCTGTTTGCTCAATAGTTCCGGGGCACCTCACCGAAAGCGGCATTGATGGCGCTCGCCGGGTTTAAGTAGAGCTGAGACCCACATACCCGCCGCGGGATGCCTTGGATCATTTACCAGCGTAAAATAAAATTAAATTGGTCACGCCCGTGAACGTAAACAAATTCTGACAAATCAATGCATTGCATGCAATATTCTGAGACGTTAAGTCTCGATGCCAGTAAATTACTGCCTACCAGCTCTACAACAAGCAGCAAGACAATATATAAGAAGGTTGGTGTACCCACAGCGCACGCATTCTCTCACCTTTGTGAATAAAACCTATCATATAATATTTATAACCATCTCCAAATCCCTATCGATTCCAAAAATATGATTATTCATAAAAAACCCATTTCCCAGTCCCGGCGTGAGAGCGTAACACTCTTTTTAAAAGGTTTTTTGTTAAATGAAAACTGTTTTAGATGCACTTGTTGAGTGAGCTCGATGTGAGCTCGATGACGCACTGAATACGGAATACTCGGTTCCCGCCGCAGTGACGTTTACTGTCTACTATCTATAGATCCACTACTGGTTGTCCTAATTGATTTTTTTTATGTCATAAGGCCGAGCAGTAGTAGCCTTAAGGTGACTACCGACGCCCATAGACATCCGCACACCCAAAAGTTATGCAGATGCGTTGCCCGCCTTTTCCCTATCCCAATGGGCCACCGGAAACTCACAAACCGCACGAAACGCGACAGCATAGCTGTGACTTTACACCGGTGTTATGTGAGCGAGAGGTACCACCCCGGTCGTGACGGCCCAATTTGGCTGCATAGCAGCATGGCAAGCTCTTACAACATGGCACTGCCTCTATATTTATTTTGAAAGACTGCTAGTAAATTACGTCCATAGGTGACGGTAACGTTCCCATCACTAGGCTCCCCTATCAGTTGGCCTACCCACTACTCACTTCATGTACTGGTAGCCCTCGGGGCAGGAGTCACACAGGAAGCGCGTCTGCGGATTGGTGCGCGTCTCGCCCGCCTTGTGCGACTGTCCTGAATCAACAAACAGACCAACAATAACAACTTAACAAAACTCTTATAGACCGTCTCAGAAGCTGTGACTCTCGGGCGGACTAGTATACAAGGTTGATAAAAGCGAGAGGCATTAAATTAAACCACATATACTATGTACCATTTTCAGGCTACGCACCAAAAATTGGACCAATAGAATCAATAGTTTAGTCACAGGATATTTTTAAAGTTTTAAAGCCACTCCGCTTTATTCGACCAGGTGAGACGCAACGTGCTGTGCGTCGCACTGCCTTTTAGATTCGAAGGTCAGTGGACATTTTACAAAGGATGTTTACGCTTTACTTTGGCTATTTTCGTATTTAAGTTCTTTGAAAAAGTTTTTTTTTTTGTTTCTCTCATAAACTGTTTTAATAGTTTCGTATTAACCGTAAGCATGTGTCGTATATGTGGTTTAATTTAATGCCTCTCACTTTTATCAACCTTGTATACAGAATATAAATCAACAGGGTGTGTATGACGGTATCAGTTTTCTACATATTCTTTTATGTATATTCTAGTAACACTATCACTGACACGTGGTATACAGAAAACTGATACCGTCATACACATGTATATAGGTATGTATATAATAATATCAACCCTTATTTGTCCCACTGCTGGGCACGGGTCTCCTTCTCGAAATCAGACGAGGAGGGTTTTGGGCCATAGTTCATCGATGCGCTGGCCCAATGCGGGTTGGTGAACTTCACACACCTTCAAAGACTTCAGGCATGCAGGTTTCCTCACGTTTCCTTCACCAGTCAGCAAGCGATTGTCTCATGTTAAAGTGCGCGTAGAATTTTAGAAATACTCTGACTCGTATGTGCCTTACATTCTGTCAATTATTTTTTAAGATTTTTTTTATTTTTTACAGATATAATATGTAATTTAAGTTGTACTGTCAATTTTTTTTCAACTCACGTTAGTTGAGGTTAATGTAAAAATATATATGTAGTTTGATATTTTCGAATATGATTATTATTATTATCCCTTCTTTCCCCTTTTAGCTTATTTGTATTAATGTATTAAATGGTCTAAATCTAAAATAATAGTATTTATTAAAAAAAACAGTGGGACAGCATAGGCTAGTTATAATAATAATAATAATAATTAAAAAAAACAACAAGTTGATATCCGGGCCTGACAGTATATACCATGCAAACCGAGTAACTCTTGGCCACCAGGCTTGCCAAATGTTAAGAAACCCTACTATACTATATTAAAACTATATAGTTAATAAGTAAACGGTACCGTGCTTGAAGATCTGCTTGTGGTCTCGGAAAGTCTTGTCGCACAGGCTGCAGCGGTAGGGCCGGCGGTCGCGCACCCAGTGGCGCCGCCAGTGACCCTCCCATTGGCTCGGCTTCATCACCGTCTACCAAAACACCAATAAATAGAGATAAATATACATGATTTATGCCACTTCGAACTCACACTTAGAGTTCGAGTCTATACATAATGCACCATCGATGCTCACAGTATAGGGATTAATATTTTTTTGACAGGGGAATTGAATGGGCTAGCATTCTGCTAGTAAAAGAAATATACAACACAAGTTTATACAAGGTTACAATGGGGATAGGTTACGGTTATACCGTTTTTGTTAAGCCCGCAATACATGTTGGGCGAGACATAATATCTTAAGGCAGGATACGTATCCTGCCCCTCTCTCCAAAATACAGCAATCAGGTTCCACGGAAAAAACAAGCAAGATGGTGGTATCCATACAGCCGAGAGCGCGGCTCAGTGCAACCCACTCATGGGTAATGAGGTTGGCAAGTTTGAACAAGACCACTGCAGTCGGCCAATGTCGGCGCATTTTGTGGAGCCGTCTACACGCACGCATGTATTTTGATGGCGATTCTGAACATCTATAATTATTTCGTTAAGGCCTTTGATTTTTGCTAATAAACCGACACAACTCCGTAGTGACACGAGCAGTGACGAGCATCCACAAGTTGTAACAAGACATCCCAAATAAACTCTACACCTGTTGGCGGTTGTCTTCCCTCGGATAGATGCATGTTGACGAGCTATAGGTCATCATCATCAAAAAGGTCATCTTAGTAAGCAAATGGCTTTCCTCGACTGCCTCGGCCCAACATATATTGCAGACTTCTACCTTGTGAGACTATTTCCCACAGTGGACAATTACAGCTATACTAGCATACCTTCCGACACCGCTGGCAGCGCAAGGGCTCCTCATCAGGCAAGGGCGGCGCCGGGGGCGGCTCGGCTTCCAGCTCTGCATTGATCACGTGTCCCCTGGAAATACACATTCAGGCGATATAATCTAGGCACACTACAATAAAATATCCAGCAGTGTCATATTTAAGCTACTTTTAAGCAGTAAGTACAGTTGACTAGAGAATTAATAACCAATGTACTTTCTAAGACTTTAGAGTTGAGGCCACTATATAGAATAACCATCTTCACGCTGTGGCTGGTACCAATTTGATGTAAGTGGTGAGGTATCAGCCGGTGGCAGTTTTTGGGTGAGGCCTTGAATATGAATATGGGTCGGTAAAGTTTATATTGAAGTATGTAGTTTTGTTGCAATTACTATAACATGTGTAAGCATTACAAAACAATAGTACTGACGAAACTGCACAACATTGATCAACAACAGTCTGCAAATAGCAAGTATTTTATCACTTTTAGCTGTAGGGACACAAGTAGTTCCTAGATAAGAGTGACGAAGCAAAAACAATGTTCATAAAAAAAAATTATGTCAATGAAAATCTATTGCTGCTTCACTTCTGTGTAATTGTGTATAGTATTAGATGCTATTTGCTTTATGTAATATAGCTGAAGCAAAGTAGTAATAATGATAAATGATAAATTAAGCAGATATTTCATCAGAATGTGGAAATGTGCGATGACCACCTATTTATCTTTTTGTTTTAATATTGGTTGGATAGGCAAACTGGCAGACATGCTGCCTGATAGTATGTGGTCGACAACATGGGTGACAATAAAACTAGTTAACCTGGAACTAGCCCAGACAACTTATTTATGTTTATCATGAGACTCGGTGCTAGTCAGTACACTGCCTGTCTTGCTCTTCTCATGAATGAATCATGAATTTGCTTCTTCATATTTTTTTTAATTTACTTCTCAAATTATATACGAAATTATAAAACAGAAGTAAAGTAACACTTACTTATAATGATTTAACATGTCTGCTTTAGTCTCAGTCCGTATAAAGCATATGCAACAATAATATGCTCGATGGTTATTGCCTACTAGTAAGTCTATATCTACGCCTAGGTCTTGAGGCTTGACCTCAACTGCTCCATGCTTGACAACATTCAGATTCCCTTGGCTGTCTTCTTGTAAAACATTAACATCGTTTTCAGTCAATAGTTTCGCTGGTAACACTCTTTTCCAATCGTCTTTTGATTTTCTATTTCTTTTCCTATAATTTTTTACTATACCATTCTCTTGTTCCTTAATTTTTAGACTAGTTGTACATTTACTACTTTGAATTTTACTTAGAACTTCATCCTCACTATCCGAAGGCAAGTCTGGTACATAATCATCATCTGTTAATTCTTCTTTCACTGGAGAGAGTGATGTCGGTTTGGGCTCTTCTTTGATAGGAACATCTGGTACATTTGTGCTTTGTTCCGATGTTTGTGTACTTTTATCACATCTTAATAATGGTGAATTTGTATCTCTTTTTATGAGAGTAAGATCTATGGATGTGTCAGGTTCTTTGTCATATGCAAAAATAACATTAAACCTGGAATGAGAAACAAAAATTGATTCTGTATGTAATTGCTGATCTGTTGTGTATTATGACTAAAAAATATGCATAAATTGATTGCAAACAAATATGGTATGATTCTATTTATATACTATACACTAGTGTTTCCCAAACTCTGATTTACTCCTCCTTTGTGACCTACTCAAGTTTTTAAGACCCCTGAAATATTAGGTAAAATAAAACATATTTATTGCAAATAGAAGTATACTTTTGTATTACAAACATTAGTGAGAAGTATGAAGCTGCTTATTTTTAAATCTTTTGTCTTGTCAGTCAACTTCATAGTACTTGTTCAAAATAAGGAGGCAATGTTGTGACCAGGTTTTTTTTTTGTGGCCCGGTACCGGGTCACAACCCACCAAATTGGAAATGCTGCTCTACACAACCTGAGATATGTATATTATAATGTCTCAGGCGATCAAACAATATTAAAAGATATAATTGGTCTCAAAATCTCAATTTTTACCGAGACGCAATATAATACTTATAGTATACAACCTCTCTGGCTCAGTGGTAAGCACTTTGGCGCTCAAGCCGGAGGTTGCAGGTTCAAATCCCGCCAGGGAACAAAAATATTTTCTGTGATCCTGGGTCATGGATGTGTATTAAATATGTGTATTATATAATAAAAATCTTATTTATATTTCTTAAAGTATTAAATATATTTCCGTTGTCTGGTACCCGTAACACAAGTTCGTCGAGAACAGTCCACGGGACCAGATTGGCGTAGTGTGAAAACGTCCATAGATATTATTATTATTCCCCAAACACATTTGTTTGGTTACAGCAAATGCAGAAAATCTTCATATATAATAATTGTTATATTTTTATAACTCCAAAGACAGGGCACATTGCAGAAGAAGACCAGCTTGACTTTTATGTAACTGCAGTTATTATTGTTATAATTTAAACCAGTACCAGTATCAGCATATTATATATATCCAACTGAACTGAACAAATGATGTTAAAATCAATAGCAATCACTGGAACCCACAATCTATTAACTACGAGCTATAGCGTCACGGTAATTGATATCAGCTGACAATTTCACACTAAAACTTACTTGTTTTGGACTTCAATAGCTTCATTACAAAATTGATAAAAATCATTCACTTTACAACTGCACTTATCACAAATTCGTTGTGGTAGTCGATCTCCTTTATGTAGCTGAGGATTTAATAAAAAGATAGATGTTAATTTATTGTATACGATATGAAATAAAACTAAGAACGTTTGTTACCTTTATTGGCAAGTATAGGGACATTTTAATGAACAATGCATTTTCTTCGTCAAAAATATTATTGTTAACAAATTTCGTTGAGCAACAAAGGCGACAAATTTCGTCCATATTCCTATTATATTTAAAATCATAAATAAATAAGGATCCCACGACGCCGTGTTTATCCTTAAAGAAAGTGACAGATAGTCATAGTTCAGACTTCAGCCATTTGTCAATATTGACCTTTTCATGCTGTGTTGCCAGCCGAATAAAATATATAGAAGGGCATGATGAAAGACCCAAAATTTTATACAAATGTATAAACTATACTGCTATAGGTAGAGTTTAGCAGACAGGATGAGGAGGGTGGGAGGAGTAGGCAGGCGCGACAAGGGCCTGCGCCAAACTTTTGATTAATGAACGCAACGTTTGTAAAGTTAACTTACCCGAGTTTAATTTGAAATATTCAAAACATCGTAAACTTGACTTTCACATTCGTCCTTTTTAACTACTGTGTTATGTTGCTATATCAGGTGATAATATTTCCTTCAAGATGGGGAGTTGCTTTTTTAATGGGTACACACATTAATGTATTCTCAAGGGATGTTTATTTGTTAATTATATGCACCTAATTACTAAGCACTTAATCAGCGTCACATTCACAATATAACTAAGTACTTACCATTTTAAATTAACATATCCCACCTACTTTTAATTCCAAACCGACTAAATACATATTATTTTACTAATATGCCAGCTATCATCATTTGGTGTGTGTGTGTGTGTGTGTGTATTAGATTACTTGCGACTAGATGGAAATCGTCATATCATCAAGTTAGTACTTCTTTCCATTCATTTCTCATTCTTGATTCTAAGGACTTTATATAATAAGCCAAACATTTAAAAAAAACCTTTGATACATAGAAATCTATATAAAAAAATAATTTAATTTCCATCGGAGTACAGGGATAAATTATAGCCAATATGTTATTTCGATGCATAGGTAAGCTATGTCATGGTAAAGTTTCACTAAAATTCATTTTAGTGAAACTTTACCATGAGGTATACATACAAACGTAAACTACAGCTAAGTAGGTACCTTCTTTATGTGATTAAACCTCAAAAACATTACTTTTAGATCACTTTTAGGGCACTGCACCTCAACTACTGCGCGGCTTTCTAACAGAACCTACTCTCATTGGGTCACTCCGACAACCTGGTCTTTTTTTTCGAATTGTCTAAGCTAATGGCCTATTGACCCTAATGCTACATCCCTTTGGTGGTGAACCAGCTGGCTCACCTATTGATTTTTATATGAAGGGGGGTCGCCCCCCCGCACACCGTGGAGTCTTCGACCACACGGCCTCTTGGCGTCGGGTTTGTTTCAGTGGCGGGTCTGTGCCGCGTCACTGTCGGTAGGAGTGGTACCCCAGGCGGACTACCCCTACCGTGTGGACTCATTGAGTTGAGGACCTGGCAGATGGCGCCAGCGATACTGAGGCCCACTCCGGCGGCATGAGCAGTGGCAGCCGCCACGTGAGGTCTTGAATGTTGCTGTTGGATGGCGGCCCCCCTCTAAGCCCCGCGATGGGCGTTCCCTATCTGACACGATACTCGGTGACATATATATGGTTTTGACTAATGGAAACCGTTACGGTCGATGGGTCGACGGGTTGACAACCCCGAACGGACAACCTGGAGTTGCCCGCGACGGGGCCTAGATAGTGCTATAAAGTCGGGTTCCTATCGTAGCCCCTGGTCCCAAATCAAGGAGCTTGAGAACTACGTTATTGTGGAGAAAATAAGAGACGGACTGGGGTATGGTCTCCACCATACCCCAGTCCGTCGTCTTTGGAGCGGGAGTATCTACATTCGTTCATTGTTACTGTCCCGTTCCGCAGCCTTATGCTTTACTTTATAGGTACCTTTTTTTTCTTTCTTTAACGCCCGACAGCTGGTAAATGGACGCAGCTCTACCCACTAAAACCCAGCGAGTGCCACCAATGCCGCCTTTGGTGAGGTGCCCCGGATCTAGAAAACAAACAGGGCACCTTGACGGCTAGTCAGTCCCGCAAGGGACCGACGCCACCTCCACAGAGGGGTTGTCCCGCACCACAGAACAAACCCAACGTCGGGACAGTACAATGGGGTGAGGTCCCCACCCTCACCCCTTGCCCCCCTGCTCTTTAGTCCCCTCTTCTTATAAGAGGGGTACAAAGATCCCCCTCGGCTCAATTCGTTTCGCCCAAGGTGCAGCGGCTCACCCTAGCTGCTACTAAGCCCCACCGCCACGTCAAGGCCTGAACCATGGTGATGTTTTACTTTATACCTGTCTCATGCCTGTCTACTACAAAATGGTAATCCTAAGGCTCATTATTCATATCCTTCAATATCATCATCATCATTTATCATCCACAGACAGTTGCAGTCTTATAAAATAAAAGTCGCAAGACGTTCCACGTTTCGGCGGCATTTTGAACGTATTCGAGGCACGTCATCAGTCGTACTTGGTTTTATCTCGTTTTTTCCACGTTATTTGTTGAAGGCGCACGATAGAGATAAGTTTATCGCGTAGTTATCGCGACCAATATCAGAACGCTCGCGTCAGGAAATTGTGACAATCCACGATTGTAACATTTTACAGGCTTTACATTCGGTCTCTTGATTGATACTGGCTATAACGAAATGTCAATTTTCAGACTTAATCCTGAATATAATTATAATGAAATAAATAGTTTTACGCATCCTTGCCATTATAGAAACAGAGACAATTTCTCTGCTATGATCCTGACGTACCTACCTTTTATTAGACTTAGCATGGAAATCCTGCATGTGTGTCTAACACAACATACTGTTGGTATTGAATTGAAATGTTCATAGAACTATTATTACTACTACTATTATTACGCTAGTAATATAGTTCAATGGAAATGTTAAGTATTTTTGTGACCACATAGATTAATGATATTACGGTATGTGCATTACAATCACAAATAGACAGATGAAGTTAGAACAGACCTCAGTCTACTAGCTTAGATCATTTCAAAAAAAAAAAAACAATCACAAATATTTCTTTTCTCTGTGTAGTAACTGAATTTTCATGCACTACATACTCGAAATTTAGAAGGTATGTATTTAATTAAGTATGTATACAATTAACCATGGTCTAGTTCTTCTAAGCCTTTATCTATCTCTTCGCTTATCTTTGACTAGCCAGGAATAGTAAATATCAGCTTAAATATTATTATTCGTTTGTCCTTTACTAAATTAACGGATAGATAAAAAAGGATGAGTAAAATTTGTGACACCGTAAAACACTCTATAATTAATATCATAGAGGTAATTTTTTATGCCAATTAGATGGGTAAACTGAGCTACCATAAGTAGTGGTCAACGTAGCCCCAAAACAGGAACAGGCTTACCAGAGACTAGCCCAGTATACTCATGCGTTGACTACCGAGACGTTTTGTAGGTCTGAGAATTTGGTGAGGGTTGCACACAATGCTTGTGTGCTGTCAAATTGTACAAAATATTAACCTTAGGTAGTAGTTTCGTGTGAACTGTGAACGCTTATCATGAGCCCATTTGATAAGCTGAATATAGGCGCAGGTGGGGCCGATAGCGATGGCAGCCATGTTTCATATATCATTTTTATTGACTCACTATCCTTGACACCTATTTACAACCGATCCAACAAAAGGAGGTTGTGTTTGAACCCTTAAAAAGACGCATAAAGAAAGGCTCTTAGCATCGTACTTTGTATGTTTAACTACTATCATTATAATCATCAATGTTTTCCATTCATCATCACCATCACCATCATCATCATCCTTTATCCGTCCACTGCTGAACATAGGCCTCTTTAAATGAACGCCAAGACGTAGAGAACTGTAGTCGATTTTATATTGTAGACCATATTATAATGAAAAACCCTGATTTTAACTATAGATGTATCTATAAAAATGATAAAGCACTAGTTTTAGCTATAGAATGTAGGTGTATAACTTTAGCAGTGTAGGATGGATCGATGTGTCTACCGCTGCGTCAGATGCTTCGACATGGCGTGGGTGAAGCGGGCAGGGAACCCGGGTGCGGTTAAATCTCACTTAGTTTATTTTAAAATATACTAGCATAGCTGTTTTTACAATATTTTGTACATGAAACGTACTTACAATTGGGGAGGAGTTCTGTCATAAAATTGTATTTAAGACGACAATAGATTAGAAGTTGGTTTAGGGGCCATCCATAAATTAATTTATGGATGGCCCCATATCATGAAATCAAACGAATTTCATGATATTTCGACCCCTCCCCCGTCAATGGTGTCCCCCCCGTCAAAAAACAGCTGTTCTAAATTAGTTTTATTTTAGTTTAAATTGTTTTTTAATTTCGTTTTTTTAATTAGTTCACAGTACCAAGACTTATGTGACGTCACAAAATCTGGGAGCCCTCCCACCCCCTTGTCACATAATGTCACACTTTGTCGGACCCCCCTCCCCCTTAACGTGTGACTTAATTTATGGAAGACACCTTATATACAACATACAACTAGGATAACTTAAAAGAAACTACTGCAATATATACAGAAGATTTCTGTTGCAAAAAACGACACTGGCGACAATAAATAGAGGAGTTGACTGTACTCTAAATTTTTTTTCTTTAACGCCGGAAAATGCTCTGAGGCATCCCACGGGGAAGTGAGGACTCCCCAGGCGGGTATGTGGAATTAAATTAAATAATATATAAAGAAAAAAAAGCAGGGCACCTAGACTACTAGTCAGTCCCTTAAGGGATCAACGCCACTTCCACAGAAGGGTTGTCCCACACCACCCCCTACCAATGTCGGGACAGTACAAAGTGAGATTACTATCCTCGCCCCTTGTCCCCCTGCTCTTTTGTCCCCTCTTCTTATAAGAGGCGTACAAAGAGCAGCTCAATTTGCTGCGCCCAAGGTGCTGGATTCACCTTAGGCTATTGAGCCCCACCGCCACGACAAAGCTTGACCCATGGTGGGGGTTGCATATGAAGTAGGTTAAATAAGTAGAATTCTAGACTTCTATTGCAAAATTATGTTGTCAATAAACCAAAGCTATCAAATACTATATTAGATTAGAACCTTTGTTCTAGTAGTAGTATGCTACTTTTAGCATACTACTCTTTATGCGACTAACATATAAAGCCTAGAAAGAAGTAGGCCAAAATAAGTAGACCTTCGAATTGCACATCCAGTTCGTGAACCGAAAAAAACGGACAAATGGATGCGATTCTTTGTTTTTCATTTAGAAGCGACACGATTAGAAATCTAGGCACAACCTTGTGCAACTGCCGGAGAGATTTTCACAATGCGGGCAGTTTAAGCCCAATTGTAATTTCGGTTCAATAATTTTGGCAGTTTTAAAAAATCTTATAAAATCGTTGAACAAAATGTCATTAGCATATATGACCGTAAAACAAGTGTTTTTATAACAAGGAGCACATCATTAACACATTCTCATGATTGTTACGATAATAGCCTGTTCAGATCTGTATTGTCATTATGAACCAGGGTTTGCATGCGTGAGCATAACCTCAAAGATATTACACTTGGAAAATTAAATTCACAATTAACTGTAGGATGTAGGTATACGTTATCTACGTCTTGTCTACAATCATTCAATATCAGTGTAATTATTGCTATCTGTTTACTACAGAATTAATAGCAAACGTTATCAATTTCAATTATTATAGGACGTCCGCACTGAGGTTTTTTGGAATTATGTAATTTACATTTTTTTTTTATAAATTGCAATAGCCTTTCTTCTTTTTGCAAATTGCAATAGCCTTAGCATAATAAATACATAGATACGGATTTTTGTACATTAAATCAAATGAGTTATGTAATTATCAACACGACCTGGACATAACACATTCATACAACAAGGGATATATACCTAATAATAATATCAACCCTTATACGTCCCAGTGCTGGGCACGGGTCTCCTCCTCGAAAAGGTTTTGCTCATAGGCCCATAGTTCACCGATGCGCTGGCATAATGCGGGTTAGTGACTTCACACACCTTCACAGACTTAATCTCATCAGGCATGCAGGTTTCCTCACGATGTTTCCTTCACCGGTTAGCAAGCGATGGTTCAGGTGCACTTAGAAATTTAGAAAAACCCATTTCTAAGCATAATAGGGGGTGTCAGCCTCAAACCCGGACCTCTCGGCTCTCACTCAAAGAGGCCGAACCCATATCCAGTAGCCCATCTCAAAATATATTTCCTCAAAAAGTTCTACGCTATTAAGGTTTAGGTGTACAAGTAGCAACTACACTTGGCTTCGGTGTTTTGGTAGCTTTTTTCCTACGACATTATTTAAAAATACAATTTTTTATTCTTTAGTAACAGAAGAATGATTCATAGTTTGCTTTGCCAAATAAATCAGATAGTCGAGAGAAGTCTAACTAGAGACATTATAGACAGACAAATCATTAATGCAATGACGATAGCCGCAATGGGCATTGTGCGAATTATTATTATAATTAACATGTTACCCGTTCTGTTCTTCTTATCTCAAGAAGAATACCTACAATACATAGAATGGTTATTAATATTTACTGAAAATCATTATACTTACATTATTTAATAAAATTTGCTTGCTTTAGCCGATATGACTGGGCTAAAACATGAAAGAATTTCCAGAACATTCGTCTATAACTATAGTGACGTGGCGTCCTGTGGGACGCAATTAGAGCCAAACCTGCTCAAGGCCCTTTGTCTCGCTCCGTGCCGCAGGACCAATCGATACCCCACTAGGACGCTGCTATGTTACTATGTGCCACACGTATTTCAGAGAAGGTTTTTTCAAATTATAACCTTTGGTAGCGGTTTGAATTATGCTGGCAAAATATGGTTATTATATTTGTAGGATGGTGTTGGGGGTCAGAAATTATGGTGTTTATCACCATCTATCGCACGTAAATTGCAGACAAGATTTTCAGTAGTCTATCTGAAAGGCATCACGAATGTCTTCACCATTAAAATGTATAATTTTTTCATCTTTAGTAGTTTCGGACGAAGAACACGACACAGTAAGCGAGATGTATATGATATTTATTTCTAAGCATCACGTGTGAGCAAGTTTGTCAAATCAACCCGACGCCAGGAGGCCGTGTGGTCGCAGACTGCACGGTTGGCAACCCCCCACTTTTATAAACCAAAAGTGAGCCAAAAATGGGCTCACAGCATTAAGGCCTTCGGGCCGTTAGCATAGATCCATTCGAAAAAAAAAGTTTGTCAAATCACCAGGAAATAACTGGTGAATCATATTTATCAATATATTCTCCCACAAAGAATCAATACAAAGAAATGATCAGGACCAAAGCAAGACCAAGGTCGTGATAATCTGACTTTTTATCTTAGTTGAATAGGCAAACTGGCAGACGTGCCACCTGATGGTAAGTGGTCAGCGTCACCCATGAACATAAACTAGTTTACCTGGAACTAGCGCAGACCATACTCATTCATGTGTTGCCTATCATCATCATCATCATCATCATCAGGTGCCATCTTCATAATGAAGTTCGGAGGTCAGTTGGCAAAATTTTATGCGATCCCATGAGGCTTCCTTCAGTTGCGTGTAGCTATGTTTGGTCCAGTCTTTAATGTCGTCTAGCCACTTTCTCCTCTGACGGCCTGGGCTTCGCCTCCCTCTGGGATCTTGCCTTCGAGGATCAACCTAGGAAATTCATAGAGGGATCCTCTCTGCATGTGTCCAAAAAAGGCAACTTTTCGTCTCATGATAGACGACATCAACTCTGTCTTGCGGTTTGGTTTGTTGTCTATCCTGAGACATAAGATGTTAAGTCTCGGTGCCAGTAATTACACTGCCTGTCTTGCCCTTCTCTCCGAAACACAGCAAAGCTGTTTCACGGGAGAAACAAGCAAGATGGTGGTACCCAAGCAAGCCAGAGCGCGGCACAGCGCATCCCTCCCACCGACTACAGTTAAATTAGTAAAAATAAAATTAATTTAAAATATGCTTGTTCAATAAAATTTTCAGGTGATTAGCTTAAAATATTTATATTTATATCCACCAAGCTATCATCTATAATAATTAATTAGCTATTTTGACTCCATTAGTAATTTTTTAATGTAGCAACATCCATCGTGTGTCCTACTTTTTTGCAGGCTGACCCATTTTTATTTTATTATTTAGGGTTAGGTAATGGAATAGCTAGCTCTTGGGAGTTTTTAGGTATTGTGTTAATTTTAATATACATTTTTCTTCCAAAAATACGTGAATTAGTAAATAAATGTGAGACTTAAGATTTTTACCGTGTAGGACGTAGGTCAATCTATGGTGAACAAAATAATGTTTACGTATTCACCTAGGTGGCAGCGAGCCACATGGGTTGAAAAAACAATGACCATAGAGAATAGACCAACTTGTATAGCCTGACCAGAAATATATAAACCCTCCGTGGTGTCTCGCCACGGTATCTTTTTTACGTCAACATAGTATCGTCCATACAGAAATTAGTTCCGAAATTTTCCGCAATATGGCGAGAGTTTTTATTTTTCTGGTCCGGCTTTATATGCAACATTTTGTGTGTATATTGAACAAGGTGAGTTGTGGACAGATACAAGCTGTTGATTATGAAGATGATATTTATTGATTACCAAAATCTAGTTCTAAAACACTGCGGACTGTTATATTTTTTTATGTTAGTTGGATAGACAAACTGACAGACGTGCCACCTGATGGTAAGTGGTCAACGTCACCCATGAAGATAAACTAGTTTACCTAGAACTAGCCCAGGCAGCTCATTTATGTGCGGCCTATCCTGTGACGTCTCGGTGCCAGTAATTACACTGTTGTCTTACCCTTCTCTCCGAAATACAGCAAAGCTGTTTGGTGGTACTCATGTAGCCGGGAGCGCGGCACAGCGCATCCCTCCCACGGTAAATACTTGAAATAGTACTAATAGTTTTAATTCAGTCAGTTTTTTGGCATTATCATTGCTTAATACTTCAAAAATGCTTATCTTTTGATCCTAACTAAATCGAAGGTTTGTGGCATAAACACTACCCTGGCGGCTGGCATCATATCATCTAATATGGCATATTAGATGATATTCAAACCTTTTAGGAAAGAATACGAGTAGAAATAAAAAATAAAAAACATTTTATTCGAGAATCAGCCATTGCGAACAGATGCGCATTTATCCCAGAGGATGCAGTATACAGCTACATATTTAGAACACAAGTGACAAGAGGCAAGCTCGCTATATCATTCGTACCACTCAAAACTGTCGTTTTATATTGATTCCTCAATTTAAATATTTATATCAAGAAGATTTCATTACCTCTGACATTCTCCTATGAGGTTCACGTATAATATTTTTTTATGTTAGTTGGAAAGGCTACGAGGCAACTCATTCATCGCGGGGGGTGTCCTGTGTAGTCAGATCCGGGACACTCCCCTTCAAGCGGCTGAAGGCCAGTCGCAGTGATTTTAGTGCGGTATACCGGCGCCAGGGGTAGTTTGAGGGGGCGCGGGGAGTCCCACATATCCCCAGGGACAACCCATCCCCGGGTGAATGCGCAAAGCATTTCCACTGCGTCAAAAAAAGGCAACTCATTCATGTGTTATCTATCCTGTGACATAAGATGTTCAGTCTCTATACCAGTAATTACACTACCTGTCCTGCTCTTCTCTCCGGGACGGGAGAAAAAAGCAGGGTGGCCACCACCCTGCTTTTTTGCTCTCACTCCTCACACCTCTCACCCATGCAGCTGAGAGCGCGGCACAACGCAACTCTCCCGCCGGTAGAACTATAACTGAAATAAATGCTTTTGGCTACCAATCGTGTAGCTCTGTAATCTCAATGTTTGTATCTAGCTTGTCACAATACCGTCGAATCCTTGAGGCTATTGGCTACCATGCCATGTATTACTTCTATCCCCACCATGGTTCAGGCCTTGTCGTGGCGGTGGGGCTCAGTAACCTAGGGTGAGCCACTGCACCTTGGGCGAAGCTAATTGGGCCAAGGGGGCTCTTTGTACAAGAGGGGTATAAGAAGAGGGGACATAAGAGCAGGGGGCAAGGGGTGAGGATAGGAACCTCACCCCATTGTACTGTCCCGACGTTGGGAGGGGTTGTTCTGTGGTGCGGGACAACCTCTTTGTGGAGGTGGCGTCGGTCCCTTGCGGGACTGACTAGCCGTCGAGGTGCCCTGTTTGTTTACTAGATCCGGGGCACCTCACCAAAGGCGGTATTGGTGGCACTCGCCGGGTTTTAGTGGGTAGAGTTGCGTCCACTTACCAGCTGTCGGGCGCAGCGAGTCCCACATACCCGCGTGGGGATACCCACTCCCCCGCGGGATGCCTCAGAGCATTTCCCGGCGTTAAAGAAAAAAAATGTATTACTTCTATGACTTATGGTAGATTTTTTTTACTTCGAATGTAGTTTTATTTTTACTTCGATCAATAATAACACAAACATAAGTATGAACGTTATTCTTGATGGAAGTATTTGTAGTATTTGACCATGATCTCGTCTAGGTTAGGTTATTACCAGCATAGCTTGTTCTAGCGGGGCTCCGTATCGACATGTCAGGAAAAAAAATAGGATTTGGGATTGGGTTCCCGTATCATTGATACGGAGGTAGCTACGCTCCTAGTTATTACGAAGTTACACATTAATTCATCCATGGTTTATAGCGACCTTAGTTAAAGGTTAAAAAAGTAAGAGTAAGTTTCAATAAAATCCATGTCCCGGTCGGGACTCGCGGACCCGAGATTTATAATGGATTTTATTGATTTTAGCACTGCACTCAACAATTGTTAAAAAATATTATTTTATATTTAAATGGGCTACTTTTTTTCCAAGCAAGATAACATAGTAGGCTTGGTAATTAGTTACGTTTTGTTGTAATTTGGATTATACATTCATAGATAAAAAATATAATTTCGGACGAAAAATTATCAGTAACTCTTAGTTTTGCACAATTATTTTTACGTATTGCTGTATAAAAGGTGATAAATTGAATTATTCATTTCAAAGTAGAAGATACAGTTTTACCATAAACATTTTTTTAAATGATTAAATTATGTCTTGTATTATGTAACAAAGCATCAAAAGATGCCCAAAACTAAAATTTTATCAAACAGCCTTTGCAGAGTCAAAGATTTTACTGATTTACGTTACAAAAATTAAACATTTATTTAATACACTCCCAAGAATAAGAATCAAACATTGCTGTCCATATATATTTTTTAATTTGTGGCTATATCTAAACTATAATCACACATCAAAACTTGAGTCAAACGCTCAAATTCTAGAAAAAATGTAATAGCTCTCAATACGTTCATGGACGATGACCATATACCATAGGGAGACTCGTCTGCGTGTTTGTCTATCGGGCGACCTCCAAATACCTAAGCACACAAATAAATAATATAACAAAAAAAAAACAAAAAGAAACAAATAAATAATAATATAAAACAAAGAAGAGACTCGAAAAAATATAACTAAGGTACAAACAAGTAACAAAACATAATATATATAGAAAAAAGAATAATAAATGTCTTAACTTCATCAACATCAGCCTTTATCCGTCCACTGCTGAACATAGGCCTGAGGCAGTAGACTGGTCACACTCAGGGGAACGGACGGCCGATGGGCCAATAGGGTTGGTCACCCATTAACAAGTTGGGAAGATAATTTCTCCGTGCAGTAACCGGTCCGTGTTGGATGCTAGTGGCAAGGGATCGGCCGCCTTAGCGTTGATTGAAGGAGGCCTATGTTCAACAGTGTTTGGATAATGGCTGATGATGAAATAATAATGAAGGTAAGGCGCCAAAAAATGTAAATAAATGGGACAACGATCTCCGTACGGTGGCCAGCCCTAGTTGGATGCGAGTGGCAGGGATTGGACGACTTGGAACGACGATTGGAAGTCAGAAGTGTCAGAAGTGTATGCCCAGTAGTAGACGAAAACGTTTAGGATGATGATGATGATGATGAGGATGATGATGATGATGATGATGATGAGGATGAGGATGAGGATGATGATGATGATGATGATGATGATGATGATGATGATGATGATGATGATGATGAGGATGATGATGATGATGAGGATGATGATGATGATGGTTATTTCAAAAACTTATCACTTCATCCAGAAACTCGAGTTTCGTCCGTAGTTTCCAACTAGGAAAATATAGGTAAGTACGTCTACTTATCAAGTTACGCCCGATACAAATTTCCCTTGTTTTCTTAGTCTCTTTGACTCTATGACGAGTTTTGGTTCCTGGGAGAATAAGTGGAACTTCGTAAATCCTGACACACTAAAATGATCTATGTTGTCGGGTATACTAGCGAGAAGGAAACCATGTAAAATAATCACGTACCTAACAGAATATGTTGCATTTTCAACTTTGTCAAGAAATGAAAAGTACCTGTACTTACATACCGATGGGAGGGTTGCGCTGTGCCGCGCTCCCGGCTGGGTACCACCATCTTGCTTGTTTCTCCCGTGAAACAGCTTTGCTGTGTTTCGGAGAGAAGGGCAAGACAGGCAGTGTAATTACTGGCACCGAGACTTAACATCTTATGTCTCAGGATAGGCAACACATAAATGAGTTGCCCGGGCTCGTTCCAGGTAAACTGGTTTATGTTCATGGGCGACGTAGACCACTTACCATCAGGTGGCACGTTAGCCAGTTTGCCTATCCAAGTAACATAAAAAAAAAAAAAAATCATATCTAATTACATGGAGAGGAGAGAAGAATTACAAGAAAAACCTTGATAACAGTTTTCTTTTGTTTAGATACGTTCTGATATGTTGTTATTGAACTACTTTCGTAAAATATAGTTAAGTTATTTAAACAAGATGTTGCTATGTTGTACGCTTATGTTGAAGGCGTGTCCCTTAATCACCAACTGCGTACATTAAGTTTTCAAAATGGCGGACCCAATATAGCACCGTCTAGCAGACACACGTGGCTTCCCCAGACCTTGAAACATTTAAACATAAGATGAAAATCGATACTTGGAAGTCGACTTCACTTAAACGCCACACACGCCTGAACTCTGGCTTAACTTTAACCCACATAACAAAGTTCAATGTAAACACAATACAGAAGTTTCCGAAGTTCCAGTTCATGGTCGCGGGGCCTCCTCCCCTCCTCCCCTCCGAACTCCCTCTCGCGAACCCCACCCCATTCCTCCCTCATAACTCATTCTCCCCGAGACAAAGTCTCGTTGGAATACGCTCTGTTGATTTTTATCGTTGGATTTTGTGGGAATCGTGACACCATCCAAGACATATTAATATATTTTTATATAAATAAATGCAATGAATGAAATTAACCATATAAACCAAAATATATCAGGGATTGATAATAGAGAATACTCTATCAAAAATGGCTTCTTAGGCTTTATGGTTTAGGTTCCATTAATAAAATATGATTATTTCCTGAAACAAAGTCATAATTTACTCTGAGATAATTTTCTATTTCAATTTCCATAATATTCACAGCAATGGTATCTACAGTTTTTAATGGCGGGAGAGATCTACCCCTACGTATGTATTTATAAAACAATTTCCAACAAACTCTTCGGGCGAACCCGTGTCCCGTAACGATCGGCCTGTGCTCTCCTGGGGCTGTCTGACCCAAAATAAGGCCAAGGGATCCCTTGTAAAAGGACCTTACCTAATGGCACAATTTTCTCGATCCATTAATTAAAATGATTAACGTCTAAATATATCTATTTACTTTCGCTAGTATACAAGTAAGTAATAAATAAAATCTTTAAGAATATTTATTAAATTCTCTTACAATTAACTAATCAATAAATAAATTTAAAAAAAACTGAACGTTTGTGTGGTAAAGGATATTACAAAATAAAAGAATTTATTGAAGATACCACACCTTGGGAATAAGGCGTTTCCTACGAGGCTTCTATGTATAATTATATCCTAATATGTACCTATATTGTAAAATATTGAAAAAAATAGTTTCAGTGAGTTTGTTTCGCCGGTTCTTCTCAGTGGACTAGTTTTGGAACCGGTAGTAGAGTCATTTGACGTTGACAAGATACTTTGATGTAGAACATTGAATAAAAATATTTTTATTTTATTTATTTTTAATATAATGTTCAAGCTAAATTTGAAGAAATATCATTATAGCATTATTTTCTGTAATAATCCAACGAGTATAAATAACAAAAGATAAAATGCAAAATAAATTATATTTTGTTAGTCATTGCCTAGCTCCCTACAACTTTACGAAAAATAATATTTTATATAAATTATTTTAATGAGTGCTGGTGGTAACGAGCTATTTCTTAGTGTGGGGTTTTTGTCTAACTTATCCTAACATGTTCTAGTTTATTTTCAAGAACATGCAAGAACTGAAATCTTATTTATGTTTATTGTTTTTCGTATCCAGTCTCCAACAGAGATTAATTTGAATTGTGACAAAAAACCAGTGCAAAAGTTGAATTATTACTAAATTAAGAAACAATAACTAGCACTCCTAAACTGCTTGTTAACATAATATCTTATAATTACTGTACTGTACTACTTCCTGTTTTAATGCTCACACGATAGGGTGTACTATTTTTCGTTTTTCAAGACAAGTAATTTTTTAGTGGATAACTGTTATTGGCTTTCAAATGTTTTTTTCCCTCTAACTTTATTTAACAATGTAAATTTACGCTGTTGTTATTCCAAATAAATAAATAAATAAATAAAAAATATCTAGAGGATCTTGGTTCCTGCTATTAACAGGAGAAGCAACATGAAAATCTGCTTTTTTTTTCTTTAAAGCCGGTTTTCTAGCATATCCAAATCGGCTCCTCCGTTTAAAAGATATTGTTGTACTTATTAGGTCATGAATCTTATTTCATACCGCAAGCTATTAACCATTTTTTTTTATTTTACGCCGTGAAATGCCCTGAGCTATCCCGCGGGGGAGTGGGGACTCCCCAGGCATGTGGGATCCGCTACGCCCAAAAGACGGTAAGGTGGACGCAGCTCTACCCACTAAAACCCGGAGAGTGCCATCAAAACCGCCTTTGTTGAGGTGTCCCGGATCTTTTAAGAAACAGTGCACCTCGGCGGCTAGTCAGTCCCCAAGGGACAGACGCCACCTCCACAGAGGGGTTGTCCCGCACCACTGAACAACCCCTCCCAACGTCGGGACAGTACAATGGGGTGAGGTTTCCATCCTATCCCCCTGCTCTTTTGTCCCATTTTCTTATAAGAGGGGTACAACGAGCAGCTGGGGCTTC
The DNA here is from genome assembly GCA_963853865.1 of Helleia helle. Taxonomy (NCBI): domain Eukaryota; kingdom Metazoa; phylum Arthropoda; class Insecta; order Lepidoptera; family Lycaenidae; genus Helleia; species Helleia helle. The sequence goes on from OY971434.1 coordinate 7,364,934, forward strand.
GATTCGTGTTGCGCTACTATAGTTAGGTATGTCATGTGCGAACTCATGGTAGAGGTACTGATCAATGGTTTAACGTTTAAGGTGTTAAAGGGTAACCGACGAGATTTACTTTGATATATTATAATATTAGTATGGATTGTTATTTTTTTTTGGATTCCCCACCCAAAGGGTACCAAACGACTCTATTACTAAGCCTCTGTTGTCACACATGATGTATATCTGTTGCCGTATAACAATAATAACTAAAAATAGAATAAAATAAATATTTGAGGAGGCAAGCAACAGCAAGAGTTTTTTTGCTCGATATTAATAACGGCAACAAGTAGACGTTTGAAATATTCACAGATTGTTTAGTTATAAATTAAATTTAAAAATAAATAATTAAATTAAAATAAATATTTGAGGGAAGGGAGGCCCTTACAACAAACGTGATTTTTGTAGTGTCTAATTTTGTCTGTAAGTTCCGGATTGGCTTAAATAAATGCCGTAAAACTCTAAATAATCGAGCATCTTCCAAAGATGTATATTTTACGGAACACATCGTGCGCGAGTCCCGCTCACACTTGGCCGGTATTTTTGATGTTTTACCTGGACAATATGTCTCAGCAGTAGAACGTTTAGTATTTGACAAATAGGAAGTGCATGTAATAGACCGCAGTGCTCGTGTTATCTTTGAAACAGTGCAATTATAAGCCCGCATGTGAGTCGATAATGTATACGTATTTATTTTCACAATTGCATGGCCTAAAAACGATGGCAGAATGACGTACAGCATATGCTTTACTTCATTCTGCCATCGTTTTTAGGTGTTATACCTGCTACTATTTGGAAAGGAAGAAAGAAAGAAAAATATTTTGGTGTCTACAACATGGGAAAATGACATACAGCATATAACCTATCTGGAAAGAAAGAAAGAAAGAAAAATATTTTAGTGTCTACAACAAATATAAAAATCGGTTGTCTGTAAAGTCGGTTTACTGGCGATAGTTGAACGTGACAACGGCATAAGAAAATGGAACGCCTCAGAGCGAGGTAACGCCGCATGCGTCATGTTTTTTCGTTCGTGCAGCCGGCTCTATCTAATTATAAGACGTTGTCACGTCAAAAATATAATCACAATTTAGTTTCTCATAGATTAATTATTGCGAACAATACCTGGTAGCCACGAGCTACTCAGCATTTGACCGTTACAGCAATGGTTGGACGCTGATTTTCAGTGACTCCTCATTGTCACTCGCTTAGAGCGACATCACTGACGGCACTTACATAACCGCAGTAATTACTCACTTACATAACATTATTTGAGTTTTACAAGTTTATCATTACAAAAAATGGGATATTACGATATATAAGTACCCTGCAGTTACCATATTAAGTAAATTCTCGAGTATCGGTGTCTAGATATGTCGGTGATCACTTGCGACAAGGTGAACCGACCCTCCGTTTTCTCTTTCTTTTCTTAATTCCATTATTTAGGTGCCGCTAAGTTTGTTTTGCCGATTTATAGGATTGGGGTTGTTGGAACTAGTCAAAGGTGTTAGTAAAAATGTATTTGATGAAAATTATTATTTGAATTAAACGATTTAACATTTTCTTTTCAGTCCGACGCTCTGTGGTGATTCAAATTCATATATTTCTACCTCTTTGTGCATATATGTGATATTCATAATGTATATTATTATTTTCCATAAATAAGAATTAAATTGAATTCTTATTAATTCAATTTAATTCTTAAATATTTTTTAAATTAATAAAAGAGTCCAGTTTTCTCCATAAATATAATTAGAGCTAGATGATATTATATAAATATATGTACCGCATACCCAATGCGGCATAAAAAAACCTCTTTTTTTAAGTATACCAAGTGTGACGAACAAGCTAGCGGCTCACAAGAAGGTACGTGATGACCTCTGACACAGACACCGCAAGTGGAAAAGTCGAGAGCCATCACATCTGGTAAAAAGGTGGAGGAAGGTAGAGATGAGGAGTAAGAGGTAGTGCCATGCTGCTATGCAGCCGACTTGGACCGGCACGACCGGGGTGGTACCTCTCACTCACATAACACCGGCGTCAAGTGACAGCTATTCTGTCGCGTTTCGTGCGGTTTGTGAGTTTCCGGTGGCCCATTGGGGGGATAGGGAAAAGGAGGGCAACACATCTGCATAATCTCTGGGTGTGCAGATGTGTATGGGCGTCGGTAGTCTAAAGCTTCGACTGCTTGTTTGCCCTCCTATGCTAAAAAAAACGAAAATAAAGGTTGGGACCAGGAATATAGGAAAGCACCCTATTTCACAGTAATTTCTCGTAGGATGGAAGTGTCATGCCTGGTTTAAGAGTGCTGATTGGCCGACTGATGACCATTTATAGATGATTAGCCGATGGGACGTACACACAGATCACTGGTTGGTTGAATTGTTATTACGTCAATGACAAATAACTGACCAGTTTCGAAATTGTATGGCTCACATTACTACTCTATCCGGTTATATGCTCGATGGTTCACCCCCACGGGTATGCGAGTCTTTAATAATGAAAATAATCATGTTAATTTAAAATCTTTAGCGAGTTCTCCAATATAATCGCTATACACCTGTACACCTGTATATGCTACAGAAAGGTACCACGCTTCTTATCATATGACACCGTTTGATACGGCTCGTCTTATCTGCCATGTCGAAATTCTTCCACGTACTATCATGCCTATTTTAGGTAAATGTTGTATCAAAACGTAGCAAGATACTGTACTTCAAAATTTAATTTAAAGGTGCGCTACAGATAAAATATCGCCAAACGCGAGTGCTGTTTGTGTGCGGGTTCCGTATTTTTTTTTCTTTTAAGGCAATGTTATGGACGGTTAATACACAAGATATTTACATTTTTTATAAAATTACGTTACACGTGCGTATTTTTATTATGCCATTTCTTTTTTGAATTTCCCATTTTCGACTATGTAGGTAGGTACCTCACACATAGAGTTTGAAGCAAATACCTATGTAAAATATAGTTAAAAAAGAAAACCGGTTATTTTTACGATTTTTCTTTTAATTTGTTTGGAAATCTAAAGTGACACATTCTATTACAATTTCAGGATCCTTCTTATTACGGTTATAAAGGAATTGTCGTTGAAAAGCAGTATAGATGGACATTGGACGGATAGTGGCTGATAGGATCACGTTCTTTGGGTAAAAAAGGAAACTTGGATTATTGTACATTTCGTATGGGATCAGCTGAAACATCTCATATAATGGAATGGAAATATTTACTTATAATATTTCCAGTGGAAATAAAATTAGTTACAATAGTGCAAATATTTATACTGAGATTGTTCTGTGACCCACTTCAGCATTAAATTAAACTGTAACCATACTTTAACCATCCACTGCTTGACATTTTATGATGACCTGTGATCATGACTGCATTTTAATTTTAAGGCCTTTCAAAATGGACGTAAGAGAACTTAGAACAATGACGATTGTTACGAGTAGCTAACTTCACTCCGGTGAAGTTAAACCGCGCCGCGCTCGTATTTTGTTTACATGGCTAAGCTGTGTGGCTAAGCCTGATGGAGTCGTTATGTCAACTAAATAGTGAGTTTGATGTACCAGACACCGGGTAATGATGCACAAGGCCATCACTGACAACACAAAACAAACGAGAACGTTTTTCACATGCGTGGAAGATATTTAGCGAGTAAGTAGGTACCTATTTAAGATAAAATAAGAAATACAATTTCATTTATCGTTGAGTATTACTAAAAATACACAGAAATGGTGTCATGTACAACCTTTTTGGGCTTCGACTATAAAAAAAACGATACTCCATGATAGCCTGTATTAAACTGTAATAAAAATTATAAATCATAGCCTACTAGAATAACATGTCAAAATTATCATAGTCCTTCAGTGTATGAGACTTCTGAAGTGTTATTTATCTTACTTAGTGTATATGGTTAGTTATAAACCCACAATAAGCCATTAGGTTCCTCATCATCAACGCCCTGTATCTCCTGTTTGTTTGAGGGAAGTAAGCCTCAATGACACATGCCAGATGAGTCATAACATCTACCAGAACATAATATCTTCCGACTTCTTCCGATAAATAAGTTATAATATTACGATATCTCGCTATGTTTTGTTGCATGCTTTTGTTGTTAAATTCCTATTTTTGTAAGTAAAATAAAAAAAAATACATAGTTTTTTTAGAGATAAAATTTCATAATTTCATATTTGTAGCGTTTAAAATACCTATAATATAAAACCTAATTTTTTATTGACGTACCAAAATATTGTTTTCTAAATTCATTTTCGCGTTGTGTAGGACAATGGCTGAATAACGTTTTACAGTTTTATTAAACTGTTTGTTGTTAAATAGTATATTAGATTACGTTACATGAGAAAATAGAGTGAAATTATCTATTGCAAGAGATATAACGCTTTGACTTGTATCTCCTGTAAACAAGTATTCACAGTGATGCAGATAGTGGCTCGGTGGCGTAGGCCTCGAACGGCTGCGTGGCGGAGCCCTAAGTGTACCGTGCACCTCGACTTATCGATGTATTGCCGATTGGTGGAGTGAAGTGTTTGCGACGTAGATATGGCTCCGATACACCAATGGATGTCCCGTTTTCAACAAATCTTATCATAATCAGGGTGGACTTTCGTACCTCGTGTCGATTCCCGATATCGTATCAAGAGATTACGTCGAGTGTATAAATATGGGACCATCAATCGATCGGGCCTCTATCGAAGTTCGCTGTGATTGAAACCGAGTGTCCCCGGTGGTCAGCCTCACGGTAAATAAATGTGAATTTATATTTATTTTTAATGTGAAACTGTGCCACGACGTGTCCATACGTTGGTCGACCTTTTTGGTATGAAATAGTATGAAAACGCGACTAGTTTTGATATTGTGCCACTGACAGAAATTACGCAACAGCATATGGTGTTAAAGTCGCACATGTGGCTGTCCCATGTGAATCATGGATATTTGTAACGTTTATCCTTGTTGAATAACGTACAGAGTACATTTGATAAAATAGTATGTAGGATTGCTGACGCGTCGGGGAAAAGCGGCGCTCTTATCAAAACGTTAACCGCACCTTTTCGAGCGGTGATAGACGATAGTGCCTCATGCGTCTCCATATCGCGCACACCGATTGTCATGCCATATTGTTTAGTTAATGCCATTAAAATTTGTTTTAATTTCAGATCGGGCGCCGAACTTACAAAGGCTTCACGTCTGAGTTGGACAGGGGATCTTGACAGTTTGATGTAGTATGCTGCCAGATCTATCTTTCCAGCTCACGCGTGGAACCCATCACGACAATACTACGGTTTCCGCGTCGAATGTGGTAGAAGAATATAGCGTGACGGATTAAGTGGAGGTGTGATCTCTTCACTTTGTATGTTTAAAGTGAGATTCAACTCCTCCAACTTAACCCCGACACGCACAATCGTCGGCCACCGCGAAGACGAGTTGTTTTTTTGCTTTATAATTAATGTTAATAGCTAAAAACTTGTGTATTTTTATTATAAATAATTATTAGTATGGTAGTTCTTTTAAAGAATGAAATATATAATAAATATGATACAGGTAGTATTTTTATTAACCTATAACCTTAATAATATTTACTTACTAAAAATAGTTATATTAATTTTTTTTCGAGAAAAGTAAAATGTTTCTTAAACCGCTATTTCAAATATTGGCGCAATAAGCGTAGATGGCGCTAGGGTGCTTTGCGCATGGCACGCGAGTGTGCATTATGAAAGACCCAACGCTTAGCTGACTAACCCGAAGTGCATCACAAATCACAGAAAAAAAATCACAACACCCAAACAAAAAATGGCCAAAAAAGTGTTGGTAACACCGGTGCGCTAAAAAAGCTTGCAAACTTCACGCACATAACCTGCGCTGGACATCGACTCGTCCGTATCTAACTCTGGGAAAATGTATATTGATTTTTCAAAGAAAAGTCAACCGATGTAACAAAACACCGTTCGCGGAGTGTTTATACGCGAATAAAAGCGTATCGGTCGATGTGTAGTGTCGTCAAGATGGTGCGACAGTGTATTGCGGTGTGTTCCGAGTGAGATTGGAGAGAGTGTCGCGTCGCTCGGCCGACGGCCCGGAGCCCGGCCGCGGCCAGGGCCTGGGCGCGCCATGGACGCCGCCGCCGACCCGCTGCGATCGGTCAGGCCGTGAGTATCGTGTCTCCGACATCCTCATACACTGCCGTAGTTCGTGTTGTGTCCATTTAGCTCGCTTACATAAATGGTGCATTATTGTGATCCCCGTGTGCCTATCCCGAATTGCGAAACGGTCGTTTCTCGCCGTAGCGCTGAATCGACATTCTCTCGGTCGTGTGGCGTCACGGCCTCCGCAGTGTTGCGCCATTTCGGAACGGTCGGATCGTCCGCGAGAGCGAGGCGAGGCGAGGACACGGCGACGTCGCAGCCGAGGCAGGGCGGCAGGGCGCCGCTGATAGCGATCTTGCAGCGCGGCGCCCGAGCGTGACCGCTCCGCTTGCGACTCGTGTCTGTGCGTCGAGCGCAGAGTCGTCCGTGCCACCCGCTGCAGAGTATGAATGGCTCGCGAGCCGCATCGATAATTAGAATCGTGTTTACAGTTTTTGCGGGTCGCACGGAACCTGTCGAGCCACCTTTTGTGTTGGCAGGGCCCGGGCCCTTTCGGCTGGCGCTCGATCGGTACTCGCCTGGCGCTCACGAGACGACCGAGTGAGTTATGGCTAGGTACATATACGTCGTGCACTACCCATACCTAACGTACGCGCCTACCTATCTATAGAACACCGAAGGCTGTAACTACGTACCTACTCAAACAAAGCATTTTGTCCACAAATCTATACAAATAACTCTAAAACGGCCAGTTTTCAGTTTCTTTGTGAAATGTGTGTGTACCTCGCGTAATGTTTGTGTTCGCGACGTAATTAATGTGTTTGAAAACATCTGTGCTTGTCAATTGTTTTATTGAAGTGTGCATTTTGAGGTTAGGTCGTGATTTTTTAAACTATGGGATGCAGTGAAACGATTCGAATGTTATATTAAATCAATACAATAATCACTACAGATTCATTTGTTTATTTTTATAGTGAACAGAAAGGTAAATTGTGTTGTGTGCAAAAACAATAATTGCAGATGAAAGTATTTTATGTGTGCTCCTATTCCATCAGCCATTGAAGGCAGCAATATTGAATTAATTTCTGATTAAATACTTGTTATTACTGAGAGTGATATTAAGATAGTGGAGTGAAAGCTGTGTGGCTACAGTCCATGTGAAGAAATCCAGCTCCATGCTCAGGTGATGTCCCATCTATGTGTATACTCTATCTTTATAAACACATATTTTGCTTAAAATCTCTTTTAAAGCTTCACGGCTTTGGTCTTGGTCATCTAAGTAAATTCTATGTCATTTATATTAAATGCAACGGACCCAATAGTTTTTAAAGTATATCCTCAAGCAGCCTATATTTTTAAGTTCTTTGCTACATATAATTCCCGTTATAATAGGTTGATATTAAAATTTTACTGAACATAATAAATACCTTTAGATATAATTTTTGAAATTTTAATAAGATTTACAAGACATTTTTGAAACTGTTTGATAAGTTGAGAACATCCATAATTTTTTGGTTGGGCAATATATACCAAATTAGTGATTTCTCATTCTTATTTAAGTGAATAATTTTTATGTATTGAAAAAATATTTCCCAGTGTAATAATTAACCTGAGCCTCCATTATTTATAATACTTAGTAAATATTACTTGATTTAATAAACTAATAACGTAATAATAATAAGTAATAGAGCTTTTCATAGTTACTTCAACAAAGTGTGATTAGTATAATTTTACACATACTAAGATTAATTCAAAAGTTGTTGTTGAATAGGACATTTTTAATATTTGAGGATTATACAAATAGTTTTTTATGACCAAATATATAAACACATTATATGTATTTTGTTGATGATTATAGTCCTTTCACCTTTAGTCTAACATCAAAAGATTATAGTAATAACCAGCTTGACCATAATATTCATTACTTACTAAAACATATAGAAGATGAAGTCCTCCCGTGACCATGGTTGCTGTAAAGTATCCGAAACGTTGGGCTTGTAAAAATCTTAATAAACCGCGATAAAATCCGTAAAATTGTTTCATTATACTGAGTGAAATTCGCGCAAACATTAGAAAACAATATATGAAGTGCCTGGTTTAGACTTTTAACTTAAAGCACAAAATAATTCACATAATCTCTTTTATCATATTATTTGCTACTTAAACTTTATAGCTTAACATAAAATCCTCATAATATTAATTTGGCAGCTTTTATTGTGATTTTTTATACTTCCATTTATTAAATAACATTGATCATAAACATAATTTTATGATCATTTAAATGTTTTAATAATAATTGGTTTTACAGCTAAATTATAAACATTATTATTTACTTAATTTATTAAATCCAACTACAATATGATTACAATATTTTTAGAGGATATAAATTTATTACTATTTACACTATATTAGTTATTGTTCTAGATATAATCATTATATCAACCCTTATATTTCCCACTGCTGGGCACGGGTCTCCTCCTCAAAATTTCAATCAAATCATGCGAGTAGGGTGTTCGGCCATGCGGGTTCATGAACTTCACACACCTTCAAAGACTTCAAATTGCATCAGGCAGGTTTCCTCACAATGTTTAATTTACCAATGAGCAAGCAAGTCTTGTGTACAGGTGCACATAGAAATTTAGAAAAACCCAGGTGAAGATCGAACCCAAACCTCTTACTCAAGAGGCCGAGCCCATACTCATTTTACCATAGTCGCTCATGTTCTATATTCTATATTAGTGATGTTAAAACTATTTGTTACTATGTATAAATAGGGCCAGTATAAATATAAAAACATATGGGGCATGCCTATTACAATAACAGACAGTACTCGATGTATGCTGTATGTATAATAAATAGTCTTGAAACTCTTGTCACTTTATACTGGCTATGTATATATAATTCAAAACAAACTTTAAAGATAAGATCTCTCATTTAGTATAAAGGGCTGAATAATAGATAAAATATAATTCAATATACCTAGGTATTTCAAGAATAAAATTATTTAATGGAAACCAAAATCTTATCTGATATATAAAGGCAATTTGATGTGGATTTGACTTCAGCGACATAGAGTACAATAATATACAAAGATTTAGAAAAATATGATAAAAAGGAACAAAATAAAGAGCATACGCATATTTGAAAGGCCGGCAATGCACCTGCTAATGATGTAGAGGGTGTCTATGTATGTTGCATATCACTTACCACCAGGTGAAACAACTGTCAGTTTGCCCCTCTTCTATATAAAAACACTATAAATAAAATTATCCATTAGTTGTGGTAAGTAGTAATTATTACTGTAAAATAATATTATTTTAGTAACAATAAAACTTTTGTAGTCATAACAAAACTTGTATTTTAACAATGACTAGATTATATGTGTCATGATCTATACTAATATTATTAAGAAATTGTGAGGTCAGATGTATGAGAAAATCTTCTTACAAAATTCATCAGTAGAATACTGTGTTTACTTTGAGTAGCATAGTCTATAAAAATATTCACTTTCAGTCCACATTAGACTATTAATCTAAGCTAAGACGGTAAAGCTTCAGACAATGGCAAGTATATGTGTGTTTTATTAGGAAGATGGCTAGGCTTTAAAACAACCACTAACAAAGCCTGAATGACAGCGGAATATAGTTGCCGAGCCTAGAATTGATCGGGAGGATCTATATGAATATGTCTACCAAATCATCAGGGTTAAAATTAAATCATTTCAGTTTTAAGTATTGCTAAAGCATACATCAAAAGTAGAGTACACAAGTTCTATAAATGAAGACTTGTCAAATATGATTAAATCCAATTCTTTAATTCTCAAAGTTACTTTTTATCACTTTTTGCTTTTAAAAGTATAATTTAAATTTGCACCAGAAATCCGAAATAATTCTCAATAGCAAATTGTTTAACTACTATAAACCTAGGAATACAAATATTTAAATTATAAAATATTTTGCATTAAAGTTAAATAAGAGTTTTTAAATAATGATAATATCTATGGACACTTTTACACCACCTCAATCAGGTTCCGTTGTAAGTTCTCGAAGAACTTGTGTTACGGGTACCAGACTTAAAGACGTAATAATTTAAATTGTAAAATACATTACAGACACACAAAAGGTTGCACTACTCATCGCTCAGTGGTGCATACAGTTCCACACAGACATTTGTGTGTACACGTAATTAGCATTAGGAATGATTCATGCTGACCTTGTTCAGTATCTCGGTTCCTGTGTACAGAGGTTGATGATTTGAATCCTGAGAATTTGCTGAAATGATTGTTGCATTGTTTAACAAAACATAGAAAGTTTATGTCGATATAACATTGGCTAACCAATGTTTAGGATATGTTCATATAATTTATAAATAATAGTCCTCTATTGGCTATGGATAATGTTCCTAAGTCCCTGACAATACTGCTGGAATAGAAGACATTAATTTTGTCTTGTGTATTTTATTTTGTTAGCTACATGATTGTCTAGAAAGTTTGTGATTTCTATTAATTTAGCTTTGAATTTAGTCATGTGTAGGTATTATGTAAATGATGCCAGTTGCAGCATTTTCATTAGGAAGATACTGTTTCTAAAAAAATATGTTCATTTATGAAAGTTTTTAGACATGTTCATATTCATTAATGTACCTATATGTCTAATAACTATGATTTTTAAGTTTTATTACATACATCATAGTAATTGCTAAAAGTTGTGTATTCACAACACGATACATATATTCCATAACTATGAAAGTAGACTTGAGTTTTGTATATCGTACAAATCTGTCACTATAATATTATGCTTTAAGTTGTATGTTTTTCTATATTTATCATTCTACTATCATTTAATCCATACTTAGACAGTAAAAATCAGTGGCGGTGTAATATTACCTCTTCATAATGCAGCTATGTGTGTATTTCCCACCCTAAAGCTAGCCTTGGGTGGTAAAACTCATGTAACGAGTGCCAGTCTTATTCATCCATCTTAGATACTGATGAAAAACATGGTCTATTCAATACTTCATCAAAATGACTAATATATCCGATTTTGATGCACACTTGCACCCTTTTTAACCGACTTCAAAAAAGGAGGAGGTTATTTAATAACTAATTCTAAGCAACGAAACCAACAAATGGCTAAAGTTCGTTAAAATATAGTTTCCGTATGACCCGCAGACATCTAGTTTGTATAACAATCTAGTTTAGGTACAATTTTTTTTTTGAGGGTCCTGGATCTGCAGCATAGGTACTCACAGCCACATGTCAACTAATTTGACGTTCATTGTGAGAGGCCTATATCTGATATTGGATGGACATTCCCAACTACATGAGAGAGTGGGTCAATGGGTCACCAGGTGCGACTGAGTAGTTCCATCTCGCAAGAAATGCACTTTAACTTCACTATTGTGTATAATTGTAAGTAAAATAAAGTTACGAAATTTTACAACAAGCATTTGTCGGTTCGACAGACGTCAAAACCTAGCTCTTTAGAGAAAAGAACAACTATTTTGTACTTCGCAATTATTTTCTGAGAACCTTCAAGGATCGTAATCTATGTTAAGTCAAGTTTACACTTGCCGATATGGTCTATTAAATTATGACTTTGTTCGTACATACGTGAATATTATCCCCGTTTAGTAGATCAAAATCAAACCAAGTAGGTTGCGAATGCCGGGGGATTGGTCAGTCGGATATTTCAATCAGTGATAAGACATGTCCTGATAATAGTACTATTGAAATAGTAATGATTCATTGCCGTAAAATATATAATATGTATACAAATAAAATAGACAATAATAATTACCATAGATTTAGGATGTACAAGATACACACACACAATGACGGCTCGGGGACGTGACAAAAAATTGTATATACATATGTGAGTGTAATGAATAATTTTGGGTTATTATGAGGGTTACTACGTCTTATGAGGTCACGTTCACTCACAGAACATAACATCATAGTTTGCACATTCAATGTTTTACTTTTTTTTATCACACGAATAATAGTACAATTCATAAAATACACCGCGACCGGGCCGCTATGGCCTCTTATTTCTCCAAAAACAGTGACATATCGGTGCTTCAATCACTGTCTCTTTTTCTCTCGGGTGGTTTGTATTTGATTTGAATTTCTCGCTCACACGCTTTGTACATCTTTTTGGGTAGAACAAAATTCTATGATAATTACTATGTAAATCAATTTTAAAAGGAATTGTTGCTTGAAATCCATGTTGTACGAATTTTGATGAAATTTATATACATACAATGAATTATAATAGGACCACAGATCATTAATATGATCATCTTCGGCACGTAAATAATTTTAAATAGACCACATGCGAACAGCTAGTGAATCATGCCTTTACTATATCTGCTAAAAAGTGCTGCATATAAAAGGTGTCCAAAATGTAGTCCACTGCATATGCCAATTACGACGAGCTTTGAGACGATACTTATGCTGAGTAATTAGTACGTGGAAAAATATTGTCGCTGATTTTGATTACAAACAGTTAGAGAAACATTTAAGCAACATTACACATAACTTATCGTACCTATATTACGCATGTTCGTTCGTTATCTGTATCAGTGTCCTATTGAATTTCTTCATTGATGACGAAATGTCACGTTTAATTGCGTATTTTATTATGCGTGTAGTGTAATAGCGGTGATAGTAGGTCTTGCAGAAAACTAGATATGACATCGATATGACCAAGACCTACGCCTATAACGAATGACTTAGTGGAATGAATGATAAATGTAATAATTATCGATATTTCAGAGTATAGACAAGTTTTTGATACCGTTTTGCTCATGATTTTGATATAGTCGACCAAAATCTGAGGAAAAAAATCTTTATGAAAACTATTGTAGCCTTTTTTTTCTAATTGATTTTCGTTAGAGTCGAAGCGAAGGTGCAGGCGACGGCTAGCAATCGTATAAAGCGTTAAACGTAATCATCGAAGATAATAGAATGAGGTCGGAAGGTGTATAGTACGTTTAACGTGTAGTCTGAGTCAATATCAGCCATGTTCGTTATCTCGGGGAACTGGGTCGTCGTACTTGATCCTCTACAGTCTGCACCGAGCCACTAGATCGTGTCCCGGCCGGGATTATAGTGCCACTGGAACGGCTTTATGTGATGAAAATGTTTTATGATAATGTTGCCTTAGACTGTCACCATCGGGCGCCATCTTCATGTTCAAGTGTGGTGGCCAGCTTCTTGCGATCCCATATTTTTAGTTTCGGGGTAATTTAGTCAACCCCTATATGAGTACTGGCGATATCGATAGGAATATAAGCTAAAGGGTTTGTTTCAACGCGCTAATTGAATCTACTCGTCTTAAGGTTGAACTAGTCGATGGCGCGAACTCTAACAAAATGATTGCTATCTCACCTGACATAGTGCGCGAACATGTGTGCTAGAATGAAATGCACAATGATTCATTCCGAAAATGTCCTTTTAGCAAAACAGTTATTATAGAAAAACTAATAAGTGTATCTTTTCAAAATAAATTTATCTTTTGAATAACTAAACTATATCTGTACGGGGTTTATTTTTGCACTTTTCTTGCTCGGTATACTATTTATTTACGTCCGAAGTTGGGCTAAAATCAGTGTTGAAATACTCATGTTTAGAAGCTTGTATTTTTTAAATGTATATTTTTTTTTACGATTTTGGGTACACATAGATAACGACGAGATCAATTTATATTGTACTTAGTTTTTCATGGTCCACGTCAAACATTGTAGTAATTACTGTTCTGCGTTTGTATGGAAAGATGAGCGACTTGTGTAACCTTAATAGAAAAAATAATACTGTATTTGATAACCCTATTTATAGGTTATATACATTTGCATGCATGCATGTATATGTATAGGAAAAAATAGGATGAATCTTAATTTTTTAACGGCGGCGTACATGTACATTTGAAATATACCGAAAGACCTTTCTGAATAAAATAAATAACTGGCAATTTTTTGTACTTGGGCTTTTCCTAGATAGGCCTGTTTAATTTTACCAATTCTTTAGCTTATCCTATGGAGCAAAACTATTGTATATGAAAGGTTATCAATTTGTCCGGTTGTTTGTCACTCTATTGCGTGAGCTCTCGATAAAATTTTGCACGTATATAGATCATGATCCGGTATTTTACATCTTCCCCATTAGGCATTAACATACATATTGTAGGTTTACAAATTATCGATGTGTTTTACAACCACGCTTACTTCGCTAGTGCACCGACCTTAGTGAATCTTGACGTGAGTCCCTCGGACACAAGATTCCACCACTCTTTTCTGCCAATCGAGCCCTTAAAGCTGCTACTGCTCTTTTTGATAATGTATTCTATTGCAAACCCAAGGAGTTCGTGGCTAAATAATAACAGCCGCACGGATCGATCCATTAGGTTAAGCTGCGCTTGCCGGGGTTGGTCCGTGGATGGGTGACCATCTTTACATACGGAGACTCCTCCGTGCCTCGGATAGCACGTATGTTGGTCCCGGCTGTCATTTGTGGATCTTAGACAGTCGTTACGGGTTGTCAGAAACCCGATGTTTGACAACCAGTCTTACCACGGGGTATCGTATTACCCAGTTACTGGGTTGTGGAGGTCAGAAAAGCAGTCGCTACGTTTAAAATACTGGTATCCAGATGCATCTGGTTAGACTGGAAGCCGACCCCAGCATAGTTGGGAAAAGCCTAGGCAGAAGAAGATTCTATAGCAAACTCACACAAATTTAGTATTAGATTAAATTATCTCATTAGTATTGGTGTTTAGTCTAATATTCACTGTGTCTTACTGTACTTACGATATCTTCGCTTACGTAAACGCGAGATTCGCAAACAACCTAAAGTTATTAGAATTTTACTACTAATGTTAAATTATTAAAGTATTGCATGCTTTATAAACAATTCGGAGAATATTTGACCAGACCATCCCATATATGTATTAGTTAGCCATATACGTATGGGAAACACGATTTGCAATTATCCTCATAATATTATAGATACATCCTCCCGATATTTACTACATTAGAATATGTATAGGAGGGATGCGCTATGTGCGCTTCTGCCTTCGAGCATATCACCGGAATAGTGTATAATGTTGTGTGTTTAGTATAAAAACAAATTCGTGAAAATTGGGCTGCGACGCTGCGTCGGTTCTGCGCTCTAATTGGCCAGCTGATGCCGCCATTGATGGATGATTGGCCGATGGGATGTACACACTGGTTGGTTGAATTGCTATTATGTCAGTGACAAATCACGGACCAGTTTCGGAATTATATGGCTCACATGACTACTCTATCCGGTTATAAGCTCGATGGCTTCTGCCTACATCCCGATTATTTATCACGCTAATTGCCGGCATTAGGATAGGCAATACGACTTAGGGACCATCAAGAAAAGAGCATAAGTACTCATATTTGAAACGCCGGCAACACACCTGCTAATCATGTAGCGAGTGTCTATGGAGATCGATTATCCTTCCCTCCAGGTGAAACGACTGTCCTTGTGCCTCCTCTTCTATAAAAAGGCAAAACAGGGGAGCCTGGGCCTGACAAAATAACGGTCCCGAAAAAAACTGTTTATGTTTACTGACTGTAACTGGCCAGGTCAGCATTGGCCAGTTACAGTCAGGTAGGTACCCCACCATGGTTCAGGCCTTGTCGTGGCGGTGGGGCTCAGTAACCTAGGGTGAACGGCTCACCTTGGGCTAAGCTAATTGGGCCAAGGGGGCTCTTTGTACCCCTCTTCTTATAAGAGGGGACAGAATAGAAGGGGGTAAGGGGTGAGGATGGGAACCTCACCTCATTGTACTGCCCCGACGTTGGGAGGGGTTGTTCTGTGGTGCGGGACAACCCCTTCTGAGGTGGCGTCGGTCCCTTGCGGGACTGTCAAGCCGTCGAGGTGCCCTGTTTATTTTCTAGATCCGAGGCACCTCACCAAAGGCGGCATTGGTGGCACTCGCCGGATTTTAGTGGGTAGAGCTGCGTCCATTTACCAGCTGTCGGGCGCAGCGAGTCCCACATACCCGCGTGGGGAGACCCACTCCCCCGCGGGATGCCTCAGAGCATTTCCCGGTGTTAAAGAAAAAAAAAGTTACAGTCAGGTATTCATTATATGCTAGTCTACCTTTCCTTATTCTTAGTACCTATAACTTCATGTTATATAATATGTCACCGTATGTATTGTAAATACCGTTAGATTACAAACTATCTCGCGAGATTGTAAACTGTTGAAAGACTGAACCGTAACATACTACTTACAATTTAACACATTATTTTCGGTAGATTATAACATATCGAAGTATAATCGTCTATATAACCTCAGACATTCATATATCCTCATGCTCCGTACATCTTCAGGCTATTTACATACGTCTATGTATATGCTATCTACAAGGTCCACACAAAGGATCTCGTTTAATGAGTTTCCCTCGAGTTTTTATTCGCTAACATAGTGGGATGTGTTGTCCGAACGCTTTTCATTGGGAATATTTTGAAGCATGACGTTGGCGCCTCGTGGGCAGCTCCGCGCATATTAAATACATAATTATATGAATAATGCCACGGTTCGTTACCGCCGCCGTCGCTCATGCGGATCCAAAGTGTGGCCAGGGCTGCCAGATATTACCATTCCGTTCTTTTATTTCTTGCTAGCTGGTGCCCGCTTCGCCCGCGTTAGCTTGCATTTACAGCCGTATCCGGATTGATTATGGCAATTTTTGTAGCCTCAAAACTTAGTGATAGTGTAGAATTGTGCTAGTGAAATATTTTTTCAATTGGATAAGTAGTTTTCGGATGGATCTATCGGACTATCCTATGACTACTTCATACATACAAACTTAAACATGACCTCTTTATAATATTAGTATGGACTATAAATAACTGGACATACTTATATTCGTAGGTACTTTATCAGTCTAAACCTGACATAGGTATCCAAAGCACACCACTGGGGTCGTTCTTCGAAATTTTCTCGGCATATCGTCGCTCCGTCAACCCTGACGGCCATGCATTTATCCTTTTTTTTTTTAATCGCAGAGATTCTTGATGTAGCCAGAATCTTCGGGTATGCAGGCAACAGTCACCTCAGCGACTAGCTGGCCCCGGCTAAGGCCAGACTAGTCCTCGTAGGATATAGATATAATATCTAACATTAGTGCTTACTTAAAAAGGTGTACAGTTCGGTGTTCTCATGTGGTGGTAGAGGTCTCATTAAACTAAACTGCAAGGGACAGACTAATGCAGGATTAGTATTAGGGTGGAATCGACCCTTTGCGACCACTAGTCATTATTATCAATTATCTAAGGATCAGCTGGGGTGGACCCGGCCTATCGAGCATTTTCCCGGAATACAACGGTAATGTTATGTGTTTTGTTCGAAAACAAATTCCGCCAAATTTGTGCTGAAAAAGCTGCGCCGGTGCTGCGCTCCGAGGCCATTGATTGGCCGATGGGACGTACATACAGATCACTGGTTGGTTGAATTGTTATTACGTCAGTGATAACTAGATGCAGAAAGTGGTAAATTGGCCCCCTATTATGA
Organism: Helleia helle; assembly: GCA_963853865.1. NCBI lineage: Eukaryota > Metazoa > Arthropoda > Insecta > Lepidoptera > Lycaenidae > Helleia > Helleia helle. The sequence goes on from OY971434.1 coordinate 7,382,613, forward strand.
CGACAGTAGCGCTCTGGTCGTCTCAAAATTCTGTAGCATGTATTCATCGTGATACGTCTAGTCATTAATATATGACCCTCCCAATCTTGAGATATAGTGGAGGGGGATAATAATATGTTGCCTCCATTTAAAACTAATAGTACTCTGGCCCGTCGTCGTATGAAGGATGAGGTGTCGTTACGTTGACTGGTGTGATTGATTGGCCGTCCCCGAGCGCCAGTATGAACTAGCTTCCAAGATCTATACAAATTATATTAAACTCTTACCTACGTATATTATGATCAGTCGTATGTTAGCAAATATTGATCCTATTGGTATGAATTCGAGTTCATCTTCCCTGTTATCTCTCTTTACACAAATTTATATTAAACTAAAAAAAAAGTTAATTTAATGTGCATGATTCTGCAGACAAAGTATGGTACCTTTTAAGATAGAAACTTGTAGTTTGATGCTACCATACGAGGTAGATTACAACATGTATATCTCATCACGGTATCATACTATCATCGAGATCCCCACCATGGTTCAGGCCTTGACGTGTCGATGGAGCTCAGTAGCTTAGGGTGAGCCCAGCACCTTGGGCGAAGCTAATTAAGCCGAGGGGGCTCTTTGTGTGGTACGAAGAGCCCCCTCGGCTTAATTATCTTATATTAGAAGAGAGCAGGGGGCAAGAGGCGAGGATGGGGACCTCAACCCATTAGTGGAATGGGGCGAGGTTGGGACGTTGGGAGCCGTTGTTCTGGGTTCGGGACAACCGCTCTGTGGAGGTGGCGTCGGTTCCTTGGGGGCTGACAAGCCGTTGAGGTGCCCTGTTTGCTCATTAGATCCGGAGCACCTCACCAAAGGCCGGGTTTTAGTGGGTAGAGCTGCGTCCACATACCCGCGTGGGTAGACCGACTCCCCGGCGGGGTGCCTCAGAGCATTTACCGGCGTTAAAGAAAAAACATTACTATCATAGAGATAGGATCACATCCTTTAAAAGTCGAGGAATGTATGAATAATGTTGATGAAGAAGTCCTGCTGTTTATATGCTTCCAAACCAAATGACTTATATATCATGTTATGTACTTCATATAAGCTCTGGTAAATATGCGTTATCTGGACAGAATCCGTGCAGCCGTGCGTAATGGGCGTCGGTAATTGTCGCCCACGGGCGTGGTCGGCTCGGGTGTGATTAGCCGTATCACCTCTATTTGCCTGACTCAATGACCCGCATGGTCTCATGTCCACCGGTGCAGGATCTAGATATAACTTTTATAACTAGACCTACTTTAGAATATGCGAGAGCATTTTGCTCGCGTAAAGTGATGGAAAATTCTGTGGTATGATTGGTTAAAGATTTCATTGTAATTTTTTTTTATAGATATTAAATCCTACTAATATTATAAATGATTGAGCGACGATGGTCTAGTGAGTACAGGCTTGGCCTCTTGAGTGAAAGCCGAGAGGTCCGGGTTCGATCCTGACCAAAAGGAAGAGGTTATCAATTCGTCGGAATCTTTTTTTTTTTAATGTATGTTACCTGATTACTCGAAGATGGCTAAACCGATTTGAAAAAATATTTTTTTGTTCCAAAGGGTATACTTCCCAAATGGTCCCATGATAAGGAAACCAGGATCTGATGATGGCATCCCAGAGAAATCGAGGGGAACTTTCGAAAATCATAGCGGCGACTAGTGCGTTTTATATTTTTTTTATAAAGTGTTTTGAAGGACTACAATTTAATGAAGGTCTAGAGTCGATCTGATGCTGGAGCCGAAAGACAGTCGAGGGAACTCCTCGACGATTTACACCAGTAACCTTGTGTTTGGGCTTGATTAATTTGTAATGATGAGAACTTTACACTTAGATGGGTTGTGACTGTCATTAAGGGTCTGATGATGAAGACAAATGACAGTTAAGGGAACTCCTCAACAGTTTACAGTAGCTACCTTGTGTTTGGACTTAATTAATTTAAATTGATGAGAACTTTGCACCCATGTGGGTTATAAGGTGTGATGATGGAGACCTTACACAGTCGAGGGGAATCCTCGACGATTTACAGCTTTTATTGGGCTTAGTTCATACGGCTAAATAATATATCAAAATCATGTAATTTTGTTTAATCAATTTATTTTAATTTTACTTGTCGTTGTTAAATGAACAAAAAACAACTGTGCCTTGGAAGCGCATCATAGTATTTCAAGGTCATCATAATATCCATTCTATACCTATATATTGGTGATGGTGTTGTTCTATACCTATATACATATAACTGAATTATTTAATGAATAGCAGCAAATCTGCCGTGATTGCTTTCAATTACATGTATATAAAGTTTTACACAATTCCATTTCGGTTTTTTCATTTGTTATGTAATGATTTAAACCCTTTCTACGTTCATCTCATTAATACAGCGCTATCTAATCCGAGCAACGCCTTTAATAGTAATAATATCTATGGATAATAATAATAATATCTATGGACGCTTTCACACCACGTCAATCTGGTCCCGTGGTAAGTTCTCGAGGAAATTGTGTTACGGGTACTGGACAACGGAAATATATTTAATACTTTTATACTATACATATATTTAAGATTTTTATTATATAATACACATATGTAATACACATCCATATCCCAGGAACACAGAAAATATTTTTGTTCCCTGGCGGGATTCGAACCCGCAACCTCCGGGCTTTAGCGCCAACGCGCTTGCCACTGAGCCACAGAGGTCGTCAAAAATAATAAATATAAATAAAAATAGTTCTACCCATATTTCAGACAAATAAAATCAGTTATCGAATTTTGCAATCACTAAAAATTAAGAAATAAAAAAAATTTAAACAAAAATTAAAAACCGACTTCAAAATTAAAAAAAACTAAAATGTAATAAAATAATTTCCTTAATCTTTGTGACTACAATTTATAATCAACTTGTTCTTCTACTAATATACAATCTTTGCATTTACCACGTCATTATTGTTACTTTTGAAGCCGGTGTCTTATTCGTTGATGTACCTACCTCCCACCTACCTTGGCTGACACCGACTCCAAAAGTAACAATAATGACGTGGTAAATGCAAAGATTGTATATTAGTAGAAGAACAAGTTGATTAAAAATTGTAGGCACAAAGATTAAGGAAATTATTTAATTACTTTTTTTTAATTTTGAAGTCGGTTTTAATTTTTGTTTAATTTTTTTTTATTTCTTTTAATCTGACACGTCGTAGCATGAGTTTAAGACTTAAGTACGTCTTAAATTTGAGATTCGTTTGAGTATTTGGGGGTTAGTCTCTGACAATAAAAATCTCGAGCTCGGCTAAATAAAAGTGAAGAACCATGGCAAATATCCCGTATGAAACAGCTTTAATGTTGAAAATATAATATTTGTGAATAAGTAAGTACACTACGCTAAGGCTACTAATAAAAAGAAAATTATCATGGTATGTCTGTTTGTTTCAAAATAAACCTCCGTATACGGAGGCGGTATACCACCCGACCACAATTTTTCTAATATAGCCGATAACGAAGTGCTAATACGATATTAAACTATATGGAATCAGCTACCACCTACAGTATTTGCGAACCAATTCGACTTAGGGACCTTCAAGTAAAGATCATACTCATATTTGAAAGGCCGGCAGCAAGGCGGCCGGACCCACCCGCTAATCATCTGGTGTAGCGGGTGCCGGTGGATGTCGCTTGTCACTTACCATCATGTGAACCGATTGTCCTTTCCCCTCTTCTAAGAAAAGAAATCTCCTCTTTAGAAAAAAAAATCATAGTTTTATTTTTTGTTACAACAGCGTTGTTGCCTAAGAGATATCGTTTTCTAAAGATTACACGAGTTTCCCTTATTATAATTAAATAGCAAACGTCACGGGAGTGCAGTCCGTGACCATGGTTGCTGTAAAGTATACAAAATGTCGGGCACGCAAAAATCCTAATAAACCGCGATAAATCCCGTAAATAGTTATTTCATTACAATGTTGAAAAGTTTAAAATTTACAGTGCCACGCTAAAACCACGCCAGTCAGACAGACTAAAATGTATGATTAGAAAGCAGACTTATACATAAATAGATAAGCGATACTATCTCGTCCAGCGGCGTTGCTTAACTGTAAAATATATTTCACTCGTATTTGTGTCTGGATTTGTAAAGTTCCAACAAATATTTTGAGCTACTAATCGGTTCTTTAACCCCGGGTGCATGTGTCAGAGTCCGGTTTTTCGGACCTCCTATCTCTAGACTCAAGTTTGCAGAAATACTCGCGTTATTTTTTTACCTATACACTGTTAGCATCCCAGGATAAAACAATACCACGCTAATAAGAAGTAAATTCAGTGGATCCTATAAGAGATCTACAATCGAGTAGTTTGAAACTAGATCAACGATTACTTTTCTAATATTTGGAGCTTAATATTGATTACAGACGTAAAGGATATTCCTCGTCTATCGTCGGTTATGCTAATATTTTGACAAGGAAACAGTCTCGCCAACTTTCCGCTATAAAGATTCCGATAAGTGGTCGTATTAACATACCGGGTGAAAAGTCACGGGACGATTTCCTACTATACTAATAATTTTGATGCGTCCGTTTTCATTAATATTAGTTTGGCTCCTTTGCGTTTTATCCTGCATACCAAAAATGTTAGAGAGCACGCGGACACTGCCACATATGCACTACCTATTAAAACAATTGTGATTTAAATTAAGTGTTGTTCGAAATATATAGATTACAAGTTGAGGAACCTCAATTAAATTTGTAAAATATTCAAGGTTTTTGGGTTTATTGAATTTTTTGCAACCCTGGGTGCGCGAATTAGCATAGGAACTTGTTTCTTTACAAAAAAATCAAGATAAGTAAATGCGTCTAGTTTATATCGTATTGGTATGCTTTGGCTAAGTTTAGGACTGGACACCCAATTTATGTTTCAAGTCTAATAAAAATTCTAGACTGTTATCTGTGTCGTGCCACTTAGCGTTTTTTATATTGGTAGAGAGCTAAATGATATACGAGTAACCGGATGGTAAGTGGTCGACGCCCATGAGCGCCAAAAAATTTCTGAGGACTGGCCGTTATTATACCAGAGACTCACCCACGTGTTATCTACTTAAGAGTAAAAGATGATAGGTATCTGTGCTAGTATTTACATTACTCATAGGGGAGACAGGGGCATGTATTAACGGGGGTAAAAATTAACAAGTCAATTCCCGCTAAACTAGGCGAAGAATTGAAGTTCGTACGATTGCTAGTTTCACTACGTAAGCACAAACACGTGCTATTTATTACCCTACTGCTCTTCTATCTGAAATATAAATCCACAGGAGACGCAAAATCTTTGACACATGTATACTTGGCCGGAATCAGACTTAGACTATGTGCGGCGGGGAATAGAGAACACATCGTAGCCAAAACACTATCCTTTCGTAGGGTAATTTTTATTATTCGCCGTTAATACGCGAGGTCTCGAGGTGCAGAGCGTATATGTCCTAAATGTTTTGTATTAATTGTAATTTTCGTATACAATAAAGTGCTATTAAATGTTGCAGAAACTATTCTAATAAAAATACATGAATTCCCATCCGAATTCGAAGCTCCACCTACTTCTCCCACTCACAAAAAGTGATAACTCGAGTCGTATACTCATTGTTAAGTCTTGCGTTCTCTATTCCCCATCTCGCACAGCCTAAGCTCGGTGGCCAGAATTAAGTTAGCCAAGAGTGACGTCGCAAACGTTTCTATACAAAACGCGTGTTGCGTGCTCAAAAGTTGCAAAACTAACTTCATTCTGGTCAGGTTAAACTACTCGTACATATGAACTTCGATAGTAAAGTTTTACGCTGTAGCCGTGTTAACTTTATATTTGATTTTAGTAAAGTAATAAAAAATTATAAGGAACTTTCCATTTTTTTAATTTGTTTTAAAAATAACACTAAACTCACAATGAAGCCCATTGAATTATATATTTCTTCAATTATCTCCTTAAATGACGAAGATATGATACTTTTCCCGTCCGCTTTAAAACTTCTCGGCGCCTGGCTTCTGACGTCACAAGTCTCGCCCACGGGCCACGATTCGCTCGCTCGAGTTGAACTACCGCTTTACCCCCACCGTTAATCCGGCGAGACTTGTGACGTCACAGAGCAAATGCTCCGCACGCGTTCGGGATTCAGTAAAAGTTGATTCGTTTTGTCATTTTTCAAGTTATAAGTATAAAATCTTTACCTTACAATTTATATTGTACTGATGTGGGTGAAACCTGAAATAAATGTATTTTATTCTATATAAGAATTTTATATGTTTCTAAAAATAAAACTTCCTTATAGTTGTTTGTTCTTTTCTATCCACTATTGAGGTCCAGACAAAAAAGCGACTTTCTTTCCCACAGTAAATTAATTTCGCGTTACATTAAAATATGGCGGTCATGGAGCGATAAAACAAACAACGTCTGCTCACCGGAGCACAGATTTTTATTACATTTGTGACCGTTAGGGTGTGGGTTCGAATTAGTAAAGCTGTGTAAAAGTAAAATTTATTCACCGTAAATGTACAAGATGTATCTTATGTACTTATGACTATTATATATTTTTTATTACTATTATTTACCTTTATCATATTGTATAAAACGAAACTTATTCCTTTTTTTATGTTAGCAAGATGTATGTTTATAATAGGTATGATCTTTTCTTAATGCAATGATGCAGTTATGCTTAGCATTTACACTTTTTATCACCATGTATTGAAATAGTATTGAATTATTAATTAAAGATCTCCCAATTTCCATGCAATGGACGGTACAAAATATGGGTAGCGGGGGATTTGCCATCCATAAGGCCTTTGTCCAGTGTTGCATTAATACAGGCGAACGGCAATGAAACGTAGAATACGTTGGTAAGTCACCACTGAATCATGTCCGATGTCCCTTACACCCTCAAAGAGATTAAGGCTATATACATTTTTTACCTACTGTAAAAAATGTCTATAGCCTTAATCTTTTTTTTTTATGTTAGTTGGATAGGCAAACTGGCAAACGTACCACCTGATGGTAAGTGGTCGACGTCGCCCATGAACATAAAATAGTATATCTGGAACGAGCCCAGGCAACTCATTTATGTGTTGCCTATCCTGAGACATAAGATGTTAAGTCTCGGTGCCAGTAATTACACTGCCTGTCTTGCCCTTCTCTCCGAAACACAGCAAAGCTGTTTGACGGGAGAAATAAGCAAGATGGTGGTACCCATGCAGCCGCGCGGCACAGCGCTTCCCTCCCACCGGGAATCTATTTCAGTATATATTTCAGTTAGCGCTATAATAACAAATACTAAAAACAGAATAAAATCAATATTTATGGGGAGGCCTTTTTATCTTTTTGCCCCTTATTCCTTGATATTAATAACGGAAACAGGTAAACGCTTGAAATATTAACAATAAGTTAACAGAATATTTAGTTATATATAATGTTATCTATACCTAATATTATAAAGCTGAAGAGTTTGTTTGTTTGTTTGAACGCGCTAATCTCAGGAACTACTGGTCCGATTTGAAAAATTATTTCAGTGTTAGACAGAGCTATAGACAGAGGAAGGCTATAGGCTATAAAACATCACGCTATGACTTATAGGAGTTGAGTAACGCGGGCGAAGCTGCAGGCAACAGCTAGTATTATATAATATAGGCAATGGTACGTAACCCTTCATGCACGAGTCCGACTCGCACTTGGCCGTTTCTTTCATACATTTAGGATACTTTTTGCTCAAAGAAACCAAATGTTATTTGAATAAACGTTAAGTTCGAAACTAGAGGCGACGGTGACGTGATTTCCAGTGACCTCTGAGGATCACGGTCTTCCTGCACGTGTCCTCACAACGCTCAACGCTACCAACCTAACGATCATTTAGTTATCAGCTACTCAACGTTTTATAATACTATCGCGAAATCTCGTTATCCTATATTCTCACAACATTCAGTTGTCTAAGAATGTCTTTGTATTAAACATCGTTTAGTCTATCTATGTAAGGTTGTAATTTTGCTATGATCATCATCATCATTGGCATTTTTCCGTTCACAAGAGGACCTGCCATTCGCATCCAATAAAGACCGGCGTACGGAGATTGTCGTTTATCTATAGTTGCTACATCGTACCTACTTTCATTACTTCTTTAGATTTAGTTTAAATAAAATGAGAGCGATAACGATTTTTTTAACGATCTATGTGCAGTGGCCGGCCCGCGTTGAATGCGTGTGGCAAGGCATCGGCCGCCTTGGTTGGTTCTTTGAGGGAGGCCAATGGTCAGCAGTAGATAGAGGCTGATGATGATGACGATGAAAACAAGAGCAAAAAAGACATACCTAAGTTTTTGGAGAAAATCATGTCTGTTAATTCATTATCAATTGCGCCAAACATGTGCGTAGTTACATGGTTTTTATTGATGAGACCTTAGTTCTTATGGTGTTTTGGTGCATTAACATTAAGGCGCGGCTCCACCGCGGCGCACGCAGAGGCTACGCACGTGTGTTAAAATATCAATTGCAAGAAAATGTCAATTAATGCGTAGCGTGTCCGTGGATTGCAGTGGAAACAATCACGTACATTTTCTTGCAAAGCGAAACTTGACAAACGTGCGCAGCGGTGGAGCCGCGCCCTTATCGTCAAAAATAACAGTCGTCAAGACTAATGGACGTAGGGGTGCTTCCAAATATGGTAACGATGTCAATTGAATAATGCAATGCTGGAATATTCCATTAAATATACCTACTAACCGCACAGATGGAGAATTGTGTTTTCGGAAAATTTAAAATGCATTGAGTAAAAGTTTAGCAAGTTTTTGTCGTATTTTTAGACCGTTGAAAGTCCACCTGTATTATTAATTAAAATTGTCCATATCAGACGAATAGAGGTACAGATATAAAAAACACACATTCTTGCCTAATATGGCTAGCCGTTTTTACTTTCTATAATAATATGTTTTTCAGTCTTCTAGTATGTTAATATACATGTCAGAAGTCAAATTATCTCCAGTAACATAAATATATGATTTAAGTTAACTGTATGGTTATTTATCATGTTTTTCACCTTTATTTCGCGGAGCTCGATATTTCGACATTTTCTACGAATGTTTGTTCACGAGACTGAGTCTGAAAATATTCCATTTTTTTACGGACAGTCTAGCACTAAATTTCCGATCCATTTTTTTATAAGACGTCACTATCTCACAAAATGCTGACAGATCCAGGTGGAGCTTCAAGCGCCATCTTAAAAATAAGTTTTTGCCCGATATCTCGGAAACTATGCACTTTATGGCAAATGTTATTGAAACTTGTTTGTAAAACTTTCCGTTTAAGATTTATGGCCCAATTAATGGACCGGTTTTTCTATCTCGCCGATAACTTTTAAAATACTGCATTAATCAATAAAATGCATCTAAAATCCCGATTTTCCTACCAATCTATCCAAGATTCGATCGAAAATTTTGTGCGAGGTTAAATTTTACTTTTACCATACTAACGAGAACGTAAAAAAAACGAAATATGCACAAACCTGAACGATGACGTTCATTTGTACTTACATAGACAAACCGTTTCACCTTAGTCTCAAACGCTTTCAAGGACTGATTCTTGTTGGCAAGAATAATAATAATAAGGCTATCCATTCATTTTCATGATTCCTTCTACTCACAATGAGGTATAGAAACAAAATATTCTCGAACTCTTTATGGTTTGCTGGTAGAGATCTCTTGTAGAGATAAGCACACCCATGTATCTTAAGTATCTGTTATATAAGTTGGAATATTTGTTTTTTTTTTAATGTACGTAAAGAATTAATAAATAAATAAATAAATATTCGTAAATGAAATAGGTATTTTTTAAAAGTTGGCAGAGCCGCCACTGATGCAATCCTGAAAATACAATTGACATGTATTGACAGGTGACTGACAACTCTGTTAAGAAACCATCGAAATGTGTAGAAATAACTGCGCTATTAAAGAATGACTTTGAAAATGCTCATACAAGAAAAAACTTGATAGTAAGAAGTTAAGATGAACCAAAATGGTTCTTAGCTTTTGTTATGGATATTGTTAACAACAAACCGTATATCGATTTTGCCCATCTCTAATAGAAGTATGCAGTTTGTTATTAATATAAACTAAATCTGTAATAATCGTCGTATAAGCCTCAAGATAATTTAAATGTTAAAGTAATTAGCAACAAAAACATTAAGAATATTTTATCCCATGGTAATAATGACTATTTTCCAATGCGGATAATTACTCTTAAAACCTCCAAATTAAGTAATTTAAAATAATAACTTTATTTGATCATATATAATTAAATGACGGTTTCGAGTTTTAGATCGTTACTCGACCATTTGATGGCCTCTAAAAAAGATTAATATGGGTACCCAAGTGTTGAACCCATCCTAACTTCACTAGGTCACTGACCCAGTATGACGAATATTAATTCGTAATAAGCTTTTCGACATTTGAAATTGGCAACGTGTGCATATCTCGACGATTTAGTAATTATATTGATTGCCTTTACTGTCTTAATTATATTATAAAGGCAAAAGTTTTGATGTTTGGATGTTTGTGGATCTATTATCAATAATGAACTGATTTGGCGGAAAGTTGAAATGGTGAAGGATTATCCTTGGACTAGGACATAGGCTGTAAAAATAATCGTCATCAATCCGAATACGGCTGTGAATCTAAGTTAACGCAGGCGAAGCTGTGGGCACTAGCTAGTTGATTTATAAGTCAACTTTGATAATATCTATAAACATTTGACGCGTTAGGAGGTCAAGCTCGCTAGAATGGCGTACACGGATAAACGTTTACGATGAAAATGTTGAAATGATGGAATAAAAATTGAAATATATCATCATCATCATCATCGTCGAGTCCATCTTCGTATTGTTTGGAGGTCAGGCAAAATTTCTCGCGATCCCACGCCATAATATAACGTCAGGGTAGTTTAGACCAGTGCACTTTCATTGTGTCGATTAGCTATTTGTACCGTGGACGTCCAGGACTCAACATCATCGCAATGGTTTGCTCTCTTAATTAAACTTTGGAAGATTGTCAAGTTAATGTATCTTTGAATATAGTTTAAAGTATGGACGTGACTTATTATATACTTACTAGCGGTCCGCCCCGGCTTCGCACGGGTATGCATAAAATCCTATTTTACTCGCTGATAAAGTTGCTTCCTATGAAAGAGTTTTTCAAATCGGTCCACCCCGTCAGGAGGCCGTGCGGTTGAAGACTTCACGGTTGGCGGGGGCAACCCCCAACTAATAATACATCAAAAAACCGACGAAGCATTAGGGCCATTAGGCCGTTAGCATAGATCCTTCCGAAAAAAAATGGTCCAGTAGTTTCGGAGCCTATTCAATGCAAACAAACAACATTACCTCTTTATAATACTATGTGCATGTATTTTTTGTTTACCACATATGCAAGAAGAGTTTATATGTATTATCAATAGCTAACAGTTAAAAAATTGCCTCTGCGTCAGATAATTTCATCTATTGAGAAAGATAGGCTTTGAAATATCGTAACATTCCAAAGCGACACTATTCAAAGTTCTCAGTTTAAAAACTATTAGAGGGTAAAGAAGGGAAAGTTATGGAGTGTATATTATATATATATATATATATATATATATATATATATATATATATATATATTGATATAGTAGAAATGTTGATTATATCATTTTGTTTTCCCTTGCCCGCGTGGACTTTGAATCATCATCATCATCAGCCTCTATCCGTCCACTGAACATAGGCCTCCCTCAATGAACGCCAAGACGGCCGATCCTTTGCCACTTGCATCCAACACGGTCCGGCCACTGCACGCAGATCGTCCTTCAATGGAAAACCAAAAAAAATAGAGGAAGTGTTGGTCTTTAAAAAAAATGTTGTAAAAATTTAAGGGCGTTATTTAAGCTATATATCGTCATCCTTATCCAATATCTTTTGCCTTTCCAGTGGGGAATTGTTTTTTTTTTCCGGTCCTCAAATTGTCTCGGTGCAAAAATGTTCCGTTGCTTCAAGGCGATGCGAAAGTACAAACAAACATACACTTTCGCGCTTACAGTATTGGTTAGAAGTTAAATGGTAACTTTTCCGTGTATCGTTTACTCAAAATACTCGCTCTTAAGATTTTTAAATGTATGTACTTAATATGTATGAATTTTTTTGACAAAAGAGCACTAATACTATTGTTGTTGATATGTATAACTAGTCTCGAATGGGTCGGCAACCGACTAGAATCTAGATTGTTTAGGATCTACAGCAACCAGTCCTAGATGTACGTATTTGTCGTTGATCGTTTCGATGTCGTTTATCGGTGGTTGTCTTTTATCTCGCGAACCTGCTGTAGCTATAGAAGCATATTGATTAATTAATTATAAATAATAAAGAGTAGATTAGAAGAATAGTCTTCATTCATAGTCTCCCATCGAACATATAACCTGAATAGACCGGTTTTTCCATGAAAACCAAATTCTGCCAAATTTGTGCTACGGCCTACGACGCGACGCTGCGCCGGTTCTGCGCTCTGATTGGCCGACTGTTGGCCATTCATGGATATATACATCCCACATACGCAGATCACGGGTTGGTTGAATTGCTATTACGTCAGTGACAAATCACTGATCAGTTTCGTGATTTCATGGCTCACACTACTCTATCCGGTTATATGCTCGATGGTTGTCAAATGTAAATTCGACTTTCCAGTACTCCTTACGTATGTCTTAATTATTTATGCAAGAGATTTAGATGTTAAATTTTACATTATGTATTTTATTTTTATTATGTGTACCTACATGATAACTAATCATAGTTTTGTTATGAAGGTATGATTTTATGCTCTAATTTCATTACACTGCTAAGGGTGTACTTTAATAGTACCTCTAGCGTCTAGTGTATAGTCGATATTGTTATATTAGTCGAATTAATATTTATCGTCGCGATTGATCGTTATTGTTTACATACCAACATACCTAACCACTCACTTGGCAAGACCGTATAACTTGGGCTCCGGGTTCTAGAAATGGAAATTCATATATTTACATTAATGAAGAGTATTTGTCATACGTATTACCCTTGACGGGATTCGAACCCGCGATCTCTGTATGTCCTACAATAGTGAATGGATTTGTCTCTGACATTGATAGTAAGAGACTATGTATCAAAGTCAAGTCCACATTTTCTAATTGTGCCGCGGATTCCGCTGAATTGCAAAAACGGCGTTACAGAATGACGTACCGAACCATCATCGCGTGTATGAGAGTCGCGCTTTGCGATTAATCCATGACCTCAATGTGCAAAAGTGTTATCCGTCTATTGCGTCGTAATTAAAAACTTTATGCTAATATTCTGGTTGGGTTTCCGTGAAGCCACTAATGTATCGCGGACAGGTTTTGAACGCATTGCCAAGTCGTGTTTTTTTTTTGTGCGGGTATCATTTTTCGCGGAGCATGCATTAATAGACGCTTCTGGGATAGTCTGTTGAATGTATTGTGTATTATTTTAGAGTATGACTTTGGAAGGCGTTTTTCTTAGGAGTGTTAGGAAATAGTACAAGTAAAGAGTGTGAGGTAACATGAGCAGCTCCCTTTGCTCAATTTGTTTCGCCCAAGGTGCTGGGTTCACCCTACGCTACTACACCACCACGACAAGGCTTGAACCATGGTGTGGAAAGATTCTAAGCCTAGACTTACTTTGCATTGTTTTATAATAATTATGTTGTTATCCTGTATATTTACCGGGGGGAGGGGAGCGCTGTGCCACGCTCCCGGCTGCATGGGTACCACCATCTTGCTTGTTTCTCCCGTGAAACAGCTTCGCTGTATTTCGGAGAGAAGGGCAAGACAGGCATTGTAATTACTGGCACCGAGACTTAACATCTTATGTCTCAGGATAGGCAACACATAAATGAGTTGCCTGGGCTTGTTCCAGGTATACTAGTTTATGTTCATGGGCGACGTCGACCACTTAACATCAGGTGGTAACGTTTGCCAGTTTGCCTATCCAACTAACATAAAAAAAAAAACCTAGAATTCCTTAGACTTTAATAATAAGTATTTGAAGATGAAATTAGAATTCTAAAGAGCGTATGTATACGTTCGCTTATAATGTGTTCAGGAGCTGGAGACGTATATACGAACCTACGACTTGTACTGTTCTGATGTTTTTAATAACTTTTAGATCGTTTTCAGACGCTCGTCGATTTTAATTTTAACTGTGCCATGACCGTGTGAAAAATGAAGATTGATCCGACGTCTCTTTCATTCACAATAGAAACGACAGGGACGAATATACAGAATGAATATAACTTGATGGATCGCCCATTCAATCGTACCTTCGTAAAAACCGAAGTAATTGTTCCGTAGGGTCTGTTGTAAGACTGTCCTCGTCCCTTTTGAGGTTCAGTAATGCAAATGACATTGGCTAACTCGCGGAACAAATCGATTGACATATTTTTTACATGATTTTTTGGTCGGTTTGAAAGTATTGAAGTATATAGCAAGGCCTTTCCCGGAGGATAACTCTTTATATCTTTTTTTATGTCATAAGGGGACAACCGAGCAGTCGGAGCCTTATGGTGACTACCGACACCCATAGACATCCGCACAACCAAAAGTAATGCAGATGTGTTGCCCCCCTTTTCCCTATCCGCCCCTCCCTCCCACGATGGGCCACCGGAAACTCACAAACCGCAAGAAACGCGACAGTATAGCTGTCACTAGACGCCGGTGTTATGTGAGCGAGACGTACCTGCATGGCACTACCTCTTACATTACATCTTAGCAGAACAGTTTTGCCCAAGTAGGTAAATCTATACAATAAATAAGAATTAATCGCCGAAATATATATATACGCACCTAACTTCATACCACTGCACAAAATTGGATAATTCTTTTTTTGTTGTGTTGTTTATTGTTAGGACAAGGTTTGTATATAAAATAAAAATCTATCCCAATGGGCATCCATTTTGGGTAAGAGCAGGACTACAACGTTTGCCGGGTTCAGCTTGCAAACTATAAATCAAACGGCTGGCTGACTGAAAACACTACATATTTTCTTGCTCTTTCTATCTTTTACTATTTAGTAATAAAGTTTATATATATTTAGAAAAACAATAATAAAGCGGCACAAGAGCATCTGTGATCACATTTTACCTGTATCAAATCTGCGACCGAGTGTATTATATGTTACAATTATGTAGTAAATTTTACATGATCAAGAACAATAGGTATTATCCATGCCCGATGGGCTATGAATGCATTATCTGTTTAAATGTTGACTGATTTTGATTTAAACATCCATTATCACAATTTAATGCTTCTATTATCTTTATATTAGTGGAGCCCGACGAACGGACCGAATTTCGGCGTAGCTCGGTGCTGCCAAAATTGAAGTTTACAAGCGCGACGCTTTGTAAATTGTTTTGTAGCGATGCTATTTTTTGTTGTGATTTGGCACAGAGAATGTGTAAATAAATAAAAGTTAAGACTTGTGGGTGAATAGGGTCGTTCACGGGCACGGTAGGTACTCCTCGAATACTGGCGAGGTGGGCTGGATTTCAAGGAGGTATTAAACCTAAAACCAATTCTTACATAGAAAGCGTTGTTAACAAAGATTAGCAGAATAGTAAGGGGTAGTTCCATGCTGCTCTGTAGTCGAACTGGGCCGGCACGACCGCGGTGGTACCTCACGCTCACATAATACCGGCGTCAAGTGACAGCTATGCTCTCGCGTTTCGTGCAGTTTGGGAGTTTCCGGTTACCCAGGGGGGGGGGGGTATAAGGAAAAGGAGGGCGGCGCATCTGCGTGGCCTTGGTTGTGCGGATGTGTAGGCTCCGACTGCTCGTTTGAAATGCTCCCTGATGAAAAAGATAAGGCTAGGCTAGGCTAAGATAGACACAATATTAAAATAGTTCATCTAAAACTTAACAGTGGTCGGACTAATGATGATGATGATGATGACAATATATTTCATCACCTCTTTACATTAATATAAGTAATAATGTAAGTGTTTTAAAATTGAAATTTATTGCAACCGCTATGTTTAAAAATAGAACTTTTCACTACCGTAAATGTAGCAACTAGCAAATTATTTTTTATGTTTTTTTTTTCACATTTTTGGCAGTAATTTTATAAACTCTACAGAGCATGAAGCTGAACTTTTTAACATGTCTAAGAGAGAATTACTTTAATAAAAGAACCAACATTTTTCCTTTTCTGAATCGTTATAAAACAGAGTAAAGAGGAGAGTACTACATTCAATAAATTATAGGAATATCGTTCCCGTCTGCTAAACAAAGTTTTTTTTTTTTCGGTCTAGGCCCACCACTCGTTCCCACCGCTGCTACTTCTGTATAGCCAGGATCGACAGGTTGGAAGTTTATATCTCGTATCATTCTTCCAACCTTAATCTGAACGATCTCCGGCTTCCTGCATACCGGCTAGGCGGCTATCAGACATTTGTCGTCCCATCTATTTTTGGCATATACTCAAAACTGTAGCAATATGACCTAAAACATCTCAGATATTTTATATAGTACCTAAATGCATAGAAACTTCTTGTTTGCATTGAAGTAGGCACAGATTACTTTTCTTCTGTTGCTAAGATCCTGACATCTTTCGCTTCATCCGCATACATACACGTCGATTGCTGGTACTCTTCACTAGACATGCACAAGTTAGATTCTAGGACGCCCCACCATGGTTTGAGCCTTGTCGTGGCGGTGGGGCTCAGTAGCTTAAGGTGAACCCAGCACCTTGGGCGAAGCGAATTGACCCGAGGGACAATCTTTTACGCCTCTTATAAGAAGAGGGGATAAGAGAGCAGGGAGGACAACGGGTGAGGACGGGAACCTCAGCCCATTGCAGTGTCCCGACGTTGGGAGAGTTGTTATGTGGTGCGGGACGACACCTCTGTGACGGTGGTGTTGGTCCCTTGAGTGACTGACTAGCCGTTGAGGTGCCCTGTTTGCTCAATAGATCTGGGGCACATCACCAAAGGCGGCATTGGTGGCACTTGCCGGGTTTTAGTGGGTAGAGCTGCGTTCACCTTACCATCTTTCGGGTGCAGCAAGTCCCACATAGCCGCCTGAGGAGTCTCCCCCTCCCCAGCGGGATGCCTCAGAGCATTTCCCGGCGTAAAAGAAAAAAAAGATTCTAGGCTGACGCATTTGCCTTAAAAATCGTAAATATTTTATATCAATCATAAAATGTTTGTATCCACTCACCGACAAGACGGACCTCTGCCGAGGGTATTGTGTTTGTCAAGTGAGCGGGCTGTGCAGGGGAGCATTAACACCAGCGGGCACCAATTTGCGCGCGTGAACGCTCGGATGCGTCCCGTCCAGTGGGACAGTTACACGGTGTAATGCACGCATATGATTTACATACGAAACGTACGTACAAACGTACATATGTATACATATGTGTTGCGGGGGAGGAGCTTTTGTACGAAATATTATATTCTTGATAAAATGTTCTTAATGTATCACGTGGTTGTGTACATATTCACTCGTATGTAATGGTCGCTAAAAAGATCGAATCTGATACAGCATGTTATTCGTTATTATTAATTACTACTAACCCGTATTCACAGAAATAGTCCGTATCTCTTCATTGTCTCAAATAGGTATTTGATTTTTAGGTACGCCCTAAAAATTCAATCACAATGATAGATCTAGGTACTTCAATTTGTTCTTTTTTTTTATCTATTATTTTTGGGGTTTTATCTAAGTAAGACCCAATGGCAACACCCAATTTGTTGTTTTGCGTCATATTATTCTTAACATAAAAAAAATTAAAAAACCGTTTAATGAACGAGTCTTGAACTTTAGTAGTTACAAATGTATATAAATATGTGGGTCAAGGTATAAGATTTGGTATCGTTCAGGCTAATATCAAAATTTGGACAATAGCTAGAAAAATGTGGTACGGCGAACAGCTTTTAATTGACAACGTCCGTAACTTCAGGTAACATCAGCTGAGTAAAACGGGCAGGTGCTGTAACAATACATTTTTTGTAACGCAACCCACATTTCTCTATTGCAACTGTACCGGGATCCATAGCTATCTATTGTCATACATCACTGTCACGGGTTTGGATTAGTGAAGATTAAATATTAGTTGTTTTTACGTGTGGCGCTTAATAGGGGTCCGTAAGGGACGTACATACGTCCCTTTATATATAAGGGTTAATAATAATACGTGCTGTTCTGATTGAGCTTAAATGCCATCAGGTAAAGTAAAAAAGTAGTAAAAAAAGAGATTTTTCTATTTGGTTCTAGGTGCTTTATTATGAAACCATATTTGTTTACAAAGATATAAAAATTGCTAATCCATTCGAATTGCTATATGAGTCCGTGGATATATGTATATTAGTTAAAGTTTAGTAACGCAAAACCTGTTATATAAAAAGTTTTGAATATACCGAAATCTTTAAGATTAAATTTATTTAAGACTAGCTGTTGCCTGCAGTTTCGCCCGCGTTACTCAACTCCTATATGTCACAGCGTGATGTTATATAGCCTATAGCCTTCCTCGATAAATGGGCTGTCTAACACTGAAAGAATTTTTCAAATCGGACCAGTAGTTCCTGAGATTAGCGCGTTCAAACAAACAAACAAACTCTTCAGATTTATAATATTAGTATAGATTAAAAATTAATCTATAAAAAATAATACATTCAAAAGTTGTAAGTAAATAATGTCTTAAATTCTAAGAATAAAACAAAAAACGCACATCTTGTGATGTGTTAAAATGATACATACTGATAATAAAATCGCTATCATATCAGGTCGATGTGCTTATTATTTATTCACATTTTGACCCGAACTCATAATGAGAAAAATATTGTGTTTCCTATTAAATTCATAATATTGGATCTACGTTAAAATAAGAAACAAAACATACAACGACATTTTTAACTTTTGTTTATAATTTATGAAGCAATGTTTACAATAAAAGAGTGATTTTATTATCGGTTTTTTATTATTGACATAATTATCAGCTAGTTTCCGGCACATACACTTAATATGATATATTTCTTACTTCCCACATTATATCTTGGCTGAGGTTTTCTGTGGAGCCTGTCTAGAACTGACGTGACGACTTTATTTCTACATGAAGATTCTGTCTGGTTTCATCACCACTATCAATATTTTCTCTCAGGACATCGGCTCTTCAACGAACGGCAAGACGGTTCATTCTTGTCCGGTAATGCTGTTATATATATTGAGTTTCTGCCTCTTGCGTCATTAACATGGTCGCTAGGCAACCCTGTGCCGATGATCTTTGCCCCTTTTTGTTATAAAAACTAGTTATCTCGTAACACTGATAAGATTTTCCTATTACAATTTTCGCCACGCAACGACGCTTAGTGTAAATTCAAAGTTGGCCAACGTATATTGGGCTGATATGATAAAATCGACTTTTTTGACTCGCTCTGGCGAAAAATCCTAGAGAAAATATTTTCAGAGGCGAATATCAAAGCGGTACGCCCGTTTCATTATATATTCAAGCTGTTTGCTTATTCATGTGATTCTAGCTTGTATGCTCAACAGCAGTTTAAGGGGGCGAGGCGGGGCGCGGGGTAGGGACGCTCTTTCCCTTAACTGTTTTGCCAAAATCCCTTGTAACAATTGCGTTGCCGCTTTTCAAGATTGTAATCATATGTATACTTTAAGTTATTCAGATTTCAAATGATTTGGCCTTTTTTGATATAGGGTGAAGAGAAGGTTACGAAATTAAATTGTAGAAACTATAGAATGTATCAGGCATCTATAAGTACATATTTAAAAAGAAATTGTTCATAAAACATATTTCCCGACGATAATATTTTTTTTATACCTCGTGTAATTTTTGTGCTATTTAGCTATGGAATTGTCACAAGATTTTTTGGTTTTATACTTTTGCAATATTGCTATGAACGAGTATAAGGTATCCTTTCATTTAATGTTGTAACATCCTTTCGACACGGCATATTTCACACGTGGCGGCTAGCCATACGACAGATTTGCCAAAGTTTCGCTATTCAAAACTGAAGTTAGACTAGATACGTATAAAGTTCAATTTGAAATTATACGGCGGAAACTGAAGAGTTTATTCAAACGATAACTCAACTAAGACCATTCATGGGTTGATGATTATGATGTAAATTAATCGATAAATCATTGATACTTTAGTAGCTGTACTATTACAGAGTAATTGTTGTGACAGAAAACCAATAAAAACGATTTTATTGATATATTATGATCTTATTAATATTCAGTAACGGATAGTTACGGGCTGATGATTCATGATCACCTAGATAATAAAATTGTACAAGCGGTTGAACACAATTATCGACAGTAATTACTAATATAAGTTAATTAATGCATAATACGCGTGTTTCATAAACGATCAAAGCGAACAGATGTAACGTATTGACAGGTTCAATCGAGATATTACGGGTAATGTGATTTTATGAATGCGTCATTCATGGTTATTGTTGCCTCGTAGCGCGGCTCTTTTAATATTAATCGTCATATCAACTTTAGTACAGGTGATATTTGTGGGATTTTATGTGTTGAGAAATTGAAATCAGTATATCTGCTTAAAAGTTCGAAAACGATGCAGATATGATTTATGTATTATACTAGTATTCATTATTAATGAAATACAACGCGTGACATGACAGCGTCATGCCGTTTTCCGTCACGGCGTTCGAGTCCATTTTACTGTTAAGTCCCAATCATCGCGTTGTGCTTTTTTGTGCATTATAATTAATACAAGATTATACTTTGTATCATCATGATCAGTCTCTACGCCACCACTGGTGGACACACCTTTGATAAACACCGAGCCCTTGCCACCCGCAACCAGCCAGCACGTCCGCTGCACACAGATTATCGTACCATCTTTATGTATTAAAAGCAAATTTTTACAGACTTAAGTCTGTAAAAATTTGCTTTTACAATAAGTACCTAATATATTTATATGATGAAAGTCTTCCTAGGTTCATAGCTATCTATGATACAGACATTCATATTTATAAAATCTATTTCTGTTATACCCGTAAACACCAGTATGAGCTTACGACAGGACTAGACTAGCGCTATGTGACTTTACAAATATGTAATACATAAATAATTGTAAACATTTGTTAAACGTTTTGTACTATTAACAAATAATGAGCAATGTGTATTAAATTACAGTAATTTTAGATAATAAAATTGATTACTAGCTGCGAAGTTTAATATCGTATACGTCGATTTACCTATAAACGGCTAGTGGCTTTTATTATAACATAAACTATGTAGTAATCATCAAATCACTGTCGTCAAATCTGGCGGAGTATTTATTACGTAGACAGAGAATACTATAGACTGCTGCCAGCCGTGGCGACATGAGATAGATATATTGAAGTGACGTCTGAAATGGGGGTTGCTATACAAAAACCTTTTGCCTACTTTATAGGCAAAACGCTAAATATAAAAAAACATGACAAGCTAAATAAAACATTACACATATTATTATTTTTTTATTGGTATTTTTTTGTTTTGACAAATTATTTTATACTGTGCCCGAATGTTTGAGATTCTTTATTGCGTATTTAATTTAAACTGATACGAGGGCATACTCTTAGCTCCGGTAGACCCTATGATCTTTTATAAAAATGTATATTAGAACTCTAATGTATTAGGACTGGATAGGTATCTATAAATCTATACAGATAAATAAGAAGCGAAGCTGCGGGCAACAGCTAGTAAATAATAAAATAAAGTCGATAAATATGAAACAAAAAAATTGTCATATTAGTATAAACATCTGGACTTTTGACATAAAATGCTTAAGTCTTTTTTTTTTTTTTTTTTTTTCGGAAGACTTTTCGGCCTGATGGCCTTTAAGCTCAATCGGTACAGTAAGTGAGCAGATGGCTCACTTAAGAAATATTCGAACGGGGGGCGCCCCCCTCCGCGCCCCGCAGGGGGCGCGGTTCATCGCTCGCGCTGCTCGGGAGAGCATCATTTGGACTAGTCAAATCCGATACGGTCGACGAATCTTTTACGGTTGAATTTAACCTATCATCATGAGGGCCGGCCCTCATCCCTCCCTCTGGAGAGAGAGGCGGGTCATGCGCGGTGCCCAAGCAATCTAGCGGTAGCGTAGTGCTAGCGCTGTTTGCGCGGTCTGGGTTTGTGTCTACTCGTATCGGATTCGAGTCAAAAGTCTTACTATAAAAATAAGAGTACTGGAAAGGAAAGGAGGAAAGGAAGAAAATAAGAGTATAGAAAATTTGTGATAAAAATAATTAAAATGCACATCCATTAAACTGTTTTTATCACTAATTTTCTATATATAAAAATAGTTCAAATAGATGTGATTTATTTACATATTAAAGAAACGCAATTATTTTATTTCTTTTTAGTTTTTTTTTAAGTCTTGAAAATCAAAATTAATTTCCAATGAGGACTAAAACATTTGAAATATAAAAATGTGAACGACCTCTTTATCATTAATTACCAATTACCATTCTTTATTTAGAAAACCAGTGGGTGTAGTGTCCAGGTGACTGGGTTCGCGCAGAGGTCGCGGGTTCAAACCCCTCCAAGGACGGACAGAGTGATGGATGTGATTGTCTGTGCCGGCCATGGTATTTTACCTACGTTAAAACGTGAGACGATATATGCATGCATATAGCGGCTGTTACAACTATCATTTAATTCATACGAACTTAGAATGAGACAGAGTTATAAATGCAGGGTTAGACATATTCATATAATATTATTATTTATTAGTTATATTACTTACTTATAACATCATCATTATTACGTTGTAAGTTTTTCCGTCGCCAATGAACGCCAAGATGACCGATCCCTCGCCACTCGGACACGGACCGGTTATTGCACAGTGATCGTCTTCCCACCCGGTTAATGGTCGACCAACACTTCGTCTACCTAAACGTGGCCTCCACTCTAGAACTTTATTGGTCCATCGTCCATCCGTTCTCCCGAGTGTGTGACCAGCCCACTGCCACTTCAACGTGCTTATTCTTCGCGAGATATCTGTTACCTTAGTTCTCTGGCGAATGTCTTCGTTTTGAATCCTATTTGCCTATCTTATCCTAATAATTTCTTTGGTAGATAGGCTTCGCACCCAACTGTTTTGACTAAGATTCATATGCCCTCCGCATATGAATCTTACTATACGCTAGAAATATTGTTAATGCTATGAGATAGTTGTGAAGTGTGAAGGCCGAACTGAGAACAATCAGAAAAATAATAATAATGCTTATTAACACTCTTTTATGAGCTTCTGTATCGTCATGAGAATGTCTGGCACATACATTTAACTCACTTCTAATTAGAAATTTGTAGGAATATGTGAATTCGTAAAACTATTTGTTAGCATCAGTAAAGGTTAATTAACTTGCTAGGATGTCTTCCTATATAATTCATCTGTGCGTGTGTATGTCACTGAACTCTTGCCAAACGGCTGGACTGATTTTAATGACATTTTTTGCGTTTTCAACTTTTACAGTGGATTCGAAAATGGTTTAGATCCACAATTCGGGTTCACTACAAAATGTTTTGTACGACGTCTGTCGGGATCCGCTAGTACTCATCTTCATCGTCAGCCCTTATCCGTCCACTGCTGAAGATGGCCTCCTTCAATGAACACAAAGACGACCGATCCCTTGTCTTGTAATTACCTCGCAATGAATTACTATTATATGATCGTCAAAACCATTTAACACTCATTTCATTCAGTATTAAAAGTAATGTTATTTTCGATCCCATTTACTTTCCGACCAGGATTTCCGTTGGTCGTGTTTTATTTGTGCACAACCTCAATTCACTCTTTTGTAATTTTAAACTGTACAATGAAGCAATGATCTGAACCTTCTTAATTCATTTTCTTGTTATTGCCCGCTGCTTAGCTGGCGTGGATTTCATAGAATTTCTACAGCAGTGTGTCTGCTGATAGTTTGTCCTGGCTGGATGCGGGTGGCGCGGATCTGTCGTCTTGGCGTTCATTGAAAAAGGCGTTTTCATCATTGTCTAGCGATGGATGATGAGGTAGTGCCATGCTGCTAATTGCAGCCGAATTGGGCCGGCACGAGCGGGGTGGTACCTCTCGCTCACATAACACCGGCGTCAAGTGACAGCTATGCTGTCGCCTTTCGTGCGGTTTGTGAGTTTCCGGTGGCCCATTGGGGGGTATAGGGAAAAGGAGGGCAACGCATCTGCATAACTCTTGCTTGTGCGGATGTCTATGGGCGTCGGTAGTCACCATAAAGCTCCGACGGTTCCGAAAAATAAATCTGGCGGTATGACGATGCTGGACACAATAAGACTTTTTCCACTAATACCAAATTGGCCAATCCCCCACCATTCGCACCCAAGACCGGCCTTATATATTGAACATGTGCAGATCCAACTAGGTCGAATGTATAGTAAAATCTTAGAGTAAAATACCTACAATAGTGAAAACCTCACAGAAATATATCGAGATAGAAGTAAAGAGTGTATGTACCTCGCCTGGCAAAAAGACGACTCGACGACTCCATTGTTCGTCGCGAACTTTAGTATACTCCCGACCGCGGTCAGCATGCGACTTAAGGTTTTAAAAACAAAATGACTCGTTGTTCAATAATTAATTGTTCAAACACTTATTATTATTCGTATTCACGTCACGCCAAGTATACACGTATTTCCTTTAACCAGTAAGTACTATTTGTCCTAAAAAATCTGTTATTAATTTAAAAAACCATTTATTTTACTATTTTCATCAAAACAGTAGCGGGCGATTGTATCTAACGCTAGTTTTCCATTGCGGCTTTTAATTGACGAGCCATACTTGGCGGGCGTTCAAAACCAGCGATGTAAAATATGCTATTAAAACTGTCAGGTCACGTTGAAGACGATTTCTCATTTTTTCTGTCAAAAGTGCTGTACCTACACTGCGATTTTCTTACTCAATTAAAATCTATTTTGAAAGCAGAGGAAATGATAATTTCATTTTATATTATTATGTAGCTATAATATAATGTATGTAAAATGTAATATAAAAATAATAAACTTTTATTTTTAGCATTTTTTAATGCAAAACAAATATTATTGAGAAACTGGTTATGTATTGTTTTCTAACTGGTTATGGCTACTTCTATATTACAAGTATATTTCAGTTTTCTGAATGATCCTTATATAAAAAAGTGTGTGTGTACTTATGTATACGCGTTAGAAGTAATACTCCTTAAAGAAAAATACATAGTACAATTTCATTATACTGTAACCTTTTTGCTTATTGTGTAGTTAAAAACTATATCTTCTTTTGACGTCTATAATGTCATTATGTGAATATTTTTATATAAAATAATGTTGACTATAGCTAACTTCAGGGCGTCGGTTTTTCGTGACTCATAATTTTTCCCTAACGCGCTAAAAGAAGTATAACTCCAAAAATAAATGGATTGTGTTTTTTAATAAACCAGTTAATTTTTCTACAATCCACCAGTGATTATTTGTAGGCCTATTTATTCTCCAATTATTGATTTATGTATGTGATATAGTTTTAGATTCCGTATTTTTGGATTCATTACTTAAATAAAAAAGTGGCCACCGTTTGCCGTTTAGATGATTAAGCTAAAAATAAGCAAAATGAATGACTATGTGACAAAGACCAAAAGTTGAATCAGAAGGACTACAACTATTATCACTGATGACTTTAAAGAAATTGATTGGAATTTAAAGAAATTGGTTTATTAGAAATTACAATCCCTCTAATAAGGGCGCCAGTGGACGGTCGGTGCCCTATCTATATTATCTGACCAAATCAACATTTTAATTATCAATAATAATAAAAAAACAAGCATTTAAATGATTACACGTTATAATATACATATATTACTACTAATCAATGTATAAAAATATAGTTTATCGTCCATAGCACGCTATCATTAAATAGTTTATTTGAACAATAGTACTCATAAAATCGGTGCCATGTTATAATCGATCTGTGAATCGATACTTTTGAATTGTTTTGGCGCGGCTTATGTGTTTCACATCACTAAATTACACTCGTGACGTCATCGTACCTACGCAAAATGTTACACGCTCGGTCCCCATACAAATTACGGAACTTCTTGAACTATCTTGATATAGTTCTGTGGAAAACCTATTTCAGTTCGTAAGATGTATATTATGTATGTAGGAAGCCCGGGCAATACGCATTAGCTAAGGAAGAGTGAAAAAGAGTCACTAATAACAATCAACTTAACTTTCTCTTTTTTTTTAGTTTAGGTATTATACTATTAAAAACAAACAAAAAACAATGGAAACAAAAGAACTTCTACAAAATTATCATTTTTTTACGTTATCCGTTTTACCCATATATTTATTAAGCCCGGAACACAAATTTTCGAATGTTTTTCATTCATCCAAACTGTACGGTCGTAATATTTTTGTTTAACTGTCATGGTGGAGCCCTCCACGGCAAACTTTTATCCCAATCGCGCCGTTTGGTGCCATCTATTGTAAATTCGTGTCAAAATTGATTGTTCTTTTTACTAAATGTGAGTAAAAAGAACTACATCTTATCTTACACGGGTTTCCCCTAAATATAGACAGATTTAGAATTTCCTTAAGAATTTCATTCGAGTGAAATATTCTCTGGACTATATGTGATTGGATAAAAACATCCATACATACGAACGTTTCTCTAGATTGGCGTTTAAAACGCGAGTTTATATATTTATGTAAATGTGCGAATGCGCCTCTACCCTCGACCTCGGCGTAATCGCAACGAACTTAAAATTCGGCCTTGGCCAAATCGAGTTTCTGTGTTCGTTGCGTAATTAGCGTCGCAGATCCCAGCCGCACTATTTGTCACGCCATCTAAGTTTTTACCTGAGAAACAGTAGTATAGAAATCCAAGAAAATATAACTAGGGCGAGCAGACTTACTAAAACAGAAAATGGCGTCGTGTCGTGGCCGAAACTATTCCATCTTTTGCGTTGGATCAAAATGTACCATTCCATACAATGTGTTGAATTTTAATAAAATCGGTTCAGTAGTGTAGGAGTACATCATGTGTGTGTGACATTTTTTTTAAATATATTAATAAGAAGTTTGTCATGTTTGCCGGCGCCGTGAGGCTCCGACTGCTCGTTTGCCCCTTGATCACATAAAAAAAAAATGTTTGTTTAGTCGTGTGATGTCGTAGTATAATTGAATACTGCATAAGCCTAAATAATAGCCGCACACGATTGAATGATTATTAACAAAGTTTCGAAAACTCTTAACTCAATATAATTTGCAACAATCTCTAATCTCAGATGTTACTCTGACTTTACAAGTCGAGAGTATTATGATGTTGTAACATACGTTTTACAAATAAAACGAATCCTACATATCCTTTATATAGTACAAATATACTAAGATGATCTAAACTCTCCGTGATCATTTTTTATCACTTTGAATGTGTTACTATTGTCTCTTCATTCATTCTGTCGCTTTTTCGATTCGTCCGGTTACAAAACACAACAGAACACTTCCATAGTCCGCTGTGGTATAATATTATAATAGATGAAGAAACAAAAATACTACTAGAAAATACGTGCAAAATGTAGGTAAATACTAGCGTGTATTGAATATCGGTGCGGCGTCGCAAGTTTATATTGGGTCATGAGTCAGTTTCAGGAAGGCTCATACATAATACAATATGGTAAGCGATGAGTGGAGGTCAGCCGGTGAACGCTCCCAAAAGTTTCCCAACCGAGGGAATGTGAGCGGGAAGTTTAGAGTTGATAACGCGGAAAGTTTGTTGGAACATGGCGCGCGTGTGTGTGTGAGGCAATACACAGATGTGTTGGAAGATCGTATTTTAAAGGTCGTTTGTTGCAGAATGGATGTGTGTGATGATTTGACAGGTGAATAGACTTACCGTTTGTTCCCTCGTCTTAGGGTGGTATTCCACTAGTCAAATATCTTTGTCCAATATTTGATCAAATTTCTGTGACGAGTGCCCATTCCACCAGTGACTAGTCCTATCTTTGTCCGAGATTTCTTTGTAATTTGTATAACTTGAAAAAATAGAGGAATATGGAGCGAGATTATTTGCTGATAGTATCATTAGATCAAAAGAAGAAATGGAAACAAATACAGCCTTGGGTGAATCCATGGATTCAAAGGCGAAAAGAAAAAAGCATTCAAGATAACTTACTTGTGGAATTACAAGTGGAGGAGAAATATTTAAGTATACAGGCGTTCCTACGTATATTTTTTTTATAGAAGAGGGGGCAAACGGACACCCGCTACAAAAATGATAAAGGATCAACAATTCAATTATTTAGTGATTAAAATATCACCGTATACAGAAAGGAAAAATACAAATTTTCGGGGTGCTAACAGTGTCAAGGATATGTGATGAAGTATCAGTTATAATAATAATATCTATGGATGCTTTTACACCACGTCAATCTGGTCCCGTGGTAAGTTCTCGAAGAACTTGTGTTACGGGTACCTACCACACAACGGAAATACATTTAATACTTTTATTTAAGACATACACACATACATATAGGTATTTAAGATTTGTATTATATAATACACATATTTAAACACATCCACAGAAAACTTTTTTGTTCCCTGGTGGGATTCGAACCCGCTAACTAACTCTGGCTTGAGCGCCAATGGGCTAACCGTTGAGCACAAAGCTCGTCAGTACATTTTGTTCAGTGTTCAGTGTGTGATCACACTGAACAGTGAATCAGTGTGTGTTAGTACATTTGATCAAATCATCCAATTTCTTTGATCGATGTCACATTGAAGGGCCTGTGCTCATGTTTTGTTAGCAATTTGGCCTGTTTATATTATAATACAGATCTAGTAGATATTTCTCCAAGACGCTACGATCATTGTGCTACTTTATTATACTTATACGATTTATTATGACTATGCAATATGAACCTCTTTGGTTTTAAAAGTAATTTGATAAAACTTATCATCAAATTATAATTAATTGTTATAGGGTGAACAATGACCTCTTGTTAAGTAGCAACCCACTGTTTTGGGGAAACGCGAGTTTTATAAAATAAACGCATACCGCGTGGAAATTCCAAGTTAACATTTATAATTAATATTTATGAAGTTTTCCATCAAAATGTATGCGAAATATTATTTTTACTATACCTTTTAACTAATTATTTATATGCATAATTTGTTTCATATATTTATATGAATTTAAGAGATACACTGTACCTCCTGATTGATTTTGGTTGTTTGATATTATCGAATGTAAATCAATACGAGGTGGGAGGGTGGCGATGTGTCGCGCTCCCGGCTCCATGAGTACCACCATCCTGTTTGTGTCTCCCGTCAAACAGCTCTGCTGTGTTTCGGAGAGAAGGTCAATACAGGCAGTGTAATTAAATTACTGACACCGAGACTTAACATCATATTATGTCTCAGGATAGGCAATACGTCAATGAGTAGAGCCTGGGCTAGCTTCAGGTTTAGTTGTATTATGTAGCTTCATGGGCGACGCTGACAATGATAATTAACAAAAAAAATGTATTTTGGTTTTCATCGCCTCTGATTTATATTATTTTAGTAACGGTGACTCACCTGCTGATTCGCGCCGTTTTATATTTATTTAATGTATCGATTGACGTTCATTGTATGTGGCCAATGTCCAGCGGTGGACGGAAAAAGGTTGATAATATTTATAACATAATTATTAACTAATTTACCATATTTTCAATGTTGTCTTACGGATCTCGATAATTCGACATTGCCTTCGAATGTCTTTTCATGTGAAGAACCAGGTAAATATCCCGATTTAAATAGTTTTCATGGTTGATGATGATGATGATGAAGTGCCAAAATAGGTATGGACTTATAGATTATCTCCGAAAATAAAATATATTGAATTGAGTTACGTACAAGTTGAAAACGTATTTGTACTTATACTATATTATTGATAATAATGTAAATAAATGAAGCCAATAAAAATTATCTTTGCTGGTCACATTCTCAACATAATTTACAGTTGGGTCTCGTCGGTAACATCTGGGATGATTTATGTCATAATAAAAACTTAAACAGTCGTAAACGTATCGTTTGTGCGTAATTTTATTCAAATTTGTGAACGATCAATAAAATGATATAATTCTGATTTACATTTTAATTTGAAAGTTGACTTTAAGTGGTTATCAATGAAGGGTTGTTATGAATGAATGTGAACTTAATGCTAAATTTATTAATAAGAAGCAAATTGAAATTGATAAGCAAATTAATGTTATCAATTATTATATTATGGTATTGAAAATTCAAAAACAATATTGGAAGTAAACTGTTTTATTATGTAAAGCCGATCGACCTGTACTCATTACTCTTACGAGTTCATTTGATAGATATATTTTTTCTTTTTTTTTTTACTAATTCACTTTTTTTTAACAATGTTCGCGATGTCCACCAAATCTTTATCTGGGTTGTTATAATATATCCGCAAGGAGTAAAGCAAAAACGACGAACAAGCTTCTTATGTCGTATCGACATTTACATAATAGGAATTTGGTCATATAGGTTCTTCACATTTCCTCCATATCCACTGGGCTTATTCATCCTGCCATCATTGGTTCTTTTCATATCCATTTTATAGGCAATAATTCTGTTGTCAGGAATAATAATAATATCTATGGACGCTTTTACACCACGGCCATCTGGCCCCGTGGTAAGTTTTCGAAGAACTTGTGTTACGGGTATCAGACAACGGAAATATATTTAATACTTTTATACTATACATATATTTAAGATTTTTATTATATTATATACATATTTAATACACAGTCATGACCCAGGAACACGGAAAACTTTTTGCTCCCTGGCGGGATTCGAACCCGCAACGCGCTAACCATTGAGCCACGGAGGTCGTCAATAAGGAATAACTACAGATCGAACTCTAAAGCAAGGTGTAAGAGAGACTGACATGTAAGCTCAGTCTTTATTACTCAACGAATAAATAATAAGTCAGGAAGTCTAACTCAGAACAAATGACACATAAAAAGTGGGCCTACTTCAAACCAAAACGACGTATGATTTAAAATACCAATCACTTTCGAGGTTACAAATAGACGTCATTGGTGATTTGTTTAATTTCAGAATAAATGCAGGTATTGGTCGGCGCGCATGCTGCAATGTCACCTATGACAGTCGAGTGATAGCTGCGTGGATGATGTCATACAATAAGTGAACCAAGTCAATAATAAAACAATATTATTTAATATTTTATAATGATTTCTTTCGGCTGAGTCCACCGACGCGCCACAATCGTAACATACTGTTACTGACTCCCTGTGGGCCGTCCGGCACAGGTACTCACCAAAGCAACCATGCCTGGTGAGCACCTGTGTCAGACGGAAGGTGAGGGGGTTTGTGCTTATGGCGCATCCAACGCTCGAGGACTGAATGCAAAGCAACCGTTAGGCTTTTGTCATACGACTGCCGTGCCGGGTCCTACCACCACCTCCGTATTAACGCTCATGTCCTAGAAACCGTAGGATCTCGTAAAACGTAAGGTTCTCGCCGGGAGCCTTCCTAACCGAGACATATGAATGCGTCTCGGCAAGAACCTCCGTCACAAATTCCCACGGGGGTTCACCGGCTAGGTCAGTGGCTGTCACCCACGATACTGTACGGTACGAGCTGGGCCTTATCCCTCGCGGAAAGGTGACCCGCCAAAATGGATGTACCATACATCGCCATACTCCGGAGTATAGCTGCCTGCAGGCGGCGCTGGTTCCTTCGAGGTTCGGGAGGAGTCTGCCCATCGCACTTGCCGCCTACACAACCTTCAATCCCAATATTGACAAATGTGGGCCGAAGGTCCACCCTCCGTCTCCGTCCCTTGATCTGGGGGCTCATCCTGACCCTCCCCTTCGGATCTGGAGGGTATCTCCCGGAGGGTGTCCTTTACGGCCGGTCCCGCGGAAGAGAAGGACTTTGGTCTTCTCAACTCTGACCTGAAGCCCTAACCTCTCTATGTGGCTGATCACGAGGGCGAACCCGACTTTGGCCAGCCGCACCGCCTGCTTATAGGCTCTTCCCCGGGATACTCTTTTCTTTCAAGCTTAATTGCAGCTTACTTAATTAGCATACTTATTTTGCCGAATTGGATCGGCTGGGATACTAAAAGAAAACAAAGCAAGCAAAATGCACAATCATTTTTAAAATACCTCAATTCTATCGATATACATTTAAATAATGATAAAAATATAAACATATTAGGTATATTATACATTTCATGAAGAATAAATAAAATACCTTCTACATTGGTGCAAACATTGACTGACTTCATCTTGCATAGTATTGACCATCTCGGTTTGCTTTTTACAGTAACGTATTTGAATCCTTACTTCCTTACTAATATTATAAATGCGAAAGTAACTCTGTCTGTCTGTCTGTCTGTCTCTTCTTCACGCCTAAACCGCTGAACAGATTTGGATGAAATTTGGCACAAAGATAGCTTGAAACCCGAGAAAGGACATAGGATAGTTTTTATCCCGGAAATCCTACGGGAACGGGATTTATGCGGGTAAAACTCCGGGATTATCTATCTTCTGAACCACGGAAAAGATTTGGGTGAAATTTGATATGAAGATACTTTGAAAATTAACATAGGACATTAAATAGCATTTATCCTGAAAATCCAACGGGAACGGGACCTATGCGGGTAATACCCCGAGACAATCTTCTAAACCACGGAACAGATTTGGGTGAAATTTAATATGAAGGTACTTCAAAACTTAACGTAGGACTTAAAATAAATCTTATCCTGAAAATCCCACGGGAATGGGAACAATGCGCGTAAGACCCCGGGACTGTCTATCTTCTAAACCACGGCACAGATTTGTATGAAATTTGATATGAAGATACTTCGGAACTTAACGTAGGATTTAAAATAGTTTTTATCCTAAAAATCCCACGGTAACGGGACCTATGTGGGTAAAACCCGGGACTGTCTATCTTCTAAACCACGGAACAGATTTGGGTGAGATTTGGTATGAAGATACTTTGGAACTTAACGTAGGACTTAAAATAGTTGCTATCCTGAAAATCCCACGGGAACGGGAGTTGTGCAGCTAAAACGCCGGGACTGTGTATTTGTTAAACCACTAAACCGATTTGAGTGAAATTTGATATGGATATAGTTTGAGACCCTAGGTAAGATATAAGATGTATAATTAGTGTAACAAGAAATTTTTTAGATGTGTCAATAGATGGCGTTAACACAAAATGTAGATCACGCTGTCCATTACAAGATGCGAATCCTTATGAGGATCGCACTTTTGTATTGCACGCGTTTTTAATGAAGTATTCATATATTAGTAATTTATCCAAAAATGATTTATTAATAGAATTCATTATATTATGAAAAAGAAATACTTATATATAATAATGAAGCGGCTGAAAAAGCTAAAATATGCAAATACAGGGCTCCGAATATGATTTTGTCCCATTCGGTGTCGAGACCCTTGGTCCGTGGGGTCCTAGCGCTTTAAGGCTCTTTAAGAAATAACAAAAAGGTTAGTCGACATCACAGGAGACCGAAGAGCTGGCAGCTACCTCGTACAAAGAATTAGTCTAGCAATTCAAAGGGGGAACGCTGTGAAAATCTTCGGAACCTTGCCTAAAGGGACTCCTTTTTATTAATATACTTAAGTTATTATATTATATTTTTTAAGGTTTTTAGTTTTAGGTTCTTTGTAATTTATATCCTTTTTAGTTTAATTTAGTTTTTATTTAATTATTTAATAATTTAAAATTGCAATAAATGACAAAGTACTATTTATAAACAATGCTAGGAACAATAATAATAAAATATATGAATAAAAAATATAACTTTTTCGTAGTTTTTTTGCTGGTAGTAGGTACTAATTTGAATTAAAATATTGATGTATCATAGGGTAGTTACGAATAATTTTGTAGGACGCCTGACACCTCAATCCTCCCATGAACATGGTTGCTGGAAAGTATCCGACACGTCGGGCATTTAAAAATCTTAATAAACCGCGATAAAATCCGTAAAAGTTATTTAAATATAATAAAAATGTACTACTAAATTAAATAAATATATTTTATAAAAACGTACTATCGGGCCTTACAGTGGAAGTAAATAGTATTCTTTAAATTATTATAGTTTGTAAATTGGAACAATTTTTTTTTATGTCACATGGAGGCAACTCATGGAGCAGTCGGAGCCGGAGGTGACTACCGAAGCCCATAGACATCGGCACAGCCAAAAGTTACACAGATGCGTTGCCCTCCTTTTTCCTAATATACCTCCCAATGGGCCACCAGAAACTCACAAACCGCACGAAACGCGACAGCATAGCTATCACTTGACGCCGGTGCTATGTGAGCGAGAGGTACCACCACGGTTGTGCCGGCCCAATTTGGTTGCAAAGCAGCATGGCTACTACTACTTTATTTGAATAATAAGATTTAAAACAATACTTCTTATACGCGGACGAAGTCGCGGTTAAAATCTATGAAATAATATACTGCACTTACATTAAGAAAAACCATTTTTGTCCGTCTGTTTGTTCCGGTTAATCTCTGAAACGGCTAAGCCGATTTTCACGAGGCTTTTACTGGCAGATAGCTGACGTTATATGGCGTAACTTTGGCCATAAAAATAATCGTCATCAATCCGAACGGCTTTAAATCTAAGTAAACGCGGGCGAAGCTGCGGGCAACAGCTAGTATAATATAATTTTACTACTATTTACTAGTGAGAAGTAATCCCTGGAGGTTTTGATTTTGTATGGCTCCTGCACCACTTCACTACAAAGGATGGCATGATGATTAGCAGCTGCAATTCATAATTAAAAAACGAAAACGTATGCGTAAGTTTGACGTGTGTTCGCTTGTAAGAAAAATGTCCGACTGATGACGCGCTGGACACGACTTTTAAGCCCCGCCTACTTGGACACGACTTTTGTTGGGTCATTTTTATAACGCAGTTACATTTACTGACTTATTATTTATTCGTTGTTGAGTAATAACATCATTGAGTAATAACACAACAAAAGTATCATATTAATGTACTAATGAAGTCATTGACGCCGGAGGCAAATGATTTTGCATATTTATGTATAACATTTGTTGTACCTTTATTTAAAATATAAAATTATGGATACTCAAGCAGAATTAGTCATCAGTGGGAAGTGTTCAAGACAATAGCATGATTTCCATTATCTTGATCCGGCTTTGCTTATCACTAGTAGCCCTAGATAGTAAAATGTCGCCACCATGGTTCAAGCCTTGTCGTGGCGGTGGGGCTCAGTAGCCTAGGGTGTGCCCAGTACCATGGGCAAAGCAAATTGAGCCGAGGGAGCTTCTCTTTATACCCCTCTTATAAGAAAAGGGGACAAAAGAGCACAGAGACAAAGGGCGAGGATGGGAACCTCACCCCATTGTACGTGGCAACATTGGAGGTGACGTCGTTCCCTTGAGGGACTGACTAGCCGACGAGGTAACCCTGTTTGCTCAATAGATCCGGGGCACCTCACCAAAGGCGGCATTGGTAGCACTCGCCGGGTTTTAGTGGGTAGAGCTGCGTCCACTTTACCACCATTCCAGCGCAGCGAGTCCCACATACCCGCCTGGTGAGACCCACTCCCCCGCGGGATGCCGCAGAGCATTTCCCGGCTTAAAAGAAAAAAAGGATAGTGTACGGGCATAGTGCATTACAGGTACGTATTAGTAACTATTGGTCGCCTAAACCAAACATCGTTTGGGAGCTATATTCGTGGTAACTGGTAGCACTTGAGCCAGGGATCTCTAAAGCTGGAGTCAACGACAGTTGCTTAATGAAAGTAGAACAAGGCAGGTTTAAGGTTTTAAGGATCAAGCTTCGGAAAATTAATAAACAGTTTAATATAGTGATGATATTGAATAAACATAAAACAGCGCTCAAAATAGAAAAAATAAGAGCAGTGGCCAGATGATGATAAAAACGTTAAGTAATAAAAAACCAAGGGCAACGATCCATTAATTTCCAAAGGTCAAAGTATGTAAACAGACACAAGTGATGTTTTAATTGTTTTTAGTTTTTGTTTACCCAATACAATTGAAGCGGCGGTTTATTGTCGTACCGGCGACCTGTTGCTCGCTCGTAGCTAAATTAATATTTGTATACAATTACACCGCGACTAGTGGAAGAAACGATGGTGGTGTGTAGTAGTATGGAGAGGTTACGTCATTAACCTATAATCAAACTTTAGTTGTTTTCATTAAGCAACTAAAGATTGGCTGTTTTTGGGATACAGTAATGCTGAGGGGCCTAGTGTTGCATACGCCTTCAGCCACGAAACCTTAAGGGAAGAATCAGGCCTTATTGGACAGTCCCGGAGCTGGTCCGGTACGGTCCCTACTGAGTTAGTAGCCGAGGTCTGTTATTGATAAAACCGGGACAACTCATTCAAGGCATGTGAAGGGCCGCGCGGGGTTTTTGGTTAGAGTCGGTAGTAAGCTGGGTCCCACAACCTGTCAGATCTCATCCAGGTGTCCACATAGCCTGGTTGTATGCGTTAATGCATTTTCGGCACCTATAATAAATCACCAACATTGTGGATTTCCGCGATGGTTCTAAATATTTGATTCGCTACTTCGACCATTCGACCGCTGTGACTAATTTTAGGAAGATTCTACCACTAGTTCGTCAAAAATGAATACATAATTCGTACCTACAACCTTAATTGTCGCTGGTCCTCCAATACAGGTAAATTGTATGAAGCTTGTTCATACAATGATATCTACCTTTGTTTTTATGTAAATGGACTGTGGTCATTTGTATGTAGATGAAAATTTTGTACATGCCATAGCAGGAATTTGTTATATACAGGGTTATTTGACGCGAATATCTGTACAAGGTATGTTACGTAAGCCTTTTTGTACGAGTTTGCGTTGTAAAGGTTTTGTTAATGTTGGTTATGTCGGTAAATGCAGCATGTCTGGTAATGTTGGCTATATTCTTTTTTAAGTTGAAAGTTTAGTCCAACAAAATTAATGAAATACGAGTTGTTTTATTCGTATCAATGTTTTCTTTGATATATTATTATTATCTCATTAAAATTTACTTAATATACGTGGTTTCTTAAGCTTAAAACAAACTCAAATTTTGGTACTTAAAGTAAAATATATCTAAGAATATGCATTATTTCGATAAATAACATATTTTCTCTCGAAAGAATGAGAATGTGTCAAGGGATGGAAAGTACCATGTGGGAATATGAAATGGAACCAGAACTGGCAGGCTTTTGTGAAGATGCATGATATTAATCGGTTTCTCAAAAAGATGTAAAAGTTTTCTACTTTTATTTAAAATTTGCTTTGCTGGTTTTAATAATGAAATATTTTTATAAGTAAGGATCCAAGTATTTGTATGCATGTATTTTGGTAAGAGGTTGCCATGTCGTTTTGCAGCCGAATTGGGCTACACGAGTGGTACCTCTCGCTTACATAACACCGGCGTTAAGTGACAGCTATGATTTCGCGTTTTGTGAGTTTCCGGTGGCCCACTGGGGGAATCGGGAAAAGGAGGGCAAGGCATTTGCATAACTTTTGGTTGTGCGGATGTCTGTGGGCGTCGGTAGTCACCATAAGGCTCCGACTGCTCGGTTGCCTCTTTATGACATAAAAAAATGCAAAATGAATAAATTTTAGATAATGATAATGACACTTACTTAATATAAAATTATAGTATATTTATCTAAGAGCATAATAATGGTATTTTAACTGAGCAAGAACGTGTTCAACTTTTTAAGTGATTTTTTTGTTATATTAAGGCGTGATCTCTTATGTATATGTATGCTATGTGGAAACAAAGTAAAATATTTTAATTAATAATTAACATAATTTAATAAAAATATATATGACCCTGTACCTATACTTTATCTGCATATTGCAATACTGTGCCGACACTAGGTTTCATTTCGATAATCTTTACCACGTATAATATATTATCTCCGCCAGTACCTACATATACTTAGTTATATAATTATTCAATTACAGAAAAAAAGACTGTTTTGAGCAATTTTTATAAACACGGTCTTGGAACTCGCGAGTGGCTTGACAATTATTATTGCAACAGCAAAAATATGCTTTTTAAAAGCTTAAAATGATTTGTTAATATTTAAACGCTTGGAAAGGATGGCAACCTTTTGGTTCGGTATGCTTCCGTCAAGAATTGTTGACGTTTCGTAAATAGAGGTAGACAACAGTGATTACGGGCCCGAGATGTAACTTTCTGACGTCGCTCGCCATCCACTAATTGAGATGTTGTTTTCAGTAACCCTTTAATATGTCCACTAGATATTTATCTATGGTCCTTGGTACAAGACCTTATCATTAAAATAACGTCAACTGTGATACGACTTTTGGCTAAAGAATATTATAATAGATTATGGTATGGTTCAGGCCTTGTCGTGGCGGTGGGGCTTTATAAGCTAAGGTGAGCCGCTGCACCTTGGGTGAAGGGAATTGGGCCGAGGGGGCTCTTTGTACCCCTCTTATAAGAAGAGGGGGCAAGGGGCGAGGATGGGAACCTCACCCCCATTGTACTGTCCCAACGTTGAGAGGGGTTGTTCTGTGGTGCGGGACAACCCCTCTATGGAGGTGGCGTCGGTCCCTTACGGAACTGACTAGCCGTCGAGGTGTCCTGTCTGCTCAATAGATCCGGGGCACCTCACCAAAGGCGGCATTGGTGGCACTCGCCGGGTTTTAGTGGGTAGAGCTGCGTCCACTTACCAGCTGTCGGGCGCAGCGAGTCTCACATACCCGCGTGGGGAGACTCACTCCCCCGCGGGATGCTTCAGAGCTTTTCCCGGCGTTAAAAAAAAAGACTATGCGGTTGAGCACGGTTTTATAACTTACCTTACGCCTTACACTTGCCCTAGTTCAGACATGGCGAGAGCCACGCGGTTTCAGAACCGCACGAATTGTAATCCTGTGGTTCCCACGTGTCTGTACGAGCCCTAAATAAATATACGTCTGAATTAGATCATAATAAATTTCCATTTACATAATACCAAAATATCTACATAAATAAGACCCGCGCGGTTCACACGCGATTCTGAATATCTGAAAACGCGTCGTTCCCGCCATGTCTGAACTGGCTCTAAATTTCAAGACCTATCGTTGTATTTACTGGAAGCTATAATTAAATTCACTTGAATTGTCTAATGACGTTTGAATGAGATGAAGGTGAAGCTGAGAACCTTAACCTTCATTTTATTATTCATCACACTTTAATGATTTAAGGAATAATACGAGTCATCATCAGCGAGTGTCAGTAAAATATTGCTAAGGCTACTTTTGTAAGCATCTTAAAATGGCTTCAGTACTGCAGACGATAGGTACTATATATTTTTTTCTTTAACGAGGCATCCCGCGGGAGAGTGGGTCTCCCCAGGCGGGTATGTGGGACTCGCTGCGCCCTAAAGGTGGTAAGTGGACGCAACTCTACCCACTTAAACCCAGCGAGTGCCACCAATGCCGCCTGTGGTGAGGTGCCCCGGATCTATTGAGCAGACAGGATACCTCGACGGCTAGTCAGTCCCTCAGGGAACCGACGCCACCTCCACAGAGGGGTTGTCCCGCACCACAGAACAACCTCTCCCAACAGTCGGGACAGTACAATGGGGTGAGGTTCCCGTCCTCGCCCCTTGCCCCCTGCTCTTTTGTCGCGTCTCCTTATAAGAGGGGTACAAAGAGCCCCCACGGCTCAATTAGTTTCGCCCAAGGTGCTGGGCACACCCTAGGCTACTGAGCCCCACCGCCACGACAAGGTCTGAACCATGGTGGGGTAGGTACTATAATCTCCTAAAGGCAATCCGAATCAGGGCCGGATTAGCCACGTCGGGGCCTTAAGTAGTGCACTTGGAGCCTCTTTGCCCTTTTTAAGTTTCTTACACACGGTTCGTGTCATGACAAATCTTTAAGCTTCATCTGGAAAGGAAGAAACTTATGAGAGGGGTACAAAGAGCAGCTCCCTCGGCTCAGTTTGCTTCGCCCAAGGTGCTGGGTTCACCTTAGGCTACTGAGCCCCACTACTACGACAAGGCTTGAACCATGGTGGGGAAAATCGGTCAAGCCGTTTTGGAAGAGTATATGTTAACACTAAAACTGTGACACAAAAATTTTATAAATTAGATATTAAGTTGGCTTCAACAGCAGTGATGTTTCAATAATGCCGAAGTTATGCAGCGACAGTACCTTAACGCCTACCTTAAATAGGTACTATTATTCTGGCTCGGGCACACCTGGCGGTCTGGATTTCACACGATCGAGCCTTTCACCTCCAAGCATGCCGGCTCAGCCTCATTTATACCCTAAAAAAAACAACCAGACACTGCCGATAGAAGTGAAAACAAAACAATTAAATTCTAATACCTATAACCTTAACGAATACCTATAAGTTCCTTCGAATAATTTAGAAGCAACGCAATTTGCAAAACAAATATTGCATAATCTTAATTATTATATATAAATTATTATTAATCTTAATAAATAAATCAAACGCCATCTATACGTCAAATCGCGTCTCGTAACGGTGTCGCGAGTCCAGAGATTTTATCTCATCTAAAAATAAGCAACCGCGCTAAAAGAAGTTTTCACTTCAAAAATCCAGGCCCTGCGCCTAGGACCTAGGGCCTAGAGTTCAATCTAGACCAGAAAAAATCTTTGTAAACTACTAAACGTCATACGTCATTTATTTCCTTTTATTCTAACTACATAGATGTAAGTGCCAAATGACGTCATTTATATGGATGAATGGTGTTACGCCTTTGCTTTTTTGTGATCCGATAAAAAAGCATATGTCATCTAGGACATCTATCAAATCAAGTATTGTAAATAATAATACTTAGGATCCTTCATTGATGTGCATTGTTCATTGAGATTCATTTTATTGTGAACTATTAAATAAATCCAGGTGTCGATTACAAATAGATCAGTGTGAAATCGCTGAAGCCTATATTTGATAATATTCTAACACAAACGATACGGAGAGAGGTTATGTGAAAGATAACATATTTGATGACATATTTGACGTTATTGTTTTTTTTTTAATGGCAATGAGAATTTACTAAATGTTAACGTTATTGGTTATCGTATGATGGCATTCCCATTTTACTTTTTAAACTATATTATGTTTGAGCAAAAGTAATCCACCGTATTCTGCCGTTCAAGTGACGTCATCACACGTTTTTTCATCAGCTATTTTCTCCAGTATTGAATAACGAAAAAAAAATAGTTATTACTAATCCGTATTGAAAACTAAAGAAATGGCATTATTTTAGGGACTTCATAATTTTGAAATGTTGTCAATTCAAACATTTAGGTATTTGATTTTTTTAATTTTTTTACAGATTCACTCCTACAATTTGTAAAAGTACGCAAAAGACCTGCTCATCTGTGATTTCTAAGTGATCAAGGCCACGTGTTGTCTCATGCCAAGAAGGGTGCGTCAACATACAAGCGGTTTATTAAATACCGGTTTCTTTATTAATAGGCAATTTAGCACTCTACAGGTGCCACTTAACAAAAAACCCTTCATGTTGTCTTTAAAGTCTGTTTACGGACGATTAATTTTACATGATAACGTCATAATGCGTCTCAAGCCGAACGCTTAGACCGGTCGTGCCTCTCTATCACTTGTTCCGCGCGCTCGCTTGCACGGTCGGCTCAGGCGAAACGTGACACTTTTTCGTGCGTGCAGCAGAAGTTCATCGATTTATAAAACGTTACAACGTCAATGTGGTAAAAAGTTCTGGGGGAATAGCGTTTGATTAAGTATCACTATCAAAATACGTTATTGTGTACTGATTGAAAAAGAAATTGAATATCTTCCCAACTCATTAATTTTATAAGCGCCTGTCCGTCAGAAGACTGCGTGTTATTTAGTCGCACCATGTCAGACTTGCTTTTGGAAGGATTCGAACTTACGACCGCGTGACGTATCTTCCAAACAGCCAGAACTATACAGCAGAAAACAGTCAGAACTATACAGTCATTAAAGTGTGTCGCTTGATCATTTAAAGAAATGGCGACGCTTTTATCCATTACTCGCTTCACACCATATTGCCTTCTATATTCGCACGTGCTTGAATTGCGAAAAACTTGACTCTCAGTGATGATTCTGAATGACTGAGCTATCGCTTGGAACAATATACCTTATAACGTACAAAGGTCAAGAAATGTCAATAAAATACCTTAGATAAACGACGATGAAATCATTCTGTGATTCTATAGAAGATAATTAGTACTAGTGTTATCGTGACTGATGACACCATCATCATCATTAGTCCATGTGCATTTACCGCCAACATCGTATATACATTGCAGAATAGAGCGGTAATGTTGTTTTGCATGAAAACCAATTCCGTCTAATTTCTGCTGCGACGCTGCGCCGGTTCTGCGCTTTGATTGGCCGACTGATGGCCATTGATGGACGATCGGCCGATGGGACGTACATATAAATCACTGGTTGGTTGAATTGCTATTACGTCAGTGACAAATCACTGACCTTTTTTTTTTTTTATGTTATTCGGAAAGGCAAACGGGCAGACGAGCCACATGACGTTAACTGGTCATCGTCGCCCATGAACACAAAAGTTAACCTGTGACTAGCCCAGGCAACTCATTCATGTGTTGCCCATCCTGAGACATAAGATGTCAAGTCTCTGTGCCAGTAATTACACTGCCTGTCCTGCCCTTCTCTCCGAAACACAGTAAAGCTGTTTGACGGGAGAAATAGGCAATGACCTGTTTCGGAATTGTATGGCTCACATTACTATTCGATTCGGTTATGTGCTCGATGGTTCGAGTTAATTGAAAGAATTAAAGTAAGCTAAACAAGACATTTCATACATTACTTTGTATCTTTGTACGTGTAAAGATTAAACAGAGGAAAATACAATCAAGTCAGTGAGCAAAAAAATTGAAGATTTAGGTACTTACGGTTGAACAAGTCAACGGCGCGAACTCTAACAAAAGTAATGCTATCTCACCTGACATAGTGCGCGAACATGTGTGCTAGAATGAAATGTACAATGATTCATTCCGAAAATGTCCTTTTAGTAAAACAGTTATTATAGAAAAACTAATTAGTGTATCTTTTTAAAATATGTTTATTCAACTTATGAATTATTGTTAGCCTTTTGTGCTCCGTATACTATTTATTTTCGCCCAAAGTTGGGCTAAAATCAGTTTTAAAATACGAAAGTTTAGAAGCTAGTATTTTTAAAATGTATATTTTTTTACGATTTTGGGTACATACACACATAGATAATGACGAGATCAATTTATATTATACTTAGTTTTTGATGGTCAACGTCAAACATTGTAGTAATTACTGTTCTACGTTTGTATGGAAAGATGAGCGACTTGTTTAACCTTAATTTAATAGACACATGAGCCCCTGTGACCATGGTTGCTGTAGTGTCCGAAACGTCGGGCATATAATATAATAACCATAGAAGTAGTTTCATTATAATATACTAGCCTGTTGCCCGCGGCTTCGCCCGCGTTAACTTACTCAACTTAACTACTGATAGTCAAAGCGTGATGTTATAGCCTTATAGCCTTCTTCGATAAATGGACTATCTAACACTGAATTTTTTTTTCAAATCGGACTAGTAGTTCCTGAGATTAGCGCGTTCATACAAACAAACAAACTCTTCAGCTTTATAATATTAGTATAGATAAGTGAGCTAAATATTAATTCCCTCAAACTGAAAGTCCTCTCCGTGGGGACGTTGATGTCAAGCAATTATATAACTAACGACTATCTGCTAGATGTGCGGGTGTCACGCGAAAATTTACCATACACGGTGAACGGTGGGTTCTGTTAAAAGGTCGGAGGCGACGCAACTCCGTACCTCGAGGTTACAGTGTCGTGAGGTAAGGGTGCCGTCAGACTGGTGTAACGTTATTATAAATAGACGAGAAAAAATGCAGTCATGCTTTGGTCTTGTAGAAACGAACTGGACAGGGAAAATGTTAGTTTAAAGCTCTTACGAGATTAGTTTAAAGCTCTTTTTTATGTCATAACGCAAACGAGTAGTCGGCGTCAGCATCTTATAGTCCCGACGTCCATACACATCCGCACAACCAGCGATTATGCAGATGCGTTACCCTCTTTTTCCCTATCCCCTCAATGGGCCACCAGAAACTCACAAGCCGCACGAATCGCGATAGCATAGCTGTCACTCGATGCCGGTGTTATGTGAGTACGAGGTACCACCCCTGTTGTGCCGGCCCAATTCAGCTGCAATGCCTCTTCTTACGGGAGTATTGTAAGTCTTAAAATATCTATGGGTTTATATTTTTAAGACTTACAAGCCTGTATTTTAGTCAGTTGCAGTTTATATAAAGTGATCTGTATGTAGATTTATTTGATAGATAGTAATTAGACTGATGTCCTACGATAATTTATAAGCGATAGATAAGTTCAAGCATTGATCTTCAAAAAGCCAGGCCCATATGATTTAATAAATATAATAACAATAGTAAAAATATTACAAATGTTTTTACTCTTGTTATTGGTTTAGTTTTTTTGGTCGTTAATGAATTAATAGAAATAATGTTTCGACATGTATAGAAGAAGGTCTATAAATATATTATCTGAATCATATTTTCGCTTTCTCATGTGCAAGCGGCACTTCTTTCTACAACTTGTCATAAAAATCTTTACAAGAGATAACGTATAGGACAAGTTATATTTTATTAAACAACTTGCTATTTTAATTAAATTATTGTTGTTTAAGGCTTTTATATTAAAACGTGCAAAAACAAACTACAATTTTCAAAAATTTATATATTTTTATTTTTTTATTGCAACTTTTCTTAATCCACATAAATAATTTTAATATACAG
This sequence comes from Helleia helle, assembly GCA_963853865.1. Lineage (NCBI taxonomy): Eukaryota > Metazoa > Arthropoda > Insecta > Lepidoptera > Lycaenidae > Helleia > Helleia helle. Next base: position 7,427,549 of record OY971434.1, read on the forward strand.
ACGCATGTCTACGATTTCATTAAAATATGTATATTGCTTACTTAATAAAAATTAACTTACATATCTATGCAAATTATTAAAAAGCAACTATAAAAAGCTTCATAAAACTATATAGGAACATCTATATAAATCCGGTTGATACAAGCTGCTGAAATAACCATTTGATGTAATTAAGAGGTAATAAAGTTAATTAATGACATTTCGTTTACGTTTTATTGGACGAATTTATATTATATGGAGTTTTGATGACATAACTTCCACACCGAAGGTTTGTGGTTTGTCTTCTATAGAGATACGCCGTAACTTAGCAAACTGGTATCCCGTATGAGGACTTACCTACCATTAATCATTATTATCAACATTATTTATTTATTTTGGGAGGAACAACAGCTGAAAAAGTACAATGTATAAGTTGACATAGAAACAGAAAGCTACCAATAGTTCCTCACTGGTAGTAACAAAATAAGGAGATATAAAAAAATCAAACGCCTACATATTAGTTGTAGTAACTAGAACACGTATATAGTACATATAATTATAAAACTATACAATTATCAAAGAAGGAATTACTTATGAAGTCTCTCTATCGCCGATTATTAATTTTAAATCAATCTACCAAAGTCTTTAGTCACTTATCACATAATGAAGGAGATAACGCATTTCTCTACTTTTTTAGAGACATTCCTTAAGGTTTTTTTTTTGTTTTCGTAAGAAAATGCTTTTAATGCATGTAGCCAGGATCTCGGGTAGATCCTGACTATGTGGGACTCGCACCTGGGAGTGCCCTGCCCGTAAACTAAAACCACTGCGAGCGCTTTTAGCCGCTTTTTGAGGGTCCTGGATTTTCCTTTAAGCTGCCTGCTGTTGCCCTCGTAAGAACAGATCTAGACTGATACATTAATTTAATGACTTATTTGGGTTATTATGTCAGATAAACCTGCAGTGAAAGTTGTGGGGTGACCACCATAGATTGGGTCCCCTTGTTACGAACTGACTTGCCGGTTTCTGATTTTAAGTGCTTAGCACAGATAAAATCTTTAACAGGGCTGCCACTTCCTAGGAATGACCCAATCGTAGTAATGTCATTATAGTGGTGTTATACGTAACAGACATTTTACTTAGGAATATAATATACCGAGAAAAATTAACAATATAAGTAGGTATGTGTAGTTTAAAAAAAAAGGTTGTCTATATCCCTCAGGAGATCGACCGTGTTTGCCGTTAATTGTAAACTGATAACCAATACTGTTAAATGATGAAAAACGTTACACACGACTGTCCGTTTGTCCTCTCTTCAAAAAAAAACTTGTTTAATGTCTTTTGCTTATACTGATATCAGCAGCGAATACGCCAGCCATAATGGTATTAGAAATAAATAAATAATTATCAAATATTAAGTGCGTGAAATGATACTAACAAATTACTTTGATTTGTTATTAATTATTTGCTGTTTTTTTTTATTGAGAATCGTTTCTTTTGCTTTAAACGAAAATTTGGAATAAAATAACTTTACAGGGTATTTAAGTAATCGGATTAAATAAATCTACGCTATTAGTACTGTTTAAAAAATATTTCCCATATTTTTCACTTGGATATTTCGGAATTGTCTACATACTAATGCTTTGTTCATGAGACCGAATCGAAATATGGTAAATATCCCGATTTTAAAAGTAATATTGATTTAGGGCACGCCAGTATAAACTTAGATTTACAATCGTATGTGATGTCAGCGTGGTTAGTTGTGGAGATATATACTGACCGATATTCTGTTATATCTTACAAGAACTAGAATAAAAGTATCCAAAGACGAAGTTCAGATCCATCTATGTGCAAAGTTTCATGTAAATTCGTTTACACGTCATCGAGCAATAAACAAAACTTTCGCATTTACGATATAAGTCAGAATTTATATCCATGTTGACATTGCCCTTGCTACGTAAGCACATTATTTATGAGTTTTTTGAAACTCCTGGAAATTTTTACAACACGGAGGATCCTCCACGCAAAAAGTGCCTTATTTTTTATGTTTGTATCGGTGTGACTATCTCTAGAATCCTCGTAAACGGATGTACCAATTTTGATTCAGTTTTTAGCTTGTTTTGTGTATCTGCATGCATGTCTGTATGTGGCGTCGTATCTCTTAAACGAAAAAATCAATTATATTTCGTTTGAAAGGTTTGATCGTTATCCTATTAAATGATGAAGATCATCAAGTTTTAATTAATATAGATAGGTTCGGGAAAGGAAAGGCGAAGTAATCGATTGGTGTCGATTGAGGTCGCGGGATTGTGTGCGCCGCTTAGGCAGGTGACTAATCACCTGCGCGAGTGTTGCAACACTCTTATCCAATACCTACTCGTGTGACCGTCGCCTAAAGCTGCGTAGATAGGGGTATACGTTTGGTAATCCAAAAAAAATTGTCGAATGTCGATCTACGGATGGTATGATCATTCAGGCAAATGGAATTCTAAACATCGAGAATGTGAAATCACAATAAATCCCATAATGTTTTTTTATAAAAATTGTACTCTGTAAAGGGTAGATCGACATCCCAACCAAGTCTCAAGCCTTGTCGTGGCGGTGGGGATCAGTAGCTTAAGGTGAAACCAGCACCTTGGGCGAAGCAAATTGAACCGAGGGAGCTGCTCTTTGTACCCCTCTTATAAGAAGAGGGGACAAAAGAGCAGGGCGGATTGGAACTTCAGCCCATTGCACTGTCCCGACTTTGGGAGGGATTGTTCTGTGGTGCGAGACTACCCCTCTGTGGAGGTGGTGTCGGTCCCTTAAGAGACTGACTAGCCGTCGAGGTGCCCTGTTTGCTCAATAGATCCGGGGCACTCGCTGGGTTTTAGTGGGTAGAGCTGCGTCCACTTCCAAACTTTCGGGCGCAGTGAGTCCTACATACCTGCCGGGGGAGATCCACTCCCCCGCTGGATGCCTCAGAGCATTTCCCGGCGTTAATTAAATTAAAAAAAAACAAAATCCTCGAATATAAATATAAAAAATTAAAAATTTAAAGCCATGCTCGAGAATGTCAAGGTGACATTTTTTTGCAAATTTGTATGTCCTTCATTTTCCAATACGTCACACTAAAATCGTCAGATTATTGGAATGTACATCTTTTAGGTTGTAATTAACTCTGTATCTTAATCTGCCGTGCGCGAGAATCTCCAATGATCAACTTTTTTTTCTATTCTGATCCTTGATCCTAGACTGTCGGCTATATTTTAAGAGCTCTCATATACGGTAAAGATACTTAGCTGGGTACAAGGTATCCCCCCATATCTTAATCTGCCGAGCTTGAGAGAATTCCCAAATCCTCTCTTCGGCTCCCCTACTATATATATTAAACTTATCTATGTAATTATACCCGTACGATTTGAACCTGCGAACCAACGAAGGAAGAAACCTACGAACTTCATACCTAACATAATTTTACCAATTATGTAGTTGTAATATTTTTTATTACCGCTATTGTGTATGGATCGTAGGGCTTTCCTTCATATCAAATTCGAAGCCACGACACAAAATATTAATTTGCCAGAAAAGCCGATAATACGATGTATAATATAGTGTGTGTGAAATATAATTAATGATACAAGTGAATGTATCGTCGCTGTCAAACTTTAAGCTCCGGCGTGAAGCACCTGCCTGTCACTGCACAACCCGACCGGTTAATAACACGAGAAATAGAGTTATGGCTTTATAATTAACTAGATATAATCTGGCAAAGTGCTATCGCCAAAATAAAAGAGCGGGATGACGCGATTGTGCCTCTCGCTCGTTATGTCTTGACGGATAGCCAGGGGCTATGCACCTTTTGTACATTTTTTTAACCTAAGGGTGCGAATGTAAACTTTTTATCGAGATGGCTGTCCGTTTGTGGTGGGCATTTAAATTTAGACAGATTTACTACGGTCGCTATCATACGAAATAATAAAAAAGAAATTAAAATAAAATCTGTGTCATACAAGGAATGAGTTTTCACTGTGTTTATATCTATAAAAGTATGTTTGATATTATGTAATGTTAAGTATTGTACAATATTACGGAACCTTTCGTGTCCGACTGAGAATGCGGGTTTGTTTCATGTGTCAGACGATTCTACATAACTTTTTACGCGATGTGTTGAATAATCTATGATATAAATACGATCTGAATGTCAATTTGTTCTGTGAAAACAAAGAACATTTAGAAACAAGTTTTTTTAATAGATTTTTTAAATTCTAGTTATTTTTGTTGACGACCTCTGTGGCTGGTAAGGTGGTAAGTAATGTAAGTAAGTAATAAGGTGTAAGCGCGTTGGCGCTCAAGCCGGAGGTTGTGGGTTCGAATCCCGCTAGGGAACAAAAATATTTTCTGTGTTCCTGGGTCATGAATGTCTATAAAATATGTGTATTATATAATAAAAATCTTAAACATATGTATAGTACCTGGTACCCGTAACACAAGTTCTTCGAAACCTTACCACGGGACCAGATTGACGTGGTGTGAAAGCGTCCATATATATTATTATTTGTTGATCGTTATGTGTAATAAATAATGTAATAAATGCAAGAAAAATAACGTCATCCAGTCAAACAGTCAGTCTCAACAATCACTAAGATCTAAACTTTAAGAATTATTATCATGTTTTGACTGGCCTGTTGGTCTAGTGGTTAGTGACCCTGACTGCTAAACCAGAAGTTCAGGGGTTCGATCCCACCCATCATTTGTTCTGTGTCTGGATGTAATTTATCTATAATATTATGTATGTATTTAGAAATATATAAGTATATATTAGTTGTCTGGCTACCATAAGAACAGGTTCTGCCTGGTTTGGGATCAGATGGCCGTGTGTGAGTTATCCCAACATATTATATTGTTATCTAATATATAAAATTTCCATGTCACAATGTTAGTTACCGTACTCCTCCGAAACGGCTTTGCCGATTTTTACCAAATTTTATATGCGTATTCAGTAGGTCTGAGAATCGGCTACTATCTATTTTTCATACCCCTAAGTGATAAGGGTGACCACCCTCAAATTTTAAAAGTTAACGCGGGCGAAGCTGCGGGCAACAGCTAGTTATTATTATAAAAATAATTTAATATGAATAAAAAATTGCCTGACAGGGTTTTCGATGTTTATGGTTTTACATATTATACATGTAATCAAGTCATCTTAAATATGATTAAGTGTCTGTTATTTGACTAGTGTTACCCCATATTAAAAGGTTAACTTTAAAAAAATCCAACGCAAATAAAAGAGCTTATAGTCTTAGAGCGGCTAAAACGATTTTGATAACCATCACTAGAAAGCCTATTTTGAAATATAAAAAACCGCATCGGAATGGGTTCACCCGTTTGAGAACTACGAAGAGACAGACTTAGCGGTTAAACGATTGAAAATACGTAAATTTAATTTTAATTATAATAATTTAAATTTAATAAAATATTAAATTAAATGGTCGGTTAAAAATTATGTAGCGGCTGTTTATGGATTTCGCTTATCACTTACCACCAGGTGAAACGATTGTCTGTTTGCCCCCTCTTCTATTAAAAAAAATCGGTTGTCTGTAAACTTTTGGTTTACTGACGATAGTTGAACGTGACAACGTAATAAGAAAATGGAACGCCTCAGAGCGAGGTAACGCCGCATACGTCATGTTTTTTCGTCCGTGCAGCCGGCTCCATCGAATTATAAGACGTTGTCACGTCAAAAAAACTTATAACACTCTTTTCACGTCGCGTCGGGGTTAAATAGACATTTTCTTAACATATTTCGACACATGTGTCAAATGGTTTTTATTATTTTTTATCGACTATTATATTTATTATATTCCACCACTAATACATATACGTTGGAGGGCTTGCAGGAGATGCTGCACAGTCTAAATGAATCTTCCCGACGTGTGGGTCTTAGGATGAACTTGGACAAGACGAAAGTCATGTTCAACGAACACGTTCTCCCTAGGCCGGTTAACGTTGATGGCATAACTCTCGAAGTCGTGCAAGAGTATGTCTATCTTGGGCACACTTTGCAGCTAGGTCGACATAACTTCGAGAGAGAAACCGATAGGAGGATTCAATTGGGATGGGCAGCATTCAGGAAGCTTAGCCATATTCTCACGTCGTCTATACCGCAGAGTTTGAAGACGAAAGTCTTCGACCAATGCGTTCTCCCCGTGATGACCTACGGGGCTGAAGCGTGGCCTCTAAATATAGGACTGGTCCGCAAGTTTGCCGTAGCTCAACGTGCTATGGAGCGTGCTATGCTGGGTGTTTCTTTGACAGATAGGATTCGGAAGGAAGACATCCGTCAGAGAACTAAGGTAACCGATATCACGCAAAGAATCAGCTCGTTGAAGTGGCAGTGGGCTGGTCACACACTCAGAAGAACGGATGGCCGATGGGGCAATAAGGTTCTAGAGTGGAGGCCACGTTTAGGTAGACGAAGTGTTGGTCGGCCATTGACCAGGTGGGAAGACGATCTCCGTGCGGTGGCCGGTCCGTGTTGGATGCGAGTGGCAAGGGATCGGCCATCTTGGCGTTCATTGAGGGAGGCCTATGTTCAGCAGTGGACGGATAGAGGCTGATGATGATGATGATGATGATGAATACATATATACATCTCATTAACATATTACAATATTATTTTATCGGTGTTCATTATTTAATGACATTAATATAAATAATGAATAAACATATACATATAATGTAATAAAAAAATTGTTTGAAATTTTAACTAAGCATATTAAAATAATTTAAAACGAAGAAAGTTCCCTTTACTACTTTTTGCATCAATGACATGTGTTTCAAAATTTGTTTTAATATCATACTATTCTATGTATATAAGTAACTTGTGTTTGTCCGTGGGTTCGTCTGTTTTTTTAGATTTACCTCCGTATAGTCGGTCAAGCTGTTTTTGACTTAGAACAGACACCAGACTACAGATTTATATTACCTATATAATATAGATAAAGCAGTAGTTCGATCTTTAACTATATGGCCCATTAATGATCTCCGTGCAGAGGCCGGTCCTAACTACTTAGATGCGACAGAGAATAGGCCGTCTTGGCGTTTATTTATTTACTGTCACAGATGACGATTTTGTAAAAGGTAGTGCCATACTGCATTGCAGCCGAATTGGGCCGGCTCGACCGTGTGGTACCTCTCGCTCACATAACACCGGCGTCAAGTGACAACTATGCTTACGGTTTGTGAGGCATCTGCATAACCTCTGGTTATGCGGGCGTCGTCGGTAGTCACCATAAGTATTCAACTGCTCGTTTGCCTCCGCCATAAAAAGAGGCCTTTAGACAGAGACAGGAAGTAAAAGGAGAAAGAATTCATGATGATAATTAAAGCTTGCTTTAGTTTATAGTTATTTTTCGAAATGATCTATGCTAACGGCCTAAAGGCCCTAATGCTACATCGGATTAGTGTGAGCCCATTTGGCTCACTTTTGGTTTGTAAAAGGGGGGGGTTTGCCCCCCGCCAATCGAGAAGTCTGCGACCGCACGGCCTCCTGGCCTCGGGTTGGGTAGTTTATAGTAAGCAAAGATTTAGCGTCCATTGAAGGAGTTATATGACCTTGCTCAGCAATGGACGTTACTCTGATGGCAACGATGGTAGTTGCAGTCTATAAATAAGTTGAAACTTTCCATAATTCTACTTAATTATGTAATTAGTTGAGGTTATAAAAATATGCCCATCGGTACATGAAGTTCGCTCGCCAACTGGGCACCTGTAGACAGACGTTATGTTTTAATTATGTTAAAATAATTTTGGACTTATTATAATATTACTTGTAGACGGTAGTTCACGGTAGCGGGCCGCGGGTACCGTTAGTGGTACGAAGATTAGATTCGTCTCGGTCCCTGCGTACATTAAATCTACCGTGACGATTGAGGCATGCTCTTTTTGTTAGGCTAATTTTAAGATGGGCTACGGATTATAGTGGTCGACTTGTATGGCGTTGTTCTAGATAAAAAGGGGTCGCTACTGGGTAGAGTAGAAATCCCCTTGTCCCCATCGTGGTTCAAGCCTTCGTGGCGGTGGGGCTCAGTAGCCTAGGGTGAGCACAGCACCTTGGGCGAACCATCCAGGGTATATTGGCATAAATATACACTCAAAAGAACCACTCCACACTGCCCAAATCGTAGCAGGCGAAGACCTTGCTTTCGACCGTCGATCCAGCGGAAAGCAAACACTTTCTAAAGCAACATTAAAATAAACAACATATTTTGAAACAAACGTGTGGCGTCTTCTTGATGCGCAAACTTAATTTGTGTGTTTAGATCACACGATACACACAGATGTTAAAAGTTGTACACTTCCTAGGGAGAGTTCGCGAATGTATTGTTGGAAGCTCAAAATTTACAAACTTACTCCTGTGGGATAGCTGTGGACAACCGGGACTCACGTACATTAGACTCGTGTAATATGTTTAACGTTTTTCTCTATAATTATATTAATGAACATTCGTATCTCGGGATTTTGATAAGCTTTTTTGTGGTAATGGTTTTCTATTGTAGACAAGTAGCTCGTGTCTGGGAGGGGCCATGTCCAACAGTAGACAGGATATGTTTTTCTTATTTCATAGTAGGGCAAACAAGCAGTCGAAGCCTTTTGGCGACTATCGACGCACAAACACATCCGCTTAACCAGAGATTGAGTAGATGCGTTGCCCTCCTTTTCCCTCCCTATCCCCCCAATGGGCCACCGGAAACTCAGTAACCGCACGAAAAGCGACAGCATAGCTGTCACTTGCCGCCGGTGTTATGTGAGCGAGAGGTACCACCCCGGTCGTGCCGGGCCAAGTCGGCTGCATATCAGCATGGCACTACCTCTTACTAGTTACAACATTTATGTTGAAGGGCGACGTTGACTACCTACTTTCAGGGGGTCGTCTGGCAAAAGAAATAAACATGAGACCGGTAGCGTTAAAAATAAACAAAACACAAGTTCCACAGCGTACATGGTGTTGTGACGCTAGGTTATAAAAATAATTTGTGTAACGTTATTTACATTTTGTTTATAATTTATAATGCCCGCTATAAATAAAGCCACTTTATTGTTATTTATTGCTCGTTTGCCACACAAAAGTATAAATATAATTGTGCCATCGTCTGGCTGTTACCAAAATCTAGTCAAATATTATGTTATCGCTCATGGCTTGGCCTTGTTTACAGAAAAAATGCATAGACGTTACTAAGAAATAGGAATAGAAATTGTATTATTATTTTTGGCTTATTTTTATGAAATATCGCGGCTTATTAGAAACCATAGTCACGGGAGAGCGGAGTTGTCACATGTTCTGATATTACAGAGTTCATATTATATACTTCTATACTAATATTATAAAGAGGTAAAGTCTTTAAGTTTATATGTTTGTAAGGGGTAATCTTCGGAAGTGCTGATACGATCATAAAAATTCTTTCACTAATTTAGAGATCCCTAAATAAATTGGAGGTATCAAAAATTTGCCGACAATAGCCATTATTTCTCGTATAAACATTCTCAAAGTAAATTTTGGTATTTACAAATAATAATTTACGTATTTACACTGCGTGATTTATGCTATTGAAATAATCATCATTAATCAGGATACGGTTTTAAATTAACGTTAACGCAGGCGAAGCTGCGGGCAACAGCTAGTTTTTTTAATAAGCGGCACAATAATATTATTATAGATTTCGGTGCGGTTTTGTGTACACGTGCTCATTGCCTGTTCTAGAAAATATGTTCCATATTAGTATAATGGGCAAACTGGCTAACACTGATAGGCAGTCGACGTCGCCCATGAATTTTCGCCGCCACGCGGCAAAACATCCGCCGCGCGGACTGAAACTTATTTATTATATTATTATTTTTTCTTTATCGCCGGGAAATGCTTATCCCGCGGGGGAGTATATGGTATTAGTGTTCTTATAAGAGGGGTACAAAGAGTCCTCTCGGCTCAATTAGCTTCGCCCATGGTGCTAGGCTCACCCTAGGTTACTGAGCCCCACCGCCACGTCAAGGCCTGAACCATGGTGGGGATCATGAGAACTTATCAAAACATTAAAAAAAAATATTTGTTCTTCCACGTCGCGTAACAATAAATTTATATGATATAAAGCACCAAAAGGTTAGAGGACAAAAACGTGACAGGATACTTCTTATCCTCTTGGGAAAAATTATACAATTGTAGATTATAGATGCTTAGCGTTTTAAACGATCCACCAATGTTGCCTGAATAACGAGCCCACGCGAAGTCGCAGCAGCAGCTCGTAATGAATAAATGAATAAACATGATATCACAGACGTTTGAAACAAAATAAAATATGTAAATTTGTATTCATATATATATATTAATTAAAAAAGATTAATGTTTCCTATAGGTTATTTTTTTATTTGTATAAAAAAATCATACCTTAAAATGAATTATTATCACTATTATTTAGTTAAAATATTATACAGCTAATTTAATGCAAATGTTGCATATGCCATATAAACAACGAAAATGATTTGAGTGCACGTGTACAATAGTATACCTACGTAACTCGTAAGGCAAAGATGGAAGAAATAAATTTAAGGGGTACACAGTGATATTCTCATCGCCCACGTGACTTTGGTCAAGTCTTTTGATTTGTATCCAGACTTAGGTTCAGGCTGGCATACCATACAGATTTTGTTCCATTGTATTCATGAATGTATATCTATCGACCAACCCAGATGAGCCTCTCATGTGCGCAACACTAAACTGAAACGATTACATCAAAAGTTTGGTGTTTTGTTGCGCTCGTCGTATATTCGGGACTATAATCTTGTATGATTGTTATATAAAACATGATAACTAATGGGTTTGTGTATGTGTGTGCAGGGAGGAGGGCGAGGAGAAGCCGAAGGCGGCGGAGAGCCAGGACGACGGGTACGAGACAAGCAACAGTGGCGAGGCGCGCCGCAAGCCCTCCAGCGCGGAGGGCTCGCCCGCGCCTCCGCGCACGCCGCCCGCGGAGCCCGCCTTCGAGCCGCTGTTGCAGCGGCCCTTCCCCTCGCCGTACAGGCACTTCGAGCAGCCCGCGCCGCCGCCGCCGCCCGCGCACGAGCCGGAGCACTACCAGCACTTCCCCTTCTCGAAGTACCCCCAGGACCCGTACGCGTTCAAGCGCGATGCGGACGCGCCCTACGACATGAGCCAACACCACCAGTCCATCCATCAGTATGGCCCGCCCAAGCGCGACGAGGACCTATATAACGGTGTCAAACGCGAGTGTGAGGACCCCTACTCGTTCGTGGACGAGGAGGCGATGTGCGCGATGCTGGGCCAGCACCACGGCATGCCGCCGCATATGCAGCACCACGAACAGCACCAGCACCCGCACATGCAGATGCACCCCCAACAGATGATGCTCAACCAGCCCAAGAAGAGAGGGCGGAAAAAGAAAATCAAAGACGAGAATGGGTAAGTGTTTTATCATTGATGTTCACATTTTAGTTTTAAGTTTATAGTAGTAGGTAACACGTAGATTACATAACGTGAAGTACATATTGTACTCTAGTGTCAACAGCTACGAACCTGTCGAACGAACGAACAATGAATATATGAACGTACACAGTAAGCGCCTAATTATATTTATGTTTAGATATGGATTATATGTTATCGCCTTACCCCAAAACTAAAGATTTACACACTAACACACATACAATACTAACGAACTATATTTGTGTCTACCTAAATACATACAATCCATGAGAAGTGTGTGTAACTTAACTTAAATGCAGTTGTCAGACTAGATAGTCGTAAGAGGTAGTGCCATGCTGCTTTGCATCCGAATTAGGCCGGCACGAGCAGGTGGTACCTCTCGCTCACATAACACCGGCGTCAAGTGACAGCTTTGCTGTCTAGTGGCCCATTGGGGGGATAGGGAGAAAGAGGGCAACGCAATAGCATAATCTCTGGTTGTGCGGTTGTGTATGGACGTCGATAGTCGCCAAAAGGCTTCGACTGCTCGTTTGCCCTACTATGATATTAAAAAAAAAAGATAGTCGTAAAAATTTACAAATTTCAAGTTATAAATTAATAATAAAATATAATTTAAACAAAAAGGGAGCATTATTCATTCATTATCTCGTAAATTATCTATTCCAACACTCAAAAATAGCATGAAATACATAAATTGAATAATTGTTTTTATAACATCCAATTACAATGTTCAAATAAGAAATTGTATTTTTACCATTTACCGGTAGTGGAATTTTTATTGAATATACCAGTCAAACTATGTACATACGTGGCTTCTTATAAACGCTGGTAGCAACATTAGATTTCATTATACAATTTATTTAATTACTTCACACATTTAATGAATTACAGTTATTGACTTATTGGGTAGAAATTTAAATACTCATAAAACTATACAGATTTTATTGCTGTTTTATAAAGTTGATTACATATCAATGACTATATTATGGATGATCAACTAAATATTAATAATTTTACTAATCTATTATTTAACTGGTTCCTTGGTTTATTGCTAAAATCCGTAACGAAGTGACTGCGTGGCGAGCATATGTCTTCCTTCAAGCAACTTTGTATTTTGGAAAAAAGCACAAGTAAGGCCACATAAACTGAACTCTTTTTGCCATGGCATAATATTTATTTCTTCGTCAAACAGCCTCGCTGTACTTTTATAGGAAGTACAGATGAGGCCCTAATACTATAATCGGGTATTGTATGTTGGCTTCACAGATATTTCTATGGTTGACTTATATAAATCCGAATTGTACGTAATATAGTCGAATTACGTCGAACGAACACGTGAATATTCGCTCGCAACTTCGCACCGGCAAATAATTTGGGATACCGGGCTGAGCACTTGCGAGTGTCGCGTGTGGAGCGGTGTGCCGATGTGGGCGTGCGCCGGCGTAGGGCGCTGACCCCGCGACGGATTTAGTCGACCCACATCACACGGGCCCACCATGCGGAACCCTGACACACAATGTCTAAATACACTCGATTGAATTCTAGACGCATTACACGCTATTTATAGATCATGTATCTACTACTCATGATGGGCTACTCGGTGGTAAGCCTTAAGTTAAACCCCTCCTTTACATGTCCCAAGTATCCTCCTAAAGGCGCAAGAAGCTCTGTTATAAAAATTGTTGGTGATTAAAGACTTCATACTCAAACTTAGACGTAGTCTACTAGATGCTAAGCCTTAAACGTTCTCTAACATCAGCGACTAGGTTTGCTCCTAAAGCTAGAATCTTCTTACCGTACGTTATCGAAACTCGAAAGGTATTCTTAATTTCTGCCGTCAACGACTCTTCGTGATAGTAAGTCGAAAGCTTTTATATAAACCATTAGTATACCTACTCTTAAAGAAAAGTTTACCACTTAAGTTTTTCTCGAGGTTAATAAGACACAAACACGTCAGCAAGATTCTCCATTCTCAGCGAGGCAAGAAATGTTGTAAAATACAGCTTTTCTTGCCTCGCACTACCATTATAAGGAACCAGGTGCTACTACGGTATTTCTGAACCGTAAGTCGTATTTCCGCAATTTTCAAGAAAAGAGCATACTCATATTTGAAAGGCCAGCAACACACCTGCTAATGATGTAGTAGCCAGCGGGACTATATGGATGTCTCTATCACTTATCACCAGGTGAACCGACTGTCCGTTTGTCCCCTCTTCTATACAAAAAATATTTAAGAAGAGGACTCTAATAGTAACACTTGATACTTGATGGTGATAGAATTGAGAGGTATTTTGATATTTAAAATATACTAGATATTTTGTAGTTACGCTAATCCGTCTTAGAAAACTCACGGATTATCCGTGAATTATAATTATATTATAATCGATTTTAAGTTAACATGGTGATTTTCATTACTAATATTATTTAAAACGGGATATTTACCATGTCTTTCAGTTTTATTTCGCGGATCTCGATATTTCGACATTATCTACGAATGTCTTTTTCACGTTTTTCATGGTAAATATCCCGTTTTAAATAATTTTAGTAATATGTATTATAATCGGTCGTGTTCGTCTACGACCCGTCTGTAGACCGTGTGTTTTTGGAAAAGTTTATAGTATTTTATAGGTCCGATAACAGACCTCTGCAAGTTCATTATTTTGAGGCTATTGTAGTTGAACTCTTTGTCAGGTTGTCGTTTTGTGAACTGCTGTATCATCATCATCACCAGCCTCTATCCGTCCTCTGCTGAACATAGGCCTCCTTCAATGAACGCCAAGACGACCGATCCCTCGCCACTCGCATAAGTAACTCTCGAACTGCACTATCAATTTCTATGCCTATATTTTTTTAAACTGTACTTGAATTATTATAAAACAACGTTTTCAAGGTTTAAACGCGCTTTATTATGATTTGTAAATTATCGACGTATTGACGATATACGACTTTTAATACTTTACAGAAACTGATCAAGGGAGGATTGACTTGAAAAAAGACGAGATTTTTTACTGCAAATAAGGCTGATTAATTAAATCCAAATATCAAGAAATATGCATGCTATGGGACCCTACAGTGTCTATTTACTCGTTGACACCTTAATTTGTTTCTTTGGAGTGATGCATAATACGGATAGTCCTAACTCCTATGATGCGTCTAACTAGCGATGTGTAATGTGAAGGCCGGTACAGCAATAAAAGTAGTTGAGCAGCAAAAAAATGAGTAACGCGTTCTGGTGTGAAGGCCAGTAGGTACAGTCAGCAAGAATTACAAGTGATAAAACGGACCAGTATGTTTCTTCTACTGTTCCGTATTTGGTATTGGATTAGACTATTTCAAATTTAATATTTCAAATTTATTAAATTTAAAAAAAATCATATTTGTTCTAATGCTTACGCGAATTTCACTCATGAAACAACAGGTTTTCACTGACCACGGTTGCTGTAAACGTTGAGCAAAAGAATGAAAATGAAAATAATAATAATATCTATGGACGCTTTTACACCACGTTAATCTGGTCCCGTGGTAAGTTCTCGAAGAACTTGTGGAACGGGTACCAGACAACGGATATATATTTAATACTTTTATACTATACATATATTTAAGATTTTTATTATTTCATACACATCCATGACCCAGGAACACAGAAAACTTTTGTTCCCTGACAGGATTCGAACCCGCTACCTTTTGGCTTGAGCGCCAACGCGCTAACGATTGAGCCACAGAGCCAGGTCGGCAAACGTCAAAGGTCGTACTTTTCAGATTCAATTGAAAAGTACAAACAAAGTATATTCCTTTAAAATAGCATCATTAAACTATTATAGAATCATAGAAATTGATCTATCATGAAATACCGTAAAGAATTTTAGAAACAGGTTATATTCTCCCGTAAACGGCACAAAGATGCCATACGATGGTAATTGCCGTCGTGGACATCCGCTGGTGTAATTAATACTGCCTCCGACCAGATGTTCAGAACATTTGACGTTTGAGGTTCTCAGACGTTGTTCACCATTTTAAATCCTGCTTATGTCATATGTATGACGTAATCTATATTAAAATACAATTTTATTTATCTGTATATGTATATGTTCTGTACATATACTTTTATATATTATAATCTCTCTGTAAAAAATGTGTGTAATTAGGTATAACACTTTTTATGATAGCTGGGTTGATAGTTTTTTTATGATCAAAGTGAGGGGCAATTTGCACCGGGCAGCGAATTTGTCACAATCCTCAGCAGTGACGGAACGACGACGAAGAAGAATGATAGTTGGATTGGCAAACGGGCAGACGAACTACATCGTCATGTAGGCGCATCACACATGATGTCATGTAGGTATGTGGTCAGAGTCGCCTGTGGACATAAACAAATTAACCTGAGACTACACGAAGCTACTCATTCACGTGTTGCTTATGATGTTAAGTCTCGGTGCCAGTAATTTCACTGCCTGTTCTGTCCTCCTAGTACGTAAGTAGTATACTATAATAGTGGGGATGGTAAAAGGTTTCCAGTGGGTTGAAGTGTATGTATTTACATAGGCCAGGGGCACAAAACTCAGAATATAAGATGACGTAGTGATAGTAACATACACTATACAGTACATATAGTAGATACCTAAGTGTCATATCCCATGCTGGTAAACTGTAACATGATAAGTGCTCTACATTACTTGTATTATCTCAAACAACTAGGACTATCAATTTCCCAGAATACGCTGTTTGAGCGCGTGAGA
Source organism: Helleia helle (assembly GCA_963853865.1). Classification (NCBI taxonomy): domain Eukaryota; kingdom Metazoa; phylum Arthropoda; class Insecta; order Lepidoptera; family Lycaenidae; genus Helleia; species Helleia helle. The sequence continues at coordinate 7,443,737 of OY971434.1, forward strand.
TAACCCAATTATCGAAAAATCCAGAAACGCGTTCATGACTAGCGTTGTGGCGTAATGTAATATAATCGTCGATGATTTTATTGTTTTCTTCAATATGGCTTAAACTAAAGTATAATGTGGGATAGACATGGGTTCGTATCGAGATATCGACGATTATAATATTTTATAATTACAATCATAACACAATATATACATTCTCGACCCTGTATAGACTCATTATATTTAAACGAGAAAGTTTGTATATATGAATGGTTGTTACTTTTTCACACAAAAAAATCGGTTGTCTGTAAAGTCGGCTTACTGACGATAGTTGAACGTGACAACGTCATAAGAAAATGGAACGCCTCACATGCGTCATGTTTTTTCGTTCTTGCAGCCGGCTCCATCGAATTATAAGACGTTGTCACGTCAAAAACTACTGAATTGGTTTTAATGCAGCTTATTTATCCGAATAACATATATTATAAAGCTATAGCTTAGCTATAATTTATAAAGATATTGTGTGAATAGTCCAAAATCTAATCCTGCGTAGACGAAAGCCGCGGCACCAGCTAGTATTCATCATACAAATTATATGATCGCGATTCGAACCTGTAATCGCTGCGGGTGGTACCATTCCCCTGACCACCATACCAGCCATTCGGCCTTAGTCGTGGTTTTCTCGTACGTTTATGGTGAAGCTAATCTCGGATGCAGATACCGTCATTGCGTGGTTGGTGCAGCGCTTGGTATTCAACTCAGTCGTGAGTCAGAGCTGTTACCAAGTGGACGAGAGGGTCGTCACGTATTGCGCTCACTAATAATAGCTACATATATTAATACATTTGTGATCTTTCCAAATTTCTGCTTCCCTGGTGAGCGAACATAACCACTGTTGGTTGGTTTACCTCTCTTAACGAACATCAGGACTTATTGCTGCCCGCAGCTTCGCCCGCGTTAACTTAGATTTACAGCCGTATTCGGGTTGATGATGATTATTTTATACTTACTTAGTCCTAATAACATGAGCTATCTGCCAGTGAAAGTCGCGCCAAAATTGGCCCAGACGTTACAGAGATTATTCGAAACAAACCGACAGACAGTCAAAAAAAAAATTTAAAAAATGATCACTCTTTTCATAAATAATTACTTCATTAAGAATCTTAATCGTCCTACGAGTGAACCTGTATCACAACATGGATGAAAGATCATATATCTTATCAACAGAGTGGGTACCTACAGTCTGTTTATAGCCCTACATATATCTTACGACACACGTGACTTCCCCTGTCTGGCGATCTGAGGTCTTTTGTGCTATCTCTATCCTGTGTTGTGTTGGCAAGACTGTGGATGTCGTGCCTGTTGTGCCGCATAAGCACATTTGCACAAAATAACATGTGTTTATGTCTATTTTTAGTTTGTGGGTCAATATTTCAATTTTGACGAGATAACGATATATATGGTAGATAAAAATTAGCACCTGCCTACCGCGTATATTACCGAGCCGAGACAAGAATTTTAATAAAATTTCAATCAACATATAATTGAATATATTAATAAACTAGCTGTTGTCCGCAGCTTCGCCTGCGTAACCTATGATAAACAGCCGTATCCGGATTGATGATGATTATTTTTATAGCCTAGGTTACTCCTTATAACATCAGCTATTTTATGCCAGTGAAAGTACCGTCAAAATCGGCCCAGCCGTATTAGAGATTAGCCGAAACAAACAGACAGAACGACAGACAGACAAAAATTGTAAAAAAAAAACGTTATTTTAGTATATTATTATGTACCTTGTGTACATCTATATGCAATTAGTAAAAAGCGGTTATTTTAATATTACAAACAGACACTCTAATTTTATTTATCTGTATAGATATCAATTTCCATTAACATTTTTGTAATTAATGACATAATGACGCGTGTTGTAATTTATTGGCGGTTTGATGATGATGAATATTTTAATGACCAATAAATAAAACATACCCATAACTCTCTCGTATATTATTTCTCCAGTAGCCAATTATTTTAACAATATATTTTCGGTATCAATTATTTATAAATTTGCATAAAAATATTCAATATTATGAATTTGTATAAAGGAGCAACGGCTGTATCGTTTTATGTGTATAATTATATGATATGTATGTTGTCTTAACGTAGGATCAGATCTGACAATCTGACCTTACACTAGAGTGCTCTAAAGAACCCAGAACGACGGGAATGTGAGATCTTAATGTACCATGATAAGATAAGCCAAAAGAACTTTTTTTAATTACGAGACTTTTAACATGTTTTTTTTCTTTGACGCCGGGAAATGCTCTGAGGCATCCCGCGGGGGAGTGGGTCTCCCTAGGCGGGTATGTGGGACTCGCCCGAAAGGTGGTAAGTGGCCGCAACTCTACCCACTAAAACCCGGCGAGTGCCACCAATGCCGCCTTTGGTGAGGTGCCCCGGATCTAATGAGCAAACACCTCCTCGACGGCTAGTCAGTCCCCCAAGGGACCGAATCCACCTCCACAGAGGGGAATCACACACCACAGAACAACCCCCCCCCCAACGTCGGGACAGTACAATGGGTTGAAGTTCCCGTCCTTGCCCCTTGCCTTCTTCTTCTCTTTTGTCCCCTCTTCTTATAAGTGGGGTACAAAGAGCCCCCTCGGCTCAATTAGCTTCGCCCAAGGTGCTGGGCTCACCCTAGGCTACTGAGCCCCACCGCCACGACAAGGCCTGAACCATGGTGGTGTTTAACATGTACATAGTAGAAACAGGCGAATCCACTGGCAAATTTAGCGCCGAATACTAACTACTACATCTAATGTCAGTCACAGAAAATAATTCCAGGCCACAGACAGTGACACAGATAAGTCTAGAAACAGCCAGGTGATCCCCAGTTGCTAGCCTCCACGGATTATAAATTCTAATGTCTACTGGTTTTATAATTTTATTTATTTTTTACGTTAGGTGGATAGGCAAATAGACAGACGGGACATCTGCTAAGTGGTCAGTATGGCCGATAAATGTAAACTGGTATGAAGAGAGAAAGGACTAGCCCAGGCAACTCATGTGTTGTCTATCCTGATGTAAGATGGTAACCCCAGAAGTGTAAAATTCCATACTATCTCGTTTAGCTATCAAAACGCATTTGAGCATCGAAAAACTAAGAGGTTTTTTTCTAGCCTATACCATCCCACTGCTGAGCAAAGGGCTTCCTCTCTTTTTTTCACGCGTCTATCGACAGCTAGACTACAGCTATACCTTTTTAATAACAACAGGATAAAGTTATGTTTCAGTACTGTTTTTTTAAACTACTTGTTTTTTGCGTCAATCATTGCTGATAGTGACGAAGATGGTTGTGATGGTGTAAGCGTAAAGTTACTAAAAACTAGTTAAACTATAAATACGGCGTGTGGTAACCAGGACCTTTGGCTCGTCTCCGCCTGACCGAAGTGGAATAGTTTGTCAGCTAATTAAATGTGATTTACGACTTGAACATTTTGAACGCGAAACTTTTGTGATATATTTTTAGGGTTCCTTACCAAGAATGTCAACCATATTATAATTGGGGCTGAAGTAGATAGGTATTACTTGTACAATTTCCACGTTAAGAAAGTGCTATAATAATGTAAGAACGTTTTTTCCATCCTCCAGGCCCATACAGTAATGAATTAACGAACTCTATGTAGACCTTTATATTAGATTTGACACTATGACCTCTGGATGAATTTTCAAAATCCTCCCGTCAAAAAATCCTTTTTTAAGTGCATTATTTCCACCTATGTATATACGTCTCCTTCTCGTAGGAGAGTAGAAGTCGACGATCGTCTAGAGTTGACGATCGACTTTAATTTTGTTCATTCATCAAGAATGCTATGTGACCCTCACTATAAGATTTCAAATTAACATGGTTAATTTATCATTAAAAGTACAAAAAAGACGGGTGGAAAGTGCCGTGAACAATGCCGAAAAATCCAATTTCGCCATATAAAACATGGGAAATATTAAATAGTTTTTATTAATTATTCTCTCTACACTTGAGCATACACTCTCTGTAAATTTAAGTACTATGTTCTTGTCGGTCGGGGTCGGAACTATATTAATTTCTCTCGGTCTTATTTCCCTGAAGACTGCACACTTGTAGATTTGACTTAAGAAATATATCATGAAGAAACACTTTTTAAAAGTAGAAGAACAGTGTGTAATGCCCTATTATGTACGCTTATATATTTTTGCCATTAATGATGGCATGTTAATTCGATACTTAGCGCCAGCGGAAGTCCTAATAGCCGAGTTTTTATCTCGTTGGTTTTTTAATACAAATTTTTTTGAAACGACAAAGGAACCATCAAGAAAAGAGTATCATATTTGAATGGCCGGCAAAGCAACGTCATGGGGATTAGTGGGTGTCTATGGGTTAAACAATTATCACCAGCTGCCCCTCCTAGTTAGCCCCCTGTTATATAAAAATCTACCTCTGAAACTTATAGATATCGCTGTATAAGCATTAAAACGTAATTTTGCGATTTATATTTCCTCAGTCTTTTTTGACGGCTTACTGGTAATCGTGACACATATTGGTCGCGGATTCGATTCCCGCCAAGTGCCTATATAGATATTTATAGCAAGCCACGGATATGTAGGTATATGTAATTTTCTTGCATTTATTTACGTTCCAGTACCTTTTAACCAAGTTGTTTGAGCTTACTAGGTACAAAGCTATGTTACAGAGATGCAATCGTTCCTAAGTATTTAATCTATTTTGAAATCTAGTAAATTCTTTTTGTCAGATTCTTGATCTCTCAAATGCGAAGACCATTGGAGCGATCAGATTCCACCGGCAGGATGCTCGCACATGCGCCTAATTTATTCCGCAAAGTGTTTTTATAATATGCAAATATATTGCCAAGATGTGAACCGGTCGGTCAAAAAGGTTGGACGAAGGCCGCTCGTATTAAATATAATAAAGACAATTTAAGGCCATAAAAACATAGCATAGTTTTGCATAATAAGTACAACCCGCCAACGGAGCAAAACGCACATCATTTACAGAGTTAATGATCTTTGACGCCGCTCGCAATTGGTTAATTGTTGGCGTACACTCGGCCGCACAAATATGTAACACAATAAAACGAGCAAGACTTTTATCTCGAAAATGACTAAGATTTTCATTGTCAATAAAATTAAAGTATTTGCTTGATCGGTAACAAATTTAAAGTAGGTTAAAATAAAATTAAAAGGAGAAGGGTCTGAAATGCCTATATTTTTACAGTCAAAATTGGACGTTGTATATTGTTTACTAAGATTTATTCTTTATTAAGATTCACAGTTATCCGTGACTACGGTTGCTATGAGGTATCCGAAACGTCGGGCATGTAAAAATCTTAATAAACCGCGATGAAATCCGTAAAAAGTTGTTTCATTATAATTTTGATGTATAGCCTGACCAGAAATATATAAACCCTGAGTGGTGTCGCCACTGTATCTTTGTTATCGTCCATACAGAAATTAGTTCCGACATTTTCCACATTATGGCGAGGGTTTTATTTTTCTGGTCAGGCCTACCTTACCTAGCAAGAAAGTATTAAGTTATTAGCACAGGCAGAAATTGGTCTCATAAACCGTAATAGTTAATAAACTAGACATATAACATTGTTACAATATTTAAGTTTAAATTCTAGATATATAGCTGGTACCCTTGGCGAGATCGATTACTATACGTCTGGTCATTACGGATCCTGAACTACACGGACGTGAAAGCGACGCCTTTGACATAAAGGTCTAAGTTCAAAAAGTACATTCCTAGCGAATACCGTGGATAAAGTTGATTCGGACACGCATGTGAATTTATCTATACATCTATACAGATAAATAAATTGAAGTGTGTGTTTGTAATTTTAAAATTCACATTTTCATTAAATGCATATGAAAGTATAAACGGTACTTACATCAAAAAAACAATTTTTTAAATTATTGTCCGGTTTTAACGGGATTTTCTCTGACATATAGCTGATATTATAAGGAGTAGCTTAGGTAAAAAAAAAATCATCATCAATCCGTATACGGCTGTAAATCTAAGGTAACGCGGGCAAAGCTGCGGGCAACAACTAGTACTCAAATAAAATAGTTTTTAACGGGTTTTAATCCAGTGTCAAAATGTTCAATTGATTCTGCGGTGTAGGTGGGACACCAATAGTCACATAATATTACTTTGCTTATCATAACCTGTTTTTTAAGGTCGGTTGCATGGGGTTTCAAATATTAAAACCACCATAACAATTAGACAGACTTATATAATTGTTCTCCAAGATATATCTACATAAACTATATTTATACCGAATAAATGTTCACCGAATAAATGTTCACCGAATAAATGTTCACCGAATAAATGTTCACCGAATAAATGTTCACCGAATAAATGTTCACCGAATAAATGTTCACCGAATCGCATTTTATAAATGGATTTTAAGGTACAGTTTAAACACACGAAAAATGTTTAATTATTATAAGTGTCGTTCGGCCAATTAACCAGGTGGGAATACGATCTCCGTGCAGTGGCCGGACCGTGTTGGATGCGAGTGGCAAGGGATCGGCCTATGTCAGCAGTGGACGGATAGAGGCTGATGATGATGATAAATCATTATTTTGATATATGTTAATAAATAGCATAATTCGCGCAGTGGCTGAGGAACATGTTGACGTTAGTTGAAAGGGGCCTATGACAAGCAGTGGAAGGATAGGGAATACTATGGCGTTCAACGGAAGATAAACGAAGTGTATTATGTCTTTAACAAGAGTTTATCGTCGTCGACTGTACTTTAAACAAGAAGTTAATGTTCACGGATTATATTATAATTGCTAGTTTTAAGTGCGATTCATTTTCCACGCGGAGAGCACAAAAACGCGAGTAAAAAAGTCTTACTTCTGTTATGACAAGTTTGCTTGGTGTCTATAAATATTTCAAGATAACACCAGCAACGGCTTGACACACATTTCAGATTTTTTTTTCATAATCATTATCCTTTTACCGTCCTCTGCTGGACATAAGCCACACTCAAAAAGCGCCAAGATGACCGATTTCCGCCATTTGCATCTAACTAGCACCGGCCTCTGCTGTGAGATTAGTGGTTCCCAACCTTTTCTTGATCAGGGACCACAAGGAAAAAAAACAGTATAAGCATCAAATTAAAAATTAAGGTAATGAAAAGAAAACATTTAAAGTAACATCTTGAAAGTCGTGTTGAGTTAACATTGTTGTCTTAATAAGATCTTTGAGATTTTATCTATTTTATTTATCGTCAAATTATGAATTTCCCGGACCTTACTTTAGCTCTAGATTGCGGACCACAGGTTGGGAACTTCTGATCTAGTTGAATCTTTTTACTCAAGTTGAGAGATAGGATGGTTTTGAAAACGATAGGTGGCACTGATGTCGGTGGCAGGACGTCTGCGGACGAGGAGTAGTATGACCTTCGCCGGGGCCTGCCTGTCGCTGAGGTGATCCTGTCTGTTGCCTGCATATCTGGGACCCTCAAAAAGTGGCTGAAGGTGCTCAAAGTGGTTTTAGTTAGGTTGTGCACTCCCGGTTGCGAGTCCCACATTGGGTCAGGATCTACCCAATTATCCTGACTATAGATGCCTATAGGGATTTCCCAGCGATATAAAAAAGGACGTCTGCTTGGGCTTGTATATGATATACTAGCTATTGCCTGGAGCTTCGCCCGCGTTACTCAACTACTATAAGTCACAGCGTGATGTTATATAGCCTATAGCCTTCCTCGATAAATGGGCTGTCTAACACTGAAAGAATTTTTCAAATCGGACCAGTAGTTCCTGAGATTAGCGCGTTCAAACAAACTAACAAACTCTTCAGCTTTATAGATTATTATTAATTATTAATGCGTTTACCTCGTTTTGTGTGACGACATGATAATAATATATGTTTAGCCAAATATGTCGTGTTTCAATTGTTTAACGCACAAAATTTATACGCTCTGGCCGAACGCAACAAGTCTTTCAATATAGTAAAGTTATAGATATGTGCTACATTAACACACGTTTGCATTTTATAATATTGTTAAGGATGAACACTACTTATTTGTTTGGTTTTTTATCTCATTCTAGAGAGGAAATACATAAGCTACAATTTCGAACTCCACACGGGCGAAACTGCGGGCACTATCTACTATCTAGCATATATCATACATAAATTAACTTAGACATTTAATCAATTCTATATATAATATTGTGGTATGTCAGTGTAATAAACCTAAAAGCAACTTTTGTTGTCCTTAAGTAACAAACCCGGTCACATGCATTACCTCAACCGCAATATTATATGTCATCGTACCGACAAAAATGATTTGAAACCGGATTCCCTGCACCCTGCACTATAACAAATTTTCTTTTCAGTAATAGTAAATCTAGTCTTTGACCAGATAGAAAATCAGACTGACGAAATTAATGTTACATAAAATCTGTAAATAATAATTTTAATGCGATTTGTGTAAACACCAAAAAACATTTATTATCAAGTATGGTGAGTGACGATTTCCTGGTGGATATGGTCTCGGCCTCTTAGTGAGAGCCGAGAGGCCCGGGTTCGATCCTGACCTCCACGGAGATGCCTAGAAATGGGTTTTTTTTAATATCTATGTGCACCTGAACCATCGCTTGCTCACCGGTGAAGGGAACATCGTAAGGAAACTTGCATGCCTGATGAGATAAAAGTCTTTGAAGGTGTGTGAAGTTCACCAACCCGCATTGGCCAGCGCATCGGTGAACTACAGCCCGACACTCTCCTCGCCTGATTTCGAGGAGACCCGGGCCCATTAGTGGGGCATATAAGGATTGATATTATACCTATATCAAACGATATTATTAAACTTTATCATCAACTATGCTGTAACGTTTCGTGCGGTTTGTGAGTTTCCGGTGGCCCATTGGCGGGGGGGTTAGGGAAAAGGAGGGCAACGCATCTGCTAATCGCTAATCTTTGGTTGTGCGGATGTGTTTGGGCGTCGGTGGTCGCCAAACGGCTTCGACTGCTCATTGCCCTACTATGCCATAAAAAAAAAAAATCTCTAATGATAATGACATGATATTTTTTTCTGCAAAAGCCATGCAATTTATTTTTTGTGCTATTTAGTAACAAGTAATTATTAACAACTATTTAGTTTCGGTGGGTCGCGAAACGGTACCGGCCACAAAAAAATACCGGGTCGTACCATTTCTTCCTTAGAAGAGCTTGACGAAACAAAAGAGTAAAAAATAAGCAGTTTTAAACTTCTCACTAATGATTGAAATAGATAAGACGTATTTGCAATCAAATATGTTATTTTACCTAATATTTCAGGGGGCTTAAAAACTTCAGTGGGTCTTGAAGGAAATTTACCGCGCCATAACAAAACAGAGTTTGGGAAACACTGGTATATCCCAGAACACATTGTAGTGGGTAAACTATGCTCTCCACTGCAATTTTTGTTAAAATAAATGTAAAAGAAATATCCACATTCAAAACACGTTTATAATCGAGACCTTCCCATTATGAAGTTTTCTTTATCTAAAACTCCCCCATAAGATGATGATGCGTGTACGTCCCTAATCTTGCGTACGCCGGTGAGGTTAGCACGTATCTATCGGCGACGAAATCGGTGATCTTGAGCAAGCCGCGTCGCAGGCACGTTCGCTGATAGCGGCGCGTCACGTTACATTGTTGACTGCCAATAATTATGTACATGGGAGACAAGCGCGAGTCGGCTTGTGGATCTTTAGGTTTTATTATCTGTATTACTAGTATTTAATATTTATGATACTTGGATAGGAACTGGTAGACGTGCCACCTTTGGAAGTGGTCATTTCGCCCATGAACATAAACTGGTTTACCTGGATAGTCCCAGACATGTTATCTGTTCCCTATCCATATGAAAATCAAAATCAAAAATTTTGTATTCAAAATAGTACCAATACAGTATCTTTTTGAACGTCAATTGAATCTACCACATAAGACGAAGTCTCGGTGCCAGTAATGACACTGCCTGTCCTGCCCTTCTCTCCGAAACAGTAAGGACGTATCACGAAAGAAATAACCTGGATGACCTGTACGGAAGAGTGCGCGGCACAGCGCTTCCCTCCGACCCATAATAATAGGTATTTTTAAGTTTCAACTATAGTCATGGCGTGACCCGTGTATGTACTGTCGTATCTATAATCAACAGCCTTTTTCCGTCTGTACGTATATCTAGACGTATGCCTCTTTCAATGTTTTCGTCGACTTCCCGAATGTTGTAGATTCCTATGACCTCATTTCAACATAAATAACTTTTATATTATGTTGAAGAAAAAACACTGCTTGTTTTTCTAATACTTTAACATAGTTTTCTTTACCAAATATTTCCTCTTCAGTTCCCTATGGTATGTGTTGTATGTGTTTATATATAGATATGTTATGTTGTGTAGTAGGTAAGGTACCGTAAGTAATAGATGTTTCGTTTTATAGTTCACCTCTGCACTGGCCTCACAGATTGGCGAAATTCACAGGCCGTCAAAGATTACAATCTTATCACATATGCAATTCCTCACAGTTTTTTCCATCCATAATAAAAAGAAACCATCATGGCTAATTGCACTTTAAATTGAAAATAATTTTAATGGTGCACTCGCTGGGATTGAACTTGGACACCTCCAGTGTAGTTACTTGTTTAACTATATATATATAACGAGAAACGCGTAGGTTAAAAAAAAATTTAAAGCAAATTAGCACGTGAGAACTGTAGACTCTTATAAAGAAATAAACGCAAGTTAGTTTTTCAATGGCATAAAAATTATTACTAAATATATTATTTAGATAAAAAATTTGATGGGTATAGGTTAAGAACGAAATTTATTACAAAAACTAACAATTGAGGAAGATGTAAGACAAATCAAATGTATGAAGTTCTCTAAATGTTGTGACCACAGATAAGTCATAAGTAACAATGTCAGATAACTTCCATTATCGTGAGACCTTCAAATGAACGATAAAAAGATAATGCCTATTGTTTGTGATTGACGTCGTAACGAACGTTGGCGGGATATCCTTGGCTAAGCTTTCTTCAATGGTGGTTGTAATATTATATAGCTGCAAGAGGTGTGCATGACAATTATGAGCAGATTTAAACAGTTTTTGGCAAAGCCAATTGAACCGAGGCGGCTGCTCTTTGTACTCCTCTTAAAAGAAGAGGGGACAAAAGAGTAGGAGCAGAACTCACTCCATTGAAGTGTCCCAACGTTGGGAGGGGTTTTTCTGTGGTGCGGGAAAACCCCTCTGGAAGTGACGTCGGTCCCTTGGGGGAATGACTAGCCGTCGAGGTGACCTGTTGCTCAACAGATCCAGCGCACCTCACAAAGGCGGCATTGGTGACACTCGCCGGGTTTTAGTGGGTAGAGCTGTGAACACCTTACCAACCTTCGGTCGCAGCGAGTCATATTTTTTTTCCTTTTATTTATAACTTCATTGTGTGGTGGTGCTTTATATTTCGGATTGTCTATGAATGCCCTGTTCACTAGACATGAGTGGATTTTGTAGATCAAAAAATTTACAGTAAATATCTCATTTTAAACAGTTCGATGAGTGAAAAATAAGTAATTGTTATTAACGAAAACCAGGAGACTGCCCTATGCGCTTTCTATAAGTATGCAACGTAAGACAGGTTGGTAACTTGGTAGATCTCTTGGTGTGAATATTAAGTGACCTACTGCCTTTATTTTCGAAAAAAACTGCCTCGCGGAATAAATGAACAGGAAGGTACCCATGCAAAAAAATATGTAAAAGTGGCCGGCGAAAATGTTTTTACCCGTTAGCCTGTTGCCATTCAACATGTACAATTAAAGAGACAAGCGCGTTTCCGCTAGCCGAACAAGTATACAAGGTTGCTTCCAATTCGGACCACTTTTTAAATAGACCGAAATCGATACAGAGTCAAATTAAGGGTAGTGAAAGGTGTTTGGAAGGCCGGCCTCGTGACCCAACGCGTTCGGTGGGATTTTGTATCTAGATTCAAGTTGTGGCAAGAGTCTTATGTAGTACGCTTGTGGGGGCTTGGAGATTATGGTGTGTAACGTATTTTGGACGACTTGATTTGCACAATCTTGGCTTTGGCTTGTACCTCGTGGTGTTTATCTAGATTCTTCTGCGTGACCATAACTTCTGTGTGTAATATACGTATTAGTCATGTTTACCTTGGTCTTATCTTCGTCTGGTATTTGGTCACTATTGTAAGTGATAGCATGGCGCCTAGTTGTCTTGTAAAACACAAGACAACTATGTACCTTATAATTGCACTTATAGTACTCAGTACAGACTAGGGTTGCCACCTTTTTGCTTGCAAATCATTGGTTATTAATTATTAATTAGGTAAGAAAAAAAAGTATATAGTATCAACATAGTAGCTGCAATTTATTTTTCTTCGTTATTTATTATGTTTAAAAACATATTTTTATTGTTTATTGCAGTTTGTATCAAAGGAGATGGCCCAAAATTGTATGGGACGTTGGTCTACTTTTGTACATGTAATGAGATGAGGGAAAGAAAATATTGAAACAGTTTTGATTTGTTCATATCCATGAATTCATCTCAATTTCAGTGGAAGAATAATTTAATGTTTCCAAGATTTGCAACACTACGTGTATAAAAAAATGGCGTATGGCGTATATTCTTTGGCGTTATATGTCAAATGTAAGGAATTAAGTCATTGTTTGATAGACATCTGTCATCATCTGGTTTGTCATTTGAATTGTCAGTAATGACATTTAGTAAGTAATAATTATTCGTCTGAAGGGCGCCATCTTCATTAAGAATTGCCAATAAGTTAAAAAACTTGAAAAAGATTTTTATTTTTTGCTTGTAAATTAGTTTCTTAAACTAATTTATTTTATTTTTAATGAAATCTATGTATTTTTTCTCTATTTATGGTATACCGTACAAGACCAGACCTGAAATGGACCGTCTCCTTTGTATATCTACTAAACAATTGCACAGCAAATTTACAGGCTATATTTAAGTTAAAGTATTACTTATTGTAATTTATTTTTGTCTAATTATTTTTAATAGCATGGGAGGGCAAACGAGCAGTCGACGCCTTTTGGCGACTATCGACTATCGACGGCTGCATGGGTACCAACTACCACCATCTTGCTTGTTTCTCCCGTGAAACAGCTTTGCTGTGTTTCGGAGAGAAGGGCAAGACAGGCAGTGTAATTACTGGCACCGTGACTTAACATCTTTTGTCTCAGGATAGGCAACACATAAATGAGTTGTCTGGGCTCGTTTCAGGTATACTAATTTATGTTCATGGGCGACGTCCACCACTTAACATCAGGTGGTACGTTTGCCAGTTTGCCTATTTTCAAAGTCTCAAAGCACACACACCTGTACAATTACCTGAAATAACGAGCAATACTTTATCATGTGGTATGTGTGACACTGATTAAAATTTGACCAGTCGTCTTGGTGGACTACACGTTTCGAGATGCATGTGGATAACCTAGAAACTAGTCCCAGACCCTTATACTCTCATTCGTTGCGTTTATTGGCATTAATCTAGCTGTCAACAACAAACTACAATATGTTGTTAAAGTAAAAAGAATCTGTCGCCAGCGCCGCTATGGTTGCATTTTAGCCTTACCTTCGAGGGCGTTACTTTCGAAGCATGTAAATGTGACCATCACCTACTTTATAAACTTACTTTAAGGCTACATAATACATGTGCCACAACATTATCACACATCAACCCTGCCTACGCAGCAAATTTTGGCTATCAGTGTCAAATGTCATCAAGTCTTTATCTTCTAAACGGCAATTTATAATTTTAACTACTCTTATCAATATTTGTTACCCTGAGTTTGTTTCGCCGGTTTGCAGTCGCTTCAGAACTAATAATTTATTTCATAAGTAACTTTGTAAGTACCTACTGGATTGAATGAAAATAGATTTATATCGAGTCTCGTGGTAATAGACACTCACATTCACATAATAGCAACCTGGTGGGTTAGCCAAGATGGCATTTTACAATCGTAAACGCTAGTAGAAAATTAATAAATGTATGGAAATGACATTTAAGACCACGTGATTTATCGACGTAAAATGTCATTTTCATACATTTATTAGTTTTCTACTAGCGTTTACGATTGAAGAACGTCATATTGGCTAACCCACCAGGTTGCTATGTGAATGTCAGTGTCAAAAACGATGAGCGAGTAACTAAAGTACACTAAAACATCATCACACCATATTGATCCACGTTGAACAAACCTTGGAATGGACGCCTAGATAGCCGATCCCTATTGTCGTCTCTCTTGCACTCGACTCCATTGCCATTAGAAGGTGATATTACCTAACTGGGACCTAAGACTTGTCTGCGTAGACCAGATACATAAACGTTTACACATGATGATGATGATGATTTATATCGTATTCTATTATTAATATTTAATATATTGCTACTTTTTATTGATCTGTAAGTTAATCAAATTCCGTTTTAAGTAGTTTTATGTTAAACTAGCTATTGCCCGCAGCTTCGATAACTTAGATTTACGACTATACGCGGATTGATGATGATTATTTTATAGCCTAAGTTACTCCTTATAACACCAGCTATCTACTAGTGAAAGTCTCATCAAAATCGGCCCAGCCGATTCTGAGATTAGCCATAACAAACAGACAGATATACGGACAGACCGACAAAAATTGTAAACATGCAATTTTAGTATATGTACCGTGTATATTGCATATATGCATCCATATGCATTCCATAAAAGCGGTCATTTTAATATTACAAACAGACACTCCAATTTTATTTATCTGTGTAGATAATAAAAACTGGTGGTCGCTGGTGCGACTGTAAAGTGAAATGTGTCGTCTTTTTACGCGCGGACTACAGGTTCGAATCCCGTCTAAATAATTGATATAACGAATGTATGTGTAGGTATCTAGGCGATGGATTAATGGCAATGAATATTCCAGAAGGCTAATTTGAATGCACACATGGACCTAGATCACATGATAACAGGTGTTCTCGGTAAAATGTAGAACGAACCACCTTATGTAAGTGCCTGTAGCTCATGAATCTCCCGAAATGGAGTTCAGACGCCTCCAGCGCAACAGTAATAATAATGATTTGTGGTGCACTTCGCGTTTGCTCGTAAACCTCAACATTCTAGAAAAATCGCAGTATAAAAGTTGAAAGTATTATACTACTATTTTTGACGACCTCTGGGGTTCAGTAGTTAGCGCGTTGGCGCTCAAGCTGGAAGGTAGCGGGTTCGAATCCCGCCAGGGAACGAAAAAATCTGTGTTTCTGGGTCATGGATGTGTACGTGGGTAACACTGAAAATGTTTAGAACTGGCCAGTTAGAAACATTGAAAATGAAAACTTTTATTGAATTTCAATTTTAGAACTCTTTGGTAACCTAATGTAGTATATTGCATTCATTTGTCATTTGTTTTTGTGAATTGGCGGCAAATCTAAAACTCTTGTTACTTTGTTGTTAGCTTACTCAACAACAAAGCTATGATAGGCTGCGATTAGCATTTTTTAATGAAGCCCCATCTCGTGCCACTATTTACAATTGGTTTAACGAGTTTAAGCGTGGACGTAGCAATCTCAGTGATGATCCGCGTGTAGGACGTCCTTTAACAGCGACTACTGAAGATAACATCAGTGCTGTGCGACGCATGATAGAGGAAGATAAGAGAGTGACCTATCAGCAGATACGGGCAAGCCTAGGCATTGGTATGAGTCAAGTTCAAAAAATATTACACGAACATTTAGGCGTCAGGAAGCTTTGTACCAGATGGATTCCCCATACTTTAACCGACGACCAGAAACGCCTCCGCATGGACTGGTGTCGCCAAATGTTAGATAAGTTCAACGGCGGTAACTCAAATGCTGTATTTGACATCATCACAGGTGATGAAAGCTGGATATATTGCTACGAACACGAAACCAAAAGACAATCAGCTCAGTGGGTGTTTCCTTTCGAGGATCGGCCAACTAAGGTAAAGAAAGGAAGAAGTCAAGGAAAAAAGATGATTGCCTCATTCTTTGGCCGGAAAGGTCATTTCGCGACAGTTGTGCTAGAAGATGGAAGGACAGTTACTGCAGACTGGTATGTCAATCGCTGTTTGTCTGTTGTCTTGGAAAAAATTCGACAGCAGCGCCCACGAAACAGGATCCTCCTTCACCACGACAATGCTTCAGCGCACTCCGCAAAACGGACTGTTGAATATTTGACTATGGCAGGTGTCGAGATAATCCGCCTTACAGTCCTGACCTGGCGCCCTGCGACTTTCATTTATTCCCAAGAACTAAAGATAAAATTCGAGGTAGCGAATACCTCGAATTTTATCTTTAGCTTACGAGCCCTGAAGATGCGGTGAAAGCGTACGAAAATGACATAGAAGAGACTCCTAAGGAAGAATGGGCCCACTACTTTTCTCAGTGGTTCCATCGAATGCGACGATGTGTAGAAAGAAACGGAGATTACTTCGAAAAACAATAAAAGTATTGGCAACTTTCTACATTAAGCCGTTTTTCATTTTCTAAACATTTTCAGTGTAACCTAGGTATTAAATATGTGTATCATATAATAAAAATCTTAAATATATGTACCTATGTAGTATAAAGTATTAAATATATTTCCGTTGTCTGGTACCTACCCATAACACAAGTTCTTGGGAAACTTACCACGGGACCAGATTGACGTGGTGTAAAAAGCGTCCATGGATATATTATTAAATCTATACGAATACATTGAAAGATACCTTTGTGCAGCGCCATCTCCGTTATTATAATTATAAAAAACCAACTATCACACCACCATAGAGCTGTGGTAAGTTGGTAAGAACGTTCGTTTTACGCATACGGATTTTATCGGTGGCCCATTGGGAGGATAGGGAAAAGAAGTTGCCCTTCTTTCATCTTCATCTACATAAGTTTTGGTTGTGCGGAGGTCTATAATGGATGTCGGTAGTCACCATGACTCGGTTCAGACAAGTATGTTATTCGTCTGCACTTGGCGGGATTCGAACCCGCGACCGCTGCGAAAATGTCCAGTAGCGTGACCATACGACCAGCCGGTCGTCAAGTACCAAGTCCATTGGTACCCATTGCTTATTTTTTCTGTGAAACGGCTGTGCTGTGTTCTCAATATGAGAGTAGGACATACTATAGTGTAATTATTTGCACCGACACCCGCCATCTTGCGCCCAAGGGTAGGCAATGTATGACCAGCTTGTTCAAGCCTATTGCCTAAGGCATGGAAAAATAATGAGTTTTTTGTTTTGTTTGTTTCTTACTCGTGAAGGCATAAACGTCTGAATGGATTTGTACGATATATTGTACATACTTACAGGACGCAGGACACTTTTTTATAGTAATAGGCATAACTGGGTACTACCTGTTACTCTGTCAAACTTGTAATACATTTCGAATGTCTTAATAATGCTAATTTCATATAAGATTGTAAATAAGAGCACCTGAGCATACCCGCGGGCGAGATCTAGTATGCCATTTATTGTGTGCCTCCCCTCAAAAGGGTCACGAGGAAAACACGTACAGCACACACATGCACATAATTACGGCACACACACTTAAGCAAAACTGTAACGTGTGTGGCTAGTGACGTCTGTTGTTTCCCTAAATCTGTCCCAGGCGCACTATCTGTGGAGAAAACTTTTCACAGATGACAGACACACTAAAATTGGTGATATTTTCTTTTAAATATCAAGCGTGTGACATAGTAAAATTAGCCTATCAATGTTTCCAAGTTATATATCACATAATCATTTGTTTTTTTTTCTGTTAATAAAACAAAACAGACTTACATATATGAAAAACGAAACTTCCTTTAACCATATCGAGTAGCTTGTTTCATTTTTCTAATATTTCACATGAAAAAGGCAAAAGTTTTTCACGCTCTGCGAAACGCGTGAAAACAAAATGGCGAGCGATCGTGGCCAACTAGTTTTTAGAAACAAACAGTTTGTTTGTATTTTATTGTTTAAGAAGGCCTGAAATTGGCAACTTCTTTTACTAAATGGGATGTAGATTATCTTTATATGTACAATTCTTCAGTGCGTATGTCAGTCACTCAACTCCTCTTTAAAGGCTGGGTCGGTATTGATGTTTTTTTTGTGTGTGTTCATCTCGATTTGTGAATGGTGTCGAATTTAGATTCATGATTCGTTCCTCTACAAAATGATTTGTACAGGAGAACATCTGTTGGGTACGCTAATGTTCTAAAAAACAAAGAGAGAGTTCCCTCCAATACATCTTTTCCATCACAATTTGTCGTCTCTCCAAAATTCAGTAGAGGTATATGCTAGCTCTAACCTAAGCTTATATGTACAAAAGCGTATTATAAAGCGTTAGTCGACTGCTGCTTAAGTAGATAGTGTAATTGGAGGTTACACAGACAACCACAACAGTACAATGCTTGTGTTCAAGTGAAGTGTTATCACCAAGTGAGGAAAGAAGTAATTAGGTACACGAAGAAATATCTGATACACTAAGTACCTATTAGAATAGTAGAGAATCTCCTAGACATTACCTAACCGTAGCGACGATGGCTTAGTGGGTATGGGTTCGGCCTCTTGAGTGAGAGCCGAGAGGTCAGGGTTCGGGTCCTGATCCCCCCTGAAATGCCTAGAAATGGGTTTTTCTAAATGTCTACGTGCACCTGAACATGATGAATCCATCGCTTGCTCCTCGGTGAAGAAAAACATTACTACGTGCCTGATGAGATTAAAAGTCTTAGGTGTGTGAAGTTCACCAACCCGCATTGGGCCAGCGCATCGGTGAACTATGGCCCGAATTCCAAAACCCTCCCCGCTTGAAGACGTGTAACGTTGCCCATGGGCATGAACTGAGCCTTCTTGCTGGACAGGAATACTTTAAAATACCGTGGCTATAGTTGGTCTTAGCGCCAGTAATTATACTGCTTATGCTGTAGTATCTGCCAGGAACTGAGCAACGTTGTTTAGCGCAAAATATAAACAGAATTATGGTGCCCAAATATTCATGCCTAACAAAACTACCGGTATTTGTTTGGTCGCCTTTGAGACAAATCTATATTTAAGCTCCAGTCAGGCGCTGTTGACGAAAATACGATATGCTCTCCCCAAGTATACAAGTCGCACGTTTTGAAGTGAAGTAAGGTGCGCAACATCGGTGTATTGACCGATCTAGTTGGATGTGAGTGGCGGGGAAAAGCCGTCTTGGCGTTCGTTTAAAGAGGCCTACGTCTAGCGGTGGACAGATGGAGGATGATGATGTTGTGGGCACGTATGGCGAGTAAATTAATATAGGGTGTTCGCGCGGACGCTGCGTGTTTACGTCGCAGGTATTTCGGGACCGGAACCGCGGCTCGCACTATCGCTAGCCAAAAATCTCAGAATAAACGGATCAAGGCGGAACACGCGCACCGCTAATATCTTAAATATTTACACTAGACTGGCTGGAGGGATCGACTGGAACCGTGAACTGGCTAGCAATAAAATGTTAGCAACGTCTTTATGTACCTACTCTAAAGTCTAAATTCTAGTAGGCGTAAAAGCGCCACTAGTTGGACCCTCTGGTTTAGCGGGTGTCTGTGGATATCGCTTATCACTTACCGTCAGGTGAACCAACTGTCCGTTGGCCCCCTATGCTATAAAAAAACTTTCGATACACTTTGCCATTTGATCTGTCGCTATAAAAATTGACATATATATACGTTTTTTCCCACGGAGGTCTTTTTGATATCCATTTTGTTCTACCTCGCCACTAGATGGTGGTGAGTTAGATACGCTAAGCGGGTAAAGCTGTGAGCTATGACTAGTCTTTACATTTTTATATCCTATCCTATCTATGATCCGTGAATTGAGAAATGGGCATTTTTAGAGATACGACACCGAGTCCAGATACGTGCATGGGCCAAACTTTTATGAGCTTATCTTTATCTGGACTAGGTTAATGCGTAGTGCGGGGGTGCTCTTGGTTGACGGAGTTAACCCATACTAGGAGGAAGCCCGGTTAGCCCTTTTGAGGGAACGGGCCGGTCGCGGGGGGTGTCCTGTGTTAGTCAGATCCGGGACACTCCCCTTCAAGCGGCTGAAGGAAACTCGCAGTGGGTTTAGTGCGGTATACCGGCGTTGGGCGTGGATCGGGGGGCGCCGGGAGTTCCACATATCCCCGGGGACGACCCATCCCCGGGTCTATGCGCAAAGCATTGCACTGCGACAATAAAAAAAGGTTAATGCGTAGTGCCCTTACCTTTATTTTTTCCTTAACGCCGGGAAATGCTCTGGCCTCTGAGGCATCCCGCGGAGGAATGGGTCTCCCCAGGCGGGTATGTGGGACTCGCTGCGCCCGAGCTTGTAAGTGGACGCAGCTCTACCCACTAAAACCCGGCGAGTGCCACCAGCAAACAGGGCACCTCGACTACTAGTCAGTCCCTCAGGGGACTGACGCCACCTCCACAGAGAGGTTGTCCCGCACCACAGAACAACCCCCCCCAACGTCGGGACAGTATAATGGGGTGAGGTTCCCGTCCTTGCCCCTTGCCCCCTGCTCTTTTGTCCCCTCTTTTTATAAGAGGTGTACAAAGAGTCCCCTCGGCTCAATTAGCTTCGCCCAATGTGCTGGGCTCACCCTAGGCTACTGAGCTCCACCGACACGATAAGGCCTGAACCATGGTGGGGTAGTGCCTTAGCCTGGTCCAGATAAACGTAGTGCGATTGATATTTATCTCCTATCCTCGCGTGTTGTTTCATTATTATGAAATCAATTGGCGTAAACATTACAACTTATTTATCTTCTGAGTGTTCAAATGTGGAAAGCAGGACGCAGTAAGTAGTAATAAAAGATGTCGATGAACACGATATATTTACAACATGGGTTACGAGCTGCGGCGTCGCCATCGCTTCGTCAACCCACCTGCGATATGAGGAGAATTCTCACATTAATGTCAACACTAAAACGATACGATATTCTTGGCAGAGTGTCAAATGTGGCGTTTTGTGAGACAATCTCACTAGCGAACGACGACGGATCGCTGATGATGATTAATGTATAAAACATTTCATCATCATCATCATCATCCTCTATCCACTATATATACGCATTAATAACATATAAATAACTAGCAGCGCCCCGTGGCTTTACCCGAGTACTTCCCATTCCCGTCGGAGTACAGGGTTAAATTATGTATAGCCTAAATGTTATTCTAATGTATAATCTATGTCATTGTGAAGTTTCATTAAAATCTATTCTGTAGTTTTTGCGTGGAAGAGTGACAAACATACATCTAACATTCTTTTACAAACTTTCGAGTGTATAATAATATTATTGGATTAGTAGTATTTATAATAATCAACTTGTATGTAGACCAGCTGATCGCCGGACAACATGCATGCAGGGTGTTCCATGGATCGTATGATTAATAATAATATCAGCTACGCGGATGACATTGTGCTGCTGAGTGTGTCTATCTGTGTGCTGGAAGATTTGCTTTTAAAATTGAGATGATTTGATTTGCGAACTACACTCAAAAAGTAGTACCTACCCCGGGTATGTGCCACCTCTCATGCTTTACGGTAGTGAGTGAGCTTACTAGAGTGAATAAGTTCAAATATCTAGGTCACGTGATCAATTCTGATCTTCAATACGATAGTGACATAGAGCGAGAGCGTAGGATGTTGGCTGTCAGGGGTAACATGCTGGCTCGCAGGTGATGTAAAAGTCACCTTGTTCAAATGATTTTGCCAATCATTTTACACGAGTGACCTGTGGTCCAGCTACACTCGAGGCATGCATTCAGTTCCCTACTTTCAGGATGCTGCTGGGATTGCCCAGGCTCTGTAGTGCATTCGGCATATTTGCGGGATGCACTTACCAATTTTACGCTGTAATTCGCTACAAAATAACATCTGTCAGAAACAGAATGCTGGGCAGCCCCAACGGCATCATAAGTTCGCTCGCTGGCAGACCTGACAGTGTCTTACAAAGACATTGGGTATCCGCCTCATGATAAATCCCCACATTAAGTCCGCATATGTAATTAATTGAATGTTTTGATATAAGGATAGAATAATATTTAAATTTAATAATTAATATGTGTTTTGGAATTTCAGATATTATTTTAATTTTTGAGAATGATATAATAATGAATAATAATAATCGATGATACTATCCTAGTTATAAGCTTTTGTTCACTTATAATTTATAGATCTTCGTTATGTGAATTATGAATAGTAAATAAATAAATACATAATATCATAGTTCTATAATAGTCAAGAAAAAAATATTGGTTTGAAATTTTGAAGATGTCTCTTACTCTTTTGCCATTGAGAAAATCTTTGACAAAGATGTTCTCTATCAAAAATGCTTACAATTTGTGAGAAATAAATAGCCTTGTCAAGGCATCAGTCGAATGCCTTATAAATTGTCACTCTCAAGAAATTCCTTTACTATACAAACTTTTTACATTTATTTATTGGTAGCTTCAAACAATTTTATAAATTATGATGTAAAAGCACATAACGTATCAACAGTCATGACAAATAACCGTCAGTACAAAAAACCTGAAAAATGGGACAATAAGTTCATGTAAGTTCAACAGTTTACTAGTTATACCGTATTGACCAGTTTACCAGTTATACCATATTGACCAGTTTACCAGTTATACCATATTGACCAGTTTACCAGTTATACCATATTGACCAGTTTACCAGTTCCGATTTTTTATATCCATGAAGCTTTGATGTATTGTAATGTGATTGTAAACTCTCTCCATCACGGATTTATTAATTTTTACTAATCTAATGTCCTATAGCGGGATGGACTGATGCGGTAAGGTTTGGTGGGCAAAACAAGGATGAGACAGGCGAAGGACAGAGTTTGGCAGAAAAAAGGGGGCCTATAGCAGTGGGCGATAACAGGCTGATGAGGAAATTAATAAAGCTAAAGAGATTGTTTCTTTGTTTACATTGACTTATGTCCAAAACTGCCTCTTTAGAAGAAAAAAATGCATTCGATCATCTAATCATTGAGGAGGGTTATAAAAGATATTTCTGTTAATGTTAAGGCGGGTAAATCCGCGGAGAAAAGCTAGTGTTACTTTGTAATAGAACATGGAAAATGTTTAGTATATACACGAGAGTAATTGCCTCGTGCTCGCGTTGCTTCTTCATAACTTGTGAACCCTGAGACTTGCATCAACCTACGTTGGGTGTTCATTAATACATGGTAGAAGAAAGATATTAGCGTGGAAGGATCTGCTCGGTAAAAGCCTACCGAGATAATATTAAGTGTTGTTCTCGTCCGGGTTATGTTCTATCAATTTGCAAAATTTGACTGGTCTGTTGGTCTATTGGTTCGTGGCCCTGGCTGCTAAACCAGAAGGTCATGGGTTCGATCCTCACCCGGACAAATGTTTGTCTGATGAGTATGATCATTTGTTCTGTGTCTGGGTTATCCCAACATATTATTATTATTCAAATTCGTACAAAGTTTTCTCGTCATCGGTTAACAAACATCCAACCCTCTAAAATCGCGAATACCGGTGGAAGGGATATCCCTTAGGATATCGTCTCGATAGGGTCTAGTCTAACAAGAATGGCGCGTTATGCCGAAAATGCGTTCGCTATGAGATATTTAAAAAAATATTGCTTGGGTGGTGCGCAATAGATCTTTCTTTGGCAATACCCGGATTTTGTTCTAAAAAATCTGTCAGAGCTTCCATTTGTTGAAATGTAGGCCTACTGAGTCTTTTGAGTACAAAAAGAAACCTTTTCAATACGACTTATTTAAAGAATTTTAGAATTTAATATTTTTTTTTTTTTTTTGATATAGAGAATGTTAATAAGTTTTATATAGTTTTACTTTTCGTTGTGATATAAATATATTGGAATTTTCATTTGTTAACTATATTAATATAACTTTTGTATTCACTAATGTTTTAAACTTGACACTGGCAAAATTGCAGAAATTATTCTACAAAAGTCGTAAATAAAGAAAGAACGTGATAATTTCTATTTTTTTTTTTTTACTATTTGGAAGTTTTGAAGTTTTATCAAAATTGCGCCAGTCGTGAGTTTCTTTAACAACAACACTTTGCTAGAATGTATAACTAACTTATTTTGAGTTTTTAAGCGCTAATAAAATCTGGTTTACGATAATACATACGATAGATAATAAGTAATGATTGGAGACACATATTTATTTAAAAAACATAAAACTTCAGGTGTTGAATTATATTTTATTATAATGGCCCTGCCGGAAATCGATCGTCAATTCGATCCCAATTTCAATTCAATCGAAAACTCTATTTTCGATTTTGGTCAAAAGTACCAATATATTCTTTATTGGAACTGGGTATGGATTGAATTGGTATTATTGTGAGATTGGGATTGAAGTCAAGAGTGAGCCTGCTGATGTCTTCCCTCAAACAGCTTTGTTGTATTTGTAGCAACGTATGAATGTACTGCCTGGATTAGTCTCTGAATTGTTTCTGTCCATCGGGACTTTTCTGTCCAACTTTTAAAAAGATCGAACAAAAAACTCTACCTTACCTTCGGTTAAGTATATAATTCCAACATAACGTGTCCGACAGTAAAACTGACATGACTAGCGGGAGGTTTCATCACATCCGACCGTCGCGCGGTTCCGTACCCATAGATCGGGACTCAGCAAGTCTCCGCCGTCAGATCCAGTTATGATATCTGTCTTGACGAATGGACAAGATAACTACATATGTCGGGCTCCTATTAGTAAACCTCCACATGTATGTCTGTCGTTGAGATTTATGAGAGCCTTATAATGACGTCGTTTCTAGACATATGTCTGTTTGAGATGTATATTTAGAATAATACGGGAACAGGATGCCGAACTATCTTATGTCTTATTTTGTATCAAACAAGCCGTGTGGTGTGCTCAAAACAAACGTTATTGATGGAGATAAAGTTAATTTGAGGAGCTTAAATATGCATAAGAAATTTAAAACCACAAATAAAAATATATTCAGTTTTGTTTTTACGAGTTTCGAACCCGCGACCATCAACCGTCATGCTCGTGAGACAATATCTCGTGAGATAATTTCTGTATCGTCATTAAATAATCATTAAATACTTCCATTAACAAGTGCACATAAGCTGATCATGATAGTTTTATCAAATAGATTTACTTTACCTGTATACAAAAATAATTGAAAAGTATGAAAGCAGAAAAACCTGGCCCGCAGTAAATGGTCGATTAATCACGTCGTGTCCAGCAGAAATTGCTTGGATACACAATTTTTTAGTTTAGAAAAAACTACGCAATCCGCGTGAAACCATAACGCTTTTTCATATTTACTGTAATTTTTATTGGAGCATCCATGGAAAGTATCACGCGAACCCGTGCCACTCTCGAAGTAGGCTATTTTTTGTATCGTCCGGATGGGCGAAACTGTGAGCTACCTGATGATAAGTGCTCAATATTTAGGACTAGCCAAAGCACATACGTCTCAGCTTAGGTATAGCACTATGCTTTAGTCGCTAAAATGTAGATCTCGGCATTCATCATTTCATAGTATAAATATAGTCGCTTCCTGTCTGTCTGTCCCTATATATTCTAATAACTTTAAAACTACGCAACGGATTTTGATGTGGTTTTTTTAAATAGATAGAGTGATTCAAGAGGAAGGTTTATGTGTATAATACATGCTTATTATGGTAGATAAATACTGATAATAATTTTAGAGGTTTCTAATGTGTTGTCGTAAATAAACACATCATTTGCGCTTACATAGCAAACGCTGGGTGAACCCTACCGGATAAATCTAAATAATGTACTACAGTTTTGAACGTGCGAAGCCGGGGCGGGTCGCTTGTTGTATAATAAAAAGCTTTTTCTTGAATAACAATTACACAACTTTACAGAATTTCGAAGTAAGTTCGTAAGATTTTACTATGCCTAAGAAACTGTAGATAATTAATTAATTTGACCTGCACCACAGAACAACCCCTCCCAACGTCGGGACAGTGCAATGGCTTGAGGCTTCCATCCTCACCCCTTGTCCCCCCTGCTATTTTGTTCCGTCTTCATACCGAGGTAGGCTTGGCTTCGCCCAAGGTGCTGGGTTCATCTTAGGCTTCTGAGCCCCACCGCTAAGACAAGCATGGTGGGGACGACTATGGTTAGTGGATACCAGCTAATGTCGATTGTAATCCAATGAAAATACTGCATAATATTCATGCTTATATGTAATGTCGTTACTTTATATTTATATACATAATTATACATAATGATGCACATTAAATAGTCGTTATCGTTTATATAAAATGAGTTAAAAGTACTTTGCCGTACATAGCAATTATATAAGTTGTAAATGCTCTCTATGGTAAACAAGAGAAAATCACTCTTTCAATCTAAAATTACATTATCAAAATCCGTCCTACACTACTATGACACTTTAATATACGTTAAGAAGATCTTGCGCCACTCGCATATTTATCGCACATTTAACATTTCACTACACGGATATCAATCTATCTAATATAGATAATCTAGTTGGCAATTTTTCATTTGAGTACAATGAAGGAGCGGTCGTGAAAAGGTCAGGTTGCAGGATATTAAAGAAGTATCGTAATCCTGTCGAAAACATTTCGTTGGTGGCTGAGTGAAGGCAATAGCGTTGATCTTGTGCATTGCTTAGTCGCTCGCTACTTACGTACACTAATCTCTTCTCGTTGACAAGAGTATGTTATAGGAAACCATCAGTTCATCAATCTATACATTTGTCGAATATCCTCAAAGAAAGAATCATTTTTTATGTCATAAGGAAGCAACTGAGCAATCGGAGCCTTATGGTGACTACCGACGCCCAAAGACGCGACGGCATAGCTGTCACTTGACGCCCGTGAGCGAGAGGTACCTCCCCGGTCGTGTCGGCCCAATCCAGCTGCAAAACAGCATGGCACTACCTCTTATCTCTTACTCAATCTTAAAGTATACATTCAAATTAAATAAAAATTTACTTGAAATAAATAAATATTTGCCAACAATCATATCACGTCAACCTAGCCCCATGGTAGCTTGTTGGCTTTGGCTTGTTTGCTTGTATTACGGGTACCAGGAACGGAAATAAAAAGAAATGTATATAAATAGATATACACGTCCATGACCCGGTGAAGACCCATATTCATCACATAAAGTATCTGCACTTGGCGGGATTCGAACCCGCGACCGCGGTGTAGTGTCCTGTAGCCCGACCAAATCTGATGCCTGCACCTTTCGTCTTTTATGCCATATTT
Organism: Helleia helle; assembly: GCA_963853865.1. Lineage (NCBI taxonomy): Eukaryota > Metazoa > Arthropoda > Insecta > Lepidoptera > Lycaenidae > Helleia > Helleia helle. The sequence goes on from OY971434.1 coordinate 7,471,026, forward strand.
GAAACCAGGAGATCGGAAATAGTCGTAATAGTATTTTTTACAGACAAAAGAAATCATTTAAATAAGTTTTTATAAAATAAAGAATCCGAAATCACGTTTCCACATGCATATTTGACCTCAACATATTCTATTTTTGGATATCTAACGGCAATTAGTGCAGGGAACTAACGAATTATGTTAATTATGCCTTGCTCGACTCTGATTGGTCGTGGGGATGCCATGTTTTTTGCAACTCTCCTTCGTAACTCCCCCTCTTTTTCATTGGCTTTTGCTCTTTAACGTAATAGGGTCATAGTTTATCATAAACTGTTCAAAGGCTCTAACTAAAAACGAGCCCGTTCCCAAACGAACGTTCATAACTCTTTTTAGTGCCATTTGTTGTTTGTACAGTCTCGTGATTATTATCATCATCATCATTAATCATTATCATCATCATCATTATCACCATCATCATTATTATCATCATCATCAATATCATCATCATCAATATCATCATCATCTTCTTCTTCTCTGTAAATCTATTTCTGTTGTTGTTGTTGACTGCTGAACATAGCCTAGTAATAAGTAAACTATTACAAACATATACTTATAAATTCTTTAAAGCAACTATGAGTGGTAATTACATACTAGCAGCGCTCCGCTGTTTCATCCGCTACTTCCCATTCCTGTGGGAGTACAGGGATAAACTATATAGCCTATATGTTATTCTGATATATAAGCTATGTTATTGTAAAGTTTCATTAAAATCCATTCAGTAGTTTTTGTGTGTAAGAGCAACAAACATAGGTACATCCTACATTCTTACAAACATTCGCATTTATCTTGAGATAGAAATAGTAGGTATACGATTTAGAAAACTGACAATCCCCAATAGTAACTAGGTACAACTAGTTAGTAGACTGTAGAAATTATACGGATTTTTTTCTCTGCAGCAAAAGCTGTCAGACTAAGCAGTGTAGGTATAGATTTGTAGTACCGTCTAAATCTTGTAAAATATCGAATTGTGACGTGTAAATACTAAGTTTAGATTACTTTTTTTAATTTTTAAGGTTCTCAAACAGACCGACAATATCTAAATCGGTAATTTACTATTAAGAATCATATTAAAGTAGTTTCCTCTCTTTTGGGACTCATTTTTAAATCACAATCACACATTAAGTTTATTTATTGGTATGAATATTTATTTTTAAAAGTATATATTATAATTAAGATACGTATAACAATAAATAACGATTAAAATATATATAGAAACTGGTAGGCATTAAAATTAATGTTTCCGCGGTGGTCAGCAGCTGGGATTCACCTGGCTATTCAAGTATTTTCATTTATTTGTGTGTATCCAATTTTGATCTTTTATCCATTTTGATTTAATCCATTTTGATTTTTTATATGGAAAAATACCTTTTTAGGTTCACGACTCCATGACACTTAGTATTCCTTGAGATCATAATGGTCATTCGTAGTCGCCATTGGTCTTGATCATACGGAAGTTCAAGAGTTTTAATGGTCAACGTCACGCTTAAACAGGAACGAACAAAGAGAAGAGAGAGAGAAAAGAACAAGCACTGCCGGGCTAGCATGCGTACAACGAGATATCTTTTGAACATAGAGAGAAATAATGTCTACATCGAGTATTTTCTCGATTACCCGTTATGCTACTACGAGAACATCTCTTCGTATACCGAAATTATATAATTATAGTAGGGAACCGCCACGGTATACAAAAAATAGGCAACTGCTTTTATTTAATTTTTGTTATAAGTTTAATTTACTTTATTTCGTCTTTAATATTGGAAAATTATCTTAGTTACTGTAGACATAGATAATACGAGAAAAGAGGTAGACAAAATTCTGTCGTTGCGCGCATGCTAGGCCGGAAAAGTCATCTAGATGCGTTTCCAATCCTGGAAATCGGTCCCAATTGTGACACTGCATCTCCTAACTTCTTTTCGAAACAGCCATTTTACCCATGCACCCGGGCGCGCGTCTTAACGCCAGTCCCATCAATAAAAATGATTTGTAGGTCGGGACTCGGGGTTGCCTTGCAAGTAATAACATTTTTATTACTTACTAAATGTATATCGAACCTGCTTAGCGTAGCTTGTTCTAGCGGTACCCCGTGTCGACATGTCGGGCAAATTTTTCAATGGAATTCTGGATATAATAATTTCGCTTACACATTTTGGTCCCTGTAGCCTGGGGCCTTGATACAGCTGATACAGCGGTAGGTACTACCCTATTTTGTTTTCCCGGTAAAATTCTTTCTTTTATATCTTCGGTGATGGCGGTGGTGATGTAGGTGTATGTATATATATATATACCACCAGTATCCGGGTGGAAACTGGTGGTTATGTGGGACTCGGCTTAAGACTACCCGCTACCCACTAACGACCCCGCGGATGCCATCGGCCACCACTATTGAGGTGCCCCGGATCTTTCAGCGACACCTCGGCGACTGGACGGTCTGTCAACAGACCGGTCTCCTCCGTTAATGGGAGCGGTTCCGACAACTGTAACGTCGAAGCTAAGACCGTGCAATGACATCAGGTTCTGTCACAATCTGAGCGCGGCCTACGCCCCTGAACCTGCTAGTACTATATAAGGTACAACTATAGTAAAGCAATTACCATGCAAATGACAAGCAAAGCGCATCTAATTACTGGCCGGCGAACGAAAAACCTTATCAAACTTGTGTATCTGACGATTATACTTGTAAATGAGGTTTTTTCGACTTTAATCAGCGTTGCTTTGTTCCTATGGTGCAAGTGAGCCGGCTTAATGTGGAAGCCTTGAAAATGTTGCGAATACATTAATTAATTATTAATTATTATGCAATGTGTTTTTTTACATATCTCGTTAGGATAACTAGTTTTGTAAAAATTTCATGAAATAATAGGTCGCTTAAAATGTTGAGTGCAAATTTAGTTTTAAATCTGGAACGGTCTAAACATCGGCTTTTTTCTTTTAATAATACCTATGGAATATATATATTATATATTCCATATTTCTTAATTTGTAGATTGTAAATAAAAAAATATTTATGACTAGCTATTGTCCGCAGCTTCGCCCGCGTTAACTTAGATTTGCAGCCGTACCCGGATTAATGATTTTTTTGACAGCTATTTGCCAGTAAAAGTCCCATCAAATCGGCCCTGGCGTTTCAGAGATTAGCCGGAACAAACAGACAGACAAAAATTGTAAAAATGTTATTTTCAAAATCAAAATCAAAATCAAATTTTTTTATTCAAAATATTACTAATACTGTATCTTTTTGAACGTCAATTGAATCTACCACCGGTTCCAAGGTAAGCCCACTGAGAAGAACCGGCGAAACAAACTCAGTGGAACTAATCTTTTCAAATAATATATATTATATAACAATTTTAATATGTTATCTTGAAATGCCCGGGAGGAACGCCTTATTCCCAGGGTGTGGTATCTTCCATGAAATCTTTTACTTTATAATATGCTTTACCACACAAACGCTCTTTAACAACTTTTTTGAATTTTTTTATGGAGAGCTTTTGAACGTTTTCTGGGATCCTATTGTAAAAGCGTATACAGTTGCCTTTAAAAGAATTGCTTACTACGTATATATCCGTACCGTATATACATCCATGTGCATTTATTAAAAAGCTGTTATTTTAATATTACAAACAGACACTCCAATTTTATTTATCAGATGATAACCACGTTGCCTCAATCTCTCTGTTACGAGATACGTAAAGCAAAAACCTTTGTGGGGTACAAAGGTTTTTGCTTTACGTATCTCGTTTTTAGCAATTTTACCAATACATTAGCAACATTGCAATACATATCTTCGAGCAAAGGACTTGTATCCAGCTCTTAATAAATTATTAAAAAATATAATCATCAAACTGTGTCCCTCTACAGTTGTAATATACGAATTTCTCAATGAAAGTTCGGACTTTTTCCATCTCACTGACATGTTATTTTGGAACCGGTGAGAGGTATGCGCTGTGTCGCGTTCCCGCCTACTTAAGTACCGCCATCTTGCTTGTTTCTCCCGTGAAACAATTTGACACGAGCATGACAGGCAGTGTAATTACTGGCACCGAGTCTCAACATCTTATGTCTCAGGATAGGCAACACATAAATGAGTTGCCTGGGATAGTTCTAGGTAAACTAGTTTATGTTTAAGGGTGACGTCGACCACTTACCATCAGGTGGCACGTCTGCCAGTTAGCCTATCCAACGAGCATAAAAAATATCTCAATGCCATTATGCTACATCAAGTATACAGAGATCCTCCTCTAGATGTCCGACCATCGTCTCCCCAAACATGGTCAAACTCATTGATAGTTGGTTTCCGCCAAGCCATGGACAATCACATACGTGGTCGCAATATAAAGTATGCGATTTCTTTTGATGTATACAGGACATGCACTCATCTTATACAATAAAATTGATACTTTGTTGTGGACGCCTCTTTTGCTAATAAAGATTATGTAATATAACTAAATGTTTATTCTTAAAAAATCCCCCAATAATAAAGCATAGGTAAGTTCACCCGTTTCCAAACTGGTGTCACAGACCATTAGAAAGCAAACCTTAGAAGCAAACTTACAACAATAGTCTTTTTGTATCGGGGGTTAATAAAGAAATGACAGCGTCATTGCCGTTTGCCGTGACGGGATTCAAATAGATTTCACTGCCAAGGCGCGCCAATAGATTTTACACATAGAAACAAAAATTAAAACCGACTTCAAAATTAAAAAAAAACTAAAAAGTAATAAAATAATTTCCGTAATCTTTGTGCCTACAATTTATAATCAACTTGTTCTTCTACTAATATACAATCTTTGCATTTACTACGTCATTATTGTTACTTTTGGAGTCGGTGTCAGCCAAGGTAGGTAGGGAGGTAGGTACATCAACGAATACGACACCGGCTTCAAAAGTAACAATAATGACGTGGTAAATGCAAAGATTGTATATTAGTAGAAGAACAAGTTGATTATAAATTGTAGGCACAAAGATTACGGAAATTATTTTATTACTTTTTAGTTTTTTTTTTAATTTTGAAGTCGGTTTTAATTTTTGTTTAAAATTTTTTTATTTCTTAATTTTTAGTGATTGCAAAATTCGATAACTGATTTTATTTGTCTGAAATATGGGTAGAACTATTAAACGCATTGCTCAGATTAGATAGCGCTGTATTAATGAGATGAACGTAGAAAGGGTTTAAATCATTACATAACAAATGCAAAAACCGAAATGGAATTGTGTAAAACTTTATATACATGTAATTAAAAGCAATCACGGCAGATTTGCTGCTATTCATTAAATAATTCTGTAATATATAGGTATAGAACATCACCATCACCAATATATATAGGTATAGAATGGATATTATGATGACCTTGAAATACTATGATGCGCTTCCAAGGCACAGTTGTTTTTTGTTCATTTAACAACGACAAGTAAAATTAAATGAATTAAACAAAATTACATGATTTTGGTATATTATTTAGCCGTATGAACTAAGCCCAATAAAAGCTGTAAATCGTCGAGGATTCCCCTCGACTGTGTAAGGTCTCCATCATCACACCTGTAATGGCGCTTGTACCCAATATGGGTGCAAAGTTCTCATCAATTTAAATTAATTAAGTCCAAACACAAGGTAGCTACTGTAAACTGTTGAGGAGTTCCCTTAATTGTCATTTGTCTTCATCATCAGACGCTTAATGACAGTCACAACACATCTAAGTGTAAAGTTCTCATCATTACAATTTAATCAAGCCCAAACACAAGTTTACTGATGTAAATCGTCGAGGAGTTCCCTCGACTGTCTTTCGGCTCCAGCATCAGATCGACTCTAGACCTTCATTAAATTGTAGTCCTTCAAAACACTTTATAGAAAATATATCAAACGCACTAGTCGCCCCTATGATTTTCGAAAGTTCCCCTCGATTTCTCTGGGATTCCATCATCAGATCCTGGTTTCCTTATCATGGGACCATTTGGGAAGTATACCCTTTAGAACAAAAAAATATTTTTTCAAATCGGTCTAGCCATCTTCGAGTAATCAGGTAACATACATAAAAAAAAAAAAAAAGATTCCGACGAATTGATAACCTCCTCCTTTTTGAAGTCGGTTAAAAAGAAGATTGACTGATTCATTAGCACCATTAACAACACCTTTCCCTTCATTATATACCTCGTTCAGTGAACGCCAAGACGTTGATTCCCCGATAATATTATGTCTCATTACTAACAGTCGTTTGTACGTGTTCCAGGATGGAGATAAAGCTAGAGCCGGGCATGGAGGGAGCGCTGGTGGCGCGGCCGGTGAAGGAGCGCAAGAAGCACGACCGGTTCAACGGCATGAGCGAGGAGGAGGTGTCGCGGCGGACGCTGCCCGACCACCTCGCCGAGAACCTCGACATCATCATTGTGAGTACGATCGACATGATACCTCCTACCCTTAATTACTCACTAGGATAGTACCACTTAGGGACCTTCAAGATAAAAGTATAATCATATTTGAAAGGCCGGCAACGCACCTGCTAATCCTCTTGTGTAGCGGGTGTCAGTGGATGTCGCTTGTCACTTACCATCAGGTGAACTGACTGTCCGTTTGCCCCCACTTCTAGAAAGAAAAATAAATAGAACTTGTCTTTAAATATGTGAGTTTGCAGGTCGACGAATACTGTCGATAGTAATCAAAAACCTTGCGCATGCAAAAGCCTGCCTATTTTTGTCCTAATTCACAAACATACCTTTAAAAAAAATCGTTAAGGTCGATCTGCTTAGCATACAAAATATTCAATGAAGTATATAAATAGCCTGCACGTGTATTCATATATAATGAGCCATAATGGTTGTGTAGTTCTGCATTCACATAACATACATACAGAGGGAGAGACTCGCTTTGTAGTTCCTCCATCAAGTTGCTTTAGCGATGGAACTATCAGAATTGGATAAGAGGCTACTGGCTCCTAATCTTTACCATTACATTTTTTTTCTTTGACGCCGGGAAATGCTCTGAGGCATCCCGCGGGTATGTGGGACTCGCTGCACCCGAAAGGTAAGGTGGACGCAGCTCTACCCACGTAAACCCGGCGAGTACCACCAATGCCGCCTTCGGTGAGGTGCCCCGGATCTACGGCTAGTCAGCCCCACAGGGGACCGATGCCACCTCCACGGAAGGGTTATCCCGCACCACAGAACAACCCCTCCCAACGTCGGGACAGTACAATGGGGTGAGGTTCCCGTCCTCGCCCCTTGTCTCTCTGCTCTTTAGTCCCCTCTTCTTATAAGAGGGATACAAAGAGCAGCTCCCTCGGCTCAATTTGCTTCGCCCAATGTGCTCGGTTCACCTTAAGCTGCTGAGCCCCACCGCCGCGACAAAGCTTGAACCATGGTAGGGCATTTACCATTACATGGCTCGACTAACTCGTTGTCCATCTCAACTTAGTAAATCACACATAATTGTGTCAAAGCCCCTAATTCTACCAATAATGCCCGTCACGAGACTTCAATATTACGGGCTATGACTCCTCGTCAAAGTGGGATTTCCATGCGAGTGTACTAACACGTATGGTGTTTTACTTCCAGATCGGCATCAACCCTGGACTGTTCGCGGCGTACAAGGGGCACCATTACGCGGGCCCCGGGAACCACTTCTGGAAGTGCCTGTACCTGTCCGGCCTCACGCGCGAGCAGATGAGCGCCGACGAAGACTACAAGGTATACGTAATTAACAGTATCAAAAAATCTATAACAACATTTATATGCCATTATTCATGCCTCGTACACTATATGGAAACAAAATATAGTTAATAAAATGATGCAAATCTACAACAGTGTGATTTATAAGGCAATGTCAATGCCTCCCACGATGACTATGTGTAACCAGCTGCCTGGTTGCCTGTTGAACTGGGATCTTAAAGAAAAGAGGTTGTCTGTATGTTTGCCTCCTCTTCTATAAAAGACGGTCCATCGCGGAAATCCATGACGCGATGTCTATAAGTAGTAATGTATTGTGACGTGGAGCGTTGAATGGGAGCTCATGCAATAGTACGTATATCCAGCATAGGCAAGGTGCTTTACGCATGCATATGCGTGCACTGGGACCACGTGGTTTGCGGATTATCGCTAAAAAGCATAATCATATCATATACTAAACGTGCTTCAACCATCACAGGCCTCAAACGCCGACACGACTGTTCCAAGCCAACGTCTATATCTAGTCTCTTTACAATATGTCTTTGTCTATATCATATCTCTATGACATCTATTTCAGTTGTTAAATTTCGGCATCGGCTTCACGAACATGGTGTCTCGGCCCACGAAGGGCTCCGCCGACCTGACAAGGCGCGAGATCAAGGAGGGCTCGGCCATCCTGCTGGAGAAGCTGCAGACCTTCCGCCCCAAGGTGGCGGTGTTCAACGGGAAACTCATCTACGAGGTGTTCTCGGGGAAGAAGGATTTCTGCTTCGGCAAACAGCCGGACACCATAGCGGGGACGAATACTGTAAGATCGTTTTGTATACTTTGAAGTATTGATAGTTCCACAGGTTTTGCTTCTATGTCAATTAACATTATACTTAGATACTGCTGTGGGTAAGCGTTTTCATCTAAGCTGTGTTGGCACGTCTAAAGGACACTATGATACGCTAAGAAAGCTTTTAGACTCACGATTTTGCTGTGCAGATCGTGTGCACGATCCCTTGGTTCTGTATTTTCGACATTCCTTAGCTCAAAATTAATTCTATAATAAATAATGGATATGGTCTCAACTTCCCAGGGCCCGCCTTCTATAGCGGTAATCCCTGCCCTTCATTACATATTATGTAAATTATTATTTCTTTAACAAGACTTATATAAACTTATAGAAGTGAAAATAATTTTGTTTTACGCCTTCTCGCATAAACTGCTGATTTCGATAGGCTAGAATATATAAGGATATTGAGAATAATATAACTAATCGTATATAGGCTATCAAAATCAGCTCTAACACGGTTGTAAACCGTAAAAGCGACGGGTAACAGCTATCGTATACTATACTACCATCATATATATTTACCGGTAGGAAAAATGTGCTGTGCCGCGCTCCAATATCTGCATTGATACCACCATCCTGCTAATTTCTCCCGTCGGCTTGTCTGTTTCGGAAAAAAGGACAGGACACAGGACACAGCACCGAGACTTTTATTCCCATGATAGTCAACGGTATATCATATAATATTATGTATCTATACACGGTACATACATACCAAGATAACATTTTTTACTATATTTGTTGTACTATATTTCTGTTTGTACAAACAGAAATACGGACAGACAGTCCGTATTTCTGTTTGTTTCGCCTAATCTCTAAAACGGCTGGTCCGATTTTGATGGTACTTTCACTGGCAGATAGCTGATGTTATAAGGAGTAACTTAGGCTATAGAAATAAGCATCATCAATCAGGATACGGCTGTAAATCTTAAGTTAACGCGGGCGAAGCTGCGGGCAACAGCTAGTATTATATAAACGTGGTGTTACAGTACATGTGGGTGATGCCCTCGTCGTCGGCGCGGTGCGCGCAGCTGCCGCGCGCCGCGGACAAGGTCCCGTTCTACGCGGCGCTCAAGAAGTTCCGCGACTACCTCAACGGGCTACAGCCGCACGTGGACGAGGCGGAGCTGGTGTTCCCCGACACCACCGGCCGCCGCCCGCAAGAGGAGATGGAGATACGCAGGTAGGGGCCGCTCCGCAAAGCGACTGTTTTATCGGTGGGAGGGTTGCGCTGTGCCGCGCTCCCGCCTGCTTGGGTACCACCATCCTGCTTGTTTCTCACGTGAAACAGTTTTACTGTGTTTCAGGGAGAAGGGCAGGACAGGCCGTGTAATTACTGGCACAGAGACTAAACATCTTGTCTCAGGACAGACAACACATGAATCAGTTGCTTGGGCTAGTCTAAGGTAAACTGGTTTATGTTCATGGGACCCTGACCACTTATCGTCATGTGGCTCGTCTGCCCTTTTGCCTATCCAATAATCAAAAAAATATATACACCCAGACGACGATCGTTTTAATGGTCATAGCAGACCGTCCTAAATTGTTGTTGAAGGAGAAACTCATCTACGAGTTGTTCTCGGAGAGGAAATTCAGCTTCGACAAATAGTCTGATAGCGGAGACCAATCTAAAAGACTATTTAAAAGATCGCTGCTTAAATGGACTGTTTATTGAAACTTTAAAACAGTGACATTTGTTTGACTCCTATCATAGTTTCGAATGATTCAGAAGTTTCGAATGTTATATTTAGTAGTCATATAAGATTTAAATACGGCCTAAGATAATACGCTTCTTTCTAATTGTAAATCCCACAGTATATTTTTCAATATTAGTTGTTATGACGTGCCTCAATAAACAACGGCATTTACAAACAAATTCATTACCTGAAGATCATATGTAATTAATTACTCATATTGACATAATTCCCAGTTTGGTCAGCATGACAAAAGCAATCAAATCACTCTTAAAGATATGCCTAAGTGCAGTAGTGAAATCCTTTCCTTAAAGGCCATAAAGCGCTCGACTCGGGTCTAGTGCTACGTTTCGTTGATGACAGATTAAAAATGCTGCACAAAAGCGTTTCCAATTCCAGGCTGACGATGGAGCCGGAGCCGGGCGACACCATCATTCTGGAGGACGGCACGGAGGTACCCCTCAAGAAGAAGAGGGGGCGGCCCAAGAAGGTGAAGCTGGAGAACGGAGAGACCGCGCCCCCTACCCCTCGTGCACCGCGGCAGCCCCGCCCCCCGCCCACGCTCGACCCCAACGGCGAGCAGCCGCCCAAGAAGAAGAGGGGCAGGCCGAAGAAGATCAGACCAGAAGAACAGCAGTTCCTCTTGCAGCAACAACAGCAACAACAACAGGTGAGACGAATTACATAGTACAAGTTGTACAGCAATCAGGATGAAGGGATGGCACTGGGCATGCATAAATTCGAGAAAGAGGAATTAGTTTCTGTAAAGTATTTGATGTGAAATTCGTGTAAATATTAAAAAAATATTTTTGATGACGATTCTAATGTTTTGCCCTCTCTTCTCTAAAAAAATGTCATGATTATGGAGACACATAGAGATCTGGTTCGATGCCGATCATTCATATTGAAATATAGGTATCTGGACTGGGACCTTTGATTTTAATACGCGTAACACAAATCATAACGAGCTTACCACTGGAATATGAAAACTTGGTCATACCTCGAAAGACCACGTAATCTTCAATATATGTATGTACTTTTAATCTTAAAAAATCCATTTGTAGATTCTTTGCTTCATTACTTAGCTTCTTTTTTACCTTTGTCAATAACCAATGTGTCAAATTTCAGCAAACAAACCCGATGCTCCAGCCGCAGCTGTCGTCGATGTCGCAGCTGCCGCACGAGCAATTCCTGCACGGCGACTTCCCGCAGCAGATGGCGTCGCCCATCCCGCAGACCATGATGTACGGCGTGCAGCACCAGCAGATGGCCGACGGCTCGCCCTACTACCAGCCTAATAATGCAGGCGAGTTCTACTGTTGTTTAGGGGAAATATTGGCAAAAGTCTGAATACATTACGCATGATAATAATAAGCTCTTTTACATACATACTCATGCAGAAAGAAGTCATTTTAAACACTTATAGGATCGTCAAGAACATTCGGAGGTTTTTATGTTAGTTGGAAAGGCAAACGGAAAAATACAATGATAAGTAGTCAGTGTCGCCCATGACCCTAACAAAACCCAGGCAACTCATTAATGTGTTGCCTATCCTGAGACATAAGACGTTAAGTCTCGGTGCCAGTAATTACACTGCTTGTCCTGCCGAAACACAGCTAAGTGTTCGAGAAAACTAAGCAAAGAACTTGGTGGTACGCGTGCAGAAGAAAGCGCGGTATATCTCATCCCTCCGGTAATAACTAACAATATGTCTAATTTAAACTTGCATGTTGTACAGGCGGCATGGACTCCCCCTTGGAGGTGGGCGGCGGGTTGCTAGCGCGCGGCTACTCGTCGCCAGGCGGCGCGGGCGGCGGGGCGGGCTACGCGTCGTCCCCGCGCGCCGTGTACGCGTCCCCTCGCTCGCAGCCCTACTCGCCCACGCCCCAGCGCCTCGCCGCCACGCCGCAGCCGCAGCACCAGGTACTACACGTGACGTCATAGCTCTATGTAGTATGGTAGTCAATCACCTCTTGTAAGGCTCGCTAGCTGATGCCTGCGGTACGCCCTATTTGAATGAAAATTACAAACGTACATTCGTCCACTGCCGAATATTGTCATCCCTCAATGAACGCCAAGATGGGGCCGATCCCTTGCCACTCGCATCCAACACGGACTGGCTACCGCACGGAGATCGTCTTCATATATGTCAATGTAGTTGACACATCAAGCATATTAGAATCAAATAATGGATACAGTATTCCTGATAGCCAAAACAAATAAGATAGGCTAAAACTGCTTCATTTATTGTAGCGTGTACATGCAATTACAAACTAATTTATCCTATCTAAGATGAAGTTTGTCCTTGACAGTCCAGAACAGGGCGAATCAATTTTGCAGGGTGGTGTGAAAACATCTGCATGTACATATCAAATTAAAGTACTACTGCTATATCTATCTTACATGATTGTCCCAAGAAATATGACCATATTGATTTTATAATAATGATGTGCCTTAATCTAGCTAACTAACGGTAAATAGGATCTGTCTGCTCCGCAGCAGTTCCCGTCGAGCCCGGCGGCGTTCTCGGCGCCGTCCCCCCCGCGCGCGCCGTACGGCTCGCCCGGCGTGGGCGTAGGCAACGTAGGCGCGCGCTCGTTCGCCGCACGCTCGCCGCTGTACGCCAGCAGCCCGGCCGCGTACCGGCAGCAGCCCAGCCCCGCCGCACAGCCGAGATTTTCTCACGAGATGCCGTTCTCCAGAGATACCACACCACAGGTAGACATCATAATTTACTGTTAACCATTCTCCCTCCACTCAAGACGTAGGCCTCTTTCAATTAACGCCAAGACGGTAACGTCACCTACTGCTATCCTATGCTTTCACGGTATATAAAGCGAATCAGTCGAATTCAGTTGTCAGTTTCATTTACAACTCGCATTTCTGTTTGCTTGCTCTATGGTTTGACACACCATTCATTTTTAATGTGGCAATGGCAATGTACCTACTTATTTTTTTTCTAGTAATATTTAATTTATTTTATAAAATCATATAATGTTTGTTTGTTTGTCAATCTCAGTCGGCCCCGTACGCGCGGTCGCCGGCGCCGGCGGGCGTGGGTGTAGGAGTGGGCGGGGCGGTGGTGGGCGGAGGCAGCACGCCGTTCCCGGCCGCGTCGCCGGCGGGCGCACTGCATTCGTACACGCCATCGCCGGCGCACACGCCCTACAGCCACCATTCGTCACCGGCGCCCGCCTACACGGACTCACATCACTTCTCCAATCAGGTACAATATTTAACGCTAAGAATTAGATTGAGTTATCTTTGACTGATTTCACGAATACGAACATAGGCTTCAATAGAGTACTTTGAAATAATAGAGGGTTAAATTAGAATTTATCCGATTAAATGGATATTCGTTTATATCATATTCATGGAAAGTAGTGACTATCAAATTTAAAAATTATAAACACCGATAAAAAGGCTAAAGCTATTAATAATCGATCGAAAAATAAAGCGATCATCTCTTATTGAAGATATTTCATATGAGGACATTAAACTTTTAAGTTACAAAAAAATATTGAAATTATGAGACGCGTTAAGACTCGTGTCATATTACTCTTAGACTTTACATTAAAGTGATCTGGTGGTAATTTATAAGACTAAAACTAAAGGCAATAGCAGGAAAAGCATGGAATAGAATAGAAATGGAAGGAGTTGGGGGGCCTTTTCCAAAATAGGGCAAACGGGCGATGTTGTCGATGTTATAGACTCATTACATTCATTTGTCTGAAATAAGAATATTGTTAAAATTATCTGATTGATCCGCAGGGGGCGGGGTCGGGGTCGGGCGGTGGGTTCGGTGCGGAGCTATCGAGCGACATCGGCGCGGCCATCTCGTCGCCGGGACCCGTGTCGCCCGGCATGGCGGCGCTGGACTTCGAGCCGCCGCGTGGGGACCACAGCCCAATGGGCAGCACCGACATGCACCCCGGCAGCAACAGCAACTCCTCGCTCTCCGACTACAACAAGGTACGCACACTGACAAACAGTGGGACAAGCATACTAACTGATAAAATCTAAAAAGAAATCGTATTTTAACTATGGTCAGAAAAATGCTAAGTTCTTCAAATATTACTTATCAGCATAGTAGCTTTGTCATGCACCGTCGCAACATATAGAAGAATGAATTCTATCTTGTCTGTATTATATTTTGATGACTTGCAGAGTGGTGACGACATAACGACATTAAATTAAAACAGGATCACTACTAGTCAATCAAAATACTTTGTAATAATTAAAGCGGGTGTTACATCAACAAACGAAATTTACAAACAAACTAATTCCGTTGTAAAACTAAAGTCGTAGTACGAACTACTATCGTGATACCCAATATGTGGTTTAAATTAATGTCGTATGTCGTCACCACTCGATGTATTGACATTGAAGCTTCTAAATGTTATAATTCGCATAGACGAGATCGATCAGTGTAGTGTAAAAGTGACCGAATACGTGGTATTAGGCCAAATATATATCTGTGCTAGAGGTATAGATATATAAATAGTTCATAGTTCTCGTAATAGTGGTTATTACTAGAGATTTAACGTATTTTTATATTCATTTATTTAAACAATGTATAAATAATGTAGCAGCAAAGCAACCCTGGCGGCGCAGAGTTGTCGCCGGCGGCGGTGGGCGGGTCGGTAGGTGGGTCGGTGGGCGGAGCGTTCGGCAGCGCTCTGTACGACGCGGAAGGCAGGCTCGCCTACCAGGACAAACCCGATTACCACTACCAACAGGACCAAGGTGAGACGCAAAGGATTTTTGTTGTTAAATTAGTTGCCGGCATTAAAAGATAGAGTAATTACCTACGCTCGTAGACGCCACAACTTAAAAAGAAAATTGCGCCCAATTCCTCTTTAACTTACGGTGACAGTAGAATATTTTGGATGAGAATTTAATGGGAAGGTTTTTTAAATAAGAGTATAATGACGTCTTATTTCCTACTCTAGTATTAATGGAGATAATTTTTTTTTTTTGTTGTACCTATAATTGGAGTAAAATACAAATCTATTTTATGTTGTACCTTGTCACCTTGTAACGAGGATTTTGCAAACAAGATAATTAGTAAATACTTTGAATATAATTTCAGGCCCAGGAGTAGCGGAAAGTCCGCGATTAGATCAGCTACATCAGCATCCCTCCATGTATCCTAGCAATTTTAATAGGTCAGTTTCATTATAATAATATAAAATAATGGACAAATATGCATCTATGCATAATATAGATGTATTATTTTATAGAAAGTGGGTGAGCCATCCTTGAGTTAAATGTACATGCACATTGTCTTTGCGTGCGTAAGCTCGGGAGCGCTCAGTTCAGTACGCTGATAGGCTCCATGTTACGCACACAAAAACACACGTCTGTCGCATAACAACTACAAGTATGGCCCACCCGCTTTCATGAAATAAAACAACAGTTGAATATACATTTTACGTAACGCTATAATTAAATTAATAATATTCCAATCTCTGACTGCATATATTGTTTGTCGTATATAATATTTTGTAATTGCTATTTGTGCAGATCGACGCCCACGGGCGAGGAAGACTCTGGCTTCGGTCGCGCGCCGCCCTTCCGAGCGCTCTCTGACCATGCACCTGGTGAGTGTAATACTTTCAAAGACGTATTATGCATTTTGTTTTGATTAGATTGATTTAACTGTACGATAAAATTCATCATCTTCTTCATCTTCAAGTCAATACAATAATATGAACGACTTAATCTAATGTTGAAGCCAAGCGTAAATAGTCGAGGTCTTTTAGGGCTTCTTATGAACCCTTTTAGCGAAACTAAATAATAATCATTGATTTAATTTTATTTCAAAAAACTATTTTTATATATTATATTAATATATAAGCTATGTAAAAGTATAAACTATTAAATATATTTCCGTTCTCTGGTACCCGTAACACAAGTTCTTCGAGAACTTACCACGGGACCAGATTATTATGTCTCAGGATAAGCAACACATAAATAAGTTGCCTGGGCTCGTTCCAGCTATACTAGTTTATGTTCATGGGCGACGTTGACAACTTACCAAAAAGTGGTACTTTTGCCAGTTTGCCTATCCAACTAACATGAAAAATAAAAAAAAAATAAAAAAACGTGGTGTGAAAGCGTCCATAGATATAATGTTTAATCCAACATTGATATATTTAATATAAATTAACTGTTATATTTCGTGTGTCGCAGGATCGCCGAGTGAATACGGCGGCACAGGTGAGGGCGGCGCCCCCAAGGGCAAGTCACAAGACGTGGCGTCAAAGTCGCTGTCAGGGCTCGAGTCGCTGGTGGACCAGATCCCGTCCATCGCGGAGGGTGGCGCGGGAGGAGCGGCAGGAGGTGGGGCGGGCGGAGCCGCAGGGGCAGGGGGCGAGCCTACGCCGCCCGCGCCGCTGCCTGACTACGCACCCGCGCTGTACCCGCCTTACCCGGCGTATGGCGCGCCCACCTACGGAAACAACGGGTCAGTACTACTCACATAGTACTCACATAGTGCGAACTTTGTGCTATAAATATCAACAATACTTTTGCAATATTTGGGACATATATAACATTTGATAGGCAATGATGATTTATTGCAAAACATGCGGCATATAATACATTTTTGTATCGATATGAGGAATTTGTGTACCTATCACTATCAACAACGTTTTGCTAATAATATCTTATTTTATAAATATTCTTTTCATTTAATAGGATGTTTTTTATTAAATAGGATATGCTTGTATATGACAACTTTTAGTCGTTCACAATGGTAATAATCTGTTCATATATCAATTATTATGTGACTAGGAAAATAGCCAAGCAAATATATTATGATAAGATTGTGCGCTTACAGCTACGGCGGACCGTTCGTGGGGTACGGCGGCGGGTGGGGCACACAGCTGATGCGGCCCGCGCCCGGTTACCTTCCCGATTGGCAGTACGGGTACGCGCCCGGCGTGGCGCCGCCCTACGCGCCCTATAACACACCCTACTACAACGGCTACGCCGGTCCGCCACCCGCCCACCACCAGCAGGTACGTGCCACGCCCCCCGCCCCTAGTGAAAGGGACGACCACTCGTGCATCATCGGTGTTGGGATTTAAAACTGATCATTTTCAGGAAATTATATCTGATGTAATGAACATATAATGTCTCACATTAGGTGCAGAATTAAACGCCCCGTCGAAATGTGGCCGGCGGTAACCCGGTGGCCGGCAACGTAAGTGTCACTTGTATCGACTTGTTACAAGAAAGAATACAGCTGCATGGACACAACACCAAAATCCCAATATGAACTCGACGACACTAGTTTGTTGAGATATAATGGTGTGACGTATCTAAAAAGACAATCACATTAGCAATCGGAGAGCAAATAACCCATGTTCAAAGTCACATTCTACTATGGAAGTATTATTGAGCCAAATATAAGGAATACAAGATTTTACTATGAGTTTACGACTTTTCCGTGAATCGCCATAAATCGTACATCGGAATAGACTTTGCCTTGATTACCAGTAGCAGTTTGAACTTAAGTTAGGCCGAATATAACTTGCATTTCAGATATAAGTTATATGATGTCAATAGACAGTTACCTTAATCCTTAGCCTGTTGATTCTCGTATGTTTATTGTCTAACGCAGTTTATGTCTAAGAGTTAAGTGCCTATGTAACATGTACCTTGTGTGCTGTATGCTGACGTGGCGTGTCTGTCCAGTACCTGTCGGCGCCGCCGTTGCTGGAGCTGCACAAGAGCGGCGAGCACGCGCCCGCCGTGCCCTCCGTGCCCTCCGTGGGCTTCGGGGGGTTCTGTTAGTGACGCCCGGCCGACACACCCGCCGACAGCCCACAGCCGACAGCCCCCTGTAAAGCAATCTAGTGATGTAATTTTATCTTTTTCAAAAAAATAATGAGCTTAATTTTTAGTGTTTATTTGTAAATATTGTATGTATTTATTTGTCACGGAACCTCCCGAATCGCTAGACATCACAGGCGGCGGGGCGCGGGCCCACGTTCGGTCTGTGATCCGGCCCCGTGCGGGGCGCGACTAAAGTCTTGCCAATGTACGTTTCGCGTTCTAGTCAGTGGGCCTCGTGTCGGCTAGTCAAATTCTAAACGGCCCGCGCGCCCCCGCCGATCGTTATCTAAGTCACGAGAGCGGCCTACGAGATGTGTACTTTTTACTTAGGTTTAGTTGGTATCGTTTGGAGTCGGACTTGTTCGCCGAGCATTTTTTACGTGATGACTGTTGTGTACTTATGTCGGGACCGGACGTCACCGTGACGGTCGCGTAGCTTCGGATCGCTAGGGAGTTAGTTAATATTTTTAACGTATTTTTATCGATGGAGCCCCGCCGGGCCGCGTGATCCGAGGGTGCTGACGTCGCTCGTCGTTTGCCATTTTTATATCGCGGCTACGTTCTGTACCGCTCTCGCGTTACGATTAGATTATATTATGTTTGTCTTTAGTACGTTGTTGACGATTTCGTTCCGAGTGACGCTCGGAGGGACTACTACAATTTCTGTGTTCAATTTTCACTACGCTCGGGCGGTGGTGTGTACAAAATTATTTCTTTGCACAAAAATGAATTTTAATATAAGGTAAAAACGAAATAACATACGTAATAAAGACATATACGTTAATGATAAGTTACTCGAAGAATTTATATACGGTAGGGAGAGACGTCGCCGCGAACGGTTCGGCCGTCAACCGTGCTCAATGGTCACCTTCGAGTGGCGCAGCGACTGCATTACCGCGCGGCATAAAATTTGTTACGTGCGTCTGTGATCGTAAGTTACATTAAACTGTTCGTTTTTATCGTTATCTGACGCCGCTGTCAATGTCAATGTCATTTTGACAAGCATGCGTTGCTGCGCCATTTTAATGCGTTTTATTTTAATTTATTTTTCGTCAATAAATACAGAAAAAAATTATAATTTCTATAAATGAAAAATCGACAGGGTATTTAAGATTGCTTAAGATGTATTATAATTTTATATTTATTTTTATTTTGTGCGAGTTTTTTCCTCGTCTTGTGTTTAGTGTTACATTACTGTATTGATATTTTGTTTTTATAATAGAATGCATCGATATTTATCGTAATGTTGCGATGAGAACTTAATGATTAATAAAGTGATATCTTTTGTAGTATCGATAAATGTTGATGACATTCGGTTGCGAATACCTCACTTCAAAACTCGACGATTTAAAATCTTATCAAAAATATACATTTTTCTATTAGCAGCTATAGTTGTTGTGTTGAATGTTTATGAGTGTTGGAGTGAGGAGCGCCCCAAGCCCTGCCGTGGCCTGCGCACACTATTGTGTGGGCAGTATATACAGTCGCCGCGGCAGTAAAGCGCCTTGTAAATGTGTGCTTTATTACGCTTCTTTTGATATTATATTTCTATTTAATAACTATATTTTTTGCTTTTACTTAATATTACGCATGATCTGTGGTCACGTTACGGTGCTTTTTCATTTTTCGTAATACCTTTAATAGATCAATTTTATTAACGACTTATTATTTGCTTCCTTATGATTTTTATGAAGTAAATATGATGTTAAAAGCATAATATTATTTGTGTTATTTGATATTCTTTTGCATAATATATTTAAAAATGAATTTAGCACCGTCACACTATAAACAAAACGAAGGCCTACGCCCACTGCCGCAATCGCTGCTACATAAAATATATATATATAGACTTGACAAATCAGGTTTTGATACAATACTATATTAACTGAAGCATTTTGACTATGGGATTATTTAATACCGATAACGGATACATAAGTGGTGTTAAGTTGGTAAAAATTTTGCGACATCTACTAGGGTGTATGCGGAAATCTTTTAAAATATAACCTCCTGTAGTCTATCTTTATCTATTATACAGAGCAGCGGCGGCTTTCTCGAATAATTTGTGATGGTTACATGTACTTTAATAATTTCTCGAATAAACTATGAATGAGTGCAGTGTTGGGAGATTCATTTGTTGTATTCTTTTAATATTAAACGTTAGTGGCGGCCTTATTAATGTAATTTTTATAAAAGAGAACAATCATCCGACTTTTAATATTGTACTTAATTAAAGAAACAAAATTCACGATTCTAATAACGTAATTCTATATAAAGAAAAATAGGATAATTAGTTAATAAAATAAGGATGGTTAGAATCGATGGGTTCTGGAGTCCCGTGTAAGGCCGCCTCTAACCGTGTGTGAGTGAGCGAGGCCACAGGACCGTTCGCCTAAGCGACGTTGGACTCGCGGGGCGGTAGTAGGTACCGATAGTTAAGTGTTAAGAGCGGCTGGGCCAGGTTGAGTTGTACTTGGCCGCATTAATATAAGTCTTCTATCAACGAGCTAGTGTTAGTGCACTCCGGCGGTTGTCGTCGTTTTATCTCTCTAACCGTCCGCTGTCGGCCGCGGTACGTGTGACGGGGCACACATTCATTGAGAATGATTACAAAACGCTCCGCTACACGCTCAGCTACTCTCAGCGGGCGGAGGCTGTTGAGGCGCTTGCACACAGGTCGTGTCGGTGTTGGCGTTTATAAGAGACGCGGTCTGTGTGAAAACCTCGACAGGAATCTCGTTAGGGTTGACCAGTGTATGCATTGTGTCGCTCAACTATTTGTACAGTATGTATATTTTTGTAAAATTCCTTCTTAACTGTGGCAATATTACGAAATTAAAAAAAATATCTCTAAATAATAATTAGTACAATTTTTAGACAGTTAACTCGAATAACCGATCGATCTCTAAATCATTAAATGTAATATAGAATGGGTATATGGACGCAGAAATCATAATTCATCGTTTGCTTTGCATTTTAAGAAAAAATATAGTCGGTTATTTAGCTACGCGCACCTGTGACGGAGCGGTTGGTTTACTTCGATATTTCTCTTCCTTTAGGATCAGCTTTATGAAGTACCTACATGTCGCATCAAATTATTTGATCAGGTAGAGGGACTTATTATTTGTAATGCTCTTTTAATCCTCTTTTTGTCTAGACACTTTACCATTGCCCGATAAGATACTAGGATAACAATTAACATAATATAATGTATAGGTGAAGAATATGTAGATAGGTCAAGAAATGGGTATCCCGATGGGGTAAGAAACCTCTTGTGGAGGTTTGTGCGGCATGCGCTGGTTACCACACA
Source organism: Helleia helle (assembly GCA_963853865.1). NCBI lineage: Eukaryota > Metazoa > Arthropoda > Insecta > Lepidoptera > Lycaenidae > Helleia > Helleia helle. The sequence goes on from OY971434.1 coordinate 7,492,399, forward strand.
GTTATGTATAGAACATTTTTTAATAATTTGTTTTTATATAAGAATATATATGTATGTACACTCACTGCGATGTTGCCGTAGCTAAAGAACCGGCTGCCGATGTACTGACAGTTGTAGAGCTTACAAGCTCGCACTTAAATCTAGGTAGTGACGCGTACGCACCGCGCTCAGATATCGCATATAATTAGTTTCGATCTTAGGCATAATTTTTAAGATACTATTGAGTTCCTATTAATTATAAATATTTTTTTCTTCAATCTGTTAGCGCTAGTGTGGCTAGAAATTAATTTGCCTTATCTTTAAAAATACTTTATTTTTGTTTAATAATAAATTTTAATTATATGCGGGAAAGTTTTATTTTCTATTTCCAAATTTTTCTAATTTAAAATATTAGGCGAGTCTATAGCGCAATGCGTACACGTCTTTAGGGTAGCTGCACGAGTGCGTGTCTGGCGAAACGCCGCTTGGTTGTGAATCACATCGCTTGTCGCTCCCGCTCCGTCACTCTCAGTTATACTACCATGAAATATACTAAAACTGTTGTTCATTTACCTCCTCAGTATGAAATTAACATGTATTTAGACTTGTATTATTGATACAATGTATGTTACTTAGCTGCAAAGAAACTTTCTGTATGTTGCGGGCTCTTGCCCATTTGCAGCATTGTGACGTCATATTGCCGTGCCAAACACTGCAACTTCTCCAGAGCAATAAACTACTTTATAATCTCGAAAAGCAATAACACGCGTATTGCCGTTTCGTATAATGTTTACCTGTCATTGTTTTCTATAGTATTCCTTTTATTTAGTATTATATGAACGTTGACATTTCACTTGTGTATAAATTGTGTTTCGGTGCCGGGACGCACCAGCGTGTAGCGGTGAGCAACAGAGTTTACGGAGGCGGTTTTTTAACGAATTTAGCTCAATTTTATTGATACTTTATTATTGTAATTTATTCTATTATCTACTCGCTTGTTGTTTATACAGTTGTTTCGATTATTTCCCCTTGGCTGATAGAAGCACTTATCGTCTATAATCCACGAGTTCAATAATCTGAAGGTTTCATTCAAACAAAATAATCAATTAATAATTATAATAGAATGATAGAATTTAATCTTAAACACGTGGACAAAATTTTGCAAATGATTATTAAATCGTAATAGTATCAGCCAAGGCCATACATTTGTAAAATATTTACTCAAATAACTCGCATTTCAATCACGGTGCTTATTTATAGTGGAGGGCGCGACAGGCAAACCCAGGCGACTACATATCCTTCAGTCTTACACAACGCTCCCTCGGATCAACACGATTAGTCAATTATTTTAGGCCATCCACCTGTCGCGCCCGCAACGCGCGTTTTTAAAGTACAATTTGTCGATACCTTTATCATTACTAACATAAGTCCCGTCGTTTGCGCTCCCAGTCTCCTGGGACGAGGGCGGTGGAACCTGGATTACTTTTGAAATTTATTTCGATTTGATTTTTATTCCAAAACCAATTTCGATCGACCTTCGATCGCTGGATCGAGATTGGTGTTGATATAGAAGGAATGGGGTAGATTTGAAAAGTGATCGACCGGCGCTGTTGTCACCGAGCGATATCGCTCGCGCATGTTTGTACAGTAACTATACTTGTGGTAGAGCACTAAGCAGTTATTATAGTGTAACGTAAGATCTAATCGAATTACAGTCTAGTGTAACATAAGCACGCGACCTTGACGTGTCCTTTGTAAGGTTTTTTATATTTTAATTTTGAATGTTCTCATTTGAAAACTGACTCGTTGGAATGTAATTAGTAATTAAACAGGAAGAATTTTAAATAACGATACAAGTTTAATGATATTTAAGTAATGTATTATAAATAGGTGTAAGGTAAAAAGTTATTAACACTGTATGGAAATTGTGACAAAATTATAGTCATTTGTAATATTACACTGATGTTTTATTATGTCCTTTATAATCTTACTTCAACCCTTAGGCTCAACTCACACTGGCGCAGAGTGGAAGCGACGCGTCATATTTTTCCGCCTAAAGCATATTCATCTCTATTGTTCTATTATTTAAATACAAATTTGTTATGTAAATGTGGAAGCGCGCGCTGGCACGCATATTCGCTCTTCGACGCTCGGCTCGAGTGGAGTGGGTTCGCGAGTCGCGTCGCTTCGACTCTGCACCAGTGTGAGTGAGCTTTATCCTGCCTTTGCATCGTTCTTGAACGCTGAGAAGTGAGATCCTCTACTGCCGGCTTAACTTTAACGTTATACCATAGAGAATGTCAAACTCACATCTACAAGTACTATTGTCACTCACATCACTTTATATCTATAGGCCTGACCAACAACCAACATTACCATATGCAACAATTTAAATGCCCGAAAACATTAAAAAGTTGTAAGCGGTAGGGCCCGAATTGGTCCGGCACGACCGAGGTGGTTTTTTTTATATCATAGGGAGACAGCCAAGCAGTCGGAGCCTTATGGTGACTATCGACGCCCATAGACATTCGCACAACCAAAAGTTATGCAGATGCGTTGTATCCATTTCCCTATCCCCCTAATAGGTCACCGGAAACTCGCAAACCGCACGAAACTCGACAGCATAGCTGTCACTTTACGCTGGTATTAAGTGATAGAGACCCCGGTGGTGCCGGCCCAATTCGGCTATAAAACAGCACGGCACAGCCTCTTACCTCTCGTAGCTCTCGCTCACATAATACCGGTTCCATAGTACTCACATAGTACCCATTGCACTGTCCGCTCACATAGTACCTAGGTAACACTGAAAATGTTTAGAAAATGAAAAACGGCTTAATGTAGAAAGTTGCCAATACTTTTATTGTTTTTCGAAGTAATCTCCGTTTCTTTCTACACATCGTCGCATTCGATGGAACCTCTGAGAAAAGCAGTGGGCCCATTCTTCCTTAGGAGTCTCTTCTATGGCATTTTCGTACGCTTTCACCGCATCTTCAGGGCTCGTAAAGCGAATACCTCGAAGTTTATCTTTAATTCTTGGGAATAAATGAAAGTCGCAGGGCGCCAGGTCAGCCGGCCTACTCTCAGTGTTTCCAGATTAGAAAAGTGAAATTACAGTGAAGGCTATTTGAAATTACAGTAGATTTATGAAAATTACAGTGTTTTCCTATCCTGAAATACAGTATGATTCACAGTAGATAAAAATAACATTTTAACTTCTTTTTAATGACTAAATCGAAGGGGCATGAAGTTTGCTAAGTTAAAACGAGAGGGCGGATCGGATCGGGATCGGGCTCAAGTCACTTTCATGATAAAAGAGAAAGAAAATCTCCTCCTATAACAATATTTACGACGGCTTGAAGTTTTTTGAGTTTAATATTTAAATTATTTGCGATAAATCTGTAATTATATTAGATAGTAATTTAACGAGGTTGTGTTGTTTGGTGTGAAATTTTGTGCTCTGCAATAACAGCGGCTATTTTTATTGCAGCTGTTTTTTTTCTTTCCTTGATACCAACAAAACAAAATGAACAAATTTTTCTCTAACGCACTACGAAGAAATACACACAAAGCACCTTGCTAAATTAAAACCCTTAGCGGAAGTAAAATCCGTCTACATAATTTTAATGCGTCATAGCATTAGTATTAATTTTTTGGTAATAGGCAATATATCCACAGTTTGTCAGGGAATTCCCCTTCCCTCGTAGGTCGTAGGTATAAACTATCAACCAGCCGCTGAATCATAGACAAACACTAAACTCTATAACGTTTCGTTTCATCCATTTATGTAGGTTTTTTCACCAATAATTAAGTTTATTATCTTTTTTTTTATATTTTTTTAGAAACTCAAAATTACAGTGACTTTCATACACTGTAATCAGCATAGTACAGTGTACAGTGAATAGAGTAGAATTACAGTAAATCTGCTGTAATTACAGTGCATCTGGAGACACTGCCTACTCTTGACACTCGATCCTATCGAAATTTAGGATCGGGATCGAAAAGACGCTACAACTAGCGCACAATTTGACTCGATTACAGTGAAATTTTATGTAACTAATTGAAATCGGGATTTCTCGATCTTGTTCATACATATTTCCTTATTTCGTACTCTTGACGTATTATTCTTTATATAGTTTGTGCTCTTGACAACATTTTGACGACACAACTGACGCCAGGAGGCCGTGTGGTCGCAGACCGCACGGTAGGCGGGGGGCAACCCCCCAATCAAAAGTGAGCCGAATGGGCTCACACCAATCCGTTGAAGCATTAGGGCCTTCGGGCCATTAGCATAGATCCATCCGAAAAAAAAAAAAAAAAAAAAAAAAACATTTTGACGTTGACGTATCGACTTCGAAATTGAGATTGGGTTCGAAATTCGAATTTACACAGTTCATTGTTCAACAAAACTTAAGTTTTTAGTGTTCGATTGCGTTGTTTAAAGTGTTTTTTATTAAAATTATGGCATGATTGGCACTTCTTCTTAGATATATTAGGATAGATCTAAGACAAAGGCGAAATCTAAGAAGAATGGCGCGTTATATGCCAATAATGCGTTCACCATGAGGAGTTTAAGAGATATTAATATTGCCTCAGCAAGGAGCTTTGAAGTTGTTCATAGCGATTTGGATTTGTATCTACTATCTAGTATCTAGTATCTACGCGTTATAAGGTATGTCAATAGAAATATCTATAATCTAACCTCTTCTATAGTTCATCTTTTCTCTTTATTTACGGCAGTAGGATACATAAAAAATATATCTCAAATTATTTTATTATTGATTGGTTCTACATTGTTCTTCATATTATGTGATACCTATCTATTAGACAAATCAAAGTGCTAATTATAATAATCTATTTGACTTATTGAGTTACATACATATACTTATTTGCATTATTTTATGAAAACTTCCAAATAACATCCGTAGTAAGTGCTATTGATGGTACTCATATGGCTATCATACGTCCAGTCCAAAATGAGAGGTTTTATAATAGAAAAGGATTTCACTTAAGAAATGTTTTAATTATAAGTTGACTCTTGGATTCTGTAATTGTATAATTTAGTTTTAATAATGCCTTTTCTTTTATTAGTAATACCTTTAAATTGTATATATTATATTGATATAATATATTATACAATTTTAAAAAATTAATTATATATATATTAATAGGTATATTCTTTTAGTAATACCTTTAAATTGGCAAATAACATAAACATTATAAAGGAATCTTAAAATGTGTTCATTCCTTTTTAAATTTTGGGGAACTTGTTTATTTACTTGTTAATTCTAAGTTAAAATCATAAGAAAGTGATCATTTGTTTCATACATTAATATTATATTGCAATAATTATATGTTTTAGGAGACCTGGGCTATGGCCAAAGAACTATTATGATGACACATATTTGGATGCTCCGGCTGGCTCCCATGAAGAACACTACACCAAGTTTCATTGCATGGTATGCAATGAAACTTGGTGTAGTAAATCATACTATTGGTGTTCTGAAGAATAGGTGATGAAGTCTTCTAGGCCACAGGGTCCTTCACTATAAGAAAGCGATCATTTGTTCCGTACATAAATATTATATTGCAATAATTATGTATTTAGGAGATTCGGGCTATGCCCAAAGAACTATTATGATGACACCTATTTGGATGCTCCAGCTGGCTCACCTGAAGAACAGTACACCAAGTTTCATTGCGTGGCACGCAATACAGTAAAGCATACTATTGATGTTCTGAAGAATAGGTGGCGATGTCTCCTAGGCCACAGGGTCCTTCACTATAAGAAAGTGATCATTTGTTCCATACATAAATATTATATTGCAATAATTATATGTTTTAGGAGACTCGGGCTATGCCCAAAGAACTATTATGATGACACCTATTTGGATGCTCCGGCTAGCTCACCTGAAGAACACTACATACACCAAATTTAATTGTGTGGCATGCTATACAGTAAGCATACTATGAGTGTTCTGAAGAATAGGCGACGATATCTCCTAGGCCACAGTGTTTTTAATGTTTTCATTAAACTCTTGTTAAACTACTATTTGTTTTTATTTGCCTATCTCATTGATTGATATAATCAATATTACAATCACAGTATTTATAAAAATAAGTACTAAAATACTTAACAATAAGCCTTTTATTCTCTTTTAACCTAAGGTAGCAATATTTAAATGTAACAGTTTTTATTTCCCTGTCTATATTTTTGGTCATTGATTGGTATAATCTATATTACAATCACAGTATGTATTTATAAAAATAAGTACTAAAATACTTAACAATTAGTCTTTTATTATCTTTTAACCCAAGAAAGCAATATTTAAATAATTCACAGTATTTTGTAAACAAATTAAGCCTATGTTTATGAGTAAAATACTTCATTTTCAATAAATAAACACCAAGATGACCAATCACTAAAATACATAACAATTATAATTTGTATGTTGTCTGTCAGAACTTCAGTTATTATTTTGGAAAGCCTTGGCTCCAGCATTACGGGTAAATTAAGAAATTATTATTTATTATTTTCATTTAAAGGCATTAGCTACTACGCTATTAGCCACACAAAATACAATTATTCGGTCTGTAATACGGAGAAATGGCGGGAAACCCCAAGGAGCGCGGCTCGCCCCTCTAGCCCCCATCAATCAACTATCATTCCCCATTCCATCCACACAAGGCAGTCCACCACAATATTCGCCAAACAATCACATTATATATTACACAGATTAAGTTTTTAAAACAAACACTATAGAAAACCGCCAGAACAGCCCTACTAAGAAAACCACTCCAGAACGGTACTCCATAAGATTCGCCAACCAATCACAATATATAAAGATCAAGTTTTTAAAACAAACACTATAGAAAACCACTCTGAATGGACAAAATACAAAATAACAATTAATTAACGGGAAACCAAAAAAAACACAACCGCGCGTCCCGATGTTTCCCGCCATTCCTTTACTATATTTTGAGCTATTTTGAAATTTGATGTCTATTCAAAATTGCGCGTAAGCTTTTTTTTTATAACAGCAATACACATTATGCCACAATGTATAATAATTTATTTTGCTTTTAATGCTTTAAAAATAAGTTTAGGTTTAATTTGAGGAACTACATTATAATAGATAATAATTCATTATTGGAGACATATTTTAATTTTAAAAAAACAAACATCATAATATGTTGAATTTTATTTTGTTATTATATTTTATTATAATGGCCACATCGGTCGTCGATTCCAATTTCAATTCAATCGTAAACACGATTTGTTCAAGAGTACCAATATACTCCAGATTGGAACTGGAACTGGATTGAATTCGTATTGTTGTGAGATTGGAACTGCAGTCAAGAGTAGGCCGGCAGGACTGTAAGGCGGATGACTCATTATCTCGACACCTGCCATCAGGGCCGGACTTAAACATAATGCCGCCCCTGGGCACCGATAAAAATGCCGCCCCAATACTGCAGTTTCACTTAAACTTATAGTTTATTACCTTATTTTTCAAAAATAAAATAACTAATTTATTATACATTATTATAATATCTGTGCTTATTATATATTGCCTATTGTATATTGCGAAAACATAAAAATTGGTCCCAATCTAAATTTTTTCAGTACGTCTGATTTGATGCATAGAATATCTACCAACCCGTCGCCAGGAGGCCGTGTGGTCGCAGACTTTACGGTTGGCGGAGGGCAACCCAGGGTTTTACAAACCAAAATTGAGCCAAATCGGCTCACACTAATCCGATGTAGCATTAGGACCTTTGGGGCGTTAGCATAGATCATTCCGGAAAAAAAATAGAATATCTAAGCTATTGAGCCTATTTGCACTTATTGTAGAACGTAAGAAGTTTTTAACTCTTTTCAAACATGCAAACGATCGTTCTGGCGCTACAGTTTGTTGCAGGTAATATCATAAATCCACGTTTGGAAACTCAGTGTAAAGGTCCTTTATTATTATATAAAAATGAATTTCTTTAATAATCTATTTTATAAAAAAATATTTATTCAAAGAATTAACTAATTATATTGAACAATCTTGATAAGACTGGAAAAAAATCAGTTTCTAAATTTTGCCGCCCTAGAAAACTTGCCGCCCTGGGCACTAGCCCCGACTGCCCCTATTGTAAATCCCCCACTGCCTGCCATAGTCAAATATTTGACAGTCCGTTTTGTGGAGTGCGCTGAAGCATTGTCGTGGTGAAGGAGGATCCTGCTTCGAGGGCGCTGCTGTCGAATTTTTTCCAAGACAACAGACAAACAGCGATTGATTGTCTGTTGATTGATTGAAGGGACCGACGCCACCTCCACAGAGAGGTTGTGCCGCACCACAGAACAACCCCTCCCAACGTCGGGACAGTACAATAGGGTGAGGTTCCCATCCTCACCCCTTGCCCTCTGCTCTTATGTCCCCTCTTCTTATAAGTGGGGTACAAAGAGCCCCCTTGGCCCAATTAGCTTCGCCCAAGGTGCAGCGACTCACCCTAGGTTACTGAGCCCCACCACCACGACAAGGCCTGAATCATGGTGGGGATCTTCTTCTCTACTTATCTTTCCCATGGTTGACCTACATAACGTACCTATTGTCTTCTTTTGATTGTCTAATTATTATTAATAGGTCTGGAGTACATAGTGAAATGCTCGAGCTAAACTTAGTCTTATCTGTATGGCTCTAGCATAGTCCGCGTTCACTATGCGCGCGCGTCTCGACTTCGTTATTTTGGTTTGGTCTCGACGTCTCCAGTGACTACTACTTTCTTATTAGAAGGGTTTTTATTATTAGGTTTGCTTATAAGAAGATAAATAAAGTGCTCGCATACTAATTCTATTAGGTATGTTTTCACTGAACCACATATATTTTCAGTATTTAGTATTTTATTTTAACTCATAAGTGCGTGCTTATTGTGTTAAAAAGGAATTTTACCATCTTTGAGTAATTTTATGATTCGATCCGTTAGTTGTACACGTGCAGATTTGTTATTAGGTATTATGTGACAAGAGATAAAATCTAAGAACATAGAACCACCACAGAAGATATTTTAAAAACGAAACATAAAATCGGGTAAATTTAAGGAACAAAGTTTATCATATAAGTATGTACTAAGACCGATAATAAATGTTTTCTTTTGACATCTATGGAATCTCTATGGAATAAAAATAAACCTTCGACTTTCAGTTTTAAAGAATCTTGATATCATTTCTTTAAAATACAAGCACACTTTATGTAACAGGAAAACGAAGACCATCGAAACAAAATGAAACGAGACGCGCGTCATTGTAGGATCAACGCATCGGACTATGACAACGGGGTTGTGACGTCATAGTATGAGCGCGCGTAATCTCGGAATTTCAAAAAAGGGCTGAGACTTCTCGTCGTTATAGCTTCGGAAATACTGCATGTATTGAAGTGAAATAAAAACTAATGTAAAGTACATGATCTACGCTCCGATTTTAGGTGTATTTGATAATGATTTTTTGCCCCTTTTGTGTTCTCCATTGTATGATTTAATTATGATGATATTCTTACCAAGTATTAAACTTTGTAAGAATATCATCATAATTAAAATTAAATTAAAATAATTAAAAGAATTAAAAAAAAAACAAATTGCGATTATAAATTAAGATATAAACTATGCTATCTTTCAAGTTTGATCAAATTGCATACTGTTGTTATTTCTTAAATAACAATAGTTATTTGTGAAGTCGGATCGCGCTGCCCAGCGCGCTCAGAAAGCGCGATTGCGAGATTCAGGATGCGAACAAGTACCTAATTATTTGTGGTATAGAAAAAGTCTCGAGCAAAGAGTACAATATATAATAAGTGCCGAATATTTCACTTTTTTTACGGAGTGTTTACTGTTTACATACCTATGGTTAACAAGTTACATGCTCTTTGCTGAGCTTAGATAGAGACAACAAAGCAATCGGCAATTGGGGCTACTGCCCGGACCCCCATAAAAGAGGGGCTCCCACAATAGAGACTTCAGAAAAAAATATCAAATTCAGACTAGTAAGCACTGATATACAACGTTTCCTTTGAATAGTTTTCGCGTTTTAGTTTTACCTGCAGTTAATATTTTATTACATGAAATAAAATATTAAAAGAAATCATCGTTCTATTTTTGTTCACTCCAATCAGGCGTTCAGTAAAATATCAAATTTTCAAATGGCCCTGATAAGCACATGCAATTTATTCGCCATCTTAAGAGTGAATCCCAATGGCTAAATGGGACGATAACGCCCAAAAATTAATCGTTTTATATTGTGATTGGTTGGCGAATATTGTGGTGGACTGTTCTAGGTGGATGGAATGGGGAGTGATGTAAATTGATGGGGACTAAGGGGCGGAGCCGCGCTCCTTGGGGTTTCCCGCCGTTTCTCCATATATACAAAACATTGTAACATGACAGACTTGGCAGCATGATCTCTCGTCTTAGCTGGTTCCAAAAGGAACAAATATAACAAAAAAAGTACGACAAAAAAAATATAATATACAAAAGACTTTTATCTATTATATAATACGACAGAAAAAAAAGTTATGGAGAGTACAAGAAAAAAGAAAGAAAAACTTTTTGTAATAAAACACCGTATAATGATTATCAACTGGACCTATATAATATTGTGATTGGTTGGCGGATATTGTGGAGAACTGTTCTGGGTGGATAGAATGGGAAGTGATAGTTGAGTGATGGGGGCTAGAGGGGCGATGCTGCGCTCCTTGAGATTTCCCGCCGTTTCTCCAAAGTACAGACAAAATATTGTTAACACATAGACATAATAAAAAAGGTATTTACCTACAACTCAAATCGGCACTTAACACGGCTACCATTGCTGGGGTTTTGACAGCAAAACCACAAACTATATAAAGAATACCTAGGAACAAGTATCATACAGAATACTACTATGAAAAGGGCACTCAAGATGGCGGATACGGCACTCACTTACAACTGTAAGTTTAAAGAAAGGGGCATCTCCTCTTATTTCCTAACTTCATGTGTTAACATGGCAGACTTGGCAGCATGGAACAAAAGTAACAAAACAAAAAAAAAACAAAAAGTTCTGACCAGAAATTTAAAAACCCTGCGTAGTTCGCATGATTATTATTTTCATTTAAAGGCATTAGCTACTAGGCTATTAGCCATACAAAATACAATTATTCGGTCTGTAATACGGAGAAATGGCGGGAAACCCCAAGAAGCGCGGCTTCGCCCCTCTAGCCCCCATCAATCAACTATCATTCCCCATTCCATCCACACAAGGCAGTCCACCACAATATTCGCCAAACAATCACATTATATATTACACAGATTAAGTTTTTAAAACAAACACTATAGAAAACCACCAGAACAGCCCTACTAAGAAAACCACTCCAGAACGGTACTCCATAAGATTCGCCAACCAATCACAATATATAAAGATCAAGTTTTTAAAACAAACACTATAGAAAACCACTCCGAATGGACAAAACACAAAATAACAATTAATTAACGGGAAACCAAAAAAACACAACCGCGCGTCCCGATGCTTCCCGCCATTCCGATTCGCATGAGATTCGCTACTGTATATTTTTTACGTCAACACTTATTATCGTCCATACCATGTCTATACAGACATTAGTTTACGCAATAAGGCAACGGTTTTTATTTTTCTGGTCAGGCTTTAAATAGAACTATGTAAATATTTTACTTGCCATTAGAAAAAATTAAGTCAATATTAAAATTAGTAAATATTTTTTCATACAGCGGAAATAAATATAAAAAAATATTGTTAAAAAAAATGCTGATATTCAATTTATCGTGTATATTTTAATTTGAATATATTTCTATCAAATAAATTATTAACAGTAACAATTTTGCTCTTCTTTCTTTTTGGTTGGCAGTTGCAGCATAAAGAAAAAAAAAGAAAACTTTGATGGCTTCTAGACCATAGACAATCTGACTTGTCTGTCGAATAGGTTGAAAAGATCGGTGGATCGCGGATTCGCGGATCGCCTGTAGAATTCGGTGTGGATTGAGATGTCGGATATCGGCAGCGGTGACGAAGGGATTTCTAGTCAGAGTACGTATATATTTACAAGAACGTAGAGTTCAAAAGAGGTAAATCGTTTCGCGCCGATTCAGTTTGCATCCGTGAGCAACTTATTGTCGTCGCTACGTCCGAAAGTAAATATTTCATTGTTCCCGTTTCAAAATGGCGAATTCGCCTATATTATTTCTTGAGCGTCAAGGCCTAGGGTGGTTTCTGATGAGGGCTAGCCGAGCGGTGACGGGCGACGGCGCGACGGTTCGCCCGGCTCGGTTTTAGCGCCGCCGGAGGTTGACGACCTATCGATTTTTTTGTCTGCGACCTCTCATCGGCGGGCGGGCCGGTGTCTGGTATCAGAAAGGACGTGAGGGCGGCGGCTCCGGCCTTCGTGGGCGTCAGGACACCCAGCGGCCGGACCTCCCGTGTCACCGTCAGCTGACGTGCCGGCATCATGGCAGGTCAGTGGCCGCGGTAGACCAGGATCATCAACCATGGTTGCCCACCAACGCGGGAAAGGTAATCCTGCTCTCCAAAGATGAAATTACAACTGCACAGTGATATTCAAAATTCGTTACCAGCCTGTCAATGCAACCTTCGCGTGTTCTTTGTTCTCATTTAAAGTGATTACTTTTGTGCTAATTGTTGTCAAGGAACATTACATGGGTGAGTTACATTTTATAATTACCTTTTATTGAATTCTTTTATCATCTTTGCATTTCACAAACCGTATAGAGAGTATTTTACGAAAGAGTGTCAGACAAAGAAATGTCAAGCAGCTGGTGAAATACATACATGGGCAAATTTAATTAACAGTTTTTCTCAATGTTTTCACTTTTATGTACATAATATTTATCAATTCCTATAAAATAATTTTATAACATTGATTTGAATGAAGAATCTAAAGTGCTTGTGCAATAGTGCAGTCAATAGTACTACTTACAAAAATATATCCTGTATGTATATTTCATAAGTTGTTAAGTCTTCTTGTTGAAAATATACATTCTATTCAGTAGAAAAAGAAATACATTAAGTCTTGTGTATTGTCTTTCTAAATATTATAAAGATATATAATGATTAGATATTAATTCCTTTACAGGGATTATCCAATGTCATTTTTTGTTACCAAGACTTGCTTCAATAAATAGTTTCTCTTTTTAATTGATTTCTAAAATTTTCTTTCTCAATTCAGATGATTGTATTTTCTTTACCAGTTGTAACTGCAGCATTGCCTACATGTACCTCATGTATAGTTTTGATTATTTGAATTGCCTTTACCTTCTTATAACTTTAAGATTTCGGGTGTGATTAGGGAAAGAACAAATGTTAAAATTGGTAATAATTTAGCGATAGCTACATATACAGAATTACAGATATAATTGGGAAAAAGTGATTTAGTCTATTGGTTTTTCATATACTCTTATTATTTATGTATACATTTAATATGTATGTTTACCAAAAATCTTTAGTATTAGATTAGCAATACCTATTATTATTGGTTTAGAAAATGATTATTTCTAGTAAAAACTAGTGATTAACCTAAATTTTGCTTAATTTGATCCTCACTAATCCAAAATGGTTTATCAAACAATGTTTACATAAATTATTTAATAAATTTAGTTAACCTAAAAACAAGTTCTTGAGATTGGTTACAAAGAACTGGGAACATTTTTATTGCGTACAATTTTGATAAATCAGTATTTATGTAATTTTATTTACTGTAAATAAAGCTATAAATGCACTTGACAACTTGAAACAGATAATAAATTTATTTTCAACATCCTCAGCCTTCACAGGTATTTGTTATTGTGTATACCAATCCAATAAATTTAAAAGGTGCAATTGTTGAGGAGATTTTGGTGTACTTGGGTACATATAAAGACAAGCAATATAGCATAGACATAAGTATATTACATATCCAAGAAAGTTTTCTAAAAATTTATACTTTAACTAGCAGAACCACACAGTTTTCTCCCTTGTACTTCATTTTCCAGTGGGAGTATGGGGATAATCTATAGCCTATATGTTATTCTGATGAATAAGATATGTTATTGTAAAGATTTGCAAAATTCCATTTGGTAGTTTTTGTATGAAAGTGACAACATACATCCATACATTCACATTACAAACTTTCGCATTTATAATAATGGGCTTTTCAACAAGTACTTTGTTTTGTAAATCCAAATAAAATAATGAATTATGGTGAAGATGATTCAAATCTTTATTATATTAGTAAAGTAACATTGGGCAATTATGAATGTAAAATGATATCTGATAAATGTCCATTACGACCATGATTACAGGTGTCGTTTCCTTCATCAAAGTATTCCATAATTTTTTGGGTTATATTACCGTGTTTTTGTGTAATAAAGAAAGAATTTATTATTATTATATAAGCTGAGTTCTTAACATCTTGTTAACAACTCAATTTGGGCCAATTATTAATGATAATAGGTAACTTGTGGCTTTAATAAGGCGGTGATACAAGTCAAGCAGCCACCAAATTTCCTGATTCCGTAATTTCACCAAATTCAGCTGTTAAGTGGCCAGCTTTACCATGTGATTTAACATCTCTGGCTTATTTTATGATATAGACATTGTTGTCATAGCTGTAGCTATGTTAAGACAATTCGTTACGTGATTAACAAAATAGACTTGATTTTTCCAAAAAGTAATCAAAACTTTGATGAAAGAATCTATATGTGTAATTGTGGTTGTGGTGGAAATTTATCGGATATCATTTTTCATCAATAATTGCCAAATGTTACTTTTTTAATACAATATAAACTTGAATCATTGTCACCATAATTCATTGTTTTATTTTGATTTAGAAAACAAAACTTATTGAAAAACCCTATTACTTAGTAGGATTTTAGTGCATGGTAGTCTATAAAATAGTAATTGACAATTTAAAATTGTAGAAAATAAGTATCAAATAAAGTAGTTTATAAAAGATAATTATCAGCAATGTGTGTCAAGGTTTTCTTTTCTTTTAAGCCATCTTTGTGTCATCAGTCTTGTGCAAAAAATACCACATATTTTATTTATGGTTTTTTATTTTGCAACATGTTAATAATATGTTTTAGTTAACATGTGTCTTATCTACATATCTGTTACAATAATTCCGTACATAATTTAATTAGGTAAGGAAGATTTTAACTACTTTATACCCCTGTAAAAGAGGCAAAAAATAAGGTCACATGGTTTAGAAACCCTCTGAATTTTCTTTTTTTCTCTCTTAAATAATAATTTACCCTTTGTCGGTATATTACAAATAACAATAACCAATATCATATTATTAAAATGTTTTTTTTGTAGTTTTTTAAACTGCCCCTTCATTATCTGTGTATTCCTTTGGTTGGAGACAATACTGTATAGAAATATTTTTCTATACAGTTTTTTTCAGTACAGTAGTTTCAACAAAAAATGGCTCTATAGAAACCTATGTTTTTATATGGTATCCAAATAATAAAACAACCATAAAGATAGCTATAAAGATAAAATTTATGACTGTATACTAAGATTCTTACCTACCCAATGTTTGAGACCATGGTAACAGGATGTAAGATGTGTTAGGCATACTATTCTTACAAAATAGTTCTAAGACCGGTGATTTTCTTGAGTTACATCAAAATTAATGCACATAACCGGATAGAGTAATGTCAGTCATTCAATTCCGAAATTGGTCAGTGATTTGTCACAGACGTAATCGCAATTCAATCAACCAGTGATCTGTATGTATGTCTCATCTGCCAAACACCTATCAAGGGCCATCAGTCGCCCAATCAGAGCGCATAACCGATGCAGCGTCGCAGCACAATTTTGGCGTAATTAGGTTTCATACAAAATTTAACATTGCAGCTCTATTCCTATTATATGCTCGATGGTATACCTATGTCCCAATCTTGGCCATATTATTTATTATAACCATGTTTATTTTTATTTATTTATTTATTCATCCAAAACAAGTCCACTACATCTAGCATGTAGGCCTCTCATTGTTAGTTATTTAAGAATGATTAACATTATTTGACAATTGTACAAATGAAATACTTTTTTGAGGGGTAAACTTTTTGTAAGGCTTGCACTTAAATTTTTTCTACTTAAATTCCTGTCTGAGTAATTCTGAGATGAGGTTGTTTTGTCCTTTAGAAAAGGTCAAGATATTTCTCAGTCGTAACCATTATAGATGTTATTTCGGGTTGTTTACATTAAATGCATAATTTAATGCGGTGTAATATAAGTTTATTTATAGCTGCTAGTTTGCAGTTGGATGTACATACATAATATGCAAATGGCCTTTCCATAGCTTAGAGCGGTTTCGCACTACGTCCGATCCGAATCCGATCCGAACGAAAATGAATGTAGAAAACTCGGACCGAATTCGGATATTGCTTACGCACTAGTCCGATCTCTGATACAAATACAATCAATTCAGGAGCCCCCGTTTGGCATACGTCATTTTCCGCAGAGCCACAGAAGAGTGTTCACGTCGTTGATCATGAGTCCTTTCAATCGACGTCAACTTCTGGCAATACTATTGTACGTATGAAGACGCAGAAGAAGTAAAGAATTCTGGGTGCACCCTCTCTTGCTGGACCGACGATTAAAAGGAGCTTTTTACAACCACCACGCAGTATTACGTCAATACGACAGGAAGTTTTACAATTACTACCGAATGAGTCTCTACTTTCGATTTCATTTTACATCAGATAAAAGATATTATCTTGCGACAAGATACAACATATAGACGATGTATACCGCCAGAAGAAATGCTTGCAGTCACATTAAGGTAAGTAAAATGGGTTATTCCCGTCCCCACGTTTTGTCCCCAGTGTTGAAAATGATAATTATTTTACGCTAGCTGTTGCCCGCAGCTTCGCCCGCGCTTACTTAGATTTGCAGCCGTACGTAGATTGATGATGATTATTTTTGTAGCCTTAGTTACTCCTTATAACATCAGCTATCTGCCAGTGAAAGTCAATCGAAAATCAAAAATAGGATTCAATTCGGACGCAGTGCGCGAGCGTTTATACAAATAATACTATGGCTACTTCGGTCCGTCAAAAATCTTCTCCGGAATGGAGATTCTAGAATGACGGAAAGAAATCGGATGACGGAAATCGGATCTAGTGCGTAAATTACCATATAAATAGTTCTACAACTACTCTGGACCGTATATTCACGGGTTCGGATCGGATTCGGATCGGATGTAGTGCGAAACCGCTCTAAGCTATGGAAAGGCCATTTGCATATTATGTATGTACATCCAACTGCACTAGCAGCTATAAATAAACTTATATTACACCGCATTAAATTATGCATTTAATGTAAACAACCCGAAATAACATCTATAATGGTTAGGACTGAGAAATATCTTGACCTTTTCTAAAGGACAAAACAACCTCATCTCAGAATTACTTAGACAGGAATTTAAGTAGAAAAAATTTAAGTGCAAGCCTTAGTGGTATATTACCACCTTGGCTACGACTTTACCTTGTTGTTATAATATGTAGTAGGTTAACATTAAATAGAAATATTAGAAACATTGACTTCTGGCTCGAACTTACCATCATCAAATAAAACATTAGTCTTCTATCTTTTTTTTTTCTTTAACCCCGGGAAATGCTCCGAGGCATCCCGCGGGGGAGTGGGTCTCCCCACGCGGGTATGTGGGACTCGCTGCGCCCGAAAGCTGGTAAGTGGACGCAGCTCTATCCACTAAAACCCGGCGAGTGCCACCAATACCGCCCTTGGTGAGGTGCCCGGATCTAATGAGCAAACAGGGCACCTCGACGGCTAGTCAGTCCCCCAAGGGACCGACGCCACCACCACAGAGGGATTGTCCCGGACCACAGAACAACCCCTGCCAACGCCGGGACAGTACAATGGGGTGAGGTTCCCATTCTCACCCCTTGCCCCACCGCCACGTCAAGGCCTGATATTAAATATATGTATCGTATAAAAGTATTAAATATATTTCCGTTGTCTGGTACCCGTAACACAAGTTCTTCCAGAACTAACCACGGGACCAGATTGACGTGGTGTGAAAGTGTCCATAGATATTATATATTATATAAGTGCTACAATTTTATCTTGTAGGTACATATCAGTAATAACAAATAATAAACAAAAGCAGGATAAAACAATTTTTACGGGTTTTTTTAAATTTCATTTCGGATACCTTGCAGCCAACCATGGTCACAAAGGGGTTATTATATAAAATGGGGTTATGAAATTAATATGACCTTAAAAAGTTTCCCGATTTTTTATGAGCAAAATTCGCGTAAACTTAAAAAATATATCAGGATATGTTAAAAATACATCTTGTCTCAGATTTGGATTCACTATATCAATATAACTCAAAATGTTCAAAAACTAAAATGCCTAGAAAAAAACAGAAATAATGAAGTTACCAATAATAATTGTGGTTTCACTTTATACGATAAAATAGCATATCTGTTTCGCTTTCAAAAAGTATATTAGTGATTTATCCAATTTCGCGCGTTAGTTTGCTAAACATTTTGAAACGTGCAGGCGGCCCGCACTGGAGTGTTTCGCAGCGAGATTGCATCACGAGGTCGAGGTCACGTGGGATGCTGAAAGCAATGCAAAAAACTCAAATATAAGATGCTTTATTAATTTCAACCTATCTACATTTTTAAAGATATGAGATAGAACGAAATAGTCATTTTTAAAGTGCAGTGTTTGCCTAATTTGTTACGTTACGCCTATCCAACTAGGATAGGCAAAATAGCGGAAATAGCGGTTAGTGGTTAGCATCGCCCGTAAACATAAATATTTTCATCTAGACGACTAGCCTGAGACTAGCCCAGGAAAATCATCCATCAGGTGGTTTAGTGGGGTAGTGAATTACCAAGTGCGAGGAGCCTTACCCTAGGTAAACCTGGATCATGCGAAAGCTTGAACCTGCTTCATCAAAAAAGGAAACTCATTCATGTGTTGTGTATCCTGAGACGTAAGATAGTAAAAGTCTGTGCCAGTAATTACACAGCCTGTCCTGCTCTCCTTTCTGAGACACAGCAAAACCCTTTCACAGAAGAAATAAGCGGGATATGGTACTTACTCCATTAAATTTAGACTTGTGTACGGAACAGCGCATCCGTCACAGCCATATGCTTGTATATTATGACATCATGTTTAGTGGAAATGACCACCTCGATGTTACCTCTCAGTAATTCTTCTTCATGTTATGACTATACAGTGAGGTCCGTTTATTATAACTCAGTTAGGTCCGATCAGCGAAACATTTTTTGTTACTGTAAAGTTTGTGAGTAATTGTAAGAGACATTAAAAATGTGGGATTATATACTTTTACTGCAATATGTGGCTCCATTTTTTTTTTCATTTGCGCCGAGAAATGCTCTTAGACATCCCACGGGGGTAGATCCACAAGCGACCGAAAGATGGTATGGTGAACGAAGCTCTACTCACTAAAACACGGCCAGTGCCACCAATGCCGCCTTTCGTGGGGTGCCCTGGATCGGTTGAGCAACAGGGCACCTCGACGGCTAGTCAGTTCCCCGAGGAACCGACGCCACCTTCACAGAGGGGTTTTAATGCAGCACATTAAAACCGGTGGCAGGGCAGCGCTGTGCCGCGCTCCCGGCTGCATGGGTACCACCATCTTGCTTGTTTCGCCCGTGAAACAGCTTTGCTGTGTTTCGGAGAGAAGGGCAAGACAGGCAGTGTAATTACTGGCACCGAGACTTAACATCTTATGTCTCAGGATAGGCAAAACATAAATAAGTTGCCTGGGCTCGTTCCAGGTATACTAGTTTATGTTCATGGGCGACGTCGACCACGTACCATCAGGTGGTGGTACGTTTGCCTATCCAACTAACATTTTATATATATATATATATTTATTTATTTATTTATTGAAAATTTTTTGCAGTCTGGCAGTCATTGCCGGCAATTTTGCTGGCCATCCTGTTGCAGCCACACATGTCAGTGTAAATTGAAATGATTAGCCGTTTCCAAACACATTAAGGGCCCGTTCTCCCAAAACAATAGGTATTTAACGCACCGAATCGCTTTGCACTTGCGTTGCGCGGGAGATGTCTTTATATGAACTCCGGTGACCTACCACGGCCGGCAAGCACGCCACAGTATACGAATATGCAGTAGATTGACTATGCTCGAATTATTCTTAGATGTGATAATTAATAATTATGCATAACAAAATCTTGTTGTTGTTATAGTTATCTAGTTTTGCATTTATAGAAATACTAGCTGGTGCCAGCGACTTCGTCTGCGCAGGATAAGATAGTTTTATTTCTTCACTAATTAATCGAAAGGAACTTCGATCCATCCGGGTGTCCCTTGACACCTCTCTTTAGTTTTTTTTTAATAAAAAGTTTTATAAAAATCCTATGTTACTTCTAATACCTCCAAGAATATGTGTACAAAGTTTCATGATGATCGGTTAAGTAGTTTTCGCGTGAAAGCGTAACAAACATCCATGCTTTCACATTTATAATATTAGTAAGGATTAGGAAGGATGAATTAGCTACATAGGTCTAAAAGGTAGTGCCATGCTGCTTGCAGCCGAATTGGGCCGGCACGACCGTAGGGGTACCTCTCGTTCACATGATAATGGCGTCAAGTGACACCTATGCTGTCGCGTTTCTTGCGGTGTGTGAGTTTCCGGTGTCCCATGGCAGGGGATGGGTAAAGGAGGGTAATGCATCTGCATAATCTCTTGTGTGGATGTTTACGAGGACGACCTCTGTGGCTCAATGGTTAGCGCGTTCGCGTTCAAGCCGGAGGTTGCGGGTTCGAATCCCGCCAGGGAACAAAAAGTTTTCTGTGTTCCTGGTTCATGGATGTGTATTAAATATGTGTATTATAAATTAAAAATCTTAAATATGTGTATAGTATAAAATATTAAATATATTTCCATTGTCTGGTACTCGCAACACAAGTTCTTCGAGAACTTACCACGGGACCAGATTGACGTGGTGCAAAAAGCGTCCTTAGATATTATTATTATTATGGGAGTCGGTAGTTATCTAAGGCTTCGAATGCTCGTTTGTCCCCCTAAGGCCTAAGCTATAAAAAAATCAATCATTCTAAGAATGCTTGTAGGAGATTAAAAAATTGTAGACAAACATATTCTTTTATACTATATTAATTGTTTTAAAATTCAACAAAATTTAGTTGTCGTATGCTAGGTCCAGGTTCATTTTAATCGACCCATACATCATCGATTAATGTTAGACACGGGTCTCCTCTGAGAAGAGGGTCAAGGCCATAGTCCTCACGACACTGCCCTGTGGGTAGGGGGCTAGGAAATGATTGCAAATCAGAAATATTTTGTGATGAAGGTTCCTCATTTTCTTTATTGTCGGACAATTTGAATTCTTCAAGTGTTAACAATTTCTGGAAGAAGACATCACTACATAGTATAAACTATAAAGCAAAGTCGCTTCCCGCGTCTGACTGTATGTATGCTTACATCTTTAAAACTACACAACGGATTTTGATGCTGTTTTTTTAATAGATAGAATGATTCAAGAGGAAGGTAATAGGTACATGCATAATATAGTAGATAAACACTCATAATTTTAGAAGTTTCTGATGTGATGTCATAAATAAGCACATTTTTTGCACTTACATTGCAAACGCTGGATGAACCCTAACAGATAGATCAAAATAATGTACTACATTATTATACACCTAAGCCGGGCCCGGTTCCGAATTAATTATTATTGTATCAATGTATGGTAGAATTGTGTATCCTAAATATGCATACTGAAAAGTCCGCGATGGCATAATATGTCTACATTAGTTAAATATAACATGCTACCTATATCCATTTTAATACTTTAAAAAATTGCCAATTATAAAGCGGTAATGTTAAAGCTATTCACAAAAATACGGTATTAATCACTACATATTATAAAATAAAGTCCTACGCCCGTCCATAAATAAATAATTATCATCAATGCGTATATGGATGTATAACTAAGTTAACGCGGGCGAAGCTGCGGGCAACATCTAGTTTATGATAAAACTGTATTAAGATTCTTTTTCCTTATTTTACTTTTTTTATTCGCCATTTCAATTAAATAACTAGGTACTACACAAACTCAAGTATCTATTTATTTACACTAATTAAAGGTTTTGTATTGCAAACTAATTACAACTAAGAACAACAATTGTTAGTAAGTATTAAGTAGCTATATTATTTACACTGTGTCGTCTTATTTATTTAGAAAGAAAGAAAGAAAGAAAAATATTTTTTTGTTCACACCAAATATCAAAACATTTAGACGTTATATATTATAACGTCTAAATGTTTTGATTGAACGCGATTGAATGCGCGGTAACAACGTAGTCACGAGCAAAAGCGACACAGGTCCTACTTCGATGACGCCCGGCTGGGTACTGGCGCGACATGGTGCGATGCGCGAGAGCCATTTTTATCGTTTTTTATTTTTCAAAAATTTTTGAAGTGACATAATAAAGATCAATCCAATCATTTCCACGTCATCCCCGTTTAGCAATTTAAACGTAAAAGTTTCATTAAAATTAAGTTACCCGAAGTATCATACTACTTCAATTTGCTTTTAAAATCCACGTTATTTTAGAATTTTTTTTGATCATGTAAAATGTTAAATATTGTATTTTTATCCAAAAAAATCCCTAGATCAAAGATGTATCTATACCCTATTTTTTTATTATTATTTTAAAATGACGACTTCTATGAAAACACCTCGATCTAGAAACAACAATTTGGGATAAGGGGCCCTTAATACAAATGACTGCTCCAAAATCGTTCAATATTTAACCACAAGACAGAAAAATACAAAGAATAGAAATAATTATTAAATATTGTTAGATATATTATTTGCATCTCAGATTCTACGTAATAGAAATTTCATGGTTGGATATCAATCTCCTTATTCTCTGTATCCGGTTACAATTCTTTTTTGCCTTATGAAATAAATACTCAAAAAATAAACCGAACCAGTCACAGGAACTGGCGATAGAAGTGAAAACAAAACAATTAAATTCAAATACCTATAATACAGGCTGTAAATGATTATGACAACCTATACAATTTAAACGGCGCACAAAACGGCTGCATGACATAATTTAGAAGCAGCACATTTTGAAAAACAAATATTGCATAATCTTATGTACATAAATCAAACCTCAAACTGTGTCTCCAGCGTTGCCCGTGCGGTGTCGCGAGTTCAGAGATTTTATCTTAACTAAAAATATACGTACCGCGTTAAAAGAACTTTACACTTCAAAATTGAGATCTGATCTATAGATGTTTGAGGAATTTGTTTTTTAAAGTTGTGTTTGAGTCTAGTACGACACCCTAAACTATTGGATCGCGACCGGACCGCTACTCGTCAATTTATCTATTAAGCGAGGCTTGTAGATCACGTAATGGCCCATTGATAACAACCTCTTCTAGTCTATTTCACTCTGTAAGATGTTTCTCCTTTGCTCTGTTCCATTGGGTATCTTCTCGACGAACGAGAGTGCCGAACATCATTTGGCTCTCGAGTTTATGTGGTCTGTGCCTGTCCCAAATTTATCTTTCTGTCAGAAGAAGCTTACCTATATTGATATAAGCAGTTAGTTTTGAATCAATGTTAATTTTGAATTTACTAGATCAAATATTTTTATTATGTCACAAGGAGGCAACCGAGCAGTAGTAGCCTTATGGTGACTACCGATGCCCATAGACATCCGCACAAACAAAAGTTATGTAGATGCGTTGTCCTCCTTTTCCGTATGAAGTATCCCGTATACTTTTTTTGCCAATTCCCGCCAATTGACCACCGGAAACTCACAAACCGCACGAAACGCGACAGCGTAGCTGTCACCTCTTACTGTATGTTTATTGGATAATATAAGTCTAGTTATTGATCGAGGTTTTTTTATGATTACGTTTCCAATTTGGAGATAAAATTGTCCTATTTCAGAGTTGGTCGTTCGTAACTTTATAGTTGCAATGTATTTGTAAACATACTGTGTAAAAATAATCTGGGTAGATAATTCAGTTTTTAATACTCTTTGAATGTGACTCAAGTCTTTTCTAATCTAATAAAAATATGTGGAATATCTAAGTTTTCTTGTTACAATGTGAGTTACATTGTTACACAGAAATATTTTCGAGTTATTAATAGTGTATCTGTTTTACTGGGGCACACATAAAAACATTCAAAACCAGCGATGTTTGAAAATATTACTTGTCGCGTCATAAAACAATCCATTACATCATAATATTTTTTTCGCGACTGCAAAAACCTGTCGAACGATGAGCGAAAAACCGAAGATGGCGCGTGAGAACGCAATATGTACCTATTTGATTTTTATAAATTCGAACCACTTACACAACCGTATCGTGTATTTGCATTAACAAACTAGACTGTTACGGGTTACCCAACTACACCGGTTAATTGAGCGAGCCATGAGGTTGCGGATTGGAGAAAAAATATGGGTTTCACTTTTTTGCCCGTCTGGCTTATGTCTGAAATTTATGTCCGCTGCCAATGACCTGCCTTGAACTGGCTACGTAACGTGCGAGCGGCTACGCCTAACGCGCTAATATTTGACTAGTGTTTTGTTAATTCTACGATAAAGATTTAAGGAATATCACGGAAGCCGAGGAACTTACATTCTCTTTGCTGCATGGATGAACATATTTTGGCGCATCGAAATGCCCTTAATCTAAAACGATTTTCTAGGCGATGTCCGTGATATGTATAACGTAAATTCTGCAAATAGGCGAACTATTTTTATTCTACAAGTGTAAATGTGAAAGTAAAACTCGATGAAACGTAGAATGCTGAACCGATTCGCTTGGTTTGCGTATAAAATAAGCATAGGATAGTTTTCATTTTACTATAGTTCCTCTTAAATATTGCTTCATTTAATAAAATTATTTAAAACGGGATATTTACCATGTTTTTACTTCTATTTTACTTCTATTTTATTTCAGTCTCGTGAACAAGACATTCGTAGATAATGTCAAAATAACGAGCTCCGCGAAATAAAAGTAAAAAAACATGATATATATCCCGTTTTAAATAATTTTAGTAATGGAAATAACCATGCGTTATTTATTTGAGTCTAATGTTTTAACAACCAAGTCAATTTAACAAACGATTGTATCGTGTTTCCCGTGCGAAGCCGGGTGGCTCGTTAGTTTTTAGTATATAATCGTATAAATCGTATGTACGATATAAAACCTCTAACCGCCATGCTAAGTACAACAGGATATAGCTAATTGACAATTTTAGACCTCTGAACTACTTTTTTTATTGATTTGTATTTGTTAGAGGCATAGCAGTGAATGTAGGGCGTACTATTGTTTGCATAACTCTTTATTTTACTGATTTGAATTATTAATAAAATTTTATATTTAAGTATTCATATAATAAATATTCTATTTGTTTGTAACGATATCTATAATTAGTTTTAATTGTGTAAATAACTAGATGTACACAAAATATGTGGTCAGTTTTGTTTAGTAAAACTTATTAATTATTATTTTAATTATTTCTATTTCAATGAAGCATTTTTTTCACACAATTATATTAACTTTTATTAAATAACAGTTGATTTCACTTTCCTAATCTTTTTCGTACTCTAAAATTAACGTTAATTTTTCTAACATTATTATAATCTTGTTTGAATAAGTAATTTATTCATTTATGATTTAATTACAGTTTAAATATTATTTATTCGACGACCTCTGTGGCTCAGTGGTAAGCGCGTTGGCACTCAAGCCGGAGGTTGTTGCGGGTTCGAATCCCGTCAGGGAACCAAGATATTTTCTGTGTTCCTGAGTCATGGATGTGTATTAAATATGTGAATTATATAATAAAAATCTTAAATATATGTATAGTATAAAAGTATTAAATATATTTCCGTTGTCTGGTACCCGTAACACAAGTTCTTCGAGAACTTACCACGGGGCCAGATTGACGTGGTGTGAAAGCGTCCATAGATATTATTATTATTATTTAAAGTAAGTAGCTTTTTGCATTATCTTTGGAATGAGTGTCTTATGCTAAACGTTTGTATGATATTAAAGATTTGTATAAGTTACATACAAAGAAAGGTATTATGTTTGGAATTTAACACAGGGTAGTAGAATACACACACACACACACACACACACACACACACACACAAACACACAAATGAAACGTTTTGATGTTCATGAATATATATTGCACAACTTTGGCTTGAATTGTTAATATAGAAAGCAAAATAAAACATTCTTAAATTCTGTAAATAAAACATTCAAAAATTCTGTAAATAAAACATTCTTAAATTCTGTAAATAAAACATTCTAAAATTTAATTTTCCGTTTAGTATTAAAATTATTCCAGAGCTTGCGACAGAAATACTCTGTGCACTAATGCCTTCGATTTTATCTCCCACGACGCGAAGCTTACAGCAACTTTACAATACATATACTTGATTGATCTGCTGATTATACTGAAAAATGGTATTAATAATATGTACTGTCGGGGCGATTTGGCTTTGAGTCCTTAAATCTTGTGTGAAATGTGAGTGTAAATCGTAAACTCCTTGTAGTTTGTCTCACCAAAACGCTAAAACAATTGAACAAGATTGAATGAAAATTTGCACTTTAAAACAGTGCACACTATTATACCATCTTCTTCTTTTACTTTGCCTCCGTGAAGGATTTGCCAATATGAGAATAGATTGTATCATTCTGAATCTATAGAAAAAACAGAAGTTGACAAGCGCCAATCGGCAAATGTTGTTTCAGTTTTAGTTTCGGAGTTCACTTGGATACAATCGGTAATGGATTTAGAATAGAATAGAATAACATTTCCTCCTATATATTTCAATACAATAGATTTCCTCCTAGAAACTAAACTAAATATTCTCCGAAATGATTATGTGATGTGTTTATGCTACAATCGCTTTGATTACTAATTTTACGACTGACCTAGAACTGGGGATCTTTTAATAGACGTTTTGGAATTTAGGTGAGCATCATATTGGACCTAATAAATTGTACGTCTTTACGAGAAATAAGCTTAATTATTTTGCGGTACAACAAACAGTATACTAACAGTGTACTGTTTGTTCCCATGTGTGACGATTGTAAGTTAGAATTGTACGATTTTTATAGACCCTGTATTTATATTTAAATTATTATAGTGATATCCAACCATCGAACATGTAACCGGAATGTAACGGTTATATTATGTGTTTTGTATGAAAACAAATTTCGCCAAATTTTTTCTACGACGCTGCGATGCCCGTGAACTTAGCAGATCATTTTCCAGCAGATCACAAAATTATTGGAGTTCTGTTCGCATGCAGCATAGTTCTATAGTTCCTGATACTTTTTACAAATAGTTCTGGCGCGGTTGCTTCAAAAAATTACACTTCAAAAAAACAACAAAATGATCTGCTAACTTCACGCATCTGGCAGATCATTTCGTTGTTTTTTTAAAGTGTCATTTTTTTAAGCAAACGCGCCAGAACTATTTGTAAAAAGTATCAGGAACTATAGAACTATGCTGCATGCGAACAGAACTCTCGTTTTTTTTCA